>CP142454.1:52470000-53785000 GCA_038049695.1 Cinnamomum chago | reverse complement strand
GCCACGGCCCGTTGACTAGCGTGCTCGGGCCGGCCCGGCCCATTTGACATCTCTAGGTTGGGGGGAGCATGGTATGCACCAAGCAACCTAGAAATAAGCTACTAGTATGCACACAATTAAAACTTGCAAGCGCACAAGATCACTATGTAGTGTAGTGAATTGTAAGTACGAGGTTGATCCTACGAAGAGTTGTGATAAAACAATGTCAAAAGCAATTAAAAATCAGAATATTAAAAGAGACAATTGAATGATGAGAGATTGAATTAAACTTCTAAAAACAGTAAATTAAACTATCAAAAGCTAAATGGAAATTAATCTAAAGCACACAACTAATATTAGAATTGAAAACAATGAGAATGAATGAACTAGGGTTTCATCTACTCCCCTAACCAATCCTATGCATGTCCCTTATTATCTTTTAATAAAAAATCAGATTTTATTAGTGACATCTATCAACCTAGACCATGGCATATGCGTCTAGATTACTATTCCCCTAAACGCAATTCATGAGTGGCATACTACATGAATTATTCATTATGATGCAAAAACTAAGCATGACATATGTCCTAGTCAAAACACACATAATGCATAAAAACAATGGGAAAGATAAATGCATGAGTCTAAGCATGGCATATACTTAGATTATTCATGGTTCTAAATCCTAGGTGTTTAAGATCAAGATCAATCAAAATTAAGTTAGCTACTCTTAAAATTAATTGAACATAACATGGTTGGCATGGCATATACACAACTCATCAATTAAAAACATGGTTTAGAATCTCTACTAATAAAACTGAAATCTGAATTAAAAGACGCCAAAAGAGACTACATAGTACTAGGCTAGAGTTTCAACTACACCCTAGCCCTAAAAAAATTAGCTACTCATGTCTTTAATGAAAAATAACATAGAAAATAGAGTCATTAGAAGAAAACTAGAAGATTATGAAGATGCAGTGGATGGCCACCAGCTTGTTCCCCCTTTTCTCCTCCAAAAGCTCTCCAAAGATTGCTCCCAAGGTGTCTCCAAAGTGGCTTGTACGGCTGCTGTGTTTTGTGGAATGATTGTGGCTGATTTGATGGCTGGTTTATGGCTTATTTATGGTTGGGATTGCTGTTCACGTCCACTTCCTTTATGCTATTTATAAATCTTGTAACAGCCCCTTTTAACAAGTAGTTCCCTTGTAGAAATAGATCTTCAACCTTATAATTAGGTTTCCTAATTAGAATGCATTAGGAGTCTTCTTTTTTTGATTAGCAAGCTTTCTAAATCTGGTCCCACTTGTATCTTCTAGAAACTTATTGACATGGACCCACAAATCTGAGATTAATTGTAAGGAATTAAATCTGAACTTTTGACATAAAAGTGGGCCCTATTTGGTGCGTGTAACATGAGTGTGGGACCCCTCTTTTAGGACTTCTATCTTGACTTGAACTCTTGCTCCAAATTTTCCTTCTTTCTCTCCTTGTTTTTCTCCATTCTTGAACTCCTCTTTTAACTTGAATAAGACTTCTAATTTCTGAAAATCTTCTATTTGTAATAGATGTGGACCCCCCTTGGGCGTGTAACCCTAGGATGGGTTTCTTCTTTTTTTCTTCTCTTCTTTCTTTCTTTTGCTCTTCTTCTTTGATTAGAATTTCTTTCTCTAATTCTTTCCTTCTTTGATTTGAATTGTAAGTTGTCCAAATAATTAGAAAGTTTTCTTTGAATCTGAAACATTTTGAATGGGACCCACCTTGGTCCTTCTTTGGGATTCACGCCCATTAATTACTCCCTTTTTGCTCATTTTGACCTTAGCATAAAAATTAACAAAAACTATGTAAAATAAAATAAAATAAACATGAACTAGCATAGGATAAACAGAATATTAGGGCTTAGATTACAAATAATTAAGCACTTATCAAATTCCCCCAAACTTACCTTTTGCTAGTTCTCGAGCAAAAGAACAAAAAAAAAAAAAAAAAAAAAGGTAGAAAATTAAAACACTAAAATATGAAACCTATCCTTCCACCATTTGTCTCAGAGATGTCTGATCAATACATGATTCAAAGAAGCAAGAGTTTCAACAAGTTCACAATCCACATGCTCAAAGGGTCGTGTGTAAAACAATACCAACATAACTTTTAGTCTAGGCTTTCACACGACCAAACAATCATTTTTGCAAATCAGTTTAACTTCAATCCTCACCATGGATACACTCACAATAAAACACTCAATAATTGGCTAAGATCGAACAGACAATGATTTCATGAAAAATACCACATGCTTAAAGTGAAATCACACACCATAGGCTCCCATTCCATCTCATCTCCACACTGGGACTACACTTCAACTTGGATCAATTAGGACTTTTACACATGGGTTATCTTGGGGCCAGGGTGAAGGGTTAAGAATGAGAGGAAATGGTAAACAAGATCTAAGGGGTTTGCATAAAATCACACTTCTGGTTCCTTTATATACTTCTAATTTTGGAGGCTAAGGCTTGCATTTTGAATTTCCACCTTCTTGAGTCACGCATATACCCTCCTTATTGTATTATTCTATTTTTTTTAGTACTTTTTTATTTTTTATTTTTTTTAATTTTCTTTGAGGAATTTACCAAAAAAAATACTTTAGATAACCAGTGGGCCAAAACAAACACTTTAACCAATTGTGCACCAGAACAATCAGTTTGCCTAAAGCGGTGTTTTTTTTTTAGGAGTTTCAACTAGCATCCCTAGGGACCTTATTTTTATTAAGCTAAGGGTCCCTAGGGACCCTGCGGCAAACACAAATTAGAATAAAAGAGGCGTTTTGCTCGTGTTTCGCTGTTAGGGCTTCACATACAGGTTCCTCTGCGCCCATTTCTTCCTCGAAAAACTGTGGTCCCCTCCAACATCTGCTTCGACTGCTGCTCCTGCTCATTGCCCTCCTACCAACTGTGGTCCCCTCCCACACGTCTTTGTCGAAGGTTTGTCGAAGGTATGATGCTCCCCTTTGGCCTTTTCTGACTGGAATGTCTTCTAGGACAAACCCAAATTGCGTCTCCATGCCTTTTCGTTTTGTTATTGTTTCTTCGTGGCAGACATGTACTCTCTAAAATCACTTTCTAAAAGGGTCTTCGTCGTCCTTGTGTAACAATACTCTTCATAGCTTGAAAAATACCCTAAAAATGGCGTTTGCCTTTTTTTTTGAAAGACAATGGGTAGAGACAAATGCATGATCTACTTTCTATTGTTTTAGGTTCTTAATCGCTTGCCAAAGGCAAATGCATGATCTAGTTTATATTGTTATCGGTTCTGAATCACTTGCTAAATACAAATGCATGATTTTGTTTATATTGTTTCTGGTTCTGAATCACTTGCTAAATACAAATGCATGATCTGGTTGTCAAAGACAAATGCTCATGTAAATTAGGGACCACATGTGTAGAAATTGTTGGACAAAAAGGTGTTTGACGGGGATGATTAAAAGAAGAGTGTGTCATGGGTGTACTGAGTTGGCTTTTGTTTTTTTCACCTTTGAAATTCTTGAACCATACAGTTCCAAATACTCATGAGAGATTGATTAAGCTATCAACATTTGCCAATTTGAAAAATCTCTGAACTAGAATTTTACAGACTCTTCCAATCAAACACACACTTATAAGACATTCCTTAGTGGATGTGATAGGACATGAAGTAGATTTGGGAGTACTGCGTTGTGGTTGGGAGAGGTCAAGGAAAGGGTAATGTGAAAAAGGAGGTATAGTAGTAGCAGTGACAGGTAGTGTTGAAAAAATAGGACCTAAAATAGAGGTGGGTGTGGAATTTAAATGTGAAGTGGAAACAGGTCTAAGAACAGAGGAAAGTGGGCAAACAAAAGAGAACCAATGAAAAGCTAAAAAGGAACTGTGGGTTGAAGTGGGTGAAACAGAGGAAGAATAAGATTGAGAGGCCTCTTGAAAGGGGAAAAAAATCCTCATTGAAAACAACTTGGCGAGACAAATAAACTCCACCAGTAATCCCTTTATGGTTGAGACTATATCCAAGAAAGATACACCATTTGGATCGTGGGTCTAGTTTGTGTGGTGTGTATGGTCTTAACCAGGGATAACAGGCACTGCTAAAGACCCTTAAAAATGTAGAGAGTAATCATGAGTGTGATGGAAAAGTTCTGCTAAGGGGATGAGACCTGCAACTGTTTCACTTAGAGCCTGTTGATAAGATAGGTAGATGTGGCAAAGACATAAGCTACAGAATGCATGATAGAAGGAAAAAAAATGGCTAGACAAATTAACAAAACAAAAGAAAGACAAGGAGCAGATACAGACCCAACGAAGCCCAGCTGGAACAAAAGACAGACGGCATCACATCACCATTATCATCATACAACTAACATCATAGAAGAATTTCTATTGGGGTATAGGGCTCACTGAAAGAAATGCCATCAAATTTCATCTTTTATTATGAAGGTTCAGGTTGAAATTTCTTCTTGAGGTGGAGGCCACATGCAAAGGGATCTCTAGATTCTTTTGGGATGTATCTTGGCGGATCCACTGGTCCCAATTGGCATTGCCTATATTTTATTCAAATATCTATTTAGATATGCATGTGGACTATTGAGTCCTGGGCCCATCATTCCTCATTTGTGATCTTGGTAAAGTCCAGTGTCTTTTTGCCTAGGTGAGTAGCTCCAAAGTAGTTAGCAATGCATTCCCCAAACTTGACCTTTCTGTACACTGTCTTTCCATCCTTCTCTGGCAGGCCCGGTTGAGGTAATATTATTATGGGTTAATATTGTTGCTTTTGATTGTAACTGGCAGATGTCTGAAGCAGAGAGCAACAATGCAAACGAAAATGCTACAGTTGATCTTCTCTCTGAGCAGGAAATACATATTAGTTCAGCCATATATAATGGGATTGTATATTGCTAAACCACCTACCATTTTCAATTGAATATCAATGCATGGTTTTTGACGTGCTCTCTTTTACATGTTGACAGGAGTCTTCCCATTCCTATCTTGTTTGAATTATCATTGTTTGAATTATCTTGTTTGAAAACTTTTGAATCTCATGTGCTTATACAATTGATTTTCAATTCCTAATCCAAAGATTGTGTTTCATATTTTCAACAATTGCGGTTTTGAGAACTTGACTGTTATCATCAAGCAACAGTGCCCTATGACTCTTGACCCTTTCTAATTTTAAGTTCTCAAATTACGCTTCATGAGTGCATGATCAAGCCCTTTCATGTACTGAACGCCTGAACTTCTTATGGTTTTATCATTTATGTACATGGATTTGCCATAATCCAATATTAGTCTTAATTGAGTCAACAATGTAAGTCCTTATGAAACTACTTTTTGTGTTACACAGGTCCGAACGCCAAGACATGCCGTATCCAAGAAGCCTGCTTCGAAGAGTCCAGGGAAGAAGAAAAAGCGAGGACGGATGCCACAGCCACAGCCACTGAACATTGATGATTCTCTTTTGAATGCATCACCCCCCAAGAACCATGTTCAAGAACCGAAGTTGCATTATGAGTCTGTTTACGTTACCCCACCTGTAGAAGATGTCAGCAATGTACCAATCGAGGATCTGTTTTCCACTTCGCCTTGTCTTGAAGTGTTAACAACTCCACCACCAGTACAGCAGATTGCCATTGTGGTTTCCCGTTCGCCTGCAACCATTGAGTCACTTGTGTGGAGGCTTAAACATTTACCTAGGACGTGAAAAGTTCCAGACAAGTTAATGGGATTTCAGCATTCCATAACTCAGTCTGAATATATCCTCTCGGAGCTGGACAAGGAGATACTAGATGGTTTCTACAAGTACTACCATTCAAGGTAGAGATATACACGCTTTAACAGTTATAGGTAAGTACTACGATTCTATAAGTACTTTAATGATATTCCAATTTGGATTACAGGAAGACAGAACTTGATGCTATATGCTCGATGGTCAAGAGCGACACACTATATGCATTATTGGAGGATGACACTTTGCTAGACACGAACGTCATTTATTATTATTTCGATTGTATTAAGAGCAGCTGCAAAGATGAATATTTGGCTGACCCAAGCATATGTGTAATTGACATCATTACATGTTGAAATATAGAAGTCTTTCAATGGGCTGGATGGCTTATGCAGACTACTTATTGGCGGGTTCCTTTGTAGCAGATGGTGTTTATTTTGAAATTTGGATTGTGGACTGTGGAGTGTGGACTGTGGAAATATGGATTGTGGACTGTGATATTTGGGTGGCTTGTTTATTTTGAAATTTTTCCATTAACTGTTATAGTGTATAATAAATCTATCATTTTCCTTTACAGGGTTGGTGGCAAGGAAAGCAGAAAATCGGAGATGATGCAGCGTTTGGCCCAGATAGATCCAGAGTTTGGGATGCAAAAGAGTGTAAGACCCTCGTTTACATCCTACACGCGCACAATCATTTCACTCTTCTCGTCGGTTGCACGGACGAAAATCGCTGGGAATTCTACAATAGCTCGAAAAGTGACCATTATCATCAGAATATTTGTGATGGTTTCATGAGTATAAAACCCATCAGTTTCTTGTTATTCATGGATTGCCCTTTCGCATGCTATTATTTATTTACTTTTTTTCCTACTTAATTTGTAAACAGAGAATGTGGTTAACTCAGCGATTTGTAGATTACGGATGGGGTGAGCCATGGGTGTGGACGAACATCACAAAGACTGATATCCCTTATCAGTAGAATGAGACGGATTGTGGTTTCTTTGCTATTGGATACGCAGAGCACTGCATACACCGTCGCCCGGTAAGGTTCACCTAGGCTGACATTCCCTACTATCGTCGGAAGATTTTGGTTGAGATATTCAAGAGAAGCTGGCTTATGAATGCTGACAGGCTTCAACTCCCGAACTTCCCAGCTTTATAGACTTCTGTTTTATTATATGCCAAGGACATATGAAATTCTTTTGGTGAAATTGATGTAATGAACTGGAATTCTTTTGGATGAAAATGATGTAAAGAACGCGTAGTTTGGATGAAATTTATTTGGATGTAATTTTTTTGTTGAATTTAAAGTTGATGTATGATGTGTAATGAAGTTGTTATTTTCTGTGAAAATGATGTAATGAAATTGTTGTTTGGGTTGAGATTTATTTGTTGAAGTTGAAGTTGATTTTTGATGTAATGAGGCAACAATTGTAAAGTTGTTGTTACTCCACCGTGATTTAAACACACAAGCTTCCTAGCGTCCCTAACGACTCATAAAGCAGCCCAAATTTCCTTCCCAGCGTCCCTAGCGACCTTTATTAGTTATAGATAAGGGTCCCTAGGGACAAACAACATCTGTTTCCTTCCCTGCATACCTTACGACCGATATTAGTTATAGATAAGGGTCCCTATAGACCAATTGAACAGCATCTGTTTCCTCCCCAGTGTCCCTAGCGACTGATATTTGTTATAGAGAAGGGTCCCTAGGGACCAATTGAACAACATTTGTTTCCTTCCCTGCATCCCTTACGACCGATATTAGTTATAGATAAGGGTCGGTAGGGACCCATGCATCAACATCTGTTTTCTTATACATATTAAGACAAAGTGCATAGCAGAATTAGTCTTTATGGGTAGATAAGGTCCATTCCAACATAATTGCAGAGGGAAATCCAATTTGAATTTGGAATTATGCAAGGGAAAAAAATAAAATGAAATGAGGGAAATTATACATTAACAACCAAGAGGAAGCCAGATGGAACATTACATCTGGAAAAACATAAAATGTCATTGACATGTCATTAAATTTATTCTGATTACATTGCTGTTCGTATGCATAAAGAAGTAGCCATAAATAACCAGTTGAAACAAAATATCATTAAATCGGTTGAAATTTGTTGTTAATATGCATAAACAAAACCAAAAAAATTACATGTGATATTAGACATAAAAAAACCAAAAACTGGTTCCTTTACTGAACAGTTGGAGGATTACGGCAGATCCCCCGATTGTGTCCCCTCTCTTTATAGTTGGAGCATGTTACAACCTTTCTGACGCGGTTGCGGTCTTCCACCCGGACCCTATTCTTCTTTGGAAATAGCTGATGATTTGCATCATGTGTCATAGCGTTTAAGGTCCATTGAGATCTAGAACTTGTCTGGTTGGGTCACCACCACCACCACCACCACCATCAGAGCCTTGTCTGGTTAAGGTCCATTTGCATCATGTGTCACAGCTACTAGTAGACCATCGGGATATTTGCCACGAAGATGTGACCCATCTACTGCTATCAATGGTCACAAAGAGTTTTGAAAAGCTCGAATGCAAGGACCAAAGGCCCAAAAGAAACGTCTAAAACGGTCATTAGATGTGATGTCGATGTTGGTCATTGTGCCCGGGTTTGTCCTTTTAAGCTCATTACAATACAGTGGTAGAATCTGAAACGACTCTTCATACGACCCTCGAACCTTGCGCAGAGTAACTTCCTTAGCCATGTGTGCCTTCCTGTAGCTGATTAGGGTACCAAACTCCATTTGATATTCACTGATTATCTCTTTTGGTCTTATATCATTATTGCACCGTACCCTCTCTTCAACGAAATCTACTATAAGCCTCGCATATGCCTGTGGATGAGCTGTCCCCACCATAGGCTTCGAGCAAGAATGAATTGCTATATACTTCCGCACCTTGAAATATGGTCCCGATTCAACCATGGATGCATGTATTCTCCAAGGACAATTTGCATCTTTGCAGCGCGCAGTTACTTGCTTCATGTTGGTGCGCACATGCTCCAACGTGAAGTTACTGTAAATTGCAAACTTTGCAATGCATCTTCTGAAAGCTTCACGATCGTTAAACTCACGACCCAACCACATCTCCCTTGTTGAATCAACTCCCTCCTCAGATATGATTGCCTCGGGCACCATCGTGTCCACTATTGTGAAGTTCTTCTTGGTGGTTGCATCGTTCAACCCTCTAGTAATCCACTCGTCTGGAACATGAAATTGTTGCTCCTTGTTTGAACTATGTTCTTTTATGTGTCTTGAAATGGAGGGTATACTCGTAGAGTAATGAACATCCTTTGAACGATCCATACTTGCATCATTGTCCAAAGCCCGAATGATTGGTTCCTCCTCTCCTATCATACCATTCGGCGTTGATGGAAAATTGAAATCGCAATCCTCATTCAAGTCGATGGTGGGAAATTCTTTCGTGTGTGGCTCGATCACCAACTCTTTTGCTTTGGTTAACCTAATTTCATTGATCAAGGCTTCTCGTTGATGTTTATTTCTTTGCCTCTTATTGTTTCTGCATAAAAAACACATGGATCAATTAACTTTGGATTTATATAAACACAATTATGGATTAAAAATAAATTTCACTACGTACGAACCTGGTTTCTGGGGTTTCTTTGGTAGCATGCGTCTCCTTCCCTTCTTGCAATGAACAACAATATATTTTTTCTTTGATAAGTCCCCGAAGCTCTGAACATTCCCTTTACATCATTGTCATCATCAATGTCTATCAATGAAAAAAAACTTCCATTGTGAAGAAGGTGCTTTATACATAACGCTTCCACACTTGCTTTCCAGTTTGATGCTTCGAGTGCTACGTTCACCAGCTCACTATATGTTATGGTTTTAGGGAGATGCCTCATCTTTTGTCTTCCTCCGATATATTGAGGACCTTTGAGATCAGATTGAAAATTACCATCATAATGTAATATTATTAGGACATCAACATCCGAAGGAATATTGCAACATTAAAACATTTCATATTAGTTGGTTAAATCAGTAATAACAAACATGCTTCGCTGTACATATATAATTTGCAAAAAGAACATTTGTTCAATACCACAAGTCCATTTGGAAGTTGACTGGTAAGTAAGGCTATTCATCAGCAGTCGTACAATTATTTCTGATAACATTGATTCGATTAATCTTGCTTTTTTTACAACCCCAAGTGGTAATCAAATGAAAATTTTATTTTCATATATGATTCTCTACGTTCTTTCTAATCACATAACTTATTTCAAATCATTTTCTTTATGTTATCTACCAGTTTCCCTAAAACCCAAAATTCAATTGTATGCTGACATTTCTTTTGGTCCATATTATTCTCACATCAATGTCAGTGAAAAATAAAAACATAAAAAATCATATCAAAGATGTTTGCATGCCAATCTCTATCTTGGCTTGAAACATTTGGTTCAAGTCATTAGCTGCTGGGTTTGAGATCTACAAATATCAGTCACCTTCAAAATCTTAGATCAATCACACAGTTGTCAGCAATCTGATTTGTTATTTCCCTTGAAAGGACCCAATGGGTTTTTTATCAATGGTCGTGATAAAAATACAACGTTTCTTCTTATTATCATGACAAAAGTATTTTTATTGGAAAGGAAAAGGAAAGCACAAACACTTTGATTTCAAATCTCTGTCTATTTTTTTTTATGATGGGATGCTGTGGGGAAGAAGACAATGAGATGCATGTAGAAATGGTTACGTGCAACTAGGTATTATGAAAAGGGTTTATCAACGGTAGAAAATCATGTTTTAGGGCAAAATACAAACTTCACCTTTCCATTGCTCTACTCCAAACAGAGTATCATATGCACTTTAATGTTCCCCACCAAACAAAGGCATGTGGCTTTAATGGTCTTCAATAGGTGGGAATGACCTTCAAGAGGTGGCTTTAATGCACTTTAATGTTCCCCACCAAACAAACAGCCCAACCTAAAAGACAATCCAGCCTAGACGACTCAAAACAAGCCAGAAACCTTCGACAAAGACGTGTGGGAGGGGACCACAGTTGGTAGGAGGGCGATGAGCAGGAGTAGCAGCCGGAACAGATGTTGGAGGGGACCACAGTTTTTCGAGGAAGAAATGGGCGCAGAGGAACATGTATGTGAAGCCCTGACAGCGAAACATGAGCAAAACGCCTCTTTTATTCTAATTTGTGTCCGCCGCAGGGTCCCTAGGGACCCTTAGCTTAATAAAAAATAAGGTCCTTAGGGACGCTAGTTGAAACTCATTAAAAAAAACACCGTTTCAGGCAAACTGATTGTTCTGGTGCACGGTCGGTTAAAGTGTTTCTTTTGGTCCACTGGTTATCTAAAGTATTTTTTTTGGTAAAATCCCCATTTTCTTTTCTATTTTTTTTTGTCTTTTTTTTTTCTTTTTCTTTTTCTTTTTTTCAACATGAAATTATGGAAATGCAGGGTAATGGCAACCTTTCTTTTATTTTCTTTTTCTCAAGCCTTGCACACATTTTGTAGTAAACCTTGAATGCATCTTTATACTTCCTTAGATAAGGTAAGGCCATTCATTTGGTAAGGTAACTCCCCAAACTTAGGGGTTGGTATAGGTGCAAGAAATGGCTTAATTAAGGCTCAACATGGATAACTAGTGAAAAACATGAAAGGGGATGGGTAGAAAAGCACAAACTAGTCAAACATGGCCTAAAATCATCTCCTATAGTTCGTGTAGTCGAAATTTGCCTCGATCGGATAAAGAATGAGAGTTCTAGCATGTTATTCCATATAAATTCAGAACATGTGATCAAAGAATGATAATGAAATGGAAAATCATATCACTCAGCATATAACCCTCTCAAGAATAAGCATTTAGGCTCAAATCTCACTAGGTTGCACAAGTTTTCACCAAAAGCATCTAATCATTCAATTATGCAAGAGCTTTTAACCTTAAGACTATATCAGCATTGTAATCCACTCAGTGATAGCTTAATGTGCTTAATAAAGAACCAGCATAATTAAGTTCAATGAACCATATAAGACAAATCATCATTTTTCATCATTGTGGTAGGAAGGAACTAAAAGAAAAATGAACAAATATTTTTGTGATTTTCGAATTTTTTTTTAAATGACTCTGAATCTATCCTAACTAAAACTCTTCCCCCAAACTTAAACTAAATATTGTCCCCAATGTTGTAAAATAAAGTAAGAAGGAAACACTAAAAACATAATAGAAAAAAATAAATAAATAGAAAGACAAGGAAAAGGGTAAAAGAACTCAGCTGGATATGGAGTACATCGCCAGCTCTGTATTGCCATCCTCAACCTTTCCTTGCAAAGATCTGGGCTACCTCCCAGTAGTGCTTGCTTTATAGTCTTCAGCCGGACTGTACTTCTCTATCAAGTGGAAGGAAAATCTGTGAATGTAATCACATTCACATCCTTGTCAAAAATCTGCTCCCAATAGGGCTTGAGCCTATGTCCATTGACTTTGAATTTGTTACCATTCTTGGGATTATAGATCTCAATAGCTCCATGCTCAAAAACCTGAGTGACTTCAAAGGGACCACATCATCTAGACTTCAACTTTCCTGGAAATAATTTGAGTCTTGAATCAAAGAGTAATACCTTCTGTCCTACCTCAAACGTCTTCCTCATGAGCCTCTTATCATGGAACGCCTTAGTCTTTTCTTTATACAACTTGGCACTCTCATATGCGTCATATCGTAGCTCCTCAAGCTCATTCAGTTGTAACTTCCTCTTCTCATCCGCCTCTTTCATGTCAAAATTAAACTTCTTGATCGCCCAGAATGCCCTGTGCTCTAATTCCACCGGCAGATGACATGCTTTCCCATAGACCAACCGATAAGGAGACATGCCTATAGGAGTCTTGTAGGCTGTCCTATATGCCCAAAGTGCATCATTCAGCCGTAAATACTAATCTTTCCTGTTTGGGTGCACTGTCTTCTCTAATATATGCTTGATCTTTCTATTACTGACTTCAACCGGGCCACTAGTCTGAGGGTGGTATGGAGTAGCTATCTTGTGAGTTATCCCATATTTCTTCATTAATGCTTCAAAGGTCCTGTTTGTGAAGTGATTGCCACCATCACTAATGATTGCTCTAGGTGTCCTAAATCTGGCAAATATCATGTTCTTCAGAAATTCCAAAACCACCTTGTGGTCATTTGTCTTACTGGGGATAGCCTCCACCTACTTGGATACATAGTCGACTCCGACCAGAATGTAGAGATAACCATAGGATGATGGGAAAGGTCCCATAAAATCAATCCCCCACACGTCGAATAGCTCCACCTCTTGTATGACTTTTAGTGGCATATGATTCCTTGAGGAAATGTTCCCCATTCTCTGGCACCTATCACAACTGGCACAAAAAGCATGTGCATCTTTAAATATAGAGGGCCAAAAGAAACCAGATTGAAGTACCTTAGTAGCTGTCTTCTTCCCGCCAAAGCGTCCTCCACATGCCTTGCTGTGACAATGTGCTAAGATGCTATGAACTTCTTCTTCTGGTACACATCTTCTGATGATCTGATCTAAGCAGTACTTGAACAAATATGGGTCATCCCAGTAATAAAAACGTGCCATATGTACTAACCGCTTCTTGTCTTGACTAGTAAAATGCAGTGGGAACTCACCACAAACCTTGTAATTCACCAAGTCCGCAAACCATGGAAGTTTGGTAAGCTGAAATAGCTGCTCATCTGGAAAAGATTCATTGAGTGGAATGTCGTCCCCCCTGCTTGCTTCCTCATTCAGCAATCTGGATAAGTGGTCTGCCACTACATTCTCACTGCCCTTATCTCTGATCTCAAGGTCAAATTCTTGTAGCAACAATAACCATCTAATTAGCCTTGGCTTGGCATCCTTCTTGCTTAAGAGATACTTCAGTGCTGCATGATCGGTGTAAACGATAACCTTAGACCCAACAACGTAAGATCTGAATTTTTCTAGTGCAAAAATTTCAGCAAGAAGTTCCTTCTCAGTAGTAGAATAGTTCAGCTGTGCATCATTTAGAGTTCTGGATGCGTAGTAAATCACATGTGGAAGCTTCCCTACTCTTTGGCCAAGCACAACCCCTAGAGCATAGTCACTGGCATCACACATCAACTCAAATGGCAAACTCCAATCAGGTGCCATGATAATAGGGGCTGATGTCAAAAGCTTTTTCAGCAGCTCAAATGCGCGTAAGCAATCCTCATCAAAGACAAATTCCACCTCTTTCTGTAACAAAGCACATAATGGGCGTGCAATCTTAGAGAAATCCCTAATGATTCTGTGATAGAATCCCGCATGCCCAAGGAAACTCCGTACTCCCTTCACTGATGTGGGTGGGGGAAGCTTACTGATTAAGTCTATCTTAGCCTTATCCACCTGTATCCCCTTGCTTGTCACCACATGCCCAAGTACAATGTCATGCTTCACCATGAAGTGACATTTTTCCCAGTTTAACACCAAATTACACTCCTCACATCTCTTTAGCACAAACTCCAAATGATACAAACAGTTATCAAATGATGATCCAAAGACAGAGAAGTCGTCCATGAATACCTCAATAAAGCGCTCCACCATATCGGAGAAAATACTCATCATGCATCTCTGAAAAGTTGCTGGTGCATTGCAAAGCCCGAAAGGCATCCTCCTGTAGGCAAATGTCCCAAATGGACAAGTAAAAGTGGTCTTCTGGAGCAATAGGAATCTGATTGTACCCACTGTACCCATCAAGAAAGCAATAATGTGAATGCCCAGCTAGCCTCTCTAACATTTGATCAATGAATGGTAGTGGGAAGTGATCCTTTCTTGTGGCTGTGTTAAGCTTTTGGTAGTCTATGCATACCCTCCATCCAGTGGTAACTCTAGTAGGAATCAGCTCATCATGTTCGTTCTTTACCACTGTCATACCACTCTTCTTGGGAACAACTTGCACTGGGTTGACCCACTTGCAATCTGAGATTGGGTAGATGATCCCAACATCTAGTAGCTTAAGAATTTCTGCTTTGACAACTTCTTTCATATGAGGGTTGAGTCTCCTTTGTGCTTCCCTTGTAGGTTTAGACTCCTCTTCTAGCAAGATTCGGTGCATACACATGGTTGGGCTTATACCTTTGATGTCTGCAATGCTCCACCCCAATGCTGTCTTGTGAGCTTTTAACATTTTTAACAACTTTCTCTCTTCATCAGAACTCAAATCACTGGCTATGATACATGGCAAAGTCTCATGTTCTCCCAAGTAGGCATATTTGAGATGTTTAGGTAATGGCTTTAATTCTAACTCTGGTGCTTTTAAAACAGAAGGAACGGGTTGCTTTGTGGAAGAACCAAGAATTTCAAAAGAGTTAGAATATTTACCTGGGATGGAGGGGAGTACTTCTAGTTGATTTACAATCCCCATAAGTTCTGCCTCTAGTTCATCACTATCTTGCATGATTTCAGATTTGATGAGGCCTTGCTGAATGCATGTGTCCAACTCCTCCTTGCACCCATGTGCTCTTGGAAACACCTCTACTATAGCCTGCTCAATTACCTCAATCTGAAAGCAATCTTCATCTCTAGGCATTTTCATAGCTTCGAACACTTTGAACTCAATTTTCTGCCCATTGGCCTTCATTTCAATTGTGCCTTTTTGTACATCTATCTTTGAACCCGCAGTGGCCAAGAAAGGTCGGCCAAGTATAATAGAAAGGTGGTGAGGCAGTGATACACTCTCCATATCCAGTACCACAAAGTCAGCAGGTAATATGAATTCCCCTGCCTTTACCAAAATGTCCTCCAGAATGCCCCTTGGGTGCTTCACACTTCTATCCGCCAATTGTAATGTAATTGAAGTTGGTTTGAGCTCTCCCAAACCCAAATACTCATAGACTGAAAATGGCATCAAATTGATACTAGAACCCAAGTCTAGTAAAGCTCTCTCAAATGTATGATCTCCTATCTTGCAAGGTATAGTAAAGCTCCTAGGGTCCTTCAGCTTTGGAGGAAGCTTTCTTGAAAGAACTGCACTGATTTCCTCGGTTAACTTAACTTCTTCGTGATCTCTGAATCTCCTCTTATTTGTACATAACTCTTTGATAAACTTTGCATAAGAGGGTATTTGCTTGATAGCATCAATCAGCGGAATGTTAATCTCTACCTTCCTTAGAGTCTCGAAGATGTCCTGCGTGAACTGATTTTTCTTCTCTTGTCGCAGCCTCTGAGGGTAAGGAGGAACTGGCTTATAGACCCTCTCTGGCGCTGTAGAAGTTGTTTCTTGAGTAGGAGTGACGGCAATGTCTGTGCTCTTCTTGTCACTTTTTTTGTTCACATCAGTCTCAGTTTGCCTTGCACTGTCATGTGGCTCAATGTCTACAGTTTTTGGATTTTCATGTGGCCCATTCATGCTTGTGTCTATGGTTGTACCATGCTGCCTTATTCTCCTGTAGACCTTCTCAAGCTCTTTGGTGACGGTAGTTAAGGCCTTCAGATGCTCATGATTTTTAGTGTTGAATTCAGTCTGACTTGGAAACTTACCGTCCTCCCTCTTGCTTAAGGCATTAGCTATCTGACCACTTGTGCTTCCAGCTTGGCCAAACTCTACTGAGTATTTGTAATTGCTTGGCTATGTTGCTGGAAATTAGCCTGAGATGACTGAATAAATTAAGTAACCAAACTTTTGAACTCATCCTCTGGTGACTTTTGTGCACTGTTCTGAGAAAAGTTGTTATTCTGGGGGTATTGGTAGCTTCTTTGCTGTCCTTGATACTGGTTTTGATTCCCTTGATTTCCTTGATTGTTCAGATTGCTTCCCCAAGAAAAATTTGGATGATTCCTCCATCTAGAATTGTAAGTATTGCTGTAGGAATTGTTTTGCTTAGGGAAAGTGTTACCAACATAGTTGGTATGTTCCTGGTTTGTAAAAGATGACATGGGGCAGCATTCAGTAGTATGGTTAGTGTGAGAACATATAACACATACTTCTTTTGGTGTCTGTCTGAGCGTGCTATTGGAAGCCATTGCTTTGATAAGCATGTCCATTTTTTTATCCATTGCCGCCATCTGAGCAGCTATATTTCCTTGAGACTGGATCTCATACATTCCTTGCTGTTTACCCTTCTGTCTGGTCCTACAAGAGAATTGTTGTGAGTTTTCACTAAGAGTTTCAAAAAGTTCATAAGCTTCTTCACTATTTTTCTCCATCAGGGCTCCTCCACATGCAGAGTCAACTATTCCCTTATTCAGCTCGTTCAGTCGTTCATTGAAAGCTTGAACTTGATCATCTTTGGTGAGGTTGTGATGTGGACACTTCAATAATAAATCCTTAAAATGCTCCCACGCTTCCCAGAACTGATCTCTATCTTTCTGCTGAAATGTTTGGATCCCTCTTCTTAACTGCCTTGTCTTTTGAGTTGGAATTTTTTTTTTCAGAAACTTACGGGCTAGCTGTTGCCAAGAGTTGACAGAACCAGCATCCAAGGAGTTTAACCATATTTTAGCTTTATCCTTAAGAGAAAAAGGAAATAGACGTAGCCTGATGCCCTCTGGGGTAACTCCTTGTAATAAAGAATAGTGGACGGCTGTTTGGTGTGCAAGGGTATGTAAGACTCCTTCATTGGTCTCTTTTGATTATTTACTACCACTTCTTCGTCTTCTTCTTTGTCAGCCATTTTTCTTTCAGGACCTTGATTTCCGTTAACACTGTTTTCTTCAAGCTCTGAGTCAGGTGAGGGCTGAGTATTGGATCTTGCCCTCTGAGCTTGTCTTCGATATCTTCTAAAAGTTCGTTCAATTTATGGATCATAGACAATGATGGCTAAGTCTCGAGATCGCCTACCTTGCATATACAGAATTTATGACCGCAAGTAAGCACCTATAAAAGAGTTAATGTGCTAAAAGAAGAAAAATAGAAATCTGAAATTAAATAGCCGAAAAACTATGATAAAACAGTAAATTACAGCACTTTAAAACTTCAAGTAATTGAACTAAAAACAAAACTAGACTATGACACTACACTAAAAACAAGTTTTGACACTATTCTGTGCAAACAAGTCCCCAGCAACGGTGCCAAAAACTTGGTATGCACCAAGCAACCTAGAAATAAGCTACTAGTATGCACACAATTAAAACTCGCAAGCGCACAAGATCACTATGTAGTGTAGTGAATTGCAAGTACGAGGTTGATCCTACGAAGAGTTGTGATAAAACAATGTCAAAAGCAACTAAAAATCAGAACATTAAAAGAGACAATTGAATGATGAGAGATTGAATTAAACTTCTAAAAACAGTAAATTAAACTATCAAAAGCTAAATGGAAATTAATCTAAAGCACACAACTAATATTAGAACTGAAAACAATGAGAATGAATGAACTAGGGTTTCATCTACTCCCCTAACCAATCCTATGCATGTCCATTATTATCTTTTAATCAAAAATCAGATTTTATTAGTGACATCTATCAACCTAGACCATGGCATATGCGTCTACATTACTATTCCCCTAAATGCAATTCATGAGTGGCATACTACATGAATTATTCATTATGATGCAAAAACTAAGCATGGCATATGTCCTAGTCAAAACACACATAATGCATAAAAATAATGGGAAAGATAAATGCATGAGTCTAAGCATGACATATACTTAGATTATTCATGGTTCTAAACCCTAGATGTTTAACATCAAGATCAATCAAAATTAAGTGAGCTACTCTTAAAATTAATTGAACATAACATGGTTGGCATGGCATATACACAACTCATCAATTAAAAACATGGTTTAGAATCTCTACTAATAAAACTGAAATTTGAATTAAAAGACGCCAAAAGAGATTACATAGAACTAGGCTAGGGTTTCAACTACACCCTAGCCCTAAATGTATTAGCTACTCATGTCTTTAATGAAAAATAACATAGAAAATAGAGTCATTAGAAGAAAACTAGAAGATTATGAAGATGCAGTGAATGGCCACCAGCTTGTTCCCCCTTTTCTCCTCCAAAAGCTCTCCAAAGATTGCTCCCAAGGTGTCTCCAAAGTGGCTTGTACGGCTGCTGTGTTTTGTGGAATGATTGTGGCTGATTTGATGGCTGGTTTATGGCTTATTTATGGTTGGGATAGCTGTTCACGTCCACTTTATGCTATTTATAAATCTTGTAACAGCCCCTTTTAACAAGTAGTTCCCTTGTAGAAATAGATCTTCACCTTCCTTATAATTAGGTTTCCTAATTAGAATGCATTAGGAGTCTTCTTCTTTTGATTAGCAAGCTTTCTAAATCTGGTCCCACTTGTATCTTCTAGAAACTTATTGACATGGACCCACAAATCTGAGATTAATTGTAAGGAATTAAATCTGAACTTTTGACATAAAAGTGGGCCCTATTTGGTGCGTGTAACATGAGTGTGGGACCCCTCTTTTAGGACTTCTATCTTGACTTGAACTCTTGCTCCAAATTTTCCTTCTTTCTCTCCTTGTTTTTCTCCATTCTTGAACTCCTCTTTTAACTTGAATAAGACTTCTAATTTCTGAAATTCTTCTATTTGTAATAGATGTGGACCCCCCTTGGGCGTGTAACCCTAGGATGGGTTTCTTCTTTTTTTCTTCTCTTCTTTCTTTCTTTTGCTCTTCTTCTTTGATTAGAATTTCTTTCTCTAATTCTTTCCTTCTTTGATTTGAATTGTAAGTTGTCCAAATAATTAGAAAGTCTTCTTTGAATCTGAAACATCTTGAATGGGACCCACCTTGGTCCTTCTTTGGGATTCATGCCCATTAATTACTCTCTTTTTGCTCCTTTTGACCTTAGCATAAAAATTAACAAAAACTATGTTAAATCAAATAAAATAAACATGAACTACGATAGGATAAACAGAATATTAGGGCTTAGATTACAAATAATTAAGCACTTATCAGAGCACGCTGAGAAAGGGTCTGAGATGGTTGAGGCCCCACCATGGGTGTTAGCATTTTGTTCTACAGCAGACCTTGACTTGCTCTGAATGTTGAATCATCTAACAATCTGCAACAATTATTTGTCAATGTATGCATGTTGTGCTTGCAGGATGTTTACGTTCCACATTTTTTAATATTTATATATGGATGGAGTGGTGGTTTTCTGTAATTTTTGTTCCATTCCTTGGATGCAATGACAATGTGTAGTTTTGTTTTGGAAATCTGTTGCAGTAACAGTGCGCGGTTTTTGTGGAAATCTATACCGTCAACAATCAAAGAAACCCACCCTGAGATTGTGCAAGTGTGGAAAATATGCCAGCGCCTGTGGTTGCAGAAATATGCTGGTGTATATGAGGAAATTCGTGGGTTTGATTGGAGTGCAGAAGCTGTAGGACTTGTCATGGCTTTCTCAGGCAATTCAACTTCTCTCTTTTATAGATTTATTTTCTTCTGGAGCATACCTAGTTTGACATACAACTCTCTTGATGGTGTGTCCTCTTATTATTATCTTTTTAATGATTCCAGTGATAACTAGTTAGATGCATGTAAAATCTTTTGTAACTTCTGAGGGTTTTTAACAGATAAGGGGGTCGTTGGTACATGCAAAATAAAATATATGTAGATTTAAATATTGACAGATTCTTTTTGCATATATTACAATATTGATATAATATAATACCGTGCTACTTTTGTTGTTTGGTATTTTTTCGCAGATTTTAACATATTATTACTTTTACTGTTTGGGAATTGCAGAATCTTTCAAGGTATTCTAGATTTATGTGTTTGGCTATTCATAAATATTTAAAAAATGATTAAAACAAAATAAATCAATAATTTGATATGAAAGTTTATAAATATTATTTATTTTGCTCAATATAAAATCACTAATATTTAAGTTGCAATTATTCTCGAAGATTGTTAATATGATGGCAATGGTCTTCCCACATTGAATCTGCAATTTTTCTTTGTATTACATTTCCCATCGGTCATCGCTGTTCGGCACCCTGATAATCAGCTTATGAACTAGAATCATCATTATTTTGAACAAATTCATTCGCAGGTTGATGGTCATATTCCTCGTTTATCCAATCTTCACCACCCGTTTCGGTTCGAATGAAATTATGTAGAACGCAACATGCAATGATAACTTTTGTCGTATTGTCATAAGAGTGATGAGATGCATTCTTCAAAATCGGAAATCGACTTTTAACTACACCAAAAATTCTCTCAATCGCACTCCGTAATGATGGATGTAGAAGGTTAAAAAGTTCTTTAACATTGAGAGGGCCTCTATTTCCACGTGCAAATTCTCTCAGGTGATATCGTATTCCTCGAAATGGTTCAATGTAAGTTGGAGTATTTGCATACCTTGCATCGACGAGATAATATTTTCCTACATAAAATTAAAAATGACAATAAGATAAATGGTTCGATGAAGTCTATATAAAATCTTAACATAAAATTTACCACTATTCACCTCTTGGGACATGAAATCCAAATCTTTTTGCAGCCTATAAAACAGTGGAATTGGCTGCAAAGCTCTCCCAATCTGCTTGCATATATATAAATTTCATATCAAAAGAGCATGCTGCTATCACTTTAAAAGATAACAAACAGGTGTTCTTGCAAAAAAAAAAAAAAAAAAAAAACAGCATGCATTAATCAAAATAAAGCTAAAAATGATATCTTGTAAATCAATGAAAAAAAAGAAAGAAGTATAGACACATGAAAGGACACGTAAGATGGAATCATACAAATTTTCTCACAACACATATTGTAAATAAACTTCAATAAAATCAAACAAACGTATCAATAAAAGTTATGTTCTTATTGTATGTCATAACAAAACAGTTCAAGTTTATTCTTAAAAATGTAAATGTAACTAGTCTTTATGACTTGCTATAGTCAATACACATGAAATCTAAAAAACTGAACAACCATAACACATCTAAGTGCCACCACATTTCTTCCGTTGCCACTTCATATGCATGGGTTCTCTTGAAGAACTTCTATAGCTTGCATGAAAGTCTCTTCTTCTAAACCCTCCATCTTTTGGAGCTCCTCCATACATAACTCATATGCATAAGGATCTTTAGGTGGTGTTGAGTTTACTGAATTAAGTCAATTAGTTGATGCAACCATCTTTGATATCTCTTCACAGAGCCTATCACATGATGCTTTGAATCGTTTTTGTCATAGAGCAGTTTATTGTTTTAATGGCACGAGGACGATTGCGGGTTAAATGTTCAATTCTCATTTCATTATCGGTACTTGAATTAATATCTTCAAGTTGTTCATCAAAAGCGGGAAATAATGTAGTGGGATTACTTGTATTATGATCTGAAATCTGTTCAATCTGTTCTAATGTAAGAGGTTGAGTAAAAGGAGCATTGCTTGACATCTCCCATTTACCCTCAGCCAAAGAACCTAATAATAGCAAATAAATTTATATTGCATACTATTTTTAAAATATCATTAAATTATTTAAATTTATTCTAATAATTACCATCATATAAGATGCTAAGTTCATCATAAAAAGGAAAAGGTGTTATCCGCCAAATTTTTGCTTCGGATGTGCTTGTTACAATAAAAATATAT
Source organism: Cinnamomum chago (assembly GCA_038049695.1). Taxonomy (NCBI): domain Eukaryota; kingdom Viridiplantae; phylum Streptophyta; class Magnoliopsida; order Laurales; family Lauraceae; genus Cinnamomum; species Cinnamomum chago. The sequence continues at coordinate 53,762,771 of CP142454.1, read as the reverse complement.
AAGTTATTATTAATTATGAAAGACCCATACATGTACTTTTTCTATTTCATAAATACATAGAGTTGCATTTATACCTTAATATAACGGTTCCAAACATCTTCATCAGCTGTACACATGGGCAAAAGATCATCCCACCTGAATCCACTTTGCTCCCTTATTGCTTTAACAATGCAATATCACTTTTTATGGTCGATCATATGACTTTTCAATTGTTTTGGAGTAAGCGATATGTCAAATCGTCTATTCAATTCATCTTAATATTTCTTCCACACATCTTTTTTAAAACCATTGTCTGAAAATCAGATAGAAATCCCACCACAAATGAATCATGCGATGGTGTCCATTGTGATCTATTTGCACATCTAGAGTTAGATGGGAGTGACGACATCTAAAAAAAAAGTGCATCCAATTAAAAATATATGTACTTCAAGAAACATTCAAAATATAAGCCCACAAAACACAAATATGTAAAAAATCCCTTCCCCGCGAAGACGATCACCTCTTCATAATATAGACTGAATAAACTCAAGTAAACGATCTATGCCCAAATCTTAAGAGACTTGCGTAACTTTATCCTAAGTGGAGCATTGTGCTTGAAGGACTTGAAGCTAGCATCCCATTTTTCTATATCCTTAAGCTCAGCGGTTCGCTAGAGGATTTTGCTTTCACGTTTATTAGGATAGTGCAGTCGCTAGGCACCTCACCAAAAAAGTTCTTAAACAGGTTACACATCATTACAAATTTCTCTTCTAACTCAAATGTCCGGTTATAAGATGTCACGTCCCCCGAACCCGAGTAGAGAATAAACCGGATCCGGGGAGTGAATTTTAGGGCTAATTAAAAAATTTCACCCTTTTTGCCCAAGGATCGTAAGTCCGTTGTGAGGATATAATATTTCAAACCTCAAGTGAAATAAGAACTGCGAAACTTCTCATAACTAAGTCATATTAAATGCCAAAGCAAATGAATACTAATTCTCATTAAATATTAAAGTTTAATCAATAGACAGAAGAACTAATAGAGACAATTTATTATTAACCAAATGGTCATCCCAAGTCCTAGACCGTTTGAGAACACGAGAGTCAATAAAATAAAATCCAACAATGAATAATAATAAACAATAAAGAATCTAAGGAATCCCATGAAGTCCTCTCATGGCGGGAAGGATGATGCTACTCTATGTCATCGGCACGCCAGTCTCGCTCCTTTGCCGGTTGGAGATCCTTTGGGATCTCCTCATTTGCCGGCTCCTCGTAGTACTCACCTGAGGTGTCTGCACACCAAGTAACAACAGTCAACGACATGTTGAGCAAGAAATAAACAATGCATAACGGCAATGTATAGCATGTATCAAATAAGAGTTAAGACAAGTATAAATCATATGAACACAAGGTAAAGGCACTAGGCATATAGCATGAATATAAAACATGAATCAACAGCGATAAATCTTGACATCATCTAATAATAAGACCATCCGCATAAATGCAAGAATCAAGAAGGAGACTCCGAGAGTGTCCAAGCCACCTCCCGGGGTACCAGTAACAATCCTATCCAGACCGTTGATACCAAAGTTCGGCTCCAGAGGAATCCAAGCTCCTAGTCCTAGGAATAACAGCACGGTCCAAGCCCGATCCCACCTATTCAGCGCCATGGATGTTGTCTAAGCCGACTGCCTATCTCGATGTCCGAGTCATCAGCCCGTCTATAAAACCCCCAAACTGCACCTGGTCATGACATGCAATCCTCCCCACAGTGGATCCTACTGTGGTCGGATAATGAATAGTGAAGTGGTGTTGACATGAGGAAACCAAGACAAGCAGGCCTGGCTATTCAAGATACACGACCAAGATCAAGGGATTATCTCATTCAAGCCAAGTTGCAAGACAAGTCTATACCAATTGATAATCCCTTAGATTTTAGCCATCCTATTTATCAAGTACAAAATACAAGGTTCTAAGGTACACTCTAAGTTCGGTCACAGTCCTAATTCGATAGAAGATAGGTTTCATAATTAAGTAAGTATTTTATGCCAAGAGAGTGTACAAGAAGACAAGATCGACGTATATAATTACAAATCATGGAAGAAGTTACAATCCAATCCTAGGTAAAGGTTGTCATCCATGTATCGTACATGGTCTATCGGAGTACGTATGAAATTTGAGCCAACAATGCTCTATTAGGAGTAATCCTTGGTGAGCAATCATGTTAGGCATCAATTGAATCAATTCCATACACAGTCTGTTAAACCATGTGTGATATACGGATACCTAGACAACCATCGAAGCACACCAAGCCTCGTGCCTCGATTTCATTCCTATTAATGGTCATGTGAGAGCAGGTTTCAAGGTCCCAAAAGCTAAGGCCCAAACTAGGGTACAAGTTTATCTATATAAATAGGGAGTTTGTGAAGGCATGGCTACTGCGGTAATAGAAGATGATCCTCCTTTCATAGTAACATGATAAGGCTTGTTGCAATTTTGGAGCCTCTTGTGACACTCTGAGAGGACATGTCCCTGTTTCCTACAATAGTTACAGAACTTCTTTTTGCATTGAGAAGCAAGATGACTGAATTCTTTGCAACTATAGCACTGTGTTTTACTCGTATCTTGATTCCGGTTCTGAGTTGCATAAGCAACATTGGTTACTTCTCCTTTAAATTCTATCGTTGCCTGAGTAATGTTTACTTCCGAAGTAATTCTCCAAGGCATTGATCCAAAGGAACCTTGTGTTGTGAGTGGGCTCCGCCCAAGGGGAGTATTGAAAAGTATTTATGCAGCCTCTACTAACACCTTGAGGTTTTGGTAGCAATGGTTAGCTAAAGAAATTAGTTAAAGAAATTTAAGATGGTATCCGAGCCAACTGATCGCGAGTTCAAATCCTAAGAGGAACGACTCGACGCTGAAAAAATATGCCTGTCGCCAAAAGTGCACCGACTAGTTCCACCTGAGGGGGAGTGTTGAGGAGTGGGCTCCGCCCAAGGGGGAGTATTGAAAAGTATTTATACAGCCTTTACTAACACCTCAAGGTTTTTGTAGCAATGGTTAGCTAAAGCAATTTAAGACCTTGCTCATTAAATTTGATCTAGAAACCTCAAATTCCCTATGAATGCTCATTAAATTTGATCTAGAAATTTCAAATTCCTTACCAAATTTCATAATGAATTGGTCACGATGCTTTTCTTTGTGGAAGTTTTGCAAGGTAGAAATTTCCGCCTCTTGCTTCTTAGGAAAAACTATCCAAAGTGGTATTCATGTATGATATTGTGTCCTTAATAGTATTCAGACATGTCAATTTCCAATTGGAAATGGCGAGCAACATGATATTGATTATAAATGGTCAAATGATAATCCAACATATCTTTCTTGACTATGCGAAGGAAGAGTGAGGGATCATATTGACTTTGAACAAATGAGGCGAGCTTCAATGTTTTTCAAAAATTTTCAAACCAAGCTTGAGATGCTTGTTTCAACCCATAAAGGGATCGTTGAAGACAACACACAGTTGTCAAGAGGAGGCTTCATGTAGACTTCTTTGAGATCCCCATGAAAGAATGTATTTTTCACATCCATTTGGAATATTGGCCAAGAGTGAGGTTGGGAGAGCAATAATGATGCACACTAGTCATCTTCGTCACTAGCGCAAAGGTATCATCATAATCAATTCCATATCACTGATGGTTACCCAATGCCATAAGCTGAGCTTTATTACGGTCGAATGTTCCATTAGGTTTAAGTTTGGTTGAATAAATCCATTGAATCAAATAGGTTTGATATGAGTTGGGAAAGGAATAAGGTCCCATGTATGATTTGTATCAGTTATTGGGGTTGGTTCTGGATCAGTAGGCCCTTGAGCAAAATGATTTTGTGTGCTCCTCCTTACACTAGCCTAGGTTTGTACCTTGTTGATGAAGAGGCTTCAGAAAAATCGGAAAGGATGGAATTTGGAACGCTGGGTGCAGAGTCAAGATGTTATTAAAAGAAAAACTAATTTTCATAGAAAATGGCAATGCAGAGAAAGTACTTATGATGCAAGCAATGATCAAAATGGTGGTTGCGGTGGGTATAACAGTCAGCGGCCAAAATGCTATGTAGCGCCATAGTGGTGTGAGTTTTTTAAGTGTTAAAGTTTTTTTGAATCTTTTGTAATATCCAATTTTGTGTTTGTTTTTAGTAATTTAGAACCATGTAAGGGTAGAGACAGCTTTACGAAAAGCAAAAGGCAATTGAGGAGAAGAAATAGGAAAAGCAATGTTTTAAATTAAAATGCTTGATTCTAATAGGTTTTAGACTATGGCACCACTATTTTCAAAATAGTGTAGCGTCCTCAACTCAAATATATCAATGTGAATTAAATCGGAACATTGAGTGACAATGTCATGATTTTTTGGAAATGGAAAAGTTTACTCTTTCCTGGTTTACAATTAGAACAATCAATCAAAGCATCTTTATAAGAAACTGAATTTATATTCAATAGCAACCGACTGTACAACATAAATAACAATTTCTGATTATTCAAACGTCCCAATTGTTTATGCCATATGAGCTAAGGAAAACAAAGCCCTCATTCTCTAGTGGCTTAGATATGTAGACAGGAAATGGTCTTCTGCTTTTAGGCCCCTTCGTGAGTACCTTCCCTAATGCTTGATCCTATACAAGTCGACCAGAGGAAGAAAATGAGACAATGCAATTATTTTCAACAAGTGTTCCTACCGTGATAAGATTTTTTTAAAAAGATCCTGCTTATGGGACTGAAAAGACAAGGAAGGGCATGTCGGTATTAGGTTACAAATGAAAAAGTTTGCTTGGATTCGAAACTGTTGGACGTTGTTTGTTTCGAATCTTGCATTGACAGTGTCAATTAAGGATCTGTTTGAGGGTTTCCGGGAGGCAGGACCAGTTTTTTATGCATTCATTCCAAAGGATAGGTCATCAGGGAAAGGAAGAGGTTTTGATTTTGTTAGATTCAAAACAGAGTGGGATGCAAATTGGGAAACTAAATTGTGGAATGGAAGAGCTCTGCATGGTAGGAAGATACGTGTTGTGTTAACATAAGCCCATATAAGTTTGGCCCATTCATGACCCATCTGCAAAGCCCATCATATTATAGACTTGTACAGCAATACATACTAAAATAGGAAGATTTGATTGACTGTAATTGTAGCCCAAGATTGGGCATTTCTGATCTCATATTATATTCTTGTACAGCAATACATACTAAAATAGGAAGATTTGATTGACTGTAATTGTAGCCCAAGATTGGGCATTTCTGATCTATATAATACAAGGATGGATCCTCAAGGAGATCATCAAATCCATTTCCATTCTGTCTTGTTTATGAGTTATAACTCTTTGGCTTATTTCTGACATGGTATCAGAGCCATCTTGGTGCAATAGAGAGATTAAGAGCCATCTGAATCTTTTTGGTTTAAGTTCGTAAAAAGAGTTCCTGTGGGCTGACGGCAGTGTGTGTAGATCAATAGAGGCCAACCATCGACAGATCAGTTCTGATCAGAAGGTCACTACAGCCCTGGTCGCCTGATATTCTGGGTGTTTTTAGTGATTTTTTCAACATTTTTTGAAGATCAGAGGTAGGCTTTTTGATCACCACTTGGGTTTACAAGTTTTTGCAATCTACTTTCATCAAAGCCGTCCATCTTTAAGCACAAGTATCCGATTGCTGCACTCTTTTCTCTGTTGATTCAATATTTTGGTAAAGCATCTATCTGATCAACCTGATCTGGTAGATTGAATCACAAGTGGGCCTCACCTACTGTTTTCTGCTGATTTTCTTGGTCGCCTGGACCAGTTTATGCATTTATTTATACAGATCTGAGATCTGTTGTGATTGGTTGATTCCGAATAGCTTCTGGGTTGTTCCTTATTGCTGCTGTCTTGTTGCTGCTCTCTTTGTTTGTTACTGTCTGGTTACTATTGTCATCTGTGGGTTGAAACTTGGCCTGTGTATTTGGGCTTTCTGCAATTAATTTGGATTGTTCCTTGTTGCTGTTGCTGCCCACTGTTTATGCTTTTTACTGTCTTCTGTCTATTACTAGTGTCATCTGTGGGTTGACAATGGACAAGAATGAAATGCAATTGATAAAATTCAATGGAAAAAACTATTCTGCTTGGGCCTATCAACTTGAGTTATATCTGAAAGGCAAAAAATTATGGGGCCACATTTCTGGTACTATGAAAAAGCCAACGGAAGAAGGAAAATTGGAAGATTGGGAAACCAAAGAAGCACAAATTATGAGCTGGATGTTGGGTGCAGTGGAGCCTCAATTTTTCCTACATCTTAAGCCATATAAAAATGCTCAAGATATGTGGGGATATCTGAAACGCATATATCACCAAGAGAATTCAGCCCGTCAGTTCCAATTAGAACATGAAATTGCTCAATATTCTCAAGGACAGATGGCTGTCCAGGAGTATTACTCTGGCTTCTTTGTCCTTTGGACTGAATACATGGATATTGCCTATGCCACTATCACCGGAGACGCTGTATCTGGGGTTCAGGAAGTTCATAAAATTACTCAGCGAGATCAATTCTTAATGAAACTTCGGTCTGAATTTGAAAACGTTCGATCCAATCTTATGAGTCGACATCCATCTCCATCTTTGGATGTATGTCTCAATGAAGTGCTCCGTGAAGAACAACGGATAGTCACTCAGCATCAACTATCCCAACAATCATCCACTGGTCCGGCTGAAGTTGCCTATGTGGCAAAAGGGAAACCTCCAAGACGCGACACTTCGACCCACGATTTGAGCAAAATTCAATGCTTCACTTGTAAGGAGTATGGATATTATTCTTCTCAGTGCAAGAGAAAAGTTTGTAACTACTGCAAAGCTAGCGGGCATATCATTTATGAATGCAGGAAACGACCAGAAAATCGAAATTCACGTGCTTATTCTGCTATTGCTTCTTCAGATTCTCACTCTGTGGCACCTGCTTCTCCATCTTCATCTATGTCTTCACAGCAATTTGCAACCAGCCCTCCTATCAACCCTGAAATGATTCAACAAATGATTCTCCAAGCATTCTCCACCTTTGGCCTTTTAGGTAAAACCTTTCCTTCTCCTTCCATGTGGTATTTTGATTCTGGAGCATCAAATCATATGACTTCCTCTTCCAGACTCATGTCTAATATTCAATCATATGATGGAAAGCTCCAAGTTCAAACCGCCAATGGGGGTCATTTACCTATCACTGCCATAGGTGATATTCCACACAAATTGCCTTTGAATCATGTTTTTCTTTCCCCTGGCCTATCTACAAATTTGTTATCTGTTGGACAACTTGTAGATAATCATTGTAATGTGTTATTCTCTTCTTCTGGTTGTGTTGTACAGGATCAGGGGACGGGACAGGTGATCGCGAAGGGGCCTAAGTGCGGCCGGTTGTTTCCGCTTAGTCTGCCTATACAACCTAGGGATGAATCTCCTTTAGCTTTTTCAAGTGTTCTTAAAAATAATGTGCATCTGTGGCACAAAAAATTAGGACATCCTAATTCGAACATATTGTTATCTTTGAAAATTTCTGGTTTGATTAATAAAATGCAGTTTTCTGCTTCTGATGTCAATATTGATTGTTCTGTTTGCAAATTAGGAAAAAGCAAAGCCCTTCCATTTTCTATGCATACCTCTATATCAGAAAAATGTTTTGATTTAATTCATAGTGACGTTTGGGGTATAACACCTGTTATTTCTCATTCTCACTTCAAATACTTTGTCACATTCATCGATGATCATAGCAGATTCACTTGGGTTTATTTTTTAAGGGCTAAATCAGAGGTGTTTGAGGTTTTTAAAACATTCCTGGCCTATGTTGAAACACAATTCTCCACCTGCATAAAGGTTCTCCGCTCTGATTCAGGTGGAGAATATGTGTCACACAGTTTTCAAGAATTCCTCCAATCTAAGGGGATTATCTCCCAACGAACATGTCCTCATACTCCACAACAAAATGGCATTGCTGAACGGAAGAATCGCCATTTGCTTTACATGGTTCGTTGCTTGCTACTTGAATCATCTGTTCCCCCTAGATTCTGGCCGGAAGCTCTATCCACTTCCGTTCACCTTATTAATCGGCTTCCGCCTTCCAAACTTCACAATCAGTCTCCATATTTCAGTCTCTTTAACTCTCATCCTACATATACAAATCTTCGCCCTTTTGGATGTGTTTGTTTTGTTCATCTTCCTCCTTCTGAAAGGACAAAATTGTCTGCGCAAGCTACAAAATGCGTTTTTCTTGGTTACGGAACTCATCAAAAAGGATTTGTTTGTTATGATCCATCTCTCAAAAGAATTCGTGTTTCTCGAAATGTTGTGTTTTTTGAAAATTTATATTTTTTTTCTCACACACCTGATTCTTTCACTTCACCTCCCATGGCTATATTACCACCTTTTTCATCCGATACTCCTTCGTCTTCTGTTGAAAGGTTCAAACCTGGAATTGTATATCGGCGACGCACGGAACCAATCACTGCTACGATACAGCCCATTCCAGATCCACTTGATCCAGCACCTGATCCAACTCCCCTAGCCACTACATCAGAACAAGCTATCATGCCCACTCTTTGACGCACCACGCGTGTTTCTCGGCCTCCTGATAGATATGGGTATTCTCATTCAGCCTTTCTTGCCACTCTCGCTTCTGTTAACATTCCCACTTCCTACTCTCAAGCTGTGAAACATGAATGTTGGCGGCAAGCTATGTCCGAAGAATTAGAAGCTCTACAGACTAATCATACATGGGATGTGGTTACCTGCCCCCCTACAGTTCGACCTATCGGGTGTAAATGGGTTTATTCGGTCAAACTGAAATCTGATGGCTCTTTCGACAGATACAAGGCTCGCCTGGTCGCTCTTGGTAATCGCCAAGAATATGGCATTGACTATGATGAAACATTTGCTCCAGTTGCAAAGATGACTACTGTCCGGATGATTATTGCCATTGCAGCATCTCAAGCTTGGCCCATTCTTCAGTTCGATGTAAAGAATGCCTTCATGGTGATCTTAAAAAAGAGGTTTATATGCGTCTTCCTCGCGGGTATTCCCCTTCTAGTAGTTCAAATGTGGCTAAACTAAAGCATTCCCTCTATGGCCTTAAACAGGCTCCTTGCGCTTGGTTTGAAAAATTTCGAGACGCCTTGCTTCGTTGGCTTTCCAGCAAAGTCCGTATGATCCATCGTTGTTTTTACATAAGTCTCCCAGCGGTATCACTATCCTTCTTGTTTATGTTGATGACATCATTATTACTGGAACTGATTCCGCAATGATATCTAAGCTTCAATCCTCGTTGCATCAATCATTCCATATGAAAGACTTGGGTCCCTTGACCTACTTCTTAGGTCTTGAAGTTCATCAAACAGAAAAAGGAATCATCTTGCACCAACACAAATATGCTCTAGACCTCATTGAACTAGCAGGACTCCAGCAATCAACTCCGGTTGATACTCCTCTTGAAGTGAATTTGAAGCTCTCAAAGGATAGTGGGGATCTTCTTCCCGATGCCACGCTCTATCGGCAATTGGTTGGTAGCTTGATCTACTTGACTCATACCCGCCCCGACATTTCCTTTGCTGTTAACCTGATCAGCCAGTATATGACTCAACCAAGGCATCTTCATTGACGGCTGTTTGACGAATTATTCGCTACCTTCTTGGTACGACTACTCGTGGTCTATTTTTCCCGGCAGGCTCCTCACTAAATCTCACTGCTTTCTCCGATGTTGATTGGGCAGGTTATACAGACACCCGTCGGTCCACAACTGGGTGGTGTATGTATCTTGGTGATGCGTTGATATCCTGGAAATGTAAGAAACAAGATAAAGTTTCAAGATCTTCCACAGAAGCAGAATATCGCGCCATGTCTGCTGCTTGTTCTGAAATTCTTTAGCTTCGTGGGCTACTCTCCGATCTCGGTTTTCCACAAAGCTCACCTATACCTCTCCATGCTGACAACATTAGTGCTATTCGTATTACAGAAAATCCAGTTTTTCATGAACGGACCAAGCACATTGAAGTTGATTGTCATTTCATTCGTGATGAGTATCTACGGGACGTCATTTCCCTACCGTTCATTTCCTCTGGGCTCCAGATTACAGACATCTTCACAAAGGGTCTCCCTCGCCCACGTCATCAATTCTTATCCAGCAAATTGATGCTTACTGATTCCACCGCATCAATTTGAGGGAGGGTGTTAACATAAGCCCATATAAGTTTGGCCCATTCATGACCCATCTGCAAAGCCCATCATATTATAGACTTGTACAACAATACATACTAAAATAGGAAGATTTGATTGACTGTAATTGTAGCCCAAGATTGGGCATTTCTGATCTCATATTATATTCTTGTACAGCAATACATACTAAAATAGGAAGATTTGATTGACTGTAATTGTAGCCCAAGATTGGGCATTTCTGATCTATATAATACAAGGATGGATCCTCAAGGAGATCATCAAATCCATTTCCATTCTGTCTTGTTTATGAGTTATAACTCTTTGGCTTATTTCTGACATGTTGAACAGTCGAAAGTCTCTGATCGAAATTCTTCAATATCCAGACATAACTTTGCTGCTCTAGGGAAGAGGACTGCGTACATTAAAGGAGGACAGAATGCTTTCCCATTTTCTAAACATTCTTCCAAAGGAGTTATGCCAATTAACAGTGATGATCAGGTCTGGATTGTTAATGAAGGAGATACCCAAGTGGTTAAGATTGCGGAGTCTTTGGTTTCTTCTTTGAAACAAGAGGTTTATCACTCTTTTGTAGCCACAGTCAATCGATTGGATGTTGATGATAGGGATCTGCAAGAATGGTTTTACAATGAAAAGCGCTTACAAGTTGAGGTTAGAAGGCTTTATTTTCCTATGTTCTGGGTTAGAACTTCTTCAGATGACTACTCTTGCATGGTTGATGTCAGCCTTTCTTTGAACTGTCCGTTGCTTTACCATTTGGATCGTTGGACTGAAGTTTTAGGGCCTGTGCTCAAACCTAGTTGGATCCAAATGGAAGGTATTCCTTTACATGCATGGGATGTTAAGGTCTTCTCACGTTTGGGGGTAGTGATGCATATTGATGAAGATGCCATTCAGAAGAAACGTCTAGACAAACTCAGGGTACTTAATTTGAGAGATCCTCAACGGTGTTTGCCTGCTTCTCTTGTTCTGGATGTAGAAGGTGTTAGATTCAAGATTGCAATTTCTAAGGTAGAGGACTGCAATAGGGCAGAGGTGCAGGGATTGACGTGGGTTTCCCGTCGGGAGCCAGTCCTCTCGGAAACGGTTAATCCGATATTGGAGGAGAAAAACCTGGCAAATGAGGGCATTCTGGCTGGAGCTTTGAAATCGATTCCACTCATCTCGGCAAATGCAACTTTTTTCGGAGGAGATTTGGCAACAGTGTGTGTGAAAGAAGATGCTGGAATGAATGTTGCTACATCAATCACTGAATCTCTGCGGGTCAAAAATCGCCACCAAAGAAGAAAAGCCTCTTTCGTCGCACACCAGGGAGAAATCATGAGGCTAATAGCTGCCCTACTATATGTCGGATTTATAAGAAGTTGAGGAAAAACCTTAATACCCCTGGGGAATTACTAGAGTCTAATTTCTTGAATAAGGGTTCGTCTGGGCTTGTGGAAAATCTTTTTTCAATTGAAGCCCATTCTCTTCCAAATTTAGGAGATGAGGATCCGATGGGTTCTAAGGTGGGGCCCAAAATGTCTCTTTCTGGTTGCAATGTGGATGAGGATCGTGTTACAGCTGGGCATACTAACCAGGATTTTATGGAAACAGTGAATTGAGCTCAATGGGGAGATTGTTGTTCAGCAAAAGATGATCCTTTTTCTGAAGATGATGTGGCAGATGTTTCTGACATGAATCAAGAACAAGCAATGGTGAGGGTGAATTCTGTCGATAGTTTGGAGGCTTTAGCTGCCGACCATTCTTTTTCTGATTGTAAGAAAGGAAAAGATATGAATTTGAAGTTGGCAGAGAAACTTAGTGACATAGCCAGTATTTTGGGAATCTCTATGGTGGGTCGGTTAGATGAGTTGCAAAGCTTTATTTTTGACATGTTGGAAGAGGAAAAAATTGGTGATACGGTTGGTAAGCGTAGTACGAAGAAATCTAGAGCTGAAAGAGAATTAGATAAGTTGGCTTGGTCCATTAATTATGAGAAGACGCTGTTGATAAAGAGAATGGTGTGAAGTTGTTGGGATTATTTAGCTTATTTCTTGGAATGTTCGTGGCATAATTTCATCTTCCAAAAGAGCAGTGATGAAAGGGTTGTTTAAATCTGTAAAAGGGGAATTCTTATTTCTTCAAGAGACTAAGATGGAGGCCATTGACGCTCAGGTTTTTCGAACTTTCTGTCCTTGGTTGAATTTTCAATATGCAATGTGTTCTTCAGTGGGTGCTTCTGGTGGTATTTTGTTAGTGTGGAATGGAGATTACTGGTACAAGTTGGATGAATTTGTGGGGAAATACTCTGTTTCTGTTTTGTTGAAGGATGTTAGATGTGATCTTCTTTGGGTAGCAACTTCTGTTTATGGGCCCACTAATATTAGTGAAAAGGCAGTTAGTTTAGCTGAGCTTACAGGCATTGCGAGCTTATGGAATAATCCTTGGGTGATTGGAGAAGATTTTAATGTCATAAGATTTCCAAATGTAAAGCAAGGGGGTTGCTCTTTTTCTCTGGTGATGCAGGATTTCAATGATTCGATCAGACACCATGATCTGTTCAATCTCTCTTTGAGAGGATCTGATTTTACTTGGTCAAATATGCAAGAGAATCCAGTAATGAGTCGGCTGGATTGGTTTTTGGATTCAACGGACTGGTTAGATGTTTTTCCTGATTGTGTTCAAAGAGTGGTGGTCTTCTATTTCTCTCAGTGGATGGATGGGGTTTCAACTAGCTCAAAAATTAAAGGTCCTTAAAAAGAAGATGAAATGTTGGAGGAAGGATGTTTTTGGCACTTTATTAGAGAGGAAGAGTCGTTTGTTAGCAGATATTCAATCCTTTGATGGTAACGAAGAAGCAGGGCTTTTATCTTTGGAAGACCGTGTTCGTAGATCTCAACTTCAAGAAGAATTCAGTCGTTTGATTTTTCAAGAGGAGCTTAAATGGAAACAACGGTCTAGAAATAGATGGTTAGAAGTCGGGGATCGGAATACGAAGTTTTTCCATGGGGTTGCTTGTGCCCGGCGTCGTGTCAATTGTGTCACTGCAATATCTGCTAGAGGAAAGGTTTGGGACTCATAATTTGATATAGAATGAGAAATTGTTCAATTCTTCCAAAATCTTTATACAGGTGATAATAGATCCAGACCAATTATGGATGGTGTTTCTTTTACATATCTTTCTAATCAGAAAGTTGATTCTCTTGAAGCTCTTTTTACTTCAAAGGAGATAAAGTATGCTGTGTTTGGGTGCTCCGGGTCCTGATGGCTTTCCAATTATCTTTCTTCAGCACTTTTGGGATATGTTAGAAGCCGACTTGCTAATTTTTTTCAACCAGTTTCATGAGAATGGTGTTATAGCAGGAGAATTGGGTGCCACTTTTGTATCTTTGATTCCTAAGAAGGATGGAGCCAGTTTGATTAAGGATTATAGGCCCATCAGTTTGATTGGTAGCCTTTGCAAGATTCTGGCCGAAGTTCTTGCCAACCGCTTAAGGAATGTGCTTCCAGAAATTATTTCTGATGTCCAAGGCGCTTTTGTTGATGGGCGTCAAATCCTTGATAGTGTGCTTATCGCCCATGAATGTATTGATTCTAGACATAAGCAACAGCGTCCTGGTTTAATTTGTAAATTGGATTTTGAAAAACCTTATGATATGGTTGATTGGGGTTTTCTTCAATACATGATGGAAAGAATGGGGTTTGGGAAGAGGTGGCGGCACTGGATCAAGAGTTGTGTGTCTTCAGCTCATTTTTCTATCTTGTTGAATGGGTCATCGAGAGGCTATTTCAAAAGTTCTCGTGGTCTTCGACAAGGCGATCCTTTATCTCCTATGCCTTTTGTTATAGTTGCAGAAGCGTTGAATGCTTTATTGGAGCGGGCCAAACAAATGCAATTAATTTCAGGCTTTGCCATTGAAGGCGGTTTTCTTGAGGTAACTCATCATCAATTTGCGGACGACACTATAATCTTTTGTGATGCTTCTTTGATTCAGGTGGAAACGTTGAAATTTATTTTGAAATGGTTAGAATGGCTTTCGGGCTTGAAAATCAATTATGGTAAGTGTGGAGTTGATAGGTGTTCAGCTTATAGACAGATGTGGTTTCTTTGGCAAATTCTTTTGGGTGTAGAGCTGGTGAGCTTCCTTCCAAGTATTTGGGATTGCCTCTCTGTGGATCACCGAAAAAACATTTATGGGATGCTGTGGTGGAGCGGATAGACAAGAGGTTAAGTTCTTGGAAAGGTCGCTATTTATCTTTGGGAGGGCGACTGACTTTAATTAAATCAGTTCTTTCAAGTATTCCTGTTTATTATTTATACTGCTTCAGGTGTCCAAAAAGTGTTGTGGATAGAATTGAAAAACTTCAACGAGACTTTCTATGGAATGACTCTAGAGAAAAAGAAGTATCTTTTAGTCTGTTGGGCGACAGTTTGTAAACCATTAGCTCAAGGTGGTTTGGGGATTCGTTTTATTGTCAAAATGAACAAAGCTTTGTTGGGTAAGTGGTTATGGAGGGTGGGGGAATTGGGCCATGGCTTGTGGAAGCAAATTTTAATTTGCAAATATAAGCTTACCAATGATGGTTGGTATGTGCCTAACCAGTTTTCCAAGCTCTCTGGTTTTTGGAAATCTATTCTTTCTGTGAAGGAAGATTTTTTTTCAGTGGATTCAGTACAAGGCTCGAAATGGGGTTCGCATCAGATTTTGGCAAGATGAATGGTGTGGGCACAGTTCTCTGGCTTCTCAATTCTCTAATTTGTTCCTGTTAGATCGAAGGCAACATGCTTTCGTTTCAGATTGTTTTTGCCGTTTGGGTGGTAGAGTAGTATGGGATTTTTCTTTTCGAAGAAATTTGATGGACAGTGAGGTTGCTGATTTCGCTTTGATGCTAGGTATGCTTACAACGGTTTATTTTTCTCCTGGAAAATCAGATGTCAGATTATGGAATCCTGATGTTAAAGGTCATTTCTCTGTCAAATCTTTTTATAACGTGTTAGTAGATAACAATGCAAGGGTGGGAGATTGGAAAAACTTTTGGATCAGCTCCATTCCACCTCGAGTTCTTGTTTTTTGTTGGATTGCTAGAAATCATAAAATCCTTACTATTGACCAGTTGAGGAAAAGGAACCATATTATTGTTAATGGTTGCCCTTTTTTCTTGAATGATGAGGAGATGGTCCATCATTTGTTGAGTCATTGTCCTTTTGCTCATGGAACTGTTGAAGATCTTTTTATTCAGTGGAAGAATGGATGCAAATTCTTTTGTGGAAGGATTTTATGGATAGCAGCTTTGTATGGTACCATTTGGAAGCTTTGGTTGGAAAGAAATAAAAGAGTTCTTCAAAATTCTTGTAAATCAGTAAAAGAGGTGGTTGAATCGATTGTATGGTCTATCTCGGAATGGGTGGTGAAGCGAAAGGAGTTCTTAGGAGTCTATTTGGAAGATCTTTCTAGATCTTGACCAGTTTTTTTCCAAGGGG
This sequence comes from Cinnamomum chago, assembly GCA_038049695.1. Lineage (NCBI taxonomy): Eukaryota > Viridiplantae > Streptophyta > Magnoliopsida > Laurales > Lauraceae > Cinnamomum > Cinnamomum chago. Next base: position 53,747,102 of record CP142454.1, on the reverse strand, counting down.
GTCACTAGGTTACTTTTGTTAAGAAAAATCTTTGGAAAACTCCTCCCAATGGTGTTTTAAAATTAAACTTTGATGGCAGTTTTCTTCACTCTTTGCAAAGGGGTGGTATTGGAGGAGTTATCAGGGATTGGAAAGGTACAGTGTTAAGAAATTTCTCGGGACCTGTGGATTCTCTAGGTGCTAATGATGCAGAAGTTTATCCTCTTCTTATTGGTTGTCGTGAGTTGTTAACTTTGGAAAGCATCAATGCTGTTATTGAAGGGGATTCTTATTCAGATATTCAATGGGGGTTCTGGGGAAGCTTCTATTCCATGGAGGTTGCTGGATTGGGTGGAGGAGTTGCAAGATATCTCTAGTCGTTTGGGTGCTTCTTTTCATCATATCTTTCGAGAGGCTAATGTTATGGCGGATGCTCTTGCAAAAGAGGGAGTGTTCCGTACTTCTATTCTTTTCGATGTTTAGTTGATTTTTTTGGTTTGTTGGGGGTTTCTTCTTGTAATCTTTTTTTCTCTTTCTTTTTTTTTAGCAATAAATTTTACCGTATTAAAAAAAAAAAAATTTGAAGTCAAATGTGGAGAAAATAAAAATTATTCGGAGGCAATGAATTGGAAACATTTCCAATCACATCTATAAGAAGATGGTCACCGTCAGCAGATTGGATTTGCAGTTGACCATCTTATCTTTTCTTATTGAGGAGATCGTTGGATGAGTATGCCATGTGAATAGAAGCCCTTGAATCAAGAAACCAGACAGATGGTTTTTGAATTTTACCAAACACACCAATTGTAGAGAAGGTGGATTGAATCATTTGTTGTACCATTTCCGGTGTCAGGATAGGTTGAGCAAAATGAGCAGGCATAGAATTGGTAGTGTTGGATCCTGTGCTAGAATCTTCAAAAGAAATAGGCCTGTCAATTTAGCCTGTTGAAATGGGTACCCAACCCGGCCCACCCATCCCAAGTTCGAAAACACAGGGCTTTTAAAAAAAAATTAGCCCAACGGACTAGGCTTGGACAATTATTTGAAAGCCTGGCAAAAATGGGACTAGGATTTGGCAGAGCATCCCCAGCCCGTTCAGGCCCGGCCCGACCCGCCCACAATATAATTTTCTAATTTCAATCGAAGTTAAATAGTGCCAATCTTTGTCCTCAACTTCAATCAATATAATTTTTTAATTTCAATTGAAGTTAAATAGTGTCAATCTTTTTCCTCAACTTCAATCTTATGATTATAGATTTACATGTTCTATTCCTGGTTGCTATTGATTCTATTGAGGAGTGCCTTTCTTTTCCTTTTTTTTTTTAATCTTCTCTGAAGGAGGGCAATATTACTTTTGTTCATGCAAGTGATATTTCATTTGAAGTTAAATAGTGCCAATCTCTATTCTCAGCTTCAATCAACACATCTATTTTACTCTTAGGACTCACTAAACTTGCACTATATAAAAGAAGAAAAGAGGCACCAGAAAAGAGCAAAAGAAGAGCTCAAACAAACCAAAGAGACCATTTATAGGCCTTGTAGTTGTATACCCATGCAATCAAGCAAACTCGATGGGCTGCATTGTTCTTATTTTGAGGATGCTGTCAACATTCCAATATTACGTGTCCTGGTTTCTTGCAATAATTGCAAAAATTCTCTTGCACTGATTTGCAATATATGCTCGTATTCCTTGGAACTATAACATTGAACTTTACTTGTATCTTGGTTTGGTTTGAGTTGCATAGGCACCATCCATAGAAGACATTGTGGGACCCTTTTGTTCAATAATTGCTTGAGTTTGTAGAGGTCATTCTTCTCCCAGAGTAGTTCATCTAAACAATCATCTAGGAAGGGAATGGGTTTACGATTCAGTATGCTTGATTGTATAGGCTCAAACTCTTTTCTTAGCTTCCTAGGAAACTGATCCCTCTAACTCTATTCATGAAACTTCTGTAATGTAGGAATTTCATCCTCCGATACATTGGCATACACTAAATCCAAAATATTCAGCCCAAAGGGTCACAAACTCAGCATAGTACTCTTGAACTGACTTGTTGCCTTGTGAGTAGTCGGCAATGTCAATTTTCAATTGATAATGGCATGCATTGTTATCCGGATTATAAAACCTTTTCAAATAGTCCCACATCCCCTAGTTTTGTTGGGTTGCAGATTCAACACTAAATGGGGTTCCACTGAACACCAAATGCAGCTCACTATTTTGGCATCATCTGTATCACATTGTGCTTTTCTTTTAGTGTCCGATGATTCAGTATCAATAGTTGGTTTGACAACAGTCCCATCCACATAATCCCACAGGTCCTTTTCTCGTAAGAACGTGCAGAGTTGAAACTCCCATGAAAAATAAGTGTTCCCGGAAAAGCGGACCAGCAAGATGTCTGATTTCTCAGTCACGATGATAAATATCACTTAAAGATTTCTCAAATTGCAGGAAAAAAGAAAATTCAGTAATAAATTGGTGTAGGCGGCCCAGTTTTTTGGAAGAAAATCCTCGATAGAATCTTGAAATATCAGAGGATTTGAAGATCTCCTCTGATAATCAGAAAGAGCGTGTTTTTATGTTCGTAATGAAACAAAAAACTCCTGAATCAGTGACCTAATGAGTTTTTTCAACGGTTTTGATGAAATCCTACTGTGAAAAACTGTCCAACACAAAAAAAAGCCACAAAAGTGTGCCCTCCAAATATCACAGAGGATTTGATGATCTCCTCTGATAATCACAAAGAGCATGTTTTTATCTATGTAACGAAAAAAAAAAAAAAAAAAAAACACTTGAATCAGTGACCAGATGAGGTTTTTCAACGGCTTTGATGAAATCCTACTGTGAAAAACTGTCTAACAGAAAAAAACCTACAAAAGTGTACCCTCCAGTGCTCAAAAGGTTTCAAGAAAATTTCTAAAAAATCTTCCAGAGGCACGCAAACGCAGATGTGGAGTCCTCTTGGTTGATTGTTGATCAAGGTGGGTCCCAAAGAGATCAAGATGCTTCTCAGCTTGGTCTTCTTCGACTTGGCAATGAACTGTCCAAGCCTAGGTTCAAGAAAAACAAGATCTTCTCTTTGATTTGATGAGATTTACCTCACAAGAATTTCAGAGGACTGGAATTGGTCACTCACAAAGGCAATCAACACCAGTCAAGTTCGACGAAGTCCCCGATACTCACGGCTTCAGACGATATAGCACACAGCCCTATTTCTCAGAACTCAGGCTCTGATACCCATATCATCTATCACAGAATGCAAGCAAATGTAAGAGAATGAGAAGTGATTCCCAAAAATTGTGTCGATCCTTGTGATCGAACCCCACCTATACAGGCTTTCACTTTCCTCATATACACGTTTACAACAAGTGTATTTCACATATAATAGGAATGTACAGATATAAAATCTGTCAATAACATGCTAACAGAAAAATCCTACTAGTTCCCACATTATACCCATTCACATGTATGAGTATACACATGCCTCACAACCCCCTTGATATACTAAAATCTTAGCAGAGAGGATGTGAATTCAAACATTTTGAGAGAGAGAGAATCAATATATCTGAGATTTTTTTTTCTTCAGAAATCTGAGTTTCACAACTGCAAGAAGGAGCTAAATGGGAGGAAATACATTTGTAATAGATATCTGAATTCGAATTCAATTTCTTAGGGCCTGTTTGTTTGAATTAAAATAGATAGGATTTGAATACATAGAATTCATACCATAAGTGGTTAAAAATAAAGATCGAATGCAAACTTTTAAAAAATTAACATCAAATAACCTTTCCTCTCAGGGAAATAGAATAAATAAATAAAAAGGAGATTATTTTATGATTGTTTTTGAAAATTAACCTTTGATCTTCATTTTTAACTATTAATGGTAGGAAATCAATGTATTCAGATCCCATGCATTATAATACAAACAAACAGGCCCTTAATTTCCACTTTTAAAATGTGAATTTGAGAAAAAAAAAATTATCCATAATGTTTTCGTCATGAGTGTTGGATCTGGAGAAGGGAGGCTTTCAGTATATAATATCGCGTTTTGTTGTTACAATTAGATTTATGTTTGATAGGGATCATGTAGTCTGGATTTCAAGAAATTTCTGGATTTATTTGTTTTGTGATGATTTGCATTGTTTTGGAGTTTTAACTGGATCTGGTATCTCTCCTTTTATTTTTGTTCTGCTAAAATTGATTCTTTGGCTATTACAGTTTTGAGATTTGGGTGTTCGGATATGTGCAGAGAGCTATACCAAGAGGATGTTTGAGCTACTGCTGTCTTCATATTCCACAAAAAGTGTTGCTGATACAGCTCACTTTCTAGGAATGAGTGAAGAAGACACCACGAATTGTAAGCTCTCTGTATTATTTGCCATTCTGTTTTGAAAATGTTTCACTTGAGAAGAATCTATTCTTCTGTCATCCGTGGAACAAAGATTGAGAGAGCTTGGGCATCCCAATCTTTATCCTTTTGGCAATAAAACTTCACTCATGAGCTCAAAAAATATCACCTAATCATGTATTTTATGAAACAGTTCTTCAGGTCAATTTGAACATCTTGGGACCCACTAATTAATCCTGGATGCGAAAATGATAAAGGGCTTCAAACCACTGGCAGTAGGCATCTGTATATTCACTGTTCTGCATAACAGGCTAAGGTGTGTTGCTGTCACGCAGATGCATTGCAGCATGGTTGGAGCATGGACCCAGCTTGTCAAATGCTGACTGTGAAGAAGCATCCAATTGGCACTGAGCAGAAATTGGATCCCAGCCAACTCCAGCGCCTAACTGAATATGTATTCCACCTGGAGCATTGATCTCAATCCTTTTCAATTTCCAAAAACCATAGATTTTGGCAACATACCATGTCAACTTATTTGCTTCATCAGATGAGGATAAAAGCAAGTACATCAAAAGGTGACAGCTTCATGGCTACTTCAAGCTGTGAATGAATGCTGATATGTTTCTTGCATACATTCAATTTTCTTTTCGTTTTTCTATTTTTTTAACAAAAGAACTCCCATTCTAGTTTTATCTGTATAGAAGAAGCTGGAAATAGCGTGCTTTGCATGTCGAGTACTGTCTCTTTCCTGTTCTAGATCACTCAAACTGGATTTGGATGTGGTTAATAATTCATGATATGGCACAATTTGACATGTATTCTTAGCACTATTTTTTATTCTTCAAGGATTTTTATGTATTAAATCTTTATTGGAGCGTTTTATATACCTCTGTGCCCTGGGGTTCAGTTTTACTGGAATCTATCCCAAATTTTTTTTGTATGATTCTTTTAAGAATTAATTTGACATTTGATAAACAAGACACACCTTGGCTTTATTTCTTCTGTTCCACCTGTTCAATAGCAATGAGCACAAAAGCCCTATTGTATTTGATGGGATGTCAGAAGAAATGTGTTCCACCTTTGAAAATCCTAAATATTGCTTGAGTCTTAGTGATCCTAATTATGTTTTGTAATTTCTTGTAAACTCGTCAAAAAGTTAATAGATGTGGCACTTGCCTCTTAACAATTGTAGAGGAAGCCAGCCGGCCGTTTGTTTGTCATGGAATTAGAATAAATAAAGAGTGAAATAAAATATAATGATTGCATTTTTTTTCCCCTAGAAACACGTTTGCAGACATTGAGCTATCCTTGCTGCTGCTTGCAATTTCCACCAATACGTATTTGAGTGAAAAAAAAATGTAGTCGATAAATTCTATCACTCCTTTATTTATTCTATTCCATGGCAAACAAATAGACTGGGTCTATGCAATTGTTGCAATTTAATAAAAGAAATTAAATAATAAGTTTATGCTTTTTTTTTTGGGTAAATACTCACCCACCTAGATTGACTCCCTTTCCAGAGACCCGACCCTAACCAACAGAGCCAAAAATCAATCTCTGGTTGTTTTTGTGGATTGGAAGATGCCTCACTACTGAGCTGCTAGTAGATAGACAAGTTATTTTCAAGTTGTTCCATAGATTAGTGGTTCAGGTTTCCACTTTAATGAATGTAGTCCCAAGTTCGGCGACTTGTGGTTAATACTTATAATTGAATTGTGGACATTATTTTACTATCATATGCTTATATGTGCTTCTAGTTCGTGTAATGCCGCTGAATTCATTGCATCCTTTATGTATATGGATTTGTAGTTCTTGCATGAAGAAAATTATTCTAAATTATGCACCTGATCTGAAAAGAACCCTCCACCCTAGACCTCAAGCAAAATCATAATTTCAATTAACTAAAATCTTCAGGTCTGAATTCATTCATGCAAATGGGGCTCAGCTAATTCCCAAGTTGAGAGTCTTAACCATATGAAAGCCATATTATATGGGCCTAGTTTCGATTTGGGCATTATATTGATTTCACCTTTCGAATTGCGAGACTTTGAGAAGGCACAAAACATAAGCCTTGAATAGATGGGCCTTTATTTATTTGTGTGTAGGGGGTGGGGGTGGGGGTGGGGGTGGGTTTGGGTTTTGAATAGATAGGCCTCATGTTAAATATACGTGACTAAAACAACCGAACTCACGGAATATTGTCATTCAGATGTTCCCATGTTTCCATAGGATTAAGGTTGTAGAAAACATGTTTGGTATGTGTAAATTATTGTTCCGAAATTTTGTCTCACTAGAAGGAATTTCAAAATCTTAATCTGTTGGCATACAAAATTTGGAGAAAAAAAAACCCTCGCTGGCATACGAAAGTTGGAACAAAAAAACTCGTTTTTTTTTTTAAAGAAACAACCCACTGCATAATTGTTTCATACTTATCTCTTACCCTTTAAAAGATGACATTTAAAGATTTCAAATCCTCTCACTTATCTCAAATAAAATGGCCCTACTTGGTAATTCCTAAAGGTGGGTAATATAGTCACAATCACAAAAGGTGGGGCCCATATTATTATTCCTATAATGGTGGGTCCACATTATAAATACTATAGATGTGAGCCCCATGTTTCAATTTCTAAAGGTGGGCATCATGTTGTAATTCCTAAAGGTGGATCACATGGTCACAATTACAGATGATGGGCCTATATTATATAATTATAATGGTGGGAGCACATTATAAATCCCATTAATGTGGGCCTGTCTTCTAATTTATAAAGGTGGGCCTGGCTTTTCTTTGGGCTCAGAGAAACTAGTCCAGCCCAATGGTTGGGAACCCTCCGATAGCAAAAAAAAAAAAAAATGGTGGGAATGACGTAATTTAAAAAGGTGGGTTTCATATGTCCACAATTACAGAATAGGTTGCTTCGCTTTATAATGCTTAAAAGTGTGTATTATGCTTGCAATCACAAAAGGTAGAGCCATATTGTAAATCCTATGAATATAAGCCGACATTATGAATCCTATGAATGTAACCTCATGTTCGAATTTCTAAACATGGGTACCACATTATTAATTTTTAAAAGTGGGCCCCGTGTTCACAATTAACCAAAAAAAATGGCCCCACATTATAATTCCCAACCCACATTGTAAAGCCTATTAATGTACTTCACTCGTGTTCTAATTTTTATAGGTGGGGCACCACATTGTAATTTTTAAGCCCTATATCCACAATCACAAAAAATATAGATCCACTTTGTAATTCATAAATGTAGGTCATGTGGTCACCACCACAAAGGGTGAACCCACATTATAAATCATATAAATGTGAGCCTCATATTCTAATATCTATAAGTGGTACTATATTGTAATTTCTAAAAGTGAGTCCCATATTTACATTTACAAAAAGATAGACCCACATTATAATTTTTATAAAGGTGGGGTCATATTGTAAATCCTATGAATATGATTCCATATTCTAATTTTTAAAAGTGAGCAACACATTGTAATTTCTACAAGTGGGCCCCATGTACGATAATAATAGAGTACTGCAACCAATAAAAGATGGGTCTCACATTGTAAATTTTACGTCTACTCCTTAGATCAAAATTTTTATAATATTACCAAACAAGGTCCGTACCACATTCTCTGTAGGGTAATTATATAATATTTCCACTTGAGAGTAGTCTCAGCACAAAATAGGAAACAACACAAAAACTGAAACAACACGAAAATGACGGCAAACAGCTCCTACATTCTTAGCAATTGAGGTAGGGACGACGTGCCAAAACATGTAAGCCCCCTATCATGGCGCCCTTCGCTTGCTTTATAAGATTTTTTCCACTCTGGAACCATTCCTCATTATCCTTCTTTACGAAGGTCATGAACTGGATTACAAAGGTCTCACTGCCCAGCTGCTCCTCTTACACCAAACATCAGGTGATTAGGAGTAGGAGAGGGAAGAAAAAGCTTGAAAGAAAAGAGTTATAACTTCTGTGATCAGGGTGTCCATCTTACCCGTTCAATCAAGTGGACCAAACTAGATATTCTTTATTTGATTTTACACTAGAACTCATAGGAATTCATGCTATAAGTGGTTTAACATGAAGATTTAAGGTGAACATACACAAAATGATCATCAAATAATCTCCCCTTTAATAAAAATAAAAAAGATGAAAAATAAATACTCAGTCATCCCTCTACTAATTCAACTCTTAGGAAAGTCGAGGTCTCATCTACATTGCCACCTCAAATAATTTTAATCTTTACTTTTTTGAAAATTACTCACCTCAAATCATTCAACTTCACCTCTTTGATAACCCTTCATTGGGGCTCATTTGACCATGAATGCGTAAGTAATCAATTCCTATATATTCCAATGCAAACAAACAAGCCCCAATTGAAAATGCAGAGATTAATAGGAAAAGTAGAGAACGCACATCACACCAGATGCAGTTGACACGGCAAAGCTTTTCCCTAGCTCCTGCAAAAGCCAAACACCATCTTACAAAAATCTAGCCCAGTGCAATAGATCCCGCAGTGAGCCTACTTCAAATGTTTTTAACTGGATCTGGCACTATAATAATTGGCACATGCTTTCAAGATCTTAACTCAAAGATCTAAAAACTTTTCAAGACAATCAAGCAAAAACCTAAGCTGCACAAGTACTGAAGATTCATCTCTAGGTCCATACTAGAGCATCTAACTATACAAAATCACAGAATGTAGGATCTAAACTTGAATAGTGGTTAGAAAAGCATTTTAGGGTCCATTTGGATGTGGAGAGAGCAGGCGAAGAAAAGTGCCCATAGTTAAAATTTTGGACGGTGGAAAGTTTTGACCTCCGTACATTTTCTCCACCATTTCTCCTCATCCAGTCCAACCCCTTGTGTTCCTTGATACCTTCCAGAAGGCATTAAAGATTCATAAATGCTAGACACTGTCAATCGCCCTGCAATCCAATGCAATTTCAAAATTGTTATAAACAGTATAGATATCAAATCAATATTAAATAACCATCCCATCACATCCATCAGACTGCAGATCTGCAATGCCAAGCCTCATTTACCTTCATTGCCAACGTATTGTTATGATTAAACAGACTTCGGTCAACACTAAATTGAGCGTCACGAAGAGACCCGCCCAAGTAACTAGAAAGCAAACATGTGTTCATCATCGAGTCAATTGGGACATTTTCGGTGAGTAAAAATAGCAACACTGCTGAGGCCGCCTGCCTTGACTTGGAAAAAATTGGAATATTACACTGTATCAAGGTGGGAAATAAATAGAGCAGAGGTTTCCTGGTATCCCATATTTCTGACGCCTCTTCTGAATGAAAAACCAAAATAAGAAACAGAAAAACAAAACGTTATTTTGTTCTGGTGTCAGGAAAAACCAAATGAATCCTCATCCAACAAATTCACCATCTTTCCCTAGACTTGGACCTGCAAAATGAAAAAACAAAAAAAATGAAAGGGTTTAGGACAGCCCCTTAGGAAAATATAATGCACACTTTTAAGTGTACCCATTCATTTCTTTGTGCCCCATTGTCAATTGGGACTACAAATAGATTGGTAACTATGGAACTAAAAGCCATCTTCAGAGTGTGTCCAGACTACTGCAAAAATGAACCCCGAAAAAAAAATGTCCACATGCATGAATGGCATTGCAAGCGCCTGTCATGGAATTAAAACACCCTGAATTTTCACAATGCCTAGCAATTTCTTAAGATATGGGCATGTAACTGTAAGAACCATTAACTGGCCAAAGATATGGCAATTTGGAAAAATAAAACAAACTTGCATACAATTAGCTGCAAAAAAAATTCATGTAATGCAAATACAGCTAAATATCATGCCGTCCAGGGAAATGGAAATAGTCAGAAACTGGTGACAGAATTTAATATACCAGATGATCCTGGAATTTCAAATTGCCAAGCAATTTCTTAAGATAAATCAGAAACAGAGATCATCACTTTGAATAGAACCAAAAGGAGTCAGAGACAAGGCTACTTTAGCAGTTGAGAGAGAGAGAGAGAGAGAGGACAGTTTTTTCAAATTATATAAAAGAAAAATAATTAAATGGTCTGACATCTAATAATTAGGAGAAATAAAACAAACCTGCATGCTAGTAGCTGCTAAATAAATCCTGCAATGCAGATACAGATTAATATCATATCCATGCAGGGAAATGAAAAAATGCCGCTTTGTGCTCATGCAAGCATAAGCTCAAGCTCAAGTACTGGTGACTGAATGCAATATATCAGAAAAGAACCCTCCATAAGGGAAAAGTATATACAAAAATATATTTCACAATAGTTCAATGATAACTAAAAAATATGCTTTGAAATGACAAGTCACTAACGACCAAAAGAGAAAAAAACAAATGATAAAAATGCACATGAATTAAGACCTAATCTTTCCACCAAGCCGATATAGAGACCTGCTGTACTGGCCACCTGAGGCACATCAAGAGTCAAAAGGAAAAGAACAAAGGTCTAAAAGGGAAGGAAGAAGTTTGGAGTCAGTTATCTGTCATCTTGTGACTGAAAGCTGACTAGCAGCAAAGGTTGAACCTAGCTAGAGTTGCTCGCCACCCCTTACAGCATCTCCATTGAAAGTACACATGTAGATTTTATCAGAACCATTGATCCATTGGGAGAAAAAAAAAAAGACAATGTCATGTCTCAAAAATTGTAGCCCAAGTGGATCTTTGCTCTTTTTCCTATTTATTTAGCAGAGACCTTGTATTGTGATGTATTTTTCTTTTTTCCTGACAAAGGGTGTCACAGCCCTTTGGGCTTGACTAATCCCTTCAGGCCCAGAGGGAAGCCAGGTAAATCCCATGTGGCCCCAGGGAGAGCACCGATGGACTCAACCTTTGGTTCACTAGCTCCGGAAGAGGGAGGAACCGTGGTCCTGACCACTCGGCCAACCCCTTGTATTGTGATGTTCAAGATAATGTACTTAAGTATTCTGGCTTATGGCAAATACATGTGTACCCACCGGATTCAAAGACATACAACATAGACACAGACAACCTTCCAGAAAGTAAGAATCAATCAATAATTAAGCCTTCTGGATCTATGCATTTTTTTTCTTTTCAAATAGGAAAAGATAGAAGATATAAAGTAGTAGAAGATGCAAAAGAAGAATCAAAATATTGTGGCTACCTGTCCATATCTCTGTTTGCAAAAAATCCTCTTTCTCTGCCACTTGAAAATGATCTTCTATCATCTCCAGACCTGGACCAAACATCTGATCCACGCGATCGAGGCCTTTCCATGAACTCCATACTTCCTGACTCCTCTGGCACGCCAGACTGAGATGGTCTATCAGGAAAACTAGCAATCCTACCTGCTCCAGAACCAGGCCTCTGTCCAAACCGCACTTTGTCATCCAGTTCGTGTATCAGCCGTTCCAGGTCATTTTCTTTGACCCTTATCTGCTCTCGTAGACCAATGCATTCTTCAGCATTCACTGGAACTGATTCCCCAATCATTTTGGCCTCTGCTTCTTTCATCAGTTCCTTCAGATGGTTTATCTCTTCTTTCAGCACCTTTTCCCCCTCGGTCTCGGGTCTGAAGGATTTGAATCCAGAAAGACATCCACAACCCAGACTAATTAGAAAACAGTTAACCACCAAAAGTATAGTAATGAATCAGGTGATGGATCGTCATGAACAGCCAACTACATTTAAGACAATTTCAGATGCTTAAGAAGATGACAATGAAAACAAAATGGCTCTTATCAATACACAAATCCATTTACATGCCTGGCTTAGTTGAATACATATGTTAACATACCCAACATGCTTGACACGCATCATGAATACAAAATCTAGATCGAATGTGTGTGTGTGAGTGGGTAGGGGCTTGGTGTTGGATTGATCAGAGGTGGTAGGAAGCACACGGCATTACAGTCCAAAGAATTCCAGGATTGGAGATAGCCCAAAAAATTCATCCTCATCAGGATAGCCTAAAAATCATCTTCAACAATTCCTACTCCATGACAGGAGTTGGATTATTCTATGACATCCCACTTGGATACTTGCCAATCACAGGAAAGGGTAGGATATGAAAGTCCTAACCAATCACAGCAAAAGGTTAGGTATAGGAAGGCCCTAGGGTTAAACTATAAATAGTAATAAATAAAATGGTACACAGATAAGAGAGATCGAGTGTGTGTGCGCGCACGCGAGAGGGGGCTCGGTGTTAGATTAATCAGAGGTGGTAGGAGGCACACATGGCGTTACAGTCCAAAGAATTCCAGGATTGGAGGTAGCTCAAAAAATTCATCATCATTGGGATAGCCTTGAAATTATCTTCAATAATTCCTACTCCATGACGATGTCCATTTGGAAGAGATTTTTGGGAGCTACTCTCAAACCTCTGGCAGTTGCAACCTTTGCCAAGTGGTCTTGAAAAGTCCCAACCATCAACGTCATTTGCCAATTCCATTCCGCTGTGGCCCTATAGTCAATTCCAGTCGATTCCGGTGTTCTATTCCAGAAATGATGTGGTTGAAAAATGAAAAAAATATATGAAAGAATACCCAAAATTTAAAAAAATAGTATAATGCTAAAATAATAATAATAATAATAATGCATACTTACATATTTGAATTAAATTACACTCTATGTTAGACTATTTTATAGTTTTCACCCCCATATAAATGAAAGTATGAAACATGGGCCATAAATGGGCCCAGAAACTATCGAGGGTCATTCCGTTCCACCACAGGCCAATTCCAAAACATTCGGCCGGAATTGGCCAAAACAAAATGGACATGACAGTCCCGACCCAAGATAAAATGTTGGAGTTAATGTTGCAAGGTAGATTTGGTAAATAAGGAATGTGTATACATTCCAAAATAAGCCCATCAACCCATATGGTCAATTATTTAAAGAATCTCTCAGTATTCAAGAGTGACATTTCTAATTCCCTTATATCTTCAGCACCAACCCACAAACAGCAGCAGAAACTCGGGAGTCCTCAAGGTGCAGTTAGATTTGAACTTTAACGGGTCCATGAATCTATTCATGAATGAAGGTGGCGAAAGCAGCTTAATACATGATCACATTCACAGACTTTTCATGATAGCAGCATACACTGGGAAAACCAGATCGGACATCCCAATAAAAGCAGAGCTTAATGCCCTACTGGGGTGAGTACAGCCAACAACACATTGCTATTGAGAACATATAATAGAAGACAGCCTTATTCTGGTGAAGAACCTGCAGAAGCATGGTTGCCTATCCTGGGACCCAACAGTGACTTGGAAGAAACTTTTGCATCACTTAGCCTCCTTAAATAATGGCAAGTTCGGTTCTGTAGGAGTCAGCAAATCAAATAATGGACAGCCTATCAAAAGCAAATCGGAAAATACTCACATTTGTCAGGCATCCACTCCTGTATCTGAGGAAGAGAACTACAGAACAGGTCCTCCAATTCAGAGGCAGCACCCAGATGAAAACAACTTGGGGACTAATAGTTAACTGTTTCTGATATAGACTATCATGTGTTTCTGTTGTTGTAGTAGCAGTCGCAGTAGTAGCAGTCGTGGTGGTGGTGGTAGTAGAATCAGCTGGTAGATCAATTATAGGTTGTGAATTCTTGGTGTTCACGTCACTAGTTTGTTGGTTGTTACTTGTTCTCTTTCTGGAGTTAACGTAAGGAAAGGAGAAAATAAAAAAGGAAAAACAAAAATTTTCCATCAGAAGATAATGGCTATGGGTTTAATGGACAAAACCTCAACTGCTAAAAGAGGATGTTCTAATCACTCAGATCCAGATCCAGATCCTATTCTCAATAAAATTTGGGGGGTTGGGTGGAGAAGGGGTGTTTGAGGAGCAGGATGGAGCGTAGAGGGCTCGAAGTGAATCCTGCAGCAGTAGATATAAGAGCTGCACCTGATCACTTTTATAAGTATCATTCTGTTAGAATATAAATATAAGTATAAAGATTAAGATATAAACGTCACTTGCTCAGGGCATCAAGATGACTTTCGTGTGACAATTTTTAACAAGTTCCATGTTTTAGAAGCATATCAACATTGATTCGTCTTAAGACTTGTATGTAGAAGCAACAATTGAAGCAGTAGATAATTTGAGAGCAATGGTAAGGAAGCTTAGTTTTGTTATGCAAAGTAATTGAATTGAAAGTGAGAGTAAAAGTGAGCTCCTGAAGTGGAAATGGGAGCAGATACAACACACCTTTAAAGAGAGATGCATGCAACACAATAATAAGGACCTACATGGACCAGCATGAAATTTTAGTGAACCAAATGAAGTGATAAATCATTCAAAGTCATACCCTAAAGCTAATAAACAGAGACAGTGACTGACAACATCTTGTCCAAGTTCAACGAGTCCAGATCACATGAGGTTGGGACTCGAGAGACAAGGCTTCCAATTAAGGTGCCATATCAGCCAGCACCCAACTAATAATTTACTTATTTATTTTTACTTTTTACAGTTTCATGCTGGTTTGATGTGGCGCGCCTCTTGATTGAAAGTCTCACCTCTCTCTGAGTCCCAGCCAGTGATCTGAGACTCGAGTTCAACATTTTTTTCATGCAAAGTAAAACAATTAAAACATACAATAATTATATCATCTACATTAAAAGAATACAACTGAGTTTTTGGCCAAAATAAGATCTTGTACCTAGATCTGACAAAAAATCTAATGTTGTCTAAGGAATCCTTCAAAGAAAGGATGTCTCTCCAAAGTCTCAAAGAGCGGAAATTAGGGTTGTGGGGATATCCCACCCATTTCTCGAGACTGCACATTTTGCCAAGATGACCTGTTTTCAAAGACTCTCATTTGAGAAAAGACATGTAGTAGATTGAGAGGTTTGACAATGCAGAAGAGCTATCATGCCACCGAAAGAAAGATAATTCACTTTCCCGCCCGAATTTCCTCTCAACCTTTTCAATCACCGGATTCCAAATTGTCTTAAGAGTGTGCCCGTTGCAAAGAGGCAACCCTAGATAAGTTGGTGGAAATGAACCCACTTTGCAACCCAAAATGTCTGGCAAAGCAAAGGAGATTCTGATCCTCAAACTCACAACAATCTGCTGTAGAAATCCACCTTAAGACCGAGACTGCCTCACATAATGGCCTTCACATTTTTGGCATCATAAAAGATAATTGCGTCATCTGCAAATTGAAGGTGAGAAACTGTGGTTCCATAGGAGCCAGTATGAAGCCCCAAATTAGGTTTGCATTGCCCACTGCTGTCACCATACAGCTAACAGCCTCTCCAACAAATGTGCTCTTAGGGTGCATTTGTGCAACAAGAGGATTCCACAATAGAGGGAAATAGTTCTAATTTTCCATGCAGCCCGCCATTCCTCTGTTTGGTGCAAAACATTATCCTCACAAAAATGAAGAAAAATGAATTGCTTTTTCCTTGATAGAGAGGATTTCAATTTCCTATGGAGGGGTAGAAATGTAAGACTCCAATGCAAGGATCAAAATAGCATTTATGAAAGGCATAGCAGCCGGTGGTCAAAATGCTACGTAGCAAGTGATATGTTGCAGTTGCGTAGATTTGTCTTTTGCTTCCTAAGAGCTTAAGCATTTGGGATTTATTGGCTAGTTGGACTTGACATTGTATAAGAGCCAACACTAGGCCGCAAGTTTGAACCCTTGGGAAGGTGTTATTCCTCCTAGTCGCATGGGCAGGCACGTCTTGAGAGGGCAAGCATGTGTGGGTTGCGAATTCAAACGGTGTCAGCTTAAGCTTTTGGGATGTATTGGCTAGTCAGACTTGACATCGTATCAAAGCCAACGCTAGGTCGCGAGTTTGAACCAGAGAACTATGATGCCCAGATATGGATACAAACACTGATACGAGGATTGGGGATACGACTCCTTTCGAAAATCTAGGACACGGATACGGATATAGGTGTTCCTAATTTTTATCTTTAGATCAATTTTGAATCAATGAAATTATCATTGTTTTCGTCCCTTTCTAGCATTTTTTATGGTGAGAAGTAAAAATATTAAAAGAACTATATGAAATAATGGACTTTATAAGTAGAATATGTTAAACTTGTTCCCTATATAAGTATCGGTGCAGTATCAGGTACCAATACAATTGTCGAATTTGTCCAATACTGATACGTTGGGGTTGTACAAGTATCCATATATCATAGCCACAGAACGGTGTAACAATGTAAAACCCCCCCCCCCAAAAAAAAAAAAAAAACCCAAACCAAACCAAGCCTTTTCCCACTAGGTGGGGTCGCTATATGGATTTGACGACGCCAATTAAATCTGTTTAGGGCCATGTCCTCCATTAGATCCATGTAGGCCAGGTCATGTTTAATAGTTTCTTTTCAACTTCTCTTGGGTCTCCCTCTCCCTCTCCGACTCCGGGCAATCTCGATGATTTCACACCTTTTAACAGGTGCCTCCGTTGGGCGCCTTCTAACATGGCCGAACCATCTTAGTCGATTTTCTCTCATTTTATCTGTAATTGGTGCTATTCCTACTTTGCCCCTAATCTCCTCATTCCTAATCATATCTCTCCTTGTGATCCCGCACATCCATCTTAGCATTCTCATCTCCGCAACTTCCATCTTCTTAACATGATTATGCTTTACTGGCCAACACTCTGATTCATATAACGCTGGACGTACCGCCACCTTATAATACTTTCCTTTAACCTTGATGGGGACTTTCCGATCATACAAGACCCCCGAAGCACTCCTCCATTTGGTCCACCCGGCCTGAATCCTGTGACTTACATCATTATCAATCTCTCCATCCTGTTGCACCATAGATCCAAAGTACCTAAAGTTATCTTTCTCTACAATCTTTTGTGTGCCCAAACTTACTTCTAAGTTACCAGGTGTCCTACTTTGACTAAACTTGCATTCCATATATTCCGTCTTGCAACGACTTAGCCTAAACCCTTTTGTCTCTAACGTATTCCGCCACAATTCTAACTTAGCATTCACTCCTTCTCTCGTCTCATCCACTAAAACAATGTCATCTGCAGATAGCATACACCACGGTACCTCATCCTAAATATGTCTTATAATCTCATATATAACTAGGGCAAACAAGTACGGGCTTAACGCTGAGCCTTGGTGTAGACCAATCGTGATATAAAAAAAAAATCATAAAGAAATCAACCCCTCGCTCTTGATATCATGTTGAGTCAAACTAAGCAATACATCCCAAAAGGTTAAGCTGTTAGGAAGTAGAAAACAAATTTACTTAACGGTGACACGAAGCAGCATAGGGTGTGAATTTTTAAAGTGGTTGAATCTTGTATAGCGGCCAATCTAGCATTTTTTTTTAGTGATTTGAAACATATAATAGTAGAGACAACTTTAACAAAGGCTCTAGTGAAGAAGAGATAAGTAAAATAATGTTTTAAATGAAAATTGCTCGGCTTGGCTGTGTTTTATACCCACCGAGCCGTAGTTGTGATATTATCAATTTAGCATAGTAGCCATGACCGCTACACCTGATATATTACATAACGGCCAACATTTTGTTCCATGCACCTATGTGCCATGGAAACAAAAATCCGTAGACGAGGAATCCCCTCATTAAATAAAGAAGTCCTTTGGTGTTTCTCAAATTAGAAAACTGTGATAATGTCAAGACCATACAAGATCCTTGCTAAAAATGATATGGACTATTGAATCGTGATCTAGCTTGATTATTCTATAGGATTTCTACGTTGTTGACGCATTAAGGGGTCATTTGTCTTTTACACATGGGATACCAAAATGGAATTTACAAAATAAAATCTTGCATATGTGAATTTTACAATATGTAAAATTTACATATTAAACAAATTAACAGGTTTGTTTGAGAGCACCATTTGCATGAGTACATGTTGAATTGTTCAGATTACATATCAGAAGTTTTCATTGTTTCGAAATATATGACTATTTTAAGACATGAACTTAAATGTTTTGGGGTTTAAAAGGTCAATAAAAAATTTTGAACAGTCAGGATTAGTTTGGGTGCTTTGGGCATTGCGAAACATAGAAGATGACGACAAGTTTGAAACAGCGATCTGCTAGATGCATCCACTTTTACTAGCACTTTTCTAGCCCTAGAGGTTAGTATACTTTCACCCACTATTAACATAAAAAACACACTTTCGTACCTCGTCAGGTGCATACATTCGCATATGAAAATGGCTTCATTTACGGCGGACGGTATAGTGTTGGGGCATTTCCGTCAATTCGAAACCTCCCTCCAACGCATTTAAAAAAAGAATAATAAAAGAATTTAAGTGAATATCAGAACTTGAGTTCGGGTTGACACTTTTGCAAAATTCAGTTTCGTATAATCTCATTTAATTGATCCTGCCTGGCTGTTGGAGCTTTCCAAAATAAAATTGAGATAATGTGCCCTTGAAAGAATAGTAGGTCGCTTTATCCCTAAAAGAAGTAAGAATAGTAGGTCGCTTTATCCCTAAAAGAAGCAAGAATAGTAGGTTTCTTTATCCCTAAGGATAAATTTAGGGAGGAAAAAAAAGGGAAAGAAAAAGAAAACAGAGGATTTGAGTTAGGCATGAGAACAGTTTGTGGGGCCACATCCAAACTCCCTGTTGGAGATGATTTCCAAGGGTGCACTTTAAGCACATATTAATTTGCCTCGACTGTGGACAACGTTAAAATTGAAATAAACATAGTACCAAACTGTGACAGATTTTGTTACTTAGGAGACGACATATAACAAAACAGAGGATATGAATTATTTTTAGTTAGTGGCATCAGCATGACGAGAGTTAAGTGTGGACAAACTAGCAGAGTACTGTGCAATCGTCAAGTGTAGCTTAAATTAAAGGGAAACTTCTAAAAACCACACTTAGATCTAGTATATTGTATGCAATTATTCGTTGAGCAAGAATAAACATGAAAACGCTTAATTTTGAGTGACCAAGATGCACATGCTTGCAATGCGCAAAATGACTAGAACTGACATAAGCATAAACAAGTTTATTTAAAGAAATATACAGATAATTGCAAGTGAAGAAAAAAAAACAAAAAATGTCCTCAAAGATGGTCTGGTCATGTTTATAGAAGGCCAAAAACTGCCCATGTGAGACAAAATGAAGCATTTCTAGTGGAAGATTCTTATATTATAACTGCAAAAAATCATAGGATTCAAAATGTGTATACAACTGGAAATCTAGCATAACTGTGATTGAAAAAAAAATAAAAAAGTTCAAAGAAATTTGTTTAAAATGGTCCAGGAATGTTTACATAATCTAAAAACAACCACTATGAGATAAATCAAGGGTTACCAGCAGAAGGTACTAAGAGAAGAGGGAAAGCATTCAACACCCTGAAAGAAGTGTTGAGAAAGACATGTCACTTTGTGGAGTAGCTATAAGCATGGTATTGAGTAAGATCAAGCAGAAGAAAATAACACACAAAGGTGAAAGTAATGGGCTTCGCCGTGATGAAGATGAGTAAACTATCTCTAACTTTTTACACATGCATACAGGACCTTACATTCTTCTTCACAATATATCAATAGGTTTTGTTGTCTTAGCTCGATTGGATTTTATAAGCAATGAGTATCGAGCAGCACTTTTAGCCAAGCCTAGATTGATATGATAAGACTTAGCTAATGATAATGATGAAACATGGCACACTACTAGATGCTAACAAAGCTATTGACTTAATACAAGGGAGAAACTATAAGAAGAAGAGATTAAACCTTAGAATGCGCCGTATGGGCTTGACTAATGCCATGAGGACCCAAGGTGATGCATACTTTGAAACCATATAGTATGTTCGGTGGGTCTCCGTATACGAGGTTGGGTGGTCTCAACACACAAGGACACTATAAGGGGTGCAATAGAATAGGAGAAGGATAATGGAAGTCTTCATTCTAGGCAAAGAGCAAGACAATGGATTTATGTTTCAGGGCAAGGAGGCAGGTTGGATCAAGGTAGAAACGGAAGAATAGGAAACCCAATATTAATGTGGCTAGATGGGAATAGGAAACCCAATATTAATGTGGCTAGATGAGAATAGGAAACCCATTATTACAATGCCTAGATTTTGGGGGGAGCGAGTATGGTGGGTTTCCTAAAGGAGGCTAGTACAAAACAAGCACAGGCTTGACAGGCAAAGATAATAATGTAAAACAGAGATGGAACTGTCCCATTCAAGCATGGTTTAAAATATCGGCCGATAGAGATATGCATAAGCCGTTTGACCAAACTGATATATCGATGCATATCAGTCAAAGTCTCGGACAGGAAAAATATCACCCAAATATCAGTCGATATTTTGAAAATATTGTTCAAGAACTATTGAAAATGGGAATCCCTTTGTTGAGCACCGAAGCTCACCCTCCAAAACACCTGGTGGGGCCCACTTTATGGTCCATCCAAGTGGACCATCAACATTCAACAGGGTCCTCCCTGATAGTCCTGGGTCCCAAGGCATGGCACCCATCCGAATGCAATGGGCCATTGGATCAACTGTGCACTCATTTTGGATGCGGAAAGTCAATCAAGTGGTTAGAATGCTGATCTAAGCTTCCACCACCATACACAAGGCCGCAGGGAGAAAATCACGCTCACCATAAGGTGAGCATTGGCACTCCCCAATCCCACAGGGAGAAGATCATGCTTACCATCAGGTGAGCATCGGCACTCATCTAAGGGGCTTCCATTGAAAAAATAGGATGACGAACATAGCCTTCTTCCCCGATCCCTTTTCCCGAATGCAGACAGAGCAAATTAAAAAAATGGAAAAAAAAAAAAAAGAGGACATGCATGTTGCAAGGAAAAAAAAAAAAGAAGATAAGAGAGGAGAGAAATGAGGAATTAGAGGCATACATGGACTAGGAGCTAAGAGATGATAAAGTATCGTCCTCCAACTTTCCCTTTTCATTTTTTGTTTCTTTTCCCTCGGTCTCTCTTGGGCCTTGGCCTCTCACCCTTTTTGTTTTGGAAGTGCAAAAGGCAAACGATCCCAAGGCAAATGTTGTTTTTAAGTGGGTTTTTATTAGTTACATTTGTGCATGTAACTTAACATATTACCAATCTATGGGCTCCACAATTGGGCCCACTAACAGAAAGTCTAACCTGCTCAAAATAACTAGTCCTCTTTTATATGGGCCTGGACAAGTTTCACTCTAATAGGAGATCGGCCCTACTGCCAGATTGATTAGTTGATCAATTTAAGAAAAAAATTATGCTAATCTCAATGGGCCCTAAAGAAAACCAAGTAAGAATTGGGCCTAGTTCCATATTGATCACTAATAAAACATGTTAACAAAATATTAATAAAAAAGCAGGTGTGGTCAATCCAACAATGGGCTTAGTTCCTTTGCCCCAAAAAATAATAATAATAATAATAATAATAAACAATGGGCTTAGTCCTAGTGGAGTGCTTGTAGTCATGCAACATGACCAATTTAATTCAGCGCCCATTTCTGATTGGAGTGACTTTCTTTTACAAAGCTAAATAAGATGTCATAGTTATTGTTAATGGTTTGGATTTAAGATATAAACTAATTTAATGGATGTATAATTTATAACGATAGACACAAGGACTAAAAACCAAAACTTAACATATTTTACAGTTTCAAATAAGAAAGCGAAATAGGATTATTTGACTTAGGAGACCAATATTTTGCTTTACAGTGTTTTAAATAATTGAAACAAACATTGTTTTCTATCATTTTACAATATTCTAGATTTTTTGAATAGTTTTTGGGGTGTTTTAAAAATTCGTGCAGGGATGTCATTGTTTTTTGAGGTTAGTCACAACAGTGACCAATACCGCAATTTTCATGCATGCCTCAGTAGAGAATGAGAAGTGTTGGAAGCTATCAAGAATGACAAGGTCTCTCCCCTTATTGCAGCAAATCAATGGATGGACTTTGGGGGAGTCCATCATCCCAAGATAGGTCCCAGTCTACCAGGTGCCTCTTCATCTATAGAATAAAGGCGCCTTTTTTTTAGATGACTGGTTCAACTCCAGGGGGGGTGGGGGTGGGGTATAGAGATGGAGGGACTAGAGATAGAAGATGGAGGGGGGATAGATCAAGCTTCACACCTGAAAATTGGCCTCAAGCCAAACTCCCCACCAAAGGCGAGGAAGAGAACTTGAGAAATCCCAGAAGCACTCAGAAACTTTTCGTTAAACATAAACTGAGGAGCCAAAAGGCTTTACAATCATATATATATATAAGAAAAGAGAAACCTAGAACTAATCATGGCCATCTAAACACACTTGACGGCCAAGGTTAAAACATCCAACTAAAAGACATTAATCTTAAAATAAAAAAATAAAAAAAAAACACCAAGCTTCTAATAAAATAACTAGAAATAGGATAAAGATAGGTGGGCTGGGCCCAAAGGCGGGTGAACCCATGGGGACCATGGGTCTGTCCTGTATCCCATGCTTTGACAACATGAAGGTTCCCATCCCCAACTTCAAGGGCAGTTGGGAGGCAAAGGTTTTTGAGGGATGGTCCTTCATTGTTCACTGATACCTTAGAGGTGCTAATGGGAAAGCTGAATTGCTTCCTAAAAAGGTAGTTTCAAATGAGAACATGGTATTTGGTAACACGGTCCAATTGTAGTCTTCTTGCTAACTTTTTGGCTGCAGTGGGTGCAGTCCATTTCTTCTCATGACTGCTCTTTTACATAAGGTTTTGAAACCTAAACTTGGGGCACCATAATTGCCAATTTCGTTTCGGACCTTGTTTCGGTTTAACTCCGAATTTAAACATTTAGGTCATGGCATTTTGGCTTTTGAATTCAAAATTTTGTTTCAGGAAAAATATAATAAATAAATGTGTATATAAATTATAGATAAAGGAAACTTGAATATAACATATGAATTACATATATGATATGTAATTCATTCTCCTAAAACAAACGTGTGGCCAACTAAGGATTTAATGATGTTGCCCACTGATGGATTAGAAAAAAAAACAGTGTCAAATCAGAGTTTGAGTACTGCCCTCAGAAACCACATTGTTAGAGCATTATCTAGTGTCCCACTGATTTCGCACATGTCGCCCACTGTTGATTTAAAAGGTGTGGCCAAATACCGGACTTAAAAAAGTCTGTACCATAAAATCCAAACCATTTTTGGGCATTCGCAGTGACTTGCTTATTTCTTTTGTGGCCCATTCTAGTTTTTATTTAAAAAAAAAATTTGTCAAATCAGATTCCGAGTGCTGCCCCGAGAATCAAAGCCATTTGAGCATCCGTAGTTACCAATTAATGTTGTAAGTGCAGCCCACTGGATTTAAAAGTTATGGCCCACTGATGAATTAAAAAAAAAAAAAAATCTAATCAGAGCACCCAGCAATCCAAACATTTTGTGCATTCGGAGTGAAGCATTGATTTCTCAAGTGTGGCCCGCAATGGATTTCAAATGTGTGGCCTATGGACGGGTTTAGAAGGCCCAAAGCATGTTTCAAGAAAAAAGAAAGGTCAAAATCGTGACATGAATTTGTAGGATACTAGAAGGTCCACTTACCAAAAAGAACTAGGCCATTCAAACAATTTGGCCTCCTAGTTCACTTAAATAGGAATTGGGCCCACTCACAAGGCTCATGAATCAGAATAAAAAGACAAAAAGAAATTTTGAAAAGAGGAAGAGGTGGCAGCATGACTGAAGGGTGAAACTGCTTAAACTTGGGGCTTGGCGAGGGCCAGATCTCAAGCTTCAGTGTTTATCAGAAGCTTCGGTGAGGGCTACAGCTTCAACTTGGAGAAAGATGGAGCTGCAGAAGAAGAGAAGAAAAACAGACGGGGAAGAAGCACGTTTGAAGAGAAGGGCAATATCAAATCTTTTAAAAGGTGCCCAAAAACGATGCCATCATTCGTTTCTTGAATTCTCCAATAACTGATTGTCCGAATTTCATGTTTCGGGCTATGTTTGTCTGAATTCTTCCATTTCACCTAAATGGACCAAAAACACTAATGAAACTTGGTTGGGATGGTGTTTGATTTGGTTTCTTCCCTGAACCAAAGTTTTTGGGCTCCATCAGATGAACCGAACCAAATATGACTACCATACGACTCACTCACCCTCAAGTCAGTCAACTCATCCAAGTCACATTGTACTTGACCAAGTCAGTTGGAGTTGCATCCTAGAACTAGAACCCTAAGATGCATAAAAAAAAGTTGTTCTTTTTTAATGGAAAAAAAAAGAAAAGAAGAGAGAAACCAGTGTCCTGTAAATCTAGAATAGGTACATGTCTTTAACAATTTTTAATGAAATTTAGTATTAGGTGATACCTCAGCGGATTTTTAAGACCATGGTCTTAGTTCCTAATAAAATGTAAACCATTTGATAAATTACATATTTCAACAACCAAATCTTAAGGCTCATGTCTAATGAGTTCATAGGAAAGCTAAGTATGAAAGCCATTTTCCACCCATACTCCAAAAATGGGCTCATAGCATGCTTTTAAGGCATGGATCTTGATAATTATTTGGAAGGCCCATAGCATGTTCCAATAGCATGTTCCAATTAATCTTGAACTATACTATATATTGTAGGTTATCTCTTTTC
The DNA here is from genome assembly GCA_038049695.1 of Cinnamomum chago. Taxonomy (NCBI): domain Eukaryota; kingdom Viridiplantae; phylum Streptophyta; class Magnoliopsida; order Laurales; family Lauraceae; genus Cinnamomum; species Cinnamomum chago. The sequence continues at coordinate 53,722,254 of CP142454.1, read as the reverse complement.
TTTTTTTTAAGTCAACTTTTTTTTTTCTGGTTCAGTAGTTTACAAAGCTTATTCATCAAACCAAAAATACAACACCAAGAAACCAAATTACACCCAAAAGCGCAAATATAACTCTCCAAAATATCCTCGTTTTGTTAGTGATCAGCACCCAAATTCCTAATCACAGAATATGAAAATACAAAAGCACCGTCAGTCTGCCAGGTTTCAAGTTTTATATATCAGATACAAATTGTCTTTCCTTTTATATATCAATTTGAGATGCTCCATGGAGAAGCAGATAGACCGAAGGCCCACTTTAATAGCGTGAAGAAAATCACCTTGTAACACTTAACAAATAACTAACATCTTAGCCAACTCCATATACCTAATGAGGAAAAGGATAACTTTCTGCCTCCTTAGAGGACTCTTCGTCCACCAAAAATCCACAACCCTCAAAGTTCAGCTTCAACACTCCTAAAGGAGAGAATTCTAAGAGGAACTTGTAGCGATACAAGCTTTCTACGAGGGTGTTCATTCCTTCCATGATTTTAAAAAAGATGAATGCAACTGAAAGAACTTTAAATTCGATGGGCACGACAGCCCAAGAAGAAACTTCCAAAATAATTTTGGCGATCACCTCAACAGTTGTACAACATTGATTTCAGAATAACTTCTGAACAAGGGTGTTCATTCCTTCCATGATTTTAAAAATGATGAATGCAACTGAAAGGCCTTTGAATTCAGCCCAAGAAGAAACTTCCGAAATAATTTTGGTGATCACCTCACTAGTTGTACAACATTGATTTCAGAATAACCTCTACTCCTCTCCAACCATATAGTCCAAACAAATACGATTAACACCAGCCATTTTTTCCCTAACAAGAGTAATAACATAACTTCCAATGCTAAAACAAGTTTTTTTAAGGATTTACTATCTTTGGTCTAACAACCAAGAAAGAAAAAAATCCAAAAGTTATAAAAATAAAAATAAAAATTATACCTTCTATGTGAATGGGCAATGAATCAATCAATGAAGTACATTTGCAGCATCTCAGAGGTGGTGGACACACAAATTGTTGTTGACTACAATATGTTGTTGATGACATAATTCATACATTCTAAGAGTTTTATGAAGTCTTGCAACACAAAAAAAAATGCAAACCTCATTGAGAAGCTTTGATATTCCAAATAAAAGAATTACCTTCTTCACTAACTAGACCAGCTCTGAGGCTCTCATAAAAGAGGAAAAAATTTTAATCCGGTACCTTAACTCATACATCCTCACTATAACATATCAGCAAATACTATATAGCAGTAAGTCCTCAAAAGATTCCAATTGAACGTCACTCAAAGCTACATAAAAAACAGGGGCACAATTTTATTTTCCTCCCATCGCTTTGTAATTATCTATAACTAAAGAACTTCAGTCACTAGCCAGAGTAAGTCCAGGAAACAAAGACTCACCCTAGTGCTTCCACACCACACCTGTCTGGAAGTTATTCCAGAATCCTGCAGAGTAAGAACAGATTCCCACAAACCTGATGCTCTATGCTCCAGAACTACAGCTCCATACTCATTACCAATAAGATTTTGATTTTGAAGAATTATGCTGTGCTAGAGTCCCTCTCTTGAATATCCTACATGCCAACCCCAATCCCATCCTACATGACAGAAGAAACACCCAACTCCCACGACCACCACAAACTCTCTCTCTCCAAAATTAATATCCAAGCACCACAAAGTGGGGAGAGACCATCTCACAACAGTAATAGACAACATGGAAGAAACATGAACCAGAAACAATGAATAATGCCATGAAGCAAAAACACCCTTAAACTCCTTACATGCTAAGACAAGTTAATTACCAACCTTCAAATCTTCGCAACCACAGCCTGCAACTGTAGATTTCATCTTTTTAAATGACCAATTTATGTTATCATTAAGTTTCTTAGCTAATCTTTGGTAAAATTTAATATACCAAGAGTTTCTTTATTAGAGTGTCTATTTAAATCGAAGAATCAATGGAACAGTTTACCCACACAAAAATAGATACACAATAAATAAAATAGATGCCACAAGTTTTCAAGCATTGGTTAAAGCCCTTGCCATCAGAATTGCATAATAGAACAAAGGAAGCACTACACCATGTCATTGCAAAACCAAACCTTTGAGCAACTTCAGAAGAAAACGGAATAAACACCATGTCATAAAAACTCAAATAAAAATGCAAATGAACCAAGAGGGTGAAGAAGAGTTCAAACCTGTCAATGCCTCGATGCTCCAGCTCCAAATCGATCTTCCGCCAATCCTTTCCTTGCTCTTTCAGCACTACTTCCCGAGGCTTTGCGTCCCCAAATGGGTTTACCTTTGGCCGGGGCCTAGCCACCCCTTCCACCAATGCCTGAGGAGGTGGACTCCCAGGTCGGCTCGAATGCGCGCTGGAAGGTCTGCTAGACTGAGAACTCGTCGGCCTACTCATCTTCCTAATATCACTTTCTGAGTCCAGTTTCTTCCAATCCAACCCCTTCTCAGCCAAAACCTCCTCTCTGGGGCGGGCAGCACCGAATGGGCTGGGTCGACTCTTCGCAGGCTCATTCAAAGCGGCCTCTCCACGGGGCGGATTCAAGACAAGCCGCGGCCTCTCCTGGTCCCCATCACGCGGCCCTCCCCTGCTCCATCGATCAGAATCCGGAATTGAATCCCTAAAACCCGAGCCAAAACCACCACTAGATCTAGCGGCCGTAAGCGGCTTCTTCGTGGCAGTCCAGTTATCAACCTCATCAGCCCTAGATCCGCCTCCACCGCCGCCGCCAAGCGATCCATACCTATCTTGTCGACTGGAATCCATCGGGGCAACCGCAATCGGCTTCTTCATAGAAGCCCAATTATCAGCCTCGTCGGCTCGGGAAGGCTGATCAAATTCAGAAACCCTAGGAGGGGGCCGACTCCGTTCCTCTTCAAAACCCCCGTAGCTTCTCCGCCCACCCCCACCCCCACCCCAAGAGCCTTCATTATCGTAGTCACCGCGGTCCCTCATCCGCCCAGAAGGCGGGCCACTGCTGCGACCATAAGAGCGGAAGCCGCCGCCCAGCCGTCCGTACTCCATCTCCTCGGCGGAGCGCTCCTTGGGGCGGGTAGGCAGGGCGAGCATCTCCTCCGGCGTGAGCCCCTTGGGCTCGACGAAAGGATCCCGTCGACCGCCGCGTCCAGGGCCGACGTAGGTGCCCGTGGCGAATTCGGAGAGCGTCATGGGGGTGGCCTTCTTCTTCTTGGGCTTCGCCGCGGCAGCTTCTTTGAGGCTCGGGAAGCTCTGCGACTCGCCACCGGAGGCTTCGGCTGCCGCTTGGCGCTCGCTCTCTTCAGCTTCGGCTCGCTCAGCGTCGGCAGCCCATGCGCCGAGGCCGCCCCAGGGTTTCGACATTCTGTTGGAGAGATCTGATAAAGGAAAAGAAATTAGGGTTTTGATATTGTTTAGGAGAATAGAGAGAGAGCTAGGGCTCCTTATGGGAGCCGGAGCTCTGCTAACATGCGCAGGTAGGGAAGGTTGGTGTGGTCGCAGCAGCAGCTGCTGCTGTGGCTTGTGGGTTTGGAAATGTGTGAGAGATAGAGATGGCGAAAGCAAGCGATCTTGTTTCAGAAGTCGGAAGAGAAATGAGAGAGGTGTATTGTGTTAAGAGGATCTTGCTTCGTATGGAGCGAGTGGGTCTAAAGCAAGGCTGGGAAGACGTGGGACCGTGTAAGTCATCACCGCATATCTGGTGGGCCACCTTCGGGTTTCGTGGGATAAGAATCTTCTCTTTTTCAGTCTCATGAGCGGCGTTAGATAGTTGTGTTCGATCTGTAACAGTCAATTTGCATGTGAAATTATAAATTTAAAATCTTATTTTGTTTTAATGTAATGTTTGTTGTTTATGTTTCACATTTCTATCAAAGATTTTCTCGTGCGTTAGCTGTTGATTATTCATGGCTGCATGCCTTCTTTTATTTTACTATTTCTTGCTGTTGTGGTTTGCAATTAAATAGATTGAAGAGCTTGCTTTGATGATACAAAAGGTCAAAACTTAAAAATTGAAATGATGAACGTCAACAATTTCTTTCTTTCCTTTTTCTAATGCATACTATCATTACATGCACTTCCAAAACTTCATCTTTTTTATGAGATTCAACTTTCGTATGGATTTTGTTTAATCTTGTAGAGTAAGTATCTGGTAGTGTTTGGAACTTGTAAATCTACTTCCATCGGAGGCGACATATGGAAGCAGATCAAGCGGTCCTTATCGGGTGTATTTTGTATGAGGGATGAATTGCTCTATGTTTGAAGTTAATCTACTTGTAAAGGGTGTATGACCTTTGTGTGTTAGAATAATTATTGGGTTCCAAACATTCCATAATTTTGTAAGCATATTATCTAACATTTTGAAATGAAATAAAGGCCATTTGAGTTTACCCTCTTCAACTCCATGTTTCCAACCCATTTGTCGTGTAGAAAAGCCTGTTCTGGTTTTGTTCTTTATCCTGAATCATTTTTTCAATGCCTTGTACTGAAATTGATGTATGTGGAGCAACTGTGTTGCAGAGATGTTCTAAATAAATACAAGAATGGTTCCAAACTTTGTGCCACCAGACAAAATGGTCAAAAGAAAAAAGAAAAAGATAAGAGAGCATGGGAATTCAAGAATGTTACAATTCCTTCATATGACATTTCATAACCTCACCGTCAACATGACTAAGAATAATAGCTATGAACAAAAAGAACCATTCAAAGGGAAGTATGTTCATTTTATTCACTTATTTGAATATTATTATCTTCTTCTTTTTTTTTAGGTTCTTGGTCATCCTTTGATGTTTGTTACTACAGGTATATGATTTTTTTTAGAGTACATGTACGGGTTCTTATGATCAAAACTGCCATCGGTTTTAGCTGTTTTGAGACACGTCTACAAACCAATGCTTAATTGTAGATGTCCATCATGATATGTTCTACACCTTTGTCTCAGGTGACAGATCTAAATCTGGCCCTTGTAAGTCAAGGTCGAGCCTTTGCTGTAAGTGTAAGGAGCCATCCCAACCAACAATCCCTGCTTGAAACTTGATAAGCGGAGTCCATCACAATGAGAGTGAAAAGATAATATAGCAAAAATGGGGCAACTGAGAGATGCTCCAACTTGGATGGACTACAGATGAAGTATATTGTCTCTTCCAAGTCATCCCTAAGCCTATTCTTATTATTTGAACGATCAACCAATCTAGTAATTGCACTATGAAGTGCCCATCAGACCTAAATCCAACCTGTTTATTTTATGCTCCAATATACTCTATTTGTTTCTGCTTTGGATTTGGATTGACATGTTCAACCTAAATAATAAATAGACTGAATACAAGTTGAGCGTTTACAAGTTATCCACAATACTAAACTGAATCCACCAAACCTAGCCCACACCAACCTATCGCCTCCCCTGATTTTATCTTTAAGAGTGACAAATGTAGAAAAATCAGTGAGAGGAGATTTGGACATGTAAGAAGTATCCATATTAAGGCATGGTGTGATAACTGATGAACCAAAGCCAAGACCAACAAAACACACCTGTGAACCATGAAAAAATACTTCATCCATGAGTAGTTTGGTAAGATATGAATTTAAGCTTACCGTGTATAGTGCCAAAACCTCTAATATATTATTTACTTAAAATCAGTTTCTCCCCACAAACTTGTTTTCTTATTAAATTTTCATTTAACCCAACAAGTTTCTGCATCCTTAGGAAGTAACTCTTGCATTTTATGTTCATTTGAATTTAAGCTTACTGTTTGTGTACTTTAAAAGCAAGAGGGACGTGTTTGTTAGCTAGGTTCGGTTCATATAAGAAGAAGAAGAAAAAACTGGAACTAATACTAGGGAACTCCTGACCGAAGTGTAGAATCTGTAAGCGACAAACTATACCTATTAGGAAAATGCATTTATGAGCCAAATCCGTGAGCATTTCTCATTGTTTATGCACCCCATTATAAAGTCATTGTCATTTTGTTGTTGGAGACAAAAAAAAATGGGCGAATAACCTATAAATAATTGTAATGATATCGTTATCAGAAAATTTTGAAAACTAGATTTTGAGTGAAATCGTGAGTCTTTCTTATTGTTTATGCATCTCAATATAAAATCACCACTATTTTCTTGTTGGACACAAAAAATGGATGAATAAACTATAAATGATGGTAACGATATCGTTATAAAAAAATAATGTCGGGCACAAAATTCAAGTTTGTATGAGTAGGAATTCAAGTTCGTATAATGTTAGGCATGTGATTTTAACTCACTATGCTGATATATGCCCTTTTCTTTTGTTTCCTAGTCAATGTCTATTGTTTATGTTTCTGTATTTCTATTAAAGATTCTCTTGTGCTTTAGTTATTAATTCTTCATGGCCGCATGCATTCTCTTGTTTTACTGATTCATGCTGTTGTGGTTTGCGATTAAACTTGTTACAGATTATAGATGGACAATCTACAACCTGGTCCTATGGATAACTCTATTTTATATGAGCAAGAGAACCATATTTCAGAACGAGTCTGGCACGGCAAGGTGAGCATATATTGAAATACACTTGTTTTACTATATTGTCTTTACAACTATGACATTACTGTAAGCTTATAGAATCTTATTTGCCACATCTCTTTTGATGCCTATTTGAATCAGTTGAAAAAACTTTAAGTGAATTTCGTGTCCATCTGACATTCACTTGTGGTGCAGGAGGATAAATTCACCTCATATTGCAAGGGGTTCAGATATTTGGCAGAAAGAATGGGTGTGTTCTATTATTTCAGATGAACAGGATTGAAAACCTGAATCAAGATGAAGAGCTTATGAATTTTCTAACTCTACTACCACCAAGCCATGTTCTGCATCTGTACCCGATAACGGTTTGGATGGAAAAGGTGGATAATTTCACATCCCTATCTCATGCAGACAAATCTCTGAGACAAATCCCATGCATTGATGAAGAAGGCTGCATAGAGGAACAATCGGACAAGTTTAGTGGGGAAGAGAAGGCGACTGAAAATCGAGCATTGTTCTTGCCTTGGCGTGATTTCTCCTGTTGTGGTTTATTAGTAAATGTTACTTTTGGGCTAAAAGCCTAAAATGTCACATAACATTGAAATAGCTTCTTTTACTCAGACAAGGCTTTCCTTTATTTTTATGGATTACTGAGATCAATTGAAAAGAATATTCTTTTTGCCTAGCTCTCATGGGTTATATAACAACCTTCAGTCTCTTTGAAGTCTTGGATTTGTTCATGCATTTTAATTTCTTATTTCTATAAATTACATAAAGGGTTATCATCATCAAGGCTCTAAATCACAGTGGTTATGGCCTATAAATAGCAAATGGAAAATGGCTCGGGGAGTTCACAATTCAAAGGTTCGAACCCTTTTATTGAGGGTTCGAACCTTTGACCCCCTTGGAATTTGGCTCAATGAGTGCAGGATACAAAGGTTTGAACCGTAAATTACAGGGGAAAAACCTTTGAACCCCCTTGAAAATGGCTCAGGGAATTTGGGGTACAAGGGTTCGAACCTTCGACCCCCCTGGAAAATGGCTCAGGGAATGCAGGATACAAGGGTTCGAACCCCCAAGATGAGGGTTCGAACGTTCGACCCCTCTAGAAAATGGCCTGAGGAGTGCATGATACAAGGGTTCGAACCCTTAGGATAAGGGTTCGAACCTTCGACCCCCCCTAGAAAATGGCTCAGGGAATGCAGGATACAAGGGTTTAAACCCTCAGGAAGAGGGTTCGAACCTTCGACCCCTCTGGAAAATGGCCTGAGGAGTGTAGGATACAAGGGTTCGAACCTTCGCCCCCCCTGGAAAATGGCTCAAGGAATGTAGGATACAAGGGTTCGAACCCTCATCCCATCTGGAAAATGGCCTGAGGAGTGCGGATATAAGGGTTCGAACCCTCAAGATGAGGGTTCGAACCTTTGACCCCCCTGGAAAAAAGGCTCAGGGAGTTCAGAATTCTAAGGTTCGAACCCTTGTATATTTTGATGTATCCTCAATAACTAGTTTTATAACGTTTTGCTTTAATGTACAGGAGCTCCCTTTACAGCAGATTCTTTTTCAAAGCCTTAGCGTTTCTGATTAGTGCTTGAAGGTTTGAAAACTCGGGACGTGTTGTTTAAGGGTCCCAAATCAGATCAACAATATGACATCCAACCAACACAATCAACAATTATGATTTTAGAGCCATTTTCTTTCATTTTTGTTGTCCAGCAATGAGATTAACCCTGACTATAAATTGAGATACATAACAATGAAAAAGGCTCGCAAATTTCACCTAGATTGGTGATTTCTATTTTTTTTTTTCAAAACGATATCGTTAAGATCCTTTATAGTTTTCAACGAGATTGACCCTGACTATAAATTAAGATACATAAACAATGAAAAGGCTAATGAATTTCACCCAGATTAGTGATTTCTAAATTTTTCTGATAACAATGTCGTTACAATCCTTAAGAGTTTTTCTTTCTTTCCTGTCCAGCAATGAAATTGGCCCGGACTATATATTGAGATATATAAACAATGAAAAAGACTAATGGAGGTTACCATAAATACTAAATAGGAAATATTCCAACAACGAAATCGTTACTGTCCTTTAGAGTTTTCAGTCTCAAATTTGTTATCCAACAAGTTGATGGCCTCGATTTTAAAATGTAATATTTAAACAATGGGAAAGACTCATGGATGCTGCTCAGATTCATATGTTAGTATATTCATGTAAAGCAAGAAAACGACAGCAGGAAGGTTCGAACCTTTTGGGTATTCTGGAATTTGGCTCAGGAAGTGCAGGTCTGCAAGGTTCGAACCCTCCTCTTGAGGGTTCGAACCTTTGGGTATTCTGGAAACTGGCTTAGGAAGTGCAGGTCTGCAAGGTTCAAACCCTCCTCTTGAGGGTTCAAACCTTTGGATATTCTGGAAATTGGCTCAGGAAGTGCAGGTCTGCAAGGTTCGAACCCTCTTCTTGAGGGTTCGAACCTTTGGCGTGTCTAAAATTTGGCCCAAAGATTCCACTCCTCAAAGTTTCGAACCCTCCTATTGATGGTTCGAACCTTTGGCTGTCTGGAATTCGGCCAGAAAGTTTTGGGTAGAATTGAAAGATAGTTTTGGCACTGAGTCATCCACGGAAGATGGGATGTTGCTCCTTGATGTAGAGTCAATTGTAGGGCCCTATGATATTGATGTTGCTCTCCTGGAACTTGCTTGCAGGTTGGAGAAATGACTTATATTCTTGCAAATATGTTTGCTTTACTTACGTTTTCTACTAATAAGAAACGTTAAGGCCTTAAAAGAGAATCTATTGTAAAAGGAGCTCATGTACATTAAAGTAGAATAACTCATAAGTTCTTCTCTAGTTATTGAAGACAAGTTGAAGTTATATCTCATCCATAAAAAGAGGAAAATGATGATTCACGATGAGAGTTCGAACTATGGGCACCTTTGGAAAATGGCTTGGTTTGAGTACTCCCAACCACAGTTCACGGATATCACCCAGTTCGAACTATGGGCACCTCAATTATATAGGACCATAACCGACAAAATCCAAACATCAGAAGCTTCCATTCTAGTGAACCATCGCACATAACATTTTGGTTTGATAGGTGTACTTGTTTGTTAGGCCATTGCTTTTATTTAAGGAGTCTTTTGTCAATGAGTTGATCAATGAAAAAAAAAATACAAAACAGAGGTAGCGTTTCAGATTTCTCTCTGTCTCGTGTATATTTTTCTACATATTAAAAGTAAAAGCCATCTTGTTCATTAAGAGCATAAGTCTTGCCAGACCAACACACAAAAATCCACCATATGATTGAATCACTGCAGAAAAGGAAAGAGGTTCACAAACAAAGCCGTCGTCCAACTTTGAGGCTCTAAAGTGAAGTGCTGGATGATGTGATTAGAGTGATCTTTGGCCATCCCCCTAATCCAAACTCTAGGTTTTTTTTTTTTTTTGAGATACATAAATAATGAAAAAGGCTCACGGATTTCACCCAGACTAGTGATTTCTAGATTTTGTTGATAATGATATCATTACGATCCTTTAGAGCTTTATCTCTCAATTTGTTGTCCAGGAACAAGATTGACCCTGACTATAAATTGAGATATATAAACAATGAAAATGGGTCAACGCGTGCACTTAACAGTAAGGTTCAAACTCTCCTCTTGAGAGTTTGAACTTTTGGGCTCCCTGGAAAATGGCTCAGCAGGTGTGTTACAGGAAGGTTCGAACACTCATATTGAGAGTTCGAACCTTTGGGTTCCCTGGAAAATGGCTCAACGCGTGCATCCATAGGAATGTTCGAACTCTCCTCTTGAGAGTTCGAACCTTTGGGCTCTCTGGAAAATGACTTGGCTTTTGCTGTAAAGTTTTTTATAACGATATCATTACGATCTTTAGAGTTTTATGTCCCTTTTGTTGTTGACTAGCAACGAGATTGGCCCTAATTATATATTGAGACATATAAATAATGAAAAGACTCACGGAGGTTACCAAGAATACCAAATTACAAATATTTCAATAACGAAAACGTTACCGTCCTTTAGATATTTCAGTCTCAAATTTGTTATCCAGCAAATTGATGGCCTCGATTTAAAAATGTGATCTTTATACAATGGGAAAGACTCATGGATGCTACTCAGATTGATATGTTTAAGATTTATTGGCCTGATTTTTTGCCCAGTAGTGTGAATGAGACCTTCCAATCCAACCACCACCCCTTGATTGCCATGCCAATTTGATGGGAGTCCATCTAAGGATGGTTTATTCGGAGGAATTGGATTCCATCACCCCACATTTTAGTGATTGTACATCTTAGTTTCCCAAAAGGAACCTATCCATGGAATTCGAGAGAGCATGCAAAACTCACTCCAAATCAGCACCCACTGTAACAACTGGGCTTCAGAGAACTACTATTACACTACCTGGACTCAAAATTGCTGATTACAACACCGAAAAAGAGAACCCATTCAGAAAAAAAAAGTTAATTTATTGAGCTGATTAGAACACCCAGAATGAGAACACAATCAAGAAAAAAATTCCATTGCATCCCCAATTATTGCGAGAAAGCCACACTACTGTTTTAAGCTACAACACAACATGAATTGCTTACAGTTTGTTACACAATTTCCATCCAATGGTCATAGTTTTATTGGAAAAGAACCTCCAAATCTGAGATATGATTTCCATCGTGGTTACTCATCTAAGCAAGAAATGGGTGGATAGTGTAAGTCCATGGGGATCCGAACCCTAGAGGGGGGGGGGGGGGGTGAATAGGGTGAGCTTCTTTTATGACCAATTTTAACAATTTTAACTTCTTTAAAACAAACTAGTCACAAGTGATGATTATCAAACAAAATGCGGAAGCTTAAAGAAAACAATCACCACAAAGCAAGCACCAACACACAAGTATTTATAGTGGTTCGGCCTCAATGCCTACATCCACTACCGGCTTGTGATCCAACACCCCACCGGATTTCCACTATTTATGCTTTTCAATAGGCTAAGCAATAACCTTTACAATATGCTTTTCAAGGCTAAGCAATAACCTTTACAATGATGTTTTTCAAGGCTTAACATCAACCTACACAATATGCTTTTATAGGCTAAGCAATAACCTCTTCAACCATAGGTTGGTTATCTCACTAAGAAAGTGTCTAACATACACTAGATGGAGATTCAATTAAGCTCATTACATTGCCTCTTAATTAGGCGGATATGGAAGTGAAAAACTAATACACACTCACACTATGAATGCAAAGATGAAAGTATATGAAGTGTGTGTGTGTGGTCCTCAATCATTTTGAAAAAGAAAGCTCATAAATGTATGCCTAAGGCTTTTGAAAGTTTTAGCTCAAAAATATTTATGATTGAGGATGTAATGCAATCACATGTTAAAAGTAACAACTTGTTAATGATATCAAAGTTACACAAGTTGTATGAAATGAATTAGCTCTAAACATGTGATGCATAGGGATGTCAATCAAATCAACAATGAAGATCAAAACATAAAAATAGATTTGATTGAAATGAGGGGACAAATCATATGTAATTATAAATACAACTTGAATATGATGTACCAATCAAAGTAAGGCAAGTTGTGAAACATTAAAACAATAATACACATATGATTTGTAATGATGTTGAATCCAAAACATAAGATACATTTGAAAGAGATTTTCTTATGATGGAAAACAACAACCAAAGATTCAACAAAGTATATGAATCATGTTACATATTTCATTAACATGATCTACTTAGATTTACCAAAGATAAAGTACTACTTTGATGAATCAATGGTGATGTATCCAAAACAATAGATCTATTCAAAATATAGAACATGCTAAGGACACAACAAATCATAGATTAACATGCTACAAAAGATTTATCAAAGATAAAACAAAACATGAAAACATATGATTTGTAAAGAAGTTGAATCCAAAACATAAGATAGTTTTGAAAGTGATTTTCTTATGATGGAAAACAACAACCAAAGATTCAACAAAGTATATGGATCATGTTACATGTGATTTCAAAGATTTTTCCATTAACATGATCTACTTAGATTTACCAAAGATTAAGTACTACTTTGATTGAATCATATGATGTTGTATCCAAAACAATAAATCAACTCAAAACATAAAACATGTTAAGGACACAACACAAACATAGTTTAACATGCTAGAAATGATTTACCAAAAATAAAACAAAGCATGAAAACATATGATTAAGGAAGGAAGAGCCTACTTGGTGGTTTAACTTCATTAATCCAAGCTTTAGCTTTCCTAATCATCCCCTTCATCCCTTGGTTCTTTTCCCTTTTGATATGCCTCAATACCTCTCAAGGAGGGGCTTAAAATTCCCAACTTTTGGCAAAGGAAAGAACTCATATTTATAGCAAAAAGTGCCCAACGGCTAGTCCTCGGTCGACCTAGACACAGGCCTCGGTCGACCGGGAAGGCACAACGGTCATATTTTTGACCGTTGGCAAGTTTCAGTTCAGAAACTGCTGACTCGCCCGACAGTGTTCCCGGTCGACCGGGACACAGGTCTCGGTCGACCGGCGACACTGCCGGGACACCCCCTTTTTGCAAAAATTCAACTTTTGCCTATTTGAAGGTATTTCTTTGGGGGACCTTTTGGCCACTAAATCAAACTGGAAAAACATGTTTTAAATATTCTAATGGTTTTTAAAACATGAACATAAAAAGCCTAAAAAGATTCAAAACTTTTAAAACAAAGGCTTGCTTGATTTCTTGAAAACTCTTTTCTAAAACAAATGCATCCAAGTTTTAAAAACAAATCATGCATAAATCAATACTTTTATAAATCTTAAAAGCAATGCATGAATAAAACAAGATTTCAAGTTTATTTAAAACAATGCAAGTGTGGAAATCAAATGATGCTTGAATGATTATGCATCCATCAAATTGCAATCTACAAAATCCCTAACAGATAGTATTGCCACAAATTCGTGACTCCATATTTTTGCTAGTAAACCTTGATGCACATTGGCTTGACCATGTGAATAAGTTGGCAAAAACCTGGAACTGTAATCAGTTGCTTCCATTTACGATAGGCATGCAATCATCAAGTTTAACTTGCATTTTTGAGGCCATTACTAACTATATAGAAACCATATTGCTTCAATAGTTGATATAATTGTGAATGCTTTAGTCATCATCATCATCCTCATCCTCATGATTATTTGGATGGTTGTAGTCTCAGCAACTTGAAAAGGATTTAACAGAACATTAGAGTTTGTTACTACAGAAAAATGATAAAAATTGTGCAGGCTGAATGAATGACCAGCAAATGGCAGATTTTGATAAACCCGTGCGAACACCTGTGATTGGCATTGATATGAATCCAAGTAAGATATTGATACATTGAACATGTTAGAAAAATGCAATTGACTCCACAAGTTGAAACTTTAACATGTAAAATAGTTGCACAAATATCTCAGTTGTCCTAATAGCAATGGAGAGAGTTACTAAAGAGATCTTGTAATTAAGGATGTAAAAGGAAATCTGATTCTAGAAAAATCCAACCTTATTGCCAAAAGTGTCAATTCACAAAGCTTAATTGTAAGAATCTCACTAATCAATTAGAAAATTTCATGTGTTAGGATCTCTAACATTCAATGGCATAGAGACCAACTTATCCAAACCATATCAAAGTGGTTCATCAGGTCCATGACATTCTTGAACACTTACAAAGAGCTATACACTGGTTAGTTTCTAAAGCTACCATTCCACTAAAACAGACCTTCCAGAAACTCATTAAAATCAGTCAATAAATCAGCCAATAAGTACAAATCAGTCAATAAATGGTTGCAACCATTTAGATTCTCACATTAAAATTAGATTTATTGCAACTTCGATTCCATTAATCAGCTTCCCCTATAGACAATGTCATATCCACCATGTCCAAGCACATTTCCAATTTGGTTTCAACTCCTGCAGAAAATTTTTCGCAGTCTAATACCGATGACTCCATATCAAACTCCAATTAGTTTTGATGTCGTAATAGCACTTGAAAATTATTCAATACAATCGAACTCCAATTCTTCTCAAGGTATGTATTGAAAATCTTTCGACAAGAAGATCTTTGAGTATAGCAAGTTATGTAAATCTGAAACTTCGGAATGCACCAATTAGTTTTTCAAACTAGAATAAGTTTCCAAAGATTAAAGAAGGTTTGATGACCTAACCTCCCAATTAGACACAATACTTTGAAAACCTATACACAAACCTTTAAATGGACTAGAATGTGTTGTTAACTAGTCTAATAAAATTTACATATACATTGTTAAATTACTAGTTTTTTTTTCCAATGAATGTTAATATTCATTGAACCAGGTTTCCCATAAATAACAATAACATGTTTTGTGATTTGTAAATTTTATTTGACTAGTTAAAACTCAAACTAACAATAACAATAACATAGTAAAAAAACAACAACTCCTTCATAGTTTTTCCCCTTTTTTTGTTCTTGGAAGGACTCAAAGTCATGTACTATATATTGCCCCCTTACAGAGACATTTGGTGTCACTAACCACCTGAGCTTTTACTTTACTTGGCGCAAGTTGTCATAGAAAAAGCTTAAATGAATTACACAAGACAAACATTACACACCTTTCAGTTATAAGTTATGGCTATCTGTTTCATGTTGATGAAAACCAGAAGCTAAGAGAACAACTTGTAAAGACTTCATTGAGTTAACCATGCATGGTCAAGTTATGGGTACACTTGTTAGGTTTTGGAAATAGGTTCTGACCAACTTGTAAGGGCTTCTTTGGAAACTTCAGAGATAATTCCAACTATTCCAGTTTTGGGGGGGTTTAAAGCACTACTGAAAGAAGCCAATTTACATCTAACCAAGGGATGGAAGAAACTACACAATTATACCCAAAATCATAAGATATTGAAGTCACTCCAAAAACAGTAAAGAGTTTAATAGGGAAATTGTAGGTTTCCATTAAGCACAAGATATGAAATTAACTCCAAAAATTTAACAGGGTCATTCAGGTTACCTCAATACATAACAAATGGAAGAATCTACCCTACGAGCCCTTAATCTTTTATCTGTATTTTTGACAGATATATGTTATACAAGTATATTCCAAGAATAATATATAAAAATAGAAACGAATCATCAAAATGGTATGAATAATAATAAATAATGAGTAACATTGTAGCAGAATGGGGTTCGATTGATAACTTAGGAGAAGAACTTTTTTTATTTGAATTCCCTGTTAAAGTAGAAGAATTTCAATAAATCATTAAAATTAGTTATACTCAAACAGTTGGAATAATTATAAAAATCTTATAAATTTTTAACTTTTAAAATGTATTTTATAAAAAAAAAATCCAAATGAGAGTTTATAACAGGATTTTGAGAAGCTTTGAATTTCTCCTTATAGTAACTCCTAAAGTTCTTTTAGTCAATGAAACCATATGAGCATATTTGTTTGAGGCGTATGTGAGAAGTCTTGTTGGGGTTGTTCCTAGTTAGATTCACAAATGGATAGTATTTTCATCATTGTGAAAGCTATCATGATGAGATACACCCTATTTTAGCCAAATCACATCCATAATGATGTATACAACACACAACATTGTTGTGTGATGGGTCCAAGTAGACCACTCTGGGAATGGACCACATAGCAAGTGTAGTCAGGTCATGCTACATGAGGCCTCACATTATGCATTTTGAGAAAGGTCACAACTAGACTGCAGCAAACTAAGTAAATTAGTTAAAATCAATTGGCAAGGGGGGCTAGGCTGTGACTTGGAAGAGCTGTATTCACTTCAGTTATGCCATTGATATCATTAAAGTTAAGGCATTTTTGTTTGGACAGAGACAAGCAATTCCAGGAGCAGCCAAAGATTTGTTATCCCATGAGGAGAGTTGGCACGAAACTGTAAGTTCACTTCCTACGCCATTTTTCAGACAGCCCAAAGGTTCGAACTCTCGCATTGAGAGTTTGAACCTAATAATTCTGCACTTTCTAGGCCAATTTCTAGACAGCCAAAGGTTCAAACTCTTTTGTCCAGAGTTTGAACCTTCTAGAAACTAAAGCATAGTATTGAAGGAGGACACAAAAAAGGCTTACAACATGATTGATTGGGTTTCTTCGCCCTCTTGGAAAATTGGATTGGGCGGATGGAAGAATACATTTCAACAGGTTCTCAATCCTTCTTTTTAACAACTCACCTGCAAGACTCTATCAAGCGTTAAGAGGCAATAGGCAAGGGCATCCTTCATCCCACTACTTTTCCTCATCACTGCAGAAGGATCCAGTACTATGATGTTACCATCTAGACATTAGGTTTCATGGTAGGCAGGGAAGACATGGTTAGTATCTCATTTCCAACACCAATGGCATTCTCCAATGTAGTGAAGCTTGGAGGACCAAATCATGTCCTAGGTGCATTTAAATTGCTTCAAAATTGTAGGTGAACACGCACAAAAGTGCTCTTACAGGCATCAATGTGAACAACAGTAAGTCGAGAGAGATGAGTACAATGGAGTCCCTCCCTTTCAAGTATCTAGGAGTCTCACAATTTCCATAAAACAGAAACTCCTTTATTACTAATAGAAAATGCCACATTCTTACTAGATAAAATAAATCCTATGATGAATGGAAAAACATGAATGCTCAACCACTTCTATTTTTGTAGAACAATAACTTATGCATGTTTAACATATGCATTTTCTTTTTTTTGAAAGGTAAGATGACTCAAACCTGCAGCCTTGTGGCTGTGACAATAAGGACTTTCAAATTGCGGCACAGGCTCTTGTCTTAACATATACAAGGTTTCCATCATCAACACATCATTTATGTAAGATAACTCTATGTTGGAGTTCAATGTTTAAAAAAACTATCATAAAATCCACAGAAGTGAGACTAGATTTACAAAAAGGAGTTTGTAATTTAGCCATCTTAAAGGGCTAACAGACCAATATAATTTTACACTTCAATTAATGAAGAAATAATACAAGGCAAGAAAACAAAGTAAGTCAGGAACATTAACCTGCTCATCAGACTATTTCAGAGCCTTGATACATACGACGCTTCCAACTTAAACGATATGTAACTCTCGCAAGTAAAAGACGCATCGCGCTGAGTTATAAGACCTCAAATCCTGTATAAGGCAAAAGGTCCGACTCATGACGATGATGATGAAAGTGATACTAAAGTTACTATTTAATGGTACAATGACTTTCTAATCATTTGATGATGATGATGATGGGGTTTAGTAAAAATGGTTTCGTCAAAGAATTACAAATTTACGGCGATCAGTGAATGTGGGATGCATGGAGATCAAACACACAGGATTAGCAATTAGCATTTCTCTATGTCCCTACTTCTGACTACAACGGATTAAGTATTTATAGTGAAAAAAATCTGCAATAATTTTTTCCATAGAGACTTTAACAAAATTTAATTGATCAATCTATTAAAAGGTGTTCCAGATAAGAATAGATTCCCAAAGAAAGAAATTCAGAGAAGAAAATCGGTTTGCATGTAAAGACAAGATGAAGACAATATGACAACCTGTAAAATCCATGAGTTTTGTTGCTATCTGAGCATCCACAACATCTATTGAAGTCATTTTAGTAGAAAACAACTATAACAGATTCCATGCTCATTTCACAGAATAAAGCCAACAATGAAACAACAAATACATTACAACTAATGACAATGAGAGATATGATAAGGTCGTGACTGTTCTAACCACTAGGTGTGGGGCCCACCTAATCGTTGATCTCACCCTTTCACATCATATGCCCCATCCCTGAACATGCACGGTCCCCAACTTCACTCACTCTAGCTGGAGTGATTTATATCATTGGATTTGGATCTACCCATCATTAACGGTTTTGATCAAACATGAGTGGACCCCACAGCTGCCAAATGGGTGGCAAATACAGTCTCCTCACAATCGCATGAGCCTGAAAGTTTCCTAGTGGGAAACCGAATTCCAAACAACTATGAAGCACAAAAGGCAGCAAATGCATGTGTAATCAGAGATGTTGAAGTACTAAAAAGGGTCAAGCCAACAACATCTTCCAGAGCTCGATCAGAAGAGAGAAATGGGTTTGAGATGGCATGTTTGCAGCAATGAAAGGGGGATCGAAGAGGAATGAGGTGAATGATGGGCGTAGGGCCCTGCTGCAGAAGGAGCGAAGCAGAGATTTCGTTGAGAATAACTTACAAACACATGAGAGACGCATCATCCTCATTCCGTAGTAAAAGGATGTTCGTGCAGAGCGAGAGGGAAGGAGAGAGGAGGGAGGGGAGAAGACATGCAGTGAGGGAAAGAGAGAAAAACTGCAGATGGGATGCTGTGGGATATGACGATCAGGATGAAAAGGTGGGGGAATGAGATGATGATGTTGTTCGCACAAGAGGGGGTAAAATCGTCCAAAAACACTGTACGAATACCAATACGGGCATTTTTGTGTATTTGTGTTTAAAATGGGATAATACACATTTAAGGACACTTTTTTAGTAAAATTCCCATCTTTCTTTGATATCGTTGAACATTTTGGTCATTGCTCTTAATACATTCGACATGATCTAAGACCCCACTTTTCATTTCTCTTATTTTTGCAAACTTAAAAATATCATTCTCTCCTTCTCTTGTTCCTAATAATATTACGTCAAAATTCGAGTTTCAGCAGTTGATCCATCATGGATTTTGAGATATTTGTGAAAAAGTCTAGATTCTAAAATATTAACTTTTTATTCATGTGGACCCCATTTGCAAGATCTAAACCATTCAAATTCTCTAAAGACCTAAATGGTTATGGGGTGAAATATCAGCCCTTAATTTTTTTTATGGATTTTGAGAAAATTATAAAAAAAACTATAATTGTGGGATCACACATCCCATAGATGGTAGGAATCCTCTCTTTTTATCAAACCTGAAACTCTCATTGAAAATTCTCTTTGTAGATATGTTAGATTTAGGAGAACGAAGGAATTCTCTTAATAGAGGATTCTGCTCTATTTTCCAAACGTGCCCTAAAAAAAGTAATTTGATGTGATATAAATTCTATGAATACAAGTTCTATATATTTTAATGCAAACAAACACGTCCTAAATGATCCAAGTCCTAATTTTTTCTAAACCCCGTCAAAATCATAGCTCTCCTTTTACATAATAACCGATCACATCTCTCCCTCCCACAGAAGGATTAAACTTCCAATACATGAACTACAAGTGTAATTTATGTTCTACACCAATTGTTTCACCATCCATAACTATTAGAGAAGGCAAATGTATAACAACTTTTTTTAGTATATACATCTACAAGTTCAAGAAATTCAAATTCAAGTATCTTTTGTGATTTGACACTTAGGGCCTGGCTAATTGCAAGCATTCTAGGATTTCATATGGAGAATTTCAAATAATGTCCTCCCAGGTGGAATTCTAGAATAACAATGGTTGGGTAACATTCCAAAACGTGGATATATGAGATTTCTACATGGCAAAATTGTCATTTGGAATTACAGTTTGCAGAGTTCTCTTCAATGAAACAAGTCATTTAAATCCCACATAGATCACAAAAACAATTGTGTCATCAGAAATTCTATACAAAGAGAGAAGTCCTATCAATAATGCTTACAGCAAGACAGACCCTTACCCAATTGTGCCAAACCTTTTCTCTATTTTGTTTAAATGATAAAAGAATGCCCTTTCTTACGAGCACTTGTTTGTATATACCACTGTAAAACAAGAGCTTTTCCTAAAATTTTAGATAAAAAACTAAATGTAAGTCAAAACTTTATAAAAATTAATAACTATTTATTTTAGACATGACCTAACTAGCTCTTTTTATATTAGATTAGAGTTTTCAAATGACCCTCTAGATGGACTTCATTCCAACAAGGATTGGTTTCACCGTTAATTCGATCATATATAAAGCACATGAATGCACTATTTTAAAAAATACATATGTTTTATTTGTGATCATGTTGATGGTGGGCTCAACTCCAGTTAGAGTAAAATTTGTCCAAATATCATCCAAGACATGAAATTTAATCTTTTTTCTTTTAATCTAGGATATCGATAAAGTGGGACTTGCCAAGGAGTTCATGAATTTCGTATGAGTGGGGACTAGTGTCCAAAGTCGCATGTCAAACATGGTAACTAGATAATTGGACTATAGGGCCTATTCTTTTACCATAGTTTTTTACAAGAACTTGGTATGCTAGAAATTTATAGACATGAATGTGATAGCTTGTCCCTGCCATTTGTACAATGGCATGTTTTCAAAATTCTAGCCACCTAAAAGGCGTAGTCAGAAAATTCAGATGAAAGAAAAGACCCCAGGGATTGGCCAAAAGTCTTTTGATCATCCATTTCAATCATCTAATCTTGGGGATGCATTCTAAGGCCTCTTAACTTGTTTCGATTGAAATTGAAATATTAGTTTTCTAGGTTTTTATGGTCCTATACGTTGTCGATTGTGGGCCCAACATAGATCACTAAATGATTTGGCTCACTTCTATGAGTTGGATATTGTCTTTGAGGTTCTATTGGTTGTAGTAAGAGTGAACCTCTAAGGCTCTTACTTAGAAAAATCTGGAATTGAGAATTGAAACTCTATAATAGGACCCACCTATTGAATATTTGAGTCACTCAAAATGAATGCCCTCTTAGGGCCTGTTTGGATACATGCAGAATATAATATTTTCATATTTAAATAATAGCAGAATCAAATATTGTAGAATATAAAAGTATAATATTATAGTATTGCTACATTGTTACTATTTGACATTTTTTAAAGAATGCAACAAATTTTAAACTAAGTTGTTGGGGAGTTCCCCAATATTATAATATATACCAAAACAAAGTCATCACAGATTCAAAAGTCAAACAAACAATGAGTGTAGATCCTATATCGGACAAGGATAAATTTAAATCCTACGATTTAAACTTGAGAAAAGAAGGCAAAATAGACATGAAAAACTAGGTACTAGCTGATATAAGTTTATGTGTAACAGTGGGTGAGCTTCTGCGTGGGAAGGCATATTCAAACCTTTTGGACCAAGCAACGAAAAAGTCCTCCATGGAAGAGACATGCAGGGATTTTCAGGCGAGTTCCAGCTTCGTATTTCACTTTCATGATCTTGAACCAGAAGGCCAATGGTCAAAGGCCATGCCTCCAACCTTGCATACCACCTCGTCCAAGTCCTCTATCTCCTCTATGTCTCTTCGCTCCTAACTCGTTGGGATCACTTCCATTGTTTTCTTTATAGGGTTATAGCGAAAGGGAAATGAAGGGTCTTCCCCCATTTGAAACAAAGGAAGTAAAGTGGTAGAAGGAAAGTGCATTGGAGGATTGTATTTCAAAGAGTGTTGGACCGGTAGGGGTGTTGACAATTGGCCTGAGTTGGGATACAAATGAACTGACATCCAGTACCAGTCTCGGGTGGGTTCGTTGGCTTCAAAGAGTGAGGGTCCGAAGCTTTCATCTGGTTCATGGCATTGTAGAGGGAAAACTGGGGTAGGATTGTAGAGGGAAAATTGGAAAGGGGTTGAAAGAGGAGAAGAAGGCTGAGAGTTTTTCCTTGCTTTGGTGGTGTTTGTGATCGCGGGACCCTCGGTGGCTAGAAGCGATCTTGCATTCACTGGGAGAAGATGACTGTTTTGCCCTCAGGGCTATGAAATCACGTTTCGGGGTCTCGAACGGGCACGAGATCAACATGAAAATTGTAGGGATTATCAATACAAATAAAACGGGATTAAAACAATGAATGCAAGAATCTCCGATAAATCCCCAAGCACATGCAAAGTCATAAAAAGGAACCCCCAAAGGGCCCCACTAATCACAAAGCAAACAAAATTCCCCAAAACTATTTCAAAAACTATTCCGAACCCAACTTAGCAAGAATCACTAATCAAGTTTAGAACTAACACACAACTTAATTAGTACTAATCGAGTTCACTCGGGTCGGGGTCTTACACCCTTATTGTTAAGTAGATGTACATTTGTTTTTGGTACCCCTGACTGGGATCCAAGAGAGAGCTCGCACATACACACAGGAAGACAACCCACTCAAGTGGGAAATGAGCCCACACAAGCAGGAAGAAAGCCCACACAAGTGGGAAGGGTGCCCACGCATATGGTAAGAGGTGGCGTACCTAGGGTTTGAACCCTGGGCAGCCAGGTGAGAACTACCATTCCTTACCATTCGGGTATGTTTAGGTGAACAATATTTCAGATGCAATTATAGTGATATATGGGCAAATGTTGGTTGAGACCATTCAAAATTACAGCTATTAGATCAAGGCGTAGGATAATTTGGTGAGGCAGAGATTTTCGCTCCCACTTTTCCATCAAGAGACCTTTCCAAAGGCATTCATACAAGTGGGCCCCATGAGTGGCCTAGGAGAACATTCTCATGTTTCCTATGAAAGTGCAACTAGGGCCAAGGTATAAGTCCCGGGGGGGGGGGGGGGGGGGGGGGCTATTTAAGATTATTTCCCAATTTTTAACATCTTAAACAAGATTCCAGTTGTGTTGAAAAGAGATACTTGTAAAGGTGTGTGCTTAACAATGTCCAATATAGAGATTTGATAAAAAAAATTGGAGAACACAATATTGGATCAAGCAAGATAAAGACGTATACACAGATTTATAGTGGTTCGGACCTCTTGTCCTACATCCACTCACAAGGGATCACAAAGCCCTTTGTTCCACTATGATGAATCAAACCACACTAGTATGATTCCAATCACAAATAAAACTTGATTTTGATAAGGAGGTTCAATCACACAAATTTAATCCCCCACAAATAGAATTTTAAGGTGGCCAGATCACTAAGTTCTAATCCACTCTAGCAATACGCAAGGATATGCATTTTAATTGAAAGGAGAACACTTGCCTCTTGACAAAGTCTTGAGAGTGTTCTTTGAAGCTTGAACTGCAATTGAAGCTTTGACCTCTTAAAGATTGCTTGGTGTAGATGATGATACTCTAGAGAAGTGCACAACCAAGTAGAAGAGGAAGCTCTTGTAGTTCGTCCTCTCTTAGATGGATGAGCAACCCCCCTTTTTGGATCTTTGAGACATTTTAACAACCACTTGGCCCATCACAAACAAGGGGATATTTCACAATTGTGGAGGAAAAGGAGATACACAAGAGTGAAGGAAAGAAACTAGAAATAAAATTTGACAAGAAGGCTAGGGAGAAGAACAAGATTTTTTGAGTTTTTTTTTAAGATTGGGAAAGCCTACACAAGAGATGAAAAACACACCAAATCCAAAACAAACATGAAAACCACATAGATTAAACATGGAAAACAATGATTAAAAACAAAGATTAAGAAGAAAAAGGAAGGAAGAATACCTCAAACATGAGTTTGGAAGGTGCCATAGAAGAGGAGAACTAGAGAGAGAAGAAACGGAGAATAAGTAGAATGAGGAACTAAAACTAGGTGTAGAGTTTTATAACTCTCGGCCTAAATTCGGTTGATCGAATTTACACATTTTTTTAAAGTTAAAATCTATAGATAAAATAGTTCAAAATAACATAAAAGGATCTAAAATAAGAAAATCACCTAATTTCACATACACCAATGTATTTTTCTCATATTTGCAAATTTTGAAGTATCCATTGGTTTGGTCAAAATGTCTGCTAGTTAATTCTCAATGGATATGTGTTCTAGCACTATGATTTTCTCTTCATCAAGCTCTCTAATGAAATAATGTCTAATATCAATATGCTTGGTTCGAGAATGTTGAGTGGGATTCTTTGAAATGTTGATAGCACTAGTGTTGTCACAATAGAGATTCATGCCCTCTTGTTCTATTCCATAATCGTTTAGCATTTGCTTCATCCACAACAATTGAGAACAACAACTTCCAGCTGCTATGTATTCAGCCTCGCAGTAGATAATGAAGTAGACATTTGTTTATTACTATGGCAAGCAACTAGACAATTTCCTAAGTAAAAACATCCACTACTAGTAGTTTTCTAAGTTTCCAGCCCAATCTGCGTCTGGATATCCAGCTATGTAAGTTGAAGAATCATATGGATACCACAGACCATATCCGGATGTTCCTAGAACATATCTAATGATTCATTTGACTGCTTTCAAGTGGGACTCTTTAGGATCTGATTGGAATCTAGCATAAGCTCCCACACTAAATGACATGTCAGGTCTACTAGTTGTAAGGTAGAGTAAACTACCTATCATGCTTCTATAAAGACTGGAATAAACACTCTTCCCATTTGGGTCTTTAGTCAGTTTGAGAGATGTGCTCATAGGAGCGTTCATATGCTTAGCCGAGTCCAAACCAAATCTCTAGCATACTTGGTTTGAGAGATAAATATATCATCTTGAAGTTGCTTGACTTGTAATTCCTAAAAAGAAATTAAGCTCACCAACCATACTCATTTCAAATTTAAATTTCATAAGGTTAGCAAACTTCACAGCTAAAACATCACAAGTGGATCCAAAGACAATATCATCAACATATATTTGAGCAATCAAGATATCATCATTGGTTCTTTGGTTAAAGAGAGTCTTATCAACACTACCCCTTTGAAACTTATGATAAAAAAAAAAAAACTGAGTTAACCTTTCATACCATGCTCTAGGGGCTTGTTTAAGACCATAAAGAGCATTCTTTAAACGACACACATGATGGGAATTTTTAGGTCAAGAAAACCTTCGGGTTGTTCAACATATACTTCCTCATCAAGTATACCCTTTAGAAAAGCACCCTTAACACCCATTTGATCTAATTTAAACTTCAAAGAGCAAGAAATGACAAATAAAATTATGATGGATTCAAGTATAGCAACTGGAGCAAATGTTTCATAAAATCTATTCCTTCAACTTGAAAATAGCCTTGAGCTACTAACCTGACCTTGTTTCTAACTATAATACCATTTTCATTAAGTTTGTTCTTATAAATCCATTTGGTACCTACAATAATGTTCTCTAATTGTCTCCTAGTCTTCACACTGGTCAAAGGATCTCCTAGAACTTGATTCAGAGGATGATTCTTAACATTTATCAAATCCTTAGGAGATAGAGATGGTTCAGCCTTAGAAACAAATTCATTAGGTTTGTTAGCAGTAAATCATAATCCATCATTATTAGGGTTTTCTTTGGGGTTGGAATAATTTTGTTGATCATCTATGACAACATTTATAGATTCCTGAATAGTTTCAGTTCTCAAATTTAACACTCGATAGGCACGACTTTTTTGAAAGTATCCAATAAAAATGCCTTCATCACTTTTTGATTCGAATTTACTAAGTTGTTCTCTATCTTTGAAAATATAGCATTTGCTACCAAGAATTTTGAAGCAGCTTATATTAGACTTTTTCTCGTGCCATAGGTCATAGGTTGTTTTGTTCTTTCCAGCTCTTAACTATACCCTGTTTATGAAGTAGCAGGCTGTACTCACTACTTCGGCCCACAAATCTCTAGGAACACTCTCACCATGGAGCATAATTGTGGCAATCTCTTGAAGAACTCGGTTTTTCCTTTCAACTACTTTATTTTGTTGTTGAGTTTTAGGGGCATAAAACTCATGGTGAATTCTATATTTATCACAATATTTTTTAAATTTGGCATTCTCAAATTCATCACGATGATCACTCTGGATACAAGCAGCTGCTCTTCCTTTTACAACTTGGATTCTTTTGATAAACTTTTTGAATTCAGAATAAATATTTGATTTTTCTCTCAAGAACAAAATCCAAGTGAATCTAGAGTAATCATCAACAATAACTAAGAAGAATTTCTTGCCACCCATACTGTCCCTTTTTATTGGGCCCACTAGGTCCATATGGAGCAACTCTAAGGGTCTAGAGATTCTTATGGGCTTGTTCTTTTTGTGGGAACTTCTCATATGTTTTTCTTTTTGACATTCCCCACAAAGTGTTTTTGACTTTTTGCTAATCTTTATGGTTCACATGTCCAAGTCTTTGATGCCACAATTGTGCTTCATCAAGTTGTGCAATGTAAAAGGTTGAACTAGAGGTGTCATTAATGTTTCTAACAACATAGCAATTGTCATTTGTTCGAAGACCTGTTAGAATAATCTTTCCATCTTTAGAGATCTCACAACCTTGACTGTTAAAATTAACAACATGGTTTTTTATCATAGATTTGAGAAATACTAAGCAAGTTGTGTTTCAAACCATCAACACACAGAACACCTTCAATTATAGGCATGTTAGGAACATTCAAAGTACCTTCGCCAATTGCTCTAGCAACGTTTCTATCACCAAAAGTGACTATACCACGATCATAATCAATCAACTTAGAGAAATGAGATTTGTCACTAGTCATGTGTCTAGAGCAGCCACTATCAAAGAACCACATAGTTTGGTTTCTAGCCTTAAGGGCTATGTGGACCAGTAAACTCTTTTCCTTTGGTATCTACTGATCGTCCCAAAACAAGGTTTGCAAATATAATTTATACCTAGCTACTATCTCTACTCGTGAGAGTAAAGATATTAACCGAGTGTCGTATCCACTGGGACAAAAAAACTAAGTTGTGTTGGTTCCCAAATTCCTAAACTAATCCTAATAGAAAATGAAGTGTTGATTTTGATGGGTTTGATTCCTAAATTAGAAAAGTAAAGACAATATTTGATTCAATCAAAGAAATGATCTTAGGGTATGAATCCACTCTAACCTCGCAGAATGGCGAGTATAGACCTATGGTTTCATTATCAACGTTTTAAAGACTCGTTCTGGTTACAAACATTCACAGAGTCAACAAATAAGATATGTGGGTTCGGATTTGGCCATAACCTATCTCTAAGGCATTGATTATCCTAGATCTAATAATACATTCATTCAAGCATAATTATATGACTAGTATTCGAATCTACAAGTAGGGGCAGACCTAGGATTTCATCTTGGGGGGGGGGGGGGGACTTAAATAAATATATTTTAACAAATCAAGATAGTTAATATTTTTTTATAATTTTTTGGATCCAAGTCCAAGCATGATAAATATATTAAAAATCAAAGATTAAATTTCACAATAAAAATAAAACCAGGATCTAGCTGACATAAATAATTGTATGTTAGTACATTCCAACTTTCATAATCCATCAAAATGGAACTCGACGTTCTTTTAAATCTTGAAAATCTTTAATGATTGATTTTGTGCTAAACTTCAATACAATTTCCCTCTCAATGTACACAAGACAAGAGTCTGTGAGAAACTCATCCTCCATTTTGCTGCGAAGTCTAGTTTTAATAAGGCTTATGCTGAAAATGATCGTTCAGTAGTTGCAGTGGAGATTGGAAGAGTAAGCACAAGGACGATCAGTTTAAAAACAAGTTGGTAGACTATTGATCTTCCAGTACTTACCAACCATTGGCACAGTCCAAAAATAGTTGACAATTCTTTGAAGTCTTTATGTTGAACTACATTATGCTCATAATGGTTCAGTTGTGTTCTCAATTGCATTTTCTCATGATCTGTGAAGTCTTAGGGGTAAAACTTCTCTACCAACTGGCAAATGTCATCAATCCTAAAAGACTCATGTAAAAAATATCCACTCGATAGTGATGCTTAATTGTAAACTCATCTTGTTGTTGATGGGCTCGACCTCTTCTCACAACATAAGGAGCAACCATATCCGGGATATCAATGTTGCGTGCCTCACAAAATGATTTCACCTTGGTAAGTAAAGCATCCAATCCAACATCTCTCAAATTTTGGATAAGTGCTTTAGTTGATGAAACAAGATCCACGACATTCAAAATATCTCGAGATTGGTGTTGCAATACTTGAAAAAGTAAATCAGTGATTTCCATAATTTCTTTCATCATATGTAAGATGAAAACAAATTCAAAGGAAGTCAATGCCTTGTAAGCAAAGTCTGCCTTTGCTCGATGAAAATGAGTAGTTCCATCATCAATGATATTAATTAGGACTGCACATGTTGAATTGAACATCTTCATTAAGCTAGAAACTGATTTCAAGTGAGAACTCCAACGAGTATCTCCAACACGTTGTAAAGTACCAATTTGATTAAGTCCTCTGCCACTCTCCAACTCATCCAAACCAATCATATGTGCAATCTTAGATGCTTGAGCAATTTTCAATTGTTCATTACGCTTGCACGAAGCGCTAACAATATTGATAACACTAGTCAATGTAGTTAGAAAGTGCTGAACATGAAGAACTTTTCTTGATGCTGCTACTAAAGCCAATTGCAAGCGATGCGCAAAACAATGAATATAGTAAGTGTCGCGACCCCGGACCGGGCCCGCAGGTCCAATCTGGGATCGGGAACTATTTAATGTGGTGTAGTAAGGTATGCACATTTATTTAATTTCCCACAGGTGTCCGTGATGAGGATATCGCATCAATATAACATTCGTTTAAGTGCGGAAGCGTGTAGCAAATCAAATTGGTAAGTTATTTCAAAATCATAAGACTGATAACATATGCAAATAACTTGATGTCAGAGTGAGCAATGATCATTAGCGTTTCCCAAAAGTAGTTGTTAAAGTTTATACAAAAGATCATTTAATTAACATCCCAAAAATAAAGGCCAACAAAGGCTAGTACAATCTAAAAGAATCCCTCAAAGAATGAGTTAGATAATTCCCAAAATGTTACATCTCTCGTGGCAACCGAATGTCTAAACGACATCATCGGCATGCCATTCAACTAAACGTTGCGGTTCGCCGACCACCTCCTCAAGCTCCGTCTCGGGATAAATAACGTCTGGACCTGAGTACCAAAGGAAAGGATCAAACACGATGGTCTGGCAGGCGGGTGAAAAGGTATAACAATATATAATAAACGAAATACCTTAGAAAACATTAAAATCTGTTTAAGCAATAACTTTCATAAAAGAAATAAATCATTTATTGGAAAACAATTAAGCAATATAAAGCATGTAAGGTACCCAAGGAATCGGGAACTAGCAAGATGACAATCACCCGAAGCTAAGTCCTCTATCACCGAAGTGATAAGAGTATATCCAACGAGGAGAGGAGATTCAACGAGGTGAGGAGATTCAACGAAACATACATATACAATATAAATATACGGGACAAGACCACAGTAGCGAGCCGGGTATCGGGACGGGACCACGGTCATAAACCGGGCATCGGGATCCAAATTGTAGCTGGCGGGAGGAGAGAGGGATCTCCAAGCCGGTGGATCAAACCGAAAAGGTTATCCAAGCTTAGTGATGCCGACTCATAGGTCAAATAACAGAAATCAAGACATGTATAATGTCGCGACCCCGGAATGGATCCCCGGGCCCGCGACGTTGATGATTTGCACTGTCTACTGTTTTCCCACAGGTTCCCGCGGTGAGGATTCCCAAAGACACGCGGAATCTGACTCACACGTACAAGCTTTGCGGAAGCGTGTAGCAAAACACATCAAGATGAGCACCAATACAATGTTTAAGTGCTTATGACAAATAATATCAAAACATAGTATCAAAGAAAGAAGTTCACATGGCATTCCCAACATAATTCAAGTTACAAGATTAACACAAGAGTAAATTAAGTTTTGTTACAACCCATAAGAAGCCAACAGAGGCTAATACACTTCTCAAAATATAGCAAAAGAAACCCCAAGACATAAGGAATGACGAGACTCAAGAACCCGCCCGACGTCTAGATGACATCGTCGGGCTGCCATTCTCTCACAGGGGTTGGCTCACAAGCCTCCTCCTGACGCTCCTCCTCAAAGGTAACGTCTCCTACACCTGGGCAC
This sequence comes from Cinnamomum chago, assembly GCA_038049695.1. Taxonomy (NCBI): domain Eukaryota; kingdom Viridiplantae; phylum Streptophyta; class Magnoliopsida; order Laurales; family Lauraceae; genus Cinnamomum; species Cinnamomum chago. The sequence goes on along the minus strand of CP142454.1, from coordinate 53,691,987 downwards.
CAACAAACAAGGGTCAAACACAACGGTTTGGCAGGTAATCAATTTAGGTGCAAGCATGAACCAATTGTGTTTAAGAAAACCTATGAGTAAATTCTTGATTGAAACACTACAATAACTGAGGTACATTTTTGAGAATGCTAACAAGGCTGAGATATCAAAACAAACTAGCATGAATACTTAATATGTCATGAATAGTTACAATCCACAAAGAGCCCATCATTTCTCTATCATTTATATAATGAAAAGAGCAAGCACGCACGACAAGCACGATATACATAATATAAGTACGACACGATTTTCCACAAAGATGGGAATTCCGGCCGCGGAACCGGACACGCACGATGTGTAATAAATACACGACCAGTCTACAGACAGTCCACATGTTTAAAGACCCCCAGACAGTGGATCAAACCGAAAGGGCAGTCTAAGCTCAGTGGTGTTTACTTAATTCATGAATGCACAAAACACGTGAAACACGATCAAAGCATGTCGAGATAAAAAGAGGGAAATCACTTATCAAAACACGACGAACACGACTAGCAAGAGGCATAATAATTATGCATAACACGCTTAGGAAGTGGTCCCCTTTTTCTTGAAACAAGACTTCAAAACAAACTTATACTTGAAATCTAAAACGAGTACACGATGGTACTTATCATACTCAAAATGGAATTCAAACACGAAATCTGACAAGCATGTGTTAAGGCTACAAATTGACCCTTGTGTAATTGGGAACCCAAATGTCAGAATATACAAGAGTTGGCGTCCCCGAAGCTGGGTTGCATTTCAAAATCCCATTTACACAATGTCAAGTCAAAACCCTTAACATAGTCTAGTTTTCCAATCCTCGAGAAATTACAGAAATGAAATAATTCTTCTTCCTGAATCTGGCAGGTTCGCTCGAGCGAACTTTGCGCTGTAATGACACTTCGCTCGAGCGAGACAGTTCGTTCGAGCGAATAATAAAATGCGCTCGAACGGACAGCTCTCTGTCCGCGCTCGGACCAAACAGAGGCTTGGTCGCTCGAACGAACCCAGGAGTCGCTCGAGCGAACAAGCTGCTGCCTGTGCTCGCTGAGTGTAGAAACTGCCTTTCTTTTACACATCCACTTCTTCTTCTCATCCATCCATCACACAAAATCCCTTGAGCCTTCATGCTCACCAAGGGTTCATTTATCACAATGTCAAGCATCAAAATCAAAGAAAACATATCCATGAAGCTTGTAAACAAATTTTATGCACAATTTCTAAAACAACAATGAAATCAAAATACACATGCATCATTCCTATAGAGATTACTTGCCTTGACCAATGCTAACAATACTCCTCTTCAAACTCTTCCTCAAGCTATTCTCACACTACAAGAAACCCAAGAGAAAAACCACACAACTCACTCAAAAGGAAACAAGGAACCCATTTAACAAAAAGGGTTTGTAACTATGAAAATCATGATCTCTAAGAACTAAAAAGACTTCATGGAAAATAAGGATTGAAACTCTTACCTAACAATGGCCAAACAAGAAGAGAGGAAGGAAATGGAGCTTTTGCCCAACTTAGAAACTCAAGAAACTTGCATCAATTGGAAGCTTAGGAGGAGAGGAAGAAGATAGTAGCCTTGGATTCTTCTTTGGAGTCTTCTTGGTAGATCATGCAAGATGAAGAAAATGGAAGGGAAGAAGAGCTTTCCTTGCCCTAGGTCAAAAGATTGCAGAGATTGGGGAAATGAATGAAAAGAGAGGGAGAAGGGGCTTTAGTGATGGAAATGGGCCCCAAATAACCTGAACTTTGAAGTGACCAAAACAAGATCTTGTGGGCCTCGGATGACTTCGACGAAGAAGGATAAAATGATCACCGAAATATCTAGTTTCCAAAAAGTATATTTTTGACATGGTTTTGAGATCTCAAAAATTATGTCCAGATTTGTGCAAGAAAGACAATTTTACCCTCTTTGGGTCAAAACTTGGGTTTTTAGGCTTCAAACACAACTAGGCTTAAAACGAAAGTTGTAACACATCGAAACATCATTAAAATGAAATCAAAATCACAATCACACGGAAATCAATACGATCTTCCCAAACTTACACGTGCACTCGGGCCTTTCCGAGTGTGTCTAACTAATACTGAACGTTCTCAAAATTCCCAAAGCTATGTCCAAGACTAAACTAATCATTTCTAACCCAATTACAACTAAACCCACTTAGGACTAAACACATACTAATCGCCTACTAATCGAAATGGTCTGGGTCGGGGTCTAACATATAAAATACTCTAAGTGCAAGTATGTAAACTAGCGGGACGGGGTGCTCAAGGAACAACTATCATCTCATGTCGAGCAATGCATTTCAGGAATAACAAGTCACGTAGTATAATTCTTGGGAGCAAGGAAACACAAATGGGATATTGGGGTTTCGGACAAAATGTCGGATTCAAGATTTGTCTAAGGTGAATAGGGGTCCCGTATGTCGATTTAATAACATTTTGGTACTCTAGAGTTTGGAGACATTCTGGGCTCTTTATACACCTCGATAATTTCAAAACATTCAATGAATCTTCGTGATGTGATTTCTTTCTCAAAAGGGCTTTATACATATTTCCAGGTGAACAGTCCCCAATCATTCTCTAAAAGGGTTCACAAATGATTGGGACGGAAACCCTCTATACTTCTCTCAATTTCAAATTCCTGGGTAAGGTCGGTCATCTGGCGGTTAGCCACCGATGGGTTCGGCGGTTAGCCAGCGCGGCTAACCACGGTTGCTCTGACAGAATGCAGCTTACTGGAATTGTAACGGTGAATAGTGCGGTTAGCTGCAGCTAGGTTAGGCGGTTAGCCGCTGGCTAACCGTGAGGCTGACTGCTGGGTTCAAGAGAAAATGGTGCTCTCTGGAAATGTAACAGTGACAATTCGGTTATCTGGCGGTGACCGGCGGCTAGCCGACATGTGACCGCCAGGTGCGGGAAACTCCCCACTGTGTTCAGATTTGAGCCCTTTTCTCTCTTAAACCATCCTCACATCACCCCCTATATTCTTGCAATAAAATGAGTCCAAGACTCTTCCAATTCATCATTCAACACTTCCACTCTGTCATTTTACATTTCTCCCTTCACTTTCCTTCCATTCTCAATCAATCACAAAAGAGGAGAAAATCCACCAAATCACAAGCATTCATCTAAGTTACTTGAAAGCATTAAATGATAGGCCATAATGCTAACATTTGTAAGGATTAAACAAGCTAACAAGATTCATTATAAACATTTATTTCAAATCAATGCAACTCAATAAAAGCATGAAAGAAATAATGAAATCATTGATACTTCTCATGAAAACCATTCAAAACTCAAAACATCAAGTCATCCACTTGCCTTGGGTCTTCTAATCAAGAAATCAACCTACTAACCAAGCTCTCTCAAGAATCCTACAAGCATAAACAAAACCCCCAAAACAAACCCTAAAATGGGTCAAACAATGAAATAGAAGGAGAGAACTTTCAATAATGGAGATGGAGCTTCTCTAGGGTCACAAGGATACATATCTAGGAGATGGAGATGATCACTTACTTATAAGGTCCTCTAATGGAAAGAGTTAGCTCAATGAAGATCTTGGAATGGGAGGTTTTCTTCACAAATGGTATCAAGAGGTAGCCTTTAAGGTGAGGAAGAGAATGATGAAGTCCATTTTGATGTTGGTGCAAGTTTGGTGGGGGATTGAGATGAAAAGAGCAAGAAGAAGAAGGAAAAAGGGGAAAAACCCTAGGTTGGCTGCACTTGTGCTGGAAAATGAGAAGGGAAGAAAGAAAGAATGGGTTTCCCTCTTTATAGCAAATGAGGTTGGGTCCCCCCACTTAATAAACTTGTTGGGCTGAAATCGTGATTTTCGGGACTTCGGATGAATTCGACGAAGCAGGAAGAAATGATCGCTGAAATATCTAGTTTCCAAAAAGTATATATTTCGTAGGTTTCATATTGAAAATAATGTCTAGATTTCATGTAAAAAGACTGTTTTGCCCCTAACATTAGAAAAGTGGGGTTTCAGGGTTTCGAACAGGGATGAAGTAAATACGAAAGTTGTAGAGATTAACGAGATAAGTGAAACGGGATGAAAACACTAATCGTAAGAATCTCGAGTAATCCCCCAATCACATGCAAAGTCACTAAAAGAACCCTTAAAAGGTCCCACTAATCACAAAGGCACTCAAAATTCCCCAAAGCTATAACAAAACTATTATAATCCCAACTTAAATCAAAACCCACTAATCACACTTAGAACTAAAACACAACTTAGATAACGCTAATCGAGGTCACTCGGGTCGGGGTCTTACAGTAGGCATATGGACAATCATTTGAAATCAAAGCTTGTAATCCCTTCCACCCACCACGCATATTACTTGAACTATCATATCCTTGTCTTAAAATATTTTGAATATCGAGATTATGATGAGACAACACAGAATATATATCTTTTTGTAAGGTCAATGTTGCAGTGTCAGAGATATGAACAAGCTCAAAAAAACGCTCACGCACTAAACCATCTTTGTCAACAAATCTCAGAACTATAGCCATTTGCTCCTTATTTGACACATCAGAAGCATCATCAATAATCAAACAAAACATTGCACCTCCAATTTCTTCACGAATTGCCTTCTTCACTTTAGTTGAAAGTGTTGGCATATAAAAAAAAATCTTGCCAAAGTTCTATTCTATGTGAACTCAATTGGGGTCATGATCAAATAGGCTCGAACCCAATCATTCATTTGAGCTCACTTATGCACAAATTGGACCCAAGTCCTATTGACGAGCAAATATTTCAAGGCTTCACCTATGAGTCATGAGAATAAATCAAGATGGAGTAAATCCTTGTTAAAAAATATTTTTAGCCAATTTTATATAAGCAATGGCATTAGCTGAATTGGTTAATGGTCCTTGTAATATGTGAAATGGTGGGTGTTTGAATCCCTGCATAAGCTATTTTTGTTCCTCAAAATTCAAATGCAGGCCCCACAAAATGATCCAATGAAAGAGTCCATTTGATCCATTCAAATATTTAAAAGAGATCATTGTTGTGTGAAGTTTTTGAAACTCCCCACCCATTTACACAATCTCATCATGTTGGAAGTTACATAACTTCTCAAATAGAGGAGGTCTTCTTCTTCGTCTCTGTCATAACCTCACTCCATCTTCCCATCTCATCTTTTCCATGTATGTCATCCATTTCATCTTCCCCACTGCCATATATTGGAGATTCGGAACCCTCTTTAGGGGGATTCTGCCCTCCAGCCACCACATCACCTCCATACCCACTCCATCTTCATCTTCCCCACCACTTCATTTCCATTAAAATGGAGATTCAGATCCTTGTTTAAAGGATTCTTCCCTCCATCAAATGAAGATCCAAATCCTTATGTTACAAAATGATTTATTCTTCAAAACTTCTCCATGATCAATTAAAGCCTCATATGGTTTCAAGAATTCTTCTCACAAATATGCTCAAATTTGATCGCGATAAGAGAGGATTCAAGTCATGAACTCAGATTTCCATCACAATAGTAAACAACTTCTCTTGTTAATGGGTTGGGAATTTCTTATTCCTAAATGAACAGATGCTTCTAGTCAGGCTAATGTTGGTGTTGTACACACTAGACATTGGAAACTTCTTTATTGTTTCTAGATCTCTAGATGTGTGGCTGATTCCATGAAAGTGATATTTTAGTGGGGTTGCAAACTAGGTTGCTATTCCTAAAATCCCACAACCAACTGATTGAATTCCACTGAATTCACCCAACCAAACAACCTACAAACAATCTGAGTCCACCTAAATAAATAGTAAAAATTCTCCTATACATAGCCCATATATTGGCTGCAAATGGATAAAAGATTCAATTGAGATTATGGCTCCAAATTGGTTAAGAGACGACCCAAATATTGGCTGAAAGGGTTAGGATCTGAATCCATAAACAAATAAACAAAACTTTCTTGAAATAAATAATAATTTTTTTTTAGGAATAAGTTCTGAATGGATTAGTAGTCAAACCCAAATTTTAGTGGAAGTTTGGTAAGAATCTCAAATCTAACTCAGGCCAGATTTTGGGCCTAACTCAGGCCATAATTCTGGATCTGACCTACGATAGAATTCTTGGTCTAATTTAGGCCAGACTTTAGGCTTAAATAAGGCCGGATTTTGAGTATAATTCAAGACAGAATTTGGGTCTAGATCAGGCTAGATTTTTCGGTCTAAATCAGGTCAAGTTTTGGGTCTGAATTAGGTCAGAATATTGAATCTAATCCAATACAGATTTTAGGCCTCAATCAGGTTAGGATTATGGGTCTAACTCAGGCCAGACTGGTAGCCTAACTTAGACCATAATTACAAATTCAAGTCAAGCCAGAATCAATCTAGACTTATAATTAGACCAAAAATATTTGGTCTAACCCAAATACATGCTGAATTGGGCTGGATTGTGTCCCAAATAGTGGTCATAATCTAACTGATGTATTAGAGTAAAAGTGATTGTAAAACGGGTCTCAGTGAGGCACCATAAAGTCTATATCTAGTCAGAAAATGGGCCCATAACTTAGCCTATTTTTAGGTTATGAATATGTTGCAACATAGCTGAGACTTGGCTGGAAACAACTATAAATGGATTGAAAATAACCGTTACAAATGGGTCTGAATTCTTCAGTCCCTGTGAGGGATATAAATGGGCTTAAAGCAGTCCAACTTTGCTTCAAAATATGTTTCTATGGGGACTATAAATGAGCCAATTGAACTAGGCATGTTATGAGCTTGACATGTGAGCTGTGGGAATTATGATAGAAACATCATAAATCACCAATTCAATGATGGAAAATCTACTAAAGAGATATAAAAGAAAATGTGTCATAATGCAAATTAGACACTTATAGAGTTCCCTACATTTTACTTTGTTAGTTTTATGGTCTCAATACCAAGAGTATATGATGTAATAAATTGATTAATTTCTTTATTTATCAATACAATCATGTTTTCCTTTCATAAGATGAATGATGTTTAATCATATACTTGCACATAACCAATACGAATGACATAATGGTTCATGAGATGAACCGGAGTCCACAAGTATACTAGATGTAATACATGTGTATGGATGAGATCCACATACAGGAGACATGTATTGCAAATCTTATACTTAAATATCTTCACAACCAGTGATGAGATTGGGCATCTCATCTGACAAGGTTGCAGCACTTTGATCACTATGAGATAGTGTGATTTGTCTCGATCATTGGAATGTAAGATTCTGGATCATGGTGCTGGTACATTGGATGTATTGAAGGACCATGAGAAACACCTTATATACATTGTCTTTACTTTAATGTTTGCTCTCATAATTCCCTAGCAATAGGCTCATAATCCTGAGACATTAATGAACTCAAGTTTCTATCTATTCATTTGCTTTGAGTCACCAATGAGTGAGGCCAATTGTAGGTCAACACCTCGGTGATTTGGGTACGTGGTAGTAGTGCTGTGGGAACATTCAATGGTCAAGATGAAATTTATCTTTAATATCCCCTTGTGCCAATTAATGGATTTATCATTGGTAAGTGCGCACCCATTCCAATTAAGAGTTAATTGGATCGGTACCAAATGATCATTATAATTAATTGAGACTCAAGGATAATAAGATATGGATCTAATTTGGTGGGCAGGTCCAATTGATCTATGGATAATGATAGAGGGGCCTACTTGTGGTAATTGGGAAGTTTAGGGTCTTCATTGTAATATATTCCTAAGACTAGAGTGCAATTGCATTTATATAGTGGAGTTATTTGCAATTAACTGTGGGCCCGGATTACACATGAGATGTGGGGTCGCGTGTCCCAGTTGGAGCCAGCTTTCTAAAGAATCCCTAGTGGTCCCCACGCTAGCCCAAGATATTAGAAAGATACTAATTATAGTAGAACTCTAAAAGGAAATAGAAAGTTACTATTTCTATTTGAAGTGAGACTTCTAATAGTGGTAATAGTAAGTTACTAATTATTAATGGAAGTGAGACTTCTATTTTAATTAGAAAAAGAGAAAGTTACTAATCATATTTGAAGTAAGACTTCAAATTGTGATTTAGTAAGCAACTAATTGTTGTGGAAGTAAGACTTCTATTTCAATTAGAATGAGGTGGTAGCTTAGGTGCTATAAAAGGGGAGAGGAGTGCCTTGGACGTCCCCATGCATTAATTCCATCTTGGAACTCACGCCCAAGCCCCTTTTGTGCAAGTGTTGCACACTCCTCTTCTAGTTTCTCTTTTAGTTTCCTCTAGGGTTTTTCTCTTGGAGATTTCACCATCTTCTTGAGAAAAGAGAATCTGATACGGGTCATAGCTTGGAAGATCAAAAGGTGTTGGAGATTCTGATTTGATTAGTGAAGGTGTTCATCATCAAAGAAAGAATTCAAATTCTCCATTAGAGCACAACGAAGCTCCAAAGGTATAACCTACATCCTTGTATGTTGTGGATTTCATGGTTGCATGTTTAGGTGCTGTTTTCTATCTTTTAGATAGGTAATATTGATGTACATGATTTATGAGTTTGAGGGATTGCATTCTGGATTGGGTTTGTTGCCTTCTAGATAGTTGATCTTTGCATTAAGCGTATCAAAAGTTTTTGAAACCTATCTGAATGGCCCACCTATTTCCAACATACTTGTGAAGAAAGAAGCAGGTCATGGACCAGAAACAAGCTCCTTTTTGGATTAGGACATTGTATTTTTGGTTTTGAGCATTGTAATCCACCCCAAAAATAAAAAGGGGATTTTCTTGTAATATTGATTTAATAATATTCAATGTAAGAATTTATATCCGTTTTTTGTTCATACCAAAACTGGCACACCCGGTGTGACCATTTTACTCACTGCTACTTTTTCCTCTTTCTAGGTCTTAGCTAACAAAGGAACAATAATGGCAACCAAACTTGTCATTAGTTTTGACGAATCAAAGTTCAATGTATTTCTAAAAGCGCACATGCAAGCATCCCAAATTTATGGAGGAAGCCCACACAAACGTCATACTTTTGAAGGATGCAATTTCACCCCAATAGCTATGTTCCATGGCTGTTGACACAAAAAAAGTCACTTTGCCTCTTCAACTTCAAGAAGCCGCATGAAGCTGCATCCTACTACAAATGGGCAATGCTACTTCGAGCATCAGATCTTGTCAGAAACAAACAAAAACTTCAAGATCCTCCAAGACAACCAAAAGAGGAGTTCACATGAGGTTTCAGGCCATTCCGATGTCATTTGGCCTAACTTCACTCCTCCGGCAGCCAAACTGGCGCTCTTGGTGGTGGCGGCGTCGAAGACATCAAAGTTTCGATTTGAGCCTTCGGATGGTCTCAAAATACCTCCAAAAGGCTCCAAGTCAAATTTCAGGTCATTTCGACAATGTTTGACCCGACTTCGACGCTCCGAAAGAAAATAAATTCCCTCGGCGACGAGAACCATCAGGATCATTACTCATCAAAATAGAGCACATGGGCGGCTTCAATATGCTTCAAAAGGGCTGCATGTTAAATTTCAGGTCATTCTGACAACGTTTGACCCGACTTTGACGCTCCGAAAGAAAATCAAGGCTACCGGCGGCGGAGCACCCCGGGACCATGACATCCAAATCGGAGCTAATGGATCATCTCAAAATGACCCCAATAGGTTCCCTATCAAATTTTAGGTCAATCAGACATCGGTTGACCGCACATCAAATCGCAACATGTTCCTCGCGGGAAAATCAAGCCTAGCAGCGATGGGAACCCAAACGGCTTCAAAACTCAAACAAAAGTGCATGGTTGGTCCTATCTACTGCTCGGGAAGTTCCACGTCAAAATTTAGGTCATTCCAACATCATTTGACGTAGAGTTTCAACTCTTGACAAAAATCAGCAACTCTGAGTGGCAAAGTCTTCGACTTTTCCAAAAAATAGGAAAATTTGTGCCCGGTTTTGCACAACTTCTCATTGGGTTTTCTCTAGGAGAACCAAGCTAGAAAATGAGGAAACATGTCAAGAAAAATACAGGAGAAAAAAGAAGCAAAAAAGCTCGAAAAACGGCCAACAAAACGGCAACCAAAGGGGAAAATCCGCCATGGTCGCCGGCGACACTGGAAATCCGGGTCGCTGAATTTCCGCCGCAGGGCCCCTTTTTCAGATTCTTTTCGTATTCCGAGAGTTCTAGCCCCTGTGATTTCCTGAAAATATGATTTTTGATGCTTGGAAACGACTGATCTTCGTCAACATCACGGATCCGCCGTTAAGAGCATGAAATCATCACCGATCGCTCCAAGATCGCCAATCGGCTGACCAAGAAAGTGCACTTTCTATCTGATCGATCGAGAAATCAACAAGACAGATGTCACCGGCCCGCTGGTATCAACCAATATATGAATTTGCATAATCATCCGACATCGATCAACATGAAGATCCATCGTTGATCATTGCAAGAAGAATTTCAAAAGATGCGGCACGGCCCGCGACTCTTCAAATCCCCAGCGACCACTTAATGCTGTTAATTGACCCACCTAAATGCGGTCATTAACTCATTATTTTGGACGGCCCAATCAGATTCAAGGGAATGGGAGTTACAAGTCCAAGTCATCATGACATTAAAGTTATGAAACTCCTCTCATCATGGAGATTAAAGGCGATTAAATGCCCATTATCTCCACCGGCCAATCAGAAGCCAAGAAAAAGGAGTTACAAAATAAAGGAATTAAAACTTGTAACTCCTCCCATTATGTGGTTTTAAATGCATTAAAGCCCATAAAGTCACCTAAAAGCTACCAAGTGCCTATAAAAGGAGGTGACTCCAAGAATCCAAAAGGACACAGAATCTCAGAATTCCGAACTCAAGATCCAGAAGCCTTGCTACTCTAAAGAAACTAGAAGAAACTCTGGTGCAACAAACACCAAAAGGTGGTCAAAAGTCCCTTGTGCCCCCCCTCTCCAAGAAAAAGCCTTCTCTTCTCCTACTCAACATGGCCAAGACGCGGCTCTTCAGCCCGTCTCTTCGTTTTTCATTGGATATAGGACCTTCCCTTGGTCCTTATCCTCTAAAAAACTAGAGTCCAAGGCAAGCCAAAGAATCAAAGCATCAAGCGTTCTCATATGAAGGACGATGGCGAAGTTCATACATGACTTGCGACCGTCGATCTGAACTGGTCCCCGCAATCTCCTGAGAAGTCAGATTCCCTTTTTTACTTTTCTGTTGTACTTTGTATTTTCTTTAAGAGACAAAAAAATCACATTTCTTGTCTTTCTTTATTGATGAGATTTGTAAAATGCCTTTCACGGCAAAATCGCCTTTCATGACACAAAATCGCCTTTTACGGCAAACAAAATCGCTTCTCACGGCATTCAAAAAACTGTCTCTTTTCTTAAATATGTGTGCAATGGAAAGTTAAAAAAAAGGTTGATTTCCTTTCTACTTGCGAAGGTGGATCTCCGGATCACCATTTCTGAATTCCAAGTACAATATAGAAAATCTGACATACCTGTACAAAAAATATAAGATGCCCTTTTTTTCTCCCCCTTTCCTCCCTCCATTCGATTCCTCTCGGCAACCCCGGGGACGGATGGGAAAGGAGAGGAAAGGAAAAAAATCGGCTCCATCAAGCTGGCACACCCAGTGGGACCGGTTCATTTGAGAACGTGATGCTTGAATTCTTAGGCTCTTTTCTAGTTGGTGGCCTATGTTGGATCTTGCGTCCAAAAATAAAAACAGGAGATGGGATTTTTGGAAAATTCCTACCTTTGAACTTATTTCCATTCTTTCTCATTTCAAAAAAAAAAAATTTCAAAAAAAAGAGAAAATCTGAATTTTCTTTCTTGGATTCAATTTTGAGAAACTTTGATCCTCTCCTCTTTGAACTTGATAGCTCACAGAAATGTTCGCAGCTATTGCTCTTATCGGGAAATGGGCCACCTTTTCTCTTTGTTGAGTCCGATAGGGATTTCCAAAAATCTTCAAAAAAAAAAACTCCTTAAAAAAAAAATAAATCTTTTCTTTGGAATCAAATTTGAGAAAGTTTGGTCCCCTCCTTTTCGGATTTAGCGCTCGCAGAAATGTTTGAGCCCTTATTCGGATTGGAACACCGTTCGTTCTCTTTGATGAATCCATGATAAAAAATAAAAAAAATCAATTTTTTTTTTCAAAACCCACTACGGTTACACCACTTGCGTTCTTTAACCAAAGTGGATCTAAAAAAAGCCTTGTCCAGAGTGTGGAGACAGGTAAACTGTTCAAGGCAAGGGTCCTCCAAATGGATTCATTAAGTAATCCTACCCTTACCTGGGGGCTGATCTATTTACTAAGGTTTCATAAGACCGAATTGAAAACCTTTGTGTTTCTTTTAAAAAAAAAAAAAAAAAACTAAAAAAAAAATAATTGTCATCTTTGGGTTTACATATGAGAAATCTTGGTTCCCTCCTTTTCGGGATTTAGCACTTGCAGAAATGTTTAAGCCCTTATTCGGATTGGAACACCATTTGCTCTCTTTTATGAATCCGATTTTGACCTTTCAAAAAATCCCATCTCGTGTCTATTCCAAGGATGCGATTTGCAACATTTGTGCCTAGCGGTGCTAGTACGCCCTTCCGGGTCTGCTGTATTTGCGACCGACACATTTGTATCTCTAACCTTATATCATCTTACCTCGAGTGAGCCTCACTTCTCAGTAATTTGAATTAAGGTCTACAATTGCTTCTAGCAGTCACTGAAATGCTCGCTTTGAGCCTCCTGTACTTGCATTCAGAACAATTGTATCCTCTATGACTTTTTGCCTTCTTTCGTCTCGCTTGGACTGGGCCATGTTCCCCTGAGCGATTTGAAAAGACAAAACCATAGTTCCTTCCCATTTATGATCACTATATTTTTGTGATTACTAATGGATGTGGTCTTGTTTCTGAAGTTTTCCAAAACTAACAATGGCAGCTTCGTTAACCATCACTTTTGATGAGAACAAGTATCAGCTCATGCTCCAGGAGAAGCAGAACAAGCGCATTCATAAGCACCTTGCCAGCTGCCGAAGCGTCACCTCCTTCGACAAATCTTAGAACACCGGGTCGACCTCTACTCCCCGGACTATCATCTTCGGGTCGCTGGGACCGTTCCCACTCCCCGTAGAAGAAACCGCACCTGCTAAAAAGTAGAAGATCGCTCCGCAACGTGTCACTGCCATGACACCAAGGGCGAACGCGAAGAAGCCTGAAGCCCGTGGCAACCCCATGAAGTCTCAACCCGCAGAGAACTAGGTCTACCCTAAGACTTGGTCCGCAAGACCTTCGCCAAAACAAAGGAGGTTCCGAGCATCTGCAAGGCCAACTTACCTGGCCCCTCTAAAAGAAAACCGGTTCTATCCTCTTGCATACATGAAGGAGGAGAAACCAGCCTCTTGCCTGACAAAGAAGGCAACCCACCAATAAGTCGGCTTGCTCCTACAAGTCAAAGATCAAATCATACATCACCGGGCTTTTGCAAGAACACCTGCTAAGGCCTGCACTCCTGTAGTTCGGCCCTTTTTCTCAACAGGGGCTGAACTTGCAAAATTCAAAGCTTCGCTACGACAGTCAAAGGACTGAGTCCAAATCCTGTCTATGCCCAGCTTCAAGGAAGACAGGCTCGGCTGTTGCGCTCGAGGGAGTACATCCTTCATTGCTAAAGCCCAGCCAGAGCTGACAAAAGCCAAATTGCCTGTCACATATGTCGCCGCATGTCGTATCGACAAAAGAGACTAGAGAAACAAAGGACCCAGCATCCTACCCTCCAAGTCTCCCAAAAATGGGTCGAAAAAGAAAGACCCAACCAAGTTGCTGCTGTCCATATGGTTCGCAAAACCAGAAGACGTCAGAAGTCGACAACAAAAATTCATGTCCAGCGACCGGTGACTTGCAGCGTCTCCCGAACATGAAGAAGCCTGGAAGAATCTTCTACTCCTTCAAGCCAAGGACGACGGAGTAATCCTTCCTCAAGCTCTTCAAGAATGAGCCCCAACTCAATCACCAGGACGATCTCTTCGTTTGAATCACGGAGGATGAACGTCTTGGCTACAAACTCTGAGCAACCTCGCAATCCACCTCCTGATGAAATGACTACACGCATCCAGTAATTGGAGCAAGGTTAGCAGAGGATTGAGGCTCTGATTGTCACGCCCCCGAAACAGAAACCTCGGGGGCGGGAATTGGGATTAAGGACCAATAATATTTTACTTCTCCCAAGATCCGCGTGTGTGAAGACAACACATTCTGAATATTTTGCGGAAGCATTTGTGGCGTTGCGACCCGAAGTCCGTGGCCATCGGATTCCGTGTCGCACTCAACCTTTAGCCCATAGCTATTATATCAAGAATCATATCAGACTGGAGTAACCATCACAATAATTTACAGAGCTGACAGTAACAGGATATTACATTCCCAAATATATTCAAGTTACAATTATCAATGTACATTAATTAAGAATCCCAAGAAAAAGGCTAACAAAAGCCATACAACAAGGAGCTATAAACCACTACCCAAATGTGACGTAGCTCCGATGTCAAGCTCAATGTCTACATGACATAGCCGACAAAACAACCTGCAAGGCATGGCTCCAAAGCCAACAAAACACTCAACTCGGGGCGAATAAATCTGAACCTGAGTACCAAAAGTAGTGGGTCAGACACGACGGTCTGGCAGGTGGATGAAAAGATCACAAATATACTAAAGAATAAAACATATAATAAATCATGCTAATCGATCAGGTGCTGCATATAATTAAACGGGTGCAAGGTCGGGAATCTCGGGGAAAACCTGTATTCATTTCAAGCATGGTAAAACACGAATATCTAATAAAACAAGCGTTCGTCTAAAACATGTATAAATGTAGTGGTATGGCAAAACAACGTTCATTTGAAACCTAAGCAAAACATAAGTATACAATAAACCAGGTATTCATAGCAGTCTAGCAAAACCAATGTCCATTTGAAACCTATGTAGAGATACGGATATTTAATAAATCGGTTATCATGTAAAATAGGTATAAACATAGGAATCTGGCAAAACAAGTGTCATTTGAAACCTATTTCAAAGCATGGGTATTTAACAATTCGGGTATTCATTTAAAAACAGGTATAAACGTAGGGATCTTGCAAACAAATGTCATCTGAAACATATTTCAAAGCATGGATATTTAGAAATCGGGTAATCATTTAAAGCATGTATAAACATGGGAATCTCACAAGTCAAATGTCATTTAAAACAAAGCACGGATATTTAACAATTCGGGTATTCCTTTAAAACATGTGAAATCATATAAATCTAGTAAAATCATTTATCGTTTGAAACATATGTAAAAGCACGGGTATTCGCCCAACCGGCATTCCTGTAAAACATGTACGTGTGCAAAGGACATAAAACAATATAATAGTGACTGGATTTACAATAGAGAGCATTAACACTTATCTAAATAACAACTTTCATAAAAGCAATGAATCATTTAACTGAAAACGAGTAAGCAATATAAACCATGTCGGGTGTCCAAGGAATCGGGAACTGGCAAGATGGCAATCACAAGAAGCTAAGTCCTCTATCACCGAAGTGACAAGAGCGGGACGTTGGTCTCAGTCACACAAGGTGAGGAGACTCAACGTAAATCATTTACAATAATAAATACACGGGAACGGGAACGGGACCACGGTAGCGAACCGGGTATCGGGACGGGACCACGGCAATAACCGGGTATCGGGATCCAAACTGCAGCTGGCGGGACGGGAGAGGGATTTCCAAGTCAGTGGATCAGACTGGCAAGGTATCCAAGCTTAGTGATGCCGACTCATAGGATAAAACCAATCGAGACATATCAAGTAATCAAGTACAGTAAATAAACGGGTAAACGGGGGTGCTCAAGGGCACGTAAATAAACGGGTAAACGGGGGTGCTCAAGGGCACGTAAATAAACGGGTAAACGGGGGTGCTCAAGGGCACACTGTCATATCATATCGGGCAATACATTTCGGGACAATAACTGTTACTAAAGTAACTCCAATGCTTTCGGGGAAACAAGTAAATCAAGTACAATAAATAAACGAGTAAAACGGGGTGCTCAAGGGCACACTTTCATTTCATATCATGTGATGCAAATCTCGGGAAATGAGGAAATATAATGCACTATACCATTTCGAGAAAAATATTGATTGCAAGATCTACTTAAGTGAATAGGGGTCCCGTATGTCGATTATGATAATTACTTGGTACTCCTTGAGTTTGAAGACATTCCGGGCTCCTTATGCACTTTTACTATTTTCACAACTTAAAATGAGCTTGTGGGTAGTACTAGATTTCATACTAGGAAAAATCAAGGTTATAGACGGTCCATCCTAGGCATGACGTTAATTCGGAAACATCGACCAACCTATTCAGTCATCGAAAGGAATGGAATTCGCGATAACCAAGGCAAAAGACTTATATTTGGATATAAAGGAGTTATCGCGTCATTCCATCCCGTTCGAGATTGAAACGGATTGAACTTCGATGCCACTAAACTAACCGTGAGAAGCGTCGGCACAAGACATCTCACCCATAGTCCAATTAGTCCAAAAAGGGTAGCCAAGGTCCCACCTAGCTCTAAGGAAAAAATAAAATTCTCAATTTTCTGAACAGGGACCGATCGATCGGTCGAAATTTCTACACAGGGCCCGATCGATCGGTCCAAAAACCCTTACAGTTACTGACAGACCGATCGATCTGTCTGCACGTCCGATCGATCGGTCCTGGGCGCAGTGCAGGTCCGGGACTTGGATTTTCTTCATTTTTCTTTCCTTTCCTTCCAACATATAATCAATCACATAAAACTATAAACAAGGGGGCTTAAACACATGTTTCCAAGACATTAAAATGAGCTAAAGAGCTCCTCATTTCAAGTTCCTCCATTTCCATCCTTTCCATCTATTCCATCCACACTAAAACTCAAGGTGGAGAAAACTCATTCATGTGAAACCATTTGAAATTCTTGACAATAGGATGCATGCACTTTCAAGAACTTAACAAGAAAGAATAACTCATCAATAAGCACATCTCATAATCAATATTTATCATATCAAAAACAACTATTAAAATTACCAAAACCATCAATGAAATCAAGATTTTCACCAAAACATGTTAATAATCAAAACGATCCAATCAACCACTTGCCTTTGACTCTAATCAAGCAAATCAAGCTCCTAATCACCTCTCAAGCTCAAGATCCACAATCTCTACAAAAACCCCCAAAACAACCCAAAAATGGGTTACATAATGAAGAAGAAGAAAGAGCTCCCAATAATGAAAATGGAGCTTATCAAGGGCAAGAAGAACACATATCTAAAAGATTTGGGGAGGGAACTTACTTGTGGAGTCTTCAAAAACACAAAGTTAGCTCAAGGAGGGTTTCAATGTTGGTGGATTTCTCTTCTAATGGCATCCATGAAAAGCTTGCAAGGTGGAGAAGAGAATGGTGATCTCCATTTCTTGAGTGATGATCTCTTGGAGTGGCTTGGAGATGAAGAAGCAAGGAGAAGAAGAAGAACACAAGGGAAAACCCTAGGTTGCTGGTTTGGGCTGGAAAATGGAGAATGAAGTGAATGAAGGAGATGGGTTCCTTTTATAAACAAGTGAGAATGGGTCCCACAACTTAAAGAACTTGGGTGGCTGAAATCATCTAATTCGGGACCTCGGATGGATTCGACGAAGAAGGAAGAAATGATCGTCGAAATATCTAGTTTCCAAAAAGTGTATGTTTCGCGGGTTTTGGGAATATCGAGTTTTGGGTACAGATTTGGTGTGAAAAGACTGTTTTGCCCTCAAGGCCAACAAATCGGTTTTCGGGTTCTCAAATGGATATGGGATCAACATGAAAGTTGTAGGATTCGTCAAGATGAATGCAACGGGCCAAAAACACGATACGAAACAAATCGGGAAAATCTCACAAGAAAAGCAAAGCCGAAAAGGGAACCCCCAAAGGGCCCCACAAGCTACCAAAGCACTAAAAAGCCCAAAACTAGAAGAAAACTCATTCTAGCTCACAAACTCAACCCAACAACTACTAATCCCACTAAAAGAACTAATCCACAAATAAAACAACACTAATCCAAGAGATTAGGGGTCGGGTTCTCACACTGATGGAAAATCTTCTTCTCGCTTTTCAGCGTCAAGAAAACAACCAATCTCCTCAAGATAACAAGGAAAATGCAGAAAATAGTGAGTCACACGCCCTTACCAAAACGGACATTGACGAGATCCTCGCCAAAGCAAAAGAAGAGGATACACTGAAGGACCATGGGATCAAGCCACCATATCCCTTATGGATGGACTCGGTCCCGTTCCCTACAAAGTTCAAGCAACCTACTCTCCAAACATACACGGGGAAAGGTTTAGCCAGAAAGCACATCAGTCACTTCAAGATCCTGAAGGGAGCTATCGCGGATCAAGATGCCCTCAAGATCCGTCTCTGTGCAAGTACCCTAAAAGGTACGGCCTTCGATTGGTACTCCACTCTGCCGGAAGACTCCATCCAAAATTAGGCCATGCTAGAGACGCGCTTCCTGACCCATGTCAAAGGTGAGGATCATCCTGTTACTATGGCACAACTCTGCAGCCTAAAACATGGAGAGAATGAGTTAACTTACGACTTCATTCACAAGTGGAAGGTGATGGCGTACAAATGTTCAGATGTGCTGCCACAAGTGTCACTCGTCGACATCTACCGTAACAACATGAGAGCGAGAATCCGGTCCATGATTATCAGCAACAAATCAAAGAACCTGGGAGAACTCCTAGAAGCAGCTATGGAGGCTGAAACGGTGATCAAAGACCTTAACAGTCAGCAGTCATCAAAGAAAGAGCCGGCTACCATTACGACCTCAAAGCCAAAGAAAAAGGAGGTTCTTAATGTGCAAACCAAGTCAGCTCCTCAGCAGCAAAAGAAAGCTGAAAGCAAAGCTGCAGGTAAGAAACCTGAACTCTCTGATGGCTTCAGAGAACGAGTAGAGAAAAAATACCCGTTCGATGAAGATGTCGAAGAAATCTTCGAGGCTTTTGTAGCAAATGGTAAACTCACCTTACCTGAGCCCAAAAGACCGGGAGATGTTGGCAAAACCAACGATCCTCGGTATTGTCCATACCATCAGATGATCTCGCATCCTCTCAATCAATGTTTCGTTGTGAGAGAGAAGATCAACGAGATGTGGAAAAACGGAGTCATCACCTTTGACAAAAACTATGGGTCTGCCTCCGTCAACTTGGTGACGTATGGACAAAATTCAAAATCACCAAAGGAGAAGACCACCACTTCCTTCATGGTGATAAAAATGACCCAAACGTCCAAAGAGTTGGTTCTTTACCCAACATCATACGGACAACCTATATGGGTACATCTCGATCTCCTAGAAGATGAAAATTGGGAGATTGTCAAAACAAAGCCTACCGCTCGACAGCGAAGGCAAGCCAAGAGACAACTCCGCAAGCTCAAGCAGTAGGAGAAAGCTCAATCAAAGCAAGAAGTCCTGGAAAAGGCAGAGACCTCTTCCACTGCTTTGCTGGGGGCAACGGAAGAACCCAAGGCTTCAAAGGTGGAAAGAAAATTCACCCTTGGTGATTTCATGCCACATCAATTCAGAAATGAAACTGCGCAGGGGGCATCATACTGTTGCAATTCGGTGATTGGATTCTCAATGGATGGATACGAGTCCAGTGACACCGCCAGTGACACCGACGAGTGGGAGGAATCCCTTGAAACAGGAGAATATCTCTCCGATGAAGAATGGGTTCCCGAATCTCACCTTATGCCGGTAATCTGGTATAACCCATATGGGCAACAGGGATCCTGGTCCGATGATGAAGGAGACCAAGAGCCTGTTCAAGGAAATGTTGTTGACTCCGCACCCGTCAACGCTCCAGCGGAACTCAATCATGTTGAACCATAAGGAGCAGACGAAGAAGAAGATTTGGCTCCCATGCCTGATCCTGAAGAGTATGCGCAGATCTTGCAACGCCTTGCCTTAGAACAAGAGCAAGATCTTTGCGATCAAAATCCGGAACCGGAAGTCCCTGAAAATCAACAGGTACCTCCTCCCTTAACTCCTGAAAATGGATAAAATTGCTGGATAGAAGACCCTCTCACATCCGATGATGAGTCCGACTCCCAACAGTCCACTCTAGAGGATCTCCTATTAAGGCAACTTGCAATATGATAGCTCAGGATGATAGCGCCTCTGAAGCATAATCTACTAGAGACACGTACTCTCCGGCTACGCCTGATAGTATATTTTCCGAAGCTACATTTTCTCGGGTGACTTCCACTGAGATAACATCTTCTCAGCCTTCATCCCCTGAAACCGTGACGTCGCAACTCACAACTCTTCCGACCGATCATCCTGAAGAGACTTCAGCCGATGGGGACCTGGTCAGTTGGTCCCAGATACCCGACCTCATAGGAGACGTTTGGTCCGACAAATTACTTAATGAAGGAGAAAAGTTGCTAGATGCTGTTCAGGACTTGTTCCCAGAAAATGCTCCATGTAACGCAATCACTGAGGATGGCGACTCTGCTGCAGACACATCTTCAGCAAATGAGAATGATCAACCCTTGGATCCCAATGACGATCTTCCAAATGAAGACCCTTCTCAAGAAGCTCTTGAAGTTGGTAGAGGTACTCGCTCTGGTCGGGATTACCATAAAAACTGCAACCAACCTTATTCTTCTTATGTAAATCCTTCGGGAAAACAAAATGTAAACGCCCCAAGTGGCAACAATAATGAACATGCAGGCCTGAAGGAGGCTTTAAGTACGACTTGATTGAGCACTTCAAACACGTACCTGCACGACTGCACATCCTTGATTTATTGCGAATGTCTCCTCACACTCGTGATAATCTCATTTCAGAACTGCAAAGGCTGAATGCGGATGTCGACAAACATGCCCCACAAGTCCTACAAATTGAAATGGACTATAGGGTCAAAAAATCAAATACTCCCTCAAAAGGAGAAAAGAAGAAAACCAAGGGATCATGCATTGAATGCCTCTCAGTTCAGAAAGCAACAAATGCAACTATCGCCTTTGGTAAGGATGACCTCCTACTAGGTCAGACAAAGCACAATCGACCCCTGTACTTCACAGGGTACATCAAAGAAATGCCGATACACAGAGTCCATATCGACCCAGGTTCTGCACTCAACCTCATCTCTACTTCGGCACTTGAAGAGCTGGGCATCCCACCTAGCAAACCGAGTCACACGTTTGTATCCATTTTTGTGTACGATGGGAGCGCTCAAAGACCTATCGGCAAAATCAGGTTTAAGTTGCAAATCGGTGATCTTATCTCCGAAGTCATTGTGTATGTAATAAGAACCCCTTCATGCTACAACACCCTTCTTGGACGCCCCTGGATACACGAGAATGGTGTCGTCCCTTCAACTCTACATCAATGCATCAAGTTCGTTGGCAACGACGGCTCGATACATCGAGTGTTTGCAGACAAAAAACCCTTCAAAGGCAAAGAAGTCCATTTTGCAGATGCTCAAATGTACAAAGATGAAAAAGAAGAAAAGGAGGAAGAAACAATGCCTTTCGCCGAAAATCTCCAGAAAGATAAAGGCAAGGCTCCTCAGCGATCATTGGAAGAAAACAAATCTTCTGGTAAATCTGAAGAGAGAGATCCATCTCCCTTCGTTGTCTCCCTTAAATCTTCAAAGCCTTTGGTCATAACGACCAAAGCAAAAGTCTGGGGGCAAGTTTATCGTCTCCTTCGTGTCTATCATGCAAGACACAGATTCAGAGTCAGAGCTAGAAGACGACACACCGTTAAGCCAAGTTGACACTCAACAAGTTCAGTATGCTCTACCTCCAATAGAGACACTTGCTGACGTAGAAGATCCTACGTCTGCTTCCTTTGTTGTTCCGGTAACTTCAACAGAAGAGAAGCCAATCTTCTTCCACAGATCAGAAGCTTCCTCATCAAATTTCATGCTTGAACCTTTCCAAAACGAAGGTATGCCTCAACTATTTCTATACAGTCCTATGGCACAAGCTATTATGAAGAAAATGGGTTATGACACTTAAAACCCAGTCGGTCTGGGACAAGGTCGCTGTATTCTCACACCATTGGAGCCAGCCTTAACCAAAAGTCAACTGGAAGATTGGAGACTCTACGGTCATGTAGAAAAATCTTCACATGGGTTGGGGTATGACCCCGAAGCTCCCATGAGATAGTTGACACAAGTGCCGAGGAGTCGATTTGCCGACCAAGCGTCAACATCTCATGAAGACATCGATCTCCCTGGATATCTCTTTGAAGAGTCACTCGTCAAGGACCCAGGAAGCTCTACAGATCGGTATGATTTCTCTGATGATGAAGAGGAATTGTCCGGTGATTAAGACATGTGGTATTCTGACCCAAAAGAACCGTCATCTCCAAAAGAAGTACCTTACTTCGACCCAATTTCGACAGGCGATTGGGATCACCTCATAGCAAGCCTTGAGAAGATCACCGATCCTGAAGACCCATGGCCAGAAACAAAGCCTTGGTCTGAAAATGCCCTTGAAACTCCAGAAGGTTTCGTTGAGTTGGCAGACTCCGAAAATATTGTGGAGGAACCACCTTCGAACCTTCCAACAGAAGATCCTGTTCAAAAGATAGACTTGGGAACACCAGATAACCCACGTCCTGTATTCATAAGCAAGAATATAAAGGATGATGAGTTACCCGAGTATATCTCTTTTCTTCATGAGTTCGTTGATTGTTTTACATGGTCTTATGTTGAAATGCCTGGCTTATACCCCAAGATAGCGGTCCACAAACTCAATCTACAAAAAGATATCAAGCCTATCAAACAAGGCCAAAGAAGATTCCCTCCTGATGTGATGGACAAAATTGAACAACAAGTTCAAAAACTCAAAAGTGTCGGCTTCATCCGTGAGGAACAACATCCTGAATGGTTGGCCAACATCGTCCCCGTGACAAAGAAAAATGGGCAGATCAGGGTCTGTATTGATTATAGAGACCTAAATGGCGCTTGCCCCCAAAGATGAATTCCTGCTCCCCATACCGGAGGTGATGATTAACAACACCTGTGGGTTTGAGCGAATGACATTCATGGATGGTCTCTCTGGCTACAATCAGATAAATATGCATCCTGAAGATGAAAAACACACATCATTTCGGACCCCATTTGGCATGTATTGCTACACTGTCATGCCATTTGGTTTGAAAAATGCTGGTGCCACATATCAGAGAGCTATGATGAAGATATTCTAGGATATACAACACAAGAGGGTCGAATGTTATGTTGATGACCTCGCTGTCAAAAGCAAAAGAAAGGAAGACCATCTCAAAGATCTTCGAGAAGTCTTCCTCCGACTTCGCAAACACAAACTGTAGATGAATCCACTAAAATGCTTCTTGGTGTCTCATCGGGTAAGTTTCTCGGATTCATAGTTCGGAAAGGCGGGATAGAACTTGACCCCATCAAAGTCAAGGCTATCCTAGAAATGCCATCTCCAAGAACCCTAAGACAACTAAAAGGGCTTCAAGGAAGGTTGGCGTACATCCGACGGTTCATCTCCAATCTCTCGGGGAAATGTCGTCCCTTTTCCTGCCTAATGAAGAAAGGTGTGAACTTTGTTTGGGACGCTGAATGTGAAGCAGCATTTCAAGATATCAAGACATACCCAACTAAACCTCCAGTGCTGGTTACCCCTACCATTGGAAACCATTCATCTTGTACAAAAGAGCTCTCGACCATTCCTTGGGCGCCTTGCTCGCACAAGAGAATGATGAAGGAAAAGAAGCTGCGCTATACTACCTCAGCCGTATGCTGGTAGGTGCAGAGCAGCACTATTCTCTAATCGAGAAAGAATACCTTGCAGTGATGTTCGCCGTACAAAAGCTGCCTCACTATCTACTGTCCAACACGGTATACCTGATTTCGAGGATCAACCTCTTAAAGGTCCTTATCACAAAAGCAGGTTCTCTCAATGCCCGACTGGAAAAATGGTCCATCCTCCCATCACAATTTGATATCAGGTATGTACCACAAAAGGCAATCAAAGGCCAAGCTCTAACAGACTTTCTTGCAGAGCATCCGTTGCCTAAAGATTCTACCTCAGAGATGATCTCCCAGACGAACCTGTCTACAACGTGGAGACTTTCTCACCAAATGCCTCCTGGGACATGTACTTTGACGGTGCAACCAGGACAAATGAGAAAAGAAAGCTGATATCTGGAGTAGGCATCCTCTTTGTTACATGATTCCACATGCTTTTTCGCTGCTTGAACCATGCTCAAACAATGCAGCTAAGTACCAAGCTCTCATCGTGGGATTGGAACTGGCCCTCGGTTCTGGCATCACCATGTTGGAAGTCTTTGGAGACTCTCAACTGATCGTCAACCAGATGAATCAGAAATTTGAAGTGCTAAAAAAATGTGTACAAGCACTACAAAAGAAAGAGTACCAAAAAATATGTGTGTGTATACACGGTATCAAAGAAAAAAAATAGAAGAAGGAAAATGTTGTTAGGGATTTTGTATTTGCAATTTGATGGATGCATTAACATATTCACATCATTTGAATTTACACTCATGCATTGTTTTAGAAAACCTTGAAATCTGGTTTTATACATGCATTGCTTTTAAGATTTGTGAAAGTATTGTTTTATGCATGTTTTGTTTCTAAACTTAGATGCATTGATTTTAGAATTCAAACTCTTTTGAAAACTAATTCTTTGTGCATTACTTTTGTGAAATCATATAGAGAATTTAGGTTTGTGCCTTGCATGCATTCATCTCTTTCAGAATCATCTTTGTATGCATTTTTATGTGAAAAGAGTTTTTAGAAATCAAGCTAGCCTTTGGATTTAAAGTTTCGAATCATTTTAGGCTCTTTGTGTTTCATGTTTTTAATCATCTTAGATTGATCTAAAACATGTTATTCAAGCTTGATTTAGTGGCCAAAAGTTCCCCCAAGAAATACTTTGAAAAGTTGCATTTTTGGGAAAACAGGACTTTTACCGGCGGACAAAACCACTTTTACCGGCGGTCTCTGTGTCTGCCGCTAAAAGCAGTTTTTCAAACGGTCATTTTTTTTACCGTAGTGTGTTCATGGTCGACCGAGGCCTCTTTGCAGGTCGACCGAGGACTAGCCGTTGGGCACTTTTTGGCTATAAAGTCCATTCATTTCCAACCTTTTTCAAGGCTTGATACATGAACTTTTGAGACCATTTTGGAGCCAAGGAAAGGGGAAGAAGTTGGAAAGGCTAGAGGGCTATTTGGAAATCAAATGCTTGAGTTTTAAAAAGGTACATCTTACTTATCATTTTGATTTCCATTAAAAGTAGAATCAATGCATGTTTAAATCTTTGTGTTTTCATTTATGCATGATTTCTAGCTTTTAAAGAGTTGTTTTGCAAACTCATTATCTTCATTGGTATATTAGAATGGTTTGCAATCACTCTTATCCTAATCACATGTGTTCTTAGACTTTAACATTCATACAACTTGTTTGTTTCATTTTTTCAAAGTTGTTTGAATCTTTTATGTGATTAGTTTTATCTTCAATCATCATTTTATAAGCTTTGATTTTAAAATGCATCATGCATTCATTTAAGAGCTTCATTGTTGAATTTGATTGAAGAAAAGCATTCATACACTTGTGCACACACTTTAGCTCATTTAGTGTATGGTTGTAATTTGAATTACACTTTCATATTAGCCTATGTAGAGGCAATTCCATTGTGCTTAAATTGTATCTCTTAGAGTGATCTTTTGTGAAGACACTTTCTTAGAGAAATCTTTATTTGTAAAGGTTATTGCTTAGCCTAAGAAAAGCATCTTGTAAGGTCATTGCTTAGCCTAAGAAAAGCACTTTGTAAAGGTTATTGCTAAGCCTAGAAAAGCACATTGAGAGGTTGTTGTTTAGCCTAGAAAAACAACATTGTAAGGGTTATTGCTTAGCCTAGTAAAAAGCATAAATAGTGGAAATCCGGTGGGGTGATTAGATCACAAGCCGGTAGTGGACGTAGGCATTGAGGCCGAACCACTATAAACCTTGGTGTTGTGGTGCTTGCTTTTGTGGTGATTGTTTATATTAGCTTCCGCATATTGTTTGATTAATCATCACATGTGACTAGTTTTTGTTAAGATATTAAAATTGATTTAAATTGGTCACTATTGTAGCTCACCCTATTCACCCCCCCCTCTAGGGTTAGGATCCCAAGGACTTTCAAATGTTTGTTACAAGAATCAGGAGCTCACATGGTCTTCAACCAAAGACTTAACTCCTCAAGCAGACTCTTGGCCTTAGCCTCTAAAGTTTCCAGGCCACGCTTCTTCAAGATCTTCCCATTGAATGCGGCAGAACGTCGCGATCCGTCTGTAGCATGGGGAAGCTCTTCCAAAAGAATCTGCCATTGCTCGTACTCTTGAGTCTTCCTCCGGAGATTGCTCTTAGCCTCCTCGACTTGGCGAATCAGAGACCCTTCTTTGGCACGAGCTTTCACAATGGCATCCCATTTCGGGGTAGCTTGTTCCTCCAATAGCTCAAGACGTTGCCTGGTCTCAACGACCTCTCTATCAACACGGCGCAGGTCTTCTGTCAGCCCAATGATAACCAACTCGGTAATGTTCCTCTCCCGAACGAATTGCTTCCGAGTCCCGAAATCTCGTCCAGCTCAGACTTGACCTCGCCAGAAGGCTTCAAAAACATCTCATTGAAGAAGCCACCACTTGGGAAGCTCTTGGTTTCATTCCACTTGTTCCCTAGAGCTATGACTTCATCAATGAAAGCCTTCGCATCTGCAATGTCCAGGCCGACCTCTTCGCTATCAGCAAGGATGTCCTGTACATGCTTAATCATGCCAAAGCCAGCTTTTAAATGGCCAGAAGAAAGAGTTTTGATCCATGAGCTCAAAATGCTCTTCAGCACTTTCTTCGCATACTCAAGAGATGGCCTGGACGAAGGCTCGCCCCTCTCCATTGGTCGACTGCCCGTGTCATGTCCTACTGGAGGAGTGATCATTAAACTCTTTCTAACCAGAGACACTGGTGAAGGAATCTGCTCAGACGATTTCATCTCTGCCGCATTAAAACTGGAAGAAGAAGTCCCTACTTCTGGTTCAACTGCAAGCATCCCCTATTCTGGCACTGAGAAAGACAGAGGAACTTCTTCTGTCACCTCACAATCTGCTAGCAGAAAAAAAAGAGGTATGAATATGATCCTGTTGAAAAAATCATTATCATAAGGATTATTGCTACAAATACCTTCTTCGACGATTGGCGGAATACTTTCTGCCTCCATGAGTTCATCCGAAGCGTCGTCAAAGGCCGCATCCATGGATGGCTCGAAATCGTCGGAATCCTGTGGCAAGTCAGCTGACAAGAAAACAAGCAACATGCTAGCAGATGACAGCACAGACAAAAGGAAGGAAAATACAAAGAAGCCATACCAGGTGAAGATTCTGGAATCACTCCAGGATCCCTCGGTTCTTCTTCAGATACTGCAACCGGATTCGTCACTGCTTCATTGCCTGGAACCTCAGGCATCATCAAGTCCTCATCTTTCACTGAAGAAAGGAGAGAATGTAAATCAAAACAATAAAATCTCAAAGAAAGAAACGAAAAGGGAAAGAAGAGGAATCATACCTTCATAAATGGTTCCTTCCTCTCGGCTCCTCTTTTCCGGAGGCTCATCAGCATCCCCTGACATCTCTTCAGCACCGGTGAGAGGGACTTCCGCATCAGGAGAGTCATCCTGTCGTCTCTTATGGCGGCGCTGCCCTCTCTTCCTTTTGCTTCTATGGGATGGTTTACTTGAAGTACCCGCCCCACTGTCAAAGTCAGGAGCTTCGCTTGACTCCTCATCGGATTGTCTACTCTTTCCAATGGACTCCATGGAAGTCTTCTTCAATTCCGCTTGCATCCAAGCGTCGATCTTGGTTTCCTCCTCTTCGAACTGATCCAAGACCTCACTAGGTATCTCTTGTACAACTCCTGGTCTGATGATGTCCTGCTCATTGAGAAAGCCGATCTTGTGCTTCTCTCAGGAAAGGAAAGCCAGAACTTCCCCTCGACGGACTCTATCCGATCTGCTAAGACCCTTCCCAGGAGATTGCTTGACATCAAGCTCCTTCTTGGAAAGCCCCCGGTATACTGAAAAGCTTTCCGTAAACCATTTGGTGAAGCCAGCAGTCCGAAAAGTGGGCAACTTAGGATAGGAAATCATGGCGGTTGTGTCCTCTACACTGTAAAAGGCCCATGCATTCCTTCCATCCTGTAAACCTCCAAAGCGCTTCACCATGCTCGAAGGCGCTCTAACAACGCCTTGAAAGAAGCCCAACTGTAGCGTGAAATGCGAGGGAACTTACGGCTGGATATCAACAAAAAGTGTCTCCGGTACACTATCGTACCAACACATATGTTAATCGAATCATGAAAGGGTCATCGTCCTGAGCAACTCCTAATCGGTGGAAGCCGGGACAGTGGTACACATACCACGAATAGAAAATATGGGCTGAAAATACCCTGTTCATAGGGAGCCCAAACCGAACCAAGAAAGCAGTAGCCTGCAGTTCGGTACATAAGTAGGAGTAAAGAGCTGGCACCAAAGCCAACCGCTCTCCGAACGCCATCTGGCAAGCTGGAAAAATACAGTGCGGGCTGATGTGTGTTCCATCCCCTCCAGCAAAAACAGCCTCACCTAACCAGTAAATGAGGTAAACAGCGAGATCTCTTCGCAGTGCAATGTCGGGACAAATGACTTCTGTACTTCGAAGAACTTCTTCAAGTCATCTCGCATAACGGAGATCTTCTTCGAACCTGAGTTCTTGGCCCTAGCATCTTGGGCCATACCATCAGAAGACTCTTCACCGTCAAAGAAGTTGGAGCTACAACTCTT
Source organism: Cinnamomum chago (assembly GCA_038049695.1). Taxonomy (NCBI): domain Eukaryota; kingdom Viridiplantae; phylum Streptophyta; class Magnoliopsida; order Laurales; family Lauraceae; genus Cinnamomum; species Cinnamomum chago. The sequence continues at coordinate 53,663,083 of CP142454.1, read as the reverse complement.
CCAACTGCTACACCGAACTTTCGAGCCCTCCTCCTTAAAAAAATCATAGAAGGCGACGAGCTGAAAGTACAGGAGCCTGAACCCCTCAAACTGCTCCTCAAGAACACTGTCGATAGGCATAAACTCCTCATAGAGTTTGCCAAGGATAGGCAACCCGGTGATGACGCTTAATTCCTTCAGAGTAAAACCAATCTCACCGTTCGTCACATTGAAGGTGTTGGTTTGTGGAAGGAACGACTCTAGCATGGCCATGAAGACCTCATCGGAGAAAACCACGGTCTTCCGAAAAGCGCGAACCACGTCGAAGATCCCGGCCTCCTTCAAAATGGCACCACCAACCTGCCGGGTGTGATCAGTCCATGATTCCCAGCTCAAATCAGCACTGAAACGGCCACAAAGTCGAAAAGGTTTCACCCAACTGTTGCCGTCACCCCGAAAAATGCCAAGGACAATTGGTTTCAAATTAACCGACGGATGGTCAGAACCCTGGTAGCCACGGAAGGGCATCAACATGTCCATACGGACATGCGACTTCTCCCCATATTCGGAAGGACCGCCAACAAAAACCCCGGTCTTTATCACATTGGTCCTCTTCACCCAGCTTGGAGCATCCTCCCTCTTGGGACACGTGGGAGAAAGACTCATGATTGACACAGTCCGATCAAAAGTTGACCGGTTAGAAATAGTTCTCTCCTCACCACCAGCTGTGTAAGAGAACTAAAAACACCTTTTTTGGTACGTCAAGTCGTCAGGGAATGCATCGCTAAAGAAGAAGGTAGGCTCAGGCACAACGCTTTGATCGTCCATGACCCAAGGACGATTGCTTACCATAATTCTGTAGAACTTTTCATTCTTTAGAGCGATTAATCGCTGTCTCTTCTCATCGCGGTTGAGGGAGTCACACTCTTCCAGGTTTCTCTCCACAAACTGGACCTTCTCCCAGGCCTGCTGTACGACTACATTAGGAGACCTGGTAGACCGACGAGGCGCATCAGTAGTAGGCTCTTTGCCCTTGTTCGTTCTGGAGGAACTACCCGCAAAGGATGAAAAAGAAAAAAAAAATCAATCATCAAAGTGACAGAATTTTGCTAAAAGAAATTTCTAGCAAAATTTTGGCATGATTCCGGGACAACTCCGAAGAAAAGGGAAACATCCCGAAGAAGATAGGAAGCAAGAGGATGAGCTCAACACTGCCACAAGCTCAATGAAGCATCCTCAAAGAAGGTTTGAACTTAAACATTACTGCGAGATTAAACCAATCTCATCAAATCTCCGCAAGCTTAAAGAAAGGGCTCAACATCGCTGCGAGCTTCAAACTCCAAAACTTACAAAGCTCCTAAAAAATCCAGCAAGATCAGGAAAGGGCTAAACATTGCTGCGAGCTCCAAATCCCAAAACTTGCAAAAGATTTCTAGGTATGCATCATCATGCTCCCAACCAATCTACTAAAAGCATGCATAAAAAATCATCATGCATTAGATGCTAGGAAAACTTTAACCAAAGTGTGATCAATTCCAGCCCAACATTGGTCAAAACCAATCAAATTTTGTCAAAGTCAAAATTCATGTTGACTTGACCTAGAGATTCTAGCCTTTTATCTTAATGCATAAAAAAAAAGAAGAGAAGAGAAAGAAAGCCATGTGCATGAACATCTTGAAATGCATAAAATCTCATCATCATGGTGCATAAACCTCAATATCATAGTGAGAGAAAAAAAAAGAGAAGCAAAAAAAAAGAGAGAGAAGTTTCCAAAAAAAAAATTGTTTTTGGGCAGCAGGCCATGGCCCACTACCACGTGGCAGAACAGCCAGGTTCGTATGGACCTGTCCGTACAGCTAATAAAAAAAAACGTGCAAAAGAAAAAAAAACTGCACGTGAAAAAAAAAAGAAAAAAGAAAACACGTGGAAAAAAAGAGAAGAAAAATAAAAAAAAAGAGAAGAAAAGAAAAAGAAAGAAAAAAGAAGAAGAAGAAAATAAAAGAAAAGGAAAGGATTCTACTTCTACAATGGAAATTTCTTGTGAAGAAAGAAAACTTACTTGAAGCCATTGATGGAGAAGAAGAAGAAAAGCTTGAAGATCTTTGAAGAAAAAGAAGAAGAACTCTTGATCTTGAAGCACTCTTGAAGACTTGCAAAGAAATAAAGCAAAGAAGCAAAGATCCAATCTCATCTTACTTTTATAGAAGAGAGCAAACTAAAAGAGTAAACAAGGAAAAAAGAAAGGATGTAAGTGATAAAAATTGGTAACCTTCCCAAAAGAAAGAGAATTTGATATATTCTCTCCCAAAGAGAAGATTCTTTGAGAAAATTTTCTCCATAAAGAAAGGGAATGAGAAATATTCTCTCCCAAAGAGAGATACTTTGAGAAAATCTCTCCCAAAAGAAAGGAAACTTGAGAGATTCTCTCCAAGTAAGAATATTTTTAGATATTCTCTATCCAAGAGAGATATTTTTAGATATTCTTTACAAAATGACACCATGTGAGATCTAAGCCATCTTTAAAAGCTTAAGGTCTCGTGGGCTAGCCCACATGAGCCAGGTTTGACCACCTAGGCACTAAAAGGGGTTTCCTTTCAAAAAATTTCTCTTACCAAGAGCATACAAAATGGTTTCATGCCTCTTTTGAGTCGATTGAACCATTCAAACAAACAAAAAAAAAGCCTCATGAGTTCCCAAAAAACCAAACCATCCAACCTCATGAACCAAATTAAGCCAAAATCTGGAAATTGATAACCCACAAAAGCCACACCCTGGTCCCCTAACTTGCCACATAAAGCTTGTTAGGCTACAAGGCCAAAACCAAAAAATCCCCGACCCCTTGGCTCGCCACATACAGCTTGTTAGGTCACAAGGTCAAAACGAAATCTGACCCCCCAATTTGCCACATATAGTTTTTTGGGTCACAAGGTCAAAATCCAAAAATCAAACTCCAAACCCCTAACCTGCCACATACAGTTTATTAGGTCACAAGGTCAAAAACCAAAAATCCTTCTTGATCGCCTGATGCGCCACATAAAGCCCTTAGGTTCACAAGATCAAAAGGAAAACCCAAAATCCAACTGCCTCATGTCATTTTCAAAACTTTGCCTTAAGATGGTACGTGATCCCTCTCACTACCATAAAATCCCCTTGGAAACTCAAAAGGCCATTAAAAAAAAAGCTAAAAAAATCTTGGTCAAATCAAAAGGCTCTCCTTCAAGTTTTTCTTCGAGCTACACTGACTCCAAAAGCTACTCGTCGCTGTACCTCGAGAGGCATTTGTTGACACAAAAAATGTCACTTTGCCTCTTCAACATCAAGAAGCCGCATCCTACTACAAATGGGCAATGCTACTTCGAGCATCAGATCTTGTTAGAATCAAACAAAAACTGCAAGATCCTCCAAGACAACCAAAAGAAGAGTTCACATAAGGTTTCAGGCCATTCCGACATCATTTGGCCTAACTTCACTCCTCCGGTAGCCAAACAGGCGCTCCTGGCGGCGGCGGCGTCGAAGACATCAGAGCTTCGATTTGAGCCTTCGGATGGTCTCAAAATACCTCCAAAAGGCTCTAAGTCAAATTTCAAGTCATTCCGACAATGTTTGACCCGACTTCAACGCTCCGAAAGAAAATCAAGCCCCTCGGCGGCGAGAACCATCGGGGATCATTACTGATCAAAACGGAGCACATGGGCGACTTCAATATGCTTCAAAAGGGCTGCACGTCAAATTTCAGGTCATTCCGACAACGTTTGACACAACTTTGACGCTCCGAAAGAAAATCAAGGCTACCGGCGGCGGAGCACCCCGGGACCATGACATCCAAATCGGAGCTAATGGATCATATCAAAATGACCCTAATAGGCTCCCTATCAAATTTCAAGTCAATCGGACATCGGTTGACACATCTTCCTCGCGGCGAAATCAAGCCTAGCAGCGACGGGAACCGAAATGGCTTCAAAACTCAAACGAAAGCCCATGGTTGGTCCTGTCTATTACTTAGGAAGTTCCACGTCAAATTTCAGGTCATTCCGACATCGTTTGACCTAGTTCTAACTCTTAACAAAAATCAGCAACTCTGCTCGGCAAAGTCTTTGGCTTTTCCAAAAAATAGGAAACTTTGTGCCCGGTTTTGCACAACTTCTCGTTGAGTTTTCTCCATGAGAACGAAGCCAAAAAATGAGGGAGAATGTCAAGAAAAATAAAGGAGAAAAAAAGAAGCAAAAGAGCTCGAAAAACGGCCGACAAAACGGCGGCCAAAGGGGAAAATCCCCCCATGGTCGCCGGATTTCTGCCGCAGGGCCCCCTTTTCCGATTCTTTTCACATTTCGGGAGTTCTAGCCCCTGTGATTTCCTGAAAATCTGATTTTTGATGCTCGGAAATGACTGATCTTCGTCAACATCACAGATCTGCCGTTAAGAGCATGAAATCGTCATCGATCGCTCCAAGATCGTCAATCGGCTGACCAAGAAAGTGCACTTTCTGATTGATCGATCGAGAAATCGACAAGACAGATGTCACCGGCCTGCTGGTATCAACCAATATTTGAATTTGCATTATCATCCGACATCGATCAACGTGAAAATCCATCGTCGATCATCGCAAGAAGAATTTCAAAAGACGCGGCACGGCCCGCGACTCTTCAAATCCGCAGCGACCACTTAATGCTGTTAATTGACCCACCTAAATGCGGTCATTAACTCATTATTTTGGACGGCCCAATCAGATTCAAGGGAATGAGAGTCACAGGTCCAAGCCATCATGGCATTAAAGTTATGAAACTCCTCTCATCATGGAGATTAGAGGCGATTAAATGCTCATTATCTCCATCGGCCAATCAGAAGCCAAGGAAAAGGAGTTACAAAATAAAGTAATTAAAACTTGTAACTCCTCCCATTATGTGGTTTTAAATGCATTAAAGCCCATAAAGTCACCTAAAAGCTACCAAGTGCCTATAAAAGGAGGTGACTCCAAGAATCCAAAAGGACACAGAATCCCGGAATTCCGAACTCAAGATCCAGAAGCCCTGCTACTCTGTAGAAACTAGAAGAAACTCTGCTGCAACAAACACCAAAAGGTGATCAAAAGTCCCTTGGGGGGGGGGTGTGCAAGAAAAAGCCTTCTCTTCTCCTACTCAACATGGCCAAGATGCGGCTCTTCAGCCCGTCTCTTTGTTTTTAATTGGATATAGGACCTTCCCTTGGTCCTTATCTTCTAAAAAACTAAAGTCCAGGCCAAGCCAAAGAATCAAAGCATCAAGCGTTCTCATCTGAAGGACGATGGCGAAGTCCATACATGACTTGCGATTGTCGATCTGAACTGGTCCCCGTAATCTCCTGAGATGTCAGATTCCCTTTCTTACTTTTTTGTTGTACTTTGTATTTTCTTTAAGAGAAAAAAAAATCACATTTGTTGTCTTTCTTTATTGATGAGATTTGTAAAATGCCTTTCACGGCAAAATTGCCTTTCACGGCACAAAATTGCCTTTCACGGCACAAAATCGCCTCTCACGGCATTCAAAAAACTGTCTCTTTTCTTAAATATGTGTGCAATGGAAAGTTAGAAGAAAGGTTGATTTCCTTTCTACTTGCGAAGGTGGATCTCCGGATCACCATTTCTGAATTCCAAGTAGAATAGAAAATCTGGCATACCCGTACAAAAAATATAAGATGCCCTTTTTTTCTCCCCGTTTCCTCCCTCCATTCGATTCCTCTCGGCGACCCCGGGGACGGATGGGAGAGGAGAGGAAAGAAAAAAATCAGGTCCATTGATGGCCATGTGACAATGAAGGCTACAAATATGTCAATATGGGACCGCTTGTCATCCCCTACCAGAAATTCCAATGTGTGGGATCGCTTATCAATTCCCACAAAAAATTCTTATGCCCCACTTGCGACGTTAAAAGATAAAAGCATCCAAGATGAAGAGAAAATTTCTCAATGGCCCCTTAAGAAAATGAGAGGTCCGTTAATGGTGACATTTTCACTTGTCTCCGGTGAGCCACAAATTCTCACAAAGAAACATGCTCCGGCAGAGTTTCATCTACGAAGGAGAACTAATGAAGGAAAAAGTGGTCTTTTGACCAATAATCGGGTGAAGCACATAAATACTCCATCCAAAGCTCATAAAAAATGTTGAAAAGTCGACAACTTTCACATCAACTTGGTGGGATTACTACAAATGGGTCACTGATTATGAATACCAATCCAAGTACTTTCAGGGCCATGCCCCATTTGACCCAGACTCAAATTCAACGATCTCAGGCCATTCCAAACAAGTTGGAGTCCATGTAAAGCAAGTTGATCAATCTCAAATTGAAATACTAGAAAAGCCCATCGACCAAGCCCATATGCCAGTTGGACATATATTAGAAATGAATCCATCACCTTCTTTGGTGATTCAAGTAAAAGAAAAAAGTACTCATGGTGCACAAATGGCAAATAAGATACAACATAAAACACTTTGGAGAAAGAGAAAGCTGGCACAAAAGGCCCTAAAATAGAAGGTAAAGGTGACCTCGTTGTGGGTACCTAAAGAGCTTAAAGAACCCATCATGTTTGTTAATATGGTGGGAAAAGGACAGAAAAAGAAAGAATCATCAAGATATGTAAAGGAAGCAGTCGAGTTGTTCAACACCCAACGACCACAAACAAGGAGTGTCACGGCCGCTAAAGCAAAGGAGTCAACAAAGAATGATATCATGGTTGACTCAAATAGTTCACAAGGATCATCTAATGAATAGGCACCGAAAACATTGGGGACATCAAGCAAGCACATGGAGCCATCAAAGTCAAGTGTAGCTCCTATTTATATGGCAGGGTGGGAAGAATTCTCAGAGTCCAATCCCCCGCTAGGTTTCATGTAGTTTTTCCAAGACAAAAACAAACGCCTTGAAGAGATGATGACAATGATGGTCACTCTTCAAGCCCAGATAAACCAAAAGGAGCCTAGACGAAACTCTCAAAATGATCATAGTAGACATGATCAAAGAGATGATCATGACCATAATGATGATGATGAAGAATCGAGCAAACACCAAATAACAACTAAAGAGGTCCAGAAGATGATTGAAAATGCTACTGGAGGATCAACATCATAAAAAGGAGCAGTTCCACCCAACTAGCCTGGATGGACAATGAGCCATTTCCACCAAATTCAAACAACCCAACTTACAATCTTATGATGAAAGTACTTCATCTTATCAACATCTGTGTCACTTCAAGGTGTTGACTGGAGAAATTGCTAACAATGATGCATTAAAAATCCGGTTATTCACCAGCACATTGAAAGGAACTGCATTTGATTGGCATAAGATGTTACCGGTTGGTTCCATAAGTTCATGGAAGGACTTAGAACAAAAGTTTGTGGATCACTTCTTCGATACTGATAGTTCAGTGACAACAGCTCGCCTATGCTCAGAAAAACAAGGCAAAGATGAATCGGTTGCTACATTTATCAAAAGGTGGCAAGCTTTATCATTTAAAAGCCCAAAAAATCTTTCACACGAAAGTTTGATAGACAGGTGTACGACAAACATGCTCTAAAAAATAAGAGCGATGTTAGTTGGTGATAAAGCAAAAAACCTTGGTGAGTTGTTAGCAGCATCAATTGAAGTAGAAACTGAAAGTCCTTGGGATCCTAACCCTAGAGGGGGGGGGGGTGAATAGGGTGTGCTACAAGTATGACCAATTTAGACCAATTTTAAATTCTTAAACTAAACTAGTCACATGTGATGATAAATCAATCAATATGCGGAAGCTAAAACAAAAACAATCACCACAACACAAGATTTATAGTGGTTCGGCCAACATGCCTACATCCACTACCGGCTTGTGCATCCAACACCCCACCGGATTTCCACTATTTATGCTTTTTCAAAGGCTAAGCAATAACCTATACAATGTTGTTTTTCTAGGCTAAACAACAACCTCTCAATGTGCTTTTATAGGCTAAGCAATAACCTTTACAAAATGCTTTTCTTAGGCTAAGCAATAACCTTACAAGATGCTTTTCTTAGGCTAAGCAATAACCTTTACAAATGAGAGATTTCTCAAAGAAGGTGTCTTCACAAAAGAACACTCCAAGAGATACAAATTAAGCTCAATGTATTTGCCTCTACATAGGCTAATATGAAAGATAAATTCAAATTACAAACATACACTAAAACAAGTTAAAGTGTGTGCACAAGTGTATGAATGTGTTTCTTCAATCAATCTCAACAAAGAAGCTCTTAAATGAATGCATGATGCATTTTAAAATCAAAGCTTATAAAATGATGATTGAAGAGAAAACTAATCACATAAAAGATTCAAACAACTTTGAAGAAATGAATTAAACAAGTTGTATGAATGTTAAAGTCTAAGAAAGCATGTGATTTAGTTAAGAGAGTTTGCAAACTAATCTAATTTACCAAGGATGATTTAGAGTTTGCAACACAACTCTTTAAACGCTAGAAATCATGCAAATATGAAAATACAAAGATTTAACCATGCATTGATTCTACTTTTAATGGAAATCAAAATGATAAGTAAGGTCTACCTTTTTAAATCTCAAGCATTTGATTTCCAAATGGCCCTCTAGCCTTTCCAACTTCTTCCCCTTTCTTTGGCTCCAAAATGCTCTCAAAAGTTCATGTGTCAAGCCTTGAAAAAGGTTGGAAATGAATGGACTTTATAGCCAAAAAGTGCCCAACGGCTAGTCCTCGGTCGACCTAGACACAGGTCTCGGTCGACCGAGAACACACAACGGTCATATTTCTGACCGTTGGTGCTCCCAGGCAGATTTTGCCTGCAGTTGTCTCGGTCGACCGAGACCTGTATCTAGGTCGACCGGCGACACTGCCAGGACAACCCCCTTTTGACAAAAAATCCAACTTTTGCCATTTCAAAGTTATTTCTTTGGGGGATCTTTTGGCCACTAAACCAAGCTAGAATACATGTTTTAAGACATTCTAAGATGTTTAAAAACATGAACACACAAAGCCTAAGATGATTCAAAAGTTTAAAACCAAAGGCTAGCTTGGTATGATAAAACTCTTTTCTAAAAACCAATGCATCCAAGATTGAAAACAAAACATGCATAAAACAATACTTTTACAAATCTTAAAAGCTATGCATGTATAAAACCAGATTTCAAGGATTTCTAAAACGATGCAAGTGTGTGTAAATCAAATGATGCTAAGGTGCAAATGCATCCATCAAATTGCAAATACAAAATCCCTAACAGAAACGATCATCAAGGACCGTGAAAATGAGAAAAAGTCCTTAAAACGGGTCGAATCATCAAAGCCTGGAGGCAAGAAAAAAGAATCTCTTGCGGTCCAAATTGCTTCATCTCCAAATTCAAAGAAAAATGAAAGAGACTATAAGAGGGATGATGACAACCAAAATAATGCAAAGAAAACTCAAACTTTAAAGGAACGAATGTCACGAGACTATGACTTTGCAGTGGAAGATTCTGAATCTATCTTTCACTCTCTTACAAAATGAGAAAATCAAACTTCCAACATGCAAAAGGCCAGAGGAAGAAGAATGAACAAATGACCCCAAATATTGTATATACCATAGGGTCATAAGTCACAATATAAAAGATGGTTGGGTCTTTAAAAACAAAGTCCAGGACTTGTTGGACAATGGCATTATCACCTTGGAAAAAGAAGATAAGAAGGTGACAACTAACATGATCTCCATCCATTTTGGAAGCTTCGAAAAGCCAACCGAGATTCCAACTTTGATAGAAGAAGAAAATGTTGAGTTTCGATTAGTAAACTCAATAAAGGATAAGGATGGTCTGGTTCCAACAGAAATGCCTGACGGGACAATCATGTGGGTCGATCTCGACCTCATGACCGATGAAGGGTGGGAAACAATGAAGAACAAGTCACACACCCGAATATTATCAAACCCCTTCTAGAATAAGCGACAACCACTGAGGGATGTTGCACCACGGACAAGGAGGCATATGAAAAAGAGAAAACCCAACAATAAGAAAAAGGCTAATAAAAAGATGGTTGAAGCTGTTGATGTATTGATTCAAGAACCTCGTGTTCCATGCACTTTAGCTGAATTTTTGCCACAAGGATTATTTGAAAAAGGATACAACATTAAAGAAAAGACCAAGGTGGTTAAAAACCCCATAGATAAGGATTTTTGGAAGGATGTAACTCAAAATAAAAATGAAGAAATGAGTGAAGTTAGTTCATCAATAGTTCTGAATCAGTTGATGAAGAAATCTTTTGTGGCAATGTAACTATCATAGAAGATTTAGAAGATGAAGATGAGACATTTCCTCATAATTCTGTCGCAATGACTGTGTTAAATGAAGATCCACATGATGATGATGATGGTCGAGATAATGACAATCATGATTCCATATGGGGGTGTAGAGACAGTGCAAGCTTTTCTAGAGACTCTTCAGAATGGATGGATGAAGATGCAATTAATTTTTCATCCATTCAACAACATTATGAGGAGAAATATGCTCTGACGAAGACACCAGTCTGTGAGCCCTACTGTATATCATTAGCTCCTGATCTCTCACAAGTGGAAGACACCAATGAATTATCCCAGCCATTAAATCCATCTAGCAGTGCAAATCACTCGGATAGTGATGAGTTGCTTGACGATGGTGACATCATGAGGTGGATAGAAGGTATGATAAAAATCATAGTTTACTCCGGGTTAATATGGAATTTAACTCTAGAATGGAAAAGGAAAGATCTTCTTATAATTATCAAGGAGGAGATTATAGATGAAGATTATGAAAGACCTAGTGAGCTAGGCAATGAGAAAATCATCCAAGAAAACATGCATGATTTGGATGAATCCTCAGATCCCTCGATCCATTTCCTTGGTGCTTTACCAGTGGACTAAGGACTCCCCAAGAAATTGAAATCTTAAGTTGGGATAATGAAATGCCTTGGGACTACAATGAGAATGACGAAGGATTCTCCTTATCCTGCAATATGGTCGGAACTAGTCATGAGGACTCTGATGAAGATAAAGATAAAGACAGAAATTTAAATGACAATGATGGAGAAACAAAGAGCTCGTCCAATTCAGAAAGTCTTGGCTTTGCATTCTTTGAGTCTCTAGAGGCTTCAACTAATAACGGTGAAGAAAACTCTTAACCTATTCAAGAGGTACAAGAAGTGGGCAGAGGGACCTACTCTGGGTTAGATTATCACAAAAATTACGATGCCGTGATAAGTCAAGAGAAAGCCATAAAGCCCGTAGAAAAGAATGTCCGAAGTAGCGGTCTACCAAGTCTTAATGAGCCCTTCAATTTTAATTTGCTTGAGCATCTTGCACGCATACTTGCCCGTGTAAGTATATATGACATGTTACGCATGTCCCCAGGCATTTGCAATGCTACTACGACAGCCCTCATGAATGCCAATGACTATATTCCTCATGTCCATCAAGTAGAGGTGAGGCGTAAAAAGGAGAAAGAGTTGGATTATAAAGAGTGTCACATGTTGAAGATGGCCATAGCTGCCACTATCACATTTACAAAGGAGGATATGTTACTTGGGGATATGAAGCATAATCGTCCATTATATTTCACAGGCTACATTACTGAAGTTGAGCTACCAAGGGTGCAAATTGATCCAGGGTCAGCAATCAACCTCATCCCCATGCGAGCTTTAAAATACTTAGGAATCCCAACTAGCAAGCTCAATTACACCAAGGTCAGCATATCAGCATATAATGGAGAAACACAAAAAGCAATAGGAAAAATATTCTTCCTTGCCAGATTGGAGATATGAAGTCCTAAGTTACAGTCTATGCCATTGAAGCAAACACTTCTTACAACTTACTTCTAGGAAGACCATGGATTCATGATAATTTTGTGGTCTCTTTGACGTTGCACCAATGTATTAAATACGTTGATGAAAACATGGAGGTCCGCCGAGTGTTTGCTGACAAGAAACTTTTTAAAGGCATCGAAGCTTATTGTGTAGATACAAGCTTCTACCGGTCGGAAAAAGATGATGATGATGCAAATGGAAATTCACAAGAAGCATTGGCTACAAAGAAGTCGAAAAATAAAAAGAAAAACCTTAAAGTAGCCATACCTCCCCCTTCAAGTTTGTTAGAGGGTGTTGAGATAAAGAAAGGTGAATCATCTAAAGCATCGGTTGAACAAAAAAATTGAATGTCCTGAAATTTGCATTCGCTCAAAGCCTAAAGATAAAGTTGTCATTGGGGGTAGCAAAATCAAAATCCCAAGTGCCAAGCCCAAGAAAAATTCGGTTAATGTCATATCAAAGATGGGTGACGATGAAAATGGAGGCAAAGAAATGAAGTCATTCGATGATATCTGATATTCGGTCGAACTGCCAATTCCATAAACATATTTAGAGCTGCCACCAGAGAAGTTTAAAGGAGCAATATTTATCATACCTATGAAAAATAGATGTCCAATAGTGTTCTACAGAGCTTCCTTGCCGTCACGAATGGTCTTTGAAAAGATCACCGTGCACGATATCCCTGACTTCTCCTGATATAGTCATGTGGCTAAACGGATAATGTGTTGCATGTGATATGACTTTTCCACTAAACAAGGGTTAAATTATGGACGAGGAATTCCAGTCCCTTTGGAACCATGCACAATTTATGGGCAAAAAGAAGATATGAAAGTGGCAAGAGTTATACCTTCTTTTATGGTTTAGGACATCCTCCAAAGCCACTGTAGGTGCACGTTTTTCCTTACATCGACAAACTTCCTATACCTTCTCATAAAGACGAAAGTGGATATCTCGAAATCATTTTTCCAAGTTGGGAGTCATTCTCTGTCAACTGCACATCTATCCTGAATGAAGACCTTGATGTTGGTGAAGAGATGTATCTTGAACTTGAGAGAGAAAAGAAAGATGATATAAAACCAAATCCTCCAACGGAAGACAATGTTAAAGAAATAAACCTTGGAACGATGGAAAATCCCTGCCCGATTTTTGTAAGTTCAGAATTGAATGAAAAAGAACTTTCTGAATATACTAGTCTCTTGAAAGAATTCAAAGACGTGCTTGCATGGTCCTATGCCGAGATGCCTGGTCTTGATCCAGAAGTTGCAATGCATAGGTTAGATTTACGGAAAGATGTCAAACCCGTGAAACAAGCACAAAGATGGTTTAATCCAAATATAATGGTTAAAATTGAAAATGAAGTGCAAAAACTAAAGGATGTTGGATTCATTAGAGAAGAACAACACTCAGATTGGCTAGCCAACATTGTGCCTGTCACAAAAAAAAATGGCCAAATTAGGGTTTGCATTGATTTTTGAAATTTAAATGATGCATGTCGAAAAGATGAATTTCCATTGCCTATTGTGGAAATCATGATAGACAATACTTTCGATTATGAAAGAATGTCTTTCATGGATGGGTTCTTAGGGTTTAATCAAATTAAAATGAACCTTGATGATGAAAAAGATGCTGTATTTCGAACTCCATTTGGAGTCTATTGTTACACTGTAATGCCTTTTTGTTTGAAAAATGCTGGAGCAACCTATCGGAGGGCAATGATGAGAATCTTTAAAGATATGCAGCACAAGACAGTGGACTGCTATGTGGATGATCTTGCTATCAAAAGCAAACAAAAAGAAGGGCATCTTAGAGACCTAAGAAAATTATTTGAAAGGCTCAAACAATATAAGCTCCGCATGAACCTATTAAAATGCTTCTTTGGCGTTTCTTCGGGAAAGTTCTTTGGATTTATCATTCGAAAAGATGGAATAGAGCTCGATCCAGCTAAGACGAAGGCAATCATAGAAATGAAGCCTCCAAGAAACTTAAAGGACTACAAGGACGATTGGCTTACCTTTAGAGATTCATCTCAAATCTTTCAGGAAGGTGTCGACCTTTTTCTCGTCTAATGAAGAAAGGAGTCAATTTTGTATGGGACAAAGAATGTGATGAAGCATTTGAAGACATCAAACAATATCTTACAAAACCTCCAGTCTTGGCTGCACCAATTCATGGGAAACCTTTCATTGTCTACACACAAGCACTTGACCATTCATTGGGGGCAATGTTAGCACAAAAAATGATCAAGGACACAAAATTGCGCTTTACTACTGTAAGACCCCATCTCAAGTGACCTCGATTAGCATTAATTAAGTTGTGTTTTAGCTCTAAGTGAGAATAGTAGATTTTGATTTAAGTTGGGATCATGATAGCTTTTATTATAGCTTTGAGGAATTTTGAGTGCCTTTGTGATTAGTGGGGCCCTTTGGAGGTTCCTTTTATGACTTTGCGTTTACTTGGGGGATTATCTGAGATTCCAATGTTTATTTTTTTAATCCTGTTTTACTTATCTCATTGATTCCTACAACTTTCATATTGATCCCGTGCCCGTTCGAGACCTCGAAACCCGACTTTCCTAACATTGAGGGCAAAACAGTCTTTTTACACTAAATTTGGACACGAAATTTAATATCCCCAAAACCTGCGAAACATAAACTTTTTGGAAACTAAAAATTTCGACGATCGTTTCTTCCTTCTTCGTCAAACTCATCCGAGACCCCGAGAAACATGTTTCTAGCCCGACAAGTCATGTTAGTTGTGAGACCCACCTTCACTTCCTATAAAAAGAGAACCCATTCCCTTTCTTTCCTCTTCTCCTTTTCCAGCTTAAAAGTAAAACCACCTAGGGTTTCTTTCTCTTCTTCTTCTTCTTGCTTTCTTCCTCCTCGATCCACCACCAACCTTTGTCAAATAGAGAAATGAGTTTCATCTTCTTCTTCCCCACCTTGCAAGCTCTCTCTTGATACCATTTGTGGAGAAAACCTCCCATTCAAAGATCTTCATTGAGCTACTCTTGCCCATTTAGAGACTCTTCTAGTAAGTAATTATTTCCATATTTTAAATTTGTGTTCTTATGACCCTACAGGAGCTCCATCTCCATTATTGAAAGTTCTCTCTTTCTATTCCTTGTTTTAACCCATTTTAGGGTTTGTTTTTGGGGGTTTTTGTGTCACACTTTGGATTTTGGCTTGGAGGTGTGATTAGAGATTGTTTTTTTTGGCTAAGCTTGGCCCTAAGGTAAGTGGATGGATGGATAGTTCGAGCATTAAATAATTTTATGACAAATGTAGTTGATTTTGTTGTTTTCCCATTCATGTTTATTTATGTGCATTGATTTCAAATAAATGCTTATGAATGCATCTTGCTAGCTTATTTAATGTCTTGGAAACATTGGTTTTAACCCTTCATTTATTACTTGTTGATAGTCAATGGATCTTGATGATTGGTGGTTTTATTTTCTCTCGCTCTCTCTCTTATGATTGAATGGGATGTAGAAGGAGGTGATTGGATGAATGCTTATAGAAGTTTTAGGGAAGTGATGAATGATGATTTGGAGGAGCTCCTTAGCTCATTTCATTGCAGGAAAATGAATAAGAAACGGAGGGAATTGACTGGAAGAAGAAAAGTGTTGACACCAAAAATGTCACTTTGCCTCTTCAAATATTAAGAAGCTACATGAAGCCGCTTTCTACTACAAACGGGCAATGCTGCTTCAAGCATCAGATCTTGTCAGAATCAAACAAAAATTGCAAGATCCTCCAAGATAGCCAAAAGAGGAGTTCACATGAAGTTTCAGGCCATTCCGACATCATTTGGCCTAACTTCACTCCTCCGGCAGCCAAACAGGTGCTCCTAGCGGCAGCGGCTTAGAAGACATCAAAACTTCGACCAGAGCCTACGGATGGTTTCAAAATACCTCCAAAAGGCTCCACGTCAAATTTCAGGTCATTCTGACAACGTTTGACCTGACTTTGACGCTTCGAAAAAAAATCAAGCCTCTCGGCGGCGAGAACCACTGGGACCATTACTCATCAAATAGAGCACATGGGTGGCTTCAACATGCTTCAAAAGGGCTGCACGTCAAATTTCAGGTCATTCCGACAACATTTGACCCGACTTTGATACTCGAAAAGAAAATCAAGGCTACCGGCGGCGGAGCACTCCAGGACCATAACATCCAAATCGGAGCTAATGGATCATCTCAAAATGACTCCAATAGGCTCCACTTCAAATTTCAGGCTAATCGGACATCGGTTCACCGCACATCAAAGCGCGACATCTTTCTTGCAATAAAATCAACCCTAGCAGCGATGGGACCCCAAACGGATTCAAAAGTCAAACAAAAGCCCATGGCTGGTCCTATCTGCTGGTCAGGAGGCTTCACGTTAAATTTCAGGTCATTCCGACATCGTTTGACCTAGTTTTGACTCTTGAAGAAAATCGGCAACTCTGCGCGGGAAAGTCTTCAGCTTTTCCAAAAAATAGGAAACTTTGTGCTTCGATTTGCACGGCTTCTCGTCAGGTTTTCTTTAGGAGAATCAAGCCAAAAAATAAGGAAAAATGTCAAGAAAAATACAGGAGAAAAAAAAAAGAAACAAAAAGCTCGAAAAACGGTCGACAAAGTGGTGACCAAAGGGGAGAAATTCCCCCATGGTCGCCGGCGACCCTGGAAATCCGGGTCGTCGGATTTCCGCTGGGTGACCCTGGAAATCCAAGTCGCCGGATTTCCGCCGGGTGACCCATTTTCCATCCTTTTTCGCGTTTCAGAAGTTCCAGCCCTTGTAATTTCCTGAAAATCTGGTTTTTGATGCTTGGAATCGACTAATCTTCATCTACATCTCGGATCCGCCGTCAAGAACATGAAATCATCATTGATTGCTCCAAGATCGCCAACTGGCTGACCAAAAAAATGCACTTTCTATCCGACCGATCGAGAAATCGACAAGATAGATGTCACTGGCCCACTGGTATCAACCAATGTCTGAAGTTGCAAGATCATCCGACATCGATCAACATGAAGATCCATCATCGATCATCGCAAGAAGAATTCAAAAAGACGTGGCACGGCCCGCGACTCTTCAAATCCCCGACGACCACTTAATGTTGTTAATTGACCCAACTAAATGCGGTCATTAACTCATTATTTTGGACGGCCCAATCAGATTCAAGGAAACAAGAGTTACAAGTCAAAGCCATCATGGCATTAAAGTTATGAAACTCCTTTCATCATGGAGATTAAAGGCGATTAAAAGCCCATCATTCTCCATCAACCAATCTGATTCAAGAAAAAAGGAGTTACAAAATCAAGAAATAAAAACTTGTAACTCCTCCCATCATGAAGCTTTAAAGCCATCAATGCTCATAAACCCTCCTAATGGCTACCAAAGGCCTATAAATAGGAGACCATTCCAAGAAGAACGGATCCGGAAATCAATCAAGAAACCCATCTAGAAAAATCGGAGAGAATTAGCTAGGAAGATAATCAAGAAGCTTTGCTACTCTGAAGAAACTCTACTGCAACAAACACTAAAAGGTGGTTGAAGTCCCTTGGGGGGGCACTCCCCCCCAAGAAAAAGCCTTCTCTTCTCCTATTCAACATGGCCAAGCACGGCTCTTTAGCCTGTCTATTCGTTTTTTTATTGGGTATAGGACCTTCCCTTGGTCCTTATCCTCTAAAAAATTGAAGTCCAAGGCAAGCCAAAGTATCAAAGCATCAAGCGTTCTCATATGAAGGACGATGGCGAAGTCCATACATGACTTACAACAGTCGATCTGAACGGGTCCCCGAAAATTCTTGTCTTTCATTTTGATAAGATTTGTAAATTGCCTTTTACGGCAAAATCGCCTTTCACGGCATCAAAAAAAAAACCTTGTCCTTTTTTTAAAATATATGTGCAATGGAAAGTTAGAAAAAAGGTTGATTTCCTTTCTACTTGCGAAGGTGAATCTCTGGATCATCATTTCTAAATTCCAAGTAGAATAGAAAATCTTGTATACCCGTACAAAAATGTTGATGCCTTTTTTTCTCCCCCTTTCTTCCCTCCATTCGGATCCTCTCGGTGACCCTGGGGACGGATGGGAGAGGAGAGGAAGGAAAATCAGATCCATCAAGCTGGCATACCCGGTGGGACCAGTTCAGTTGAGAACGTGATGCTTGAATTCTTAGGCTCCTTTCTAGTTGGTGGCCTATGTTGGATCTTGCATCCAAAAAAACATGAGATGGGATTTTTGGAAAATTTCTACCTTTGAACCCATTCTTTCTCATTTAAAAAAAAAAATTGATTTCTTTTTTTTTTTTGGATTCAATTTTGAGAAACTTTGATCCTCTCCTTTTTGAACTTGATAGCTCACAGAAATGTTCGCAACTATTGTTCTTATCTGGGAATGGGCCATCTTTTCTCTTCGATGAGTCCGATAGGGATTTCCAAAAAGATACTCCTCCAAAATTTTTTTTTGGAATCAAATTTGAGAAAGTTTGGTTCCCTCCTTTTCGGATTTAGCGCTCGCAGAAATGTTTGAGCCCTTATTCGGATTGGGACACCGCTTGTTCTCTTTGATGAATCCATAAAAAAAAAAATCCACTAAGGTTACACCAATTGTGTTCTTTGACCAAAGTGGATCTAAGAGAAGCCTTGTCCAGAGTGTGGAGACAGCTAGACTGTTCGAGGCAAGGGTCCTCCAAACGGGTTCATTAAGTAATCCTACCCTTACCTGGGGGCTGATCTATCTACTAAGGTTTCATAAGACCGAATTGAAAACCTTTGTGTTCATTTCAAAAAAAAAAAAAAAACAAAAAAAAAAACTTGAAAAAAAATCGTCATCTTTGGGTTGACATCTAAGAAATCTTGGTCCCCTCCTTTTCAGATTTAGCGCTCGCAGAAATGTTTGAGCCCTTATTCGGATTGGAACACCATTTACTCTCTTTTATGAATCCGATTTTGACCTTTCAAAAAAAATCCCATCTCGTGTCTATTCCAAAGATGCGATTTGCAACATTTGTGCCTAGCGGTGCTAGTACGCCCTTCCAGGTCTACTATATTCGTGACCGACACATTTGTATCTCCAACCTTATATCATCTTGCCTCGAGTGAGCCTCGCTTCTCGGTAATTTGAATTAAGGTCTGCAATTGCTTCTAGCAGTCACTAGAATGCTTCTAACAATTTTTGCCTTCTTCACCTCGCTTGGACTGGGCCATGTTCCCCGGAGCGATTTGAAAAGACAGAACCATAGTTATTTCCCATTTATGATCACTATATTCTTGTGATTACTAATGGATGTGGTCTTGTTTCAGAAGTTTTCCAAAACTAATAATGACAGCTTCATTAACCATCACTTTTGATGAGAACAAGTACCAGCTCATGCTCTAGGAGAAGCGGAACAAGCGCACTCATAAGCGCCCTGCTAGCTGTCCAAGCGTCACATCCCTCGGCAAATCTCAGAACACCGGGTCGACCTCTACTCCCCGGACTATCATCTTCGGGTCGCTGGGACCGTTCCCACTTCCCGGAGAGGAAACCACACCTGCTAAGAAGCAAAAGACCGCCCCGCAACGTGTCACTGCCACGACACCAAGGGCGAACGCGAAGAAACGTGAAGCCCGTGGTAACCCCATGAAACCTCAACCTGCAGAGAACTAGGTCTACCCTAAGACTTGGTCCCCAAGACCTTCACCAAAATAAAGGAGGTCTCGAGCATCTGCAAGGCCAGTATACCTGGCCCCTCTCAAAGAAAACCGGTTCTATCCTCTTGTATACATGAAGGAGGAGAAACCAGTCTCTTGTTAACAAAGAAGGCAACCCATCATAAGTCGGCTTGCTCCTACAAGCCAAAAATAAAATCATATATCACCAAGCCTTTGCAAGAACCTGCCAAGGCCTGCACTCCTACAGTTCGACCCTTTATCTCAACGGGGGCTGAACTCGCAAAATTCAAAGCTTTGCTACGACAGTCGAAGGACCGAGTCCAAATCCTGTCCATACCCAGCTTCAAGGAAGACAGCCTCGGCTGCTGCGCTCGAGGGAGTGCATCCTTCATTGCTAATTTTGGAATATAGGTGGGCCTTCCAGACAGGTTTCAGAACTTTTGACCCACTTGATGCGGGGATCAATTGTCTAGAATGCAACAAACCCAATCCTGGATGCAATTCCCTCAATCTCATAGCCATGTACAGCAACGTATACTATCTATAAGATAGAAAACAACACATAAACATGCTACCACGAAATCCAAAACATACAAGGATGTAGATATATCTTTGGAGCTTTGTTGTGCTCTAATGGAGGATTTGATTTCTTTACTTTGGTGATGAACAACTTCACAATCCAAATCAGAATCTTCAACTCCTTTTGATCTTCCACGCTATGTCCCGTATTAGATCTCTTTTCTCAAGAAGATGGTGGAATCCTCAAGAGAAAACCCTACTAGTAACTCTAAGGAACCAAAGGTGAAAGAGAAGGTTTTTTTTAGAAGAAGAGGACTTGTACAACTCTTGCACAAGGGGGCTGAAAGTGCTCTATGTGTTATGCACGAATTTGAGAGGATTATTCCTCTATTTATAGCCCTCCATAACTCCTCTTTTCCTATTTGAAATAGAAGCTTAACTCCCATTACAAATTAGTAAACATCTCCCTTACTAATTGCCATAGAAGTCTCACTTCTAAAACTATTAGTAGCTTTCTCCTTTCTAATTAAAATAGAAGTCCTACTTCCATTAATAATTAGTAGATTACTATTACCACTATTAGAAGTCTCACTTCAAATAGAAATAATAACCTTCCTATTGGAGTTCAAGTAGGATTAGTATCTTTCTAATAATTTGTGCTAGCGTGGGGACCACTAGGGATTCCTTAGAAAGTTGGCTCCAACTGGGACACGCGACCCCACATCTCATGTGCAATCCGGGCCCACAGTTAATTGCAAATAACTCCACTAAATAAATGCAATTGCACTCCAGTCTTAGGAATAAATTACAATGAAGACCCTAAACTTCCTCAGTACCACAAGTAGGCCCCTCCATCTATATCCATGGATCATATGGACCTGTTCACCAAATTAGATCCATGTCTTATTATCCTTGAGCCCCAATTAATTATAGTGATCATTTGGTACCGATCCAATTAACTCTTAATTGGAATGGGCGCGCACTTACCAATGATAAATCCATTAATTGGCACAAGGGGATATTAAAGATAGATTCCATCTTGACCATTGAAGTTCCCACAGCTCTACTACCACGTACCCAAATCACTGAGGTGTTGACCTACAATTGGCCTCACTCATTGGTGACTCAAAGCAAATGAATAGATAGAAACTTGAGTTCATTAATGTCTCAGGATTATGAGCCTATTGCTAGGGAATTATGAGAGCAGACCTTAAAATAAAGACAGTGTATATAAGGTGCTTCTCATGGTCCTTCAATACATCCAATGTACCAGCATCATGATCCAGAATCTTACATTTTGATGATCGAGATAAATCACACTATCTCATAGTGATCAAAATGCTGCAACCTTGTCAGATGAGATGTCCAATCTCAGCACTGGTTGTGAAGATAATTTAAGTATAAGATATGTAGTACATATCTCCTATATGTGGATCTCATCCATACACATGTATTACATCTAGTATACTTGTGGACTCCGATTCATCTCATGAACCATTATGTCATTTGTATTTGTTATGTGCAAGTATATAAAACACCATTCATCTCACGAAAGGAAAAGCATGAATTGCATTGATAAATAAAGAAATTAATCAATTTATTACATCATATACCCTTGGTATTGAGACCATAAACTAACAATCTCCCACTTGGGCTCAATGCCAATCAGGATTGCATCTCATGCCCATCCCCGTCTACAAGCTGCTCAAAAACGTTGGTGGTCAAAGGCTTAGTAAATGGATCTGCCAGATTGTCCGTTGAGGCTATCTTGGTAATTGCAATATCACCTCTCTGTACAATCTCTCTGACCAAATGATACTTCCTCTGTACGTGCTTTTGGCTTTTATGGCTCCTTGGTTCCTTGGACTGAGTGATTGCCCCGCTGCTGTCACAGTAAACTGTGAGCGGCTGTCGTGCCAAAGGTACCACTCCAAGTTCCAAAAGGAATCTTTTGAGCCATACTGCTTCCTTAGCTGTTTCACAAGCCGCTACATATTCAGCTTCAGAAGTGGAATCAGCGGTACATTCCTGTTTAATACTCCTCCAGCTGATAGCTCCTCCGCCAAGCATAAACGCATAACCAGAGGTAGATTTCCTGGAATCCTTATCTGACATGAAGTTAGAATCTATGTATCCGACTGGAATCAGCTCATCACTGCCGTAAATTAACATGTAATCTCTAGTTCTTCTCAAATACTTGAGGATACATTTTACAGCAGTCCAATGGTCAGGGCCTGGGTTAGACTGATATCTGCTGACTAAGCCCACTACATGACAGATACCCGGTCTAGTACATAGCATAGCATACATGAGGCTACCGACAGTCGAAGCGTATGGAATTGCTCTCATTTGCTCCTTTTCCTCTGGGGTCTTGGGACCCTGATCCTTGGAAAGGTGCACTCCATGCCTGAAAGGTGTGATACCCTTCTTGGAGTCCTGCATAGCAAACCGTACCAGTACCTTATCTATGTATGCAGCTTGAGATAAGCCTATCATCCTATTTTTTCGATCTTGATGGAGTTTGATCCCTAGGATGTAACTAGCTTCTCCCAAGTCCTTCATATCAAAAGTCTTTGCTAACCAAACTTTTACCGTTGACAACATTCCTATATCTTTCCCAAGGAGTAGGATGTCATCGACATATAAAGCCAGAAAAACTACCCTGTCACCTTCATTTTTCATGTACACACATGACTCATCCGGATTTTGACTAAAACCAAATGATTTGATTGCCCGGTCAAAATGGATGTTCCAGCTTCGGGATGCCTGCTTTAGTCCATAAATGGACTTCTGCAACTTGCAAACTCTTTTCTTTTGGTTACTTGCTATAAAACCGTCTGGCTGCATCATATAGATGTCTTCCTCAAGATGGCCGTTTAGAAACGCCGTCTTGACATCCATTTGCCAAATCTCATAATCGAGATGAGCAGCTATGGATAAGAGTATCCGGATGGACTTGAGCATGGCTACCGGCGAGAAGGTTTCCTCATAATCGATACCCTCTTTCTGAGTATACCCTTTCGCAACAAGCCTGGCCTTAAAAGTCTCAATTCTTCCATCTGGTCTTCTTTTTCTCTTGTAGACCCACTTGCACCCAATAGGTTTGATATTGGCAGGCAAGTCCACAAGTGTCCAGACCTGATTAGAGTACATAGACTCCATCTCAGCTTTCATAGCATCTTGCCAATGTCCCGAATCTATGTCATTAATTGCTTCATCATAGTTACAGGGATCCTGTTCTGGTTCTTTCGGGATTGCCTCGTAAGACTCTCCCAAGAACGAGAACCTATCAGGGGACCCGATTATTCTCCCACTACGACGAGGCACTGGTGTAACTACTGGGTCTGGTAGGGGCGGTTCTTCCTCAAGTTCGGTCATATTTGGATTTGGAATTGATTGCTTTTGAATCTCTTCCAAGATCACCTTTTCTAAAGATTTCCGGTCCATCATATAATCTTCCTCCAGAAAAACAGCATTGGTGCTTACCAGCACTTTCTGCTCTCTGGGATTATAGAATGACCAACCTTTAGTTCCTTTGGGATATCCTATAAATGTGCATACTTTTGACTTCGTTTCCAACTTATCCGTCTTTACCTTCAGCACATGTGCCGGACAACCCCAAATGTGTAAATGTTATAGACTAGGCTTTCGCCCAGACCATAACTCCCGGGGAGTCTTAGGTACAGACTAGATGGTACGAGGTTTAGTATGTACATCGCAGTTTCCAAGGCATGGCCCCAAAAGGATATAGGTAATCCTGAGAAACTCAACATAGATCTAATCATATCTAAAAGAGTTCGGTTCCTTCTTTCCGCTACTCCATTCTGTTGAGGCATACCAGGAGCAGACAACTGGGATAAAATCCCATTTTCTGATAAGTGTACCATAAAATCTCCAGACAGATATTCTCCTCCTCGATCTGATCGAAGAGTCTTGATACTTTTACCTAATTGCTTTTCCGCTTCCGCTCGAAACTCTTTGAACTTTTCAAAAGCCTCGGACTTGCGGTGCATAAGGTATATGTATCCATATCTTGAGTAATCATCTGTGAAAGTGATGAAGTACTCATATCCTCCTCTGGCTCTTACATTAATGGGTCCACACACATCAGTATGTACTAATTCCAATAAATCTTTGGCCCTATTTCCCTTGGATGAAAAGGGTCTTTTGGTCATTTTGCCTTCCAGACAGGACTCACAGACAGGCATTGGTTCTACAACCAATGAAGGTAAGATACCATCTTTCACTAGCCTGTCAATCCTATTTAGGTTTATATGACCTAGCCTCAAGTGCCAAAGTTTTGTTGGATTAGATGAAGGTGACTTTCTCTTTAATGATGGTCTATTAATTATTTCGGTATCATGTATCTCATACATTGTAGGAGTTAATAGATAAAGCCCATTGGTTACCTTGCCAGAACATATAAAAGTACTGTTTCTCTTTATGACAACTTCAGTACCAAAAGTAATAGAATAACTTTTATTCACCAAACTAGAAACTGAAATTAAATTCCGCCTTAAAGACGGTACATATAAAGTGTCTGACAAAACCAACTTATTATCTTGAAAACATAAAGTAATAACTCCTACTGAGACCGCATCCACCTTAGCATCGGATCCTAGGTTGACAATGATTTCGCCGTCACTGAGTTTCCTGGTTTCCCTGAACCCCTGCAACGAATTACATATGTGATTAGTTGCCCCGGAGTCCACACACCAAGATTCTGAAGTACTAGTTGCAAAACTAACTTCAGTAACAAGTGACTCAATCATACCTGAGGTCTTCTTCTTAGACAGATATTCTAGACAGTTCCTCTTCCAATGTCCTGTCATACCACAATGGAAACACTTTCCTTTTGTCCCTGCTCCCTTAGCCTCGCCAACACCACCATTAGGACCATTCTCCACCTTAGGACCCTTCGGAACTGATTTCTTCTTGCCTTTCCGCCCTTTGCCTTTCGGTTTGGACTTGGCAAATGACTTTTCTGTCATCAGGGCAGTTGGCCTTTTCTTATGCCTTCAGTCACCACCAGCTGGCTAGACAACTCAGCCAGAGTCAGATTCATCTTATTCATATTATAGTTGACCTTGAAATTGTTGAATGACTCTGGTAGTGACTCAAGGATTATGTCAATCTGCGATTCTGCATCAATCGCAACCCCCAGTACATCTAACTCATTCAATGAGTCCATCATTTTCAACATATGGTCCTGTACTGGTGTGCCTTCAGCCATCTTGGTGCTTATAAGCACCCTCATAACAGCCTGTCTAGCAGGCCTGCCCTGTTCCGCAAACATCTCCTTTAAGTTTGATATAATATCATATGCAGTCTTAAAGGATTGATGTTGGTGTTGTAAAACACTAGACATGGATGCCTGTATATAACATCTGGCCATCTCATCGTCTTTGGCCCACTTGGTGTAAAGTTCCTTTTCTTCATGTGATGCTTCTGGCAATGGCTCATCAGGGGGGGGGGGGTTGGTAAGGACATATTTATACCCTGAAGCTGTCAGGATAATATCCAGGTTCGGTTTCCAGTCTACATAATTGGATCCCACCAATTTATTCTGGTTGAGGATGGTCGCAAGTGGATTGAAAGTGTTGGAATTCATGCTGAAAATACTGTAGCACATAACCATACATTCAATTAATGAATTTAAATGACATTAGGGTTTAGTATTCTACCAAATTTATATGGAATCCTCATAACCATTAAATTTAGAATACATCGGAATCCCAATCCCCGGGGTATGCCTCCTTGGGGAGTGCGGACACCTCCTAGATTGGTGCGGATCAAAGTTGGTCAAAATTAAGATTAAGACTAACTTTCCATGATCCCCTTCATTCATTATTATCTAGGTATCTCATACCAAATGATGAATGACTCCCGATTAGCTTTGGTTTCTAAAATACATGAGGCAAATCCTTGGGGATACTACATCATTATTTTAGTTAAGTGTGACCCACCAACTAGCATTGCATGACAACCGTTGCGAGCAGCTCCTCCTTGGGGAGTAGGCCCCCGCCCCGTCTCACCAACACTATCCATAGGAGACCCATATCTAGTAACCAGACAAGTAAAAGCCCTCCGTGGGGAACGGCCATACTCGAGATGGCGCGAGGCTAATCCTTTCCTTACAATGGACCTATGGTGGAAAACCATGGGGATTTCTAAATATAAATGCCCCGCTCCCACTTAATATTTTAGAATTGAGGATTTCTTTGTAAGGTATTAGGGCCCACATGTATACATATGAACATCAAATCATCTCATGATATGATCTAAGATTGGTTCCAAGTCAAGTTATTTTAAGGAAAGTCTAGTTTCTAAATTAGTGTTACCAATGTGTCCATCTCATGGGTTATCAACACTAATTAGAACTCTTTCCAAAAATTAATTTGATTTGACCAATTTTAGTAACTTGCTATGTTTGGATCAGATCTGGAAATATTCTAAATTAAGCATGCATCCATAAATAGAAATTGCAAAAATTAGAAACTAGTCCTCTCCTCCACATGGCCCAAGCGGAATAGACTTCTTGGACTTCTAGACTTTCCAAAACTTCTGGAGTTCATCAAACTCTTTGGGCAACTCCAAAACTCTTTTGGTAATCTTCAAACTCTTTGATTAGGAGTCCAACATCGCTTTCCTTCTTTGTCTCGGACATCGCCAGAATTTACAAATTTAGAAAAATTACATAAATTCCTATGCCTCAATTATGAGACTTACATGGTAATCTAAACATGGAAATAAAAGGGCTATAGGGAAATTCATCATGCCTTGCCCTTTCACGGGAAACCAAGGAAACCATGATGCCCTTAACATTTAGCCTTAAATTAACCAATCACCATAAATAGAAAGCAAAAGACTTGTGGGCCATATGGAGAGGACATTATCATCTGCAAGTTAGTATCTCATACAACCATACAAATCACAGAAATAGGCTGCCAAATAATGCTGGAAAAATAGGAAGTAAAAGAAGACCCGAAATTGGAAAAACCAGTTTCTGCAAGTCAGCCGGTCGACCTAGCACGGGGCCAGGTCGACCAGACTGACGAATTTCTGCAGCTTGGGTTTTCTGTTTCGTGTCCATTCTTCCCCAAATCACTTCCAAAGTGTCCCAATGGCTTCCTATGATCCTTCCATCATTATTAAACCCTTTTGTGACTATCCAAATATGAATCTACTATCAAACCAAGTAAATTCATCAAAACTGATCCTTACATAGCCCTTGCTTCATCTTCTTCACATCTCATGCAAAGATCAGAGCAAGCTTGCTGGTCTAACATGATTAGAGATGAGGTTAGTCTCTGATACCAACATTTGGAATATAGGTGGGCCTTCTAGACAGGTTTCAAAACTTTTGACCCACTTGATGCATGGATCAATTGTCTAGAATGCAACAAACCCAATCCAGGATGCAATTCCCTCAATCTCATAGCCATGTTCAGCAATATATACTATCTATAAGATAGAAAACAGCACATAAACATGCTACCACGAAATCCACAACATACAAGGATGTAGATATACCTTTGGAGCTTTGTTGTGCTCTAATGGAGGATTTGATTTCTTTACTTTGGTGATGAACAACTTCACAATCCAAGTCAGAATCTTCAACTCCTTTTGATCTTCCACGTTATGTCCCGTATTATATCTCTTTTCTCAAGAAGATGGTGGAATCCTCAAGAGTAAACCCTACTAGTAACTCTAAGGAACCAAAGGTGAAAGAGAAGGGAACTTTTAGAAGAAGAGGACTTGTACAACTCTTGCACAAGGGGGATGAAAGTGCTCTATGTGTTATGTACGAATTTGAGAGGATTATTCCTCTATTTATAGCCCTCCATAACTCCTCTTTTCCTATTTGAAATAGCAGTTTAACTCCCATTACAAATTAATAAACATCTCCCTTACTAATTGCCATAGAAGTCTCACTTCTAAAACTATTAGTAGCTTTCTCCTTTCTAATTAAAATAGAAGTCCTACTTCCATTAATAATTAGTAGATTACTATTACCACTATTAGAAGTCTCACTTCAAATAGAAATAATAACCTTCCTATTAGAGTTCAAGTAGGATTAGTATCTTTCTAATAATTTGGGCTAGCGTGGGGACCACTAGGGATTCCTTAGAAAGTTGGCTCCAACTGGGACACGCGACCCCACATCTCATGTGCAATCCGGGCCCACAGTTAATTGCAAATAACTCCACTAAATAAATGCAATTGCACTCCAGTCTTAGGAATAAATTACAATGAAGACCCTAAACTTCCTCAGTACCACAAGTAGGCCCCTCCATCTATATCCATGGATCATATGGACCTGTTCACCAAATTAGATCCATGTCTTATTATCCTTGAGCCCCAATTAATTATAGTGATCATTTGGTACCGATCCAATTAACTCTTAATTGGAATGGGCGCGCACTTACCAATGATAAATCCATTAATTGGCACAAGGGGATATTAAAGATAGATTCCATCTTGACCATTGAAGTTCCCACAGCTCTACTACCACGTACCCAAATCACTGAGGTGTTGACCTACAATTGGCCTCACTCATTGGTGACTCAAAGCAAATGAATAGATAGAAACTTGAGTTCATTAATGTCTCAGGATTATGAGCCTATTGCTAGGGAATTATGAGAGCAGACCTTAAAATAAAGACAGTGTATATAAGGTGCTTCTCATGGTCCTTCAATACATCCAATGTACCAGCATCATGATCCAGAATCTTACATTTTGATGATCGAGATAAATCACACTATCTCATAGTGATCAAAATGCTGCAACCTTGTCAGATGAGATGTCCAATCTCAGCACTGGTTGTGAAGATAATTTAAGTATAAGATATGTAGTACATATCTCCTATATGTGGATCTCATCCATACACATGTATTACATCTAGTATACTTGTGGACTCCGATTCATCTCATGAACCATTATGTCATTTGTATTTGTTATGTGCAAGTATATAAAACACCATTCATCTCACGAAAGGAAAAGCATGAATTGCATTGATAAATAAAGAAATTAATCAATTTATTACATCATATACCCTTGGTATTGAGACCACAAACTAACAGCTAAAGCCCAGCCAGAGCTGACAGAAACTCAAATTGCCCGTCGCATACGTCGCCGCATGTCGAATCGACAAAAGAGACTAGAGAAGCAAAGGACCCAGCATCCTATCCTCCAAGTCTCCCAAAAATGGGTCGAAAAAGAAAGACTCGATCAAATTGCTGCTGTCCATATGGTTGGCAAAACCAGAAGACGTCAGAAGTCAGCAACTAAACTTTATGTCTGACGGCCGGTGACTCGTAGCGTCTCCCGGACACGAAGACATCTGGAAGAATCTTCTACTCCTTCAAGTCAAGGACAACGGAGTAATCCTTCCTCAAACTCTTCAAGAATGAGCCCTAGCTCAGTCACTAGGACGATCTCCTCATTCGAATCACGGGGGATGAACGTCTTGGCTACAAACTCTGAGCCACCTCGCAATCCACCTCCTGATGAAACGATCGCACGCATCCAGCAATTGGAGCATGGTCAGCAGAGGATTGAGGCTCTGATGGAAAATCTTCTTCTCACTTTGCAGCGTCAAGAAAACAACCAACCTTCTCCAGATAACAAGGAAAATTCAGAAAATGGTGAGTCACTCGCCCTTATCAAAAAGGATGTTGACGATATCCTCGCCAAAGCAAAGGAAGAGGATACATTGAAGGACCATGGGATCAAGCCACCATATCCCTTATGGATGGACTCGGTCCCGTTCCCTAAAAAATTCAAGCAACCTACTCTCCAAACATATACGGGGAAAGGTTCAGCCAGACAGCACATCATCCACTTCAAGATACTGACGGGAGCTATCACGGATCAAGATGCCCTCAAGATCCGTCTCTTTGCAAGTACCCTAAAAGGTACAACCATCGATTGGTACTCCACTCTGTAAGAGGACTCCATTCAAAATTGGGCCATGCTAGAGACATGCTTCCTAACTCACTTCAAAGGTGAGGATCATCCTGTTACTATGGCACAACTTTGTAGCCTAAAACAGGGAGAGAATGGGTCAACTTACGACTTCATTCACAAGTGGAAGGCGATGGCATACAAGTGCTCAGATGTGCTGCCACAAGCGTCGCTCGTCGACATCTGCCGTAACAACATGAGAGCGAGGATCTGCTCCATGATTATCGGCAACAAATCAAAGAACCTGGGAGAACTCCTAGAAGCAGCTATGGTGGCTGAAACGGTGATCAAAGACTTCAACAATCAGCAGTCATCAAAGAAAGAGTCGGCTACCATTACGACCTCAAAGCCAAAGAAAAAAGAGGTTCCTAATGTGCAAACCAAGTCAGCTCCTCAGTAGCCAAAGAAAGCCGAAAACAAAGTTGCAGGTAAGAAACCTGAACTCTCTGATGCCTTCAGGGAACGAGTAGAGAAAAAATACCCGTTCGATGAAGATGTCGAAGAAATGTTCGAGGCTCTCGTAGCAAATGGTAAACTCACCTTACCTGAGCCCAAAAGACCGGGAGATGTTGGTGAAACCAATGATCTTCGGTATTGTCCATACCATTAGATGATCTTGCATCATCTCAATCAATGCTTTGTTGTGAGAGAGAAGATCAACGAGATGTGGAAAAACAGAGTCATCACCTTTGACAAAAACTATGGGTCTGCCTCCGTCAACATGGTGTCGCATGAACAAACTTCAAAATCACCAAAGGAGAAGACCACCACTTCCTTTAAGGTGATAAAAATGACCCAAACGTCCCAAGAGTTGGTTCCTTATCCAACATCAGACTAACAACCTTTATGGGTACATCCCGATCTCCTAGAAGATGAAAATTAGGAGATCGTCAAAACAAAACCTACCGCTCGACAACGAAGGCAAGCCAAGAGACAACTCAAGCAGCAGGAGAAAGCTCAACGAAAATAAGAAGTCCCTGAAAAAATAGAGACCTCTTCCACTGCTTCACTAGGTGCAATGGAAAAACTCAAGGCTTCAAAGGTGGAAAGAAAATTCACCCTTGGTGATTTCATGCCACCTCAATTCAGAAATGAAACTATGCAGGGGGCATCATACTTTTGCAATTCAGTGATTGGATTCTCCATAGATGGATATGAGTCCAGTGACACCACCAGTGACACCGACGAGTGGGAGGAATCCCTTGAAACAGGAGAATACCTCTCCGATGAAGAATGGGTTCCTGAATCTCACCTTATGCAGGTAATCTGGTATAACCCATATAGGCAACAAGAATCCTGGTCTGATGATGAAGAAGACCAAGAGGTTGTTCAAGAAAATGATGTTGACCCAGCACCCTTCAACGCTCCATCGGAACTCAATCGTGTTGAACCACATGGGGCAGACGAAGAAGAAGATTTAGCTCCCATGCCTGATCTTGAAGGGCATGCGAGGATCTTGCAGCGCCTTGCTTTAGAACAGGAGCAAGATCTTCGCGATCAAAATCTGGAACCGGAAGTTCCTGAAAATCAACAAATACCTCCTCCTTCAACTCCTGACAATGGAGAAAACTGTTGGATAGAAGACCCTATCACATCTAATGATGAGTCTGACTCCCAACAGTCCACTCTGGGGGAATCTCCCATCAGGGTAACTTGCAATGCGATAGCTCAGGATGATAGTGCTTCTGAAGCATCATCTATCGAAGACACGTACTCTCCGACTACACCTGATAGTATATCTTCCGGAGCCACATTTTCTTGGGTGACTTCCACTGAGATAACATCTTTTCAGCCTTCGTCCCCTGAAACCATAACGTCGCAACTCACAGCTCTTCCGACTGATCATCCTGAAGAAACTTCAGCCGAAGAAGACCTGGTCAATTGGTCCCAGATACCTTACCTCATAGGAGATGTCTGGACTGACAAATTACTCAATGAAGGAGAAAAGTTGCTGGATGCTGTTCAGGACTTGTTCCCGGAAAATGCTCCATGTAACGCAATCACTGAGGATGGTGACTCTGCTGCAGACACATCTTTAGTAAATGAGAAGGATCGGCCCTTGGATCTCAAGGACGATCTTCCAAATGAAGACCCTTCTCAAGAAGCTGTTGAAGTTGGTAGAGGTACCCGTTCTGGCCGGGATTATCACAAAAACTACAACCAATCTTCTTCTTCTTATGTAAATCATTAGGGAACACAAAATTGAAACGCCCCAAGTGGCAACAATAATGAACATGCAGGCCCAAAGGAGGCTTTCAAGTATGACTTGATTGAGCACTTCAAACACATACCTGCATGACTGCACATCCTTGATTTATTACGAATGTTTCCACACACTCGTGATAATCTCATTTCAGAATTGCAAAGGCTAAATGCGGATGTCGACAAACATGCCCACAAGTCCTACAAATTGAAATGGACTATAGGGTCAAAAAATCAAATACTCCACCAAAGGGAGAAAAGAAAAAAACTGAGGGACTAGGCATTGAATGCCTCTCGGTATAGAAAGCAACAAGTGCAACCATTGCCTTCGGTAAGGATGATCTCCTGCTAGGCGAGACAAAGCACAACCGACCCTTGTACTTCACAGGGTACATCAAAGAAATGCCGATACACAGAGTCCAGATCGATCCAAGTTCTGGACTCAACCTCATCTCTACTTCGGCGCTTGAAGAGCTGTGCATCCCACCTAGTAAACTGAGTCACACTTCTGTATCCATTTTTGGGTACGATGGGAGCGCTCAAAGGCTTATCGGTAAAATCAGGTTCAAATTGCAAATCGGTGATCTTATCTATGAAGTAACTGTGTATGCAATAAGAACCCCTTCATGCTACAACATCCTTCTTGGATGCCCCTGGATACACGAGAATGGTGTCGTCCCTTCAACTCTACATCAATGCATCAAGTTCATTGGCAACGACGGCTCGATACATCGATTGTTTGTAGACAAAAAGCCCTTCAAAGGCAAAGAAGTTCATTTTGCAGATGCTCAAATGTACAAAGATGAAAAAGAAGAAAAGGAGGAAGAAACAACACCCTTTGCCAAATATCTCCAGAAAGATAAAGGCAAGGCTCCTCAGCGATCATCGGAAGAAAACAAACTTTCCGGTAAATCTGAAGAGAGAGATCCATCTCCCTTCGTTGTCTCCCTCAAATCTTTAAAGCCTTTGGTCATAACAACCAAAGCAAAGAAGACAAAGCAAAAGTCTGGGGGCAAGCTTGCTGTCTTCTTCGTGTCTATCATGCAAGACACGGATTCAAAGTTAGAGCCAGAAGATGACATATTATCAAGCCAAGCTGACACTCAGCAAGTTCAACCTGCTCTACCTCCAATAGAGACACCTGCTGACATAGAAGATCCTACGTCTGCTTCCTTTGTTGTTTCGGCAACTTCAGCAGAAGAGAAGCCAATCTTCTTCCATAGATCAGAAGCTTCCTCATCAAATTCCATGCTTGAACCTTTCCAAAATAATGGTATGCCCCAACTATTTCTATATAGTCCTATGACACAAGCTATTATGAAGAAAATGGGTTATGACACTCAAAACCCAGTTGGTCTGGGGCAAGGTCGCGGTATTCTCACACCATTGGAGCCCGCCTTAACCAAAAGTCAACTGGAAGATTGGAGACTCTACAGTCATGTAGAAAAATCTTCACATGGGTTGGGGTATGATCCCGACACTCCCATGAGACAGTTGACACAAATGCTGAGGAGTCGATTTGCCGACCAAGCCTCAACATCTTATGTCCTTGAAGACATCGATCTCCCTGGATATCTCTTTGAAGAGTCACCCGTCAAGGATCCAGGAAGCTCTACCAATTCGTACGATTTCTTCGATGATGAAGAGGAATTGTCCGGTGATAAAGACATGTGGCGTTCTGACCCAGAAGAGCCGTCATCTCCAAAAGAAGTACCTTACTTCGACCCAGTTTCAACAAGCGATTGGGATCACCTCATAACAAGCCTTGAAAAGATCATCGATCCCAAAGACCCATGGCCAGAAACAAAGCCTTGGTCTGAAAATACTCTTGAAACTCCAGAAGGTTTCGTTGAGTTGGAAGCCTCCGAACCACCTTCGAACCTTCCAACAGAAGATCCTGTTCAAAAGATAAACTTGGGAGCACCAGATGACCCACGTCATGTATTCATAAGCAAGAATATAAAGGATGATGAGTTACCCGAGTATATCTCTTTTCTTCGTGAGTTCGTTGATTGCTTTGCATGGTCTTATGCTGAAATGCCTGGCTTTTTCCCCAAAATAGCAGTCCACAAACTCAATCTGTAAAAAGAAATCAAGCCTGTCAATCAAGGCCAAAGAAGATTCCATCCAGACGTAATGGACAAAATTGAATAAGAAGTTAAAAAACTCAAAAGCATAGGCTTCATTCATGAGGAACAGCATCCTGAATGGTTGGTCAATATTGTTCCAGTGACAAAGAAAAATGGGCAGATCAGGGTTTGTATTGATCATAGAGACCTAAATGGCGCTTGCTCCAAAGATGAGTTCCCGCTCCCCATACCAGAGGTGATGATTGACAACACCTGTGGGTTTGAGCGAATGACATTCATGGATGGATTCTCTGGCTACAATAAGATAAAGATGCATCTTGAAGATGAAAAACACACATCATTTCTAACCCCATTTGGCATGTACTGCTACACTATCATGACATTTGGTATGAAAAATGCTGGTGCCACAAATCAGAGAGTTATGATGAAGATATTCCAAGACATGCAGCACAAGACGGTTGAATGTTACGTTGATGACCTCGCCGTCAAAAGCAGAAGAAAAGAAGACCATCTGAAAGACCTTCAGGAAGTCTTCCTCCGACTTCGCAAACACAAACTGCGAATGAATCCCCTGAAATGCTTCTTCGGCGTCTCATCGGGTAAGTTTCTCGGATTCATAGTTTGGAAAGCTGGAATAGAACTTGACCCCATCAAAGTCAGGCTATTCTAGAAATGCCTTCCCCAAGAACCTTAAGAGAACTGAAAGGACTTCAAGGAAGATTGACATACACCAGACGGTTCATCTCCAATCTCTCGGGGAAATGTCGTCCCTTCTCCCGCCTGATGAAGAAAGGTGTGAACTTTGTTTGGGATGCTGAATGTGAAGCTGCATTTCAAGATATCAAGTCATGCCTAACCAAACCACAAGAAGTCCTGGGATCCTAACCCTAAAGGTGGGGGGGGGGGGGGGTGAATAGGGTGTGCTACAAATATGACCAATTTAGACCAATTTTAATTTCTATAAAATAAACTAGTCACATGTGATGATTTACCAAATAAGATGCGGAAGCTAACAAAAGAAATCACCACAAGCATGCGCCATAACACAAAGGTTTATAGTGGTTCGGCCTCAATGCCTACATCCACTACCGGCTTGTGATCCAATCACCCCACCGGATTTCCACTAATTATGCTTTTTACTAGGCTAAGCAATAACCTTTACAATGTTGTTTTTCTAGGCTCAACAACAACCTTTACAAGATGCTTTTCCAAGGCTAAGCAATAACCTTGACAATGTGCTTTTCTTAGGATAAGCAATAACCTTTACAAATGAAAGTTTTCTCTAAGAAGGTGTCTTTACAAAAACACTCTAAGAGATACAATTTAAGCTAAGATAAAATGCCTCTTAAATAGGCTGATATTAAAGTGTAAATCAATGTACAATCATACACAAAAAATAAGCTAAAGTGTGTGCACAAAGTGTATGAGTGTTTTACTTCAATCAATTTCTAAAATGAAGCTCTTAAGAGAATGCTTGATGCATTTTAAAATGTAAGCTCACAAAATGATGATTGAAGATAAATGCTAATCACATGAAAGATTCAAACAACTTGAAGAAATGAACTAAACAAGTTGTATGAAGATTAAAGACTAAGAACACATGTGATTTAGACAAGAGAGTTTGCAAACCAATCTAATTTACCAAAGATGATATTGAGTTTGCTAAACATCTCCTTAAAAGCTACAGTCCAACGGCTAGTTGGCCCGGTCGACCCTATGACCCCCGGGTTGACCTGGCCCAAAGGCTAGTTGCCCGGTCGACTTGGGCCTGGCTCGGTCGACCGGGTACACTGGCTGTTTTCCAACAGGCCAGTTGGGCCGGTCGACCAGGCACAGGGGTGGGTCGACCGACCAAACTGGCCTGGGAAGAGTTCCTGCTGATTTTTCAACAGTCCAAAGATGTAACTTGGAACTCAAGGCCAGTGTGTTTCATGCATACTAAAATGATTCTAAAAATGAAAAATGTATGCAAGACACAAACCTAAATTCTCAATTTGATTTTCCAAAATCATGCACAAAGAATTAGGTTTTCAAAAGCGAATTTGAATTCTAAAAACATGCATGAGAAATTCATTTCAAAACCATATGCACATGCAAGATAGAATTCTAGAATCCAAAGTCAAAAACTAATAGCATGAGTGTGTGATCATTTGATTGTGAAGGTGAAAGTGCATCCATCAAAATTGCAACAAATAAGAACCTAACAATCTCCCCCTTTGCAATTTGATGGCAACTCCTATGATCACACCACTTAAAGGACTTTGGATCTCCTAACTGCTCTGTTCTAGAAATCACTTGAATGTAGCTTCGACCCATGACCGATTCGTCGAGAGCTTTTGACTTTAATATTTCCAAGATGATTTCTCCCCCTTGGTTAGAGCTCTCCCTTGCTCTTAACAACCAAGTGATCTTCCTTTTGGCTTTTGAAGCGGATCTCCCCCTTAGTTAGATCTGTTTTTTTCTCCCCCTTGGTTTGGTCTTCTTTCTGTCTGATCTTCAGATCTTCTATTCTTCTCTCCCTCTGTGACAATACATAGATCTGATCTTTTTCTCACCCTTTGACATCGAATTGCAAAGGAACCTGTATACATGAGAAAACATATACCTTTCAGTAGCACCTATTACCAAATGAGCATGCACTTGGAAAGCGAAACAGGTTATCATGTATATAGATTTTTGTCTAGCATTGTTTGAATGAAGCTAAGATAACAAATATAAATTGATTTAACATTTTAAAGCTTCAAAAACAGCATAAACATCCATCAAGAGAATCAACAAGGAGAAAATAAGATGAAATGTGAAACTGTACTTTCATTGATTTAACTAGATAAGTTTAGTACATGAATCACTAAGTACTTGACCATTACATAAACAAAAGATTATGGTCAATACTCAAAAACAACAACTTAGTTAATAGATAAAAATACATCAAGTGAAAACAATCTATCACTACCCAAAAAGCAATCCCCAAAACAAAATGAAAACACTCCTAATGATCTAGGCAGAATCTGGAGGAGATGGAGGCATAACGTCATCATGTCGCCTATAGCTCTTGGAGATGTTCGATAGATACTTCAAAGTCTTGCTCATCTTCCCTGAGACCTCTTGTCTAAATTCATGAAACTCAGTACGCAGGGTAGCAACCACCTGCTCCATGGATGACATGCGCTCCTCCATAGAACGCTGAGGAGGGGGCTGGGGCTGTCGTGGCTGAGCAGGCTGAGGCTGCTGCAAGTCCTTGGGATCCTAACCCTAGAGGGGGGGGGGGGTGAATAGGGCGAGCTACAATTGTGACCAATTTAAACCAATTTTAACTTCTTAACAAAAACTAGTCACATGTGATGATTAATCAAACAATATGCGGAAGCTAATATAAACAATCACCACAAAAGCAAGCACCACAACACCAAGGTTTATAGTGGTTCGGCCTCAATGCCTACATCCACTACCGGCTTGTGATCTAATCACCCCACCGGATTTCCACTATTTATGCTTTTTACTAGGCTAAGCAATAACCCTTACAATGTTGTTTTTCTAGGCTAAACAACAACCTCTCAATGTGCTTTTATAGGCTAAGCAATAACCTTTACAAAATTCTTTTCTTAGGCTAAGCAATAACCTTACAAGATGCTTTTCTTAGGCTAAGCAATAACCTTACAAGATGCTTTTCTTAGGCTAAGCAATAACCTTTACAAATGAATATTTCTCTAAGAAGGTGTCTTCACAAAAGAACACTCCAAGAGATACAATTTAAGCACAATGGAATTGCCTCTTAAATAGGCTAATGTGAAAGTGAAATTCCAATTACAATCATACACTAAAACAAGTTAAAGTGTGTGCACATGTGTATGAAAGTTTCTACTTCAATCAATTTCTACAATGATGCTCCTAAATGAATGCTTGATGCATTTTAAAATCAAAGCTTATAAAATGATGATTGAAGAGAAAACTAATCACATAAAAGATTCAAACAACTTTGAAGAAATGAAACAAACAAGTTGTATGAATGTTAAAGTCTAAGAACACATGTGATTAGGATAAGAGAGTTTGCAAACCAATCTAATTTACCAAAGATGATATTGAGTTTGCAACACAACTCTAGAAATCATGCATAAGTGAAAATACAAAGATTTAAGCATGCATGGATTTCATTTTAATGGAAATCAAAATACAAGTAAAGTGTACCTTTTTTAAAACTCAAGTAATTGATTTCCAAATAGCCCTCTAGCCTTTCCAACTTCTTCCCCTTTCTTTGGCTCCAATATGGTCTCAAAGGTTCATGGTTCAAGCCTCAAAGAAGGTTGGAAATGAATGGACTTTATAGTGAAAAACAGTCCAACGACTAGTCCTCGGTCGACCATGAAACAGGTCTCGGTCGACCGGGATCACTCAACGGTCATATTTCTGACCGTTGGGGCTCTAGGGGCCCTTTTGGCCTGCAGTGTTCCCGGTCGACTGGGACCACTGGGCCAGTCGACCGGCGACACTGCTGGTCGACTCCCCTGGACCAAAATTCCCAAAAATGCAACTTTTCAAAGTATTTCTTGGGGGAACTTTTGGCCACTAAATCAAGCTTGAATAACATGTTTTAGATCAATCTAAGATGATTAAAAACATGAAACACAAAGAGCCTAAAATGATTCGAAACTTTAAAACCAAAGGCTAGCTTGATTTCTAAAAACTCTTTTCTCAAATAAATGCATACAAAAATGATTCTGAAAGTGATGAATGTATGCAAGGCACAACCTAAAATCTCAATATGATTTCACAAAAGTAATGCTCAAGGAATTAGGTTTTCAAAAGAGTTTGAATTCTAAAATCAATGCATCCAAGTTTAGAAACAAAACATGCATAAAACAATACTTTTACAAATCTTAAAAGCAATGCATGTATAAAACCAGATTTCAAGGTTTTCTAAAACAATGCAAGAGTGTAAATTCAAATGATATGAATATGTTAATGCATCCATCAAATTGCAAATACAAAATCTCTAACAATCTCCCCCTTTGTAATTTGATGGCAACTTACTTATCATTGAATTAGCACAACAGGTCTTCAGCTCCCCCTAAGCTGAACAAGTCTTGAAATCTTCTTGGATGCTCCTCCTCTTAGCTTGGGCTCTTTTCTACATTCTTCATGATGCTTGGTGCTTGATCATTCTTTGAGCTTCTTTCTTCTTTCTTTCTTTATCCAAGCATCTTCTTTAGCTCCAAGCTTTCTTTCTTCTATTTGCTCTCCCCCTTTGACCATGCCTCTCTCTCCCTTTGGCAAAGTATGCATTCTCTCCCCTTGTAGAAGATCATACACAACTCTCCTTAGGAAGCTTGGACATTCTCTTCACCTTTAGAGAACTTTGAAAGCTCTCTCCCCCTTTGAAGAGTAGGAGATCTTTGAGTACTTGAACTCTCTCTCCCCCTTTGCCATTAAATTGCAAAAATACCTACACACATGAAATAAGGAAAATACCTTTAGTAGCACCTGTTAACAAAAGAAATCGAAAATGATAATCATAACAGGCTATCATGTATGGAAGAAGACCCTAAGGGTTCAAAGACAATCCAAGGGTAAATTTGATCAAAACTAATTCTTCCTATGAAGGTTTACACTCCCCCTCAATCCATTCTCTTCTTTTGTCATACTTTTGACAAGATATAACTATTTGGTTCAAGAAGTAGATGGTTTAACCAAATGAGGGTCAACTTCAATGAAAGGATTAGATTCATTAAACTAAAAGGCTCAATATGATCAAATTACCAAAAGAGAGCAAGGTCAATGAGAAAAGCAATCATGGATATCAATTGGAAAAACAAAGAATACCAATTGAGATTTAAGGATAAGACTATTAAACACAATCACTCTAAAAAGGATTTAAAAATATAACTATTAGGAAACATCCAAATTAGAGCTATCCATGATGAAATGGGGTTTACTAAACATAGCATCAATCAATATAACTATGAAAATCATATGCTATGTAAGTTTTGAAAATCATTTCATTCAATCAATAAATATGACTTATAAAAGTGCAAGATGAGTGAAATGAAATTCAAGCATGAAGCCAACCTCAACTAATAACCAACCACTATTATGAACACATAAACATGGTGGTCATGAGATATACCTATAAGAGCAAGAGAGGTGGCAAACATGAACATTATGATGCTAATGGTGTGTGACATGGAACAAATATATTACTATCAAGTTTAATCCAATGCACACAAGGTCTATCACATTCATAGGAAATCAAATCAATCTTAAATTATACCAAATGAAACCAATTGAATTTGACAACATGAAAAAGATCAAGGATGTGACAAACACAAAATTCCATCAAGCATCATAAATGGATATTCATCACTTATAAAGATATGACTAATGAGCATAGTGATGAACAAGGCAAATTGCAATGCAAAAGGATATGATTTGGCAATGCATGCAATTTACAAAGTGACTAAATCATATGAATTCAACAACTAAGATATCCATCAAACATATAAAAATATGAGGAATAGATTTCAAAGAGTTTCATATGATTAAGAACACTACTATGAAGTTGAAACATGTATAAGGATTAAATCACTTAGAGAAATCACATGAATCAACATCATAACCATCCAAAAGAAATGACTAGAAGGCATAGAGGATGGATTTGGGTTCTAGTATGGTTTCTACAAATATAACTAAGATCACAACCATACATTGAACCAATAGTCATTTGCATATAAAAAGAATAATTAAAAGAGCAAAGATGCAAACAACACACATTTCCATTTCTAAGATAATGAAACCAAAAGAAAAGGAAATGAGAACATGGAACATGCTTAGATGAATATAACTAATGATGTTATAAAGCATTTCCATTCAAACAATCTTCAAATCATTTTGAAAAACAAAATCCAACAATGAGCATACAGAGAATGAATTTGAAGATCAATTCTCAACATTGTATTTTAAAAAGATATAACTTACTTGAAACACATACAAGTTGAATTTTTCAAAACAATGATTTTCCATTTTAAAGTATAACTTAGAAGTCCATGGAAAAACTTGAATTGATTCAAATCATTTGTTCAAATAATCTAACTATGACATCTACACAAATGATTCAACAACAATTGATCATGAATAAATTAGCTATGAAAGCTTTTAAAATCACAATCAATTAATCATGTAAAGAAATGCAATGCAAGACATATGTGTGCAAAAATCAAATCAAACATGATGAAATTATAATCAAAAGATTTTGAAAACCATGATATGTAACAAGAATGGTACATGAAAACAAAATCAATTGATCATAAAGAAACAATGCATTTTAATAAATGTAACTAAGAAAGAACAAAATGCAAAGCAACATGACCAACAAAGTGATTTAACTATTAAAGAATAGGTTGGTCAAGTAGGTTCAAGGCCTTAAGGTTTGTCTAAGTAAACAACTTTTGGAATCCACCTAAGGTCTTGAGAGGGTTGAACTTTGAGGTCTAGTTTGGAATTCTCACCAACTAGAGGAGATTTGACTTGATAAATTTTCAATTTAAACTTATCACCATGATATTTAGATTTGACTAAATTTAGCTTAGAATGGTGATTAGTCTTTTGAGGTTGGTGGGTTTGTTTCTTTGGGGATTGATTCACTTTTCTTTTCTTCTTATTTTCTCCCTTTACTTGACTTTTGAATTTTAAATTTAACTTTGTTACTTTATTCAAAAGTTCTTTCATGGGTTTATATAAGGGAGATAGGTTGAGAAGCTTTTTGTTCATAGATTCTTTTAAGTTTGGTTTAACTTGTTTAAACTTCTTAGAATCTATCTTAGGAGACTCCATTTTAAGAGATTTAACTTGTTTAGTCTTTTTGGAGTCTTTCTTGATTTTTAGTGTCTTACCCTTCATAGATTTAGATTCTACCTTTTTAGGTTCAAGGAGGGGTTTAGACACATGGCTTCTTCTTAGTTTGCACTCAAATTTGAAATGTCCTACTTTACCACAATAATGACATTTAGTTTTGGACATTGGAGAAAGAGTGCTAGAGAAAGAGGACTCACCTTTCACAAAAGTGTTGGTGAATTTAGGGTCATATGACATATTCCTATTAAATCCAAGACCCGTCCTATCTCCATGAGATTTACCCAATCTAAATAATTTTTCAAATTTATCTTCTCCTTGGGTAAATTTGCACTCATACTTTTGTTTATAGCTTTCAAGTTGAGTGACTTTGGTTATAAGGATTGAATTTTCATTTTTGACTTTTGAAAGTTCATTTTCAATTTCCTTATATTTGCTTAGCTCTTCATTGGCAAGTTTTAATTCAAGTTTAAGTTTATTGATGACATTAGATCCAAGTTCTTGAGTTTTTAACTTACTCTTAATCAATTTGGATTCTAAATTGTCAATGTCTTCATTTTGCCTTTTTATTTGATCTCTTAGATTTAAATTTTCCTTATTGACATTATCATAATCCATCTTTAATTCTTTTAGTTCATCTTGAATGTTAGATAGATTATTTAAAGAGATCATGAACTTAGAGTCTAGACATTGTATTACTTCTTCTTTCTCTCTAAGCTCATCATTTGAAGAGACTAATTCTTTGTTTAGTTTTTTAGATTCTTCTCTTAACTTTTTGTTTCTCTTTTCAGTCTTTAAGGATAATTCATAGAATTCCTCAAAGGCTTGTTGAAGATCTTCTTGATTGTAATCATTTTCTTCCCCTTTTATGTCACATTGAGATTCATTAGTTTGAGAGTTTGAATCTCCAATAGAAGGAAGAATGAGGGGTCTAGAAGAATCTACAAAGTCTAGCATAGTGGAGTCCATTCTAATGATTTTCACACAAGGACAACTCTAGGGTTTTGACTCTAGGTTTTTACACCTAATCAAGAGTTCCAAACACTTGATCCTATAAAATAGAGCACGAGGCTCTGATACCAATTGTAAGTCCTTGGGATCCTAACCCTAGAGGGGGGGGGGGGGGGTGAATAGGGTGAGCTACAATTGTGACCAATTTTAACTTCTTAACAAAAACTAGTCACATGTGATGATTAATCAAACAATATGCGGAAGCTAATATAAACAATCACCA
The DNA here is from genome assembly GCA_038049695.1 of Cinnamomum chago. Classification (NCBI taxonomy): domain Eukaryota; kingdom Viridiplantae; phylum Streptophyta; class Magnoliopsida; order Laurales; family Lauraceae; genus Cinnamomum; species Cinnamomum chago. The sequence continues at coordinate 53,619,801 of CP142454.1, read as the reverse complement.
CAAAAGCAAGCACCACAACACCAAGGTTTATAGTGGTTCGGCCTCAATGCCTACATCCACTACCGGCTTGTGATCTAATCACCCCACCGGATTTCCACTATTTATGCTTTTTACTAGGCTAAGCAATAACCCTTACAATGTTGTTTTTCTAGGCTAAACAACAACCTCTCAATGTGCTTTTATAGGCTAAGCAATAACCTTTACAAAATTCTTTTCTTAGGCTAAGCAATAACCTTACAAGATGCTTTTCTTAGGCTAAGCAATAACCTTACAAGATGCTTTTCTTAGGCTAAGCAATAACCTTTACAAATGAATATTTCTCTAAGAAGGTGTCTTCACAAAAGAACACTCCAAGAGATACAATTTAAGCACAATGGAATTGCCTCTTAAATAGGCTAATGTGAAAGTGAAATTCCAATTACAATCATACACTAAAACAAGTTAAAGTGTGTGCACATGTGTATGAAAGTTTCTACTTCAATCAATTTCTACAATGATGCTCCTAAATGAATGCTTGATGCATTTTAAAATCAAAGCTTATAAAATGATGATTGAAGAGAAAACTAATCACATAAAAGATTCAAACAACTTTGAAGAAATGAAACAAACAAGTTGTATGAATGTTAAAGTCTAAGAACACATGTGATTAGGATAAGAGAGTTTGCAAACCAATCTAATTTACCAAAGATGATATTGAGTTTGCAACACAACTCTAGAAATCATGCATAAGTGAAAATACAAAGATTTAAGCATGCATGGATTTCATTTTAATGGAAATCAAAATACAAGTAAAGTGTACCTTTTTTAAAACTCAAGTAATTGATTTCCAAATAGCCCTCTAGCCTTTCCAACTTCTTCCCCTTTCTTTGGCTCCAATATGGTCTCAAAGGTTCATGGTTCAAGCCTCAAAGAAGGTTGGAAATGAATGGACTTTATAGTGAAAAACAGTCCAACGACTAGTCCTCGGTCGACCATGAAACAGGTCTCGGTCGACCGGGATCACTCAACGGTCATATTTCTGACCGTTGGGGCTCTAGGGGCCCTTTTGGCCTGCAGTGTTCCCGGTCGACTGGGACCACTGGGCCAGTCGACCGGCGACACTGCTGGTCGACTCCCCTGGACCAAAATTCCCAAAAATGCAACTTTTCAAAGTATTTCTTGGGGGAACTTTTGGCCACTAAATCAAGCTTGAATAACATGTTTTAGATCAATCTAAGATGATTAAAAAGATGAAACACAAAGAGCCTAAAATGATTCGAAACTTTAAAACCAAAGGCTAGCTTGATTTCTAAAAACTCTTTTCTCAAATAAATGCATACAAAAATGATTCTGAAAGTGATGAATGTATGCAAGGCACAACCTAAAATCTCAATATGATTTCACAAAAGTAATGCTCAAGGAATTAGGTTTTCAAAAGAGTTTGAATTCTAAAATCAATGCATCCAAGTTTAGAAACAAAACATGCATAAAACAATACTTTTACAAATCTTAAAAGCAATGCATGTATAAAACCAGATTTCAAGGTTTTCTAAAACAATGCAAGAGTGTAAATTCAAATGATATGAATATGTTAATGCATCCATCAAATTGCAAATACAAAATCCCTAACAGTTGCTACTGATTTGCAATCTCTATATCTGCAGCCTCTAACTATTCATCTCCTTCTGCTACCGGGTTCGCTCGAGGTGGTGGAGGAAGCCTCATCAAGAGAATGTTGGTCTTGTTGAAAACTGTTGTTGGCTCTGGTCTCTCAGAGGCAGGAGGAATCACTCCAAAAGAATAAGCAATCTCGGTGATAAGATACCCAAACGGAGCAGCACATGACTGAGAGCTAGTGATCACACGGATGATATGGTGCATGATGATGGACGGTAGACACATGGGCACCCCTGTAATCACATTATGAAGGATATTTGCCATGTATGGAGTGACTTCTGTTCAATTCCCTTTCCTCGCGTAAATGGAGTGAGTGAATATAATGTGAATGATGCGAAGAGAGGGAATCATCGACGAGGCTTGGAGGCAATTTTTGGCTGACCATTCTTCAGGGTGGCCACAAAGAGTAGTGGTGACAGACTCTCTCTCATCGAGTGGAAGGACTTCTGAAATAAATTTTTGTCCATTCGACCTAGGAATGCCCATGATGGAAGAGATCAAGTCAATGGTAACTACCTCCTCACCGTGAAGGAATCTAACAGTGAAAGAATTTGCAGATGAGGCACAAATAGATTCGTACAGGCCATGGACGAAGGAGGCATATGTTTTGCCACTCCAAGTTAGAATATTTCCCCAACCTATGGCTTTTAAGATAGCAGGGACATTGTAGTCCACAAGGTCTCTAACCACACAAAACTTCTCAACAATTACCCCTTTGCTCCTAAAAGATTTCACAACTGAAGATGGAGAATGAACGAGGTTGAATTTGATCTCAGGAGGTGGGCCAAGCTCAGGAGAAGTGGAAGGAGATTTATGGGAAGTAGAAGCTTAACCGGTCTTGGATTTCTTAGAAAGTCTCCTCCAAGTTTGTTTAGTTTGGGCCATTTTTAAAAAGTCAAGGAAAAAGAAGCTCTAGAATGAAGACAAGGCAGAAAATGGCACAACAGTTGCTATTAGAAGAGAAAATGTGGTTCAGGAATTTTGACAAACACTTGGGGTGCAGATTGTGGAGCTAGATGTTTACAACAGAATGATGCTAAGAGGATGAGTCCAGAAGACTACAGAGATTCCTAGAACAAAAAGGAAAACACAGAACACCACAAAAGAAACAAAAATAGTCAAATAGTAAAGGAAACGTCTGAGGTTGGGAGGAGACAGTGGAGGAGATGGTGGACAGGGAGAAGAACGTCTGCACAGTGAGGAAGAAGAAGAGCACGAGAAATGAGAGAGAGATCTAGAGAAGAGAAGGGAGGATCTGATCCAGGAGAGGAGAAAAGAAAGAAAAAAATGGAAACAGGGAAACAAGGCTCATCAGCGGTTGACCTGCACAAGGGGGGAAAAGTTCTGTTTGAAACAGAATAGCCCAGCGCACTGTTTTAATTTGCTGGGTTGCGCAGCCTCGGTCAACCGACCACTTAGCCCGGTCGACCGGGTACACTGGGGCAGGCGGAAATCTGATCAGATCAGAGAAAACTGGGCTGAAAGAAGATGGATCAAACTAAAATCTACAAACCCAGTACCCCAGCTATCATACAAGCTAAAAAGTGTTTAGAAAAGAAGTTTTTCAATAATCAATTCTAAAATATTTCCTTTTGAAGAAAAGAAGACTTGTATGATAAAAATCATTTTTCAAATTCATTTTAAATTTGACAAAACCAAAAATGTGACTATGAAATCATTCAAAAATAAATAATTTGAAAAGCAAATCAATTGATTTAGAAGATATAACTTATAAAAGATTTTTCAAATCAATTTGATCAAAATCATGCATTTAATCATAAAAATCCATTTTAAATTCAAAATGCATAATCAACAAATAAGACTCAATTAAATGAATCTAAAAACCTAAAGAAATACTAAGAGATTAAAAAGAACTAGAATCAAGACCAACTAAACATATGACTATGAGAAAGGGTTGGTCCTATCTATCTAAGAAACCTTAGTAATCTTCTAAAGGTCTAACCTTAGGTATCCATCTAAGGTCTTGGGCTTTGGAGACTATTTTTGAAATTCCACCAACTAGAGGAGATAAGGGTTGAATTCTTTTAGACTTAACATCAAGTTTTTGAGGTTTGACTATTTTAGATTGATGATTAGTCTTAGGAAGTTGGTGTTTCATATTCTTTTTATTCTTCTCATTTCTTTTAGCTTTTCCTCCCTCTTTTTGTCTTTTGAACTTTAATTTTAACTTTTCAACCTTTTTCAAGAATTCTTTCATTTCTAAGGTTAAAGGAGGAAAAGAGAGAAGTTTCTTTTTGATAGATTTATTTTGATTATTAGTCTTTTTAAAATCTATCTTGGATGACTCTTTGTGAATAGTTTTAACTTGTTTGAACTTCTTAGAGTCTTCCTTGGAATTCAAAGTCTTACCCTTCATAGAATTAGATTTAATTTTCTTAGATTCAAAGATGGGTTTAGACATATGACTTTTCCTTAATTTGCACTCAAACTTGAAATGCCCTTCTTTACCACAATAATGACATTTAGTTTTGGACATAGGAGAAGGAGTGCTAGAGAAAGAAGACTAACCTTTCACAAAAGTGTTGGTGAATTTAGGGTCATGTGAAGTATACTTATCAAAACCAAGACCCGTCCTATCTCCATGAGATTTACCCAATTTGAATAATTTTTCAAATCTCTCTTCACCTTGGATAAACTTGCACTCATACTTTTGTTTATAACCTTCAAGTTGAGTGACTTTGGTTATAAGGATTGAATTTTCATTTTTGACTTTTAATAAATCATTTTCAATTTCCTTATAGTTATTTAGTTCTTCATTGGCAAGTTTTAATTCAAATTTAAGTTCATTAACAACATTAGATCCAAGTTCTAAGTTTTTTACCATACTTTGAGCATTAGACAAGTTTTCCTTGGAAATTGTTAACTTGGATTCTAAATTGATAAAGTCTTTGTCTTGCCTTTGTAGTTGATCACTTAGATTTAAATTTTCTTTCTTAAGCTCATCATAACTTATCTTAATCTCATTTAGTTCATCTTTGATATTTGATAGGTTATGTAAAGAGATCATAAACTTAGAGTCTAAACATTGTATGACTTCTTCTTTCTCTCTAAGTTCATCTTTAGAAGAAACTAATTCTTTATTTAGCCTTTTCTATTCTTCTCTTAAACTTATATTTTTCTTATCAAGCTTTAAAGTTAATGTATATAATTCTTCATAGGATTGTTGAAGATCATCTTCATCATATTCTTCTTCTTTTAAGTCACATTGAGATTCATTTATTTGAAGGTTTGAATTTCCAATAGATGGAAGAAAGAGAGGTCTAGAAGAATCTACATAAAAGTCTAAACAACCAACCTTAGTGGAATCCAGGTCAATAGTATTCATTCAAACACAAATCTAGGGTTATGACTCAAGGTATTTACACCTAATCAAGAGTTCCAAAAACACTTGATCCTAAAATAGAGCACTTGGCTTTGATACCAACTGAAAGTCCTGGGATCCTAACCCTAGAGGGGGGGAGGGGAGGGGAGGGGGGGGGGGGGGGGGGTGGTGTGAAAAGGGTGTGCTACAAATATGACCAATTTAGACCAATTTTAATTTCTATAAAATAAACTAGTCACATGTGATGATTTACCAAACAAGATGCGGAAGCTAACAAAAGAAATCACCACAAGCATGCACCATAACACAAATGTTTATAGTGGTTCGGCCTCAATGCCTACATCCACTACCGGCTTGTGATCCAATCACCCCACCGGATTTCCACTAATTATGCTTTTTACTAGGCTAAGCAATAACCTTTACAATGTTGTTTTTCTAGGCTCAACAACAACCTTTACAAGATGCTTTTCCAAGGCTAAGCAATAACCTTTACAATGTGCTTTTCTTAGGATAAGCAATAACCTTTACAAATGAAAGTTTTCTCTAAGAAGGTGTCTTTACAAAAACACTCTAAGAGATACAATTTAAGCTAAAATAAAATGCCTCTTAAATAGGCTGATATTAAAGTGTAAATCAATGTACAATCATACAAAAAAATAAGCTAAAGTGTGTGCACAAAGTGTATGAGTGTTTTACTTCAATCAATTTCTAAAATGAAGCTTTTAAGAGAATGCTTGATGCATTTTAAAATGTAAGCTCACAAAATGATGATTGAAGATAAATGCTAATCACATGAAAGATTCAAACAACTTGAAGAAATGAACTAAACAAGTTGTATGAAGATTAAAGACTAAGAACACATGTGATTTAGACAAGAGAGTTTACAAACCAATCTAATTTACCAAAGATGATATTGAGTTTGCTAAACATTCCTTTAAAAGCTAGAAATCATGCATTTATGAAAATACAAAGAATTAAACATGCATAGATTTCAATTTGAACGGAAATCAAAATAACTAGTAAGATATACCTTTAAAAAACTCAAGCATTTGATTTCCAATGGCCTTCTAGCTTTCTCAACTCATTCCCCTTCTTTTGGCTTCAAAATAGTTCCAAAAGTTCATCCAACAAGCCTCCCAAAAGTGGGGAAAAGAATGGACTTTATAGCAAAAAACAGTCCAACGGCTAGTTGGCCCGGTTGACCCCATGACCCCCGGGTCGACCTCGCCCAACGGTCATATTGGCCCAATGGCTAGTTGCCCGGTCGACCTGGGCCTGGCTCGGTCGACCGGGTACACTGGCTGTTTTCCAGTAGGCCAGTTGGGCCGGTCGACCGGGCATAGGGGTGGGTCAACCGACCAAACTGGCCTAGGAAGAGTTCCTGCTTATTTTTCAACAGTCCAAAGATGTAACTTGGAACTCAAGGCCAGTGTGTTTCATGCATACTAAAATGATTCTAAAAATGAAAAATATACGCAAGACACAAACCTAAATTCTCAATTTGATTTTCCAAAATCATGCACAAAGAATTAGGTTTTCAAAAGCGAATTTGAATTCTAAAAACATGCATGAGAAATTCATTTCAAAACCATATGCACATGCAAGATAGAATTCTAGAATCCAAAGTAAAAAACTAATAGCATGAGTGTGTGATCATTTGATAGTGAAGGTGAAAGTGCATCCATCAAAATTGCAACAAACAAGAACCTGACACAGTGCTGGCTGCCCCTACCACTGGAAAACCATTCATCTTGTACACAAGAGCTCTCGACCATTCTCTAGGCGCGCTGCTCGCACAAGAGAATGACGAGGGAAAAGAAGTTGCTCTATACTACCTCAGCCGTATGCTGGTAGGTGCGGAGCATCGCTACTCTCTAGTCGATAAAGAATGCCTTGCAGTGATGTTCGCTGTACAAAAGCTACGTCACTACCTTCTTTCAAACACAATCTACCTTATTTCAAGGATCAATCTCTTAAAAGTCCTGGTCACAAAAGCAGGTTCTCTCAATACCCGATTAGAAAAATGGTCCATCCTCCTATCACAACTTGACATCAGGTATGTACCACAAAAGGTAATCAAAGGCCAAGCTCTAGCAGATTTCCTCGCAGAGCATCCGTTGCCTAAAGATTCCCCACTTAGAGATGATCTTCCAGACGAAGCTGTCTACAACGTGGAGACCTTCTCACCAAATGCCTCTTGGGACATGTACTTTGACGGTGCAATCAGGACAAATGAAAAAAGAAAGCTGATCTCGGGAGTTGGCATCCTCTTTGTTAGTCCCGACAAGCACATGATTCCACATGCTTTCTCGCTACTGGAACCATGCTCAAACAATGCAGCTAAGTACCAAGCCCTGATTATAGGATTGGAACTAGCCCTTGAATCCGGCATCACCATGCTGGAAGTCTTTAGGGACTCTCAACTGATCGTCAACCAGATGAATCAGAAATCTGAAGTTAGGAAGCTTGATCTATTGCCTTACTATAACAAGGCACAATTGCTTCGTCAAAGGTTTGACATCTGTCACATCACCCATATCCTCAGAGATGAGAACATCCATGCAGATGCCCACGCTGGACTTGCGGCAACCATGGCGATCTAGGAAGGGGATAACATGCAAATTACAGTGTGTCAAAGAAGGATTCTCCCTCCCCTTGACACACACCAAGCAGTTGTTGAATGCCACCAATTGGCCTGAAGTCGAATCTCCATCCTCAAACCTCCAATCGGCGACTGGAGAGATCCGTTCATTGATTACACCATGTTCGGAATCCTCCCTGAAGATCCAAAAGAACAGATAAGCATTCAAAGACGAGCCCCAAACTTTCATTTGGATATACCTTCAAAAATGCTTTACAGAAAATCCTTCGACGGAGTACTTCTATGCTGCTTGTCACAACAAGCGGCCGAGGAAACGCTCAAAGAAGTACATGCTGGTCTTTGTGGAGCTCATCAGGCTGGTCCCAAGCTCTACGATCAGATAAAAATATTGGGATATTATTGGCCTACCATGGTAGCTGACGCCATTCAATTTGCTAAATGCTGCCGCCAATGCCAAGTTCATGAAGACTATGTTCATATGCCTCCATAATGGCTACACCCCATAACAATCTCATGGCCGTTCGAAGCTTGGGGTATGGACATCATAGGTCCTATCTCTCCCCGGTTAAGCAAAGGCCATTGCTTCATCTTTGCCGCTACGGATTATTTCTTCAAGTGAACAGAAGCGTTTGCGCTTAGTGAAATGAAGACCTCATCAGTCATTCAATTCTTGCGCATCAACATTATTTGTCACTTCGGCATACCTAAAAGATTCGTTCATGATAATGGACCACAATTCCGGGATCACCGATTCTACAGGTTTTGCGACAAATACAAAATTCAGAGTTGTCCTTCGACTCCATACAATCCGACAGCAAAAGAACTAGCAGAAGCCTTCAACAAGACACTCTTCAAAATTCTCAAGAAAATGGTCTCTAGTCACAAAAGAGATTGGGGAGACAAACTACCTGAAACTTTGTAGGCTTATTGAACCACCGTTCGAGGGCCAACCCATAGCACACCATTCTCTTTGGTCTATGGATGCGAAGCTGTTGTCCCTTTGGAAGTACAAATCCCTCCTTAAGGGTATCTTTGCAAAATGACATGACGCAAGAAAGCAATGTCAAACTGAGACTCCAAGAACTGGATAATCTCGACGAAAGATGGCTTGAAGCATTACAAAGCATTGAGCTGTACCAAGCACGCATGGCAGGATCTTTCGACAGGAAGGTCAGGCAATGCACCTATAAAAAGGGTGACTTGGTTCTTGTAGTAAATAGGCCAATGGTTTTTGCCCACAAATCCAAAGCCAAACTCGAACCAAAATGGGAGGGACCCTTCGTCATTGACAAAGTCTTCTCCAACGGTGCATACATACTTCTAAACATGGAAGGCGACAGATGTATGCTGCCCATCAACGACAAGTTCTTGAGGCGGTAGTACCCTTGAAGACTTACGCCACTGGGCCAGAGCAATGCCTACACGGTCAAACCCTATTTTTAGGTACTTACTCGTCAAACCCACTCCTTCTGGAATTTTCATCCTTATGTTGAAATTTCTAGAAAAAAAACTCAAAACAATGCTTACTTTCATAGTTTCATTGTTAAAAAAAAAAATTCCAAAACTTCAAGTTTACGAGCCTCTTCCCAGACTTGGCCAAATTTTCGATCCTTGAACCCAAAATTCATGGTTTGAAACAAAATCAGGACTCAGGAATTTCCACCCTAGTCCACCTTGACTTTTACAACCAAAAACAGTTTTAAGTCAAAATTTACGACCCTCATGTCTTTAAACAAAAAAAAAGGTTTTTTAGAAACCGCGGGAAGCGACGCTCAGTCGATACTCGCAAAACCCAAAAATCGGAAGGATGCGAACCCCATTTGATACTTCCAAAACTTCAAACTTCAAAATCGCAAGGAAGCGACTCTTTGTCGATACTTGCAAAATTTTGAAAATCGTGGAGATGCAACATTCCAATTGATATCCACAAACCCAAAATTCAAACAAAACTGAGGTCCAAAAAAAAAGAGCGACCTCAAATTTCAAAAATCGTGGGGAAGCGACATTCAATCGATACCCACAAAACCAAAATTTTTGAAAAAAGCAAGGAAGCGACGCTTAGTTGATACTTGCGCCCAAATTCGCGAGGAGGCGACTTTCCATCGATACTTGCAACCGAATGAGCAAGGAGGCAACACTCCATCGATACTTGCAAGACCATTCAGCAGGGATGCGACTTTTAGTCAATACTTGCATTTTTGAAAACCAAAAACTCGGCTATAAATGCCACAAAAATCTGCTATAAATGCCAAAAAACCGGCTCTCACGCCAAAATCGACTATCAACGCCACAAAATCGGCTATAAATGCCACAAAACCTGGCTTCCACGCCAACAAAAGAAACTTGGTTTTTAAAAAAATCGGCTCTCATGGCAAAAATCGGCTATAAACGCCACAAAATTTCGGCTTCCATGCCAAAAACAAATTTCGGCTTCCATGCCAAAAACAAATTTCAGCTTCTATGCCAAAAATAAATTTCGGCTTCTATGCCAACAAAAAAATCCCGGCTATCAATGCCACAAACTAAAATTTCGGCTCCCATGCCACAAACAAAATCAATTTCCATGCCATCCCAAACTTCGGCTCCTACGCCACAAAATTCGGTTCTCATGCCATTTCAAAATTGGCTTTCACGCCATCTCAAAATTTTTGGCTCCCATGCCACAAAAAAACCGGCTTCCATGCCGACCCAAATTATGGCTTCCATGCCATCTCAAAATTCGGCTTTCACACCAAAACAACCATTTGACAAAAGGTTTTTCACAAAATGACAAACTTTTGATCAAATTTCCAAACGAACATTCCCATTTAACTATTGCTTGAATTTATCACAAAAGAGTTTGAGGGAATACAAAAAAGAGAAGTGCTAAAAAAAATGTCTACAAGCACTACAAAAGAAAGAGTACCAAAAAATATGTGTGTGTATACACGGGTACCAAAAAAAGAGAAAAAGAATCAGGAGCTCAGTCTCACATGGTCTTCAACCAAAGACTCAACTCCTCAAGCAGACTCTTGGCCTTAGCCTCTAAAGCTTCCAGGCCACGCTTCTTCAAGATCTTCCCATAGAATGCGGTAGAACGCCGCGATCCATCTGCAGCACGGGGAAGCTCTTCCCAAAGAATCTGTCATTGCTCGTACTCTTGAGTCTTCCTCCTAAGATTGCTTTCAGCCTCCTCGACTTGGCGAATCAGACTCCCTTCTCTGGCACGAGCTTCCACAATGGTGGCCCATTTTGAAGCAACTTGTTCCTCCAACAGCTCAAGACACTACCTGGTCTCAATGAACTTTCTATCAACACGGCGTAGATCTTCTGCCAGCCTAATGATAGCTAACTCGGTAACGTTCCTTTCCCGAACGAATTGCTTCCGAATCTGCTAGATCTCGTCCAGCTCAGACTTGACCTCACCAGAAGGCTTCAAAAACATCTCGTTGAAGAAGTCACCACTTGGGAAGCTCTTGGTTTCATTCCACTTGTTCCCTAGAGCGATGACTTCATCAACGAAAGCCTTCACATCTGCAATGTCCAGGCCGACCTATTCGCTATCAGCAAGGATGTCCTGTACATGCTTAATCATGCCAAAGCCGACTTCCAAATGGCCAGAAGAAAGAGTTTTGACCCATGAGCTCAAAACGCTCTTTAACACTTTCTTCGCGTACTCAAGAGATGGCCTGGATGAAGGCTCACCCCTCTCCATTGGTCGACTGCTCGTGTCATGTCCTGCTAGAGGAGTGATCATTAAGCTCTTTCTAACCAGAAACACTGGCGAAGGAATCTGCTCTGCCGCATTAAAACTAGAAGAAGAAGTCCCTACTTCTGTAAAGTCCGGGGATCCGAACCCTAGAGAGGGGGGGGGGGGTGAATAGGGTGAGCTCCAATTATGACCAATTTTAATCAAATTTAACTTCTTTAAAACAAACTAGTCACAAGTGATGATTATCAAACAAAATGTGGAAGCTTAATAAAAACAATCACCACAAAGCAAGCACCATCACACAAGGATTTACAGTGGTTCGGCCTCAATGCCTACATCCACTACCGGCTTGTGATCCAACACCCCACCGGATTTCCACTATTTATGTTTTTCAATAGGCTAAGCAATAACCTTTACAATATGCTTTTCAAGGCTAAGCAATAACCTTTACAATGATGTTTTTCAAGGCATAACATCAACCTATACACTATGCTTTTATAGGCTAACCAATAACCTCTTTTTTTTGCTAAAAGGCAATTGAATTAATAAGAAGGAGAAAGGAAACAGGGCTAAGAGCCCACAGAGAGAAGGCTCAGAGAGCTACAGCAAGGGGGGGGGGGGAAGCCAAAAGAAAACAGAACCAACAAAGCAAAAGCAAGAAAACAACAAACTAAAATTAAGAAATAGGGAACAAAAAATTACAGAGGAGCTTCAGAGGTCTACCAGAGAAAGGCTTGTTGATACGCTTGAGAGAGACAGAGAGGAGCTCAGTCAGGAGAAGCTTAACCTTCATTTGGGAGGCTCTAAAGTTCAAAAAAATTGCATCATTCCTGCAGCTCCATAAGGCATAAGCAGTTGAGAAGAAAATAGAGGCTGCTCCTTTGCAGGCCAGAGAGTCACTGTGGAGGGAGAGAGCTTGCCAAATCTTTGAAGGAAGAAAGGGGCCATCAACAGCCGAGCCAGCCATGGAGAGAATCCACTTCCATGTGTCAGAGGAGAAAGGACAGAGGAAGAGGAGATGCAGGGTGGATTCCTGCTCTTGGAGACATAGGCTGCACCTTGAAGCCAGACTAATGCCAGAGTGCTGAGCCCAAGCTTGGGAAGGGGTTTTGCCGTGCAGCAGCCGCCAGGCAAACAAAGAGACCCTGGGTTGCTGAAATGAATTCCAAACCAGAGGAGCCCAGTTGAGCCAGTAAGGAGAGAGGTTGCTGTTTCTGATGATATTCCAGGCGTCCTGGAGAGAGAGACCTTTGGCCTGGTTGGAACTCCATTACAAGATGTCTGAAGAGGAGGGATCCAAGGAGAGGAGCTGGGTAGCTTGCCGCAGGGAGGAAGCAGCAGCAATTGGAAGGTCAGGGGGAACCAGCCATTGAGAACCATCCCAGAGAGAGAGAAGCTTCTGGTTAGAAGGAAAATTAATAGAAGGGAATTGGGAGGCCATACTACCTTCTTGCATCCAATTATCATACCAGAGGTCAATTTTCTTTCCATCTCCTACCTGCCACTTACTGCCAGAATGGATGTGATGAGCGAAATTCCTGATTTTGCGCCAAATGCAGGAGCTAGATTTGGTGGTGGAAGAATGCCAGATTGAGGAATTAGGAAAGTATCTGCCTTTCATCTAGTTGGCCCAAAGAGAGTTTGAAGACATGGCCGTCCAGCCCAGCTTGATGAAAGAGGCCGCATTTTGCTCACAGATGCGCCTGATTCCCAGGCTTCCTTCTTGGATGGGGAGAGTGACCATGGCCCAGCTTATTTGGCTTCTTTTCTGCTTGGATGCTCCCCCAGACCAGAGGAAATTCCTCATGATAGATTCCATATTGTTGGACCCTGACTTTGGAATAGGAAGAACCAAAGCTATGTGGATAGGCAAACTGCTGAGCACGTGCCTCACTAGAGTCCTGCGACCAGCTAGAGAGAGAAACTTTGATTTCCAGCCAGAAAGTTTGGAGAGGAATCTGTCAAGCAGGGAGGTGAAGTGATGTCTTCTAGGGGTGCCAATGATGAGAGGAGCTCCAAGGTAGAAAGAGTGGAGAGGCCTATCCTGAATATTAGTGATGTCCAGGATTTGTCTTCTCTTACTGGAGTTGCATTTTCCGATGAAGAGTTTACTCTTGTCCAAGTTAATAGATTGGCCAGCACTGGATTGGTAATTAGAGATTACCTCCTTTAAGGCTAAGAGGCTTCTTTTGTGACTTTTGAGGAAGAGAAGAATATCATCCGCATACATAAGGTGGCAGGGAGTATTTGGAGTAGAAGAGAGGGGAGAGATGGTGTTGTTAGAGGCCAGGCTATGGATGTTGAGGCTAAGAATTTCTTCAGCTAGGATAAAGAGATAAGGGGATAGAGGACCCCCTTGCCTTAAGCCACAAGAGGAGTTGAAGAAGCCATAGGGAGTTCTATTGATGAGGACAGACCCTTTGGCTGTGCAGACACATTCTCTGATGAGCCTAATCCATTTGGAGGAGAAGCCAAAGAAGTGGAGACTTTTGAAGAGGAATGGCCAACTGAGTTTATCAAAGGCCTTGGAGACATCCAATTGCATACATATTGATCCACCTTTCAGCTTAGAATGAAGTTTTTGAAACAATTCATGGGCTAAGGCTATGTGTTGATGAATGGATCTGCCTTGGACAAAAGCTGCCTGGTTATGGGAAACAAGATGGGGAATGATTTTAGAAAGTCTGGAAGCCAGAATTTTGGCAATGATTTTGTAGGTAAAGTTGAGGAGGCTAATAGGTCTGTAGTCAGCAAAGGTGGTAGGGGAAGTGGATTTGGGAATCAGGGATAGGAAGTAAGTATTGAAAGCTCTATAAATCTTGCCTGAGATGAAAAATTATTGCATTGCTTTAACCACTGAGGAGCCAATAATTTGCCAGGCAGCAGTGAAGAAGTGCCCAGAGAAGCCATCTGGACCTGGGGAACTGTCTTTTTTAAGGGCAAAAACAGCGTTTCTAATTTCTTCAGCATCAGGGGATCTGGAGAGGAGGATATTCATATCTTCATTGACTTTGTTGCTGCCTACCCCAAAAAGGAAATCAGAGGGGACAGGGTGATGAGAATTGGCTATAGAGGCAAAATGGTCCACTGCTAGGGATTGGACTTCTGATGGGTCCTCTATCCAGTTACCATCTGATTGGATTCTGTCGATGCGGTTAACTACCCCTCTGGATTTGGTAGAGGCATGAAAGAAAGCAGTGTTTTTATCTCCCTCATTCAGCCATCTGATTCTGGATTTTTGGCGCCAATGAGTTTCTTGAATTTGGAGGCAGTTGTGGAGGGATGCCTTAGCTTCAGCAAGAGAAAGGTGCAGGGTGGGGGTAGGACCAGCATCAAGGAGGTCTTGAGCCTCTTTAACCATCTTTTCAGCAGCAGCAACCTTAAGCCTGATGTCTCCAAACACTACTTTGTTCCAATCTTTGAGCACTTGCTTCAAGTTTTTCAGATTTGTAGCCAGCTCTTGCTGATGATTCCCAGCTGAATCTTGATTCCAGGAGTCCGCCACAAGGTTGAGAAAGTCAGGGTGATGGATCCACATAGCTTCAAACTTGAAAGGAGTCCTAGGAGAAGGAGAACGTATGTTGTGAGTGAGAAACAGGGGGCAGTGATCAGAGGAGATCTTGGGCAGGATTAAGAGCTGAGGGTCGGGGAAGGTAGAGAGCCAGAGGTGGTTGCATAGGGCTCTGTCCAGCCTAGCAGCCACGTAACTGGTGCCCTGACGGTTGTTGGACCAGGTAAATTTATTGCCTGAGAAACCCATGTCCTCCAAAGCAGAGGAGAGAAGCAGCTGCTGGAATTCAAGATTTAGGCGGGAAGGCCTAAGGCTATATTTCTCAGAGGGAGATATTAAGGTTGGAATTTGTTTTGAAGAAGCACCAAATAAAGGCAGGAGAAAGGGGGTTGTTAGAGAAAAATCCATCATAGCCCAGGGAAGAGAGGAGGGAAGGAGGGGGGGAGGCAGATTTGGGCTCAGAGATAAAGATAATATCAGGGGATTTAGAGGAAGCCAAGTGATGGAGGGATCTAATGGTTGGGGAATTTGAAATTCCCCTGCAGTTCCAGTAGAGGACTTGGATCATTTGGAACTATTTAAAAGGAGGGGGGGACCATTTGAGCTCCTGGTAGTTGGCCTGGAATTGGAACTAGCTACTTTTCTTTTGGGTTTGGGTTTCTTTTTCTTGGAGTAGGGGGTGAGGTCCACAACTAGGGAGATACCAGAGTTATGGGAGATGGCGGGCGACAGGGCAGCAGCTGCACCTGTATCTGAGAGAGTAGAGTTAGGGAGGGGGAAGGAGGGGGGATCAAGGAGAGAGCAATTTTCTAGAATGGAGAAGGAATTTGAAGTGTCCAGGATTGGTTCAGGGAATTTTTCCAGAATGTCAAAAGATAATTCTGGGGAAGTGTCGACTAGGCCAGGGCAAGAGACAGTGTTTGAGGAGTGGATAAGAGAGGGGGATGAGGAGAGGTTAGACATGTCGTGGGAAATGACAGGGTCCAAGGGGTCTGGGGCAGGGGGTACAGGGGGGACTGTATGCAGATGGGAGGACGAGACTGGAGTGATAGTAATTGCTGCTGGGGAAGTGGGGTTAACATGGGAGGCCAGGGGAGGATCAAATGAGACCAAAGCAGGATAAGAATTTGAAGTAGTGGCTGAAAGGGGGGAACTGGTGGGGGGTTTGTCGCGACCCCGGAACGGATCCCCGGGCCCGCGACGTAATTGATATTGATTATTGCTACTATTGAAGATTTTGTTTTCCCATAGGTTCCCGCGGTGAGGATTCCCAAAGACACGCGGAATCTGACTCACACGTACACGGTTTGCGGAAGCGTGTAGCAAAACACATCAAGATGAGCCCCGATAAATCTTTGAGTGCTCTAACAATTAATATCAAGGCATAGTATCAAAGAAAGAAACTAACAAGGCAATCCCATTAATATTCAAGTTATAAGACTAATCAAAAGTAAGTTAAGTTTTGTTACAACCCATAAGAGGCCAACAGAGGCCAATACACCTCTCAAAACAATCAAAAGAAACCCCAAGACAAATGTTACGAAACTCAAGAATCCGCCCGACGTCTAGATGACATCGTCGGGCTGCCACTCTCTCACAGGGGTTGGCTCACAAGCCTCCTCCTAACGATCCTCCTCAAAGGTAACGTCTCTTGCACCTGGGCACCAACAAACAAGGGTCAAACACGACGGTTTGGCAGGTAATCAATGTAGGCATGAACATGAACAATAACATTTAGAGAAAACATGTAAGCAAATCTTTGGTATGAAGTACTATCAAAGCTGAGATACATTTTCAAGAATACGAACAAAGCTGAGATACAAAAACAAACTAGCATGAGTACATAATATATCATGAATAGTTACAATCCACAAAGAGCCCATCCTTTCTCTATCATTTATATAATGAAAAGAGCAAGCACGCACGACAAGCACGATATACATAATATAAGCACGACACGATTTCCCACAAAGACGGGAATTCCGGCCGCGGAACCGGACACGCACGATGTGTAATAAATACACGACTAGTCTACAGACAGTCCACATGTTTAAAGACCCCCAGACAGTGGATCAAACTGAAAGGGCAGTCTAAGCTCAGTGGTGTTTACTTAATTCATGAATGCACAAAACACGCGAGATATTATCAAAACTTGTCGGGATAAAAAAAAGGGGGAAGTCACTTATCAAAACACTGCGAACACGACTATCAAGGGGCATAATAAATAGGCATAACACGCTTAGGAAGTGATCCCCTTTTTCTTGAAACAAACCTTCAAAGCAAGCTTATACCTCGAAATCCCAAAACTAGTACACGATGGTATTTATCGTACCAAAACGGAATTCAAACACGAAATCTGACAAGCATGTGTTAAGGCTGCTAATTGACCCTTGTATAATTAAGACTCCAAATGTCGGAATATACGAATTGGTGTCCCCGAAGTTGGGTTGCATTTCGAAGTCCCATTTACACAATGTCAAGTCAAAACCCTTAAAATAGTCTAGTTTTCAACCTTGAGAAAATACGGAAAAGAAATAAATTCTTCTTCCTGACTCTGGCAGGTTCGCTCGAGCGAACTTCGTAAGGTTAAGACACTTCGCTCGAGCGAGACACTTCGCTCAAGCGGACCTGATAAGGCGTTGACACTTCGCTCGAGCGAGATGGTAGCTCGAGCGAATATAAGGTGCGCTCGAACGGCTAGCTCTCTGTCTGCGCTCGGACCAAACAGAAGCTTGGTCGCTCGAGCGGACCCAGGGGTCGCTCGAGCGAACAAGCTGCTGCTTGCTCTCAGAGTGCGGAAATTTCCTTCCTCCTGCACAACTTCCACTACATTTCTCTCCTTCTTCTCATCAATCAATCACATACATTCCCCTGAGCCTTCATGCTCACCAAGGGTTCATTTACCACAATCTCACACATCCAAATCCAATAAAACATGATAATGAAGCTTTTAAATAAATCAAATGCACAATTTCTAAAATAACAATGGGATCAAACCGCATGCACATTGAGCCTATAAAGATTACTTGCCTTGACCAATGCTAATACTCTTCTCAAGCACTTCCCTCAAGCTAATCCAACACTACAAGAACCCAAGAGAAAACCATACCAAACTTAACACAAATGAAAGCAAAGAACCCATTTTAACAAAAAGGGCTTGAATACTTGAAAAACATGATCTTTAAGGAACCAAATGACTTCATGAAACACAAGGATTGAAGCTCTCACCTAACAATAGCCAAACAAGAAGAGATGAAGAAGATGAAGAGCTTGTCTCACAAGAACCCTAAGAGATTTGTATGGATGGAAAACTTGCAAGGAGAAGAGAAAGATGATGGTCTTGAAATCTTCTTTGGAGATCTATAGCTGGAGCATGCAAGAGAATGAAGTGGAAGAGAAAAAGGGTTTCCTTGCCCTAGCTTAAGAGATTGCAGAGATTTGGGGGAAATGAATGGAATGAGAGGGAGAAGAGACTTAAGTGAAGATAATGGGTCCCCACTAGTTGAACTTTGAAATGGCCAGAACATGATCTTGTGGACCTCGGATGACTTCGACGAAGAAGGATAAAACGATCACCGAAATATCTAGTTTCCAAAAAGTATATTTTTGACATGGTTTTGAGATCTCGCAAATTGTGTCCAGATTTGTGCAAGAAAGACAATTTTACCCTCTTTGGGCCAAAACATGGGTTTTTGGGCTTCAAATACAACTGGACTTAAAAACGAAAGTTGTAGCACATAGAAAAATCATTCAAATGAAATCAAGATCACAATCACACGAAAATCGATACGATCTTCCCAAGCTCACACGTGAAACTCAGGCCTTCCTGAGTGTGTCTAATAAATACTAAACGTTCTCAAAATTCTCAAAGCTATGTCCAAGACTAAACTAATCATTTCTAACCCAACAACAACTAGACCCACTTAGGACTAAACACATACTAATCTCACGCTAATCGAAAAGGTCTGGGTCGGGGTCTAACATCCTCCACCCATTAGGATATTTGGTCCACCAAATAAATCAAACAATTACCTCTGGTAAAAGCTGTGGATACTTCCTTTGCACTTGCTCTCTCAATTCCTAGGTGGCTTCCTCTGGCTCGTGATTTTCCCAAAGTACCTTGACCCAATGAATAGTCCGGTTTCTCAATTCTTGCTCTTTGGTGTCAATGATCTTGATCGGTCTTTCCACATACGAGGCATCTTCCCGAATCTCTAAAGACTCATGCTGTAGAATGTGTGCAGGACTAGAGACATACTTCTTGAGCATAGAAACATGAAAAACGTTGTGTACCCCGGAGAATTCCGGCGGTAACGCAAGTCTATAAGCAACATCTCCAATCTTGCTCAAAATCTCATACGGACCAATAAACCTTCTAGACAATTTGCCCTTCTGTCCAAACCTCAAGGTTCCCCTAGTTGGTGAGACTTTCAAAAACACCTTGTCACCCACTTGAAACTGTAATTCTCTTCGGCGAGTATCTGCATAACTCTTTTGCCTACTTCGGGCTATTTTCAACCGTTCCTGAATTAACTTGACCTTGTCACTTGTCTCTCCAACGATCGTCGGTCCATGGAAACTACGTTCACCGACTTCTTCCCAGCAAACCGGAGTTCTGCATCTTCTACCATAAAGTGCCTCGAAAGGTGCCATACCAATGCTCGAGTGGTAACTGTTGTTATATGCAAATTCACAAAGAGGTAGGCACTCATCCCACTGAATCTTGAAATCCAATACACAAGCACGCAACATGTCTTCGAGAGTCTGTATCGTCCTTTCTGACTGACCATTGGTCTGAGGATGATAAGCTGTGCTGAACTGGAGCTTGGTACCCATCGACTCATGAAGAGTTTTCCAAAACTTTGAAACAAATCTACTGTCTCTATCTGAAGTAATGGAGACGGGTTGACCATGCTTACTAACAATCTCATCAACAAATAACTTCGCAAGTGGTGCCATATGCATCATATTCCCGGTCTTCATCGGAATGAAGTGAGCAGACTTTGTCAGACGATCTACAATGATCCAAATTGCATTATTTCCCTTCTTAGTATTAGGCAAACCGGAAACGAAATCCATGGTAATGTGCTCCCATTTCCACTCCGGAATTTTCAAAGGCTGTAACAACCCTGGAGGCTTCTGATGCTCTGCCTTGATCAACTGACAAGTTAGACAACGAGACACAAAAGCTGCTATCTCTCTTTTCATATTGTTCCACCAAAATCTATTCTTCAAATTGTGGTACATCTTCGTGCTACCCGGATGCATAGAATATCTCGTGCTGTGAGCTTCATTCATTATTTCACTCTTCAAGTCCTCCACATTTGGCACACACAACTATTAGGAATTTTGTATTTGCAATTTGATGGATGCATTTGCACTTTAGCATCATTTGATTTACACACACTTGCATCGTTTTAGAAAACCTTGAAATCTGGTTTTATACATGCATAGCTTTTAAGATTTGTAAAAGTATTGTTTTATGCATGTTTTGTTTTCAATCTTGGATGCATTGGTTTTTAGAAAAGAGTTTTATCATACCAAGCTAGCCTTTGGTTTTAAACTTTTGAATCATCTTAGGCTTTGTGTGTTCATGTTTTTAAACATCTTAGAATGTCTTAAAACATGTTATTTAAGCTTGGTTTAGTGGCCCAAAGATCCCCCAAAGAAATACCTTCAAATATGCAAAAGTTGCATTTTTTGCAAAAAGGGGGTGTCCCGGCAGTGTCGCCGGTCGACCGAGATACAGGTCTCGGTCGACCGAGACAACTGCAGGCAGAATTTGCCTGGGAGCACCAACGGTCAGAAATATGACCGTTGTGTGTTCTCGGTCGACCGAGGCCTGTTTCTAGGTCGACCGAGGACTAGCCGTTGGGCACTTTTCAAAAGAAAAAAGGAGGGAGGAAAAGCTAAAAGAAATGAGAAGAATAAGAAGAATATGAAACACCAACTTCTTAAGACTAATCATCAATCTAAAATAGTCAAACCTCAAAGATTTGATGTTAAGTCTAAAAGAATTCAACCCTCATCTCCTTTAGTTGGTGGAAGTTCCAAAATAGTCTCCAAAGCCCAAGACCTTAGGTGGATTCCAAAAGTTAGATACTTAGACAAACCTTAAGGCCTTGAACCATCTTGACCAACCTATTCTTTTTAAGTTAAATCACTTTGTTGGTCATGTTGCTTTGCATTTTGTTCTTTCATAGTTACATCTTTTAAAAATGCAATGTTTATTTATGATCATTTGATTTTGTTTTCATGCACCATTCTAAGTTACACTTCATGGTTTTCAAAATCATTTTATTATAATTTCATCATGTTTGATTTGCTTTTTGCACTCATTTAGTTTTATCTTTTGCATTGCATTTCTACATGTTTAAATTGTTTGTGATTTCAAAAGCTTTCATAGCTAGACTCTTCATGATCAATTGTTGTTGAATCAATTCAAGTTTTTCCATGGATTTCTAAGTTATACTTTAATATGGAAAATCATTGTTTTGAAAAATCAACTTGTATGTGTTTCTATTAAGTTATATTGATTGATGCTATGTTTGAGTAAACCCCATTGCATCATGGATAGCTCTAATTTGGATTCTTCCTAATAGGTATATTCTTACATCCATTTTAGAGTGATTGTGTTAATAGTCATATCCTTAAATCTCAATTGGTATTCTTTGTTTTTCCAATTGATATCCATGATTGCTTTTCCCATTGACCTTGATCTTTTGGTAATTTGATCATATTGTGCTTTATAGTTATATGAATCTAATCCTTTCCTTGAAGTTGACCCTCATTTGGTTAAACCATCTACTTCTTGAACCAAATAGTTATATCTTGTCAAATGTTTGACAAAAGAAGAGAATGGATTGAGGGGGAGTGTAAACCTTCATAGGAAGTATTAGTTTTGATCAAATTCACCTTTGGATTGCCTTTGAGCCCTTAGAGATAACTTCCATACATGATAGCCTGTTATGTATTTCATTTTCGATTTCATTTGTTAACAGGTGCTACTAAAGGTATTTTCCTTGTTTCATGTGTGTAGGTACCTTTGCAATTTAATGTCAAAGGGAGAGAGAGTTCGAGAGTTCAAGTACTCGAAGATCTCCTATCCATCAAAGGGGGAGAAAGAATTCAAGTTCTCAAAAGGGTGAAGAGAATGTCCAAGCTTCCTAAGGGGAGAGTTATCTTGCCAAAGGGAGAGAGAGGCATGGTCAAAGGGGGAGAGCAAATAGAAGAAAGAAAGCTTGGAGCTAAAGAAGATGCTTGGCCAAAGAAAGGAAAGAAGAAGAGAAAGCTTGAAGAATGATCAAGCTCCAAGCATCAAGAAGATTGAAGAAAAGAGCCCAAGAGCCCAAGCTAAGAGAAGGAGCATCCAAGAAGATTTCAAGACTTGTCCAGCTTAGGGGGAGCTGAAGACTAAGTGAGTAATTTCAATGATGAGTAAGTTGCCATCAAATTGCAAAGGGGGAGATTGTTAGAAATTTTGTATTTGCAATTTGATGGATGCATTTGCACTTTAGCATCATTTGATTTACACACACTTGCATCGTTTTAGAAAACCTTGAAATCTGGTTTTATACATGCATAGCTTTTAAGATTTGTAAAAGTATTGTTTTATGCATGTTTTGTTTTCAATCTTGGATGCATTGGTTTTTAGAAAAGAGTTTTATCATACCAAGCTAGCCTTTGGTTTTAAACTTTTGAATCATCTTAGGCTTTGTGTGTTCATGTTTTTAAACATCTTAGAATGTCTTAAAACATGTTATTTAAGCTTGGTTTAGTGGCCCAAAGATCCCCCAAAGAAATACCTTCAAATATGCAAAAGTTGCATTTTTTGCAAAAAGGGGGTGTCCCGGCAGTGTCGCCGGTCGACCGAGATACAGGTCTCGGTCGACCGAGACAACTGCAGGCAGAATTTGCCTGGGAGCACCAACGGTCAGAAATATGACCGTTGTGTGTTCTCGGTCGACCGAGGCCTGTTTCTAGGTCGACCGAGGACTAGCCGTTGGGCACTTTTTGGCTATAAAGTCCATTCATTTCCAACCTTTTTGAAGGCTTGACACATGAACTTTTGAGAGCATTTTGGAGCCAAAGAAAGGGGAAGAAGTTGGAAAGGCTAGAGGGCCATTTGGAAATCAAATGCTTGAGATTTAAAAAGGTAGACCTTACTTATCATTTTGATTTCCATTAAAAGTAGAATCAATGCATGGTTAAATCTTTTTATTTTCATATTTGCATGATTTCTAGCTTTTAAAGAGTTGTGTTGCAAACTCTAAATCATCCTTGGTAAATTAGATTAGTTTGCAAACTCTCTTAACTAAATCACATGCTTTCTTAGACTTTAACATTCATACAACTTGTTTAATTCATTTCTTCAAAGTTGTTTGAATCTTTTATGTGATTAGTTTTCTCTTCAATCATCATTTTATAAGCTTTGATTTTAAAATGCATCATGCATTCATTTAAGAGCTTCTTTGTTGAAAATTGATTGAAGAAACACATTCATACACTTGTGCACACACTTTAACTTGTTTTAGTGTATGTTTGTAATTTGAATTTATCTTTCATATTAGCCTATGTAGAGGCAAATACATTGAGCTTAATTTGTATCTCTTGGAGTGTTCTTTTGTGAAGACACCTTCTTTGAGAAATCTCTCATTTGTAAAGGTTATTGCTTAGCCTAAGAAAAGCATCTTGTAAGGTTATTGCTTAGCCTAAGAAAAGCATTTTGTAAAGGTTATTGCTTAGCCTATAAAAGCACATTGAGAGGTTGTTGTTTAGCCTAGAAAAACAACATTGTAAAGGTTATTGCTTAGCCTTTGAAAAAGCATAAATAGTGGAAATCCGGTGGGGTGTTGGATGCACAAGCCGCTAGTGGATGTAGGCACGTTGGCCGAACCACTATAAATATTGTGTTGTGGTGATTGCTATGTGGTGATTGTTTTTGTTTAGCTTCCGCATATTGTATGGTTAATCATCACATGTGACTAGTTAGTTTTAAGAAGTTAAAATTGGTCTTAATTGGTCACATTTGTAGCTCACCCTATTCACCCCCCCCCCCCTCTAGGGTTAGGATCCCCAAGGACTTTCAACAACCGGTCACGAAAATACAATATTCCATTCACCATCTTGAAATCGGGGCGTTCTGCAATAACATCTACTATCTTGGCCAAGTATGGGTCTTGTAACTGATTTTCCTTAATCTTTTGAATGAAGGTAGGTTCTGAAACTGTCATGTTCGCTAACATCGCACCCAATCTTAGGGTTTGTACCTCTACACCCAACTCTTCAAACTGCTGTAAGACACCTATTCCTCTCAAATTGGCCATAGCCACTGATTTCCTACTCAAAGCATCTGCTACCACATTCACCTTGCCTGGATGGTACTTGATTGGAAAGTCATAATCTTTGATATATTCCATCCACCTCCTCTGCCTCATGTTCAAATCCTTCTGAGAGAACAAATATTGCAAACTTCTGTGATCTGAATGGACCTCAAACTTCTCTCCGTAGAGGTAGTGTCTCCACATCTTCAATGCGAAAACAACTGCTGCCAACTCCAAGTCGTGAGTCGCATAATTCTTCTCGTGGTCCTTCAACTGTCTCGAGCCATAAGCAATCACCTTGCCATCTTGCATCAATACACAACCTAGTCCCACATTCGAAGCATCTGTATAAACAATAAATTCGCCGTTGCTCGAGGGTAATGTAAGGATTGGGGTTGTGGTTAACCTTCCTTTCAACTCTTGGAAACTGGTTTCACACTGATCGGTCCACACAAATGGGACATTCTTCCTAGTCAATTTTGTCAAAGGGGCTGCGATGGACGAAAAACCTTGGACGAATCTTCTATAGTAGCCTGCTAACCCCAAAAAGCTTCTAATTTCTGTCACACTGCTTGGCCTCACCCAACTAACAACTGCCTCTATCTTCGCTGGATCAACTGCTAAACCTTCTCTGGAGATGATGTGGCCTAGAAAAGCAACTTGCTCTAACCAGAATTCGCACTTACTGAGTTTTGCATATAACTGGTTGTCCCTCAAGAGCTGCAACGCTGTCCTCAAATGTTCTTCATGCTCCTTCTTACTCTTGGAATATACAAGGACATCATCAATAAACACTACCGTAGAGTGATCCAAATATGGTGCAAAGACCTTGTTCATCAAAGCCATAAAGACTGCTGGTGCATTTGTCAAACCAAAGGGCATCACTAAGAACTCATAGTGCCCATATCTTGTTCTAAAGGCTGTCTTCTGAACATCTGAGTCTCTAACTCTCAACTGGTGGTACCCTGACCTCAAGTCTATCTTGGAAAAATAGGCTACTCCTTGCAATTGGTCAAACAATTCGTCTATCCTTGGCAAAGGATACTTGTTCTTCACTGTCACATGATTCAACTTCCGGTAGTCTATGCACATTCTCAAACTTCCATCCTTCTTCTTCACAAATAACACCGGTGCTCCCCACGGTGAAACACTTGGCCTAATAAAACCTTTGCTCAACAAATCCTGCAATTGGAGCTTTAGCTCACCCATTTCTGCTGGAGCCATCCTGTATGGTGCAATCGAGATCGGAGCTGTCCCTGGAAGGAGCTCAATTGTGAACTCAACTTCTCTAATTGGTGGTAAACCCGGGATTTCTTCTGGAAAAACGTCCGGAAATTCACACACAATGGGGATATCCTCCACCCCTTGGGACTGTTTATCCTCCGTGATAAACGCAATAAATGCCTTACACCCACTCTGCACTAATCTGCTTGCCTTCAACACTGAAATAAACCCTGCCTGAGATTTCCTCCTGCTCCCCTGAAATATCAACTCTGCCTGTGGTCCTTGGAATCTGAATGTGATGGTCTTACTAAAACAATCCATGGTGGCATGATATGCTTCTAACCAATCCATGCCTAAAATGACATCAAAATCATGCATGTCCAAAACTATGAGGTTGGCCGGTAGATTAACATCTCCTAATAAAACTGTACAACTAGGGTAATGGTTTCTACACACAACTTGTTTCCCTACTGGAGTGGTCACTACCAAAATGTAATCCAACTCACTACATGGTGCATCAATCCACTTAGCAAAACTAGGAGATGCAAAGGAATGCGTGGATCCAGGATCAAACAAAATCTGGGCTTCTACCCCACAAACAAGAAGTTTACCTTCTACCACGTCTCCTGCAGCTTCAGCGTCTGCACGGTTGAGATAGTACAAACGTCCATGCATCTGTAGTCTGTTCGGTACTTGGTTCTGCCTTCCTTGGCCCTGTCTGTTCTGCTGTGGAGGACGAGCATTCTGATTCTGTCCTGGTTGCCTAGCCTGCTGCTGCTGAGGTGGTCTCATCTGATTCTGTACTGGTGCTTGGTTCTGAGGAGCTACTTGTCTCTGCTGCTGGTTTCTGTTCCCTTGAGTCTGAAGTAATGGGCAATCCTTGATTGCATGGTTCATGGCCCCACACTTGAAACAGGCACCCATGGCCTTACGACATTCGTGTGTCTCATGATTCTTGCCACAATGTCCACACCCTTGCCTGACTTGAGCTTGCTCTTGCCTTGGTTTCTTGCCCTGCTGCTGTCTCTGGTTCTGCTGCTGATACTGCTGTTTCCTGTCCTGAACAATCATGTTGTTAATATCCTCAAAAGTATAAGCCCGCTTGACTGCCTCATCATATGTAGCTGGAGGCACTACTCCTATGACATCCCTCATAATAATCAGATTCAACCCTTCTAAGAACTTGATTATCTTTTTCCTTTCCGTGTCAATCAACTCGGTGGCATACCTAGCCAATCTTTCAAATTTGGTGACATAATCCAACACTGTCATGCTACCTTGCTTGAGCTGCTGAAACTCAATAGCCTTCTGCCTCTTGACATGAGAGGGAACGTACTTGTCTTGAAACTGTATCTTGAATGCTGCCCATGCCTCATCATCTGCCATCACTGCATAAGGATCCTTGACTGTTTGCCACCACCTATCTGCGAGCCCATAAAATAATGAAGCTGTGAGGTTGACCTTCTGTATACCCGTGCACATGAAGACATCAAAGATCTTCTCCGTATTGACTAGCCAGTCATCTGCCACCAACGGGTCCTCATTGCCCGAAAATTCCTTCGGTGCTCTCTTCCTAAACTTCTCAAATAGAACATTAGGGTCAGGATTGAAAGTCCACGAGGATCCTAACCCTAGAGGGGGGGGTGAATAGGGTGAGCTACAACTAAAGACTAATTATGACCAATTTTAATTTCTTAAACTAAACTAGTCACAAGTGGTGATTATAAGAAAAAAATGCGGAAGCTCAAATAAACAATCACCACAAAAGCATGCACCACAACACCAATGTTTATAGTCGTTCGGCCAACGTGCCTACATCCACTACCGGCTTGTGTCTCCAACACCCCACCGGATTCCACTAAGTATGCTTTTTACTAGGCTAAGCAATAACCCTTACAATGTGCTTTTCTAGGCTAAGCAATAACCTTACAAGATGCTTTTCAAAGGCTAAGCAATAACCTTACAAGATGCTTTTCAAAGGCTAAGCAATAACCTTACAAGTTGCTTTTCTTAGGCTTAGCAATAACCTTTACAAATATAGTTTTCTCAAAGAAAGTGTCTTAACAAAAGAACACTCTAAGAGATTACAATTTAAGCTCAATGGAATTGCCTCTTGAATAGGCTAATATGAAAATGAAATTCCAATTACAAACATACACTAAAATAAACTAAAGTGTGTGCACAAAGTGTATGTATGAGTTTCTTCAATCAATTTTAACAATGAAGCTTTTAAATGAATGCATGATGCATTTTAAAATCAAGGTTTATAAAATGATGATTGAAGAGAAAACTAATCACATAAAAGATTCAAACAACTTTGAAGAATTAAGATAAACAAGTTGAGTGAAAGTTAAAGTCTAAGAACATATGTGATTAGAATAAGAGTGTGTGCAAACTAATCTAATTTACCAAGAAAGATATTGAGTTTGCAAAACAACTCTTTAAGGGCTTGAAATCATGCATAAATGAAAATACAAAGGATTTGAACATGCATGAATTTCATTTGAATGGAAATCAAAATAACTTAGAAGATGTACCTTTTTAAAAACTCATGAGATTGATTTCCAAATAGCCCTCTAGCATTTCCAACTTCTTCCCCTTTCTTTGGCTCCAAAATCCTCTCAAAAGTTCAAGTTTCAAGCATTGAAAAAGGTTGGAAATGAATTGACTTTATAGCCAAAAAGTAGCCAACGGCTAGTTCTCGGTCGACCGGCAAAGAGGTCTCGGTCGACCGAGAAGGCACAACGGTCATATTTCTGACCGTTGGGGCTTCAGTTCAAAAAACAGCCCATTTGCCCTGCAGTGTTCTCGGTCGACCGAGACCCAGGTCTCGGTCGACCGGCGACACTGCCGGGACACCCCCAAAAATTCCAACTTTTACATTTTGAAGATTTTCTTTGTGGAATTTTGTGGGTCACTAAACCAAGCTTAAAAACATGTTTTAAAACATTTAAAAACATGAAACACACAAAGCCTAAAATGATTCAAAGATTTAAAACCAAAGGCTAGCTTGATTTGATAAAACTCTTTCCAAATGAAAATGCATACAAAAATGATTCTTTTTGTGAAGAATGTATGCAAGGCTCAAACCTACAAACTCAAGATGATTTTCCAAATATAATGCACAAGGATATAGGTTTTCAAAAGAGTTTGGGTTTCAAAACTAATGCATCCAAGTTTAAAACCAAAACATGCATATAACAAATACTTTTCCAAATCTTAAAAGCTATGCATGTATAAAACTAGATTTCAATGTTTCTAAAAACAATGCATGTGTGAAATATCAAATGATGCTAAAGTGCAAATGCATCCATCAAATTGCAAATACAAAATACCTAACAAGGATCCCTATTCTGAATAACAATCTGTGGACCTGCGGGTGGTGCTACATTCCTGTTCTGGAGGACTTCCAACAACTGCCTCTGAACTTGTGCCATTTCATCATCCTTCTTAGCTAACTGCTCTTGAAATCTGGCTTGGTTCTCATTAGCCTGCCTTTGCTGTGCTATTATGGCTTGCATAAGTTCCTGAAACTGTGTGGCTGTTGGTGTATCAGATGCATCTGACTCATTCTGGTTACTGCCTGAAGCATGATGATTTGGAGCTTTTCTTGGAGGCATATTGCTGTAAAACAAAGAGTTAGAACACAAAATCATGGTACAAAGGTTTCTAAGATCCTATACGAACGAATCTATCGAACTCACGAATCCTCGCCACGTTCCTAAGACCTTTCTAGTTTCTTTTAAGTGCCTGAAACATGTCTCGCTCTGATACCAGTCCTGTCGCGACCCCGGAACGGATCCCCTGGCCCGCGACGTAATTGATATTGATTATTGCTACTATTGAAGATTTTGTTTTCCCACAGGTTCCTGCGGTGAGGATTCCCAAAGACACGCGGAATCTGACTCACACGTACACGGTTTGCGGAAGCGTGTAGCAAAACACATCAAGATGAGCCCCGATAAATCTTTGAGTGCTCTAACAATTAATATCAAGGCATAGTATCAAAGAAAGAAACTAACAAGGCAATCCCATTAATATTCAAGTTATAAGACTAATCAAAAGTAAGTTAAGTTTTGTTACAACCCATAAGAGGCCAACAGAGGCCAATACACTTCTCAAAACAATCAAAAGAAACCCCAAAACAAATGTTACGAAACTCAAGAATCCGCTCGACGTCTAGATGACATCGTCGGGCTGCCACTCTCTCACAGGGGTTGGCTCACAAGCCTCCTCCTAACGATCATCCTCAAAGGTAACGTCTCCTGCACCTGGGCACCAACAAATAATGGTCAAACACGACGGTTTGGCAGGTAATCAATGTAGGCATGAACATGAACAATAACATTTAGAGAAAACATGTAAGCAAATCTTTGGTATGAAGTACTATCAAAGCTGAGATACATTTTCAAGAATACGAACAAAGCTGAGATACAAAAACAAACTAGCATGAGTACATAATATATCATGAATAGTTACAATCCACAAAGAGCCCATCCTTTCTCTATCATTTATATAATGAAAAGAGCAAGCACGCACGACAAGCACGATATACATAATATAAGCACGACACGATTTCCCACAAAGACGGGAATTCCGGCCGTGGAACCGGACACGCACGATGTGTAATAAATACACGACTAGTCTACAGACAGTCCACATGTTTAAAGACCCCCAGACAGTGGATCAAACTGAAAGGGCAGTCTAAGCTCAGTGGTGTTTACTTAATTCATGAATGCACAAAACACGCGAGATATTATCAAAACTTGTCGGGATAAAAAAAAGGGGGAAGTCACTTATCAAAACACGACGAACACGACTAGCAAGGGGCATAATAAATATGCATAACACGCTTAGGAAGTGATCCCCTTTTTCTTGAAACAAACCTTCAAAGCAAGCTTATACCTCGAAATCCCAAAACTAGTACACGATGGTATTTATCGTACCAAAACGGAATTCAAACACGAAATCTGACAAGCATGTGTTAAGGCTGCTAATTGACCTTTGTATAATTAAGACTCCAAATGTCGGAATATACGAATTGGTGTCCCCGAAGTTGGGTTGCATTTCGAAGTCCCATTTACACAATGTCAAGTCAAAACCCTTAAAATAGTCTAGTTTTCAACCTTGAGAAAATACGGAAAAGAAATAAATTCTTCTTCCTGACTCTGGCAGGTTCGCTCGAGCGAACTTCGTAAGGTTAAGACACTTCGCTCGAGCGAGACACTTCGCTCAAGCGGACCTGATAAGGCGTTGACACTTCGCTCGAGCGAGATGGTAGCTCGAGCGAATATAAGGTGCGCTCGAACGGCTAGCTCTCTGTCTGCGCTCGGACCAAACAGAAGCTTGGTCGCTCGAGCGGACCCAGGGGTCGCTCGAGCGAACAAGCTGCTGCTTGCTCTCAGAGTGCGGAAATTTCCTTCCTCTTGCACAACTTCCACTACATTTCTCTCCTTCTTCTCATCAATCAATCACATACATTCCCCTGAGCCTTCATGCTCACCAAGGGTTCATTTACCACAATCTCACACATCCAAATCCAATAAAACATGATAATGAAGCTTTTAAATAAATCAAATGCACAATTTCTAGAATAACAATGGGATCAAACCGCATGCACTTTGAGCCTATAAAGATTACTTGCCTTGACCAATGCTAATACTCTTCTCAAGCACTTCCCTCAAGCTAATCCAACACTACAAGAACCCAAGAGAAAACCATACCAAACTTAACACAAATGAAAGCAAAAAACCCATTTTAACAAAAAGGGCTTGAATACTTGAAAAACATGATCTTTAAGGAACCAAATGACTTCATGAAACACAAGGATTGAAGCTCTCACCTAACAATAGCCAAACAAGAAGAGATGATGAAGATGAAGAGCTTGTCTCACAAGAACCCCAAGAGATTTGTATGGATGGAAAACTTGCAAGGAGAAGAGAAAGATGATGGTCTTGAAATCTTCTTTGGAGATCTATAGCTGGAGCATGCAAGAGAATGAAGTGGAAGAGAAAAAGGGTTTCCTTGCCCTAGCTTAAGAGATTGCAGAGATTTGGGGGAAATGAATGGAATGAGAGGGAGAAGAGACTTAAGTGAAGATAATGGGTCCCCACTAGTTGAACTTTGAAATGGCCAGAACATGATCTTGTGGACCTCGGATGACTTCGACGAAGAAGGATAAAACGATCACCGAAATATCTAGTTTCCAAAAAGTATATTTTTGACATGGTTTTGAGATCTCGCAAATTGTGTCCAGATTTGTGCAAGAAAGACAATTTTACCCTCTTTGGGCCAAAACATGGGTTTTTGGGCTTCAAATACAACTGGGCTTAAAAACGAAAGTTGTAGCACATAGAAAAATCATTCAAATGAAATCAAGATCACAATCACACGAAAATCGATACGATCTTCCCAAGCTCACACGTGAAACTCAGGCCTTCCTGAGTGTGTCTAATAAATACTAAACGTTCTCAAAATTCCCAAAGCTATGTCCAAGACTAAACTAATCATTTCTAACCCAACAACAACTAGACCCACTTAGGACTAAACACATACTAATCTCACGCTAATCGAAAAGGTCTGGGTCGGGGTCTAACAGGGTTTTCCTAGAATGCCTTCTCTTTGCTGTTGCACAGACAAAGAAGAATTTAGAGTGGGGGGGTTGGGAATGGAAGAACAGAGGTTCTCTGAGTGACTAGTGGAAAGACATTTTGAACAGGGGAGGTTCTCATAGGTGATAGAGAGGAGGATTTCCGATTCTCCTGCAAGGTCAACTTTGATCTCTGAAGGTTTAGGACCAGAGAGGTCCAGTCTCACTAGAATCCTAGCAAAAGTGAGGAGTTTTTGGGAAGCTGTTATGTCGTCTAGTCTGAGGGGAGTGCCAATGGAGTTGGCTATCGAGAGGAGTATGTTAGAGCTCCAACGATGGTAGGGAATACCATGGATACGAATCCAGACAGGGTGCTGAGAAGGCCAGGTGGAGAGGTCTTGGCCAGACGACCAAGGCAGGATACGAAAATTCCTATTCTGCAGGAGAGTGGGACCTTTCAAAAGGGCAATGTCTCTGTCTACCTTGGTTGCAAACCTAAACAAAAAGGAGCCTTTGTCTGTGAGTGAAACTAGACAAGGCTTGGAAAGGCTCCAAGTAGAGTTGACCTGGGCAGTTAACCATTCTACTGAAGGTCTTTTTCCAAAAAAAATTCCAATAACTGCATTGGAGAAGGAAGATTTACTGGGTTCAATCAGGGAGGAAGGGATTGTCATCGTTAGTTAGCCATCTATGAGGGAGGAAGGGGGGTATTCCGAGGGGGATAGAGGGGCAGAGTCAGGGAAAAGGGATAACCGGGGTTTAAGGTTGGAGAGGGGCAGGGATTGACTAGAAGGATGGTATTTGAGATGAAGGTCCGAGGGGAGAAAGGGATGTGGAGGAGCTGGGTCTGGGGGTTTAAGGGGGGTAGGGATTTTCTCACCTGAGGTCTGACCTTTAGCGGAGAGGATGATGCCAGAAAGATGGCGATGTAGCAGTTCCAGCTGATTGATATCCCAGGTCGGGGAGGGAGGAGCGGAGGGAGCTTCCGAGCCCGAGAGGGTTGCTGAGACAGCTGGGGCTGGAGGAGCTCTAGATCCTAGGGGATTTTTCTCTGGCAGGTGCGAAGTTGAGAGGGGAAAGCTATTGGGCTGCTCCTGGGGAAAGAAAGTGAGCGAGGGGAGGGTAGAGGAGCTGGGGATTTGGGACGAGGTGGCTGAGCGGCTAAGCGGGGGAAAGACAGAGGAGATGATCGGGGGTGGAGGGATGAAGGAGGGAGGAGGAATTTGGGGGCTCATTCTAGGGCTCTACTAGTGCTGAAGTCAATTGATCGAGGAGAAAGCAATAACCTCTTCAACCACAAGGTTGGTTATCTCACTAAGTTAGTGTCTATAATACACTTGATGAAGATTCAATTAAGCTCATTACATTTGCCTCTAAAATAGGCGGATATGAAAATGAACATCTAATACACACACACTATGAATGCAAAGATGAAAGTACATGATGTGTGAGTGATGTTGTCCTCAATCATTTTGAAAATGAAAGCTCATAAATGTATGCCTAAGGCTTTTGAAAGTTTTAGCTCATAAAAACATTTATGATTGAGGAAGGAATGCAAGTCACATGTTAAAAGTAACAACTTGTTAATGATATCAAAGATTCACAAGTTGTATGAAATTAATTAGCTCTAAACATGTGATGCATAGGGATGTCAATCAAATCAACAATGTAGCTCAAAACATAAAAATAGATTTGATTGAAATTAGGGGACAAATCATATGTAATTATAAATACAACTTGAAAATGATATACCAATCAATGCAAGGCAAGTTGTGAAACTTTAAAACAAATTCACATATGATTTGTAAAGATGTTGAATCCACAACATAAGATATATTTTGAAAGAGATTTTCTTATGATGAAAAACAACACCCAAAGATTCAACCAAGTATATGAATCATGTTACATATAATTTCAAAGATTATTTCATTAACATGATCTACTTAGATTTACCAAATAAAGTACTACTTGGATTGAATCAATGGTGATACATCCAAAACAATAGATCAATTCAAAATATAAAACATGCTAAGGATACAACACATCATAGGTTAACATGCTACTAAAGATTTATCAAAGATAAAACAAAACATGAAAACATATGATTTGTAAAGAAGTTGAATCCAAAACATAAGATAGTTTTGAAAGTGATTTTCTTATGATGGAAAACAACAACCAAAGATTCAACCAAGTATATGGATCATGTTACATCTAATTTCAAAGATGTTTCCATTAACATGATCTACTTAGATTTACCAAGGATAAAGTACTACTTGGATTGAATCAATGGTGACGTATCCAAAATAATAAATCAATTCAAAACATAAAACATGTTAAGGATACAACACAACATAGTTTATCATGTTACAAATGCTTTACCAAAAATAAAACAAAGCATGAAAACATATGATTAAGGAAAGTAGAGCCTACTTGGTGATTTAACTTCATCAATCCAAGCTTTAGCTTTCCTAATGATCCCCTTCATCCCTTAGTTCATTTCCCTTTGAATATGCCTCAAAACCCCTCAAGGAGGGCCTTAAAAATCCCAACTTTTGGCAAAGGAAAGAACTCATTTTTATAGCCAAAATTGCCCAACGGCTAGTCCCCGGTCGACCCCATGACAGGGCCCGGTCAACCGGATACACACAACGGTCAAAAAAAGATCCGTTTGAAAAACTGCTTTTAGCGGCGGCCAGAGACCGCCGGTATAAGTCCTGTTTTCCCAAAAATGTATTTTTTAAAGTAATTTTGGTTGGGAATTTTTGGGCCATTAAATCAAGCTTGAAAACATGTTTTAAATCATTCTAAGGGTTTTAAAACATGAAACATAAAAAACCAAAAAAGATTCGAAACTTTAAAACCAATGGCTTGCTTGATTTGATAAAACTTTTTCCACATTTAAATGCATACAAAAATGATTCTGAAAATGATGAATGTATGCAAGGCACAAACCTAAATCCTCAATTTGATTTCTCAAAAGGAATGCACAAAGAATTAGGTTTTCAAAAGAGTTTGGATTCTAAAACCAATGCATCTAAGATTAGAACCAAAACATGCATAAATCATAAATTCTACAAGTCTAAAAACCAATGCATGTATAAAACCAGATTTCAAGATTTTCTAAAACAATGCGTGTGTGAAAATTCAAATGATGCTAAAGTGAAAATGCATCCATCAAATTGCAAATACAAAATCCCTAACAACTTCTGGTTCAACTGCAGGCATCCCCTGCTCTGGCACTAGGAAAGACGGAGGAACTTCTTCTGCTACCTCACAATCTGCCAGTAAAACAAAACAAAAGAGGATTGAATATGATCCTGTTGAAAAAATCATTATCATCAGGGTTATTGCTACAAATACCTTCTTCGACGATCGGCGGAATACTTTCTGCCTCCATGAGTTCATCTGAAGCGTCATCAAAGGCCGCGTCCATGGATTGCTTGAAATCGTCGGAATCTTGTGGCAAGTCAGCTGATAAGAAAACAAGCAACATGTTAGCATATGATAGCACAGACAAGAAAGGAAAATACAAAGAAGTCATGCCGGGTGAAGATTCTGGAATCACTCCAGGATCCCTTGGTTCTTCTTCAGATGTTGCAGCCGGATCCGTCACTGCCTCATTGGTTGGAACCTCAGGCATCATCAAGTCCTCATTTTCCACTGAAAAAGGGAGAGAAGGCAAATCAAAACAAGAAAATCTTAAAGAAAGAAACAAAAAGGGAAGATAAGAGGAATCATACCTTCATCAACGGTTTCTTCCTCTCGGCTCCTCTTTTCCGGAGGCTCACCAACATCCCTTCACATCTCTTCAACGGTGGCAAGAGGGACTTCTAAATCAGGAGAGTCATCGTGTCGTCTCTTATTATGGCACTGCCCTTTCCTCCTCTTGCTTCTATGGGTTGGTTTACTTGAAGTACACGCTCCACTGTCAAAGTCAGGAGCTCCGCTTGATTCCTCACTGGATGGTCTACTCTTTCCAGTAGACTCGATGGAAGTCTTCGTCAGTTCCGCTTGTATCCAAGCGTCGATCTCGACTTCCTCCTCTTCTACCTGTTCCAAGACCTCACTAGGTATCTCTTGTACAGCTCTTGATCTGATGATGTCCTGTTCATTGAGAAAGCCGATCTTGTGCTTCTCTCCGGAAAGGAAAGCCAGAACTTCCTCTTGTCGGACTCCATCTGATCTGCCGAGACCCTTCCCAGGAGACTGCTTGACATCAAGCTCCTT
Source organism: Cinnamomum chago (assembly GCA_038049695.1). Taxonomy (NCBI): domain Eukaryota; kingdom Viridiplantae; phylum Streptophyta; class Magnoliopsida; order Laurales; family Lauraceae; genus Cinnamomum; species Cinnamomum chago. The sequence goes on along the minus strand of CP142454.1, from coordinate 53,583,635 downwards.
CTTGGAAAGCCCCCTGTACAATGAAAAGCTTTCCGCAAACCATTTCGTGAAGCCAGCAGTTCGGAAAGTGAGCAACTTAGGATAGGAAATCATGGTGGTCCTTCCATCCTGCAAACCTCCAAAGTGCTTCACCATGCTTGAAGACGCTCCAACAACGCCTTGAGAGAAGCCCAACTGCAGCACGAGACGCGAGGAAACATACGGCTGCATATCAACAAAAAGATGTCTCCGGTACACCATCGTACTAACACGTTTGTTAAAAAGCCACCCTTTTTCTACATTGGTCAAGGAGTAATGTCTTCCCGACCCCGCCCTGGTGGAACCACGGGAGGCTCCAAAATCAAAAGCCTTCTTCTGCAAACCCGGAGAAAGCTTCACTGAAGATTGCCCAATCTCGACGACCCTAAACCGTCGGATCCTCAAACGGGCAGACAAGAGAGATTCGGAAAAGGCTGTCCCTCTAACCAACCGAATCATGAAAGGGTCATCATCATGTGCAACTCCTAAGCGGTGGAAGCCGGGACAGTGGTAAACATACCATGAATAAAAAATATGGGTTGAAAATACCCTGTTCATAGGGAGCCCAAGCCGAACTAGAAAAGCAGCAGCCTGCAGTTCGGTACACAAGTAGGAGTAAAGAGCTGGCACCAAAGCCAACCGCTCTGAACGCCATTTGACAAGCAGAAAAAATACAATGCGGCCTGATGTGTGTTCCATCTCCTCCAGCAAAACACCCTCACCTAACCAATAAGTGAGGTAAACAGCGAGATCCCTTCACAGTGCAATGTCAAGACAAATGGTGTCTGTACTCTCGAACAACTTTTTAAAGTCATCTCGCATAACAGAGATCTTCTTCAAACCTGGGTTCTTGGCCCTAGCATCTTGGGCCATACCTTCAGAAGACTCTCCGCCGTCAAAGAAGTTAGAGCTACAATTCTTCCAACTGCTACACCGGACTTTCGAGCCCTCCTTTTCCTTCAAAAAATCATAGAAGGTGACAAGCTGAAAGTACAGGAGCCTGAACTCCTCAGATTGCTCCTCAAGAACACTGTTGATGGGCATAAACTCCTCATAGAGTTTGCCAAGGATAGGCAGCCCGGTGATGACGCTTAATTCCTTCAAAGTAAAACCAATCTCACCATTTGTCACAACGAAGGTGTTGGTTTGAGGAATGAATGACTCTAGCATGGCCATGAAGGTCTCATCAGAGAAAACCACGGTCTTCCGAAAAGCGCGAACCGGGTCGAAGATCCCGACCTCCTTCAAAATGGCACCACCAACCCGCAGGGTGTGATCAGCCCATGATTCCCAACTCGAATCAGCACTGAAACTGCCACGAAGTCGAAAAGGCTTCACCCAACTGCTGTCGTCACCCGGAAAAATGCCAAGGCCAACCGGTCTCAAATTGACCGAAGGATGGTCAGAACCCTGGTAGCCACTGGAGGGCATGAACATGTCTATACAGACGGGCGGCTTCTCTGCAAATCCGGAAGGGCCGCCAACAAAAGCCCCGGTCTTTATCACATTGGTCCTCTTTACCCAGCTTGGAGGATCCTCCCTCTTGGGACACGTGGGAGAAAGACTCATGATCGAGACAGTCCGATCAAAAGTCGACTGGGTAGAAATAGTTCTCTTTTCACCATCAGCTGTGCAAGAGAACTGAAAGCATCTTCTTTGGTACGTTAGGTCGTCAGGGACTGCATCGCCAAAGAAAAAGGTAGGCTTGGGCATAATGCTCTGATCGTCCATGACCCAAGGACGGTTGCTTACCATAATTCTGTAGAACTCCTCATCCTTGAGAGTGATTAATCGCTGTCTCATCTCATCGCGGTTGAGGGAGTCACACTCTTCCAGGTTTCTCTCCACAAACTGGACCTTCTCCCAGGCCTGTTGTACAACCACATTAGGAGACCTGGTAGACCGATGGTGTGTATCAGTAGCAGGCTCTTTGCCCTTATTCGTTCTGGAGGAACTACCTGCAAAGGATGAAAAAGGAAAAAAATCAATCATTAAAGTGATAGAATTTTGATAAAAAAAAAGATAAAATTCTAGCGAAATTTTGGCATGATTCCGGGACAATTCCGAAGAAAAGGGAAACATCCTGACAAAGATAGGAAGCTTGAAGATGAGCTCAACGAAGCATCCTCAAAGAAGGTCTGAACTCAAACATTGCTACGAGATCAAACCAATCTCATCAAATCTCCGCAAGCTTGAAAAAGGGCTCAACATCGCTGCGAGCTCCAAACTCCAAAACTTACAAAGCTCCTCAAAATCCAGCAAGATCAGGAAATGGTTCAACATTGTTGCGAGCTCCAAATCCCAAAACTTGCAAAAGATTTCTAGGTATGCATCATCATGCTATCCCAATCAATTTACTAAAAAGCATGCATTCAAAAAATCATCATGCATTCGATGCTAGGAAAACTTTAACCAAAGTTTGATCAATTCCAACCCAACTTGGTCAAAATCAATCAAACTTTGTCGAAGTCAAAATTCATGTTGACTTGACCTAGAGAGTCTAGCCTTTTATCTTGATGTATCAAAAGAAAAAAAAGAGAAAGAAAGACAATATGCATGAACATCTTGGAATGCATAAACCTCATCATCACGGTGCATAAACCTCATTATCATGGTGAGCAAAAAAAAAAAGAGAAGCAAAAAAAAAAGGGAGAGAGAAGTTTCAACAAAAAAAAAATTTGGACAGCAAGCCGTGGCCCACTGCCACGTGGCAGTACGGCCAGGTCCGTACGGACCTATCCGTATAGCCAAGAAAAAAAAAAGAAAAAAACGTGCAAAATGAAAAAAAAACCGTCAGCAAAAAACAAAAAAAAAAGCACGTGAAAAAAAAAGAAGAAAAAGAAAACACGTGAGAAAAAAGGGGAAAACGAAAAAAAAAGAAGGAAGAAAACAAAAGAAAAGGAAAGAATTCTACTTCTAGAATGGAAAATTTCTTGTGGAGGAAAAAAACTTACTTGAAGCCATTGATGGATAAGAAGAAGAAAAGCTTGAAGATCTTTGAAAAAAAAGAAGAATTCTTGATCTTGGAGCACTCTTGAAGACTCTTGCAAAGAAAGAAAGCAACGAAGCAAAGATCCAATCTCCTCTTGCTTTTATAGAAGAGAGTAAATCAAAAGAGGAAACAAGGAGAAAAGAAAGGAGGTAAGTGCTAAAAATTAGCAACTTTCCCAAAAAAAGGGAAATTTGAGATATTCTCTCCTAAAGAGAAGATTCTTTGAGAAATTTTCTCCAAAAAGAAAGGGAATGAAAAGTATTCTCTCCCCAAGAGAGATACTTTGAGAATATCTCCCAAAAGAAAGGAAACTTGAGAGATTCTCTCTAAGTAAGAGTATTTTTAGATATTCTCTATCCAAAAGAGATATTTTTAGATATTCTTTACAAAATGATACCATGTGAGATCTAAGCCATCTTTAAAAGCTTAACGTCCCATGGGCTAGCCCACATGAGCTGAGTTTGACCACCTAGGCACTAAAAGGGGCTTACTTTCAAAAAAATTCCTCTTACTAAGAGCATACAAAATGGTTCCATGCCTCTTCTGAGTCGATTGAACCATTCAAAAACAAAAAGAGAAAGCTTCATGAGTTTAAAAAAAAAAAAACCAAACCATCCAACCTCATGAACCAAATTTCGCCAAAATTTTGAAATTGACATTCCACAAAATCCAAACTTGCCCCCCAACTTGCCACGTACAGCTTGTTAGGTCACAAGGTCAAAACCCAAAAATCAAACCTCAACCCCCTAACCTGCCACATACAGCTCATTAGGTCACAAGGTAGAAAAAAACCAAAAAATCCTTCTTGATCGCCTGATGCGCCACATAAAGCCCTTAGGTTCACAAGATAAAAAAGAAAACCCAAATCCAACCCCCTCATGTCATTTTCAAAACTTTGCCTTGAGATGGTACGTGATCCCTCTCACTACCATAAAATCCCTTTGGAAACCTAAAAGGCTATTAAAAAAAATGCTCAAAGACTCTTGGTCAAATCAATGGCTCTCCTTCAAGTTTCTCTTCGAGGCACATCGACTCCAAAAGCTACTCATCGCTGTACCTCGAGGGGGCAATTGTTGACACAAAAAATGTCACTTTGCCTCTTCAAACATCAAGAAGCTATATGAAATCGCTTCCTACTACAAACAGGCAATGCTGCTTCAAGCATCATATCTTGTTAGAATCAAACAAAAACTTCAGGATCCTCCAAGACAGCCAAAAGAGGAGTACACATGAAGGCCATTCCGACATCATTTGGCCTAACTTCATTCCTCCGGCAGCAAACAGGCGCTCCTGGCAGCGGCGGCGTCGAAGATATCAAAACTTCAATCAGAGCCTACGGATGGTTTCAAAATACCTCCAAAAGGCTCCACATCAAATTTTAGGTCGTTTCGACAACGTTTGACCCGACTTTGATGCTCCCAAAGAAAATCGAGGCTACCGGCGGCGCAGCACCCCGGGACCATAACATCCAAATCGGATCTAATGGATCATCTCAAAATGACTCCAATAGGCTCCACATCAAATTTCAGGCCAATCAGACATCAATTGACCGCACATCAAAGCGCGACATCTTCCTCGCAGCAAATCAAGCCTGGCAGTGACGGGACCCCAAATGGCTTCAAAACTCAAACAAAAGCCCATGGCTGGTCCTATCTGCTGCTCAGGAGGCTTCACGTCAAATTTCAGGTCATTCCGACATCATTTGACTTAGTTTCAACTCTTGACAAAAATCGGCAACTCTACGCGGGAAAGTCTTCGGCTTTTCCAAAAAATAGGAAACTTTGTGCTTCGATTTGCATAGCTTCGCGTCAGGTTTTCTTCAGGAGAATCAAGCCAAAAAATGAGGAAAATGTCAAGAAAAATACAGGAGAAAAAAAAAAGAAACAAAAAGTTCGAAAAACGGCAGATAAAGCGGCGACCAAAGGGGAGAAATTCCCCCATGGTCGCTGGCGACCACAGGAATCCAGGTCGCCGGATTTCCGCCGGGTGACCCGTTTTCCGTCCTTTTTCGTGCTTCAGAAGTTCCAGCCCCTATAATTTCCTAAAAATATGATTTTTGATTCTCGAAATCGACTGATCTTCGTCTACATCTTGGATCCGCCGTCAAGAGCATGAAATCATCATTGATCGCTCCAAGATCGCCAACTGGCTGACCAAAAAAGTGCACTTTCTGTCCGACCGATCGAGAAATCGACAAGACAGATGTCACCAGCCTACTGGTATCAACCAATGTCTGAAGTTGCATGATCATCCGACATCGATCAACATGAAGATCCATCGTCGATCATCGCAAAAAGAATTCCAAAAGACGCGGCACGGCCCGTGACTCTTCAAATCCCCGACGACCACTTAATGTTGTTAATTAACCCAACTTAATGCGGTCATTAACTCATTATTTTGGACGGCCCAATCAGATTCAAGGAAATGGGAGTTACAAGTCAAAGTGATCATGGCATTAAAGTTATGAAACTCCTCTCATCATGGAGATTAAAGGCGATTAAAAGCCCATCATTCTCCATCGGCCAATCAAATTCAAGGAAAAAGGAGTTACAAAATCAAGAAATAAAAACTTGTAACTCCTCCCATCATGAAGCTTTAAAGCCATTAATGCTTATAAACCCTCCTAATGGCTACCAAAGGCCTATAAATAAGAGACCATTCCAAGAAGAACGGATCCGAAAATCAATCAAGAAATCCATCCAAAAAAATCGGAGAGAATTAGCTAGGAAGATAATCCAGAAGCTCTGCTACTCTGAAGAAATTGTGCTGCAACAAACACTAAAAGGTGATTGAAGTCCCTTGGGGGGCACTCCCCCCCAAGAAAAAGCCTTCTCTTCTCCTATTCAACATGGCCAAGACGCGGCTCTTCAGCCCGTCTTTTCATTTTTTTATTGGGATATGACCTTCCCTTGGTCCTTATCCTCTAAAAAACTGAAGTCCAAGCCAAGCCAAAGAATCAAAGCATCAAGCGTTCTCATTTGAAGGACGATGGCGAAGTCCATATATGACTTGCCACCGTCGATCTGAATGGGTCCCCGCAATCTCCTGAGAAGTCAGATCCCTTTTCTTACTTTCTGTTGTATTTTGTATTTTCTTTAAGAGAAAAAAAATCACAATTCTTGTCTTCCATTTTGATAAGATTTGTAAATCTCCTTTCACGGCAAAATCGCCTTCCATGGCACAAATCGCCTTTCACGGCATAAAAAAAAACCTTGTCTCTTTTCTTAAATATATGTGCAATGGAAAGTTAGAAAAAATGTTGATTTCCTTTCTACTTGCGAAGGTGAATCTCTGGATCACCATTTCTAAATTCCAAGTGGAATAGAAAATCTGGCATACCCGTATAAAAATGTTGATGCCCTTTTTTCTCCCCCTTTCTTCCCTCCATTCGGATCCTCTCGGTGACCCCGGGGACGGATGGGAGAGGAGCGGAAGGAAAATCGGGTCCATAAAAAAGGCTCAGATCTGAACTCAGTGTGAATTTCCCGCAGGTGGGCGGTCAGCTAGCGGTCACCTGTCGGCTAGCTGCCTGGTGGCTGGCGGCTAACCGACCTAGGTTTGGTTACAATTCCAGAGAGCTGCAATTTCTCTCCTGAAGGCGCGGTCAACCAACGGCTAACCATAGTTAACCGAGCCGTCGCGGTTACAATTCCAGAGAGCACTCTTTTCTTCCTGAAGACATGGTTAGCCTCACGGTTAGCCAGCGGCTAACCACCGAACTCATCGGCAGCTAACCGCCAGCTAACCGAACTCATTTCGGTTATATTTCTAGTGATTTGTATCTAAACTGGAAAATCCACGGTTAGCCTTGCGGTCAGCCAGCGGCTAACTGCCGAACCCATTGGCGGCTAACCGCCAGGTGACCGACCTTACCCAGGAATTTTGAAATGAAGAGGGTTTTCGTCCTAATCATTTGTGAACCCTTTTAGAGAATGATGGGGACTAATCACCTGGAGATATGTATGAAGCCTGTTTGAGAAAGAAACCACATTACGAAGATTCATTGAATGTTTTGAAATTATCAAGGTGTATAAGGAGCCCGGAATGTCTCCAAACTCTAGGAGTACCAAGTTGTTATTAAAACGACATACATGACCCCTATTCACCTTAAACAAATCTTGAACCTAATACTTTGCCCGAAACATCAAAAGTTAAATCAAGTCTTCTTGTTCCCGATATCTATACTACATGACTTGTTATTCCCGAAAGTATTGAAAATGTACTTGTAGTATTTGTTAGTCCGAAGTGCATTGCCTGACATGAAATGAAAGTTGTGCCTTAAAACACCCCCGTCCAACTTGTTTACATACTTGCACTTGATGTACTTTACACATGTCTTGATTTCTATTATTTAACCTATGAGTCGGCACCACTGAGCTTTGATAACCTTGTCGGTTTGATCCATTGACTTGGAGATCCCCCTCTTATCCCACCAGTTGCAGTTTGGATCCTGCTACCCAATTATTACTGTGGTCTTGTCCCAATACCCCAGATTGCTACCATGGTTCCCGATACCCCGCTCGCCACTGTGGTTCCCGATGCCTGGCTTGTTACCGTGTTCATGTCCCGTATATTATATCTATATGTATATTTCGTTGATTCTCTTCACTTCGGTGACTGAGATTAATGCCCCGATATGCTCTTTTCACTTCGGTGATAGAGGACTTAGCTTTGTGTGGTTGTCATCTTGCTTGTTTTTGTTGGAAAATAGGTGGGTCATTCAGATAGGTTTCAAAAACTTTTGACCCACTTGATGCATGGATCAACTATCTAGAAGGCAACAAACCCAATCCAGGATGCAATCCATCAAACTCATAAATCATGTACAACAATATTACCTATCTAGAAGATAGAAAAGACCACCTAAACATGCAACCACAAAATCTACAGCATACAAGGATGTAGATATACCTTTGGAGCTTAGTTGTGCTCTAATGGAGAATTTGAATTCTTTCTTTGATTATGAACACCTTCACTAACCAAATCAAAATCTCCAACACCTTTTGATCTTCCACGCTATGACCCGTATTAGATCTCTTTTCTCAAGAAGATGGTGGAATCTCCAAGAGAAAACCCAACTAGTAACTCTAAGGAACTAGAGGAGAAAGAGAAGAGAACTTAGAGAGGAAGAGAACTTGTGCAACACTTGCACAAAGGGGCTGGAATTGCTCTATGTATTATGGACGTCCAAGAGGGGTTTGTTCCTCTTTATATAGCCCTCCATTCCACCTCTTTTCCTATTTGAAATAGAAGTTTAACTCCCATTACAAAATAGTAAACTTCTCCCTTGCTAGTTGCCATAGAAGTCTCACTTCCACAACAATTAGTAGCTTTCTCCTTTCTAATTAAAATAGAAGTCCTACTTCCATTAATAATTAGTAGCTTACGATTACCACTATTAGAAGTTTCACTTCAAATAGAAATAGTAACCTTCCTTTTAGAGTTCAAGTAGAAATAGTAACTTTCTAATAACTTGGGCTAGCGTGGGGACCACTAGGGATTCCTTAGAAAATTGACTCCAACTGGGACACGCGACCCCACATCTCATGTGCAACCCGGGCCCACAGTTAATTGCAAATAACTCCACTATATAAATGCAATTGCACTCCAGTCTTAGGAATATATTACAATGAAGACCCTAAACTTCCTTAGTACCACAAGTAGGCCCCTCCATCTATATCCATGGATCAATTGGACCTGTCCACCAAATTAGATCCATATCTTATTATCCTTGAGCCCCAATTAATTATAGTGATCATTTGGTACCGAACCAATTAACTCTTAATTGGAATGGGTGCGCACTTACCAATGATAAATCCATTAATTGGCATAAGGGGATATTAAAGATAGATTCCATCTTGACCATTGAATGTTCCCACAACTCTACTACCACGTACCCAAATCACCGAGGTGTTGACCTACAATTGGCCTCACTCATTGGTGACTCAAAGCAAATGAATAGATAGAAACTTGAGTTCATTAATGTCTCAGGATTATGAGCCTGTTGCTAGGGAATTATGAGAGCAGACCTTATAGTGAAGACAGTGTATATAAGGTGCTTCGCATGGTCCTTCAATGCATCCAATGTACCAGCACCATGATCCAGAATCTTACATTCTGATGATCGAGACAAATCACACTATCTCATAGTGATCAAAGCGCTGCAACCTTGTTAGATGAGATGCACAATCTCATCACTGGTTGTGAAGATATTTAAGTATAAGATTTGCAATACATGTCTCCTGTATGTGGATCTCATCCATACACATGTATTACATCTAGTATACTTGTGGACTCCGGTTCATCTCTTGAACCATTATGTCATTTGTATTGGTTATGTGCAAGTATATAATTAAACACCATTCATCTCATGAAAGGAAAGCAAGATTGTTTTGATAAATAAAGAAATGAATCAATTCATTACATCATATACTTGGTATTGAGACCATCAAAACTAACAGTTTTCCCGTCTCCTTGGTTACCTTGCATGATTTACATTGCATACTTGTTTTTGAGTGAATGATTTATCTCTTTTATTAAAATTATTATTTAAACAGGTTTAATTGCTTTTGAAGGTAAATTCATTTATTATTATATTGTTATATCTTTTCACCCACCTGCCAGACTGTCGTGTCTGATCCTTTGCTTTGGTACTCAAGTCTGGATATTGCCTACCCCGAGGCGGAGTTTGAGGAGGTGGTCGGTGAACCGCAACGTTTAGTAGAGTTGCATGCCGATGATGTTGTCTAGACATTCGGCTGCCTCGAGTTACATCACATTTTGAGGGTTATGGTTAACCATTCTTTTGGGAATTATATTTTGTTTATATTGGCCTTTGTTGGCCTCTATTTTTGGGCATGTAATTAAATGATCTTTTGTATAAAATTTAACCAATACTTTGGGAAATGCTAACGATCATTGCTCACTCTAACATCAAGTTAAACACATATGTTATTAGCCTTGTGGTTTTCAAAATGAATTATCAATTTGATTTGTTACACGCTTCCGCACCTAAACAAAAATGACCTATGTTGTTGTGATATCCTCACCGCGGACACCTATGGGAAATTAAATAAATGTGTGCATCTTATCACCACACCTCATCACTTCACTTCACTTCATACTAGTCCCGATCCCGGATTAGTTCGGTGGACCCGGTCCGGCCGCGACAACTACTTGAGTAGGATGACGGTTGGTGCGGAACACCGTTATCCGCCATCTGAGAAAGAATGGATCGCGCTGATGTTTGAAGTCCAAAAGTTGCGACATTATTTGTTATCGCAAAAGGTCCATCTTGTGTCTAGGATAAGTCCCTTGAAAACCTTAGTCACAAAAGCTGGATCTTTGAATGCAAGATTAGCCAAATGATCCACTCCCCTCTCCCAATATGACATCATATATGTGCCACACCGAGCAGTAAAGGGCCAAGCTTTAGCTGACTTCTTAGTTGCGCATTCATTACCACCTGACTCTGAGCTATAGGATACTCTTCTTGATGAGCCAGTGTTTTATGTTGAAGTTTTTCAGACATCTCGAGAAAAGAGTTGGGAGATGTATTTTGATGGTGCCACATGAATGGGAGAAGATGAAGAAAGAACATCAGGGGTGGGAGTTATTTTCATAACTCCCGATGGACATATGATCCCGCATTCCTTTTCACTAACAAAGTCATGTTCAAATAATATTGCATAATATCAAGCCCTCATCATGGGAATGGAAATGGCTCTTCAAGCAAGTTGAATATTTGGAAATACGAGGAGATTCAAAACTCATCGTAAACCAAATGAATGATGTATATGAAGTGAAGAAACCTGACCTACGCCCTTATCATAAAATGGCGTGTAGGCTTATGAGCAAATTTGCATATTGCAATATTGAGCACATTTCATGGGGTCAGAAGTCTCGAGCAGACTCTTTGGCGAGTTTGGCAGCCTCGATAGCGCTCCCTAAAAGTCTGGGGATCCGAACCCTAGAGGGGGGGTGAATAGGGTGAGCTTCAATTATGACCAAATTTAACTTCTTTAACTTAAACTAGTCACAAGTGATGATTACAAATAAAATGCGGAAGCTTAATAAAAAACAATCACCACAAAGAAAACACCATAACACAAGGATTTATAGTGGTACGGCCTCAATGCCTACATCCACTACCGACTTGTGATCCAACACCCCACCGGATTTCCACTATTTATGCTTTTCAATAGGCTAAGCAATAACCTTTACAATGATGTTTTTCAAGGCTCAACATCAACCTTTACATTATGCATTTCTTAGGCTAAGCAATAACCCCTTCAACCACAAGGTTGGTTATCTCTCTAATTAGTGTCTAACATGCACTTGATGGAGATACAATTTATAGCTCTTAACAATGCCTCTTGATTAGGCGGATATGAAAGTGATAATCTAATACACACATATACTAAATGAATGCAAAGATGTATGCTCATGAGGTGTGTGTGTGTGATGACCTCAATTAATTTGAAAATGAAAGCTCATAAATGTATGCCTAAGGCTTTTGAAAGTTTTAGCTCATAAAACATTTATGATTGAGGAAATGCTAATCATATGTTAAAACTAACTTGTAAAAGATATACATTTATATCCTAAACAAGTTGTGAAAATTCAAAGACCAAAACATGTGAAGCATAGGGATGTCAATCAAATCAACAATGTAGCTCAAAACATAAAAATAGATTTGATTGAAATAAGGGGACAAATCATATGTAATTATAAAAACAACTTGAACATGATATACCTATCAAAGCAAAGCAAGTTGTGAAACTTTAAAACAAAGTTACATATGATTTGTAAAGATGTTGAATCCAAAACATAAGATATATTTGAAAGAGATTTTCTTATGATGAAAAACAACAACCAAAGATTCAACCAAGTATATGAATCATGTTACATATAATTTCAAAGATTCTTTCATTAACATGATCTACTTAGATTTACCAAATAAAGTACTACTTGGATTGAATCAAATGGTGATGCATCCAAAAAAATAGATAAATTCAAAACATAAAACATGTTAAAGACACAACAAATCATAGTTTATCATGCTACAAAAGGTTTACCAATAATTAAAACAAAGCATGAAAACATATGATTAAGGAAAGTAGAGCTTACTTGTAATTTAACTCATTAATCCAAGCTTTAGCTTTCCTAATGGTCCCCTTCATCCCTTAGTTCATTCCCCTTTCATTGGCCTCAAAACCTCTCAAGGAGGGCCTTAAAATTGCTAACTTTTAACAAAAGAAAGAACTAATATTTATAGCCAAAACAGCCCAACGGCTAGTCCCCCGGTCGACCTGGCCTTCACAACGGTAAAAAAAGTGACCGTTTGAAAAATGGCCAACGATAGTATACCCGGTCGACCTGGGCCTGGCTCGGTCGACCTGGTACACTGCGTTTCTGGCCTGGGACCAAAATTCCCTAAAATCCATTTTTCAAAGTATTTTTGGTTGGGAATTTTTTGGGCCATTAAATCAAGCTTAAAAACATGTTTTAAATCATTCTAAGGGTTTTAAAACATGAAACATAAAAAGCCAAAAAAGATTCAAAATTATAAAACCAATGGCTTGCTTGATTTTCTAAAACTCCTTTTTCAAAAACAAATGCATCCAAGATTAAAAACAAAACATGCATAAATCAATATTTCTACAAGTATAAAAACCAATGCATGTATAAAACAAGATTTCAAGTTTTTATAAATCAATGCACATGTGTAAATCAAATGATGCTAGAATGATAATACATCCATCAAATTGCAACCTACAAAATTCCTAACACTCCCAAAAGGAGAGATCCTTAATATGGTGGTTTGTGAATGAAGGATCTTACCACCATTGGACACACATGAAGCTATTGTTGAATGCCAACAAGTCCAAGTTGTTGGAAGTAGGTGGGCCTCATGGATAGGTTTTCAAAACTTTTGACCCGCTTGACTCAGGGATCAAGTACCCATAAGGCCATAAACCACATCCAGCATCTAATCACTCAATCTCATCAATCATGTACAGCAATAAACTCTATCTAGAAGATAGAAATCGGCAACAATCAAGCAACAAAAAATCTACAACATTCAATGAAATAGATTATACATTTGGAGCCTGGGAGTGCTCTGATGGAGAAGAAGACAATTAGCTTGAACAAGAACTCTTTTTGTAGCGAATTAGGATCTCTAAGACCTTGTTGTCTTCCACTCTATGAGCCGCTATCAGATCTCTCTTCTCAAGAAGAATCATGGGATCTTTAAGAGAAAACCAACTAGAAGCTCTTAAGGAACAAGAAGAGAAACTAGAAGAGGAAGGAGAGATGGGCGTGCAAAACCTTGCACTCTAGGGGTCTTGGGCATCAATTCCAATGCATGGACGTCCAACCCCTTGCTTCCCTTATATAGATTTGGCAACCTCCTCTTGTACTAATTGAAATAGAAGTCTCACTTTCACAATAATTAGTAACTTTCTCTTCCAACTATTACCACTATTATAAGTCTCACTTCAAATAAAAATAGTAACTTTCTAATTCATTTCTTTTAGAGTTTAAGTAGGATTAGTAACTTTTTAATAACTTGAGCTAGCGTGGGGACCACTAGGGATTCCATAGAAAGTTGGCTCCAACTAAGACACCAGGACTCCACTTCTCATGTGCAATCTGGGTGCACAGTTAATTACAAATAACACCACTATATAAATGCAATTGCACTCCAGTCTTAGGAATAAATTACAAAGAAGACCATAAACTTCCTTATGACCACAAGTAGGCCCTTCTATCAATATCCATGGATCAATTGGTCCAGTCCACCAATCTTAGATCCATGTCTTAATATCCTTGAGACCCAATTAATCTCAGTGATCATCAGTACCATCCAATTAACTCTTAATCAAGATGGGTGAGCACTTACTAATGATAAATCCATTAATTAGCATAAGGGGATAATATAGATAGATTTCATCTTGAATATTGAATGTTCCACGGTCCCACTACCACGTACCCAATACACCAAGGTGTTGACCTACAGTTAGCCTCACTCATTGGTGACTCAAAGCAAATGAATAGACAGAAACATGAGTTCATCAATGTCTCATGATTGAGAGCTTATTGCTAGGGAATTATGAGAGCAAACCTTAAAATAAAGACAGTATTCCACAAGGTGCTTCTCATGGTCCTTAAATACATTTAATGTACCAGCACCATGATCTAGAATCTTACATTCTGATGATCAAGACAAATCACACTATCTCATAGTGATTAAAGTGCTACAACCTTATCAGATGAGATGCCTAGTTTCATCACTGGTTGTAAAGATATTAAAGTATAAGATTTTTGAAACATGTCTCCCGTATGTGGATCTCATCTATACACATATATCACATCTAATATACTCATGGGACCCGGTTCATCTCATGAACCATCATGTCAGATGTATTGGTTATGTGTATTAAGTAACAAAATATCATTTATCTCATGAAAGGAAAACATGATTTTATTGATAAATAAAAAAATTAATCAATTTATTACATCATCTGATGGATTGAGAGCATAAAAACTAACAATCTCCCACTTGGGCTCAATGCTAGTCAGGGTTGTATCTCATGCCCATCCCATCTACATGTTGCTCAAAGACTTTGGTAGTCAAAGGCTTAGTAAGGGATCTGCCAAATTGTTCACAGAGGTTATCTTAGTGATAACAATATCCTCTCTACACAATCTCTCTGACTAAGTGATTGTAAGGCCCCAACCCAGGTTTAGTATGATTAATTATTGTTTGAGCCGTGACTAGTCTCTAAGTGGGATTAGAGGCCGATTAGCTTAGTTTTTAGTTAGATCAGACTTTTCAACAACTTTGGGGAATTTTGAGAGCCATTGGACTTAGTTTGACACGGGCCGGGGCGCCCGTGTGACGTGTATTGAATTGGGGAATTTGTTCTATATTTTGAAAAAAAATTATTTTTACTCCTTTTGATTTGTTTAATGGATCTTAACAAGTTTCATGTCTTATCCAACTGGATTTGAGACTCAGAAATCGCGTTTTTTGAGAAAAAGGGCAAAAACGACTTTTCACACTAAATCTATGCATGAATTTCGAAAATTGCAAAAATTGGGAAAAATATACTTTTTGGAAACTAGATATTCCGACGATCGACTTTGTCTTCTTCGTTGTTTTTATCTGGGACCCACAAGTGTTAGTTTCAGCCACTTGAAGTTTTGGAACCCACATGCCCACTTAAACAAACCCAAGATGGGTTCTTTCTTCTCCATTTCATTGTTCCTGCAATCTTTTGGCTTAGATAAGGGTTTACTATTCCTCTCTTCCAGCCTCTCTGTCTCTCTGTCTCTCTCTCTCCTCTTGCATGACTACTTCTTGAGTTCCAAATAGAGATTTGATCTCATACTCTTCTTCCTCATCTCTCAAGCATTCCAAGGATACCTTTTTCAAGAACATTGAGTTGGAACAACCCTCTTCTCCAAGCCCTTCTTCTTGATTTGAGCTGTAAAAAGGTTAGCAAAGGCTACCCTTTTTGAAAATCATGGTTTTATTTACTTTTAGAGTTTCTTTTTCATACATGCAAAGGGGTTCTTGAAGAGTTTCCTTCATTTGCAAAAATGTTGGATTTCTAGGGTGTTTTCATGGGGTTTTTTTTTTTGGGTCTTTGTAGATTGGAGCTTGGGCTGTTGAGAGATCATCTTGGAGTGTTTTATTTCTCCTCTTAGCCAAGGCAAGTAACTATTCAGATAATGTGTTTACATACTATTTATAGAGATTAGTGGTTTCATTTCTTAAAATTTTTGAATCTCTCTCTCTCATGTTGTTTTTCTTCTTTCAATTTATGGACTAATTCTTAGGTTGTTTAAATGATTTGTTGATATCTACATTTTTGTTTCTAAGTGTTGTTTCAACAATTTGAAATTCTTTGGCAATGAATCTTCTTGAGTTAGTCCTAAACATTTTAATGTTAGTGTATTTGTGGTGCATGAAAATGCTTTGCTTTTATCAAAATTTTGTTTGGAAAGATGGAATAAATTAGTGTATGGATGTTTTAATGGATTGTTGTGGCAAGGAGAAGCCCAAAATGTGTGAAATTGATTGTGGGAGAGAAGAAGTGGAAAAAGAATCACAAAAGGAAGAGAAAAAAATGCAATTTCTGCACTTAAAACTAGCCGAGGCAGCAGCCTGGCCCGCTCTAGCGGACCTAGGCAGCAGCCCAGGCCTGTTTTCTGTGTCATTTTTTGGGCCATTTTCAGGCCCATTTCAGGCCTTTTTCCAGCCCATTTTCAGGCCTGTTTCCAGCCCTTTTTCCAGCCCATTTCCTCCATTGTTTGAAGTCCATTTAGCCCCTATTGACGCATGGAAGTCCAAAAGAATACATTGAATTGAATAATTTTGAATCGTGAAATTTAAATGGGAAAAGTGATGGAATTGCTTGATGTTAGAATTACCCGGGAACTTGTTAAAGTCTTAATATACACTTTATACCCTTAATTGTCAGAGATCTTTAGTGGCACCAAGCTCCTCATTTATTATCGACATTAAGAGCCTAAGTGTATATTGAGACGACCCGTGGTAAGCCAATGAACCATTATACACTAATTCATTCCAAGTTATAAAGTTTATATGTTTTTCTTTTATAATTTGATTTGAAATGGATTGAGTGGTTCGCCACGTTTGGAAATATCGATAAGACTACTCATTTGATTTGTTCGCTATTGTTTGTTTGTTATTGTTCAGAGTAGTTATTTTTATCGATGAAAATGTATTTAAATGATTTGATATATTGATTTAAAATTTCGATCGGCACCACTAAGCATGGGATCTTTGTTGGATTGATCACCCGACCTAGAATCCTTAAAAATTATCGCCAACTGCAGTTTGGGTCCCCATTGATTGTTTCGGCCATGGCTACGATTAGATCGTTCCGTCCATTTAATATGGTTCGATAATTGATCAAGTATTTTCATTACTTCGGTGATAAAGTACGTTATTGATTGAATACTCTTGTTATTTTAATAATGAAGTATGTTATTGATTGAGTGCTCTTGTTACCTCGGTAATGGGAGAATATTGCAGATGTGGATCGCCATTGTTTTACTCGATTGTCATTGATTTATTCGATTAATATGTTTCTTGAAATTATTAATGTTTTATAAACTCTGTCTTTTGTTATCTATTTAATTGCTTGTTAGACCGTCGCATCTGATACTTTATTGTTTGGTACAAGATTTCGACCCCTCCCCCTTTGAGGCGGAGCGAGAGGAGGAGGCGGGCGAGCCGCCGATTGGACAAGAGTGGCAACCCAATGTTGTTGTTTAGACGTCGGGTTGGGTTATGAGACGAATCACTTTTGGGGATAGATGTTTCATTTTGGGAACTTGTTATAGCCTCTGTTGGCTTTTTGTTGGGAAAATTGTAAATCTTAACTAACTTTTGTTATTGTACTAAACTTGAATTATTATGAGCTTATTAATGATATATTTCTCATTTTGACACAAGACTCCATCAACCATTTTATGTTATTTATTGAAATAAATGTTTGCTACATTGCTTCCGCGAAGTTTATACATGATGAAAGAAATTTTGTACCATGATGGATTGAATTCGAGGATCCTCTCCACGGAAACTTGTGGAAAACCAGCGTGTGCGGGTGGAATTTCCTGGCCCGCCGCGCCGCGGCCCGAGATTCGGGACATGTCTTGTAAGGTCTCGGTCCGGGGGCATGACATGCTTGGTATTAGAGCGAGAAATGTTTTGGGCAATTAAAAATGGATTAGAAGCATAGGGATGTGGCAAGGATTCGTTGAATGTTCATTAGTTAGTATCGATTGGGATTTGGGGTATGTTCTGTTTACTATATTTTGTTGTACTAATAAGTTGTTTGTAGCACTTATCACCCTACTTGCACAGTTAAGATAGGAGATGTCGCTTTTCCAGCAAACCTTATCCTGTTGGACATGCATGACTTCGATGTTATATTAGGGATGGATTGGTTAGCGGGTCACCATGCCACTACGGATTGTTTTAGCAAAACTATATCTTTCACATTGGAGGGAATGCACTCTGGAGTAGAATTTCAAGGAGAGAAAAGGATATCACAAACTAACTTTATTTCAGCTTTGTCAGCAGCAAAATTATTAAGAAGTGGATGTGAGGGATTCATAGCTTTTATCACGGAGAATAAACAATCCCAAGGGGTGGAGGAAATCCCCGTTGTATGTGAATTTTCATATGTATTTCTGGAAGAAATTCCAGGTTTGCCACCTGTTAGGGAAGTTGAATTCACAATTGAGTTGATGCCAGGAACTGCTCTAAACTCCATTGCTCTGTACAGAATGGCTCCAGCAGAGTTAGGTGAATTAAAACTTCAGTTACAAGAGTTGTTAGAAAAAGGTTTTATTAGACCAAGCATCTCACCTTGGGGAGCCCCAGTGTTGTTTGTTAAGAAGAAGGATGGAAGCTTGAGAATGTGCATAGATTACAGAAGACTGAATCAAGTGACCAACAAAAATAAATATCCATTGCCAAGGATAGATGAATTGTTTGATCAGTTGCAAGGAGCAGAGTATTTTTCGAAGATAGATTTGAGATCCGAATACCATCAGTTGAGAGTCAGAGAGTCGGATGTACCGAAGACCGCTTTCCGAACTAGATATGGTCACTATGAATTTTTGGTAATGCCTTTTGGACTGACAAATGCACCAGCAGTGTTTATGGCACTAATGAATAAAATTTTTGCACCTCACTTAGACCAGTTCACAGTCGTCTTCATTGATGATTATTCGTGTATTCCAAGTCAATAGAAGATCATGAGCAGCATCTGAGAACGTCACTGTAGCTTCTAAGAGACAATCAATTGTATGCTAAGCTTGGGAAGTGTGAATTTTGGCTAGAACAAGTTGCTTTCCTAGGCCATATTATCTACAAAGAAGGTTTGGCAGTCGATCCAACAAAAATTGAGGCAGTGATCAAGTGGGAAAAACCGAAGAATGTGACCGAAATCAGAAGTTTTCTGGGTTTAGCAGGCTACTACAGAAGGTTTGTGCAGGGATTTTCTTCTATTTCAGCACCTTTGACCAAATTAACTAGGAAAAATGTGCCTTTTGTGTGGTTAGAACAGTGTGAAGTCAGTTTTGAAGAGTTGAAAAAGAAATTAACCTCAGCACCTATTCTCACTTTACCTTCAGGCAGTGGTGGTTTTGTGATTTATACCGATGTTTCGAATGTGGGACTCGGTTGTGTGTTGATGCAAGATGACAAAGTCATAGCGTATGGCTCCAAACAATTGAAGGAGCACGAGAAAAACTATGCAACGCATGACTTAGAGTTGGTAGCAGTGGTCTTTGCATTGAAGATGTGGAGACATTATCCTTATGGAGAAAATTTTGAAGTCCATTCAGACCACCGTAATCTCCAATATTTATTTTCTCAGAAGGAATTGAACATGAGACAGAGAAGATGGATGGAGTACATCAAAGACTATAATTTTCCAATCATTTATCGTCCGGGGAAAGTGAATGTAGTGGCAGATGCATTGAGTAAAAAATCAGTTAGTGTGGCCAGTTTGCAGGGATTTTCCAATTTCCAGTAGTTTGAAGACTTGGGGGTTGAATTTCAGCCCTTGAGGAAAGGTGTTATGCTAGCAAATATGTTGGTGTCTGAGCCTATCTTCATTCAGAAGATCAAGGATCGTCAGTTGTAAGATCCAGCTTTGCTAAAATGGTTGAAGATAGAAATCAGCAAGAATCAAGCAACCAAAAATCTACAACATTCAATGAAATAGATTATACATTTGGAGCCCGGCAGTACTCTAATGGAGAAGAAGACAATTAACTTGAACAAGAACTCTTCTTGTAGCGAATTAGGATCTCTAAGACCTTTTTGTCTTCCACTCTATGAGCTGCTATCAGATCTCTCTTCTCAAGAAGAATCATGGGATCTTTAAGGGAAAACCAACTAGAAGCTCTTAAGGAACAAGAAGAGAAACTATAAGAGGAAGGAGAGATGGGCATGTAAAACCTTGCACTCTAGGGGTCTTGGGCATCAATT
Organism: Cinnamomum chago; assembly: GCA_038049695.1. Lineage (NCBI taxonomy): Eukaryota > Viridiplantae > Streptophyta > Magnoliopsida > Laurales > Lauraceae > Cinnamomum > Cinnamomum chago. Next base: position 53,563,581 of record CP142454.1, on the reverse strand, counting down.
CCAATGCATGGGCGTCCAACCCCTTGCTTCCCTTATATAGATTTGGCAACCTCCGTACTAATTGAAATAGAAGTCTCACTTCCACAATAATTAGTAACTTTCTCTTCCAACTATTACCACTATTAGAAGTCTCACTTCAAATAGAAATAGTAACTTTCTAATTCATTTCTTTTAGAGTTCAAGTAGGATTAGTAACTTTTTAATAACTTGAGCTAGCGTGGGGACCACTAGGGATTCCATAGAAAGCATATCCATGGATCAATTGGTCATATCCACCAATCTTAGATCCATGTCTTAATATCCTTGAGACCCAATTAATCATAGTGATCATCAGTACCATCCAATTAACTTTTAATTGAGATGAGTGAGCACTTACTAATGATAAATCCATTAATTGGCACAAGGGGATAATATAGATAGATTCCATCTCGAATATTAAATGTTCCTACAGTCTTACTACCACGTACCCAATACACCGAGGTGTTGACCTACAGTTGGCCTCACTCATTGGTGACTCAAAGCAAATGAATAGACAGAAATATGAGTTCATCAATGTCTCAGGATTGAGAGCTTATTCCTAGGGAATTATGAGAGCACACCTTAAAATAAAGACAATATTCCATAAAGGTGTTTCTCATGGTCTTTTAATACATCCAATGTACTAGTACCATGTAAGACCCCGACCCGAGTGAACCCGATTAGTACTAATTAAGTTGCGTGTTAGTACGAAGCTTGTTTAGTGATTTTTGGCTAAGTTGGATTGGGATAGCTTTGGACATAGTTTTGGGGGAGTTTTGATGCTTTGGTAACTAGTAGGGCCCTTTGGGGGTTCCTTTTCATGACATTGCATATGTTTGAGGATTTATCGGAGATTTTTGCATTCATTGTTTTAATCCCGTTTTATTGGTATTGTTACTCCCTACAACTTTCATGTTGATCCCGTGTCCATTTGAGAACCCGAAACCCGATTTCTTGGCCTTGAGGGCAAAACAGTCATTGCACACCAAATTTGTGCCTAAAACTTGATATTCCCGAAACCCGCGAAACATATACTTTTTGGAAACTAGATATTTCGACGATCATTTCTTCCTTCTTCGTCGAATCCATTAGAAGCCCCGAAAGCCATGTTTTCAGCTTAATTAGGTTGTTAGTGGTAGAGCCCACTCCTCACTTACTACAAGAGGAGACCATCTTCTTCATTCTTCTTTTTCCAGCACAAGAGAGTGAGAGCCTAGGGTTTCATTTTCTTCTTCTTGCTCTTGCTTGCAATCACCCAACTCACCACAATCTTACACAACTTGAGTAGTGGAGATCATCACCTTCTTCCTCATCACCATAGCTCTCTTTGGACACCATTGTTAGAGAAAACCATCCATTACAAGACTCTCTTTGAGCTCACCATTGCCATTAGAGGACCTTGTAAGTAAGTTTCCCCCTCATCTTCTAGAATTGTTATCTCCTAGCCCTTGAGAAGCTTCACTATTATCCTTGGAACATTTCCTTGCTATTTCATTGTTTTGACTCTTTTAGGGTTTGTTTGTTTTGGGGATTTTTGTCATAGCTTGGATTCCTTGCTTGGGAGACTTGTTAGAGCTTGATTTCATTGATTTGAAGACATAAGGCAAGTGAATGATTGGAGTATTTTGGATTTTAAATGGTTTGGTGAAGCATTTAGGGATTTTCATACTTTCATTAATGTGTTTATTGTTGAAATAAATGATCTTGATGGAGTATTAAAGAATGCATTTATGATCATATAGATGTGTTAGCTCATGGCAATTAATGTTTTCTTGTTTTGCCTTGAATATGTATATTGTGTGAAATGGTTTCCTTCTCCTCTTTGCTTGTATGGAATGTGATATGGATGGAGAAAAATGTGATGAATGTGGTTGGGGATTTGAGGTTATTTGAATGGAGATTTATACTCCTCATTTGATGAATTAAAGTGGTTAAGAAGGGGTTGTAAAAAGGAAGAGTGATGGTGGAGCTGAACTGGTCCAAACTCAGGTTCTGGACAGTTCGCTCGAGCGATCATGACACTTCGCTCGAGCGACCTGTCCAGGAAAGGGTTCGGAGCATTCCAGTAGCTTGGTCGCTCGAGCGGACATTCCAGAACTCATTCCAAAGAGTTGTTCGTTCGAACGCATTTAAATATTTGCTCGACCCAATGAGTTCGTTCGAACGACATCCACTTCGCACGAGCGAACCCACCCAGACCACCATTCCAGCGAGCGACTCGCTCGAGCGAATCCTCTAGTCCGCTCAAGCGATGTGGTTCGTCTGGCATAGGCTATGTTTGGGACAATGTTCAACTGTTTCAATGGTTGGGTCTATTCTCTGGGAACCCCTCTATGTCAAGGAGATTTATTAAGCATTGTATGAGGCCATTTGAGGAAGAAACCATGTCACACAGATTTCATTCGAAGTTTTGAAACTTCAAGGTGTATAAGGAGCCCGGAATGTCTTCTAACTCAAGGAGTACCAAGTCTTTATTATAATCGACATACGGGATCCCTATATACTAAATAGATCTTGAAACCAGTATTTTACCCGAAATTGTTATAGTTCATTGTTTCACCTCATTCCAAGATTTATCTTACATGATGTGTTTTCCCGAAAGCATGATAGTTACACTAGTAACAGTGATTTGTCTCGAGATGTATTACCCGACTTGGAACGAAAATGTGCCCTTGAGCACCCCCGTCTTGCTCGTTATTTATTGTACTTGATTTACTTGCATATGTCTCGATTTGTTATTTGACCTATGAGTCGGCATCACTAAGCTTGGATAACCTTGTCGGTTTGATCCACCGACTTGGAGATCCATCTCCCGTCCCGCCAGCTGCAGTTTGGATCCCGATGTCTATTACCGTGGTCCCATCCCGATACCCGGTTCGCTACCGTGGTCCCGTCCCGTATATTTATATTGTATATATGATTGCGTTGAATCTCCTCACCTTGTGTGACTGAGATCAACATCACGTTATACTGTTGTCACTCTAGTGACAGAGGACTTAGCTTTATGTGATTGTCATCTTGTTGTTCCCGATTCCTTGATTACCTTGTATGTTTTATCTTATTTACCCGTTTTCTAGCAAACGATTCATCTACTTTATGAGAGTTCTTGTTTAACAGATTTCTACGCTTTTCAAGATAATTCATCTATTATATGTTGTTGTATCTTTCACTCTCTTGCCAGACCGTCGTGTCTGACCCATTTGCTTTGGTACTCAGGTCCCGTTGCCGGTTTCCTTGAGGAGGAGGCGGTAGGTGAACCGCAACCTCTAGTCGAGTGGCGTGCTGACGATGTCATGTAGACATCGGGTTGCTACGAGAGGCGTACATTTTGAGGAGAACTATTTAACCATTCATTGGGTTATTGTTTTGTCTATATTGGCCTTTGTTGGCCTCTAATTTTGGGGATTGTAATTAAATGATATTGTATAAACTCTAACTCACTTTGGGTAACATGCTATAGATCATTGCTCATTCTGATACAGTATTTCATACTTGATGTTAATGCTTTCATGACTAGAGATAGTCTGACTATTTGATTTGCTAAATGCTTCCGCACCTAAGAGAAATGTTCATTGATGGTTGTGATATCCTCACCGCGGACACCTGTGGGAAATTAAATAAGTTGTATATTGTTGATGTAGACCCTTCAATCATTAATTACATTTAGTCCCGATCCCGGATTCGGATTCCGGGTCCGGGGTCGCAACATACCATGATCTAGATTCTTACATTCTGATGATTGAGACAAATCACACTATCTCATAGTGATCAAAGTGCTGCAACCTTATCAGATGAGATGCCCAATCTTATCACTAGTTGTGAAGATATTTAAGTATAAGATTTGTGACACAGGTCTCCCATATGTAGATCTCATCCATACACATTTATCATATCTAATATACTAATGGGACCCGGTTCATCTCATGAACCATCATGTCATATGTATTGGTTATGTGCATTAAGTAATAAAACACCATTCATCTCATGAAAGGAAAACATGAATTTATTGATAAATAAAGAAATTAATCAAGTTATTACATCATCTGATGGATTGAGACCATACAAACTAACACAAGTAAGTAGGCTCTCGGTGTCTGAAGTGGAAATTGGTGACTGGCATGATCAATTCATTGACTACATACGATTTAACATTTTTCGGGATGAACCTAAAGAACAGGCAAGTATCAGGAGGAGAGCACCTAGATTCTACTATGATGAGAAGACAAAGGCGCTATATAGGAAATCGTATGATGGTGTACTTCTTCGGTGTTTATAAAAATCATGAAGCAGAACAAGTAATGCATGAAACCCATAGTGGGACTTGTGGAGCACATCAGCCGGGTCGTAAACTATGTGACCGAATCAAAAGAATAGGATATCATTGGCCCACAATGGTCAATGATACACATAAATTTGCAAAGCACTGCAAAACTTGCCAATTTCATGCTGACTACATACATCAGGCCCTGGAACTCTTGCATCCATCAGTGGCATCATGGCCATTTAAAGCATGAGGAATGGACATAATTGGCCCAATTAATCCGCCCTCATCTAAAGGCCATTGGTTTATATTTACAGTAACTGATTACTTTTCCAAATGGGCTGAAGCTGTCGCTGCAAGTGAACTTAAGACAACAGCGGTCTTAAACTTCCTTAAGACTAACATCATATGCAGGTTTGGAGTACCAAGAAGGTTTGTTTACAATAATGGACCACAGTTTCGAGATCATCGATTCTACAAATTTTGTGAGAAATACCACATCAAAAGTATATCTTCTACGGCCTACTATGCTCCAGTAAATGGATTAGCTAAAGCATTCAACAAAACAATATGTAAATTGTTGAAAAATATGGTTTCTAAAAAAAAAGGGATTGGCATGTACGCCTCCCAGAAGCCTTGTGGGCCTATTGCACTACAGTTCAGGAAGCTACTCAATTCACACAATATTCACTTGTTTATGGTTATGATGTTGTCCTCCCCCTCAAAATCCAAATCCCGTCACTTTGTGTTGTATTACTTAACAAAATGACAAATGAAGAGAATGTGACTCTACGATTACAAAAGTTGGAGTTCCTTGATGAGAATCGACTTATAGCCAAAGAGAATACATAAATCTATCAAGCACGAATGGCAAGTGCATTTAACAGAAAAATGCACCAAAGAATTTTCAAAAGGGGAGATCTTGTCCTTGCAGTTAAGCGGCCAATGATTCCACCCACAAATCTAAAGGTAAGTTAGAGGAAAAATGGGATGGACCATTCATTGTCGACTTGGTTTATTCCAATGGTGCTTTCGGTCTTATTAATCAAGATGGTGAGAGATGTCGTATGCCAATCAATGGTAAATTCCTTAAAAAATATTATCCATGATAAGTATGCTCTCAGATATCCTTGGATTTTCGATATTATGCCTCAAGCCTTTTAAAAGCCTCGATAAAATGCCTCAAAATCCAAAATTTTATGAACTTTGATAGTAACCCTCAAAACCTCTAAAGTTTCGATAATATGCCTCGAAGTTTGTAATATGTGAAACTTTGATACCAAGCCTCGGAGCCTCAAAAGTCCCGATATCAAGCCTCAAAGTTTGTCTTAAGTTGAACTTTGATACCAAGCGAACCTTTAAAGTTCTGATATTAAGCCTCAAAGTTTGTAACATATTGATTCTGATATTAAGCCTCAAAACCACAAAAGTCTTGATACCATGCCTCCAGAATCAAGTCTTTTTTCTCCCAATTCACCATGTTAAATTCCACGCCTTAAAATGCCAAAGGCCAACGAAAGGTCACTTGACAATATGATCAAGTCGAGGAATTATATTTGATGGCCATTCAATATGTCAACTTCATTGGGATCGATAAGCAAATGAAGTCATATCATGCAAAAGAGATAAAAAGAATGAGATTGGTTCGAGGAACAACGGTCTCGGGTCAAGTCTCGCTTATGCACAAATTGGACCAAAGTCCTATTGACAAGAAAAAATATCAAGGCTTCACCTATGAGCCATGAGAATAAATCAAGATGGAGTAAATCCTTGTTAAAAAAAATTTTAGCCAATTTTATATAAGCAATGGCATCATGTGAATTGGTTAGTGGTCCTTGTAATATGTGAAATGGTGGGTGTTCGAATCCTTGCATAGGCTATTTTTGTTCCTCAAAATTCAAATGATGGCTCCTCAAAATGATCTAATGAAAGAGTTCATTTGACCCATTCAAAGAGTTAAAAAAGATCGTTGTTTGAAACTCCCAATCCATTTACATGATCTCATCATGTTGGAAGTTACATAACTTCTCAAATAGAGGAGAAAACAGTGTTGCTGAGAGAGGAGAAAAACAAAGAACAAGAAAGAGAAGAGAGAGAGAGGAAAAGGAAAGAAGAAGGTAATGAAGTTGTTGTCTTCTTCTACGTCTCTGTCATAACCTCACCCCATCTTCCAATCTCATCTTTTCCATGTATGTCATCCATTTCATCAATATTTAAAAGAGATCATTGTTGTGGGAAGTTTTTGAAACTCCCCACCCATTTACATGATCTCATCATGTTGGAAGTTACCTAACTTCTCAAATAGAGGAGATAAAAGGAGGAGGAGAAAATAGAGAGGGGGAGTTCGTTGGTGTTGCTGAGAGAGGAGAAAAACAAAGAACAAGAAAGAAAAGAGAAACAGAGAGGAAAAGGAAAGAAGAAGAAGGTAATGAAGTTGTTGTCTTCTTCTTCGTCTCTGTCATAACCTCACTCCATCTTCCCATCTCATCTTTTCCATATATGTCATCCAATTCATCTTCCCCACTGCCATATATTGGAGATTCGGAACCCTCTTTAGAGGGATTCTGCCCTCCAGCCACCACATCACCTCCATACCCACTCCATCTTCATCTTCCCGACCACTTCATTTCCATTAAAATGGAGATTCAGATCCTTGTTGAAAGGTTTCTACCCTCCATCAAATGAAGATCCAAATCCTTATGTTACGAAAGGATTAATTCTTCAAAACTTCCCCATGATCAATTAAAGCCTCATATGGTTGCAAGAATTCTTGTCACAAATATGCTCAAATTTGATCGCGATAAGAGAGGTTTCAAGTCATGAACTCAGATTTCCATCGACAATAGTAAACATCGTCTCTTGTTAATGGGCTGGGAATTCCTTATTCCTAAATGAACAGATGCTTCTAGTGAAGCTAATGTTGGTGTTGTACTGCACACTAGACGTGGGACACTTCCTTATCGTTTTTGGATCTCTAGATGTGTGGCTGATTCCATGAAAGTGATATTTTAGTGGGGTTGTAAACCGGTTGCTATTCCCAAAACCCCACAACCAACTGATTGAATTCCACTAAATTCACCCAACCAAACAACCTACAAACAGGCTTAGTCCACCTAAATAAACAATAAAAATTCTCCTAAACACACACCTCATATATTGGCTGCAAAGGGATAAAAGATTCAATTTAGATTATGGCTCCAAATTGGTCAGGAGACGACCCAAATATTGGCTAAAAGGGTTAAGAGATCTGAATTCATAAACAAATAATCAGAACTTTCTTGAAATAAATAAGTTTTTTTTATTACTTTTTTTTAGGAATAAGTTCTGAATGGATCAGTAGTCAAACCCAGATTTTAGTGGAGATTTGGCCAGAATTTCAAATCTACCTCATACTAGATTTTGGGCCTAACTCATGTCATAATTCTAGATTTGACCTAGGATAGAATTTTTGGTCTAATTCAGGCCAGGTTTTGGGCCTAAATAAGGCCAGATTTTGGGTCTAATTCAAGACAGAATATTGGGCCTAAATAAGGTCAGATTTTGGGTCTAATTTAAGAAAGAATATTGGGTTAAGATCAGGCCAGATTTTTTAGTCTAAATTAGGTCAGGTTTTGGGTCCGAATCAGGCCAAAATATTGAATCTAATCAAATACAAATTTTGGGCCTAAATCAGGCTAGAATTCTGGGTCTAACTCAGGTCAGAATGGAAGCCTAACTTATACCATAATTACAAATTCAAGTCAAGCCAGAATCAATCCAGACTTAGAATTAGACCAAAAATATTAGGTCTAACCCAAATACATGCTGAATTAGGCTGTATTTCAGCCCAAATAGTGACTGAAATTGGGCTGGATTGTGTCCCAAACAGCGGTCATAATCTAACTGATGTATTAGAGTAAAAGTGATTGTAAAACGGGTCTTAGTGAGGCGCCACAAAGTCTATATCTAGTCCGAAAATGGGCCCATAACTTAGCCTTTTTTCAGGTTATGAATATGTTGCAACATATCTGAGACTTGGCTGGAAACAACTATAAATGGATTAAAAATAACCGTTACAAATGGGTCTGAATTCTCCAGTCCCTGTGAGGGATATAAATGGGCTTAAAGCAGTCCAACTTTGCTTCAAAATATGTTTCTATGGGGACTGTAAATGAGCCAATTGAACTAGGCTTGTTATGAGCTTGACATGCGAGCTGTGGGAATTATGATAGAAACATCAAAAATCACCAATCCAATGATGGAAAATCTACTAAAGAGATATAAAAGAAAATGTGTCATAATGCAAATTAGACATTTATAGAGTTCCCTACATTTTACTTGTGAAGAAAGAAGCAGGTTAAGAACCAGAAGCAAGCTCCTTCTCGGATTAGGACATTGTACTTTTGATTTTGAGCATTGTAATGCACCCCCAAAAATAAAAAGGGGATTTTTTTGTAATATTGATTTAATAATATTCAATGCAAGAATTTATCTTCGTTTTTTGTTCATACCAAAACTAGCACACCCGGTGGGACCATTTTGCTCACTGGCTCTTTTCCGTCTTTCTAGGTCTTAGCTGACAAAGGAACAATAATGGCAACCAAACTTGTCATTAGTTTTGACGAATCAAAGTTCAATGAATTTCTGAAAGCCCACATGCAAGCATCCCAAATTTATGGAGGAAGCCCACGTAAACATCATACTTTTGAAGGATGCAATTTCACCCCAATAGCTAGGTTCCATGACCATGTGACATTGAAGGCTACAAATATGTCAATATGGGACCGCTTGTCGCTCCCTACCAAAAATTCCAATGTGTGGGATCGCTTATCAATTCCCATAAAAAATTCTTATACCCCACTTGCGATATTTGTTGAGTTCATGAATTTTCACATTTACACATCATTTTAGGATGAATTAGGGATTTAATTGGGTGAATTGCATAATTATTCATCTAATTTCATCATTTCATGCATTTTCACCTAGGAACCTGAATTTTCATGTTTTTCATACACTTTCTGCATTAACTTAGAATGTTTTGCAAATTTTCTTCGAAGAGTCCCCGTTGGAGTAAAACTCTGTCCGGATGGGTCCAGCTTCAATATGGGCTCTTTAGTATTTAAAGTGTTGAATTAGAATGTGCAGAAAAGGAGAATTGCGGGCCTCTGTCACGGAGCCCACTTTCAAGCATACATAGTCATCTTGAGCCCTGCATTGCTGAATTGAAGCTTGAAAAGAAGTAAATTGAAGAATTAACCATGTGGACCCCACACACAAGCCATATGCAAATCTATCAAAGGAGGGGTCCACTCATCATGACAACTTATCTTCAAATGGCCATAACTTTCAATCCGACCATCGGATCGATGAAATTTACCTACCGTTGGAAAGCTTATTCAAAGTAGATACTCGTGGAGCCCAAGAATGTGCAAATCAGAGCTATATTGACAAAGTTATGGGTCTGGAGATTTTCATGTTCATTCTTAGACAGGATTGCAAATTAAATCCACATCGTTGATAATCAATTGTTGCACATCCCTTATGGGACTCCATTTGAAGATTAGCCAAGCCACCCAGAGGTTTTCAAAAGCTTCCACCTCATTCAAATTAAAAAAGGATAAGAGATAAACCTTATTAATGAAGATAAATCAAATCTGCAAAGAAGGTGTCCAGATTCAATGTATTTGTAAGATAACCGGAGATATAAAAGGAACCAAAAGGTAGCATAGGAAAGACACACTCCCCCACTTGGACATCCCTAATTATTTTATCTCATCTTTCTTTTCTTTCCCTAATTAATAGAATTTAAGAGTTATTTTTGGGTATTCTGGGGCCCTATTCCAGAACTAGGTTAGAAGAGTGTGAGAGAAAATTGTAATTGCCATGAAGTTCTTAATGAAAATCACATCTTTTGCAATGGAGGAGTAGATCCGTGGATCAGAATGTCAAATGAAGCTAAGTATTTCTCATCGTTAATTTATGTGATATTTTTGTCTCTTGCGTATTGATTATAATAATAAATCTGCCTTCTGTCATTAACAACGTATGTTATTCAATTTATTTATTTGAACAATGCTTTAATCATGTATGTTTTCTTAATAGATTATTCTTAGATTGAAATTCTTTGATAATTTATCTTTGATTAATATGTGATATTTAGTTAAGTTCATAATTTCATTAGGTGAAGGAGATTTTTGCCTTAAATAAATTGTGAAAAATTGTGCCCTTTGATAGACAAATTATCCTAATAAGAAATATTGATTTGTTTCTGATTTGAAGAATTTTGGGGACAAATTTATTTTATCTATTGCATAGAATGATGGTGGAACTACTTAATGGATTCATGATATTCTGATATGCATTTTCTTATATTTTATTGTTGCACTCTAGATCTAGCATTTTCTCAATCTTATTATTGTTTTTCTTTTCTTTATTCTCTTGTCATTATCATTGATAAAAAATTTCAGATTTTGAATTTTAACTTAGTAGTGCTCCCTGTGGGATTCGACTTATACTTGTCCCTGTCTCAAAAGAACAGTTGTGCACTTGCAGTATTAAAAGATTGAGTTTAAATTCACATCAAGCTTTTGGCACCGTTGCCGGGGAGCCAAGTCTGAGTTTATGTTAAAAATCTTTTTTTTTTTTTTTTAGATTTATATGCGTGCTCATATCTAGGTTACATTAGTTATTTAATCATCTAATTTGCATTAGTAGTGTTTTTTGTAATTAGTATTAGTTAGTATTTCACTTTGCTAATTTTTCAGAATTTTCCGATTTTTCGAATTTTTCTGATTTTTTTAATTAATTGAATTTTCAGAATTAATAATTAATAAAAAAACCAAATTTTTAGGGATTTATTTTAATTCCGAATTTCAGTAAATAAAAACAAAAAAAAAGTTATTTTAGATTGGTTTAACTAAAGTCTTGATTAGATTAGAATTAGTAAGATAGAGTTTAAAATCTTTAGGACTAATTGTTTTGATTAATATGCTAAGCTTTAAATTTTGAAATTAGGTAGTTGGAAATTTTAAAATTCTATCTCTTAAGTTGTTTAGATTAGTTAGAGTTTTAAAATCTGAAATCTGAATTGGATAAGATTGGATTTCTTATAATTGAAAACTTTTTCAAAACTCTAACCATATCTGGACACTTATTTGGATAATTTAGAATTTCTGATTTTTTATCTTGTAGATAGAATTTTTGTTTTTTTTTAATAACTTAGAATCCACTTTGGATAGAGTTTTTATTAACTTGGTGTCTTTTGAATTTTCTTATTTTTAAAAAAAATTAGGATAAGATAGAATTTTGAGTTGATTTGTTAACTTAGGATTTACTAACAAGAGTTTCTGAATATGTTACCTTGGTAAGAGGAGAGTTGCACAAAAGCAGGAAACTGCGTGGATTTGCTTTAAGCAAATAAGTTGCTCTCAGAATTGTAAAATTTGCCAAAAAAAGAGGTTAAGCTTACACAGTGTAAGGATTAGCGTGGGCCTGCTGTAAGAGTTTCTAAACTTTACCCCATGAATCTTTTACTTGCAAGTGGGGCTTAGGTGATTTAAATTTCAGCAAGTATGATTGTATGATTGACATACCAAGTATACTGGACCCCACACACTTAGTGAAGGGCAATTGACCCCAATAAGATAAGGACTGGATTTCATCACCAGATCCATGTCCAATTAGGTTTAATCACCTCACACATAGTAACCTAAACATTAATTAAAATAAAGTAGAAACGAGACCACAGGACTCGAGCTCATTAGGACAAAGACCACAAAATGTTGCACTAATTGCGCTCTTTGGTCAAGTCGATGTCTAGGTAAGTCTAGTCCCTACCAAAAAGGGTGGCAGTCTCTGCTCTAGGAGTTTGGTTCTTAAGCGGGACTCTTGCCAAGCGTATTGTGACCCCACCACTCATTCTAGGGACTTACCTGGTCAATTTGGCATCATAAGACCGGATTGGAGGCCTTAGTGCATCTTCAAACCAGTTAGGAGTTGTCTCGTGAGTTAGGCTAACCCTAGGATAATTTTTTGTCTCAATATTTGTGCTTGACTGCTTGTGCATCATCTAGCAAGACCATTAGGGCCCCGCATATAGATTAGGCTTGCATTTCGTTAAGGTTGAACCCGATGCATGCGCTCTAGACCTGAGAGAGAGAAACTGTGGGTATGCAAGAGTAAAAGGTTAGTCAGGATAGAGCCTGAATTAGCCTTAACAATTATTGGAAAGTCTTCCATTTCTGAAGAAATTATTAGGATGGCTGATGAAGTGGACACACCCATGACTTTGAAGGACTACATGTACCCCACCAGGACAAGTCAACCGTTCTACATCACTTTGCCTCAGACCAATGCCACATTTGAACTGAAATCTGTCATAATTCAGATACTCCCAGTATTTCATGGGCTAGACCAGGAAAACTGTCGTGACCCCAGACCGAGGCCCGGGCCCGTAACTTGTTCCCCACAGGTTCCCGTGGTGAGGATTCCTGAGACACGCGGAATCTGACTCACATGATTAAGTTTGCGGAAGCGTGTAGCAAATCACATCAAGACAAACACAATTAAAATTTTGCAACATTAAATAGCACCAAGACCAAGATATCAGGAAAGAAATTATAACATAGCATTCCCATCATAATTCAAGTTCTGAAAATTAAGTAAAAGTAAGAAGTTTGTTACATCCCAAAATAAGAGGCCAACAAAGGCCAATACAATTCCCAAAGTTAAACCCAGGACGTGTGAAAATGAATCTCAAGACACCGCTCGACGTTTAGTTGACTTCTTCGGGCTGCCACTCACGAATTGGGGGTGGCTCAACAGCCTCCTCCTGACACTCCTCCTCAAAGGCGACGTCGCCTGCACCTGGGCACCAAAATAAACAAGCATCAAATACGACGGTTTGGCAGGTAATCAATTTAGGCATGAGTATAGCGCAATAATCGTTTTAAAGAGAACACATAAAAACAATTCACTGAACTTGAAGTAATTTCATGACTGAAACACCTTTTAAGAATATGCAAAACAAACTAACATGAGTACTTATAATATATCATGAATAGTAAATCCACAAGGAGCTCATCCTTTCTCTATCATATAAAATGAAAAGAGCAAGCACGCACGAAAAGCACGATAAATGAAACACGATTCCCACATATACGGGGATTCCGGCCGTTGAACCGAACACGCACGATATGTAATAAAATACACGACCAATCTGCAGATAGTCCACATGTTTAAGGACCCTCAGACAGTGGATCAAATTGAAAGGGCAGTCCAAGCTTAGTGGTGTTCACTTGAATTCATGAATGCACAAAACACGTGAAACACTGTCTAAACATGTCGAGATAAAGGGGGAAAATTGATAAGAACGAAAAATGTTATATTTTTCTCCATTAATATTTAGTTCTTTGTACCTATTTGATATCTAATTGCACTCATTATTCTTATATTTTGATTTAGGATGCAATTGGAGGGCTAAACGTAAAACGAAGTTAATTGGGCGATTTTAGACAATTTTCACATCGCTTCGCAAGTTGGGCATAACTCTCTCATCCGAGCTCCGGTGGAGACGATTCAAGATATTGTGAAACGTTAAAAGAAGGTGATCATATTTGATGCTGATTGGACGGAGTTGATTCGGAACTGGGTCTTATTTAAAGGAAATCAAGCAGAAGGGCATTATGGTAAATTTGAAGAAATCAGGAGTTCGTCGAAACATGTCCAATATTGGGCTCATATTGTGCAGAACGAAAAATAGTGCAACTTTAATTTTTGGGTCGAGTCCAACAGAAGCCCGAATGAGAATATATGGTCAAGAAGAAGATTTTGACTAAATTAGAATTTAATTAATTATTTTATTAATTTTCATCTCCAATCCCAAGCTACTTCAAATTCTCTCTAAAACTCATGCGTGCAGTACATCTCCAATGTCTCCTTTCTATTCTCTCTTTCATCTCTCATCTTCTCCTACTTTCTCTCTCCCTCATTCCTTTTCTCTCCATCAGGTGGGCCCACTTACCTATTTTTTCTCCTACCCTAACCTAACCCACCTCTATAAACACCCATTACACGACATTCAGAGGGGAGGCTCTGCAACAACGAATTCTCTCTCTCTCTCTCTCTCTCTCTCTCTCTCTCTCTCTCTCTCTCTCTCTCTCCATATCTCTCTCTTTCTCTCTTCTTTCTCCATTCTTTTTCCATTTAATTTATTTTACAAGTTAGCATGGCCCTGCGTGGTTAATTTTCTGTAATTGGTTGAAGGAGACTGAAGCCTCGGAATAAATACTGTGAGATCTAATTTATTTTCATTGTTCAATTTATGCTTTGAATATGGGTTGTTCTTCTATGCTTAATTTGTTATCATGATTATTTCGTTTAATTGCTAGAATGCATACTAGTATATTTTTCGTTGCAATCTACAGCTAAATTAGAAATCAAATCCGTAATTGTTTGATCCCTCAAATTTGCGAAGCAACTTATATTTAATAATTTGTTGCATCAGTAATTGTTAGATATTAGAAAGAAGACTTGGCTAAATTAAATGCAACCGCGTGTGCTTGTGTTATTTGGGTTCATCGATCTCTCTGATTTTAATGCTTTTACTAAATTAAATCTAAAGCGCTTGTATTAGGTTGTTTAGTAATTAGGGTTAATTAGAGCGCGTGTTTTCTAATTAACTAATTAAGGAGTTAGGAATTTAATTCCAACGATGAATATTCAAAGTGATACTTGATTTGTTTTTGCATCAATGATCAGTTTTGAATTTCCGATGGTGGATGTTAACTTTGACCAATGCTTGCTCATTTGATTGAACTCGTTACTTTGTTGCTATTTATTTGCTTTTGTTTTTTTATTTTTTTTTCAATATAAACAAAACCCCTCATCTTTGATCACATAGCATAAAATTTGGCTAAACACTCTTCGTGGGAACGATCCTTACTCGCAATACTACATTTATTATTTTTGGAATAAAGGTTTTATTATATTTGGGTGCCGGCAACAGCACGACCAAAAATCACTTATCAAAACATGACAAACACGACTAGCAAAAGGCATATTTAATATTCATAACACGCTTAAGAAGTGACCCTCGTTTTTTTTTTTTTTTTTTGAACAAATCTTCAAACGAGCTTGCTTATACTTGAAATTCAAATCAAATACACGAGAACATTTATTGTATCAAAACTGGAGTACAATACCATGGTCTATCAAGCACACTTAAGGACCTTTGGTTGATCCTTGTGTAATTGAAACCCAAATGTTGGAGTTTAAATGAGAATCGGTGCCCCCGAAGTTAAAAGACATTTTAGGTTTTTAAGTGCACAATATCAGGCTAAAGGTCCCTTAACATGTTCTAGTTTTCATTCTCACGAAAATTCTTCAAAACAGGCATTTTGTCAAATTTTGGTCAGCATTTCGGTCACCTGTTGGCTAGCCGAAATGGGGAGTAGCGGCTAGCCGCAAGCTGACTGGCAAGCTGACCGCTGGAAACCCTGGTCTAGTCACAGGTTCTGGAAAACGAACCGCCAAAACTTGGTTGGCTAGCGGTTAGCCGAAATGGAAATTTCAGTTAGCTGCCGGCTGACCGAAAAGGTGATCGAAATCCCAAGTCGAAATGCAGGCTTTTGGAAAAGGAACCGCCGATTTTGGTTGGCTTGAGATTCGCCGAAATGGGGGTTTCGGCTAGCTGCCAGCTGACCGACGGCTGACCGAAACTGCACGGGTAGTGCATTTCAAGTCCAAATTTTCACTTTTCTTCTCCTCTTCTTCTTACTTCTCACACAACCTACGCTTCCCTGAGCCTACATTCTCTCCAAGGGATTAAACACACATATCATAGCACAAGTTAGGACATCACATTTTCATTCTTCAATTTAAAACAAAATCCCTAAAATTTCCAATCGAGACATGGATTTCTTATGAAATGAAGAGAATGAAAGAAAACAAATCAAATACACACAGTGCTGACATTCATTCTAGATTGTTTACTTGCCTTGCCCAAGATGCCAAACCAAACCTCTCTTCAAGCACTCCTATTCAAGAGCTAAACCAAACACTACAAAACCCCATGAAAACCATTCAAAACTCACTCAAACTTGAAAACAAGAAATACATTACGAAATGGGTGCTGACACTTAGAGAAACAAGATCTTTAGGAGTAGAAAAGACTCCATGGAAAAGATGGGTTGGGTTTCTTACCTAGAGATGCCCAAACAAGAAGAGATGAAGAAAATGGAGAGCTTGCCCCACTAGAAACTCCAAGAAATTTGTATCGATAGAAAGCTTGCAAGGAGAGGAAGAAGATGATGGTCTTGAAATTCTATTTGGAGATCTCTAGCTTGAGCATACAAGAGGGGAAAAGTGAAGAGAAAAGAAAAGGCTTCTCAACCCTAGGTCTTGAAAAGTTACAAGATTTGGGAAAGTGAATGAGAAAGGAGAAGGAGAAGACTTAAGTGGTTGGGTTGTGGGCCCCATATGCCAGGAACTAGAGATTGCTAAAACATGATCTTACGGGCCCCGGATGAAGTCGACGAAGAAAAATAAAATGATCCTCGAAAAATCTAGTTTCCAAAAAGTATAATTTTGACATGGTTTTGAGATTTTGAAATTTGTGTCCAGATTTGTGTATAAAAGACAATTTGACCTTTTTGGGTCAAAACTTGGGTTTCTGGGCTTCAAACACGAATGGGTTCAAAACGAAAGTTGTAATAAATAATAAAACCATTCAAATGAGATCAAAATCACAATTAAAATGGAAAACCAACACGATCCTCCAAAGCTTACACGTACACTCAGGCCTTCCTAAGCATGTCCAACTAACACTAAACGTTCTCAAAATTCCGAAAGCTATGTCCAAGACTAAAATTAATTATCTCTAACCCAACTGTAACTAAAACCCACTTAAGACTAAACACACAATAATCACACGCTAATTGAGTTAGTCTGGGTCGGGGTCTAACGAAAACCCATTTCAACATGTTAGGGAATTTAAGGACATTTGTGGGATCATGAGAATCAGTCACATGACTGAGGAGACCCTTAAGCTTAGATTATTTCCTTTTTCCTTAAAAGAGAAGGCTAAAGCTTGGCTTTATGCCTTACAGGCTGGGTCCATCACTACATAGGCCAAGCTAGTTGAAGAATTTTACAAAAAATTCCACTCCAAGCAAAAAACCGCTTCGATTAGGCAGGCCATCAATGGATTCCATCAAATGGAAGGGGAGACACTTTAAAGTTATTTGGAACGGTTCAAGGACCTTTTAATCCAGTGTCCTCTGTTAGTTTTATGGTCTCAATACCAAGGGTATATGATGTAATAAATTGATTAATTTCTTTATTTATCAATGCAATCATGTTTTCCTTTCATGAGATGAATGGTGTTTAATCATATACTTGCACATAACCAATACGAATGACATAATGGTTCATGAGATGGACCAGAGTCCACAAGTATACTAGATGTAATACATGTGTATGGATGAGATCCACATACAAGAGACATATATTGCAAATCTTATACTTAAACATCTTCACAACCAGTGATGAGATTGGGCATCTCATCTGATAAGGTTGCAGCATTTTGATCACTATGAGATGGTGTGATTTGTCTCAATCATCGAAATGTAAGATTCTGGATCATGGTGCTGGTACATTGGATGTATTGAAGGACCATGAGAAACACCTTATATACATTGTCTTTACTTTAAGGTCTGCTCTCATAATTCCTTAGCAATAGGCTCACAATCCTAAGACATTAATGAACTCAAGTTTCTATCTATTCATTTGCTTTGAGTCACCAATGAGTGAGGCCAATTGTAGGTCAACACCTCGGTGATTTGGGTACGTGGTAGTAGAGCCGTGGGAACATTTAATGGTCAAGATGGAATCTATCTTTAATATCCCCTTGTGCCAATTAATGGATTTATCATTGGTAAGTGTGCACCCATTCCTATTAAGAGTTAATTGGATTGGTACCAAATGATCATTGTAATTAATTGGGGCTCAAGGATAATAAGATATGGATCCAATTTGGTGGACAGGTCCAATTGATTCATGGATATAGATGGAGGGGCCTACTTGTGGTGCTGAGGAAGTTTAGGGTCTTCATTGTAATATATTCATAAGACTGGAGTGCAATTGCATTTATATAGTGGAGTTATTTGCAATTAACTGTGGGCCCGGATTGCACATGAGATGTGGGGTCGCGTGTCCCAGTTGGAGCCAGCTTTTTAAGGAATCCCTAGTGGTCCCCATGCTAGCCCAAGATATTAGAAAGGTACTAATTATAGTAGAACTCTAACAGGACATAGAAAGTTACTATTTCTATTTGAAGTGAGACTTCTAATAGTGGTAATAGTAAGTTACCAATTATTAATGGAAGTGAGACTTCTATTTTAATTAGAAAAGAGGAAGTTACTGATCATATTTGAAGTAAGACTTCTAATTGTGATTTAGTAAGCAACTAATTATTATGGAAGTAAGAGTTCTATTTCAATTAGTAAGAGGAGGTTGCTTAAGTGCTATAAAAGAGGAAATGAGGCTTGGACGTCCAAACACTTAACCATCATAGTGATTCACGCCAAGCCCATTCAATTGTGCAAGAGTTGCACACCTCTCTTCCTCTCCCTCTTCTAGTTTATCTTCTAGTTTCCTTTAGGGCACGTTTGTGTACATGTAATTTCCGTGGAAATTGGAAATTGCCACATCAGCAAAATCCATGGGTTTCAAATTCTTTAGAAAAGTTTTTCCACGGAAGTCAAAATTTTATGTTTGGTGCAAAAAGGTTTTCCTCGATGAATTAGTGCTAATGTTGTTTGGTGCAACTATGGATTTTGAAAGTCCGCTATGGATCCTAACCCTAGAGGGGGGGGGGGGGTGAATAGGGTGAGCTACAACTATGACTAATTTTAACAATTTTAACTTCTTAGCATAAACTAGTCACATGTGATGATTAACAAACAAAATGCGGAAGCTAATACAAATACAATCACCACATAGCATGCACCACAACACCAATGTTTATAGTGGTTCGGCCTCAATGCCTACATCCACTACCGGCTTGTGAATCCAATCACCCCACCGAATTTCCACTATGTATGCTTTTTCAAAGGCTAATCAATAACCCTTACAATGTTGTTTTTCTAAGGCTCAACAACAACCTTTACAAGATGCTTTTCAAGGCTAAGCAATAACCTATCAATGTGCTTTTAGAGGCTAAGCAATAACCTTTACAAAATGCTTTTCTTAGGCTAAGCAATAACCTTACACAATTCAAGATTTCTCAAAGAAAGTGTTTACTCAACACTCTAAGAGATTACAATTTTAGCTCAATGAAATTGCCTCTTAAATAGGCGGATATGAAAGTTTAATACAAACTCACACAAACACTCTATGTATGCAAAAGTGTATGATTATGATGTGTGTGTGTGTGATGACTTCAATCAAGTTTAAAAAGAAAGCTTAATCAAATATATGCTTAAAGCATTTGAAAGTTTAAGACACACAAAAGTTTTGATTGAAGTTTGATGCAAATCACATGAATAATAAACAACTTGTTAATGACATGAAATTCAAAGAATCACAAGTTGTATGAAAAATAAAGTTTAAGAAAGCATGTGATTTGATAAGAGTGATTGCAAACTAATCTAATTTACCAAGAAAGATATTGAGCTTGCAAATCAACTCTTTAAGGACTTGAAATCATGCATAAATGAAAATACAAAGGATTTGAACATGCATGACTTTCATTTGTATGGAAATCAAAATAACTTAGAAGATGTACCTTTTAAAAACTCAAGAGTTTGATTTCCAAATAGCCCTCTAGCCTTTCCAACTTCTTCCCCTTTCTTTGGCTCCAAAATGGTCTCAAAGGTTCAAGATTCAAGCCTTGAAAAAGGTTGGAAATGAATTGACTTTATAGCCAAAAAGTAGCCAACGGCTAGTTCTCGGTCGACCGGTAAAGGGGTCTCGGTCGACCGGGAAGGCACAACGGTTAGAAATCTGACCGTTGGAGGTTTCAGTTCAGAAACTGCAGAAATACCTCCAGTTGTCTCGGTCGACCGAGACCTGCCTCTCGGTCGACCGGCAACACTGCCGGGACTCCAAAAATTCCAACTTTTGCATTTTGAAGATTTTCTTTGTGGAATTTTGTGGGTCACTAAACCAAGCTTAAAAACATGTTTTAAAACATTTAAAAACATGAAACACACAAAGCCTAAAATGATTCAAAGGTTTAAAACCAAAGGCTAGCTTGATTTGATAAAAACTCTTTTCAAGAGAACAAGCATACAAAAATGATTCTTTTTGTAATGAATGCATGCAAAGCTCAAACCTAAATACCTAACATGATTTTCCAAATATAATGCACAAGGAATTAGGTTTTCAAAAGAGTTTTGGGTTCTAAAACCAATGCATCCAAGATTCGAACCAAAACATGCATAAACCAAAAACTTTTCCAAAACTAAAAACTAATGCATGTATAAAACTAGATTTCAAGATATTTTAAATCAATGCAAGTGTGAGAATTCAAATGATGCTAAAGTGCAAATGCATCCATCAAATTGCAAATACAAAATCCCTAACAATCTCCCCCTTTGCAATTTGATGGCAACTTACTCATCATAGAAATTTCACACAAAGTCTTTAGCTCCCCCTAAGCTTGACAAGTCTTGAAATCTTGTTGGATGCTTCTTCTTTTAGCTTGGGCTCTTGGGCTCTTTTCTTCAATCTTCTTGATGCTTGGAGCTTGATCATTCTTCAAGCTTTCTTTCCTTCTTCCTCTCTTTAGCCAAGCATCTTCTTTAGCTCCAAGCTTTCTTTCTTCTGTTTGCTCTCCCCCTTTGACCATGCCTCTTTCTTCCTTTGGCAAGGTATGCATTCTCTCCCCTTGTAGAAGATCATACACAACTCTCCCCTTTGGAAGCTTGGACTTTCTCTTCACCCTTTTGAGAACATGCATAATTTCTCCCCCTTTGCCATTAAATTGCAAAGGTACCTACACACATGAAACAAGGAAAATACCTTTAGTAGCACCTGTTAACAAATGAAATCGAAAATGAAATACATAACAGGCTATCATGTGAGGTAGTTGTCTCTAAGGGCTCAAGGGCAATCCAAGGGTGAATTTGATCAAACTAATACTTCCTATGAAGGTTTACACTCCCCCTCAATCCATTCTCTTCTTTTGTCAAACTTTTGACAAAGATTTAACTATTAGGTGCAAGAAGAAGATGGTTTAACCAAGTGAGGGTTAACTTCAAGGAAAGGATTAGATTCATTTAATTATAAAGCTCATATGATCAAATTACCAAAAGAGAGCAAGGTCTAATGGGAAAAGCAATCATGGATATCAATTGAAATAAACATATCAATTGAGATTAAAGGATGTGACTATAAACTCAATCACTCTAAAATGGATTTAAAAGTATAACTATTAAGAGAAATCCAAATTAGAGCTATCCATGATATGGGGTTTACTCAAACATAGCATCAATCAATATTACTTATGAAAATCATATGCTATGTAAGTTTTGAACTCATTTCAATCAATCAATAAATATGACTATTAAAGTGCATGAAAGAGTGAAATGAAATTCAATCATGAAGCCAACCTCAAATAATAACCAACCAATATTATTAAAACATGGTGGTCATGAGATTTACCTATGAGAGCAAAAAGAGGTGGCAAGCATGAGCATTATGATGCTAATGGTGTGTGACGTGAAACAATTATATAACTATGAAGATTAGTCCAAAGCACACAAGGTCTATCACATACACAAGATAAGATATCAATTGGATATGAAATCAATGGAAAGTTATACCAAATGAGACCAATTGAATATGATAACATGAATAAAAGCAAGGATGTGACAAACTTCCATCAAGCATCATTAATGCATATTCATCACTTTTAAAGATATTCCTAAAGAGCATAGTGATGAACAAGGCAAATTGCAATGCAAAAGGATAAAGCTTTGTAATGCATGCAATTCCCAAAGTGTCTAGATCATATGAATTCAACACTAAGAAATCCATCAAACAAGAGATATAACTATGAAATACAAGGAATGGATTTCAAAGAGGTTCATATGATCAAGAACACTACTATGAAGTTGAAACATGTATAAAGATGACACCAAGAAAATCTACATGAATCAACATCATAACCATCCATAAAGATATGACTAGAGTGCATAGAGGATGGATTTGGGTTCTAGTATGGTTTCTACAAAAATTACAAGTTCACAACCATACATGGAACCAATTGTCATTTGCATATAAAAAGAATGTAAACAAACAAGCAAAGATGCAAGCAACATACATTTCCATTTCTAAGATAATGAAACCAAAAGAAAAGGAAATGAAAACATGGAACATTCTTTAGAAGAATATAACTAATGATGTTATAGGCATTTCCATTCAAACAATCTTCAAATCATTTTGAAAAACAAAATCCAACAATGAGCACAAAAAGAATGATTTTGAAGATCAATTTTCAACATTGTATTTTGAAAGATATAACTTAAATGAAACACATACAAGTTGATTTTTCAAAACAATATTCTCCATATAAAAGTATAACTTAGAAATCCATGGAAAACTTGAATTGATTCAAATCATTTGTTCAAACAATATTACTATGACATCTACACAAATGATTCAACAACAATTGATCATGAAAAAATTAGCTATGAAAGCTTTTAAAGACACAATCAATTAATCATGTAGAAATGCAATGCAAAACATATGAGTGCAACAAGCAAATCAAACATGATGAGATTATAACCAAATGATTTTGAAAACCATGATATGTAACTAGAATGGTGCATGAAAACAAAATCAAATGATCATAAATAGGCAATGCATCTTAAGAAATGTACTTAAAAGAAAACAAGATGCAAATGCAACATGACCAACAAAATGATTTAACTATTAGAGAATAGGTTGGTCAATGAGGTCCAAGACCCTAAGGTTTGACTAGGTAAATGACTTTAGGAATCCACCTAAGGTCTTGGGAGGGTTGAACTTTGAGGTCTATTTTGGACTTCTCACCAACTATAGGAGATTTAACTTGATAAATTTTCAATTTAAACTTATCACCATGATATTTAGATTTTACTAAATTTGTCTTAGAATGGTGAATAGTCTTTTGATGTTGGTGAGTTTGTTTCTTTGGGGATTGTTTCACTTTTCTTTTCTTCTTACTTTCTCCCTTTACTTGACTTTTGAATTTTAGATTTAACTTAGCAACTTTCTTCAAAAGTTCTTTCATTGGTTCATATAAGGGAGATAGATTGAGAAGCTTTTTGTTCTTAGATTCTTTCAAGCTTGATTTAACTTGTTTAAGCTTTTTAGAATCTATTTTAGGAGACTCCATTTTAAAGGATTTAACTTGTTTAGTCTTTTTGGAGTTTTCCTTGATTTTTAGTGTCTTACCCTTCAAGTTTGATTTTCCATTTTTGAGTTCAAAGATGGGTTTAGACACATGGCTTCTCTTTCTTAGTTTGCACTCAAATGTAAAGTGTCCTTCAATGCCACAATAATTACATTTAGACTTGGGCAAGGAAGTGTGAGTGCTAGAGAATGAGGACTCACCTTTCACAAAAGTGTTGGTGAATTTAGGGTTATAAGACATATTCCTATTAAATCCAATACCCGTCCTATCTCCATGAGGTTTACCCAATTTAAATAATTTTTCAAGTCTATCTTCACTTTGGGTAAACTTGCACTCATACTTTTGTTTATTGTTTTCAAGTTGAGTGACTTTGGTTATAAGGATTGAATTTTCATTTTTAACTTTTGAAAGTTCATATTCAATTTCCTTATATTTGCTTAGCTCTTCATTGACAAGTTTTAATTCATGTTTAAGTTCATTAACAACATTAGATCCAAGTTCTTGTGTTTTTAACTTACTTTTAATCAACTTGGCTTCTAAGTTGTTAAAGTCTTTATCTTGTTTTTTAATTGTATCTCTTAGGTTTAAATTTTCATTTTTAAGCTCATCACAATTTATCTTAATCTCATTTAATTCATCTTGAGCATTAGATAAATTTTCCTTAGAGATAGTCAATTTAGATTCAAGATTGTTAAAGTTTTTATCTTGCCTTTGTAATTGATCTCTTAAATTTAAATTTTCCTCATTGACTTTATCATAACCCATCTTTAATTCTTTTAGTTCATCTTGAATGTTAGATAGGTTATTTAAAGAGATCATGAACTTAGAGTCTAGACATTTTATAACTTCTTCTTTCTCTCTATTTGAAGATGCTAGCTCTTTGTTTAGTTTATTAGATTCTTCTTTTAAACTTCTATTTCTTTTATCAAGCTTTGAAGATAATGTATATAATTCATTATAGGCTTGTTGAAGATCATCTTCATCATACTCATTTTCTTCCTCTTTTGAGTCAAATTGATATTCATTTAAGTGAGGGTTTGAATCTCCAATAGAAGGAAGAATGAGGGGTCTAGAAGAATCTACAAAGTCTAGCATAGTGGAGTCCATTTTAATGATTTTCAAATAAGCACAACTCTAGGTTTTTACACCTAATCAAGAGTTCCAAACACTTGATCCTAAGGGATAGAGCACTTGGCTCTGATACCAATTGAAAGTCCGCTATGGATCCTAACCCTAGAGGGGGGGGGGGGTGAATAGGGTGAGCTACAACTATGACTAATTTTAACAATTTTAACTTCTTAGCATAAACTAGTCACATGTGATGATTAACAAACAAAATGCGGAAGCTAATACAAATACAATCACCACATAGCATGCACCACAACACCAATGTTTATAGTGGTTCGGCCTCAATGCCTACATCCACTACCGGCTTGTGAATCCAATCACCCCACCGAATTTCCACTATGTATGCTTTTTCAAAGGCTAATCAATAACCCTTACAATGTTGTTTTTCTAAGGCTCAACAACAACCTTTACAAGATGCTTTTCAAGGCTAAGCAATAACCTATCAATGTGCTTTTAGAGGCTAAGCAATAACCTTTACAAAATGCTTTTCTTAGGCTAAGCAATAACCTTACACAATTCAAGATTTCTCAAAGAAAGTGTTTACTCAACACTCTAAGAGATTACAATTTTAGCTCAATGAAATTGCCTCTTAAATAGGCGGATATGAAAGTTTAATACAAACTCACACAAACACTCTATGTATGCAAAAGTGTATGATTATGATGTGTGTGTGTGTGATGACTTCAATCAAGTTTAAAAAGAAAGCTTAATCAAATATATGCTTAAAGCATTTGAAAGTTTAAGACACACAAAAGTTTTGATTGAAGTTTGATGCAAATCACATGAATAATAAACAACTTGTTAATGACATGAAATTCAAAGAATCACAAGTTGTATGAAAAATAAAGTTTAAGAAAGCATGTGATTTGATAAGAGTGATTGCAAACTAATCTAATTTACCAAGAAAGATATTGAGCTTGCAAATCAACTCTTTAAGGACTTGAAATCATGCATAAATGAAAATACAAAGGATTTGAACATGCATGACTTTCATTTGTATGGAAATCAAAATAACTTAGAAGATGTACCTTTTAAAAACTCAAGAGTTTGATTTCCAAATAGCCCTCTAGCCTTTCCAACTTCTTCCCCTTTCTTTGGCTCCAAAATGGTCTCAAAGGTTCAAGATTCAAGCCTTGAAAAAGGTTGGAAATGAATTGACTTTATAGCCAAAAAGTAGCCAACGGCTAGTTCTCGGTCGACCGGTAAAGGGGTCTCGGTCGACCGGGAAGGCACAACGGTTAGAAATCTGACCGTTGGAGGTTTCAGTTCAGAAACTGCAGAAATACCTCCAGTTGTCTCGGTCGACCGAGACCTGCCTCTCGGTCGACCGGCAACACTGCCGGGACTCCAAAAATTCCAACTTTTGCATTTTGAAGATTTTCTTTGTGGAATTTTGTGGGTCACTAAACCAAGCTTAAAAACATGTTTTAAAACATTTAAAAACATGAAACACACAAAGCCTAAAATGATTCAAAGGTTTAAAACCAAAGGCTAGCTTGATTTGATAAAAACTCTTTTCAAGAGAACAAGCATACAAAAATGATTCTTTTTGTAATGAATGCATGCAAAGCTCAAACCTAAATACCTAACATGATTTTCCAAATATAATGCACAAGGAATTAGGTTTTCAAAAGAGTTTTGGGTTCTAAAACCAATGCATCCAAGATTCGAACCAAAACATGCATAAACTAAAAACTAATGCATGTATAAAACTAGATTTCAAGATATTTTAAATCAATGCAAGTGTGAGAATTCAAATGATGCTAAAGTGCAAATGCATCCATCAAATTGCAAATACAAAATCCCTAACAGATTTCTTTAGTGAAAATCATTTTTTAGTGAAAACTATTGGGTGGGTGGGTTGGTGTGTGTGTGGGGTGGGTGGGGTTGGGAGGGGAAGAGGAAGAAAGAGGGTGGTTGGGTGGAGTGAGGGTGAGAGAGAGGAAATTGGGGGGTCGATTTTCCGTGGAAATGGACTTCCCATACCCCCCCCCCCCCCCATAGGAAGTCTATTTTCATGGTTAGGAAAGAAAAAGCTGACGTGGCGAAAAAGCATTTCCGCGGAAAACTGCCGCACCAAACACATGAAAAAGAAGTTTTCCGCAGAAAACTACAACCTTTTCCGCGGAAATGGGCTACACAAACATGCCCTTAGGGTTTTCTCTTGGAGATTCCACCATCTTCTTAAGGAAAGAGAATCTGATACAGGTCAAAGCATGGAAGATCAAAAGGTGTTGGAGATTCTGATTTGATTAGTGAAGGTGTTCATCATCAAAGAAAGAAATCAACTTCTCCATTAGAGGACTACAAAGCTCCAAAGGTATAATCTACATCCTTGTATGTTGTAGATTTCGTGGTTGCATGTTTAGGTGTTGTTTTCTATCTTCTAGATAGTATATATTGCTGTACATGATTTATGAGTTTGAGGGATTGCATCCTGGATTGCATCCTGGATTGGGTTTCTTGCCTTCTAGATAATTGATCCCTGCATCAAGTGGGTCAAAAGTTTTTGAAACCTATCTGAAAGCCCACCTGTTTTCCAACATCCTCACCATGGATTTGAAAAAATCCGATTAGTCCAAATTGTATATGAAGGCATGGATTACCCAACCAAACAAATGGTGGAATCTTTTTGTAGTGGGAAGTTTACACAGAAGACAACGGATGAAGCATGGACGTTTTTGGAAGATACCACTGAGAATACATTGTGGTGGGCCCCAATCAAGAGGGAGCCCACTAAAACCACCATTCTCGAAAAAAGGGGGAATGTTCAAACTTGAACCCAAAATTGAGGCAGAGGCCAAAATGGCCACTCTGGTAAGGAGAATAGAGGCCTTAGAGCTGAACCAAAAGCCCACTCCAAACACTTTAGAGTCATTGAATTATAATCAGGCCATGAATGGAGGGATTGACCAAACAATTTTGGGTCAGATTGAATCTGTTGAGGAGGTTAATGCACTATTTCAAAACACTTATTTTGATAATCGTCAGAGGTATGACCCGTACTCTAATACATACAATCCAGGTTGGAGGGACAACCCGAACTTTTCTTGGACCAAAGTCCCAACTCAAGGTGGCTCATCTCAGTCCACTCAATTTCAGCCCAATCAATCTCAACTTAATGCCCCACCTGGTTTTCAAAAACCTAACTTCAACCCCAGTCCATTGACCCAGAGGGTAGATTCGTTAGAAGTGGCCATGAAACTCATGTCTCAAACCACGACCCAATTGTCTCAGAGTACTACTCAATTGCAGTAGACCACTACTCAACATTTGAATGGCCACACTCAAACCCTTGCAAAATTGGAATATCAGATGAGCGAATTGGCCAACTCCATCAGTGCCAAAGACAAGGGAACCTTCCCTAGTCAACCCGAACCTAACTACAACAAAATACAGTTTTGCCAATACAGTCACCGCGTCTTGAAAAATCAGAATTGCGTCGGGATAGGCTTTACCGATGTAGTACAATGCGTCGGCACCACGTCGGCAACCTAATGCCTGAAAAACAATTCTCGACGTAATAATGTTTAGCGTCGGCTAAAAATGGCCATTCACCGACGCAATGGTGTGTCGTCCCAAACGTCGGCAATGTCAACTGTGTCGGGAAAAAATCAAACTTAGTGGTCAACCTCACCTCACTGTCGACGCATAACAACGTCACTTATACATTTGCCAACGCACATAATAACGTCAAATACATATTTGACGACGCATATACAACGCCGGTAATACATATCCCAACGTGTTGAAGTGTCGGGAAATGTCTTCAACGATGCAGGAAAATTACATTTGGCGACACAGAGAGTGCGTCGAGAAATAGATTTACCTCACTG
Organism: Cinnamomum chago; assembly: GCA_038049695.1. NCBI lineage: Eukaryota > Viridiplantae > Streptophyta > Magnoliopsida > Laurales > Lauraceae > Cinnamomum > Cinnamomum chago. The sequence goes on along the minus strand of CP142454.1, from coordinate 53,534,960 downwards.
CCGACGCATAATAACGTCGGTTATACAATTGCCAACGCACATACTAACGTCGGAATACATATTTGATGACGCATATACAACGCCGGTAATACATATCCCGACGTGTTGAAGCGTCGGGAAATGTCTTTAACGATGTAGGAAAATTACTTTTGGCGACGTCAGAGAGTGCGTCGGGAAATAGATTTAACCCACTGCCGACGCATAATAACATCGGTTATACATTTGCCAATGCACATACTAACGTCGGAATACATATTTGACGACGCATATAAAACGCCGGTAATACATATCCCGATTTGTTAAAGCGTCGGAAAATGTATTCAACGATGTAGGAAAATTACTTTTGGTGATGCAGTGAGTGCGTCGGAAAATAGATTTACCTCACTTCGGCGCATAATAACGTCGGTTATACAATTGTCAACGCACATACTAGCGTCGATGTACATATTTGACGACGCATACACAGCGCCGGTTATACATATTATTATTTTTAAATTAAATTTTCATTTCTCCCTGTATACCACAAATAAGAATCTGAATACCTGTTCAAACAAAAACTTGATGCACAACCCAAATTAAAATAGGTTCACCAACAATTCCAAAATAACATCCACAACCAAATATCCTACATCCATAAACCAAAATAAACCCACAAATCTCTAAAATACACAAATATTATTACTAGATCATTTCCAAAAATCTTTAACATCCACAAATGTCTGTGATCGAAATAAACAAGGTAATCCCTAAGAGAAAAATTATAAAATCTTCACTTCAAAATTCCATTCAAATTAAAAATATAAAAACAATAATAACAGTTCCAAAATTATGCCCAGAATCTTTTACACGGTACAATGACGCAGCTACGATCTACTTCCTCAGAGTTACTTCATCATCACCATCATCAAAGACTTGTCCCATCTATGTTGAGGTCGGTTGCATGAATTTTGTTTCTCTATTCTGATCTATCTTGAGTCAAATCCTTAGATAAGTTGCACGTCTTTGATATATTTTTACTACCCCTTGAGTACCTGAAATTTTGAAAAAGAAAATAAAATTAAAACAACAATGTGACTAGTATCTACTCCAATAAGCATCATTTGATTGAGAAGAAGTAAACAACCACAACAGAGATTTCTCACGAGTACTTGTATTATACCTAAATTCAATCGACCATTTCTCCTATTCAACTTATATGATTGATAAGGTATCATAGTAGTATGATCTTCTAACATATGATTGATAAAGCAGCAGTCTTGTATCTATCCAAGCTGATGCCAATTAATTACTAGTTCCAAGTTCCAACACAAAGCATTCACCATTACGACCTCAAGAGCATGGAGATTATGGGAAAAAAAAACTTCTCCACAAATTTTTACCATCCCATCCTTCATTGAAGTTAGATGGTCATATATTTTTTTTTAACCATCTATTTGATGTCTACTACTCACCATGTTGCAATTTATTCAAAATCAGGAAGAATCTTTTGGCTATGTGTCCTTTGAAGTGAGACCTATGTTTTGAATGGGTTAGATAAGTAACAGAGCTTAAAATGGTGAAGTTAACAACTTCGTACTTTTTTTAAAAATTTCATTTCTCTTAGAAGCATCAGAGGATCTCCATCATGAAATATCGACCCTCTAAAACAAGCTTCCTTAAATTTACCTTCAAAGAACATTCCTACTAGCAAAGTTTCACAACCTCAAACTACCATTTTATATTTCCAAAACCCCATATACACTTCAGAAAATAAAATCTCCAAGAAACTGAATGTGAAGGTAATATAGAGCCTTGAGTGAATGAATTAAAGATCCTAACATGTATAAGGATTTACTCAATGCATGGGAAATGGGCTACCTGGTTTACAAAGCTTACAAGAGCCTCCAACTTCTCCATCGCTGTAGCCAGTTGTCCCATATATTCAGCTACGCCTAAGTAGCATCTTTAGCTTGCTGAGATGATTGTTGCAGGTTACATACATCAAAAGACTGATCCTCTGTCAAAGGATTAAGCTGGAGATTGAGAACCTGTTATGTAAAACAAATAGTATTAAGCATGATATTTGATAAAGCAGCCAACCAAAGTCGAAAAAGAAAATAAATTTTTTTTCTTGGCCTCCATTCACACTTATGCCTCATATGCATGTGTGCATAGCAGCCAAGAGGGTGTATGGCACGATGAAGTTTTACAATTATGCCATATGCGGCATGGAGTTTGGACAATATGCCGTTTATTTGTTCCAAACTTTATCAGCAGTAGGCTAAAAATATTGTGATTTTCCCATGAGAATGTCATAATATGAAATATTATCATGAGAATATTGCAAGATTTAAAATATTTCCAAGCAGGAATACTACAAGATTATAACATATTGATGGGAAGTTAGTTCTCAATATTTTCATGAAATTTTACATCAATCTCTTTATCAAAATTTAATAAATCTCCCATTATGTTTGCTGAATTTAATAAATCTCCCATTATCATTATGTTTGCTGAATTTTTACTAATTTTATCATTTTTAAAATTATTTTCTTTCTAGTGAAGTTTTTCATGTATGCACGTGTGCAAACAAACTCCAAAATTTACGAATATTCTCAATAGTTTCCCAAAACAAGAAATTTCCAGGAATAAGATGCACAAAAAATATCCCAATAGATAATACTGCAAATTACTATAACAGATGACAAATCAATAAATAAAGTTTTTATCAACAACAGAGGTTACCTGTAAGGCTATGTTTTTTTCCTCTTCAAAAGTCATGAAAGTATGTACATGTGTCGGAAATAGCAATCTTATAGAAAATTGTGTGCCCTAGTTGCAAGAATTAGATCAATTCTACACCCAACCTGTTGATTCTCACCTTGTAGTTATATGTTCTGTCTTTTATATAACAACACAATTTTCTAGTCAATTGCAAGATATTTTACCCAAGCTGCCTTGGATTACTCTGACTGAAAAAGAAAACAAAAAATTGAATCAGCCAACCTACTGCATTATTCTTCTTTGAATTTTCAAAAGTGCAGGAAACTCTGTCTATCTTTTACATATTATTTAGGAATTCTTCACTCAGGAAACACTAGATGCAAAAAAAGAGGTTTTCTATCTTCATAGAAAACATTTTCCTTGGAAGGAATTAAGTAACCAATAGAAAAAAATAACCAAATCTGTACTGTTGGATAAAGAAATGGATATATTCCAAATCTTATAACTTCCTCTGGCAGAACAGAGGTGTAACATTAGAAACTCACCTTGCAAAATTAGTTTTTGTAATTTGAATATTAGAATGTATTTCCAAAACTTGGAATCTTTCCTGCCATTTACAGGCCTTGCTCCTCTCTTGTGTTTCAAATACAAATGATCTGGAGTCAATTGAGATGTTTTTTCACTTTACATTAATCATGGAAATGGGAGATGGGGCTCGAACCAACTCAATTCAATCATTCATCACTCTTGAAATCAATGTTTTAATATAACCCATGTGAAGAAAATAAAAAGATACTAAAAAATCTGCCAAGACCTCTCACCTCAGTAATGTAGAAACATCGTCAAGCATTCCCGAAGTAATGCACCCTCATATCCCCATACAACCATCCCATTTCATCCGATGCAACCAACCAAAACCTGATTTGCTGAAACCCACCATTTTCAAATTAGGTTTCCATCCAAAAACAACATCACCCAACCATCTCAAATCCATCCTTTTACGCAAAAAAGACACATAAAACACAGAAAGAAATCAATAAAAACCCAACCTGTAGGAACTGTCCGGCAGTTTCTGCAGATTGACCTACATCAATCTCAAGAAATAAAGAGACCATGTTTTGTTTCTCGTGGTTGATGCCTTGCGCCCCATAACCATATGCCTAGAAATATCATTTACATAAGAAAAATAAAATAAAAGATCTTACAAGAAAATAGGTGAAGACTGAGAAGATGATTGCCAAAAGGGGCCCAAAACCTTCATTGATGACAGCTTTGCCCTCAAAGAAGCTGCTCTATCCAATACTACTTCTCTGAAAATTTGAAAGGTCGGCATGTTGAAGAAGAAGATGCCATACGCCCTTTGTCCAATAGTACTCCTCTCAAATCACATCAAGCAATGACGATGAAGAGAATGAGCTAAAACCAAAACCAAATAGGGAGAGATGAGATTGGGTCCTTGAAGAGAGTGGACTTTCATGATCCACAAAGAAAGGGTAGCAACATGATGAGAAAGGGAGTTTCTTTCTGAAAATTGAATAGAAAAGAGAAATCCAAGAGCCCATCTGAGTATTCGAGAAACCCTAACCATTAACACCAATTTCTAATCGAAGACCCTCAAAATCCTCAAAATCTCCACCGTAAATCAGAACTTAAAATAATTAGAAGAAGAATACCTTCAAAATCCCCAAAAAGAAGTGGCTGTGTATTTCAGGAGACAGAGACAAAGACTGAAATCACCAAAAAATAGAGTTCCATCTTCCTTTCTTTCTCCTCGTTGATTTTCAAAGCTCAAAAACCAAAAGCAACCCTAAAAGTCACTTAAAAGAGCTTGAACTCGATCTTCCACTTCTTCTGACATCAGATTCCTTACTCCAATCTGAGTTTCACAAAGGTTTCAAAAGATTGAGATCTGAAACCCTTAAAAAATTCCCTTAAAAAAATCAGTCATTTTCATCGATCGATAACCTACCTTAACGTCCAACAATGAGAAGTTACAGGGCGTCGAACCTGCTGTGGGAGATAGAGAGAAGAAAATCGTGCTGGAAGGAGAAAACATGGGATACGAGTCGCCTCTGATTTTCGGGGAGGAGATATCCAAACTCCAAAGTGAGAGTTTCAGCTGGTGAGCTATGGGATCGAGTCTTGGGAACTAGGGGTGAAAATTGGGCCGGCCTGGAACACCTGTCTACAAGTTCTGGCCCGGACCAGCCTGGCCAATGGACGGGCCATGCAGAGAAGGGTGCCGACGTTGCACAGGTTGTGCTGGGCCTGGCCCTAATTGTCAATAAGATATGGGCCGACTGTTACAAATCGCAAGTATAAGGGCCCACCTTCCAAAAAAAATGTAAAAATGACGTTAACCTGCAATCCGACCAAACAAAAACCACTTGCTCCTAACCAGCCAAAACTTAAAAACTAAAAATTAAAAATTAAAAAACAAAGCCAAGTATGATTCGGCACATGAGAGATAGTGAGAGAGAATGAGAGAGAGAGAGAGGCGAGGATCAAGAGAGATGGAATAATACCTCTTAGGAGAGAGGACCACAATGCGCCATGCGTTGTACACCAATGTCGATGTCGGAGAGGAAGATCAAGGAGAGAGGGAAACAATTGAGGATTATGGCAGATTTGGAGAAAGGACGGGTTGGGATTTTTATTAGGTTTTTTAGTCGCTTACAGGCTCAAAATGCAGGCCTATGTGTTTTTTTCAAATTGGGTGGGGATTTCCTTATATGTGGTCCGACCCTCGATGAATAATCAAAGCTGTTCAGAATGAGTACTCCATACATTTAAAGTATCGTCAAATCTCATTTTAAATGGAAGTTATGTCACCGTACAATTGAACACAAAAAAAGAAAAACAGTTAATAAAACAACATTTTTTAGCCTTGTTTTTTTGTGTTGTCAATCTTACAGTGGGACCAACTCAATTCTAAACAAAAAAATGGGATGCCCCAAAAATAAGTAAGTTGATCATTTTGAATGACTCTGATTATCCATATATGGGCACGAGTGGGACCCACTAAAAAAAGTTCCCAGCATACTCCTCTAGAAGCAATTGAAGTTACCCCAAAAGTGTTTTTTTTAATGAAAAAAACACATGAAAGTGGCAATATGTTTTCCACAGCTTTTGCCAACGCGGTCTTGCGTCGGTACAAGTAGCAATTCTCTGTAACTTTTGCCAACGCATATTTTCACTGCGTCGGAAAATAGTGTTCGAAAAGGTTTTTAACAGCTTTTGCCAACACGGTCTTATTTGCGTTGGTAAAAGTAGCAATTCTCTATGACTTTTGCCAACGTAAATTTTCACGACGTCGAAAAATAGTGTCGGGAAAGGTAAGTTTGTCATAAATGGGGCTTTGGGGACGCAACTCATACATTGGCAATGGTACGAATAAAAACTCAGAGCTTTCCCAACGCACACCTGTGCGACGCCAGTAGGCAAGATAATTGCCATCGCATTATTACGTTGCCATTAGAAAAACACTCGTTGGCAAAACTTTCTATCTCTTTTGGGGGGAATTTTTGTTGGCGCCAATGTGGTTTCCACAGCTTTTGCCAACGCAGTCTTACTTGCGTTGGTAAAAGTAGCAATTTTCTATGACTTTTGACAACGCAATCCAAATATGCGTCGGAAATAAGACTTTTACCAACGCGAATTTTCACTGCGTCGGCAAATAGTTTCGGGAAAGGTTTTCCATAACTTTTGCCAACGCGGTCTTACTTGCGTCGGTAAAAGTAGCGATTCTCTGTGACTTTTGCCAACGCAGATATTTTTACTGCGTTGAAAAATAGTGTCGGGAAAGGTATGTTTGTCATAAATTGGGTTTTGCGGACGCAGCAACTGCGTTGGCAATGGTGCAAAGAAAAACTCAGAGCTTTCCCAACGCATACCTGTGCGTCGCCAGTAGGTAAGATAATTGCCAACGCATTATTGCGTCGCCATTAGAAAAACACGCATTGGCAAAACTTTCCCTCTCTTTTGAGGAGATTTTTTATTGGCGCCAATGTGGTTTCCACAACTTTTGCCAACGCGGTCTTACTTGCGTCGGTAAAAGCCGCAATTTCTGTGACTTTTGCCAACGCAGTCCAAATATGCGTTGGGAATAAGACTTTCACCAACACAAATTTTCACTGCATCGGCAAATAGTGTCGGGAAATGTGCAGTTTGTTGTAGCGAGAAATGTGCAGTTTGTTGATATATATATCCCAAGGGCCAAATTGTTCATGATCCTAAAGGAAAATGCCCGGAACAAATCAAATCCATAATCACTCTTATGTCAGGTACACAGGTTGATAACAAGGTCAAACTACCCAAGGAACCTGAGGAAGAATCAAGTAAGAAAGTGGAAACTGAAGAACCAAGTATGAATGTTGAACCCATAATAGAGCCAGAAAACCCATTCAATGCTGAACCATCATTTAGTGAGCCTACTCTTAGGACCTATGTTCCCAAGGCACCATACCCATAGAGGCTAGGCCTAGCAAAATCAACTTTTCAGTTGGATAAAATGCTAGAAGTATTCAAAAAAGTGCGGATTAATATCCCACTACTTGATGCTATTCAACAGATTCCGGCCTATGCAAAATTTCTAAAGGACCTTTGCACCTTCAAAAGGACTACCAATGTGCCCAAGAAGGCTTTTCTAGCCCAACAAGTTAGCTCAATCATTTCCTGTCGAACCCCGATCAAATATAAGGACCCAGGGTGTCCTACGTTTTCTTGCCATATAGGGGACGATCACATAGAGAAAGCTTTGCTAGACTTGGGTACAAGTGTGAACCTTCTTTCGTACTTTGTTCATGAAGAATTAGGTTAGGGCGAGTTGAAAAAGACCCATGTGACCTTGCAATTGGCTGATGCATCGATTCGATACCCCAAGGGGGTACTTGAAGATGTTCTTATCAAAGTTGGTGATTTTGTGTTTCCTGTCGATTTTGTTGTCTTGGATGCCAAACAAACATCTGGGGTTGAACCCAAAATTCCAATAATCTTGGGGAGACCATTCCTTGCCACCTCAAATGCCTTGATCAATTATAGGAATGGAGTGATGCAAATTTCTTTTGGGACCATGACAATCCAAGTGAACATTTTTAATGTCAGTAAGCAACCTCTTGATGAGGATGATGGGGTTTTTGAAGTTAGTTACATTCATGAATTGGTGAAAAATCACTTACCCCATTTGAAACTTGAAGATCCACTAGAGGCTTGTTTGGCCCACTTTGGAAGTGATTTTGATGTAGATGGACATATTGAAGAAGTCAATGCACTGTTAGACTCAACCCCATCCATGGATTGCTCCAGGTGGCAACCGAAGCATGAGATTTTGACTCCATCTGCTTCCCCACCTATCCCATCGATTATAGAGCCCCCCTAAGTTAGAACTCAAGCAGTTGCTGGATACCTTGGAATATGTATTTTTAGGTCCGCTAGAAACCCTTCCAGTGATTATAGCTTCAGACTTGGACCCTATCCAAGAGGAAAAACTCGTGAAAATTTTGGATGAACATAAGGAAGCTATAGGGTCGTCCATTGCAGATATCAAAGGAATTAGCCCATCTATGGTCCAACATAGAATCCATTTGGAAAAAAATGCAAAAACTTCTCGTGAATCACAAAGGCGACTGAACCCTGCAATGAAAGAAGTGGTTAGGTCAGAAGTCTTAAAATTACTCGATGCAGGGGTGCTTTACCCCATATCTGATAGTGCATGGGTGAGCCCGGTTCAAGTGGTACCAAAGAAATCTGGAATAACATTGGTTCAAAATGAAGGCAATGAATTGGTACCCACTTGGATACAGACTGGATGGAGGGTATGCATTGATTATAATAAGTTGAACTCGGTCACTAGAAAAGATCATTTTCCCCTCCCATTCATGGATCAGATGCTCGAAAGGCTAGCCAGTCATGCTTATTATTGTTTTCTTGATGGTTATTCTAGTTACAATCAAATTCCAATTGCACCCGAGGACCAGAAAAAGACCACCTTCACTTGTCCGTTTGACACTTTCGCTTATAGATGCATGCCCTTTGGGCTATGCAATGCACTGGCTACCTTTCAAAGGTGCATATTGAGCATATTTTCCGACATGGTAGAAAGATTCATTGAGGTTTTCATGGAAGATTTTTCAGTCTTTGGCAATTCTTTTGAGGAGTACTTACATCATTTGTCCCTTGTGCTTAAAAGATGCAAAGAAAAGAATCTAGTCTTAAATTGGGAGAAATGTCATTTTATTGTAAAGAAAAGGGCATAGTTCTAGGACACATTATTTCTGAAAATGGAATTGAGGTGGAAAAAAAAATAATTTGTTCTCCAAATTGCCACTACCAAAATCAGTTAAGTAGATTCGATCATTCCTGGGCCATGCTAGTTTTTATCGTAGATTCATTAAGGATTTTAGTAAAATCGCTAAACCTTTATGCCAATTGCTGACAAAAGAGGCCCTGTTTGAATTTGATGAGAAGTATCTAAAGGCTTTTGAGAGATTGAAAAAGCAACTAACTTCAGGCCCTATAATTCAGCCACCTCACTGGACCATTCCATTTGAGCTAATGTGTGGTGAATCTGATACTGCTATTGGAGTTGTTTTGGGTCAACGGATTGGGAAGCTACCTCATGTGATTTACTATGCAAGTAGGACCCTCAATGATGCACAACTTAATTACACAACCGCTGAAAAAGAATTGCTATCTGTGATTTTTGCCTTAGAAACATTTCGGTCGTACTTGATAGGGTCCAAAGTCATCATCTACACGGACCATGCAGCTCTAAGATACCTTCTGTCCAAAAAGGGTGCAAAAGCCTGATTGATCCGGTGGATCCTTCTGCTACAAGAGTCTGATTTGGAAATAAGAGATAAAAAAGGATGTGAGAATGTTGTAGCAGACCATCTTTCGAGGATACCTTTAGAGCCATCAGATGAGGTCCCACTGAATGAAAAATTTTCTGATGAACAATTGCTCAGCATTTCCCAAATCCCTTGGTTTGCAAATATAATCAATTACCTTATTACAGGGGAGATGCCCACCCATTGGTCAAAATAGGATCGATTAAAATTTCTAAGGTTAAGTACTTTTTCAGGGATGACCCGTAATTTTTAAAGTAGTGCCCGAACTAGATCATCAGGAGATGCATTCCTGATCATGACCATTACTTGGTCACTTCCTTCTATAATGATCATGCTTGTGGGGGCCACTTTAGTTCGAAAAAGACAACTGCAAAAGTTTTACAGTGTGTATTTTACTGGCCCACTATCTTCAAATATTGCCACACTTTCTGTTTGAACTGTGAGAGGTGTCAAAAGCTTGGCAAGCTCAATCAAAGGAACATGATGCCCCTGAATCCCATACTTGTGGTGGAAATTTTTTATGTGTGGGGAATTGACTTCATGGGGCCATTTCCAAATTCCTTTGGAAATCTTTACATTTTGCTGGCAGTAGATTATGTTTCTAAGTGGGTAGAAGCCATACCGACAAAGAAGAACGACCACCATGTGGTGATTAAGTTCGTGAGAGATCATATCTTTTCTCGCTTTGGTGCCCCTAGAGCGATCATTAGTGACAGAGGCACTCACTTTTGCAACCGTCCCTTTGAGCATTTGCTAAAAAAATATTCTGTCACCCATAAGGTTGCTACACCTTATCACCCACAAACAAGTGGCCAAGCGGAAATTTCAAATAAGCAAATTAAACAAATTCTGGAAAAGACGGTCAATCCCACTCGAAAAGACTGGTCTTTGCGATTGATTGACGCACTGTGGGCCTATCGAACCGCTTACAAGACTACTATTGGGATGTTCCCATATATGTTGGTCTATGGGAAGGCGTGCCACTTACTCGTTGAATTGGAGCATAGAGCTTATTGGGCCATTAAGAAGTTTAATTTTGACTTACCCACTGTGGGTGCTCTACGCAAATTGCAACTCAATGAGTTGGAAGAACTTAGAAATGATGCCTATGAGAATGCCAAGATCTATAAGGAAAGAATGAAGTTGAACCATGATAATTCAATTTTAAGAAAATCCTTTGAACCGGGTATGAAAGTCCTTATGTATAACTCCCGGTTACTCCTGTTTCTAGGGAAGTTACAAACCCGGTGGACTAGTCCATTCATTGTCAGGACTGTTTACTTTCATGGTACTGTGGAAATTGAAAATCCTAAGAATGGGGATGTTTTCAAGGTAAATGGTCAACGGTTGAAACTATTTCTGGAACTGAACGATAAATACATTGAGGATATCCTTCTGGAAGACCCAATTTACTAAGACTAATAATTTTTGGTCACGTCGGGCTGACGACAATAAACTTAGCGCTGTTTGGGAGGCAACCCAATTTGGGAAGGTAATTGAGCTAGTTGATCACATTCTTTTGCAATCACCCCACATGGTAAGATATTCCAATTTTCCTTATTGTTCATTTTCACATTACACATGCATTCATAACATTGAGGACAATGTTAAATGTAAGTTTGGGGGTGTGAGTTAGAACTTGACATGTAATCATTTGTTCAATTTTCATTCTATATATCTTTTTGTCGCTTTGCTTTGGTTTTTAGGAGACTTAAAGTTTTTTTTTGCTATTGTTAGGTCAGAGGGAAATTTTCAAGAGAATTTTTATTGGTTGAAGATATTTATTTTGGGCAAAAGAAAAAACGGTTCACTATTTTATTTATGGAAAGGGTTTTTGGAGAAGTGCTGAATTTGGATCCCTCACTTTTACATAGGTGTATACGTTTTCAAGGTTTTGAATGTGAAGTTATGATTTCCGTTTTTTTTTCTTTGATAAAAAAAGGAAAATCGACCCTTAGTGTACAAAGCTTCCCGGTTCAATGGGTGGATACATGGAAAGGGCCGCCTATTATTGGGGACCGCAAAAAAAAAAAGAAAATATATAAAAAAGTGTAAAGAATAAAAAGTTTTGTGACTAGTTTGGGTTTGTAGCCTTTTTAACCTGAGCTAGTAAGCCCGTATGTGTATTTACATACCTAGTGCCCTAAAGAAATCTGTTTTGGGAGTCACTGGCCTAATGCTCGTTACATGGGTTAATTAGAAAGCTTAAGGAATCTAGACATTGCACAGTCACATGTGTGTGTTTGAAAAAAATAAAATAAAAAAAATCGCAACTTTTGAAAAAATAGTAGTGCGAAAGCCGTCATTATTGCCTTGAGAGGAAGACTGTTTTTCTTTACTAAGTTTAGGCAGCCCAAAATTTAAAATATAAATATAAATATATATATATATATATATATATATTCACGAAAATTCTTAGTGGATCATTTGATGCTTATTACGTATACATACTTTTCACCGTGCATGATCAATTAGCATGATTTCGAGAATTTTTGACCAAAAGATAGGATTGGTGAACCAAATTTAAGATTTGTCTTTAAAGTTTTCGAGAACCGAGAATAGTCAGTGTCTATAGATTTTCTCTTGGAAGAAGTTTCCCTGGATTTTGATAGGTTTTAAACATCTTTTGCAAAAAAAATAAATAAATAAATTTTGTGGGTATATTCACTGCAAACCCTCACGAGGCACAACTCGTCCACTAGGGGGAACCTAGGGGGTTTAAGGGCTTGTTGCATACGCTAAATGCAACCGAGAACACCAGTGAAAGTGGTTTTCTTTTCATATTTACTTTCTTTTCTTTGATTAGGTCAAAGAACTCCAAACCTTTTTGCTTACAACTTTTGTTAAGAGACTAGCAAAATGCTGGTTGAGGGGTGTGTTGAGTACATAAATTTGCACATTTACGCATCATTTTAGGATGAATTAGGGATTTAATTGGGTGAATTGCATCATTATGCATCTAATTTCATCATTTCATGCATTTTCACCTTGGAACCTGAATTTTCATGCTTTTCATACATTTTCTGCATTAACTTAGAATGTTTTGCAAATTTTCTTCGAAGAGTCCCAGTTGGAGTAGAACTCTGTCCGGATGGGTCCCGCTTCAATATGGGTTCTTCAGTATTTAATGTGTTGAATTAGAATGTGCTGAAAATGAGAATTACATGCCTCTGTCACGGAGCCCACTTTTAAGCACACATAGTCATCCAGGGCCCTGCATTGCTGAATTAAAGCTTGAAAAGAAGTAAATTGAAGAATTAACCACGTGGACCCCACACACAAGCCATATGCAAATCAATCAAAGGAGGGGTCTACTCATCATGACAACTCATCTTCAAATGGCCATAACTTTCAATCCAACCATCAGATCGATAAAATTTACCTACCGTTGGAAAGCTTATTCAGAGTAGATACTTGTGGAGCCTAAGAATGTGAAAATCAGAGCTATATTGATAAAGTTATGGGTCTAGAGATTTTCATGTTCATTTTCAAACGGGATTGCAGATTAAATCCACACCGTTGATACTCAATTGTTGCACATCCCTTGTAGGACCCCATTTGAACATTAGCCGAGCCACCTAGAGGTTTCTAAAAGCTTCCACCTCATTCAAATTCAAAAAGGATATGAGATATACCTTATTAATGAAGATAAATCAAATCTGCAAAGAAGGTGTCTAGATTCAATGTATCTGTAAGATAACCGGAGATATAAAAGGAACCAAAAGGTAGCATACGAGAGACACACTCCCCCACATGGACGTCCCTAATTATTTTCTCTCATCTTTCTTTTCTTTCCCTAATTAATAGAAATTAAGAGTTATTTTTGGGTATTCTAGGGCCCTGTTCCAGAACTAGGTTAAAAGAGTGTGAGAGAAAATTGTAATTGTCATGAAGTTCTTAATGAAAATAACATCTTTTGCAATGGAGGAGTAGATCCCTGGATCAAAATGTCAGATGAAGTTAAGTATTTCTCATCGTTAATCTATGTAATATTTTTGTCTCTTGCGTATTGATTATAATAACAAATTTGCCTTCTGTCATTGACAACCTATGTTATTCAATTTATTTATTTGAATAACGCTTTAATCATGATATGTTTTCTTAATAGATTATTCTTAGATTGAAATTCTTTGATAATCTATCTTTGATTAATATGTGATATTTAGTTAAGTTCATAATTTCATTAGGTGAAGGAGATTTTTGCCTTAAATAAATTGTGAAAAACTGTGCCCTTTGATAGACAAATTATCCGAATAAAAAACATTGATTTGTTTCTGATTTGAAGAATTTTGGGGACAAATTTATTTTATCTATTGCATAGAATGATGGTGGAACTACTTAATGGATTCATGATATTCTGATATGCATTTTCTCATATTTTATTGCTGCACTCTAGATCTAGCATTTTCTCAATCTTATTATTGTTTTTATTTTCTTTATTCTCTTGTCATTATCATTGATAAAAAATTTCAGATTTTGAATTTTAACGTAGTAGTGCTCCCTGTGGGATTCGACCTGTACTTGTCACTGTCTCAAAAGGACAGCTGTGCACTTCCAGTATTAAAAGATTGGATTTAAATTCACATCAATGTTAAAAGATAAAAGCATCCAAGAAGAAGAGAGAATTCCCCAACGGCCCCTTAAGAAAATGAGAGGTCCGTTAATGGTGACATTTTCACCTGTCACTAGTGAGCCGCAAATTCTCACAAAGAAACATGCTTCGGCAGAGTTTCATCTACGAAGGAGATCTAATGAAGGAAAAAGTGGTCTTTTGACCAATAATCGGGTGAAGCACATAAATACTCCATCCAAAGCTCATAAAAAAGGTTGAAAAGGTGACAACTTTCATATCAACTTGGTGGTATTACTACAAATGGGTCACTGATTATGAATACCTATCCAAGTACTTTCAGGGCCAAGCCCCATTTGACCCAGACTCAAATTCAACAATCTCAGACGCATTCCGAACAAGCTGGAATCTATGTAAAACAAGTTTATCCATCTCAAATTGAAATACTAGAGAAGCCCATCGACCAGGCCCATATGCTAGTTGGACATATATTAGAAATGAATCCATCACCTTTTGTGGTGATTCAAGTAAAAGAAAAAAGTACTCATGGTGCACAAATGGCAAAGAAGATACAACAGAAAGCAATTTGGAGAAAGAGAAAGCTGGCACAAAAGGCCCAAAAACAGAAGGTAAAGGTGACCTCGTTGTGGGTACCTAAAGAGTTTGAAGAACCCATCATGTCTGTTAATATGGTGGGAAAATGACAGAAAAAGAAAGAATCATCAAGATATGTAAAGGAAGCAGTCGAGTTGTTCGACACCCAGCGACCACAAACAAGGAGTGTCACGGCTGCTAAAGCAAAGGAGTCAACAAAGAAAGATATCATGGTTGACTCAAGTAGTTCACAAGGATCATCTAATGAACAGGCACCGAAAACATCGAGGGCATCAAGTAAGCACATGGTGCTACTTTCATCAGAGTCAAGTGTAGCTCCTGTTTAAATGGTAGGGCGGGAAGAATTCTCAGAGTCCATTCCCCCACCAGGTTTCATGCAGTTTTTCCAAGACACAAACAAACGTTTTGAAGTGATGATGACAATGACGGTCACTCTTCAAGCCCAGATAAACCAAAAGGAACCTGGACGAAACTCTTAAAATGATCATAGTAGACATGATCAAAGAGATGATCATGACCATAATGATGATGACGAAGAATTGAGCAAACACCAAATAACAACTAAAGAGGTCCAGAAGATGATTGAAAATGCTACTGGAAGATCAACATCATAAAAAAAAGGAGCAGTTACACCATATCCAGCCTGGATGGACAATGAGCCATTTCCACCTAAATTCAAACAACCCAACTTACAATCTTATGATGGAAGTACTTCATCTTATCAACATCTGTGTCACTTCAAGGTGTTGAATAGAGAAATTGCTAAAAATGATGCATTAAAAACCCGGTTGTTCACCAGCACATTGAGAGGAACCGCATTTGATTGGTATAAGATGTTACCGTTGGTTCCATAAGTTCATGGAAGGACTTTAAACAAAAATTTGTGGATCACTTCTTCGATACTGATAGTTCAGTGACTACAGCTCGCCTATGCTCAGAAAAACAAGGCAAAGATGAATCGGTTGCTGCAATTATCAAAAGGTGGCAAGCTTTATCATTTAAAAGCCCAGAAAACCTTGCACATGAAAGTTTGATAGACATGTGTAGGACGAACATGCTCTAAGAAATAAGAGCTAAGTTAGTTGGTAATAAAGCAAAAAACCTTGGTGAGTTGTTAGGAGCATCAATTGAAGGAGAAACGATCATCAAGGACCATGAAAATGAGAAAAATTCCCCAAATGCGGTCGAATCATCAAAGCTAGGGGGCAAGAAAAGAATCTCTTCCGGTCCAAATTGCTTCATCTTCAAATTCAAAGAAAACGAAAGCTGTGAGAACCCGACCCCTAATTTCCTGGATTAGTGTTGTTTTATTTGTGGATTAGTTTCTTTTAGTGGGATTAGTGTTTGTTGGGTTGAGTTTGTGAGCTAGAATGGTTTTTTCACTAGTTTTGGGGAGTTTTGAGTGCCTTTGTGATTAGTGGAACCCTTTGAGGGTTATTTTAGTGATTTTGCGCTTGATTGGGAGATTATTCGAAATTTCCGATAATTCTTGTTTTAGTCTCGTTTGACTTAGTTTGTTAATCTCTACAACTTTCGTGCTCACTCCGTACCCATTCGAAGCTCCGAAAATCAGCTTTTCCGGCCTTGGGGGCAAAATCGGTCCTTTCACATTGAATCTGGACCCAGATTTCGATAACCCAGAACCATGCCAAAATTATACTTTTTGAAAACTAGATATTATGAAAAACATTTTCCTCTTCTTCGTCGATGGCATTCGAGGCCCCGAAATTGATGTTTTAATTCCGACAAGTTTAAGTGATGGTGGGGCCCACACCCACCCTTTTATAAAAGGGATCAGCCCCTCTCTTCCTCTCCCATTCGTTCCAGCACACTTGAGGGGGAGGAACTTCAGCTCCATAGGGCTTTTGCCCTTTTCTTCTTCTCCTTCTTGCTTCCTTTGACAAAACCCACCTTCAAACCTTGCAAAATGGAGATTAGAGCTCAACTTCTTCTTTTCCATCCTTTTAGCTTCCCATGGACACCATTTTTGTACAAATCTCAGGTGGACAACCCCTATTTCAAGCTCATTCTTGTTGATTAATGGCCCTAGAGGTAAGGACTTCTTTCCATCTTCTACTGTTGAGCTATGGCTTTCCTTTAAGTTCTATTTCCTAGTTTGGTTTGAGCCAATTCCTTGTCTTTCATTGTTTGACCCATTTTAGGGTTTGTTTTGGGGGTTTTGCTTGTATCTTTGGAGCTTGGATTTGGAAGAGTGTTTAAGCTTGATTTCTTGATTAGAAGACCCAAGGCAAGTGGATGAATGGATCGTTTTGATTATTGACATGTTTTGTGAGAAAAACATGATTCATTAATGGTTTTGATGATTTTAATACTTGTCTTTTGCTATGATTAATATTGATTTCGAAATGTGCTTATTGATGAGTCTATTTCTCTCTTGTTCATACTTGGAAATGTATGCATCATGTTGTCAAGATTTCAAATGGTTTCACATAAATGAGTTTTCTCTACCTTTGGATTGATTGTGAATGGAAAGAATGGAAAGGGAGAAATTTGAAATGAGGAGAATGGAAGTGTTGAATGATGCATTTGAGGAGCTTTTTAGCTCATTTGCTGTCTTGAAAACATTGGTTTATAGTTTTCATTATTTCTTGTTAATAGCTCAATGGATCCTTGTGATTAGTGGGTTTCTTCTCTCTCTGGTGATTGAATGTAAAGAGATGGAGGTATTTGGGATGGATGTTTGTGAAATTTTGATTGTGTATGGGAGGAGCTTTTAACCGCCAAATAACCGCACAGCCGCGGTCACTTTTCCAGAGAGCTTTATTTCTTCCCCAAAGGCACGGTCAGCCACACGGTTAGCCAGCGGCTAACCGTCGAACCCATCGGCGGTTAACCGCTAGCCAAATGAACCATTTCAGTTACTTTTCCACTAAGCTGCACTTTGTTAGGCCAACGACGGTCAGCCAGCAGCTAACCGCCGAACCCAGCGGCGGCTAACCGCCAGCTGACCGCTAGGTGACCGAAATCACCCAGAAACCTTGAAATGAAGAGAAATGAAGAGAGATGGAAGGGGTTTCTATCCCAATCATTCGTGAACCCTTTTAGAGAATGATGGAGACTGTTCATCGAGAGATACGTATGAAGCCCGTTTGAGAAGAAAATCATGTCACAAAGATTCATTGAACTTTTGAATTCACAAAAGTGTATAAGGAGCCCAGAATGTCTTCAAATTCAAAGAGTACCAAGTCTATATCAAAATCGACATACGGGACCCCTATTCACCTTAAATAAAGCAGGAAATCTCTATTTTACCCGAAAGTGTATTAGTGCATTGTATTTCCTTATTCCTGACACTTACATTACATGACTTGTTTTCTCGAAAGCATCGAAGTTAAACTGGTAATAGTTACTTGTCTCGAAATGTATTACCCGACGTGAAATGAATGTTGTGCCTTGAGCATTCTTGCCACGCCCATTTATGTACTTGCACTTGATGTATTTCATATATGTTTGATATTGTCATTTGACCTATGAGTCGGCACCACTAAGCTTGGATAACCTCGTTGGTCTGATCCACCAACTTGGAGATCCCCCTCTTGTCCCGCCAGCTGCAGTTTGGATCCCGCTACCCGGTTATTATCGTGGTCTTGTCCCGATACTGTTGATTGTTACTGTGGTTCCCGATGCCCGGCTCGCTACCGTGGTCATGTATAGTATATGTATATGTATTTATAAGATCCAGTGTTTCTTCTCACCTCGAGTGACTGAGATCAGTGCCTAGTTATTGCTCTGTCACTTTAGTGATAGAGTACTTAGCTTTGTGTGGTTGCCATCTTGCTAGTTCCCGATTCCTTGGATACCTTACATGTTTTATATTGCTTAATTGTTTTCCGGTAAATCATTCATTTCTTTTATGAAAGTTATTATTTAAATAGGTGTTAATATTTTCCAAGGTAAATTCAATTATTGTTATATTGTTTCCCGTTCCTTGTACGCACACAAGTTTTAAATGAATACCCGAATTGTTAAATATCCGTGCTTTTAAATATGTTTTAAATGAGACTTGTTTTGTCATATCCCTAAGTTTACACATGTTTTAAATGAATACCTGATTTGTTAAATATCTGTGCTTTTAAATACGTTTTAAATGACACTTGTTTTGTCAGATCCCTAAGTTTACACAAGTTTTAAATTAATACCCGATTTGTTAAATATCCGTGCTTTTAAATATGTTTTAAATGACACTTGTTTTGCCAGATCCCTATATTTACACATGTTTTAAATGAACACCCGATTGTCAAATATCTATGCTTTTATAGATAATGTAAATGAACATATGTTTTGTTAGATCTCCATGTTTAACTCATGCTTTAAACGAATACATGTTTTGTCAGAGATCCACGATTTTCCACCTGTTTGATTATATAAAGCCTTTGATTAAATAACATGAATTATCATATGTTTTAATTCTCAGCATATTTATTATCTTTTCATCCATCTGCCGGACCGTCGTGTCTGACCCACTACTTTTGGTACTCAGGTCCAGACTTCTTCGTCCCGAGATTAGTGCTTTTGTTGGATGTGGAGACATGTTTTACAGGTTGTTTTGTCGGCTATGTCATGTAGACATTGAGCTTGACATCGGAGTTGCGTCACATTTGGGTAGGGGTTATTAACTTGTTATTGTATGGCTTTTATTAGCCTTTTCTTGGGATTCTTAATTAATGTACATTGATAATTTGTAACTTGAACATATATGGGAATGTAATATCCTGTTATTGTCAACTCTGTACTTTGTTGTGATTGTTTACTCCAGTCTGATATGGTTCTTGATATAATAGCTATATGCTAGAGGTTGAGTGCGACGCGGAATCCGAAGGCCACAGACTCCGAGTTGTAACGCCACGAAAGCTTCCGCAAAATATTCAGAGTGTGTTGGAATATGTCGTCTTCACACACGCGGATCTTGGGAGAAAATATAATTATCCTTAATCCCATTCATGCCCCCAAGGTTCCGGTTTGGGGTCGTGACAGATTAGTATCAGAGCGGGCAAGTTTCTAGGAAATAAAACACTCTAAAAACCTTAAGACGTGTGGTGAGGGCTCGTTTAGCTGTGTCGGTTTTCCTTTTGGCTAGCCATTGTTTCTGTGAGTTCGTGTCTATTTTTCTTCTAGTGGGGGATACTATCTTTGTCTCGTTTTCTTGTCCTTGTTGTTAGGGAATTTGGGGGACCAAATTCTTTTCTAGTGGGGGAGAATTTAATGTCTCCGCACCCACATTTAGTACCTTTTCCTTGTTGTCGCGCCAGAGAGTCGGAGTTTTGTGGACTTAACACGTGTTTCTTGAAGGACATTGGCAGAATTTTCAGCTTTTCGATGTCACAGATGGAACTAGAGAAGGAATTTGCGACTAATTTTTCGTCAGTAAGGAATGTGGGTAGTGTATCGAGACCCAATTACAGTTGATCGTGTACTGTCAGATGATTCGTCAGGTAAGTAAGTGTGGATTTCTGGACAAACTTGAATTATTTTCCTAAGTCAGAAGACTCCATAAGCCGAATAAGTGGTGGACTTTATGAGATTTGAGGTGATTTTCAGTGGTGTAGCTCCAAGAAGACGTGAAAAGTTAGAAATTTCGCAGATATTGATGAACTTTTGTCGGATAAGTGTTAGATGATTTTCAATGATTACAGAATGATGGTGAAGTCAACTCGG
This sequence comes from Cinnamomum chago, assembly GCA_038049695.1. Classification (NCBI taxonomy): domain Eukaryota; kingdom Viridiplantae; phylum Streptophyta; class Magnoliopsida; order Laurales; family Lauraceae; genus Cinnamomum; species Cinnamomum chago. The sequence goes on along the minus strand of CP142454.1, from coordinate 53,514,548 downwards.
CAGGATGTATCAGTGGATGGTTAAAAGCATAGGAAACTAGTTTTCAGCAGCAGTGTAGAGAGAGTTGTATGTGGAATTGATTGTTACCTGATCACATGATAGAGAAGATTTAGTGGACTTTACTGACTTGTAGAACATCAGTTTGGGCAGAGTACATATATGAGCAGGAGAATCATCACCTATGGACAATGACAGTTGAAAGATTTAGCGAAGAATGAATTTGACAAAAGCACACCTCACGAAGTTTGGACATGTGGAGTAGCATGATAGTTAAAGTGTTAGCAGGTCTAGTCAGAGGCGGAAACCTACAGAGTTATGAACCGTGTGTTTTCAATGAGCAGATAGAGATGAGTGAAGTGTTCAGAGGACCATCCAAACGTTTGATTGAATTAGCTTGGCATATGAAGGAGTGACAATTTCCAAGTCATTCACCTCGAAGATAGTGCATTGGCAGGAGACTTAATTTCGATAACTTTGAAAGAGATGACAGAAGAGTACTGAGGACTGGACGACATTGCCTAAAGTAAGAGATATCTGGTAGTACTCAGTGTCACCAATTTTTCGAAGCCAAGGACATATAGAAGGACAAGGCAATATTTCAAGAGTTAGAGATTTTTGAAATTTGATGAGATTTGTCAGAAAGCTATTCTGGAATTTTCAACAAGTGCAACCATGTGGCGAAGTAGACCCAGCAAGATACGAGGCATTGGAAGTTAGATTTCAGCAGCCGACTACAGAAAGGATCTGTACTTGAATGTCTGACAACTGTTGATAGTTGACCGAAGAGTTCTACAGCGAGGACGATCAAGCGAGTTCAAGTGCTTCCGAGAGGACCAATTTGGAGCAGTCGTTTGAGGTTTGTTTTCGAAGTGTGGGATTAATGTCCCCACTTGTTTTTGGGTTTCTTTAGTTCATTTGGAAGACCAAATGTTCTAAGGGGGGGAGGATGTGAGAACCCGACCCCTAATTTCTTGGATTAGTGTTGTTTTATTTGTGGATTAGTTTTTTTTTGTGGGATTAGTGCTTGTTGGGTTGAGTTTGTGAGCTAGAATGGTTTTTTCACTAGTTTTGGGGAGTTTTGAGTGTCTTTGTGATTAGTGGGACCCTTTGGGGGTTCTTTTAGTGACTTTGCGCGTGATTGGAAGATTATTCGAAATTTTTGATAATTCTTGTTTTAGTCTCGTTTGACTTAGTTTGTTAATCTCTACAACTTTCGTGTTCACTCTGTACCCATTCGAAGCTCTGAAAATCAGTTTTTCCAGCCCTGGGGGCAAAATCTGTCCTTTTACATTGAATCTGGACCCAAATTTTGAGATCCCAGAAAAATGCCAAAATTATACTTTTTAAAAATTAGATTTTATGAGAAACATTTTCCTCTTCTTCGTCGATCGCATCCGAGGCCCAGAAATTGATGTTTTAATCATGACAATTTTAAGTGATGGTGGGGCCCACACCCACCCTTTTATAAAAGGGATCAGCCCCTCTCTTCCTCTCCCATTCGTTCCAGCACACTTGAGGGGGGAGGAACTTCAGCTCCATAGGGCTTTTGCCCTTTTCTTCTACTCATTCTTGCTTCATTTCACAAAACTCACGTCCACACCTTGCAAAATGGAGATTGGAGCTAAACTTCTTCTTCTCCATCCTTCTAGCTTCCCATGGACACCATTTTTGTACAAGTCTCAGGTGGGCAGCCCCTATTTCATGCTCGTTCTTGTTGATTAATGGCCCTAGAGGTAAGGACTTCTTTCCAACTTCTATTGTTGAGCTATGATTTTCCCTTAAGTTCTATTTCCTAGTTTGGTTTGAGCCAATTCCTTGTCTTTCATTGTTTGACCCATTTTAGGGTTTGTTTTGGGGGTTTTGCTTGTAGCTTTGGAGCTTGGATTTGGAAGAGTGTTTAAGCTTGATTTCTTGATTAAAAGACCCAAGGCAAGTGGATGAATGAATCGTTTTGATTATTGACATGTTTTGTGAGAAAAGCTTGATTCATTAATGGTTTTGATGATTTTAATACTTGTCTTTTGCTATGATTAATATTGATTTCAAAATGTGCTTATTGATGAGTCTATTTCTCTCTTGTTCATATTGGAAATGTATGCATCATGTTGTCAAGATTTCAAATGGTTTCACATAAATGAGTTTTCTCTACCTTGAGATTGATTGTGAATGGAAAGAATGGAAATGGAGAAATTTGAAATGAGGAGAATGGAAGTGTTGAATGATGCATTTGAGGAGCTTTTTAGCTCATTTGATGTCTTGAAAACATTGGTTTATAGTTTTCATTATTTCTTGTTAATAGCTTAATGGATCCTTGTGATTAGTGGGTTTCTTCTCTCTTTGGTGATTGAATGTAAAGAGATGGAGGTATTTGGGATCGATGTTTGTGAAATTTTGATTGTGTATGAGAGGAGCATTTAGCTCATTTTATTGTATGAAGATGAATGGGAATGAAGGGAAATGGTTTAAGGGAGAAAAATGGCTCAAATATGAACTCGGAAGGGTTTTTCCGCACCTGGCGGTCAGCTAGCAGTCACCTGTCAGATAGCCGCCTTGTGACCGGCGGCTAACCACGAGATAACCGCACAACCACAGTCATTTTTCTACAGAGCTTCATTTCTTCCCCAAAGGCATGGTCAGCCAGCGGCTAGCCGCCGAACCCATCGGCGGCTAACCGCTAGCCTACCGAACCATTTCGGTTACTTTTCTAGTAAGCAGTACTTTGTCAAGCCAACGTCGGTCAGCTGCGTGGTCAGCCAGTGGCTCAACGCCGAACCCAGCGGTGGCTAACCGCTAGCTGACCGCTAGGTGACCGAAATCACCCAGAAACCCTGAAATGAAAAGAAATGGAAGGGGTTTCCATCCCAATCATTCAAGAACCCTTTTAGAGAATGATCGGGACTGTTCATCGGGAGATACGTATGAAGCCCGTTTGAGGAGAAAATCATGTCACAAAGATTCATTGAAGTTTTGAATTCACAAAAGTGTATAAGGAGCCTAGAATGTCTTCAAATTCAAATAGTACCAAGTCTATATCGAAATCGACATACGGGACCCCTATTCACCTTAAACAAAGCAGGAAATCTCTATTTTACCTGAAAGTGTATTAGTTCATTGTATTTCCTTATTCCCGAGACTTACATTACATGACTTGTTTTCCCGAAAGCATCGAAGTTAAACTGGTAACAGTTACTTGTCTCGAAATGTATTGCCCGACGTGAAATGACAGTTGTGCCTTGAGCATTCTTGCCCCGCTCGTTTATGTATTTGCACTTTATGTATTTCATATATGTTTGATATTGTCATTTGACCTATGTGTCGGCACCACTAAGCTTGGATAACCCTGTTGGTCTGATCCACCGACTTGGAGATCTCCCTCTTGTCCCGCCAGCTGCAGTTTGGATCCTGCTACCCGGTTATTACTGTGGTCTTGTCCCGATGCCGCAGATTGCTATTGTGGTTCCCGATGCCCGGCTCGCTACCGTGGTCATGTACGGTATATGTATATGTATTTATAAGATGCACTGTTTCTCCTCACCTCGAGTGACTGAGATCAGTGCCTAGTTATTGCTCTGTCACTTTAGTGATAGAGGACTTAGCTTCGTGTGGTTGCCATCTTGCTAGTTCCCGATTCCTTGGATACCTTACATGTTTTATATTGCTTATTTGTTTTCCAGTAAATGATTCATTTCTTTTATGAAAGTTATTATTTAAATAGGTGTTAATATTTTCCAAGGTAAATTCAGTTATTGTTATATTGTTTCCCGTTCCTTGTACACACACATGTTTTAAATGAATACTCGAATTGTTAAATATCCGTGCTTTTAAATGTGTTTTAAATGAGACTTGTTTTGTCATATCCCTAAGTTTACACATGTTTTAAATGAATACCCGATTTGTTAAATATCCGTGCTTTTAAATACGTTTTAAATGACACTTGTTTTGTCAGATCCCTAAGTTTACACATGTTTTAAATTAATACCCGATTTTTTAAATATCCGTGCTTTTAAATATGTTTTAAATGACACTTGTTTTGCCAGATCCCTATATTTACACATGTTTTAAATGAACACCCGATTGTCAAATATCTATGCTTTTATAGATGATGTAAATGAACATGTGTTTTGTTAGATCTCCATGTTTAACTCATGCTTTAAACAAATACATGTTTTGTCAGAGATCCACGATTTTCCACCTGTTTGATTATATGCAGCCTTTGATTAAATAACATGAATTATCATATGTTTTAATTCTCAGCATATTTATTATCTTTTCATCCATCTGCCAGACCGTCGTGTCTGACCCACTACTTTTGGTACTCAGGTCCAGACTTCTTCGTCCCGAGATTAGTGCTTTTGTTGGATGTGGAGACCTGTTTTACATGTTGTTTTGTCGGCTATGTCATGTAGACATTGAGCTTGACATCGGAGTTGCATCACATTTGGGTAGGGGTTATTAACTTGTTATTGTATGGCTTTTATTAGCCTTTTCTTGGGATTCTTAATTAATGTACATTGATAATTTGTAATTTGAAAATATATGGGAATGTAATATCCTGTTATTGTCAACTCTGTACTTTGTTGTGATTGTTTACTCCAGTCTGATATGGTTCTTGATATAATAGCTATATGCTAGAGGTTGTGTGCAACGCGAAATCCGATGGCCACGGACTCCGGGTTGTAATGCCACGAAAGCTTCCGCAAAATACTCAGAGTGTGTTGGAATGTGTCGTCTTCACACACGCGGATCTTGGGAGAAAATATAATTATCCTTAATCCCTTTCACGCCCCCAAGGTTCCGGTTTGGGGTCGTGACAAAAGCGAATATAAGTGGGATGATGACAACCAAAAGAATGCAAAGAAAACTCAAAATTTAAAGGAACGAATGTCACGAGACTATGACTTTGCAGTGGAAGATTCTGAATCTATCTTTCACTCTCTTACAAAATGAGAAAATCAAACTTTCAACATGTAAAAGGCCAGAGGAAAAAGAACGAACAAATGACCCCAAATATTGTATATACCATAGGGTCATGAGTCACAATATAAAAGATTGTTGGGTCTTTAAAAACAAAGTCCAGGACTTGTTGGACAATGGAGTTATCACCTTGGAAAAAGAAGATAAGAAGGTGACAACTAACATGATCTCCATCCATTTTGGAAGCTTCGAAAAGCCAACCGAGATTCCAACTTTGATAGAAGAAGAAAATGTTGAGTTTCGATTAGTAAACTCAATAAAGGATAAGGATGGTCTGGTTCCAACAGAAATGCCTAACGGGACAATCATGTGGGTCCATCCCGACCTCATGATCGATGAAGGGTGGGAAACAATGAAGAACAAGTCTCACGCCCGAATATTATCAAACCCCTTCTGGAATAAGCGACAACCACTGAGGGATGTTGCACCACGGACAAGGAGGCATTTGAAAAAGAGAAAACCCAACAATAAGAAAAAGGCTAATAAAAAGACGGTTGAAGTTGTTGATGTACTGATTCAAGTACCTCGTGTTCCATGCACTTGAGCTGAATTTTTGCCACAAGGCTTATTTGAAAAAGGATGTAACATTAAAGAAAAGATCAAGGTGGTTAAAAACCCCATAGATAAGGATTTTTGGAAGGATGTAACTCAAAATAAAAATGAAGAAATGAGTGAAGTTAGTTCATCCAATAGTTCTGAATCGGTTGATGAAGAAATCTTTTGCGGCAATGTTACTATCATAGAAGATTCTGAAGATGAAGATGAGACATTTCCTCATAATTCTGTGGCAATGACAGTGTCAAATGAAGATCCACATGATGATGATGATGGTCGAGATAATGATAATCATGATTCTATATGGGGGTGTAGAGACATTGAAAGCTTTTCTAGAGACTCTTCAGAATGGATGGATGAAGATGCAATTAAGTTTTCATCCATTCAACAACATTTTGAGGGGAAATATGCTCTGACGAAGACACGAGTCTGTGAGCCCTACTGTATATCATCAGCTCCTGATCTCTCACAAATGGAAGACACCAATGAATTATCCCAGCCATCAAATCCATCTAGCAGTGCAAATCACTCGGATAGTGATGAGTTGCTTGACGATGGTGACATCATGAGGTGCATAAAACACTACAAAAAAAATGACTTTTAGTCTCGCTTTTGAAATGAGCTTTTGTGTCGCTTTTACAATAAAGTGACACAGTATGGTCTGATGTGTCACTTTAGAGGAGGAGCAAACGAGGAGGGGGTTTGTTGGGTCACTTTTCTATAACGCGACACACAAAACAAATCTATGGTTTCCCCCCACTAAATAAAAGTGACACAAGAAATTTGATTGTTATTTTCTTTCATGAGATAGGAAAGAAAAGCGACACATGAATTGGGCAAGTGATAATTTGGCTTCCCTCCCTCGTATATCCGATTCCTTCGATCCCTCCATACCTCATTCCCTTGGTGCCCAAATACCCCAGCGATCAGAGCGATCTCCTTGGCGATCGACAGCCTCACGCACATCATCTCTACAAAAAGCCAGCGCCCCCCCCCTCTAATCCTCACGCACCTCAGCAGCCCATCGATCCCTCCAATCCTCCCCTGCATCGTCTCCATTCACACAACCCCAGGCGATCACCTTCAGCCCTGCGCATCATCAGCCAGCCTCCCATCTCCATCTCCATCGCAGCCATCCAACCTCCTTCTCTCTTCTCTCCTCACCAAACCCGCCACCCTCTGCTCCATTATCTTCCTCCGCCAGACACAAGCAGCAGCAGCCCCGGCCCACACGCAGCGCCTTTTTCCGCCTCCTCGAGCCGCCCCTGCACCAGGTACACCCCTCCCTCTTTCTGCACTCTGCACACACTGCGCATGCACCATTCCCCCTCTTCTCTCTCACTCTCTCTCTCTCGATCTGGATCTGCTCTTCTCTCTCTCTCTGCTCTTTTCCCTCATCTCCCTCACGATCTCCATCTCTTCATTTCTTCTCTTTCTCTCTAGTCTCTGCTATTGAGATCTCATGTTGTCTTTCATTTCCATTTCAGGAAGAACAAGAGGATCTCCAAGGGGAAAAGGGAGGAAAGAAGAAGGCGTAAGTTTGATAAAACCCTAAATATCTTTCCCTTTGTTGTGAATCTTCTCGTTGTGTTGGTTGTTATGGATCTGATCTTTGTTTTCATTGTTTGTATTACTAATCTAGGGTCGATCCTTTTTCTAAGAAGGATTGGTATGATATCAAAGCACCATCGGTGTTCAATGTCCGAAATGTCGGTAAAACCCTCGTCACTCGGACACAGGGTACCAAGATCTGTCTCCTAAACCTTTCAGATCTTCTCGTTTTATATCTGGATTTGATGCTTTTGTCCAGCTTTTCTGCTGTTTGTAATTGTATGGAATGATTTAATAGATTGTTTGTGGGTTTTACATTGAATCTGTGTATGGCAAATGGGGTTTTGTTGGATTTTCAATTGGTTTCCATTTTTTGCAGTTTCATTTGATTTTTTTGAGGTTTTCTTTTGAATGTTAGTGGAGCTAATGGGTTTTGTTGGGGGGATTTCCAACTTCTCTTATGTCAAGTGAGTTTTGTTTTGTTGGATCTCCATACCTATTCATTTTCTACAATCAATCTTGTAGTTTGGGGTTTTTTCTTTGAATGTTAGCAATGTCTTTGAATCTGGGTTTTTTTTTTAATACTCATTCTCTGCAATTTAACTTCAATCTTTTGGGTTTTCTTTTCTGGGGTATGTAGATTCTGTTTGTGTTGAGTTTGTTTTCTTTGATTTTAGTAATCCAATCCCTACTTGTTGTTTCATGCCTGCTGGTTTGTTCAGCTGCTTGATATGACTTCATTTTAAGTCCACTTCTTTACTGTTCTCTCTCTTCAATCCCTTTTGTAATTGTGGATTTACTTTACCTTTGTTGTGTAGACTAGGGGATGGGAGATTTAAACCATTGGAATTAGTTTTTTTTCTCTTCTTTGTTTTCTTTTTCCTTAGAACTTAATGACAACGGTTTTAACTTGTTAATTTCTAGAAGATCTTTGTGTGTGATCTGAACTTTGTGGCAAGTTGGATTGGCAAAATTTGATGTGTAGTTAAGTGTCTAAAATGGGGGTTTTGATGTTTTTGGAGCTAATAGTATAAATTGGAAATTTGATTTTTTCTTAATATTAAAAGGAGTGTTTCTTTAAAAAGAAAGCAACGCACATGTCCAGAAATTGTAAAGTTTAAACAAAATGAGATTAGTACTATTGAACCACTTAACACTGATGTGGCTTGCCTAAGTTGAAGTGATTCACAGTGTTGTTTGGCTTGCAAGAGATGTCCTACTGGGTTGATGGGGCCTGGAGCTGCAAGTCCCTGTGCTGAATTCTAGATGTTTATGAGGTGTGTGTACTGTGGATGGTGATTTTCAAACTTTCCAAGTGGGCACCACAAATGTAGCAAAGGGCAAGTGAATTGAGGGAAGATGTGAAATGAACGCCTAGTAGTTTAAAACATTAGAAAGTCAATGTCTTGTTTACATTGCAACCCCTTCACCTTCTATCATTCACATTAGAAAGTCAAGGATTTTTTTTTGGTCATGATTTTTTTTATGCATTGATTTGTGTTGTGTTTGATTTATGTTTGATTCTGATGTAGATATGTGCTTATTTGTTGATTGCAACCTTCTATTAATTATAGTTGTAGGTTCATGCTTGTGAATGCAGTGGTTTGGATCGTGACTTGTAAATTGTGATTGATACATATCTGATGTTGATTTAGACTGCTGATGGTTTATACTTCAAAGCTCTGAATGCTTTCTTTTTGAATATTTTTTTTAAAGAATGGGCCAATTTTTCAAAGTCTTGTAAAGAACAGACCCAGACCCTCCCTTATTGATGATAGGCATCCCACTGTCAGCTCTCATCTGGTTAAATTTTACCATTGGATTGGACCCCTGTAGATGATTAGCAACTAATCATAATTTGGTTCCTTCCAACATTGACTATCACAAGGATCAGAGTCACTTGGACATGCCTTGATTCACTAGTGTTGAAGCAGTACTAGAGGCCGAGGAAGCATGGGCTCTACAGTGCAGAATTCTATGTGATCAATTCTCTAATTTTTATCATCACTATTAACAACATGTCCTCATCTTGGCCTGGCTCAACCTTCTGTGCTTGTTCTAATAAAGCAATTTCAGGTATTTAGACCCAAGCTGGCCTATTGGACCAAGGAATTGGGGCCTGAATACAATGGACAGCCAGTTGATTTAACTCCAGAACAAGAAGAGGTGATGCTGAATATCTTTTATGATCTTGTACCATTTTCACTATTTCTTTTCATTTCTTGTCATGTGATTCTTGTCGCTTCCACTTGTCACATTGCATGTGCCCCGTTGCCCTTGATAAATACATTTTATTCTTTACCTGCAGCTTTGATTTACTATCAGCATCACCTACTGAAAGTATTAGTTCTGCAGGTAGCTACAATGTTTGCAGTGATGAAAGAAACGGAATATGCAACAAAGCAGAAATTTATTGACAACTTCATGAATGACTGGAAAGTGCTCCTTGGCTGAAACCATGTGATTAAGAAATTTAAGCTCTGTGATTTTACCCCAATCTATGAGTGGCATGAGAGGGAGAAGGAAAAGAAAAAGCAAATGAGCACCGAGGTAAATCAAGGTTTCCTTTAATTGATGTTAGATTAGAGTAAAACATGGAGCTGTACAGTGTAAATTGATACATATGGAACTGGTGTATGTGAACATTGAACATTAGTTTAATGATATTGACTTGTTTTATGTCTTAGTGAAAAATAGATGTTTGTCTATGATACCTGGATACTTCAAAATTGGGAACGTATCCATATCATGTTGTCTCCCATACTTAAGATTTACATGTTAAATTTATGCCTAATAGCATCCGTTGGAGTATCTTGTCTTTTGATAGGTAATATTAATAGAGATTTTGATTGAATTCTGAATTTTGGTAGGTACTACATTTTTAATTGCCCTTGTAGGTTCTCTCTGTGTTAATTAATATGGCAGAATAATTTTATAAAGTATAGTTCAGAACCAAGTTCCAAAACATGGCATCTTGTTTAGATATTCTTCCATTTCCAGTAAATGTAGAAGCTGAGACTGTTCATGCCTTTTCACACTGTTCACCTCTTTGTTGCTCTTTTCATAGACATGTGTCCAACAGTCTAAATCTGCAAATAGGATTGGTTACTAAATTTTACACTTACACATTAAGTGCTCAAAATCATATGTTTCATCATGAAAGCCCACGTGTAATGGGTTCCAATCACTTTGTGAGTTTTCTTGCTGAGGTATAAGTTTTGAAGTCCTCATGCCTGAGCTATTACATGTTTCTGAGGTACATAATGAAGGTGCTTGTGAGAAACTTTGTGAGAAACTTTCATCATCCCTGTTGACATTCCAATTGGTCTAGAGAAGAAATAACTTGAATCTTCTCAAGCCATTGGTCACCCACTATGGACATATGTCTGCGGTAGAAGCCAATTTGATTGCTGAAATGGTGTCACAATTGATAATTGCATTTGCAGTAGTCTACTTATTTAATATGCAAACCATGGGCATAGGTACAAAGCTCAACGGTTGAGTTTCATATAATTTTTCACTCAGATTTTTTTTTTTCAAAATTATACTATTTGTGATGTAAATCTTATGGAAAACTATCGAATCTTATGCTTGATTATCTTTTCTGTGCATCTTATAATTGCAATTTATTCCTTATGATTCCTTACGAAAGCAAGTGCCATGATTGTTTATACAACTCTAACAAATGGAATTGACTTTTGTCATTCCTTTTTTCTCCTTTTTTTTTTTTCAAATTTGTTTGAGGATTTTTATGCCCAAATGCCCAATCAATATCAGTCTTATATTAATCCTTCATAGAAGGCTTAGCCTAATTTAGTCTTGAACTAAGACAATATTGAAATGTGAATAAAGCATGTGAATAATGCACTAGTTAGGCATCTCTGCTTATAGTAGACCCAGATCTGAGCTCGTGTTAGAGACTATGAACCAAAAAAGAGTTAGAAAGTAAGAATTAGAAGTTGGCATCAATGGAAGATAATGGAAATTTACAATCTGATGATTTATGATTATGATTTTAGTTGCTTTTAAATTTACAGTCCAAATCAATTTTTATGGCATTGTTCACAAATGTGTTGGTTTCTGAATAATGGTTTTCATAAGTAACATATGCTTTCTGTCATCCTGCAGTGATGCTGATGGGTACACTTGTCTATGGTATTAAATACACGTTCCCCGAGTATGTATGCACTTTCCTTGTTGCAGGAGGTGTATCAGCATTTGCACTTTTAAAGGTAAGATCTCTTGTAGGTTGTGATGGTGTGCCATAATTGAGTTTCGACACAGTAGTGTTCTTATTCATTTGGATTGGTTGCAGACAAGCTCAAAGACAATAAGCAAGCTTGCACGCCCCCCTTGGCTATGGGTTGTGCTTTCTTAACTTGGCATTGGATGGATTCACAAATGCTACTCAGGATTCGATTTCATTAAGGTATGGTTTAGCAGTTGACCACTTCCCTTAGGGAACTTCAGTGTTGATTCTTGAAACCAACTCATCTGTGCTTGCAAACAGATCATACTTGATTGAATGCATACTTGCATTATGCAAACTGGTTGTTTTCAACTATGATTCCTCATACAGGTACCCAAAGACAAGTGCTTGGGATATAATGCTGGGAATGAATCTATGGGGCACCATATACAATGTGGTTTACATGTTTGCTTTGCCGCATGGGGGTGGTTTCGAGGCAGTCCAGTTCTGCAAGCAGCATCCAGAAGTAGCATGGGACATCTTCCTATACTGCCTCTGTGGAGCAGTGGGCCAGAACTTCATCTTCCTGACTATCAGCCGCTTTGGCTCCCTGGCGAACACCACCATTACGACAACCCGGAAGTTTGTAAGCATTGTTGTGTCATCACTGCTGAGCGGCAACCCCTTATCCTCAAAGCAGTGGGGCTGTGTCTTCATGGTCTTTAGTGGTCTATCATATCAAATCTATATCAAGTGGAGGAAGCTACAGAAGAAAAAGAAATCCACTTGAGGGATGAATCTTTTTATTTGGGGTCTGAGCCTGGAATTTAGGTGGTCCCTAATTTTTAAAATGTTTGGCAAATGTATCTTTCATACATATTAATTTAAGTAGGGATAGTGACAGTTTTGATGTTCAAACTGCAAACAGTTTTTTCCCATTTTCTGTTATACTAATTAGGTTAAGTTAATTTTGGTTAGTTAGGGATTTCCGGAAATTGTTTAATTACAATGTAGCTTGCCTTTTTTTCGATGCTTTTGTAAAGGTTTTGGATTATGTCGTGACGCTTTAGTGTGTTTGGATTCGAAGGTTAATGTAAATAGTTTGGATTATGGATGGATTCAAATTGACTATGTTTTGAATAGTTTGTTTGATTTAGTGTGTAGACGAGCAAGTATTTTCCTTAATGTGAATGGTGATTAATTTTCAATTAATGAAATGGTTCTTATTGAATGTTTCTATCTATGTTTTTTTGCATCGTTTATAAGGCAGGTTTAGTGATTTGAAAGTGTCCATACTGCAGCAACGTTATTAGTAATGTATATAGTGCATTTTTTTTTAAGAAAAATGAATGGTATCTCGCTTCTATGGAAACTGTCACAACTGATGACTTCTTGTGTCGCTTTTGGTCCGAAAACAACATTTTGATCACTGCTTTTGAAAAGGGTGACATCTTTCTTGTGACGCTTTTAAGTTATTTCAGTGTCACTTTTGGGTTTAAAGCGACACAAGTAACCATTTTTTTGTGTCACTTTGATAATAGAAACTGACACAACAAAGCATTTCTTGAGACGCTTTTACGAACTTTTAGTGACGCCGGCAGATAAGACGCTTGCATAGTAATCTGAAAAGCGACACAAACCACTTTTTAAGACACTTTAAAAGTGACTCATTAAGACTTTTTTTTTGTAGTGAAAGGTATGATAAAAATCATAGTTTACTCCGGGTCAATATGTGATTTAACTCCATAATGGAAAGGAAAAGATCTTCCTATAATTATCATGGAGGAGATAATTATAAGACCTCGTCCCGAGTGACCTCGATTAGCATTAATTAAGTTATGTTTTAGTTTTAAGGGTGTTTAGTGGATTTTGGTTAAGTTGGGAATAAAATAGATTTTGATATAGCTTTGGGGAATTTTGATTGCTTAGTAATTAGTGGGGCCCTTTGGGGGTTCCTTTTTATGACCTTGCATTTGCTTAGGGATTTATCGGAGATTTTTGAATTCATTATTTTAATCCCGTTTTATTTGTATTGATAATCCCTACGACTTTTATGTTGATCCCGCGTCCATTCGAGACCCCGAAACCCGACTTTCCTAGCATTGAGGGCAAAACAGTCATTGTTCACTAAATCTGTAACCAAAATTTGATATTCCCGAAACCCGTGAAACATATACTTTTTGGAAACTAGATATTTCGGTGATCATTTCTTCATTCTTCGTCGAATTCATCCGAGATCCCGATAGACATGATTTCAGCCCTTGAATGTTTCTGGTGGTGGGACCCAACCCCATCTTCTATATAAGGAGAACCTTTCTCTCCTTTTCTCTTTTTCTAGCAAACTCCAATCCTAAGCTAGGGTTTTTCCTTGTCTTCTTCTTCTTCTTGCTACTCCATCCTCAATCCACTCCCAAACTTGCACCAATAGGAGATTTGAGACCATCATCTTCTTCATCTCTTTGAGAGCATCTGCTTGTAGCTTGGACCATTGACTTGGAAGGCTTGTTAGAGCTTGATTTGCTTGAATAGAGACCTAAGGCAAGTGGATGATTTGATCTTTTATGAGCTTTCAATGGTTTTATAAGAAATGTGATTGGTTTTGTTATTTTCCATCCATGCTTATTTATTGCATTGACTTGAAATAAATGTTCATGAAAGAGCCTTGATAGTACATTTATTGTCATAGAAATGTATTGATGCATGGCATTTAATCTCTTCTTGTTTTGTCCCAAATGCACTCTTATGTGAAATGGTTTCTTTCCTTCTTACTTTGTATTGGATGTGATGTTGATGGAGGAGAATGGAATGGATATTGTAAGAGATTTGATGTTGTATGAATGAAGTTTTGGACTTTTCATTGGATGTATAAAAGAGGCTAGAAAGAGGTTGTAGAAGGAAGAGACAGAGAGGAGCTGAACTGTCCCGGAATCAGTTTCTGGACCGTTCGCTCGAGTGAACATGACACTTCGCTCGAGCGAAGTGTTTAGAAAAGGGGGGGTTCGGAGCATTCCAGTAGGCAGTTCGCTCGAGCGAACATCCCAGAACTAGTTCCAGAGAGTGGTTAGTTCGAGCGAACCGATACTTCGTTCGAGCCAACCACCTACTGGATAAGTTCGCTCGAGCGACCTCAACTTCGCTCGAGCGAACCCACCCAGACAACCATTCCAGAGAGCTCCTCGCTCTAGCGAACCCTCCGGTTTGTTCGAGCGATGACCTTTGTCTGTCAAAGGCCATGTTTGGGACAGTGATGAGTTGTTTAAATATTTTGGGACTACTCATTGAGAACCCCTCTATGTTAGGGGGATTTACTAAGCTATGTAGGAGGCCATTTGAGAAAGAAATCACATCACGAAGATTTCATTTGAAGTTTTGAAAAATTCTAAGTGTATAAGGAGCCCGGAATGTCCCCAAACTCAAAGAGTACCAAATTGTTATTAGATTGACATACGGGATCCCTATTCACTTCAAATAAATCTTGAACCCGATACTTTACCCAAAATTTCAATTGATTATTGTATTTCACTGTTCCCGAGATTTATACTACATGATTTATTATTCCCGAAAGCATTGAAATTGTACTTGTATTAATTGCTAGCCTCGAAATGAATTGCCCGACATGAAGTGACAGTTGTGCCTTTGAGCACCCCCGTTTCGTTTATTTATGTACTTGCAATTGATGTATTTCATACATGTTTTAATCTTTTAATTTGACCTATGAGTCGGCACCACTAAGCTTGGATAACCCTGTTGGTCTGATCCACCGACTTGGAGATCCCCCTCTTGTCCCGCTAGCTACAGTTTGGATCCCGCTACCCGGTTATTACCGTGGTCTTGTCCCGATGCCGTAGATTGCTATTGTGGTTCCCGATGCCCGGCTCACTACCGTGGTCATGTATGGTATATGTATATGTATTTATAAGATCCACTGTTTCTCCTCGCCTCGGGTGACTGAGATCGGTGCCTAGTTAATGCTCTGTCACTTTAGTGATAGAGGACTTAGCTTCGTGTGGTTGCCACCTTGCTTGTTTCCCGATTCCTCGGTTACCTTTACATGTTTTACAATGCCTACTTGTATTTGAATAAATGTTTTATCTTGTTTATAGAAATTGATATTTAAACAGGTTTAAATGCTTTTGAAGGTAAATTCATTTATTATTATATTGCCATTGTATTTTACCCATTTGCCAAACCGTCCTGTTTGACCCACTCTTTGGTACTCAGGTCCGGACATTGTCTATCCCGAGACAGAGCTTGAGGATGCGGTCGGTGAACCGCAACGCCTAGTCGAGTGGCATGTTGATGATGTCATTTAGACATTGGGTTGCTAGAGAGAGATAACATTTTGGGAAAACTTTTAGCCATTCCTTAGGGGATTGGTATTTTGTTTATATTGGCCTTTGTTGGCCTCTATTTTTGGGAATGTAATTAAATGATCTTTTGTATAAACTTTAACTTTACTTTGGGAAAGCACTAATGATCATTGCTCATTCTGATACAAAACTATACTTGTGTTATTATCTTTATGACTAGAGATGGATTGAATATTTGATTTGCTACACGCTTCCACACTTAATAGAAATGTTCATATATGGTTGTGATATCCTCACCGCGGACACTTGTGGGAAATTAAATAAGTATGTACACCTTGATGACACACTCCACATGTTATCCTTTCATCACTCACATCACCATCATCAGTCCCGATCCCGGATTAGTCCCGCGGGCCCGGTCCGGGGTCGCGACAGACTAGTATCAGAGCGAGACGTGTTTCAAGCAATTAAAAGAAACTAGAAATCCTAAGGACGTGGCGAGGATTCGTTAGACTCTTCGTTAGCTAGTATCGTGTGAGCAATGTGTGACCCTTATTTGGTTATTATGTGCTAACAACTTGTTTTCCAGCATCATGCCACCTCGTAAGAGACCGGTAAACGGCAACCCCTCTACAAGCAATAGTGATCATACAGGGCCACTTGAGGAAGATCTGGTTGAAAACGTCATGCCCAATCAATTCCAACAAATGATGCAGGCAATGCTTGACCAACAACGTCAGGCCAATGAGAATCAGGCTAGATTGTAAGAGCAGATGCTCAAGAGAGAGGAAGATCATTCTAGAGAATTGGCAGAAATGCAAAGGTAATTGTTAGAGGTATTACAGAGAAGGCCCGAACCGGTTCAACCACAACCCGCCATTGTCATCAATCAGAGGCAACATGACCCAAATGCATTGTTTGAGCGGTTTCGGAAGAGAGCTCCGAAAGAGTTTCTTGGAATAGAAGATCCATTAGCTGCAGATGACTTCAAGATCTTCCAATGTATTGGAGGGGATAGAGTTAAACTTGCATCATCTCTCTTTGTTGGTGCAGCAGACATATGGTGGAAGACGGTTAGAGATGAATACTGGACTATGGCTGATGTAGTGGCTCAGGCAAATTTCAAGAGGCAATTTCATGATAAATATGTGCCCACACACATCAAGAGGCAGAAGGCAATAGAATTCCAGAAGCTGGTGCAAGGGAGTATGACAGTCCTCGAATACCTCACTAAGTTTGAGAGACTATCAAGATATGCTCCAGAGTTAGTGGATACAGTTGAGAAGAAGATTGTAAAGTTCCTAGAGGGACTTAATCCTTTCATTGAGAGAGATACTACCGGAGTAGTACCACCTGTTACTTTCGATGAGGCTGTCAAGAGGGCCTATAAGTTTGAGAACTTCCATAACAAGATCCTCAGAGTTCAGGGAAAAGGTCAAGCTAACCAACAAAACCACCAACACCAGAGAAATCATTAGAACATGAAGCAAAAGACAGAACAGAATACTCAGAATCCATTGGTTTGTGCCCATTGTGGGAAGAATCATGTGAGTGCTTAATGTCGTACACTCACAGGAGCATGCTTCAGATGTGGTTCTATGACCCATCAGATGAGAGACTGTCTAAGACAGAACAGACAAAATCAGTAGTAGCAGCAAGGAGCACAGCGTCCGGCACCACCACAAAACGCAATCGTTGTTCAGAATCAGGCAAGGCCATTTCAGCAACAAGCACCACCACAGCAGCATTATAGACCACAGCAATAGGCTCGTCAGCAATGACAAAATCAGAATCAGTGTGCACCGCAACAGAATAGGAATGCACCATAAGGCAGACCACAACAAGCTCCGAATAGGCCACAACATCGAGGGCAAATCTACGCTGTCAATAGAGCTGATGCAGAGGCAGCGGGAAATATAGTGGAAGGTACACTTCTTATTTGTGGGATGAAAGCTATGATTTTATTTGACCCTGACTCTACACATTCATTCTTATCCCATGAATTTTCTAAGTTGATTGATATGCATGCTAGAGAACTTGAGTTCATTTTGACTGTGGCAACCCCAGTAGGCAAACAAGTTATTTGTAGAACCTATTACCCTAGTTGCACAGTTCAGATAGGAGAAGTGGTTTTAACCGCATATCTCATTTTATTAGAGATGTTTGATTATGATGTCATCCTAGGGATGGACTGGCTGGCAGGGTACCATGCCACAATGGATTGTTTCCAAAATGTCGCAACCCCGGACCGGGCCCGAAGGACCAAACCGGGATCGGGACGCTAATAATGGTGATGATAAGGTAGCACATCGGTTTAATGTCATACATTTATTTAATTTCCCACGGGTGTCCGCGGTGAGGATATCACAACCATATATGAACATTTCTATTAAGTGTGAAACCGTGTAGCAAATCAAATTGATAATTCAAGTCATGCCACAAGATAATAATGCATGTATAACCAAGTATTAGAATGATCAATGATCATTAGCATGTTACCCAAAAGTAAGTTAAAGTTTATACAAAGATCATTTAAATACATTTCCCAAAAATAGAGGCCAACAAGGCCAATATGAACAAAATACCAATCCCCAAAAGAATGGTTAAAAGTTTTCCCAAAATGTTATCTCTCCAGCAATCCAATGTCTAAATGACATCATCAGTACGCCGCTCAACTAACTGCTGCGGTTCTCCGACCGCCTCCTCGAGCTCCTCCTCGGGATAACCAACAACAGGACCTGAGTACCAAAGAGTGGGTCAAACATAACGGTTTGGCAAATGGGTAATATACAATGACAATATGATAATAAATGAAATTACCTTCAAAAGCATTTAAACCTATTTAGATAACAATTTCCATAAACGAGATAAAACATTTATTCAAATACAAGTATGCTTTATAAAACATGTAAAGGTAACCAAGGAAATGGGAAACTAGCAAGATGGCAACCACACGAAGCTAAGTCCACTATCACTAAAGTGACAGAGCAATAACTAGGCACTGATCTTAGTCACTCGAGGTGAGGAGAAACAGTGGATCTTATAAATACATATACATATTCTATACATGACCACGGTAGCGAGCCGGGCATCGAGAACCACAGTAGCAATCTGCGGCATCGGGACAAGACCACGATAATAACCGGGTAGCGGGATCCAAACTGCAGCTGGCGGGACAAGAGGGGGATCTCCAAGTCGGTGGATCAGACCAACAAGATTATCCAAGCTTAGTGGTGCCGACTAATAGGTCAAATAACAAATCGAGACATATGCAAATAAATCAAGTACAATAAATAAACGGGCAAGACGGGGGTGCTCAAGGGCACACTGTCGTTTCACGTCGTGCAATGCACTTCAAGACAAGTAACTATTATAAGTGTAATTCAATGCGTTCGGGAAAGCAAGACATGTAGTGTAAATCTCGGGATCGATAAAGTACAATAAACAATTGAAATCTCGGGTAAAGTATCGGGTTCAAGATTTATTTGAAGTGAATAGGGATCCCGTATGTCGATCTAATAATAATTTGGTACTCTTTGTGTTCGGGGAGATTCCGGGCTCCTTATACACTTTGAATTTTCAAAACTTCGAATGACATCTTCGTGATATGGTTTATTTCTCGGATGGCTTCATAAATTGCCTAGTGAATCTCCTTTGACCAACAAAGCTCAGTGCTCGAGCGAACCGGAGAGTTCGCTCGAGTGAGGAGCTCTCTGGAATGGTTGTCTGGGTAATTTCGGTTACCTTGCGGTCAAATGGCGGTTAGCCACCGTTGGATTCGACGGCTGACCGCGGTTGGCCTGACAGAAAGACAGGTTACTGGAATTGTAACCGAAATGGTTCGGTTGGCTGGCGGTTAGCCGCCGATGGGTTCAGTGGTTAGCCGGCTAACCGTGTTCTCAGGAGAAAATGTTGCTCTCTGGAAAAGCCACCGAATGGGTTGGTTGGCTGGCGACTAGCCGCCGATGGGTTCAGCGGTTAGCCAGTTGACCGTGCTTTCAGGAGGAAAATGTTGCTCTCTGGAAAGGTAACCGTGACTGTTCGGCTAGCTGGCGGTTAGCCGCCAGTCACCAGACGGCTAGCCGACAGGTGACCGCTGGCTAACTGCCAGGTGCGGGAAACACCCACTGTGTTCAGATTTGAGCCATTTTTCCTCCTCAAAACCACTCTCCTCACTTCCACTTAATCCTTGCAATAAAACTAAGCTAAAAGCTCCTCCAATGCAACTATTTACACTTCTCCAAAACCCCACAACATGTGTTCATACCATCACCTCCTCCATCAATATCAAATCCAATACAAAGAAAGAAAGAAGGAAACCATTTCACAATAGAGTACATTTGGTACAAGCAAGAAGAAATTAAATGCTATTCACCAATACACTTATAAGACATAAATGCACTACCAAAGCTTTATCATGGACATTTATTCCAAACCAATGCAATAAATAGGCATGAGTGGAGAATACCAAAATCATTGAAAGCTTATAAAAAAATCAAATCATCCACTTGCCTTAGGTCTTCTAATCAATGAAATCAAGCTCTAACACTCTTCCAAGCCAAAGATTCAAGCTATGAACAAAATCCCCAAAACAAAGAAACCCTAAAATGGTCAAACAATGAAATAGAAAGGGAAACCTTACAATAATGAAGATGAAGCTTCTCTAGGGTTAGAAGAATACAAATCTAGAAGAAGGGAAGGATTACTTACTTGTAAGGTCCTCTAATGGCAAGAGTAAGCTCAATGAAGATCTCCAAGTTGGTGGATTTCTCAACAAATGGTATTAAAAGGAAGCTTGCAAGGTAGGGAAGGGAGTGATAACCTCAATTTCTTGATTGATGCAAGTTTGGTGTGGATTGGAGATGGAGAGAGCAAGAGGAAGAAGAAAAGTTGCCAAACAAACCCTAGGTTCTTGTTGTGCTGGAAAAAAGAGAAATGAGGATGACGGGTCTCCTTATGTAAGCAAAGGGAAATGGGTCCCACTACTTAAGACATTCAAGGGCTGAAATCTTGGCTTTCGGGTTCTCGGATGAATTCGACGAAGAAGGAAGAAATGATCTCCGAAATATCTAGTTTCCAAAAAGTATATGTTTCGCGGGTTTCGAGAATATCAAATTTTGGGTACAGATTTTGTGTACAATGACTGTTTTGCCCTCAAGGCTATGAAACCGGGTTTCGGGGTCTTGAACGGGGACGCGATCAACATGAAAGTTGTAGGGGTTAACAATACAAATTAAACGATATTAAAACAATGAACGTAAAAATCTCTGATAAATCCTCAAGCACATGCAAAGTCATAAAAAGGAACCCCTAAAGGGCCCCACTATCACAAAGAAATCAAAATTCCCCAAAACTATATCAAAAGCTATTCCAAACCCAACTTAGCCAAAATCACTAATCAAGCTTAGAACTAACACACGACTTAATTAGTACTAATCGAGTTCACTCGGGTCGGGGTCTTACATCCTCCACCCCTTAGGGCATTTGGTCCTCCAAATGAAATATAAGACTCACCTCTGGTAGAAGATGTGGATACTTCTTCTGAACTTGATCTCGTAATTCCCATGTTGTCTCTTCCGGTCCATGATTCTCCCATAGTACTTTTACCCACTGAATAGTCCGAGTCCTCAACTCTTGTTCATTCGTATCGATGATCTGAACGGGTTTCTTAACATAGGTAGCATCCTCTCTGATCTCCAATGGCTCATGCCGGAGTACATGTGAAGGATCGGGGACATACTTCTTCAACATAGACACATGGAAGACGTTGTGTACGCCGGAAAGCTCAGGTGGTAAGGCTAACCTATAAGCCACATCACCAATCTTGCTCACAATGTCATATGGTCCAATGTATCTCCGTGATAGCTTGCCCTTCTGTCCAAATCTCAATGTTCCTCTCGTAGGTGACACTTTCAGGAAAACTTTGTCTCCTTCTTTGAACTGTAAATCCCTTCTATGAGAATCTGCATAGCTTTTCTATCTACTCCGGGTACTTTCAGTCGTTCTTGGATCAACTTCACTTTGTCGCTGGTTTCACTCACTATAGTCGGTCCATGGAAATTGCGAATTCCGACCTCTTCCCAACACACAGGTGTCCTACACCTTCTGCCATACAAAGCCTCAAAAGGCGTCATCCCAATGCTAGAGTGGTAACTATTGTTGTAAGCAAACTCACACAACGGTAGAGTCTCATCCCATTGGGTCTTGAAATCTAACACACAGGCACGGAGCATATCCTCAAGAGTTTGAATTGTTCTCTCTGATTGACCATCCGTCTGCGGGTGATAAGCTGTGCTAAACTATAGTTTCGTACCCATAGACTCATGCAATGTCTTCCAGAACCTCGAGACGAATCTGCTGTCTCTGTCAGAAGTGATAGAAACTGGTTGTCCATGTCGACTGACGATCTCGTTGACAAACAACTCTACCAACGGTAGCACGTGCATCTTCTTCCCTGTCCGCATAGGAATAAAATGAGCTGACTTGGTGAGTCGGTCCACAATGACCCATATCGTATCATTGCCTCTGCTAGTCCTCGGTAGTCCCGAAATAAAATCCATAGTAATATGCTCCCACTTCCATTCCGAGATCTCTAAAGGTTGTGACAATCCTGGAGGCCTCTGATGTTCTGCCTTTATCAATTGACAAGTTATGCAACGGGAGACAAACGCTGCAATTTCTCTCTTCATGTTATTCCATCAAAATCTGCCCTTCAAAATCTGATACATCTTTGTGCTGCCCGGATGCGTAGAGTACTTCGTACTGTGAGCTTCAGTCATGATATCATTCCTCAAGTCTTCAATATTTGGCACGCATAGACGATCACGGTAGTACAAAACTCCATCAACAATACGGAAATCGGGACGTTCTGTTATATGCTCTGAAATCTTGGCCAATTCTGGATCTTGCAACTGATTATTCTTGATCTTCTGAATAAAAGAAGGCTCTGACACTGTCATGTTAGCTAACAAAACACCCTTCCTTAGTGGCTGCAGGTCTATACTCAATTCTTCAAATTGCTCAAAGATAAGTGCCACTTAGATTTGCCAAGCCTACTGATTTTCTGCTCAAGGCATCGGCAACTACATTAGCTTTCCCTGGGTGGTACTTGATTGGAAAATCATAGTCCTTGATTCCATCCATCTTCTCTGCCTCATGTTCAACTCCTTCTGAGAAAATAAATATTGTAAGCTGCGGTGGTCGAAGTGGACTTCGAACTTCTCTCCATAGAGGTAATGTCTCCACATTTTCATTGCGAAAACAACCGCTGCTAACTCAAGATCATGGGTGGCATAGTTCTACTCGTGATCTTTCAACTGTCTGGATCCATATGCAATCACTTTTCCTTCTTGCATCAATACACAACCAAGTCCAACATTCGAAGCATCGGTCAAAATGGTAAAACCGCCGCTTCCGGATGGTAAAGTAAGGAATGGTACTGTAGTCAATCTCTTCTTTAGCTCTTGAAAAATATCTTCACACTGATCTGTCCACACATATGGCACATTCTTCCTTGTCAACTTCGTCAAAGGTGACGCAATTGACGAGAATCCCTGCACAAACCTCTTGTAATAGCCTGCCAATCCCAGAAAACTTATAATTTCTGATGCATTCTTCGGTCTTTCCCAACTCATAACTGCTTCAATCTTGGATGGATCCACTGATAAACCTTCTTTGGAGATGATGTGCCCCAAAAATGCTACTTGCTTTAACCAAAATTCACACTTGTTGAGCTTCTCATACAACTGGTTCTCTATCAAGAGTTGCAGTGCTAATGCTCTTCATACTCTTCTCTGGTCTTGGAGTACACCAAAATTTCATCTATGAATACTATAACAAACTGATCTAGATACAACGCCATGAACACTGCCGGTGCATTAGTCAACCCAAATGGCATCACTAGGAACTCATAGTGGCCATATCTTGTCCGGAAAGCTGTTTTCAACACATCTGATTCTCTGACTCTCAGCTGATGGTAACCGGATCTCAAATCAATCTTCGAAAAGTATAATGCACCTTGCAATTGATCAAACAATTCATCTATCCTTGGTAATGGATACTTGTTCTTGATGGTCACTTGATTCAATCTTCTGTAATCTATACACATTCTTATCGAACCATCCTTCTTCTTAACAAACAAGACTGGAGCTCCCCATGGTGAAATGCTCGGTCTCACAAAACCTTTGTCTAACAATTCTTGCAACTGAGTCTTCAACTCTCCCAATTCTACCGGAGCCATTCTATATAGTGCAATAGATATCGGAGCAGTCCCTGGTAACAACTCAATAGTGAAATCAATCTCTCTGATGGGTGGTAAACCTGAAATCTCCTCCAGAAAAACATCCGGGAATTCCCAAACAATTGGGATCTCCTCCACCCCTTGGGACCATTTATCCTCCGTGATAAACGCTAAATATGCTTCACAACCACTTCTCAAAAGTCTATCAGCCTTCAATGCTGAGACAAACCCTGCACGAGGATTCCTCCTCTCTCCCTGAAACAACACCCCTGCTGGTGTCTCATCTAACGTGAAAGTCAGGGTCTTATGGAAACAATCCATTGTGGCATGGTACCCTGCCAGCCAATCCATCCCTAGGATGACGTCAAAACCAAACATCTCTAATAAAATGAGATCTGCGGTTAAAACCATTTCTACTATTTAAACTGTGCAACTAGGGTAAAAGGTTCTACAAATAATTTGTTTGCCTACTGGGGTTGCCACAGTCAAAATGAACTCAAGTTCTCTAGCATGCATATCAATTAACTTAGAAAATTCATGGGATAAGAATGAATGTGTAGAGCCAGGGTCAAATAAAATCATAGCTTTTATCCCACAAACAAGAAGTGTACCTTCCACTACATTTCCCGCTGCCTCTACATCAGCTCTATTGACCGCATAGATTTGCCCTTGATGTTGTGGCCTATTTGGAGCTTGTTGTGGCCTGCCTTGTTGTGCATTCCTATGCTGCTGCGGTGCACGCTGATTTTGGTTCTGTCCCTGCTAACAAGCCTGTTGTTGTTGCTGCTGTGGTCTATGCTGCTGCTATTGTGGTGCTCGTTGCTGTAGTGGCCTTGCCTAATTCCAAACTACGATTGCATTCTGTGGTGGTGCTGGACGTTGTGCCCCTTGTTGCTGCTGCTGATTTTGTTTGTTCTGCCTTGGACAGTCTCTCATTTGATGGGTCATGGAACCACATCTGAAACATGCTCCTGTGAGTGTGCGGCATTGTGCACTCTCATGGTTCTTCCCACAGTGGGTACAAACCAAGGGACCCTGAGCATTCTGTTCTGACCTCTGTCTCTTGTTCTGATGATTCTTCTGCTGGTAGAGCTTGTCCCTTGCCTTGGACTATAAGGATCTTATTGTGAAAGTTCTCAAACTTATAAGCCCTCTTGACTGCTTCATCGAAAGTTGCAGGTGATACTACTCCGGTAGCATCTCTCTCAATGAAAGGGTTAAGTCCCTCAAAGAACTTGGCAATCTTCTTCTCAACTGTATCCACTAACTCCAAGGCATATCTGGACAATCTCTCGAACTTAGTGAGGTATTTGAG
This sequence comes from Cinnamomum chago, assembly GCA_038049695.1. NCBI lineage: Eukaryota > Viridiplantae > Streptophyta > Magnoliopsida > Laurales > Lauraceae > Cinnamomum > Cinnamomum chago. The sequence goes on along the minus strand of CP142454.1, from coordinate 53,489,415 downwards.
GACCGTCTTACTCCCTTACACAAGCTGCTGGAATTCTATGGCCTTCTGTCTCTTGATGTGAGCAGGTACATACTTATCATGGAATTGCCTCTTGAAGTTTGCCCAAACCTCTGCGTTGGCCATAGTCCTGTATTCCTCCCTAACCGTCTTCCACCATCTGTCTGCTGTACCACTAAAGAGAGATGTGGCTAGTTTTACTCTTTCTCCTCCGGTGCACTGGAAGATCTCAAATATGTTCTCCGTATGCTCTAGCCAACCATCTGCAGCTAATGGATCCTCTATCCCAAGAAACTCTTTCGGAGCTCTCTTCCGAAACCGCTCAAATAATGCATTTGGGTCATGTTGCCTCTGATTGATGACGATAGCGGGTTGGGGTTGAACCGGTTCGGGCCTTCACTGTGATACTTCTAGCACTTGTCTCTGCATCTCTGCCAGTTCTCTTGCATGATCTTCCCATCTCTTAAGCATTTGCTCTCAAACTTATAAGCCCTCTTGACTGCTTCATCGAAAGTTGCAGGTGATACTACTCCGGTAGCATCTCTCTCAATGAAAGGGTTAAGTCCCTCAAAGAACTTGGCAATCTTCTTCTCAACTGTATCCACTAACTCCAAGGCATATCTGGACAATCTCTCGAACTTAGTGAGGTATTTGAGGACCGTCTTACTCCCTTACACAAGCTGCTGGAATTCTATGGCCTTCTGTCTCTTGATGTGAGCAGGTACATACTTATCATGGAATTGCCTCTTGAAGTTTGCCCAAACCTCTGCGTTGGCCATAGTCCTGTATTCCTCCCTAACCGTCTTCCACCATCTGTCTGCTGTACCACTAAAGAGAGATGTGGCTAGTTTTACTCTTTCTCCTCCGGTGCACTGGAAGATCTCAAATATGTTCTCCGTATGCTCTAGCCAACCATCTGCAGCTAATGGATCCTCTATCCCAAGAAACTCTTTCGGAGCTCTCTTCCGAAACCGCTCAAATAATGCATTTGGGTCATGTTGCCTCTGATTGATGACGATAGCGGGTTGGGGTTGAACCGGTTCGGGCCTTCACTGTGATACTTCTAGCACTTGTCTCTGCATCTCTGCCAGTTCTCTTGCATGATCTTCCCATCTCTTAAGCATTTGCTCTTGCAATCTAGCTTGATTCTCATTGGCCTGACGTTGTTGGTCAAGCATTGCCTGCATCATTTGTTGGAATTGATTTGGCGTGTTGTTATCAACCCTATCCTCTTCAAGTGGCCATGTGTGATCACTATTGCTTACAGAAGGGTTGCCATTTATCGGTCGCTTTCGAGGTGGCATGATGCTACAAAACAAATTATTAGCACATAATAATCAAATAAAGGGTCACATTGCTCACACGATACTAGCTAACGAAGAGTCTAACGAATCCTCGCCATGTCCTTAGGATTTCTAGTTTCTTTTAATTTCTTGAAACACGTCTCGCTCTAATACCAGTCTGTCGCGACCCGGACCGGGCCCGAAGGACCAATCCGGGATCGGGACGCTAATAATGGTGATGATAAGGTTGCACATCTGTTTAATGTCATACATGTATTTAATTTCCCACAGGTGTCCGCGGTGAGGATATCACAACCATATATGAACATTTCTATTAAGTGCGGAAGCGTGTAGCAAATCAAATTGATAATTCAAGTCATGCCATAAGATAATAATGCATGTATAACCAAGTATCAGAATGAGCAATGATCATTAACATGTTACCCAAAACTAAGTTAAAGTTTATACAAAGATCATTTAAGCACATTTCCCAAAAATAAAGGCCAATAAGGCCAATATGAACAAAATACCAATCCCCAAAAGAATGGTTAAAAGTTTTCCCAAACAGTGGATCTTTTAAATACATATACATATACTATACATGACCACGGTAGCGAGCCGGGCATCGGGAACCACAGTAGCAATCTGCGGCATCGAGACAAGACCATGGTAATAACCGGGTAGCGGGATCCAAACTGCAGCTGGAGGGACAAGAGGGGGATCTCTAAGTCGGTGGATCAGACCAACAGGGTTATCCAAGCTTAGTGGTGCCGACTAATAGGTCAAATAACAAATCGAGACATATGCAAATAAATCAAGTACAATAAATAAACGGGCAAGACAGGGGTGCTCAAGGGCACACTGTCGTTTCACGTCGTGCAATGCACTTCAAGACAAGTAACCATTATAAGTGTAATTCAATGCGTTCAGGAAAACAAGACATGTAGTGTAAATCTCGGGATCGATAAAGTACAATAAACAATTGAAATCTCGAGTAAAGTATCGGGTTTAAGATTTATTTGAAGTGAATAGGGATCCCGTATGTCGATCTGATAATAATTTGGTACTCTTTGAGTTTGGGGACATTCCGGGCTCCTTATACACTTTGAGTTTTCAAAACTTCGAATGACTTCTTCGTGATATGGTTTCTTTCTCGAATGGCCTAAAAAATTGCCTAGTGAATCTCCTTTGACCGACAAAGCTCAACGCTCGAGCGAACCGGAGAGTTCGCTCGAGTGAGGAGCTCTCCAGAATTGTTATCTGGGTAATTTCGGTTACCTTGCGGTCAGATGGCAGTTAGCCGCCGTTGGATTCGGCGGTTAGTCGCTGGCTGACCGTGGTTGGCCTGACAGAAAGACAGGTTACTGGAATTATAACCGAAATGGTTCGGTTGGTTGGCGGTTAGCCGCCGATGGGTTCGGCGGTTAGCTGCTGGCTAATCGTGAGGCTAACCGTGTTCTCAGGAGAAAATGTTGCTCTCTTGAAAAGCCACCGAATGGGTCGGTTGGCTGGCGGTTAGCCGCTGATGGGTTCGGCGATTTGCCAGCTGACCGTGCTTTCAGGAGGAAAATGTTGCTCTCTGGAAAGGTAACCGCGACTGTTCGGCTAGCTGGCGGTTAGCCGCCAGTCACAAGACGGCTAACCGACAGGTGACCGCTGGCGGACCGCCAGGTGCGGGGAAAACCCACTGTGTTCAGATTTGAGCCCTTTTTCCTCCTCAAAACCACTCTCCTCACTTCCACTTAATCCTTGCAATAAAACTGAGTTAAAAGCTCCTCCAATGTAATTATCTACACTTCTCCAAAACCCCGCAACATGTGTTCATACCATCACCTCCTCCATCAATATCAAATCCAATACAAAGAAAGAAAGAAGGAAACCATTTCACAATAGAGTACATTTGGTACAAGCAAGAAGAAATTAAATGCTATTCACCAATACACTTATAAGACATAAATGCACCACCAAAGCTCTATCATGGACATTTATTCCAAACCAATACAATAAATAGGCATGAGTGGAGAATACCAAAATCATTGAAAGCTTATAAAAAAATCAAATCATCCACTTGCCTTAGGTCTTCTAATCAATGAAATCAAGCTCTAACACTCTTCCAAGCCAAAGATTCAAGCTATGAACAAAATCCCCAAAACAAAGAAACCCTAAAATGGTCAAACAATGAAATAGAAAGGGAAACCTTACAATAATGAAGATGAAGCTTCTCTAGGGTTAGAAGAATACAAATCTAGAAGAAGGGAAGGATTACTTACTTGTAAGGTCCTCTAATGGCAAGAGTAAGCTCAATGAAGATCTCCAAGTTGGTGGATTTCTCAACAAATGGTATTAAAAGGAAGTAATCCTCAATTTCTTGATTGATGCAAGTTTGGTGTGGATTGGAGATGGAGAGAGCAAGAGGAAGAAGAAAAGTTGCCAAACAAACCCTAGGTTCTTGTTGTGCTGGAAAAAGGAGAAATGAGGAAGATGGGTCTCCTTATATAAGCAAAGGCAAATGGGTCCCACTACTTAAGACATTCAAGGGCTGAAATCTTGGCTTTCGGATTCTCGGATGAATTCGACGAAGAAGGAAGAAATGATCTCCGAAATATCTAGTTTCCAAAAAGTATATGTTTCACGGGTTTCGAGAATATCAAATTTTGGGTACAGATTTTGTGTACAATGACTGTTTTGCCCTCAAGGCTATGAAACCGGGTTTCGGGGTCTTGAACGGGGACGGGATCAACATGAAAGTTGTAGGGGTTAACAATACAAATTAAACGATATTAAAACAATGAACGCAAATTTTTTTGATAAATCCTCAAGCACATGCAAAGTCATAAAAAGGAACCCTTAAAGGGCCCCACTATCACAAAGAAATCAAAATTCCCCAAAACTATATCAAAAGCTATTCCAAACCCAACTTAGCCAAAATCACTAATCAAGCTTAGAACTAACACACGACTTAATTAGTACTAATCGAGTTCACTCGGGTCGGGGTCTTACACTTAAGACCCTGACTTTCAAGTTAGATGAGACACTAGTAGGGGTGTTGTTTCAGGGAGAGAGGAGAAATCCTCATGTAGGGTTTGTCTCAGCATTGAAGGCTGATAGACTTTTGAAAAGTGGATGTGAAACCTATTTGGCATTTATCACGGAGTATAAACGGTCCCAAGGGATGGAGGAGATCCCAATTGTTTGGGAATTCCCGGATGTTTTTCCGGAGGAGATTCCAGGTTTACCACCCATTAGAGAAATTGATTTCACTATCGAGTTGTTACCAGGGACCGCTCTGATATCTATTGCACCATATAGAATGGCTCCGGTAGAGTTGGGAGAATTGAAGACTCAGTTACAAGAATTGTTAGACAAAGGTTTTGTGAGACCGAGCATTTCACCATGGGGAGCTCCAGTCTTGTTTGTCAAGAAGAAGTATGGTTCGATGAGAATGTGTATAGATTACCAAAGATTGAATCAAGTGACCGTCAAGAACAGGTATCCATTACCAAGAATAGATGAATTGTTTGATCATTTGCAAGGTGCTTCTTACTTTTCAAAAATTGATTTGAGATCTGGTTACCATCAGCTGAGAGTTAGAGAATCAGATGTGTTGAAAATAGCTTTCCAGACAAGATATGGCCACTATGAGTTCCTAGTGATGCCATTTGGGTTGACTAACGCACTGGCAGTGTTCATGGCGTTGATGAACAAGATATTTGTAGAGTATCTAGATCAGTTTGTGGTAGTATTCATTGACGATATTTTGGTGTACTCCAAGACCAAATAAGAGCATAAAGAGCACTTGAGGATAGCACTGCAACTCTTGAGAGAGAACCAGCTGTATGCAAAGCTCAACAAATGTGAATTTTGGTTGGACCAAGTAGCATTTTTGGGGCACATCATCTCCAAAAAAGGATTATCAGTAGATCCGTCCAAGATTGAAGCAGTTATGAGTTGGGAAAGACCGAAGAATGGGTCAGAAATTAGAAGTGTTCTGGGTTTAACAGGTTATTATCGGAGGTTTGTGCAGGGATTTTCGTCGATTACGTCACCTTTAACGAAGTTGACAAGGAAGAATGTGCCATACATGTGGACAGATCAGTGTGAATATAGTTTCCAAGAGCTGAAGAAGAGATTGACTACAGCACCAGTCCTTACTTTACCAACCAGAAGCGGCGGTTTTACCATTTTTACCGATGCTTCGAATGTTGGACTTGGTTGTGTGTTGATGCAAGACGGGAAAGTGATTGCATATGGATCTCGGCAGTTGAAAGTTCACGAGAAGAATTATGCCACCCATGATCTTGAGTTAGCAGCGGTTGTCTTTGCATTGAAAATGTGGAGACATTACCTCTATGGAGAGAAGTTCGAAGTCCACTCCGACCACCGTAGCTTGCAATATTTATTTTCTCAGAAGGATGAACATGAGGCAGAGAAGATGGATGGAATATATCAAGGATTATTATTTTCCAATCAAGTACCACCCGGGGAAAGCCAATGTAGTTGCCGATGCCTTGAGCAGAAAATCAGTAAGATGGCAAATCTAAGTGGCACTTGTATTTTTGAACAATTTGAAGAGTTGAGCATAGATCTACAACCACTAAGGAAGGGTGTCTTGTTAGCTAACATGTCAGTGTCAGAGCCTTCTTTCATTCAGAAGATCAATGATAGTCAGTTGCAAGACCTAGAGTTAGCCAAGATTTCAGAGCACATAGCAGAACGTCCTGACTTTCGTATTGTTGATGGAGTTTTGTACTACCGTGACCGTCTATGTGTACCAAATATTGAAGATTTGAGGAATGACATTATGACCGAGGCTCACAGTACGAAGTACTCTATGCATCCAGGCAGCACGAAGATGTATCAGAATTTGAAGGGCAGATTTTGGTGGAACAACATGAAGAGAGAGATTGCAGCGTTTGTCTCTCGTTACATGACTTGCCAGTTGATTAAGGCGGAACATCAGATGCCTCCAGGATTGTTACAACCGTTAGAGATCCTGGAATGGAAATAGGAGCACATTACCATGGATTTTATTTTGGGATTACCGAGGACCACACAGGCAACGATGCGATATGGATCATTATAGATCGTCTTACCAAGTCAACTCATTTCATTCCTATGAGGACAGGGAAGAAGATGCACATGCTACCTTTGACAGAGTTGTTTGTCAATGAGATTGTCAGTCGACATGGGCAACCTATTTCTATCACTTCGGACAGAGACTGCAAATTCGTCTCGAGATTCTGGAAGACATTGCATGAGTCTATGGGCACGAGGTTACAGTTTAGCACGGTTTATCACCCACAAACAGATGGTCAATCAGAGAGAACAATTCAGACTCTTGAGGATATGCTCCGCGCTTGTGTGTTAGATTTTAAGACTCAATGAGATGAGACTCTACCATTGTGTGAGTTTTCTTACAACAACAGTTACCACTCGAGCATTGGGATGGCGCCTTTCGAGGCATTGTATGGCAGGAGGTGTAGGACACCTGTGTGTTGGGAAGAGGTCGGAATTCGTAGTTTTCATGGACCGACCATAGTAAGCGAAACCAGCAACAAAGTCAAGCTAATCTAGGAATATCTGAAAGTAGTGTAAGACTCCGACCCGAGTGAACCCGATTAGTGCTAATTAAGTTGCGTTTTAGTGCTAAGCTTGATTAGTGCTTTTGGTCTAGTTGGGTTTGGAATAGCCTTGATTCTAGTTTTGGGCTTTTTGGAGTGATTGATAGCTTGTGGGGCCCTTTGGGGGTTCCCTTTTCGGTGTTGCATTTTCTTGTGAAATTTTCCCGACGTGTTTTAAATTGTGTTTCTGGCCCGTTGCATTCATCTTGTGGATTCTTACAACTTTCATGTTGATCCCGTGTCCATTCGAGGCCCCGAAACCCGATTTCATAGCCTTGAGGGTAAAACAGTCATTTCACACCAAATCTGTACCCAAAACTTAATATTCTCGAAACTCGCGAAACATACACTTTTTGGAAACTAGATATTTCGACGAACATTTCTTCCTTCTTCGTCGAATTCATCCGAAGACCCGAGAGAGATGATTTCAGCCAACGTAGTTCTTTAAGTTGTGGGACCCAACCACCCAAGTGTTAACAAAGAGGAACCCTTCCCTTCCTTCTCCATTTTCATGTTCCAGCTCAACTATTGAGTCTAGGGTTTTTTCATTGCTTTTCTCTTCTTCTTCTTGCTTCTCCATCTCCAAGCCTCACCAAGAGCTCATCAATCAAGGAATGGAGATTACCTATCTCTTCCTCATCTCACAAGCTTCCTCTTGATACTATTTTTAGAAGAATCCATCAACTTTGAGACTTCCCTTGAGTTTACCTTGTCCATTAGGGGACCTTGCAAGTAAGTGTTCTTATTCATCTCCTAGATTAGTGTTCTTCTAGCCTTAGGGAAGCTACATTTGCATTATTGGAAGTTCTTTCATTTTCATTCCTTGTGTAACCCATTTTAGGGTTGTTTTTGGGTTTTTTTTTATTGTAGCTTGGCTTTGAGCAATAGAAGTGAATAAAGGCTTGATTTTGGCTAGCTTGGACTTGAGGCAAGTGAATGTTTGGATGTTTTTAAGTTTGAAATGGTTTGGTGAAGTATTTATGGTTTTCATGCTTTCATTGATTGCTTTCATTGATTTTTCCATGGTTGAAATAAATGATCTTTACACATCTTGATAGCCTCATTTAATGCCTTGGAATCATGTGTTTAAGTCTCCTTGTTCATAGTTAATTGTGGTTGTTGAGGTATTGGAAGGAAAGGAAACAAGAAGGAGAAAAATCAAGTTCCCGGGCATGCTTCACGCCCAGTGCCGATGGATCGGACCTACAGGCCGATCGATCGGTCTGACTTTTAACTGTAAGGCTTTTTGGACCGATCGATCGGCCGATCGATCGGACCCTGCGTATTTCTGGTACAGAAATTTCGGCCGATAGTCCAGTGGGTTTTGAAAATTTTTTTTTGTGGACCTTGGCTACCCTCCTTGGACTTATTTGACCATATGTGAAAGTGTCTTGAGCCGATGCTCTTCACGGTTGGTTCGGAGGCATCGAAGTTCAACCTATTTCAATCTTGAACGGGATGGAACAACACGATACCTTCTTCATACCTAAATGCAAAGTTATTTCCTTGGGTATCGCGAATTCTATTCCTTTCGGTGACTGAGTAGATTGCTCGATGGTTCCGGGTTGACATCCTACTTAGGATGGACCGTTTATAGTCTTGTTTTCCTATCATAATATCTAGTTATAACCATAAGCTCAATTTAAGTTTTAAAAGTCGTAAAAGTGCACAAGGAGCCCGGAATGTCTTCAAACTCAAGGAGTACCAAGTAATGACTATAATTGACATACGGGACCCCTATTCACTTAAATAGATCTTGAAATCAATACTTCCCGGAATTGTAATAGTTCATTTTATTTCTTCATTTCCAAGATTTCTTTACATGGCTTGTCTTTCTCGAAAGCATTGTTGTACACTTGAAATGGTTACTTGACCCGAAGTGCATTGCACCACATGATATGTCAGTGTGCCCTTGAGCACCCCCGCCTTGCCCGTGTGATTATATATATTTGTACCTGATTTACTTGCATTGTCTCGATTGTATTTGACCTATGAGTCAGCACCACTAAGCTTGGATAACCTCGTTGGTCTGATCCACCGACTTGGAGATCCCCCTCTTGTCCCACCAGCTGCAGTTTGGATCCCGCTACCCGGTCATTACCGTGGTCTTGTCCCGATACCGCAGATTGCTACTGTGGTCCCCGATGCCCGGCTCGCTACCGTGGTCATGTATAGTATTGTATATGCATATGTATTTATATGAGATCCCCTGTTTCTCCTCACCTCGAGTGACTGAGACCAGGGCCTAGTTATTACTCTATCACCTTAGTGATAGAGGACTTAGCTTCGTGTGGTCGCCATCTTGCTTGTTCCTGATTCCTTGGATACCCTATGAGTTTTATCTTGTTTACATGTTTTCCTAGCAAATGATTTATCTATTTTATGAGAGTTCTTGCTTAAACAGATTTCCTTGCTTTTCGAGATATTTCATCTATTACATGTTGTGGTATCTTCTCACTCTCTTGCCAGACCGTCGTGTCTGATCCTTTGCTTTGGTACTCAGGTCCCGTTGCCGGTTTCCTTGAGGAGGAGACGGAGGAGGCTGTAGGTGAGCCGCATCCTCTAGTTGAGTGGCGTGCTGACGATGCCATGTAGACATCGGGTTGCCAAGAGGCGTAACATTTTGGGGAGGACTTGTTAACTATTCTTTGGGTTATTATTTTGTAATATTGGCCTTTGTTGGCCTCTAATTTTGGGGAATGTAACTAAATGATATTTTGTCTAACTTTAACAACTTTTGGGAAACATGCTATAGATCATTGCTCTTTCTGATACAGTTTTGATATTTGATGTTAATGCTTGCATGACGAGAGATAGTCAAACTATTTGATTTGCTACACGCTTCCGCACTAAAAAGAAATATTCATGCAAGGTTTTGGTATCCTCACCGCGGACACCTGTGGGAAATTAAATAAGTTCTACATGGTGGATGTAGATAATCCTCATCAATCATCATCCACCACCATTAGTCCCGATCCCGGATTGGGGATTCCCGGTCCGGGGTCGCGACAAGTAGCCTGGAGTAGACAAAAGAGCTATGCATATTCTCATAGGAGGGACTTACAGTTCAAAGAAGGAGACAAGGTTTTCTTGAAAGTGTCACCTACAAGGGGAACATTGAGATTTGGACAGAAGGGCAAGTTATCACGGAGATACATTGAACCGTATGACATTGTGATCAAGATCGGTGATGTGGCATATAGATTAGCCTTACCACCTAAGCTATCCGGCGTACATAACGTAATCCATGTGTCTATGTTGAAGAAGTATGTTCCCGATCCTTCACATGTACTCCGGCATGAGCCATTGGAGATCAAAGAGGATGCTACCTATGTTGAGAAACCCGTTCAGATCATTGATACGAAAGAACAAGAGTTGAGGACATGAACTATTCAATGGTTGAAAGTACTTTGGGAGAATCATGGACCGGAAGAAGCAACGTGGGAATTACGAGATCAAGTGCAGAAGAAGTATCCGCATCTACTACTTAAGGTGAGTTTTATGTTTCATTTGGTGGACCAAATGCCCTAAGGGGTGGAGGATGTAAGACCCCGTCCCAAGTGACCTCAATTAGCATTAATTAAGTTGTGTTTTAGTTTTAAGGGTGTTTAGTGGATTTTGGTTAAGTTGAGAATAGAATAGATTTTGGTAAAGCTTTGGGGAATTTTGATTGCTTAGTAATTAGTGGGGCCTTTTGGGGGTTCCTTTTTATGACCTTGCATGTGCTTGGGGATTTATCGGAGATTCCCGCATTCATTGTTTTAATCCCGTTTTATTTGTATTGTTAATTCTTACGACTTTTATGTTGATCCCATGCCCGTTCGAGACCCCGAAACCCGACTTTCCTAGCATTGAGGGCAAAACAGTCATTGTGCACTAAATCTGTACCCAAAATTTGATATTCCTGAAACCCGCGAAACATATATTTTTTGGAAACTAGATATTTCGGTGGTGATCATTTCTTCCTTCTTCGTTGAATTCATCCGAGATCCCAATAGACATGATTTCAGCCCTTGAATGTTTCTAGTGGTGGGACCGAACCCCATCTTCTATATAAGGAGAACCTTTCTCTCCTTTTCCCTTTTTCTAGCAAACTCCAATCCTAAGCTAGGGTTTTTCCTTTCCTTCTTTTTCGTCTTGCTTCTCCATCCACAATCCACTCCCAAACTTGCACCAATAGGAGATTTGAGACCATCATCTTCTTCATCTTTTCTTCTTCCTCTCGTCAGCCTGGGGACCGGATATTGAAATAGCAAGGTATTGCCTCCAAGCAGAAAATTGGTGTGTCAGGGGGTGTCATTAAGGAGCGAGCACTCCTAAAGCCTGGTTCTAAATGAGTGTTATGATCTGGAATGTCCGAGGTCTTAATAGACCTTCGATGCAGGCTGATATCAGGTACAAAATCCGTAACTTGAAGCTTGCTTTAGTTGTTCTGCTAGAGACAAAAGTGAAGCATAACTCTTACCATTATATTGTTAACTCTTTGGTGCCTAATGGGTGGAGGGAGAATTCCAATATTGATGCTGGTTCCTCTGTTAGAATCTGGGTCTTGTGGAACCCAAAGATGCTGCATTTAACTGTTACTGCTAAAACTTCCCAGTGCATGCATTGTGAAGTAACATATGGGGCTGAGCATTTCTTCTTCCCAGCATGCTATGGTTTTAACAGTTACTTGCAACGAAGAGAGCTGTGGAAAAGTATCCGTGAATTGGCCACTGTAACTGGTCTACCATGGATTGTTGCAGGTGATTTTAATACTGTTAGATGGACTCATGTGAAGTCTGGTGGTGCAGGCCCAAGTGCTAGGGGTCTCATTGAATTTAATGATTGTATTCAGGATGCAGGCCTACTTGATATGCCTTTAATAGGTCCTCAGTTCACTTGGTCTAACTCTAGTCTTGGTGATTCAAGGATTGAGTGTAGACTGGATAGAGTTTTGGTCAATTCATGGTTTCTTCACTCTAATCCTTTTAAGGGTGAGATTCTTTTACCGGGCATCTCAGATCACTCTCCGATTCTCCTCTCCTTGCATGGAAAGGAACACATTAAAGCTCCGTTCCGATATTATAATTTTTGGGCAAAATTGTCGGGTTTCTTTCAAATAGTTCAAGATGCATGGAATATTGATGTTATTGGCACCCCACTGTTTATTGTGGTTCGGAAGTTGGCTTTTGTGAAAAAGCAACTTATTGCATGGAAAAAGTCACAGGGCACTATTCCATTGAAGATATCAGAGACTTCCCAGCAGTTGGATTTCTTGCAAAATCTTATGGCAACTGGTTCACAGGAATTGCATATTCATGCTCAAGAACGTATGGTACGTCTTGAATTTGATAAATTGCTTCGGGCTGAGGAGAGTATGTATAAGCAGCGGTCTCGAGACTTGGCAGTTAACTTGGGTGATAGTAATACCAAGTATTTTTATAATCTTATGAAGCACAGGCAGTCCCAAGCTTATATTTCCCAGATTACTGATTCGGAAGATACTGTCTACACTGATCCTTCGGGTATTGCTGATGTGTTTGTATCTCACTTTCAAAATATTCTTGGGCCAGAATTGAATATGCAGTCACCTGATTTGTCTCATGTTACCCCTCATGGAGTTCTCACTGATGCAGATGCCTTATCTCTCCTAAATCCGGTTACAATTGCTGAAATTGAGGAGGTGATTAAGGCGCCTAATCCTAATAAAGCCCCTGGGCCTGATGGGTTCTGTGCTCACTTTTTTAAAGTCTGCTGGCCAATTATAGGCAAGGATGTGTGTGCTGGTATTATGGATTTCTTTACTCATGGGTCTATGCTCAAGCAACTGAAACACACTTTCATTGTGCTGGTGCCTAAATATGAAAATGCAAGCTCTCCTGATAAGTTTCGGCCTATTGCTTTAACGAATGAGTTGTATAAGATCATCAGTCGGATTCTAGTCAATCGACTCAAGCCACTCATTGCTAAGATTGTGGATCCTATGCAGTCAGCCTTTGTGCCTGGTAGAAGCATTGCTGATAACATTCTTCTTGCCCAGGATTTGATTCATAATTTTCATCTTAATACAGGTATCCCTAGGATGTGTATTAAGCTTGATCTTGCCAAAGCCTATGATAGTGTTAGATGGGATTTTTTGGAGGCTGCACTTCGGCGCCTTCGATTTCCTACTATGATTATAAAGATCCTTATGGAATGTGTTTCTGGTGCAAAGTTCTCAGTGTTGGTAAATGGTGCTGCGGAGGGTTTTTTCAGCAGTACTCGAGGACTATGACAGGGCTGCCCTTAATCTCCTTATTTGTTTGCTATTGTCATGGAGTTTTTTCTGTTATGATGACTTGCTATGCTTCTACTGATATGATTCCATCCCCTTTTGTCAGGAAGGGTGTCATCATTTCTCATTTGATGTTTGCTGATGATCTGATTGTGTTTAGTAAAGCCACCACAAGTGCTGCAGCCCACCTTAAACACTTTCTTCACCATTTTAAAGAATTTACAGGGCTTGGGGTCAATTGGATGAAGAGTGCTATCTTTTATGCAAATTGTACTGAAGCAGAACAATTTGATATTTCTTCCATTCTCCATATTCAAGCAGCAACTCTTCCAATCAGATATCTGGGTGTGCCTCTATCAGCAAAGAGGCTAAATTTTAATGATTGTCAGCCTCTTTTGGCTAAAGTGCAGCAGAAATTATCTGGATGGAAAGCCAAAGTGCTATCATATGCAGGAAGGTTGGAGTTGATTAAGTCCACGCTATCTTCCTTTCATTTATTCTGGACGACTGTCTTCCTTCTTCCTCAGTCCATATTACATGCTTTGGACAGACAATGCCGAGATTTTTTCTAGAACTCTTGGTCCTCATCTTATATTCATCCTATAGCTTGGAGCTCCATTTGTAAGCTGGTTGAACTGGGAGGCTTAGGGATTCGATCTATTTATGGTCTTGCACAGGCAACACTTCTCCGACAGGTATGGAATGTTGTTCTTAACAGGAACACAGGCTGGAACATCTGGGTTCATGCAAGATATTTGAAGGGTAAGTCTTTTTGGGATGTTTCAATTCCTAAGGCTTCTTCTTGGGGATGGAAAGGTATCTTAAGTCTAAGACCTTTGGCTTTTCCCCATATAAGGTTTTTGATTGGGAATGGTCATTCCACAAAATTCTGGACAGATCCATGGTTGCAGGATGGGCGGCTTAAGGACTGTTATGGTTCTCGGGCTATCTATGATCTGGGTTTAGGAGAGGATATCAGGGTTAGTACTTTCATTCCTGAAGGTGATTGGATGTTTCCAGCTCCTACATCAAATGCTCTGATGGAAATTTTTCATTGCATCCCCACTGAATGCAACCCATGGGCTACTTTTGATGATGAAATTGTTTGGACACTTGAGGGGAATGGATCTTTCTCTTTAAAGTCAGCCTACAATTTTATTTGTTATTTCCCTCCTCAGCAGGTTCCTTGGTCCACAGCTATATGGTTCAAAGGGTGCATTAAAAAGCATTCTGTTTGTACTTGGATGTTATTACATGGCCGCCTCAAAACTAAGGACTTTCTTTTGCAAAGGAACGTTCAATGTGATTCTTGTTGTGCTCTTTGTGATTGTACATGGGAGACTGCTACGCACCTCATGGTTCATTGCACTTATACACAGGAGGTTTGGAATGTGCTGCTATCTAAATTGAATTTAATTACAACTTCTTGTTCTGATGTTCATGAGCTTTTAGACTCTCTTCTGTCTCGTATTGGCCAGAATAGTGAAGATTCCATCACTCTTGGGAAACTCATTTTTAATGCTTATGTGTGGCATGTGTGGACTGAACGTAATGCACGAGCTTTCAGGCACAAAGCTACCTCCAGTGGGTCTATTGTACGTCGTATTGTTCAGGTGGTGACGACTAGGATATTGTATCTTGGTATACGATTACCTGATGCCATCTAGTGTCATTGGAACGTTCCTTTCCACGCTCCAGTCCACATCCGACCTCTACTGCCTTCAAAACCTCATGGCTGGCGGATTTCTATTGTTATCTTGAATCAGGTTTTAGTTGGTATTATCTGGAGAGATCTTCATATTCCTTGGAAGGGAAGACGGGTGCCACTAGTGAATTCTTATGATGGTATCTACCATCTTCTTCAAATTGTTCCACCAGATGTTTCTTCTATTATTATCGAGGTAGATTCTTCTTTGCAGAAGGTTATCCTTAATCCAGCACAATCTGAATGGCATCTGCGGTTTCATGCAAGAAGACTTCATGCTATTGTTGCAAATTTTGCTCAAGTCACTTTTGCAAGCCTTCATCCTCAGACAGTGAAGTTTAGTAAAATCATAAGTCAATCTCCTGGTCCTCCATTGTTAAATGTAGATAACATTAATCTTTTGTATAACTCTATTAGTGCGAGAATTTAAATTCTTCAATAGGGTTTCATTCTTTTTGAGTTGAGTTGATGTGTATCAAGGGGTATGCCCCTTTGGAAGCTTCTATTATCTTTTGATCATAGACTTCCGTTTCTGTAATTTATTCTTTTCTAATTGAAGAACTAACTTACTCTTCAAAAAAAAAAAAGAAGAAGAAGAGAATCTAGAAGAGGAAGGAGAGATGGGCGTGCAAAACCTTGCACTCTAAGGGTCTTGGGCATCAATTCCAATGCATGGACGTCCAACCCCTTGCTTCCCTCATATAGATTTGGTAACCTCCTCTTTTACTAATTGAAATAGAATTCTCATTTTCACAATAATTAGTAACTTTCTCTTCCTACAATTTCCACTATCAGAAGTCTCACTTCAAATAGAAATAGTAACTTTCTAATTCCTTTCCTTTAGAGTTCAAGTAGGATTAGTAACTTTCTAATAACTTGAGCTAGAGTGGGGTCCACTAGGGATCCCATAGAAAGCTGGTTCCAACTAGGACACCGCGACCCATATCTCATGTGCAATCCGGGCCCACAGTTAATTGCAAATAACACCACTATATAAATGGGTTTGCACTCCAGTCTCAGGAATAAATTACAAAGAAGAACCTAAACTTCCCTATGACCACAAGTAGGCCCCTCTATCGATATCCATGGATTAATTGGTCCTGTCCACGAATCTTAGATCCATATCTTATTATCCTTGAGACCCAATTAATAACAGTGATCATCAGTACCATCCAATTAGCTCTTAATCGAGATGGGTGCGAACTTACTAATGATAAATCCATTGATTGGCAGAAGGGGGTAATACAGATAGATTCCATCTCGAATATTGAATGTTCCCATAGTCCTACTACCACGTATCCAAGACACCGAGGCGTTGACCTATAGTTGGCCCACTCATTGGTGACTCAAAGTAAATGAATAAACAGAAACTTGAGTTTATCAATGTCTCAGGATTGAGAGCTTATTGTTAGATAATTATGATAGCAGACCTTAAAATAAAGATAGTATTCCATAAGGTCCTTCAATACATCCAATGTACTAGCAACATGATCCAGAATCTTACATTCTAATGATCGAGACAAATCACACTATCTCATAGTGATCAAAGTGCTGCAACCTTATCAGATGAGATGCCCAGTCTCATCACTGGTTGTGAAGATATTTAAGTATAAGATTTGACACATGTCTCCCGTATGTGGATCTCATCCATACACATATATCACATCTAATATACTAATGGGACCCGGTTCGTCTCATGAAGCATCATGTCATATGTATTGGTTATGTGCATTAAGTAATAAAACACCATTCATCTCATGAAAGGAAAACATGATTTTATTGATAAATAAAGAAATCAATCAATTATTACATCATCTGATGAATTGAGAGCATAAAAACTAACAATCTCCCACTTGGGCTCAACGCTAGTCAGGGTTGTATCTCATGCCCATCCCGTCTACATGCTGCTCAAAGACTTTGGTAGCCAAAGGCTTCGTAAGGGATCTGCCAGATTGTCCACAGAGGCTATTTTAGTGATAACAATATCACCTCTCTGCACAATCTCTCTGACTAAGTGATACTTCTTCTGTACATGCTTTTGGCTCTTTTGG
The DNA here is from genome assembly GCA_038049695.1 of Cinnamomum chago. Classification (NCBI taxonomy): domain Eukaryota; kingdom Viridiplantae; phylum Streptophyta; class Magnoliopsida; order Laurales; family Lauraceae; genus Cinnamomum; species Cinnamomum chago. The sequence continues at coordinate 53,472,502 of CP142454.1, read as the reverse complement.
CTCCTGGGTTTGTTAGACTGAGCGACTGCCCCGCTGCTGTCACAGTAAACTGTGAGCGGCTGTCGTGCCAAAGGTACCACCCCAAGTTCCAGAAGGAATCTCTTAAGCCATGGTGTTTTTAGCTACTTCAAAGCCGCTACATATTCAGCCTCTGAGGTGGAATTAGCGGTACATTCCTGTTTAATACTCCTCCAGCTGTTAGCTCCGCCACCAAGCACAAACACACAACCAGAGGTGAATTTCCTGGAATCCTTATCTGACATGAAGTTAGAATCTATGTATCCGACTGGAATTAGTTCATCACTGTCATAAATCAACATGTAATCTCTAGTCCTTCTCAAGTATTTGAGAATACACTTTACAGCAGTCCAATGTTCAGGTCCTAGATTAGACTGATATCTACTGACTAGGCCCACTACACGATAGATATCCGGTCTAGTATATAGCATATCATACATGAGGCTACCAACAGCCAAAGCATAGCAATCATTTGACAGATATCCGGTCTTGTACATGACAGATATCCTCATCTACTCCTTTTTCCTCTGGTGTCTTGGGACACTAATCCGTTGAAAGGTGTACTCTATGCCTGAAAGGTGTAATACCCTTCTTGGAGTCTTACATAGCAAACCGTACTAGTGCCTTATCTATGTACGCAGCTTGGGATAAGCCAATCATCCTATTTTTCCGGTCTCAATGGAGTTTGATCCCTAGGATGTAGCTAGCTTCCCCTAAGACCTTCATATCAAAAGTTTTAGCCAACCAAACTTTTACCGTTGACAACATTCCTATGTCTTTCCCAAGGAGAAGGATGTCGTCAACATAAAATGCCAGAAAAACTACCATGTCACATTCACTTTTCATGTACACACATGACTGATTCGGATTATGACAAAAAGCAAATGACTTAATTGCCTGGTCAAAAAAGATGTTCCAGCTTCGGGATGCCTGCCTCAGCCCATAAATGGACTTCTACAGCTTGCAAACTCTTTGCTCTTGGTTTTTAGCTACAAAACCATCTAACTGCACCATATACATGTCTTCCTTAAGATGGCCGTTGAGAAATGCCGTCTTGACATCCATTTGCCAAATCTCATAATCGAGATGAGCCGCAATAGATAAGAGTATCTGGATGGACTTGAGCATGGCTATTGTGAGAAGGTTTCCTTATAATCGATACCCTCTTTCTAAGTATACCCTTTCGCAACAAGCCTGGCCTTAAAGGTCTCTACTCTTCCATTTGGCCCTTTTTTTTCTCTTGTAGACCCACTTGCACCCAATAGGTTTAATATTGGCAAGCAAGTCCACAAGTGTCCAGACCTGATTAGAGTACATAGATTCCATCTCAGCTTTCATAGCATCTTGCCAACGTCCCGAATCTATGTCATTGATTACTTCATCATAGTTATAGGGATCTTGTTTTGGTTCTTCTGGGATTACCTCGTAAGACTCTCCCAAGAACGAGAACCTATCAGGGGGTCTGACAATCCTCCCACTACGACGAGGCACTGGTATAACTACTGGGTCTGGTAAGGGAGGTTCTTCCTCAAGTTCAGTTATACTCGGGTTTGGAATTGATTACTCTTGAATCTCTTCCAAGATCACATTTTCTAAAGATTTCCAGTCTATCATATAATCTTCCTCTAGAAAAACTGCATTGGTGCCGATTAACACTTTGTGCTCTCTAGGATTATAGAATAACCAACCTTTAATTCCTTTAGGATATCCTACAAATGTGCATACTTCCGACTTCGATTCCAGCTTATCCATCTTAACCTTTAGCACGCGTGCCGGACAACCCCAAATGTGTAAATGTTGTAGACTAGGCTTTCGCCCGGACCACAGCACCCGAGGAGTCTTAGGTACAGACTTAGATGGTACGAGGTTTAGTATATACATCGCAGTATCCAAGGCGTATCCCCAAAAGGATATAGGTAATCCTGAGAAACTGAACATAGACATGATCATATCTAAAAGAGTCAGGTTCCTTCTTTCATCTACTCCATTTTGTTGAGACATACCAGGAGCAGACAACTGGGATAGAATCCCATTATCTGATAAGTATCTCATAAATTCAGCAGAGAGATATTCCCCTCCTCGATCTGATCGAAGAGTCTTGATACTCTTACCTAATTTCTTTTCCGCTTCCGCTCGAAACTCTTTGAACTTTTCAAAAGCTTCGGACTTATGGTGCATAAGGTATATGTATCCATATCTTGAGTAGTCATCTGTGAAAGTGAGGAAGTACTCATATCCTCCTCTGGCTCTGACATTTATGGGTCTGCACACATCAGTATGCCCTAATTCAAATAAATCTTTGGCATTAGTTCTACCACCAATGAAGGCAAGATATCATCTTTCACTGGCCTGTCAATCCTATTTAGGTTTATATTACCTAGCCTCAGGTGCCAAAGTTTTGTTGGATTAGATGAATGCGACTTTCTCTTTAATGATGGCCTATTAATTGTTTCGGTATCATGTATCTCATACATTGTCAGAGTTAACAAATAAAGTCCATTGGTTACCTTGCCAGAACATATAAAAGTACCATTCCTCTTTTTGACAACTTCAGTACCAAAAGTAATGAAATAACTTTTATTCACCAAAATAGAAACTGAAATAAAATTCCGTCTTAAAGATCGTAGATATAAAGTGTCTGACAAAACCATTTTATTATCTAAAAAACATAAAGTAATAACTCCTACTGAAACCGCTTCCGCCTTAGCATCAGATCCTAAGTTGACAATGATTTCTTCATCACTAAGCCTCCTGGTTTCCCTGAACCCCTGCAACATATTACAAATGTGATTAGTTGCACCGGAATCAACACACCAGGATTCTGAAGTACCAGTTGCAAAGCTAACTTCATAAATAAGTGACTCAATCATACCTGAGGTCTTTTTCTTAGACTGATTATCTGGACAATTTCTTTTCCAATGTCTTGTCATACCATAATGGAAACAATTTCCTTTTGTTCCTGAACCCTTAGCCTTTGCCACACCACCATTAGGACCATTCTCCACTTTAGGACCCTTCGAAACTGATTTCTTCTTGCCTTTTTGCCTTTGCCTTTCGACTTGGACTTGGCAACTGGCTTTTTTGTCATCAGGGCAGTTGGCTTCTTCATAATCCCTTCAGTCGCTACCAGCTAGCTAGACAGCTTAGCTAAAGTCAGATTCATCTAATTCATATTATAATTGACCTTGAAATTGTTGAAAGAATCAGGCAGCGACTCAAGGATTATATTAATTTGCGATTCTGCATCAATCGCAGCCCCCATTACATCTAACTCATTCAATGAGTCCATCATCTTTAGCATGTGGTCCTGTACAGGTGTGCCTTCAGCCATCTTGGTGCTAATAAGCACCCTCATAGCAGCCTGCCTAGTTCCGCAAACATCTCCTTTCAGTTTGATATAATATCATATGCAGTCTTATATGATTGATGTTGGTGTTGTAAAATACTAGACATGGATGCCTGTATGTAACATCTAGTTATCTCATCGTCTTTAGCCCATTTGGTGTAAAGTTCATTTTCTTCCTGTGATGCATCTGACCCAGGCTAATCAAGGGGGGGTTTGGTAAGGACATACTTATATCCTGAAACAGTCAAGACAATATCAAGGTTTCGTTTCCAGTCAACATGGTTGGATACCACCAACTTATTCTGGTTGAGGATGGTCACAAGTGGATTGAAAGTATTTGAATTCATTCTTGAAAAACTCTAGCACATAGCCATACAATCAATCAAGGAATATAAATGACATTAGGGTTTACTATTATACCAAATTTATGTGGGAATCTTCATAACCACTAAATTCAGAATACATCGGAATCTCAATCCCTTGGGGGTATGCCTCCTTAAGGAGTGCGAATACCACCTAGATTGGTGCGGATTAAAGTTGGTCAAAATTAGGATTAAGACTAACTATCCATGGTCCCCATCATTCATTATTAACTAGGCATACCAAATAATGTATGACTCCGGATTAGTTTCGGTTTCTAAAATACATGAGGCAGATCCTTGGGGATACTACATCATTATTTTAGTTAAGTGTTACCCACCAACTAGCATTGCATGACAACAGTTGCGAGCAGCTCCTCCTTGGGGAGTGGGCCCTCGCCCTGTCTCACAAACACTATCCATAGAAGATCGATATCTAGTAACCAGACAAGTAAAAGCCCTTAGTGGGGAACGGCCATTCTCAAGATGGCGCGAGACTAATACTTTCCTTACAATGGACTTATAGTGGAAAACTATGGGGATTAAATTTAAATGACCCGCTCCCACTTAATATTTTAGAATTGAGGATTTCCTTATAGGTATATGGGCCCACATATATAAACATCAAAACATCTCATGATATGACCAATGATTGGTTCTAAGTCAAGTTATTTTAAGGAAAGTCTAGTTTCCAAGACTAGTGTTACCAATGGGTCCATCTCATGGGTCCACCAACACTAATTAGAACTCTTTCCAAAAATTAATTTGATTTGACCAATTTTGGAAACTACTATGTTTGAATCAGATTTGGAAACATTCTATAAAAGCAACCATTCATAAATAGAAAGTGCAAAAATAGAAACTAGTCCTCTCCTCCACATGGCCAAAGCGGAATAGACTTCTTATACTTCTAGAGTTTCCAAAACTTTGGGATTCCTCAAATTCTTTGGGCATCTATAAGCTTTTGGTAATCTTTAAACTCTTTGATTAGGAGTCCAACTTTACTTTCCTTCTCTGTCTCGGACATCGCCAGAATTTACAAAATTTAGAAAATTACATAAATTCCTATGTCTCAACAATGAGACTTACATGGTAATCTAAACATGGAAATAAAAAGGGCAATAGGGAAATTCACCATGCCTTGCCCTTTCATGAGAAACCATGGAAACCATGATGCCCTTTACAAGTTGCCCAAAATAAACCATTAACCACAAATAGAAAGTAAGAGACTTGTGGGCCATATGGAGAGGACATGATAACCTGCATGTTAGTATCTCATACAACCATACAAATCACAAAATCAGGCTACCAAACAATGCTGAAAAGATAGGATGCCAAAACGGGCCTAAAAATTGGAAAAATCTAAAATCTGGGCTTGCTGCCACAGTGTCCCTGGTCGACCGGGCTTCGAACCCAAATTTTTGGGCTTTCCTTTTTCGATTCCAATCACCTCCAAAACACTTCTAAAGGCTTCCTATGGCCTCCTACCATCCTTCCATCATTATTAAACCCTTTTGTAACTATCCAAACGTGGATGTACTAATAAACCAAGCAAATCCATCAAAACTGATCTACACATAGTCTTCGCTCTATCCTCTTTGCATCTCATGCAAAGATCATAACATGATAACTGATCTAACATGATTAGAGATGAGGTATGACTCTGATACCAATTGTTAGAAGTAGGTGGGCCTCATGGATAGGTTGTCAAAACTTTTGACCCGCTTGACTCAAGGATCAAGTACCCATAGGGCCATAAACCACATCCAGGTTCCAATCACTCAATCTCATCAATCATGTACAACAATAAACTCTATCTAGAAGATAGAAATCAACAACAATTATGCAACCAAAAATCTACAACATTCAATGAAATAGATTATACATTTGGAGCCCGGTAGTGCTTTAATGGAGAGGAAGACAATTAGCTTGAACAAGAACTCTTCATGTAGCGAATTAGGATCTCTAAGACCTTGTTGTCTTCCACGTTATGACCCGCTATCAGATCTCTTTTCTCAAGAAGAATGGTGGGATCTTCAAGAGAAAACCAACTAGAAGCTCTTAAGGAACTAGAAGAGAAACTAGAAGAGGAAGGAGAGATGGGCGCGTAACACCTTGCACTCTAGGGGTCTTGGGCATCAATTCCTATGCATGGACGTCCAACCCCTTGTATAGATTTGGCAACCTCCGCTTTTACTAATTGAAATAGAAGTCTCACTTCCACAATAATTAGTAACTTGCTCTTTCTACTATTTCCACTATGAGAAGTCTCACTTCAAATAGAAATAATAACTTTCTAATTCCTTTCTTTTAGAGTTCAAGTAGGATTAGTAACTTTCTAATAAATTGGGCTAGCGTGGGAACCACTAGGGAATCCATAGAAAGCTGGCTCCAACTAGGACACTGCGACCCCACATCTCATGTGTCATCCGGGCCCACATTTAATTGCAAATAACACAACTATATAAATGCAATTGCACTCGTCTTAGGAATAAATTACGAAGAAGACCCTAAACTTCCCTATGCCCATAAGTAGGCCCCTCTATCAATATCCATGGATCAATTGGTCCTATCCACCAATCTTAGATCCATATCTTATTATCCTTGAGACCTAATTAATCACTGTGATCATCAGTACCATCCAATTAACACTTAATCGAGATGGGTGTGTACTTACTAATGATAAATCCATTAATTGGCACTAGGGGATAATATAGATAGATTCCATCTCAAATATTGAATGTTCCCACATTCTTACTACCACGTACCCAAGACACCGAGGTGTTGAACTACAGTTGGCCTCACTCATTGGTGACTCAAAGCAAATGAATAGATAGAAACTTGAGTTCATCAATGTCTCAGGATTGAGAGCTTATTGCTAGGGAATTATCAGAGCAGACCTTAAAATAAAGACAATATTCCATAATGTGCTTCTCATGGTCCTTCAATACATCAATGTACTAGTACCATGATCCAGAATCTTACGTTCTGATAATCTAGATAATTCACACTATCTCATAGTGATCAAACTGCTGCAACCTTATCAGATGAGATGCCCAGTCTCATCACTAGTTGTGAAGATATTTAAGTATAAGATTTGTGATACATGTCTCCCGTATGTGGATCTCATCCATACACATATACACATCTAATATACAAATGGGGCCAGGTTCATCACATGAACCATCATGTCATATGTATTGGTTATGTGCATTAAGTAATAAAACACCATTAATCACATTAAAGGAAAACATGATTTTATTGATAAATAAAGAAATTAATCAATTTATTACATCATTTGATGGATTGAGACCATACAAACTAACAGAAGCAAGCAGGCTCTCTGTGTCTGAAGTGGAAATTGGTGACTGGCGTGATCAATTCAATGACTACATACGATTTAGCATTCTTCCGGATGAACCTAAAGAATGGGCAAGTATCAGGAGGAGAGCACTAGATTCTACTATGATGAGAAGACAAAGGCACTATATAGGAAATCTTATGATGGTGTACTTCTTCGGTGTTTATCAAATCATGAAGCAGAACAAGTAATGCATGAAACCCATAGTGGGACTTGTGGAGCACATCAGTCGGGTCCTAAACAATGTGACCGATTCAAAAGATTAGGATATTATTGGCCCACAATGGTCAATGATACACATAAATTTGCAAAGCATTGCAAAACTTGCCAATTTCATGCTGACTACATACATCAAGCCCTAAAACCCTTGCATCCATCAGTGGCATCATGGCCATTTGAAGCATGGGGAATGGACAAAATTGGCCCAATTAATCCGCCTTCATCTAAAGGGCATCGGTTTATATTTACAGTAACCGTTTACTTTTCCAAATGGGCTGAGGCTGTCGCTGCAAGTGAACTTTAGACAACAGAGATCTTAAACTTTCTTAAGACCAACATCATATGCAAAGTTTAGAGTACCAAGAAGGTTTTTTCACAATAATGGACCACAGTTTTGAGATCATCGATTCTATAATTTTTGTGAGAAATATCACATTAAAAGTATATCTTCTACGGCCTACTATGCTCCAACAAATGGATTAGCTGAAGCATTCAACAAAACAATATGTAAATTGTTGAAAAAGATGGTTTCTAAGAACTGTCACGCCCCCGAACCGAAACCTCGGGGGCGGGAATGGGATTAAGCATAAATGTATTTTACTTCTCCCAGGATCCGCGTGTGTGAAGACAACACATTCTGAATATTTTGCGGAAGCATTTGTGGCGTTGCGACCCGAAGTCCGTGGCCATCGGATTCCGCGTCGCACTCAACCTTTAGCACATAGCTATTATATCAAGAATCATATCAGACTGGAGTAACCATCACAATAAATTACAGAGCTGACAGTAACAGGATATTACATTCCCAAATATGTCCAAGTTACAATTATCAATGTACATTAATTAAGAATCCCAAGAAAAGGCTAATGAAAGCCATACAACAATAAGCTATAAACACTACCCCAAATATGACGTAGCTCCAATGTCAAGCTCGATGTCTACATGACATAGCCGACAGAACAACCTGCAAAACATGGCTCCACAGCCAATAAAAGCACTCATCTCGGGACGAAGAAATCTGAACCTGAGTACCAAAAGTAGTGGGTCAGACACGACGGTCTGGCAGGTGGATGAAAAGATAACAAATATACTGAAGAATAAAACATAAGATAAATCATGATACTCGATCAAATGCTGCATATAATTAAACGGGTGCAAAGTCGGGAATCTCGGGGAAAACCTGTATTCATTTCAAGCATGGGTAAAACATGACTATCTAATAAAACATGTGTTCATTTACATCATCTATAATCATAGATATTTGACAATCGGGTGTTCGTCTAAAACATGTATAAATATAGTGGTTTGACAAAACAAACGTTCATTTGAGAGTTAGGTAAAAACATAAGTATACAACAACCAGGTATTCATAGCAGTCTGGCAAAACCAAAGTCCATTTGAAACATATGTGAAAATACGGATGTTTAACAAACCGGGTGTTCATTTAAAACCAGTGTAACCAAAGAAATCTGACAAAACTAGTGTTCATTTAAACGTATTTCAAAGCATGGATATTTAAACAAATCGGGTATCATTTAAAACAGGTATAAACGTAGGAATCTCACAAGCCAAATGTCATTTAAAACAAAGCACGGATATTTAACAATTCGGGTATTCATTTAAAACATGTGTAATCACATAAATCTAGTAAAACCATCGATCGTTTGAAACATATGTAAAAGCATGGGTATTCGCCCAACCGGCATCCATTTAAAACATGTACGGGTACAAAGAACAGAAGACAATATAATAATAACTGAATGTACATTGGAGAATATTAACACTTGTTTAAATAACAACTTTCATAAAGGAAACGAATCATTTATCGGAAAGCAAGTAAGCAATATAAAACGTGTCGGGTATCCAAGGAATCGGGAACTGGCAAGATGACAACCACACGAAGCTAAGTCCTCTATCACTAAAGCGATAGAGCAATAACTAGGCCCTAATCTCAGTCACTCGAGGTGAGGAGAAACAGGGGATCTCATATAAATACATATAAATATACTAGGCACTGATCTCAGTCACTCGAGGTGAGGAGAAACAGTGGATCTCATGAATGCATATACATATACTATACATGACCACGGTAGCGAGCCGGGCATCGGGGACCACAGTAGCAATCTGCGGTATCGGGACAAGACCACGGTAATAACCGGGTATCGGGATCCAAACTGCAGCTGGCGGGACAAGAGGGGGATCTCCAAGTCGGTGGATCAGACCAACAAGTTTATCCAAGCTTAGTGGTGCCGACTCATAGGTCAAATACAATCGAGACATATGCAAGTAAACCAAGTACCAATACATAATCAAACGGGCAAGACGGGGGTGCTCAAGGGCACACTGACATATCATGTGGTGCAATGCACTTCGGGACAAATAACTGTTACTAGTGTAACTTCAATGCTTTCGGGAAACAAGTCATGTGATGCAAATCTCGGGAAATGAGGAAATATAATGCACTATACCATTTCGGGAAGAATATTGATTTCAAGATCTATTTAAGTGAATAGGGGTCCCGTATGTCGATTATAATAATTACTTGGTACTCCTGGAGTTTGAAGACATTCCGGGCTCCTTATGCACTTTTACTATTGTCACGCCCCCAAAACAAGAACATCGGGGGCGCGAAATGGGATTAAGAATAAATGTATTTTTCTCCCAAGATCCGCGTGTGTGAAGACAACACATTCTGAATATTTTGCGGAAGCATTTGTGGCGTTGCGACCCGAAGTCCGTGGCCATCGGATTCCGCATCGCACTCAACCTTTAGCCCATAGCTATTATATCAAGAGTCATACCAGACTGGAGTAAACATCACAATAAATTACAGAGCTGACAGTAACAGGATATTACATTCCCGAATATGTTCAAGTTACAATTATCAATGTACCTTAATTAAGAATCCCAAGAAAAAGGCTAATAAAAGCCATACAACAATAAGCTATAAACTACTACCCAAATGTGACGTAGCTCCGATGTCAGACTCAATGTCTACATGACATAGCCGACAAAACAACCTGCAAGGCATGGCTCCAAAGCCAACAAAACACTCAACTCGGGGCGAATAACTCTGAACCTGAGTACCAAAAGTAGTGGGTCAGACACGACGGTCTGGCAGGTGGATGAAAAGATCACAAATATACTAAAGAGTAAAACATATAATAAATCAAGCTAATCGATCAAGTACTGCATATAATTAAACGGGTGCAAAGTCGGGAATCTCGGGGAAAACTTGTATTCATTTCAAGCACGGGTAAAACATGAACATCTAATAAAACATGTATTCATTTACATCATCTATAATCATAGATATTTGACAATCGGGTATTCGTCTAAAACATTTATAAATATAGCGGTATGGCAAAACAACGTTCATTTGAAGCTTAAGTAAAAACACAAGTATACAACAAACCAGGTATTCATAGCAGTCTAGCAAAACCCAATGTCCCTTTGAAACATATGTGAAAATACGGATATTTAACAAACCGGGTGTTCATTTAAAACAAGTGTAACCCAAGAAATCTGACAAGACTAATGTTCGTTTAAACCTATTCCAAGATATGGATATTTAAACAAATCGGGTATCATGTAGAATAGGTATAAACATAGGAATCTGGCAAAACAAGTGTCATCAAAAATATATTTCAAACCATGGATATTGACAAATCGGGTAATCGTTTAAAACGTGTATAAACATGGGAATCTCACAAGTCAAATGTCATTTAAAACAAAGCACGGCTATTTAACAATTCGGGTTTTCGTTTAAGACATGTGAAATCATAAAAATCTAGCAAAATCCATCGATCGTTAGAAACATATGTAAAAGCACGGGTATTCACCCAACCGACATTCATGTAAAACATGTGCATGTGCAAAGGACATAAAACAATATAATAGTGACTGAATTTACAATGGAGAGCATTAACACTTATCTAAATAACAACTTTCATAAAAGCAATGAATCATTTAACTGAAAACAAGTAAGCAATATAAACCATGTCGGGTGTCCAAGGAATCGGGAACTGGCAAGATGGCAATCACAAGAAGCTAAGTCCTCTATCACCGAAGTGACAAGAGCGGGACGTTGGTCTCAGTCACACAAGGTGAGGAGACTCAACGTAAATCATATACAATAATAAATATACGGGAACGGGACCACGGTAGCGAACCGGGTATCGGGACGGGACCACGGCAATAACCGGGTATCGGGATCCAAACTGCAGCTGGCGGGACGGGAGAGGGATTTCCAAGTCAGTGGATCAGACTGGCAAGGTATCCAAGCTTAGTGATGCCGACTCATAGGATAAAACCAATCGAGACATATCAAGCAATCAAGTACAGTAAATAAACGGGTAAACGGGAGTGCTCAAGGGCACGTAAATAAACGGGTAAACGGGGGTGCTCAAGGGCACACTGTCATATCATATCGGGCAATACATTTCGGGACAATAACTGTTACTAAAGTAACTCCAATGCTTTCGGGAAAACAAGTCATGTAATGCAAATCTCGAGACAAGAGGTGAAACAATGAACTATGACAATTTCGGGAAAAGTATTAATTTCAAGATCTATTTAAGTGAATAGGGGTCCCGTATGTCGATTATAACAATTACTTGGTACTCCTTGAGTTTGAAGACATTCCGGGCTCCTTATGCACTTGACGGTTTTCAAAACTTAACATGAGCTTATGGTTATAACTAGGTGTTATACTAGGAAAATCAAGACTAGAAACAGTCCATACTAGGCATGACATTAATTCGGAAACATCGACCAACCTATTCAGTCATCGAAAGGAATAGAATTCGCGATAACCAAGGCAAAAGACTTATATTTGGATATAAAGAAGTTATCGCGTCATTCCGTCCCGTTCAAGATTGAAATGGATTGAACTTCGATGTCGCCAAACCAACCTTGAGGAGTGTCGGCTCAAGACATCTCACCCATAGTCCAATTAGTCCAAAAAGGGTAGCCAAGGTCCCACCTAGCACTAAGGAAAAAAAAATAAAAAATCTCAAAATCCACCGGACTCCAAAAAGGGTAGCCAAGGTCCAAAATTTTCTGAACAGGGACCGATCGATCGGTCGAAATTTTCTACACAGGGCCCGATCGATCGGTCCAAAAACCCTTACAGTTACTGACAGACCGATCGATCGGTTTGCACGTCCGATCGATCGGTCCTGGGCGCAGTGCAGGTCCGGGACTTGGATTTTCTTCATTTTTCTTTCCTTTCCTTCCAACATATAATCAATCACATAAAACTATAAACAAGGGGACTTAAACACATGTTTCCAAGACATTAAAATGAGATAAAGAGCTCCTCATTTCAAGTTCCTCCATTTCCATCCTTTCCATCTATTCCATCCACAATAAAACTCAAAGTGGAGAAAACTCATTCATGTGAAACCATTTGAAATTCTTGACAATGGGATGCATGCACTTTCAAGAGCTTAACAAGAAAGAATAACTCATCAATAAGCACATCTCATAATCAATATTTATCATATCAAAAACAACTATTAAAATTACCAAAACCATCAATGAAATCAAGATTTTCACCAAAACATGTTAATAATCAAAACGATCCAATCAACCACTTGCCTTTGACTCTAATCAAGCAAATCAAGCTCCTAATCACCTCTCAAGCTCAAGATCCACAATCTCTACAAAAACCCCCAAAACAACCCTAAAATGGGTTAAACAATGAAATGACAATGAGACTTTCCAAAAATCAAGGTGGAGCTTCTCTAAGGCTAGAAGATTACAAATCTAGAAGATGGGAAGAATCACTTACTTGCAAGGTCCTCTAATGGAAATGGTAAGCTCAAGGAAAGTCTTGTGATGGAGGGTTCTCTTCACAAATGGTACCAATGGAAAGCTTGCAAGATGAGGAAGAAGAAGACGGTCTCCATTTCGAGTTTGGTGGACTATTGGTGTGGCTTGGAGATGAAAAAGCAAGAAGAAGAAGAGAGCACAAGGAACCCTAGGCTCAATAGTTGCTGATTTGTGCTGGAAATGAAGATGGGGAAGAAGGGAGGTGGGTTCTCTTATAGCAAGTGAGAAGGGGTCCCACAACTTAAAGAACTTGGGTGGCTGAAATCATCTAATTCGGGACCTCGGATGGATTCGACGAAGAAGGAAGAAATGATCGTCGAAATATCTAGTTTCCAAAAAGTATATGTTTCACGGATTTCGGGAATATCGAGTTTTGGGTACAGATTTGGTGTGAAAAGACTGTTTTGCCCTCAAGGCCAAGAAATCGGGTTTCGGGTTCTCAAATGGATACGAGATCAACATGGCAGTTGTAGGATTCCTCAAGATGAATGCAACGGGCCAAAAACACAATACGAAACAAATCGGGAAAATCTCACAAGTAAAAGCAAAGCCGAAAAGGGAACCCCCAAAGGGCTCCACAAGCTACCAAAGCACTCAAAAGCCCAAAACTAGAAGAAAACCCCTTCTAGCTCACAAACTCAACCCAACAAATACTAATCCCACTAAAAGAACTAATCCACAAATAAAACAACACTAATCCAAGAGATTAGGGGTCGGGTTCTCACAACTATTTTCACAACTTAGAATGAGCTTATGGGTAGTACTAGATGTTACAATAGCAAAATCAAGATTATAAACGGTCCATCCTAGGCATGACATTAATCCGGAAACATCGAGCAACCAATTCAGTCACCGAAAGGAATAGAATCCGCGATAACCAAGGGAAAGACTTGTGTTTAGATATAAAGAAGATATCGCGTCGTTCCATCCCGTTCAAGATTGAAATGGATTGAACTTCGATGCCACCGAACCAACCGTGAGGCGTGTCGGCTCAAGACATTCTCACACATGGTCCAACAGTCCAAAAAGGGTAGCCAAGGTCCCACCTAAAACCGAGAATTAGTGCCTAGATCATCACCGAGAATTAGTGTCGGCTCAAGACATTCTCACACATTCTTTCTTTTTAGTTCCCTAGTCTTAGAGACCTTAGATTAGGGTATAATTGGTCTTAACACTAAGGTATATACCCCTAGGACTCATAGAAAGCCCAAAGGTTTAAAAAAAAAAAACAATATCAAATTTCACTTCGGTCCGATCGATCGGTCGAAATTTCTGTCTCAGTGCATTAAAACAGTTCAACGTTATCCCAACGTGGCCTAAGCCAGGCAGACCGCATCGCTCGAGCGAGTCGAAGAGTCCGCTCGAGCGAACTCATCGGTCGAGCGGTTATTTAAATGCGTTCGAGCGACCAAGCTACTGGAAATGCCTGAATCCTTTCCTGGACAGTTCGCTCGAGCGAAGTGTCATGGTCGCTCGAGCGAACGGTCCAGAAATGGATTCCGGACCAGTTCAGCTGTCCTCTTTCTCTTCCTTTTTACAACCTTTCCAACACTTAAACAATTACATAGAACTATAAACAAGAAGACTAAATACATGTTTCCAAGACAATAATATGAGCTAAAGAGCTCCTCATTTCAAGTTTCTCCCTTTCCATTCTTTCCATTCACAACAAATCTCAAGGTGGAGAAGACTCATTCATGTGAAGCCATTTGAAACCTTGACAATATGATGCATACATTTTCCAAGCATGAACAAGAGGGAAATAAACTCATCAATAAGCACATTTCAAAATCAATATTAATCATAGTGAAGACAACTACTAAAATCACCAAACCCTTAATGAAACAAGATTTTTCTCACAAAACATGTTAATAATCAAAACAATCCATTCATCCACTTGCCTTTGACTCTAATCAAGCAAATCAAGCTCCTAATCACCTCTCAAGCTCAAGATCCACAATCTCTACAAAAACCCCCAAAACAAACCCTAAAATGGGTTAAACAATGAAATAACAAGGGAACCTTTCAATAATCAAGGTGGAGCTTCTCTAAGGCTAGAAGATTACAAATCTAGAAGATGAAGAAGAACACTTACTTGGATGACCTTCAAATGAGAAGAGCAAGCTCAAGGGAGGTCTCTAGGTTGGGAGATTTCTCCAAAAATGGTATCAATAGGGAGCCATGGTGAAGAGGAAGAAGAAGATGGTCTCCATTTCTTGATTGATGAACTCTTGGTGTGGCTTGGAGATGAAGGAGCAAGAAGAAGAAGAAGTTGCAAGAAAGCCCTAGGCTCAATAGTTGTGCTGGAACAATGGAGAATGGGATGCAATGAAGGAGATGGGTTCCTCTTATAAGCAAGTGAGGTTTGGGCCCCACAACTTAAAGAACTTGGGTGGCTGAAATCATCTAATTCGGGACCTCGGATGGATTCGACAAAGAAGGAAGAAATGATCGTCGAAATATCTAGTTTCCAAAAAGTATATGTTTCGCGGGTTTCGGGAATATCAAGTTTTGGGTACAGATTTGGTGTGCAATGACTGTTTTGCCCTCAAGGCCAAGAAATCGGGTTTCGGGTTCTCAAATGGATACGGGGCCAACATGAAAGTTGTAGGATTCCTCAAGATGAATGCAACGGGCCAAAAACGTAATACGAAACAAATCGGAAAAATCTCACAAGTAAATGCAAAGCCGAAAAGGGAACCCCCAAAGGGCCCCACAAGCTACCAAAGCACTCAAAAGCCCAAAACTAGAAGAAAAACCATTCTAGCTCACAAACTCAACCCAACAAATACTAATCCCACTAAAAGAAACTAATCCACAAATAAAACAACACTAATCCAAGAGATTAGGGGTCGGGTGCTCACAACCTTTTTCCCATATGATTTAAGAAAGCACAATTTCTTCCATCCCTAACTTTCTTCCAATTCCGAAATCTGTCAATAGTGAATGCAATTTGTCCAGCATGTTCGATTGGCTTATGAAAGACATAACATGGAAGACAAAATGCTGCATCTTTCTCTGGAGAATATTCCAACCACGAAGGAAATAAATTTAACCAAGACTCTTGAAAGCTACAAGGATGAGCCATTGATCCAGATTTCGGATACTTTGAGAGCTTTGGTTGGTATGGACCAACCTTTTATGTACTTTCATCGAATTTCATCGCGTTGATTGACATCATACTCCCATATCTGGCGAACCAATCCTGGATCACGCTCCAAAGGTCCAATATCATCATCATTATTGATTTCAGTTCTTTGAAGTTTTGGAGGATGATTCTCAGCAATTGGAGTTTCAACGTTAGAGGTGGGCATTGCCCATCAGCATCTAAGTTTGTAAGATTTTTTCTTTTGAAAAATCATCAATTGTAGATGACTTTCCTATCTACAAATCAATTAAAAATCATATTTATTATAGATTTCATATTCAGGTTAAAGTCTAGTAGACAAGCCCAGCTCAACACATCATTTTATAATAATAAAAAAAAAGCAGAGGTAAACAATTAAAAAAAAAAGCTCACAAGCATACTAATGAGAAAAAAAAGTAAAGAGACAAACCCAACAAGTATAGGTGTATAGCAGTGCACACATTATAATAAAAAAAATACAAAGCAAGCATATATATGCACAAATTAATAAAGAAATAAAATAAATAAAATAAAGTGCGTGGGACATCTCCTCATAAAGGAGACAAATAATTGAATAAAGTATAATAAAAGGACAAATGGGGTGGTGGTATTTGCACAAAAAGACAATAGGGTAGTAATTAGTGTTGGGATTGGTGTATGCCCTAAAGCCCACTGACTGCACTCACATCTCTGTTACTGGATATTTATTGGTTATTTAATAGAATGACATCTTTCTCATATTACTTGTGTATATGTATGGTTGTGTAAGGCCCATTGTTTTCTAGTAAATGACTTAGGTGTGTAGTGGCTACACACAGTAAGGTCTGAGTCATGGACACTTGAAACAATAAACTTGTTCATAACTGAGAGATGGAGTTGGGCACTTCATCTTGGTATAAGTTATAATGAGATACTCTCCTATATTCAGGGTGACTTACCTTAGTCACGGAGGCCTTTCCGGATTTATCTCATTAGTGCATGTGTCATGCATTGAACAGGACCACTTGTAGGTGTGATCTCTAAAATAGTACTATCACTGAGAGAGATCAAATCACCTCTTGCTACTGAGTGACCAGTGCTCTTAATCTTGAGCATTTGTGGATGAACTGACGAAGTCAAGTTCTTGTGCTTTAATTCACTATGGGTGAGATCCTGTACATGGGTCAACAGCTCTGTGTTTTGGGTGCTCGGGCTTGATTAGTTGGGACGTGCAAATGCAATATGGAATCTATGCCATCGTGTGATGGAATGATCGTCCCCTTAGAATTATCCGATTAATCATCAGAATCTAAGATCTTAGTATATGGATATTCCATATGGATATTGAACTTGTGGGTCGCTCCCTGGATCAAGAGAATGATATCCGGATGATGATTAAGTCAAGGGTATGAAGTTATAAGGATGAGATGTAATCAAGAAGGTAGATAGTACATCGGTTAACCTACTTGATTATGGATGTTACATAGAGGGGCATTGTGGTCATTGTACTTGGTAGGTCAAAGACAATCGTCAGTTTATGATGAGCTTAATTTGTAATTTAATATTTGTCCCTGGAGTGCAACCATAACTCTCTAGTGGAATGAGTTAAGGTTAAAATGATCTTAATGTTGCTATGGGGTTAGCATGGACATTTTGGTCATTTTGGGAGCCAAGGGCACATATGTCTTTTGGTCCCTCTTCTAGCCACTTTCCTATATTGGCATGGTTTCCTAATTTAATTAGATGATATGTGGTTGAATTAATTTTGTGGAAGAATAATTTTGGGTTTAAATTCAAATAGGCTTTTGATGGCATACATGAATTTAACTCTAGCTAACTTATTAACTAGTGGGCCATGGTGTGTTTATCTATCTTGTGGGCCAGCCATGTGGGGAGCCCCTTGTGTGAGGTTTCCAAGTTTAACTAGGTATCTTTACTTGGAAGGAAGAACTCCTCTTTGGGTAAGAATTCCTATAATTAAAGTTTACTAATTTTTAGTATCTTTAATTAGAAAGTGTTGCACAACTAAGGTGGCTGGTTGCTAATTTTTAGGGATGGTCATTCCTATTAGAGATAGAACTCTTAAAGGAATGAGAACTATTTATATATACTCCTCCCTACCCTAGGCGTGCAACAAGGGAAGAAACAAGAGCTGGAATAAAAACCCTAGGCGTGGATTGTTCTTGTAACTCCATTGGCCGCCCAAGACAACAAGAGAGAAACTCACGCCCAGCCATTGCTCTCTTCTTTTTCTTGATTGGAGAGAGGAGATCAGGTCCTGGCTTTTTCCACAAATTGTAGATTCAGAAAACCCTTCTTGGAATCCATATTCTGATCCCACAATCAAAGCCAATCAGATTAGGTTGTGGAATAGAAGAGAAGATCAAAGGAGAAGCTATTGCAGAAATTCCTGCAACATACATTGCTGATTGCAGGCTGAGTTCAGACCTTTGAAGGCTTTCTTTTCAGAGATTTGAGGCATTCATATCATCAAGGTATTAGTCCTCTATCATCTCCTTGCATTATACACATGTTGATCATGATTTCATGGAGTTTTTATGCATGATTCATGGCTGGAAAATCAGATCTGTATTCTTGTTTTAAAAACTTGAAATACCAAATCAGCCATGGAAGTCCAAGTTCAGATCAGTATAGCTTGAACTTTCAATTAGCCAACACAGACCGCTTGTAACATATCCCTAGGGTTTGTTTCTGTAAGTATAAAATGTGGAAGCTTACCTGCAGCAGTATAGCCACAGGCGCACACAAATTGATTGTCTTATCAGATCAGGCCGGTGGGTAGTGAAGCAGTCTGGTGGGCGTTGGAGCAAGCCGTCAAGCAGTTGTGTGAGCAGGGGCATTCTGCAGTATTCTTCTTTAGTTATTTCTTCCTATTAGAATGTTAGGGATAATGACTTAGGGTTATGCCGCAGAAGTCGTTCTTTTCAAGATGTAGGACCTGAAGCCCGGTTGTCCGTCTCAACCAAACAATAAGGAATTAAACCGCTCAAGTTATTCATCAACAAATCAAGGCTGTTAACTTAATTGCATTACAATTTACAAAGGGATGAAGGACTTATGGGCATCCCTTTTCTGGCTTTGGGACTTGGGACTTAGGAGATGTCAGATGAGGTCCACGAGGAGATGGATGAAGGCCCATTTCAATTTGGTGTTTTTTTTTTTACTTTGTGCAAACAATTAAGGTGGGGTGGGGGTGGGGGGGGGGGGGGGCATGGTCCCTCTAGGCCTACACCTAGGTCCGCCCCTGTCTACAAGATTGAAATACTAAAAATAGATATTGCATTAAGATATAAAATCCAATCAATGGATAACATTCATATCATATAACCAAAAGCATTCAAAGTAAAACCCTAGAACCTATACATCACCAAAATACAAAATTAGGGCTTCATCGCAACCCTAAGGTGGAGAGTTAGTTACTCATTGAGAGAGATTGACAAAGAATTCTTGACGAAATCCCCATTGGTACTCTTTCCAATCCTCCAAAATCAGCTTCTCGTTCTTCTCCCAAGATGTGAATGAATGAAAAACGAGTTTTGGACTTGTTTTTATAGATTTTTCTTCAAAAATTCATCAAAACGCGGAGGGAGGCGGAGTCCACCCGGGCCTGGCGTCTGGACGCTCGGAGGCAGTAGCCTTGGAGTCGTTTCTTTGGCTAGCGTCCGGACGCCTAGAGGTAGTAGCCTTGGGTTGTCTCGAATTTTGTCATTTTCTTCCACTTTTGCTCCGAATTCACTCTTTTCACATGAGGCACTTGTAAACACGTAATTAACATAATTAAACTACTTAATCTCATCGGAAGGTGTACCAAAGTCCTTACTGAGGGGCCTAAATGGTGCATTTAGGTTCTTATCACATCCCCCAACTTACACTTTACTAGACCTCAAGCAAAGTTAAAAAAAAGAAGGAAAGACTAACAAAGGCCACTTTCGTAGGGAGCACGGCTACACTTAGCATGTGTAGCAAGCCTGTAAACCTCTAAGTTCCCCCTAGAGGACAAGTTATAGTCTCATGATGGTTTGTAGGGAATGTACCCATAAAATTCCTAAAACACAAAAATCAGGGAGTCTTCTCCAAAATGATATACTGGATATTCTTGATTATGGAGTTTTTAATACACATTTCAAATTTGGTTCACAAATCCTATCTGTTGGTCAGAAATCATCGAAATCTTATGAGAAAAATTGATTGTACTGGGTGAAAACTGTGTAAATATAGAAGCATGAAAGCATAAAACAATCCACTAACAATTTCCGTGAAAACACATCTGCTTTTTTCAAAATTCTGGGCCACCTAACCTTAGTAAAAGACAACATGTTTCCTCTCAAGGTAACTATGGTGGCTTTCACACTATTGTTTTTTCAAAGGCCGTGACAACACTATTTTATTGATATATATATTTTCCTTTTATATAAGATCCCCAACAATAGGCAGCCCTTTCCATAGCCATTCCAGATGAACAGTTTCCACTCAAGGCATTTATGATCGCTTTCACACTATTGTTTTTTCAAAGGCCGTGATAACACTATTTCAGCGATTTTTTTTCTTTTTTTTTCAGTATGGTCCCCAACAATAGGCAGCCCTTTCCATATGCCCGAATTAATTCACCGATTTGTGGATGAATCCACTCAATTGAACCAAGACATTGTATGACTAAGGGTCGGTTTTCCATCATATTTGTTCTGAAGTTATCACAAGTACGGAAATCATAGCTTCACATTTCAAATTTTCTATAAAATACGTGTTAAGGGAGGGATCAATAATTTAACAATTTCTCAAAAACTCTTTCCTAAAAGAAGATAGTGAACCCTTTTCACTTTTTCCTCACAAAATAAAAGTTCCAAAAATCAAGGTATCTTCGTTTCATAAAAACCTTGTTAGAAATCCCTAGAAAAACTAACAAAAATAGTAATTTTTTTTAAACTTCAAAAAATAAAGGAAAAGAACTAAGGGGGTGTTTGGAAGCAAGATATTTTAAGAGATTTTACTATATTATTTACTAGTTTAGAATGTAATGTATTCACCTAAAAAGGAGGTGTTTGGATAACTTAGAAAGTATCTTACAATATCTCACTTTCTTCTAAAAACCTTCATATTACATTATTCAACAGTATGCTGTACAAAATAATCTTTAGAAAATCTTTTTTAAATACGAATGGAAAGTTTGAGTAAAAACCATTAAAGATTCATAAGCAACCCTTAATTATAATGGCCCACTATAAGTTTTAACATTTACGAGTCCCACTATTTGATTGGCCCCATAGTGCTTACAAATTTAATGTGGGGTCATATAGCCATATCACGACTACATAGCCCTTGTTAATTATCAATGTTAGGTGGGTCCTACAAATGTCATGCTCGGAGCTTTCATTGTGATTACCAACATTAGGTGAGTCCCATAGAACCAAAATTATCCAGGCCCCATGATTACCAAGATTGAATTATGTGATTGTAATTATTAATTTGCCATCATTAATTGGATCCCACTATTTGATAGCTCTCGTAGTGTTAATATGACTACCAACATCAAATGGGTCCCACAATGATTTTTCATAAAAAACGCTAGATAGGGTCATTTCTGATAATCACCATTAGATGTATTATAGTATAGTTATCAATATTTGGTGGACCTACCTTAATTAAACAACATTGCTTGGATCTCATGATTTAAATTTAATGTAATATTTTTTTACAATAGATGGGTCCTACCATGATTATTAACACATGTGATTACTAATTAGTGGGTCCTGTGTTGGGTTAATTGATTATATTCTCTCTATTTCTTATTTGGTACATCATCTTAAGAGTTTTTTTAAAAAAAAATTGCCAAACACTTCAAAAGTATGTTAAACTTTGTGAAGATTGTTGAACACCATAAGTGACACAATATAAAATATGACACTATTTTATTCTATGATAATGAAATCTTATAATATTTAAACTTGTTGATATTATATTATGGAGTTATCCAAACACCCTCTAAAACTACTAAATTTCACCTGTTGGATAATCACCAATCTCTAGATATGTGCAAAAAACGTGAGCCATTAGGTATAATTTTGTGGTTTATGTGGGCCCCAAATACAAGATCCAAACCATGAGATCTCTTTGGAATTTTCATGGCCTAATACCTTGTGAATCTCAACCTTCCAAGATTCACAAGGTATTAGGCCATGAAAATTGACCATATGGTTTGGATCCATATTTCTTGAGATTCACGGTTTGGATTCATGAAATATGGTTTTTCCATATGGTCAATTTTCATGGCCTAATACCTTGTGAATCTCAAGAAATATGTGGAAAAACTCTCAACCAATGATATAAAAATGTCTATTTAGCATAAACCCTTGCATTACCAAACACCTCTTTTTGTTTTAGGCTCTTTTTTCTATGGCTCCTTTTTGTATGGGTCTATATTGAATGGTCTTTAAGAAATAAACTAGTGGTCCCAAAGATGGCCTAATACTAACCCAAAGGTTAATACCCCACCCCCCAACTTAACATAACATTGTCCACAATGTGAAGCACAAAAAATGAGATATAAAGGACAAAGAAGGATATCACCTGGGTACCGCTTACCATAAGGTGGAATGGAGGAAAACGGGGAGGACACCCGCCAACTCGGACTAAAGTACCTACGAAATGTTAGCGGCAAACAAGAAAAACAAAATGTAAAAAGTGTAAAAAGTATAATCCAAACCTGTAAAAAGACAGGACTTAGCACTTCCTCCATGTCTACCTCCTTTATGTTAGAAATTAAAAATCACTGCATTGCCCAAGAAGGTTTAAAATCATCTATGCAATGAATACGGTGTATGCAGTTGGAGGGATCAATATCTTTCAAATTGGCAACAGACCAGCAGATTGCAGTCTTGTGCTTTTTCAACACATCCAGGATTTGATTTTCCTGATCATCAGACAAATCAGGAGCACTAATAATTGGCAAGGTATCGGTAGGTTGAAGAGCTTTTTCCATGAGCTCAGCAACAACATCGACTGCAAAACAATCATCCTTGTCTGGAGGTTGATGAGAGGCCCTAAAAGCATTCAGCCTTAATTTCATATTACCAAAGGAAACATCCATAACTCTGGTGTGGCAATTAATGTTCGCATTGGCCGTGGCCAAAAAGGAGTTGCCAAGAATGACAGGAGTTTGTTTCCTCGAGTTTTGCACTGGTTCAGTGTCAAGGACAATGAAATCGACAGGAAAAGAGAACTTGTGAACCTTGACTAGAACATCCTCAATTTGCCCTAGGGTACCCTGATAGATCTATCTACAAGTTGCAAGGTAACCTGAGTGTGCTTCAATTCCCCCAGCCCAATCTCCTTATACACAGAGTAAGGCAAGAGATTGACACTTGCTCCAAGATCCAATAATGCATGATCAATAATGTGACTCCCAATCGTACAACGGTGGGAGTGCCCGGATCTTTTAGCTTGGGAGGAGTGTCATTATGGATAATTGAGCTCACTTGCTCGGTGAGCAAAACCTTCTTGGGCACATGAGATTTAGATTTGCGCTTTTGAGTGCACAAATCTTTCAGAAATTTAGCATACCAAGGTACTTGTTTGATAACATCCAGTAAATTAAGGTAGGTTGATCTTTACTTGCTTGAACACCTCTAACATGTCATCCATGGTTGTTCCGTTTTTACTAAAGGGAGAGGGTGTGTTCAGACAAGTGGGAAAAGGGGCTTTAAGCACATATGGGGGTGCCACAGCCGGGACATATGAAGAACTGAGAGGGGTGACCTCATTTCCTTTAGAAACCTTTTCAGCCGCAAAAACCTTGGGATTGGTTGTAGGCTCTCTCTCACATCTTTCTTACACTCTTCAGGCCTAGTCTCAACCTCAAGCCTATTCCTTAACGTGACAACCATTTTCACTTACTCATGATAGATATCATGAGGTTGCGAGCTACTACCCACCTTGAATGTATTCTTAGGGTTGACCGTGGGTTGGCTAGGCAAGCATCCCTCCTTTCTTCTATTAAGAGTATTAGCTATTTACCCTATTTGGGCCTCTAGCTTGGCTATGGATTGAGAGTGGGAATGGACCAGCTGAGTGCTTGTTTTGGGCTCTTTGAGCTCTTACAACATTGTCTCCTCAAAGGATGGATTCCTTTGTGGTGGATAAGGGTTGGGGTGCTGGTAGGATTGTTGGGAATGATAGGCTGTAGGATTAATATGAAAATTCTTCCTTTGTAGTTGAGAGGATGAAGTGCCCTGGCCGGGCGACTTCCAGGGAAAATTGGGTTGATTGCGCCATCCTGGGTTATAAGTATCAGAAAATGGGTCATTTCTCGGTTTGGAGAACCCCTGTGCAGCATTCACCTGTTCTTGCACAAATTCATGAAATTGGGGGGCTACAGGACAATTGCTCACAAAATGAGCGGGACTGGAGCACAAACACTCTGAGAGGATGAGGATTGAAGAGATTGACCCACAGATAATAGTTGATCCAACTTTTGGGTCAAGGCAGCCACTTGAGTGGTGAGTTCATTAGAGTGTTGAATTTCAAACACCCCTCTAGGTTTTTGAGAGTTAGAGGCTGCCGGTCTCTCCAATCTAGCAGTGGAGGCATGATGTTGAAAGGTCTCACTCATATTCTCCAAAAGCTCCCATGCCTCATCCTCATTTTTCAACATAATAGATCTCCCACTAGTGGTGACTACCATGTTTCGCCATTTAGTGGACAATCCATCATAAAAGAACTGTACCAATTACCACTTGGCAATTTGGTGATGAGGACATTTCCTAATGAGAGTGTTAAACCTATCCCATGCCTCATGAAACTGTTCATCATCAGTTTGGGCGAACGATGTGGTGGATCGCCGGTACTGATTGGTTTTGCCCATGGAGAAATATTTAACTAAATTTTTTTTGTTGTAGTTGGGCCCAAGTTGTGATAGAGTTTGTGGGTAAAGTACTTATCCAATGCTTAGCTTTGTCCTTTAGTGAAAACAGGAAAAGAAACATCTTTAGGGCCTTACTACTGAAATTATTTATTCTCACAGTGGAGCAAATAACCAAGAAATCATCAATGTGATTGTATGGGTCTTCATTGTTCAAGCCATAGAAAGTATGAATAAGATTGATTATCTTCATTGTTCAAGCCATCGTTGTGTGCATGGGACTATCTCATAATATCATGAGATTTGACATAAAAAATTAAAGAAATATTGATCAGAGTCGAGCGGCCTTGGTGACATTATTTGAATTTCGATCGCCATTTTGTTAAGGTAGAGTGAATTCGTACCCTAAGGTGGAGAGTTAGTTACTCCTGGAGAGAGATTGACGAAGAATTCTAGACGAAATCCCCATTACCGCTCTTCCCAATCCTCCAAAATCAGCCTATCGTTCTTTTCCAAAGATGTGAATGAATGAAAAACGAGTTTTGGGCTTGATTTTATAGATTTTTCTTCAAAAATTAGTTAAAACGCAGAGGGAGGTGGAGTCCACCTGGGATGGGCGTTCGAACGCCCGCTTCTTGGCATCTGGATGCCCGGAGGCAGTAGCCTCAAGATCATTTTTGGAGCCTAGCTTTTAGACGCCAACCACTGGGCATCCGGACGCCTAGAGGCAGTAGGCTCGAGTTGTCTCGAATTTTGCCATTTTCTTCCACTTTTACTCTAAATTCACTCTTTTCACCTGAGGCACCTATAAACATGAAATTAACATAATTAAACTAATTAATCTCATCAGAAGGTGTACCAGAGTCCCTATTGAGGGGCCTAAATGGTGCATTTAGGTTCTCATCATCTACCTTTACCTTTGGGTGAAAGGAATTCCACCAAAACCTTGAGATTTTGTTTGGTTGCAGTTATGTTGGTGAAATGTTTTATTAGGATAGTTTTTAATTGGCTTTTTTATGCTTCCATTTTTTGAATGATTATAGAATTGAAATTTTAATTGATCAAGCTGTTTCATTATTTCATTTAATCGTTGTAGAAAAGAAAATTTCATTAAGGTTTCATTATTAACAGTTTTAACTTGTTTAGTTTTATGTTGGGTTGAACTCGATCTCCTTTAGTTGAAGAATATTGATTTTGTTTTACTTTGCACTCATACTTAAAATGGCCTTTGTTTCCACAAAAATGACATGTCATGTCTAAAGTATTATGAATACTAGAGGAACCTTTTTCTTTCACAAAAATAACAGAGGCATTGGCACTGATTTTGGTTTGCTTGATGTATCCAATACCAGTTTTGTCTCTATGAGCTTTACCCAACTTGAATAATCTTTCAAACTTTTCTTCTCCATGGATAAATGCACACTCGTAATTTTCTTTGTACCATATAAGCTGAGTGACTTATTCTTTTAATTGTGAGTTTAACTCTTTTAGTGTTTCAACTTGTTTTTCATTGCTCTTAAACTTGTTTAAAATTTTCATTTGCAACTAGAAGTTTATAATTTATTTTATTTAGTTCAGTGGCTAATTTTTTTTTTCACTAGTTAAGTTTTCAATTTTGTCTTTCAAAACTTTGTTCTTAGATTCTTGTTTATTCATAGCTTCAATTAGTTTGCAGTTCTCCTCATAGAGCCAGTCTATCATAAGCTTCTTGTGGGTCTTCATCATCTAATCTTTCAGATTCATAATCACTCTCAGATTTCTCATCTTCTGATTTTCCAGAATTTTCAATTTTCTCATCGGATGTGTCACGCCCCCAAACCGAAACCTCGGGGGCGCGAATGGAATTAAGTATAATTATATTTTTCACCCAAGATCTGCATGTGTGAAGACAACACATTCCAACACACTCTGAATATTTTGCGGAAGCTTTCATGGCGTTGCCACTCAGAGTCCGTGGCCATCGGATTCCATGTCGCATTCAATCGCTAGCATACAGCTAGTATATCAAGAATCATATCAGACTGGAGCAAACCATCATAATAAAGTATAGAGCTGACAGTAACAGGATAAGCATTCCCACATATGTTCAAATAACAAGCTAATAACTACTACTCATATGTGATGCAACTTCAATGTCAAGCTCAATGTCAACATGACATAGCCGACAAAACAACCTGCAAATCATGGCTCCACAGCTAATAAAAGCAATCATCTCGGGATGAAGAAGTCTGGACCTGAGTACCAAAATAGTGGGTCAGACACGACGGTCTGGCAAGTGGATGAAAAGATAATAAATGTGCTGAAAAATAAAACATATGATAATTCATATTATTTGATCAAAGGCTGCATATAATTAAAACGAGTGGAAAATCATGGATCTCTGACAAAATCTATATTCATTTAAAGCATAAGTAAAACATCCATATTTGACAAATCGGGTGTTCCTCTAAAACATGTATAAACATAGAGATCTGGCAAAACAAGTGTTCATTTGTAACATATGTAAAAGCATGAATATTTGACAAATCGGGTATTCATTTAAAACATGTAAGTGCACCAAGGAACGAGAAACAATATAACAATAACTGAATTTACCTTGGGAAACATTAAAACCTATTTAAACAATAGCTTTCATGAAAGATGATGCATTATCTGTTAGAAAAACACATGTGTAGTATAAAACATGAAAGGTACCAAGGAAACAGGAAACTGGCAAGATGGCAACCACACTGAGCCAAATCCTCCATCACTAATGTGATGAGAGCACGCTAGAGGTGTTGGTCTCAGACACTCGAGGTGACGAGAGCCAACTAAATATATAAATACATATAGCTAGAGAAGACCACGGCCGCGGAATCGGGTAACGGGATAGGCAGGATCTAGACTGCAGCTGGCAGGAGCAAGATGGGGACGCCAAGTCGGTGGATCAAGCCGACAAGGTTGTCCAAGCTTAGTGGTGCCGACTTATAGGTTACAAGCGAGAAATCAAGACATATACATACATATATATACAAGAAGCTGTGTAACACCTTAGCAGGAGGGACAGGGTGCACATAGGCACATAAATCACGTTCATGTCTGGTCATGCAAATACAGGCTAGCAGGACACTTAAAAGTGTATAGTTCAGGCTTTCTGGAACAAGCTAGTAAAAATCACGTGAAACATGCGAGTGTATATGAAATCCAAGTACATGAAAACACAAGAAAGATTTTTCACAAGATACCAGACTATGCATTGAGGATTTAAGATTTAAATCAAGGTGCATAAGGTCCCGTATGTCAATTTAGCCACTGGCTTGGTACTCAATAAAATTAAGGACATTCCAAGTATCCTATACACATTGATAATTCGAGAGTCCTCTGTTAGTTTATGGTCTCAATACCAAGGGTATATGATGTAATAAATTGATTAATTTCTTTATTTATCAATACAATTCATGCTTTTCCTTTCATGTGATGAATGGTGTTTTATATACTTGCACATAACCAATACAAAAGACATAATGGCTCATGAGATGAACCGGAGTCCATGAGTATACTAGATGTAATACATGTGTATGGATGGATCCACATACAGGAGACATGTATTGCAAATCTTATACTCAAATATCTTCACAACCAGTGATGAGATTGGACATCTCATCTGACAAGGTTGCAGCATTTTGATCACTATGAGATAGTGTGATTTGTCTCGATCATCGGAATGTAAGATTTCGGATCATGGTGCTGGTACATTGGATGTATTGAAGAACCATGAGAAGCACCTTATATACATTGTCTTTATTTTAAGGTCTGCTCTCATAATTCCCTAGCAATAGGCTCATAATCCTGAGACATTAATGAACTCAAGTTTCTATCTATTCATTTGCTTTGAGTCACCAATGAGTGAGGCCAATTGCAGGTCAACACCTCGGTGATTTGGGTACGTGGTAGTAGAGCTGTGGGAACATTCAATAGTCAAGATGGAATCTATCTTTAATATCCCCTTGTGCCAATTAATGGATTTATCATTGGTAAGTGCGCACCCATTCCAGTTAAGAGTTAATTGGATCGGTACCAAATGATCATTATAATTAATTGGGGCTCAAGGATAATAAGATATGGATCTAATTTGGTGGACAGGTCCATTTGATCCATGGATATAGATGGAGGGGCCTACTTGTGGTACTGAGGAAGTTTAGGGTCTTCATTGTAATTTATTCCTAAGACTAGAGTGCAATTGCATTTATATAGTGGAGTTATTTGCAATTAACTGTGGGCCCGGATTGCACATGAGATGTGGGGTCGCGTGTCCCAGTTGGAGCAAGCTGTCTAAGGAATCCCTAGTGGTCCCCATGCTAGCCCAAATTATTAGAAAGATACTAATTCTACTTGAACTCCAATAGGAAGGTTACTATTTCTATTTGAAGTGAGACTTCTAATAGTGGTAATGGCAAGCCACTAATTATTAATGGAAGTAGGACTTCTATTTTAATTAGAAAGGAGAAAGCTACTAATAGTTGTAGAAGTGAGACTTCTATGGCAATTAGCAAGGGAGATGTTTACTAATTTGTAATGGAGTTAAACTTCTATTTCAAATAGGAAAAGAGGTGGATTGAAGGGCTATAAAAAGAGGAACTAACCCCTCTTGGTCGTGCATCAATCATAGAGCAACTTCAGCCCCTTTGTACAAGTGTTGCACAAGTCCTCTTCCTCTCTAAGTTCTCCTATCTTTCACCTTTAGTTCCTTAGAGTTACTAGTTAGGTTTTCTCTTGAAGATTCCACCATCTTCTTGAGAAAAGAGATCTAATACGGGTCATAGCGTGGAAGATCAAAAGGTGTTGGAGATTCTGAATTGGATAGTGAAGGTGTTCATTATCAAAATAAAGAAATCAAATTCTCCATTAGAGCACAACAAAGCTCCAAAGGTATATCTACATCCTTGTATGTTGTAGATTTCGTGGTTGCATGTTTATGTGCTATTTTCTATGTTCTAGATAGTATATGTTGTTGTACATGGCTATGAGTTTGAGGGATTGCATCCTGGATTGGGTTTGTTGCCTTCTAGACAATTGATCCCTGCATCAAGTGGGTCAAAAGTTTTTGAAACCTGTCTAGAAGGCCCACCTAGTTTCCAACAATTGGTATCAGAGCCATACCCCATCTCTAATCATGTTAGACCAGCAAGCTTGCTCTAATCTTTGCATGAGATGCGAAGAAGATGAAGCAAGGGCTATGTAAGGATCAATTTTGATGAATTTACTTGGCTTGATAGTAGATTCATATTTGTATAGTCACAAAAGGGTTTAATAATGATGGAAGGATCATAGAAAGCCATTGGGACACTTTGGAAGTGATTTGGGGAAGAATGGACACGAAACAGATAACCCATGTTACAGGTTTTCGTCAGTCCGGTCGACCTGGCCCCGTGCTCGGTCGACCGGCTGACTTGCAGGTCGGTCGACCGAGCCCCTTAGCCGGTTGACCGAGCTTTCTGCACAACAGGTTGCAAAAACTGATTTTTCCAATTTCGGGTCTTCTTTTACTTCCTGTTTTTCCAGCATTATTTGGCAGCCTATTTTGTGATTTGTATGGTTGTATGAGATACTAAATTGCAGATGATCGTGTCCTCTCCATATGGCCCACAAGTCTTTTGCTTTCTTTTTATGGTGATTGGTTTATTTAAGGCTAAATGTAAAGGGTGTCATGGTTTCCTTGGTTTCCCGTGAAAGGGCAAGGCATGATGAATTTCCCTATGACCCTTTTATTTCCATGTTTAGATTACCATGTAAGTCTCATAATTGAGGCATAGGAATTTATGTAATTTTTCCAAATTTGTAAATTCTGGCAATGTCCGAGACGAAGAAGGAAAGCGATGTTGGACTCTCTAATCAAAGAGTTTGAAGATTACCAAAAGTGTTTTGGAGTTACCCAAAGAGTTTGATGAACTCTAGAAGTTTTGGAAAGTCAAGAAGTCCAAGAAGTCTATTCCGCTTGGGCCATGTGGAGGAGAGGACTAGTTTCAATTTTTTTGCAATTTCTATTTATGGATGCATGCTTAATTTAGAATATTTCCAGATCTGATCCAAACATAGCAAGTTACTAAAATTGGTCAAATCAAATTAATTTTTGGAAAGAGTTCTAATTAGTGTTGATGACCCATGAGATGGACACATTGGTAACATTAATTTAGAAACTGGACTTTCCTTAAAATAACTTGACTTGGAACCAATCTTTGATCATATCATAAGATGATTTGATGTATACATGTGGGCCCTAATACCTTACAAGGAAATCCTCAATTATAAAATATTAAGTGGGAGCGGGGCATTTAAATTGATAAATCCCCATGGTTTTCCACCATAGGTCCATTGTAAGGAAAGTATTAGCCTCGCGCCATCTTGAGAATGGTCGTTCCCCACGGAGGGCTTTTACTTGTCTGGCTACTAGATATGGATCTCCTATGGATAGTGTTGGTGAGACGGGGCGGGGGCCCAGTCCCCAAGGAGGAGCTGCTCGCAACGGTTGTCATGCAATGCTAGTTGGTGGGTCACACTTAACTAAAATAATGATGTAGTATCCCCAAGGATTTGCCTCATTTATTTTAGAAACCGAAGCTAATCGGGAGTCATTCATTATTTGGTATGAGATACCTAGATAATAATGAATGAAGGGGATCATGGAAAGTTAGTCTTAATCCTAATTTTGACCAACTTTGATCTGTACCAATCTAGGTGGTATTCGCACTCCCCAAGGAGGCATACCCCGGGGATTGGGATTCCGATGTATTCTAAATTTAGTAGTTATGAGGATTCCATATAAATTTGGTAGAATACTAAACCCTAATGACATTTAAATTCATTAATTGAATGTATGGTTATGTGCTACAGTATTTCAAGCATGAATTCAAATACTTTCAATCCACTTGCGACCATCCTCAACCAGAATAAGTTGGTGGGATCCAATTATGTAGACTGGAAACGGAACCTGGATATAGTCCTGACAGCTTCAGGATATAAATATGTCCTTACCAAACCTCCCCTTGATGAGCCATTGCCGGAAGTATCACAGAAAGAAAAGGAACTTTAGACCAAGTGGGCCAAAGACAATGAGATGGCTAGATGTTATGTACAGGCATCCATGTCTAATGTTTTGCAACACCAACATCAATCCTTTAAGACTGCATAGGATATTATATCAAACTTAAAGGAGATGTTTGCGGAACAGGGCAGGCCTACTAGACAGGCTGCTATGAGGGTGCTTATAAGCACCAAGATGGTTGAAGGCACACCAGTACAGGACCACATGTTGAAAATGATGGACTAATTGAATGAGTTAGATGTACTGGGGGCTGCGATTGATGCAGAATCACAGATTGATATAATCCTTGAGTCACTACCAGAGTCATTCAACAATTTCAAGGTCAATTATAATATGAATAAGATGAATTTGACTCTAGCTGAGCTTTCTAGCCAGCTGGTGGTGACTGAAGGGATTATGAAAACGAAGCCAACTGCCCTGATGACAGAAAAGTCATTTGCCAAGTCCAAACCGAAAGGCAAATAGCGGAAAGGCAAGAAGAAATCAGTTCCGAAGGGTCCTAAGGTGGAGAATGGTCCTAATGGTGGTGTTGGCAAGGCTAAGGGGTCAGGGACAAAAGGAAAGTGTTTCCATTGTGGTATGACAGGACATTGGAAGAGGAATTGTCCAGAATATCTGTCTAAGAAGAAGACCTCAGGTATGATTGAGTCACTTGTTTCTGAAGTTAGTTTTGCAACTGGTACTTTAGAATCTTGGTGTGTGGACTCCGGGGCAACTAATCACTTATGTAATTCGTTGCAGGGGTTCAAGGAAACCAGGAAACTCAGTGACGGCAAAATCATTGTCAACCTAGGATCTGATGCTAAGGCGGATGTGGTCTTAGTAAGAGTTATTACTTTATATTTTCAAGATAATAAGTTGGTTTTGTCAGATACTCTATATGTACCGTCTTTAAGGCGGAATTTAATTTCAGTTTCTAGTTTGGTGAATAAAAGTTATTCAATTACTTTTGGTACTGAAGTTGTCATAAAGAGGAATGGTACTTTTATATGTTCTGGCAAGGTAACCAATGGACTTTATCTGTTAACTCCCACAATGTATGAGATACATGATACCGAAATAATTAATAGGCCATCATTAAAGAGAAGGTCACCTTCATCTAATCCAACAAAACTTTGGCACTTGAGGCTAGGTCATATAAACCTAAATAGGATTGACAGGCTAGTGAAAGATGGTATCTTGCCTTCATTGGTTGTAGAACCAATGCCTGTCTGCCTGTTTGGAAGGCAAAATGACCAAAAGACCCTTTTCATCCAAGGGCAATAGGCCAACAAAGATTTATTGGAATTAGTGCATACTAATGTGTGTGGACCCATTAATGTTAGGGCCAGAGGAGGATATGAGTACTTCATCACTTTCACAGATGACAACGCAAGATATGGATACATATACCTTATGCACCGCAAGTCCGCGGCTTTTAAAAAGTTCAAAGAGTTTCAAGCGGAAGCGGAAAAGCAATTAGGTAAAAGTATCAAGACTCTTCGATCAGATCAAGGAGGGGAATGTCGCGACCCCGGAACGGAATCCCTACCCGCGACGTGTGATGGTGTGTCTTTATGTTTTCCCATAGGTTCCCGCGGTGAGGATTCCTAAAACACGAGGAATCTGTCTCACATGATCAAGTTTGCGGAAGCGTGTAGCAAATCACATCAAGATCTGGATACGCATACCCAGTGATTGTCCAATCACTGATTGGTTTGGCCTCATATGACAAATAACACTAACTCCTAGGGAGAGGTTATTACCGTCTTATGTCAAGTGTATTACCATCTCTTATGAACGTTCCCAGAATGTCTATGACTCAAGTCCTCCGGAGGGAAGTGACTTTAATCCAATCTTGAAGTGAACTTTAGTAAAGAGCTCCACCGAAGGGATGGCCGCTCCCACCAACACTTCATTGACATTCTATAGAAGTGATCTATAGTAAAGAACTCCACCGAAGGGATGGCCGCTCCCACTAACACCTCATTACGAATATTTACATTAGTTCACCCACTAACCCATCGAAGCGATCTTTAGTAAAGAACTCCACCGAAGGGATGGCCGCTCCCACCAACACTCCATTGAGATAGCATGAACTGAAAATGGAAGGCCGTGGGGTTTTTCCAAACCCCTCTCCCACTTGATTATTTAACACTAGGGTTTTGAAAAACTCTTTTTTTGACCTTAGTATCGTTACTCAAACCTTGTTTAAATCTAGCAAACTTAGTTAACAATTTTCATGACTCAATTGCTTAAGTCATCTCAAAAAATAAATAACCTTTGCTTTAAAACATATTGAGTAAAGGTCTTGGGACAAGTGGGTTATGGGCCCACTAAGGTAGCAACATATTAGATTTTAGTTTGGCCTTTTTTGGAAACTTAGGGTACCAAGATAAACTAAGCCCTATCCAATTTTTAAACCTTAGACAAATAGAAGGTGCTGGTCTAAGATCCGTTTAAAACAATTTGCCAAACTAAAAACAATCCAATATAGAAAGATGCCAATTTTAAGAACCTAGTGGTGGCCATGTTACTAGGTGATAAACATAGCAATTATATAAAGCATTCAACCATGCATTCCATATATAAAAGCAAATAAAAGAATGCAATCCTTGATGGCTCCCTGCTCTTCGGACTTCAAATCCTTATCCAATTAGGAATCCTTATCCAACTAGGAATCCTAATCCAACTAGGATACTTGGTTAAGAGTCCTTTTCGCACTAGGAAACTTTCGTTGCCTCCACCACCATGGAATCCTCTTCTACTTGCAACCATGCAATCTTTGAAGCTTTCTTCTCCTTGCTTGTTACAATAAATAAATTTATACAAGCAAACCCATGAAAAGCAAAAACCAAAAATTACATTGGAGATCCCTATGCTTTTTAAGAAAGCTTACATCAAGACTAGTTGGAATAAAAATAAGGAAAAAAATTACAACCTCCTATGATTGCTAAACGCTCAATCGTACACTTTCCAACTAATTAAAAAACATCCAAATCCACACACATACATGCGAACCATCAAGGATGCAATTATATGGCTGCAACCAAAAAGATTAGTGCATTCATTGTGCTGTGTACAGCACTATATAGCATTCTGAAATTATTCCAGTAGTCGGGAAAAATTCCTGCACTCCAAAACTGCAGTAAACTGTGTTCTGGAAAAATTCCAGCAACCTGGAAAAATTCCTGCACACTATTTATGCAGTAAATAACATCCTAAAGGGCGCCACCATGCCCTTGATTAATCTAGGATTGATATCCACACAACATGGGATCATGATTTCACATGGAGAATCTCTGATACCACTGAAAGTTCATGCATAACAGATCTGAACTTGGACGTCCATGGCTGGTACAGTTTTTCAAGTTTTTAAAACAAAACCAAATCTGATATGGCAGCCATGAAATGTCACGCCCCCGAACCAGAACCTCGGGGGCGGGAATGGGATTAAACATAAATATATTTTACTTCTCCCAAGATCCGCGTGTGTGAAGACAACACATTCTGAATATTTTGCGGAAGCATTTGTGGCGTTGCGACCCGAAGTCCGTGGCCATCGGATTCCGCGTCGCACTCAACCTTTAGCACATAGCTATTATATCAAGAATCATATCAGACTGGAGTAACCATCACAATAAATTACAGAGCTGACAGTAACAGGATATTACATTCCCAAATATGTTCAAGTTACAATTATCAATGTACATTAATTAAGAATCCCAAGAAAAGGCTAATAAAAGCCATACAACAAAAGCTATAACTACTACCCAAATGTGACGTAGCTCCGATGTCAAGCTAAATGTCTACATGACATAGCCGACAAAACCACCTGCAAAACATGGCTCCACAGCCAACAAAGCTCTCAACTCGGGATGAGGAAATCTGAACCTGAGTACCAAAAGTAGTGGGTCAGACACGACGGTCTGGCAGGTGGATGAAAAGATAACAAATATACGGAAGAATAAAACATAAGATAAATCATGATACTCGATCAAATGCTGCATATAATTAAACGGGTGCAAAAGTCGGGAATCTCGGGGAAAACCTGTATTCATTTCAAGCATGGGTAAAACGTGAATATCTAATAAAATATGTGTTTATTTACATCATCTATAATCATAGATATTTGACAATCGGGTGTTCATCTAAAACATGTATAAATATAGCGGTATGGCCAAAACAACGTTCATTTGAAACATAAGTATACAACAAACCAGACATTCATAGCAGTCTAGCAAAACCAAAGTCCATTTGAAACATATGTGAAAATACGGATATTTAACAAACCGGGTGTTCGTTTAAAACAGGTGTAACCAAAGAAATCTGACAAGACTAATGTTCATTTAAAACATATCTCAAAGCAGGGATATTTAACAAATCGGATATTCATTTGAAACCGGTATAAACATAGTGATCTGGCAAAACAAGTGTCCTTTAAAACAAGGCACGGATATTTAACAATTCGGGTATTCCTTTAAAACACGTGTAATCATATAAATCTAGCAAAATCATTGATCGTATGGAACATATGTAAAAGCATGGTTATTCACCCAAGCGGCATTCATTTAAAACATGTGCGGGTACAAAGGACAGAAAACAATATAATAATAACTGAATTTACATTGGAGAATATTAGCACTTGTTTAAATAACAACTTTCATAAAGGAAACGAATCATTTATCGGAAAGCAAGTAAACAATATAAAACATGTCGGGTATCCAAGGAATCGAGAACTGGCAAGATGGCAATCACAAGAAGCTAAGTCCTCTATCACCGAAGTGACAAGAGTATTACGGGACGTTGGTCTCAGTCACACAAGGTGAGGAGACTCAACGTAAATCATATATACAATATAAATATACGGGAACGGGACCACGGTAGCGAACCGGGTATCGGGACGGGACCACGGCAATAACCGGGTATCGGGATCCAAACTGCAGCTAGCGGGACGGGAGGGGATCTCCAAGTCGGTGGATCAAACCGACAAGGTATCCAAGCTTAGTGATGCCGACTCATAGGTCAAAACCAATCGAGACATATGCAAGTAAATCAAGTACAGCAAATAAACGGGTAAAACGGGGGTGCTCAAGGGCACACTGTTACTTCATATCGGGCAATACATTTCGGGACAAATAACTGTTACTAGTGTAACTTCAATGCTTTCGGGGAAACAAGTAAATCAAGTACAATAAATAAACGGGTAAAACGGGGTGCTCAAGGGCACACTGTCGTATCATGTGATGCAATGCACTTCGGGACAAATGACTGTTACTAGAGTAACTCCAATGCTTTCGGGAAAACAAGTCATGTAATGCAAATCTCGGGAAAAGAGGTGAAACAATGAACTATAACAATTTCGGGTAAAAATATCGGTTTCAAGATCTATTTAAGTGAATAGGGGTCCCGTATGTCGATTATAATAATTACCTGGTACTCCTTGAGTTAGAAGACATTCCGGGCTCCTTATGCACTTTTACTGTTTTCAAAACTTAACATGAGCTTATGGGTAGCACTAGATGTTACAATAGCAAAAATCAAGATTATCAATGGTCCATCCTAGGCATGACATTAATCCGGAAACATCGAGCAACCTATTCAGTCACCGAAAGGAATAGAATTCGCGATAACCAAGGGAAAGACTTGTGTTTAGATATAAAGAAGATATCGCGTCGTTCCATCCCGTTCAAGATTGAAATGGATTGAACTTCGATGCCACCGAACCAACCGTGAGGCGTGTCGGCTCAAGACATTCTCACACATGGTCCAAACAGTCCCAAAAAAGGTAGTCAGGGTCCCACCTAAAACCAAGAATTAGTGTCTAATCAACACCATTCTTTTCTTTTAGTTCCCTAGTCTTAGAGACCTTAGATTAGGGTATAATTGGTCTTAACACTAAGGTATATACCCCTAGGACTCATAGAAAGCCCAAAGGTTTCCAAAAACACAATATCAAATTTCACTGGATCGGCCGAAATTTATGTACCAGAAATGTACAGGGTCCGATCGATCGGCCCAAAAAGCCTTACTGTTAAAAGATAGGCCGATCGATCGGCCTGTAGGTCCGATCGATCGGACCTGGGCGTGCAGCAGGTCCGGGACACTGATTTTTCCTCCTCTTTTTCCTTTCCTTTCCAACACTTACACAATCACATAGAACTATAAACAAGATGGTTTAAATATATGTTTCCAAGACATTAAAATGAGCTAAAGAGCTCCTCATTTCAAGTTTCTCCTTTTTCCATTCTTTCCATTCTTTCCATTCACAATAAATCTCAAGGTGGAGAAAACTCATTCATGTGAAACCATTTGAAACCTTGACAATATGATGCATACATTTTCCAAGCATGAACAAGAGGGAAATAACTCATCAATAAGCACATTTCGAAATCAATATTAATCATAGTAAAGACAACTACTAAAATCACCAAAACCCTTAATGAAACAAGATTTTTCTCACAAAACATGTTAATAATCAAAACAATCCATTCATCCACTTGCCTTGGGTTCCAATCTAGCAAATCAAGCTCCTAATCACCTCTCAAGCTCAAGATCCACAATCTCTACAAAAACCCCCAAAACAAACCCTAAAATGGGTTAAACAATGAAATGACAATGAAACCTTTCAATAATCAAGGTGGAGCTTCTCTAAGGCTAGAAGATTACAAATCTAGAAGATGAAGAAGAACACTTACTTGCAAGGTCCTCTAATGGACAAGGTAAGCTCAAAGGAAGTCTTGTGATGGAGGGTTCTCTTCACAAATGGTATCAATGGAAAGCTTGCAAGATGAGGAAGAAGAAGGTGGTCTCCATTTCTTGATTGATGAACTATTGGTGTGGCTTGGAGATGAAGAAGCAAGAAGAAGAAGAGAAACACAAGGGAAAAACCCTAGGTTCAGCTGGAACAATGGTGAATGAAATGAATGAAGAAGATGGGTTCCTCTTATAAGCAAGTGAGGTTTGGGTCCCACAACTTAAAGAACTTGGGTGGCTGAAATCATCTAATTCGGGACCTCGGATGGATTCGACGAAGAAGGAAGAAATGATCGTCGAAATATCTAGTTTTCAAAAGGTATATGTTTCGCGGGTTTCGGGAATATCGAGTTTTGGGTACAGATTTGGTGTGAAATGACTGTTTTGCCCTCAAGGCCAAGAAATCGAGTTTCGGGTTCTCAAATGGATACGAGATCAACATGAAAGTTGTAGGATTCCTCAAGATGAATGCAACGGGCCAAAAACACAATACGAAACAAATCGGGAAAATCTCACAAGTAAATGCAAAGCCGAAAAGGGAACCCCTAAAGGGCCCCACTAGCTACTAAAGCACTCAAAAGCCCAAAACTAGAAGAAAAACCATTCTAGCTCACAAACTCAACCCAACAACTACTAATCCCACTAAAAGAACTAATCCACCAATAAAACAACACTAATCCAAGAGATTAGGGGTCGGGTTCTCACATGAAACATGCATAAAAACTCCATGAAATCATGATCAACATGTGTATAATGCAAGGAGATGATAGAGTACTAATACCTTGATGATATGAATGCCTCAAATCTCTGAAAAGAAAGCCTTCAAAGGTCTGAACTCAGCCTGCAACCAGCAATGTATGTTGCAGGAATTTCTGCAATAGTTTCTCCTTTGATCTTCTCTTCTATTCCACAACCTAATCTGATTGGCTTTGATTGTGGGATCAGAATATGGATTCCAAGAGGGGTTTTCTGAATCTACAATTTGTGGAAAAGGACCCAGGACCTGATCTTCTCTCTCCAATGGAGAAGAAGAAGGCAGCAATGGGCTGGGCGTGTAAATCTCCTTTGTTGTCTTGGGCGGCCAATGGAACTCCTCTATGTTTCACGCCCTAGGGTTTTTATTCCAGCACTTGTTTCTTCTATGTCTCACGCCCAAGGTAGTCTCTCTTATATTTATAAAGATTAGATTCCTTTAAGAGTTCTCTTTCTAATAGGAATCATCATCCCATAAAATAAGCAACCAGCCACCTTAGTTGTGCAACACTTTCTAATTAAAGATACTAAAGATTAGTAAGCTTTAATTTTAGGAATTCTTACCCAAAGAGGAGTTCTTCCTTCCAAGTAAAGATACCTAGTTAAACTTGGAAACCTCACACAAGGGGCTCCCCTTATGGCTGGCCCACAAGATAGATAAACACACCATGGCCCACTAGTTAATAATTTAGCTAGAGTTAAATTCATGTATGCCATCAAAAGCCTATTTGAATTTAAACTCAAAATTATTCTTCCACAAAATTAATTCAACCACATATCATATAATTAAATTAGGAAACCATGCCAATATAGGAAAGTGGCTAGAAGAGGGACCAAAAGACATATTTGCCCTTGGCTCCCAAAATGACCAAAATGTCCATGCTAACCCCATAGCAACATTAAGATCATTTTAACCCTAACTCATTCCACTCAAGAGTTATGGTTGCACTCCAGGGACAAATATTAAATTGCAAATAAAGCCCATCATAAACTGACGATTGTCTTTGACCTACCAAGTACAATGACCACAATGCCCCTCTATGTAACATCCATAATCAAGTAGGTTAACCGATGTACTATCTACCTTCTTGATTACATCTCATCCTTAGAACTTCATACCCTTGACTTAATTATCATCCGGATATCATTCTCTTGATCCAGGGAGCGACCCACAAGTTTAATATCCATATGGAACATCCATATACTAAGATCTTAGATTCTGATGATTAATCGGATAATTCTAAGGGGACGATCATTCCATGACACGATGGCATAGATTCCATATTGCATTTGCACGTCCTAACTAATCAAGCCCGAGTACCCAAAACACAGAGCTGTTGACCCATGAACAGGATCTCACCCATAGTGAATTAAAGTACAAGAACTCGACTTCGCCAGTTCATCCACAAATGCTCAAGATCAAGAGCACTGGTCACTCAGTAGCAAGAGGTGAATTGATCTCTCTCTGTGATAGTACTATTTTAGAGATCACACCTACAAGTGGTCCTGTTCAATGCATGACACATGCACTAATGAGATAAATCCGGAAAAGCCTCCCGTGACTTAGGTAAGTCACCCTGAATACAGGAGAGTATCTCATTATAACTTATACCAAGATGAAGTGCCCAACTCCATCTCTTAGTTATGAACAAGTTTATTGTTTCAAGTGTCCATGACTCAGACCTTACTGTGTGTAGCCACTACACACCCAAGTCATTACTAGAAAACAATGGGCCTTACACAACCATACATATACACAAGTAATAAGAGAAAGATGTCATTCTATTAAATAACCAATAAATATCCAGTAACAGAGATGTAAGTGTAGTCAGTGGGCTTTAGGGCATACACCAATCCCAACAATCTCCCACTTGTACTAAAGATCACTACGACCTAACCTAACTCCCATAGACTCAACATGTGAAGTAAACACTTTCTCAGTAAGAGTCTTAGTAAATGGGTCAGCTAAGTTATTTGCTGAGGCAATCTGCTCTACCACTATTTCTCCATCCTGGACGAATTCCCGGATCAAGTGGTACTTTTTCTGAATATGCTTGCCTTTTTTGTGATTCCTGGGCTCTTTGCAGTTAGCTACTGCACCAGTATTGTCGCAGTACATGACAATCGGTTTTTGCACTGCAGGAACTACTCCCAATTCCAATAGGAATTTTCTGAGCCATACTGCTTCCTTCACAACTTCCGATGCCGCCACATACTCTGCTTCCATGGTAGAATCAGCAGTACAATCTTGCTTGACACTTCTCCATGATATAGCCCCTCCTGATAGAGTAAAGACGTATCCCGAGGTAGACTCTCTGCCATCTACATCCGACTGGAAATCAGAGTCTGTATACGCCAGTGGCGTTAGATCATCTGCTCGGTATGTTAGCATATAATCTTTCGTTCTCCGAAGATACTTGAATATATGCTTAACAGTTGTCCAGTGCATAGGTCCAGGGTTTGATTGATATCTACTAACCATGCAAACGGCAAAGCAGATATCTGGTCTAGTACACAACATTGCATACATGAGGCTTCCAACAGCTGATGCATATGGTACTCTCCTCATGCTGTCTATCTCCTCAGGTGTTTTCGGACATTGATTCCGAGATAGTGGTACTCCATGTCTAGAAGGTAGCAAGCCCTTCTTGGAGTCATGCATGTTATACTTGACCAATATCTTCTCAATATACGAAGATTGGGATAAGGCTAACATCTTGTTCTTGCGATCTCGCAAAAGCTTGATCCCTAAGACAGCTCGCCTCACCCAAATCCTTCATCTGAAATTGAGATGATAACCAGACCTTA
The DNA here is from genome assembly GCA_038049695.1 of Cinnamomum chago. Classification (NCBI taxonomy): domain Eukaryota; kingdom Viridiplantae; phylum Streptophyta; class Magnoliopsida; order Laurales; family Lauraceae; genus Cinnamomum; species Cinnamomum chago. The sequence goes on along the minus strand of CP142454.1, from coordinate 53,430,006 downwards.
GCAGACGACAACATGCCAACATCATTTCCAATGAGTAATATGTCATCCACATATAGGACTAAAAATGCAACTGCGTTTCCACTCCCTTTCTTATACACACATGGTTCATTAATGTTTTGATCAAAGCCAAAGGATTTGACTGCCTGATTAAACTTGATGTTCCAAGCCCTAGATGCTTGCTTAAGTCCATAAATAGACTTCTTAAGCTTACAGACCATGTTCTCTTGGCCACCAGCAATGAATCCCTCTGGTTGCATCATATAGATGCATTCGTCAAGACTTCCATTTAGAAAAGCTGTCTTGACATCCATCTGCCATATCTCGTAGTCATAATGACATGCGATGGCTAAGAGAATCCTTATGGACTTGAGCATGGCTACTGGCGAGAAGGTTTCCTCATAATCGATACCCTCTTTCTGAGTGTATCCTTTCGCCACCAGTCTTGCTTTGAAGGTTTCAACCTTCCCATCCACTCCTCTCTTTCTCTTGTAGATCCACTTGCACCCTATGGGTTTGATCCCTTCAGGTGCATCCACAAGTTCCCAGACTTGATTGGAATACAGAGAATCCAATTCAGATTTCATCGCTTGCTGCCACATGTCAGCATCTATATCCGTTACTGCTTCATCGTAACTAGTAGGATCTTCAACCAGATCCTCGGAGTCTGTCATAAAAGACACTCCTAGGTATCTATCAAGTGGTCTAGAAATTCTCCCACTACGACGAGGCTCCGGAGTGTTAAAAGGAATGTCTTGATTTTCTACAGTCTCAGGATCTGGCACAGATGTTGCAGGAGTTTCTAAAAGAATCTCCTCAAGTGTTTCTTTACAACCAAGCTCTTGGTGCATCATGCAATCATCCTCCAAGTATCTAGCATGAGTGCTGGTAAGCACCTTTTGCTCCTTTGGATGATAAAAGATGCCTCCTCTCGTTCCCTTAGGATACCCAATGAAGTAGCACATTTTCGATTTGGGTTCTAGCTTGGTAGCTTTATCATTCAGTACATAGGCTGGACAACCCCAAATGTGGATATGTCTTAAACTGGGTTTTCGACCTGTCCACATTTCTTGAGGTGTCCTAGGTACTGATTTAGAAGGTACCAGATTCAAAATGTATGCTGCTGCTTCTAGGGCATATCCCCAAAAAGATATGGGTAGGGTTGCATGACTCATCATGGACCTTACCATATCAAGAAGGGTACGGTTTCTTCTCTCTGCTACACCATTTTGTTGGGGTGTACCGGTGCAGACAACTGAGACACAATCCCATGTTGTGTGAGGTACTCCTTGAACTCACCCAGGAGGTACTCGCCACCTCGATCAGATCGAAGAGCTTTGATATGTTTCCCTAGTTGTAATTCCGCCTCAGCCTTGAATTTCATTGAACTTATCAAACGCTTCAGACTTGCGTCGCATTAGGTACACATATCCATACCTAGAGTAATCATCAGTGAAGGTGATGAAATACTCATAACCTCCTCGAGCTAGTTTGTTCATAGGACCACACACATCAGTGTGAACCAATTCTAACAACCCCTTTGACCTCAGTCCCTTTCCAGAGAATGACCTTTTGGTCATCTTTCCCATGAGACAAGATTCACACTGAGGTAAAGGTTCGAGATCTAATGAGCTTAAAAGCCCATCCTCTACCAACCTCTGAATCTGTTTTAGGTTAATATGACCCAAACGTAAGTGCCAAAGATAAGTGTCATTGGTCGAAGAAGCCTTCCTCTTAAGGGAAGATGAGCTTTCTAGTTGTACATTATGCAGTGTGGGAGCAATAGGATATATATAAAATAAGTTGTCATGCATTCTACCGGAACATATAATATCTCCATTTCTACTGATGTCAACACCAGAATGGAAAGAAACTGAATAATGAAATTCAATAAGTCTGGAAACTGAAATTAAATTCTTCCTTTTGTCCGGAACATAGATAACATTATTCAAAACTAATATCCTATCATGCGGAAAATGTAAAGTAACAGCTCCCACTGCAACAGCCCAAATCTTTGCTCCATTTCCAACTCTAAGGTCAAACTCCCCTTTCTCAAGCTTTTTCATTATCTGAAACCCCTGCAATGAATTACAGATATGATTAGTGGCTCCAGAGTCTACTATCCACGAATCAGTAGAATCAACCACATGACAGGTTTCAATGTAGTAGGAAAGAGATATACCTTTCTTATCCGAGCCTAGGAGCTTGGGACAATCTTTCTTCCAGTGACCTTTGAGGCCGCACTTGAAGCATTTCCCTTTGGGCTTTTCACCTGTACCTTTATCCTTCTTCCCAGCATTGCCCTTTTTCTGTCCTTTTCCCTTACCCTGCTTTTTCTTGAACTTTTTCTCTTTCGGGTTCAGTTTAGAGGAAGACTGGGAAAAGTGACCTTGGCCTTTAGGCTTCATGATGGCCTCTGCCGCCTGGAGTTCTTTCATTAACTCTGAGAGAGTCATGTCCATCTTGCTCATGTTGAAGTTGAGCTTGAACTGATTGAAAGACTCCGGCAGAGTTTCGAGAATCATATCAGTCTGACTCCCTGCATCAATCTCAGCCCCTAGGATCTCAGCTTCATTGAAACAATCCATCATTTTGAGCATGTGCTCTCTAACAGGTGTTCCCTCAGCCATCCTAGTATTCATGATTGTCCTTAAAGCAGTTTGCCTAGCTGGCCTGCTTTTGTCTGCGAACATCTCAGACAAGGACAACATGATATCAGGAGCTGTGTCCATTTGCTCATGCTGTGTTTGCAACACGTTGGACATGGAAGCAAGCATGTAGCATTTGGCCATGCTATTTGCCTTTTTCCATTTCCTTTCAGCCTCTAGCTGGTCATCTGTAGAATAATCATCAATCGTAGGACAGGGTTCCGACAAAACATACTTGTACTCCTCAGCGGTGAGTACTATGTTAAGGTTTCTTTTCCAGTCTACGTAATTTGGGCAAGTCAATTTGTTCTCACGCAGAATACTCATCAACGGGCTAAAAGAATCCTTCCCCATCTCTTTGGATATATAACAAGTTATTATTAGACATGTAGTATATATGTAACATGTATATGGTGCTTGTAATAAAAGGAAAAACATGCACAAGACTTTTTACATTATTTAACCCTAATTATAATGTATCAGTGTCTCAACCTCCTCATAGACCCTCCATCGAAGGGATGGCCGAGCCTACAATCACGTTGAGTTAAGGTCTGCTTATTTGGATCATCACTGTCTGGATACGCATACCCAGTGATTGTCCAATCACTGATTGGTTTGGCCTCATATGACAAATAACACTAACTCCTAGGGAGAGGTTATTACCGTCTTATGTCAAGTGTATTACCATCTCTTATGAACGTTCCCAGAATGTCTATGACTCAAGTCCTCCGGAGGGAAGTGACTTTAATCCAATCTTGAAGTGAACTTTAGTAAAGAGCTCCACCGAAGGGATGGCCGCTCCCACCAACACTTCATTGACATTCTATAGAAGTGATCTTTAGTAAAGAACTCCACCGAAGGGATGGCCGCTCCCACTAACACCTCATTACGAATATTCACATTAGTTCACCCACTAACCCATCGAAGCGATCTTTAGTAAAGAACTCCACCGAAGGGATGGCCGCTCCCACCAACACTCCATTGAGATAGCATGAACTGAAAATGGAAGGCCGTGGGGTTTTTCCAAACCCCTCTCCCACTTGATTATTTAACACTAGGGTTTTGAAAAACTCTTTTTTTGACCTTAGTATCGTTACTCAAACCTTGTTTAAATCTAGCAAACTTAGTTAACAATTTTCATGACTCAATTGCTTAAGTCATCTCAAAAAATAAATAACCTTTGCTTTAAAACATATTGAGTAAAGGTCTTGGGACAAGTGGGTTATGGGCCCACTAAGGTAGCAACATATTAGATTTTAGTTTGGCCTTTTTTGGAAACTTAGGGTACCAAGATAAACTAAGCCCTATCCAATTTTTAAACCTTAGACAAATAGAAGGTGCTGGTCTAAGATCCGTTTAAAACAATTTGCCAAACTAAAAACAATCCAATATAGAAAGATACCAATTTTAAGAACCTAGTGGTGGCCATGTTACTAGGTGATAAACATAGCAATTATATAAAGCATTCAACCATGCATTCCATATATAAAAGCAAATAAAAGAATGCAATCCTTGATGGCTCCCTGCTCTTCGGACTTCAAATCCTTATCCAATTAGGAATCCTTATCCAACTAGGAATCCTAATCCAACTAGGATACTTGGTTAAGAGTCCTTTTCGCACTAGGAAACTTTCGTTGCCTCCACCACCATGGAATCCTCTTCTACTTGCAACCATGCAATCTTTGAAGCTTTCTTCTCCTTGCTTGTTACAATAAATAAATTTATACAAGCAAACCCATGAAAAGCAAAAACCAAAAATTACATTGGAGATCCCTATGCTTTTCAAGAAAGCTTACATCAAGACTAGTTGGAATAAAAACAAGGAAAAAAATTACAACCTCCTATGATTGCTAAACGCGCAATCGTACACTTTCCAACTAATTAAAAAACATCCAAATCCACACACATACATGCGAACCATCAAGGATGCAATTATATGGCTGCAACCAAAAAGATTAGTGCATTCATTGTGCTGTGCACAGCACTATATAGCATTCTGAAATTATTCCAGCAGTCTGGAAAAATTCCTGCACTCCAAAACTGCAGTAAACTGTGTTCTGGAAAAATTCCAGTAACCTGGAAAAATTCCTGCACACTATTTATGCAGTAAATAACATCCTAAAGGGCGCCACCATGCCCTTGATTAATCTAGGATTGATATCCACACAACATGGGATCATGATTTCACATCGAGAGTCTCTGATACCACTGAAAGTTCATGCATAACAGATCTGAACTTGGACGTCCATGGCTGGTATGGTTTTTCAAGTTTTTAAAACAAAACCAAATCTGATATGGCAGCCATGAAACATGCATAAAAACTCCATGAAATCATGATCAACATGTGTATAATGCAAGGAGATGATAGAGTACTAATACCTTGATGATATGAATGCCTCAAATCTCTGAAAAGAAAGCCTTCAAAGGTCTGAACTCAGCCTGCAACCAGCAATGTATGTTGCAGGAATTTCTGCAATAGTTTCTCCTTTGATCTTCTCTTCTATTCCACAACCTAATCTGATTGGCTTTGATTGTGGGATCAGAATATGGATTCCAAGAAGGGTTTTCTGAATCTACAATTTGTGGAAAAGGACCCAGGACCTGATCTTCTCTCTCCAATGGAGAAGAAGAAGGCAGCAATGGGCTGGGCGTGTAAATCTCCTTTGTTGTCTTGGGCGGCCAATGGAACTCCTCTATGTTTCACGCCCTAGGGTTTTTATTCCAGCACTTGTTTCTTCTATGTCTCACGCCCAAGGTAGTCTCTCTTATATTTATAAAGATTAGATTCCTTTAAGAGTTCTCTTTCTAATAGGAATCATCATCCCATAAAATAAGCAACCAGCCACCTTAGTTGTGCAACACTTTCTAATTAAAGATACTAAAGATTAGTAAGCTTTAATTTTAGGAATTCTTACCCAAAGAGGAGTTCTTCCTTCCAAGTAAAGATACCTAGTTAAACTTGGAAACCTCACACAAGGGGCTCCCCTTATGGCTGGCCCACAAGATAGATAAACACACCATGGCCCACTAGTTAATAATTTAGCTAGAGTTAAATTCATGTATGCCATCAAAAGCCTATTTGAATTTAAACTCAAAATTATTCTTCCACAAAATTAATTCAACCACATATCATATAATTAAATTAGGAAACCATGCCAATATAGGAAAGTGGCTAGAAGAGGGACCAAAAGACATATTTGCCCTTGGCTCCCAAAATGACCAAAATGTCCATGCTAACCCCATAGCAACATTAAGATCATTTTAACCCTAACTCATTCCACTAAAGAGTTTTGGTTGCACTCCAGGGACAAATATTAAATTGTAAATAAAGCTCATCATAAACTGACGATTGTCTTTGACCTACCAAGTACAATGACCACAATGCCCCTCTATGTAACATCCATAATCAAGTAGGTTAACCGATGTACTATCTACCTTCTTGATTACATCTCATCCTTAGAACTTCGTACCCTTGACTTAATCATCATCCGGATATCATTCTCTTGATCCAGGGAGCGACCCACAAGTTTAATATCCATATGGAACATCCATATACTAAGATCTTAGATTCTGATGATTAATCGGATAATTCTAAGGGGACGATCATTCCATGACACGATGGCATAGATTCCATATTGCATTTACACGTCCTAACTAATCAAGCCCGAGTACCCAAAACACAGAGCTGTTGACCCATGAACAGGATCTCACCCATAGTGAATTAAAGTACAAGAACTCGACTTCGCCAGTTCATCCACAAATGCTCAAGATCAAGAGCACTGGTCACTCAGTAGCAAGAGGTGAATTGATCTCTCTCTGTGATAGTACTATTTTAGAGATCACACCTACAAGTGGTCCTGTTCAATGCATGACACATGCACTAATGAGATAAATCCGGAAAAGCCTCCCGTGACTTAGGTAAGTCACCCTGAATACAGGAGAGTATCTCATTATAACTTATACCAAGATGAAGTGCCCAACTCCATCTCTTAGTTATGAACAAGTTTATTGTTTCAAGTGTCCATGACTCAGACCTTACTGTGTGTAGCCACTACACACCCAAGTCATTACTAGAAAACAATGGGCCTTACACAACCATACATATACACAAGTAATAAGAGAAAGATGTCATTCTATTAAATAACCAATAAATATCCAGTAACAGAGATGTAAGTGTAGTCAGTGGGCTTTAGGGCATACACCAATCCCAACAGCCTTGGCTTCTTGCTGTGCTGTTGCCTCTGATTCTGCTGCTGATAGTGCTGCTTCCTGTCCTGAACAATTATATTGTTAATATCTTCAAATGTATAAGCCCGCTTGACTGCCTCATCATATGTGGCTGGAGGAACTACTCCTATGACATCTCTCATGATAATCGGGTTCAACCCTTCCAAGAACTTAGTTATCTTCTTTCTCTCAGTGTCAATCAACTCGGTAGCGTATCTAGCCAACCTTTCAAACTTGGTGACGTAATCTAGCACCATCATGCTACCTTGCTTGAGCTGCTGAAATTCGATGGCCTTCTGCCTCTTAACATGAGAGGGAATATATTTATCCTGAAACTGTGTCTTGAATGCTGCCCAAGCCTCATCGTCAGCCATCACTGCATAAGGATCCTTGACTGTTTGCCACCACCTATCTGCAAGTCCATAGAATAATGAAGCTGTGAGATTGACCTTCTGTATTCCCGTGCACATGAAGACATCAAAGATCTTCTCCGTATTGACTAGCCAGTCATCTGCCACCAACGGGTCCTCATTGCTAGAAAATTCCTTGGGTGCTCTCTTCCTGAACTTCTCAAATAAAGCATTAGGGTCAGGATCCCTATTCTGAATAACAATCTGCAGACCCACGGGTGGTGCCACGTTCCTGTTCTGAAGCACTTCTAAGAACTGCCTTTGAACTTGTGTCATTTCATCATCCTTCCTTGCCAACTGTTCTTGAACCCTTGCTTGGTTCTCATTAGCCTGCCTTTGCTGCGCTATCATAGCTTGCATCAATTCTTAAAACTGTGTGGTTGTAGGTGTCTCAGATTCATCTGACTCATTTTGGTTACTGCCTGAAGCATGATGATTTGGAGCTTTTCTTAGAGGCATATTGCTGTAAAACAAAGAGTTAGTGCACAATAATCATGGTACAAGGGTTTCTAAGGTCTTATACCAACGAATCTATCGAACTCACGAATCCTCGCCACGTTCCTAAGACCTTTCTAGTTTCTTCTAATTGCCTGAAACATGTCTCGCTCTGATACCAGTCCTGTCGCGAACCCGGAACGGATCCCCGGGCCCGCGACGTTGGGGTTGGTGATTGTACTGTTTATTGTTTTCCCACAGGTTCCCGCGGGAGGATTCTCAAAGACACGCGAAATCTGACTCACACGATCAAGTATGCGGAAGCGTGAAGTAAAACACATAAAGATGAGCACCAATACAATATTTAGGTGCCATAACAAGTAATAGCAAGGCATAGTATCAAAGAAAGGAGTTAACATGGCATTCTCATTAATATTCAAGTTATGAGCCTAAATCAAGAGTACTTTAAATTTGGTTACAACCCATAAGAGGCCAACAGAGGCCAATACACTTCTCCAAAATAATCAAAATGAACCCTCAGCAAAAAGATGACGAGACTCAAGAACCCGCCCGACGTCTAAATGACATCGTCGGGCTGCCACTCTCTCACAGGGGTTGGCTCACAAGCCTCCTCCTGATGCTCCTCCTCAAAGGTAACGTCTCCTGCACCTGGGCACCAACAAACAAGGGTCAAATACGACGGTTTGGCAGGTAATCAATTTAGGCGCAAGCATGAACCAATAACGTTTAAGAAAACATATAAGCAAGTCCTTGATTTGAAATACTATAATGACTGAGATATATTTGCAGAAATATTTAACTGAGCTGAGGTACTAAAACAAACTAGTATGAGTACATAATATATCATGAATAGTTACAATCCACAAGGAGCCCATCCTTTCTCTATCATTTATATAATGAAAAGAGCAAGCACGCACGACAAGCACGATATACATAATATAAGCACGACACAATTTCCCACAAAGACGGGAATTCTGGCCGCGGAACCGGACACGCACGATGTGTACTAAATACACGACCAGTCTGCAGACAGTCCACATGTTTAAGGACCCCCAGACAGTGGATCAAACTAAAAGGGCAGTCCAAGCTCAATGGTGTTCACTTAATTCATGAATGCACAAAACACGCGAAATACTATCGAAACTTGTCGAGATAAAAGGGGGAAGTCACTTATCAAACACGACGAACACGACTAGCAAGAGGCATAATAAATATGCATAACACGCTTAGGAAGTGACCCCTTTTTCTTGAAACAGATCTTCAAAACGAGCTTGTACTAACACTTCAAAATGAGTACACGATGATATTCATTATATCAAAAACCAAAGTCCGAACACAAAGCCTATCAAGCACATGTAAGGACCTTTGGATGGTCTTTGTATAATCAAGCCCAAATGTTGGAATTAGAAATAGAATTGGTGCCCCGCAAGTTCAAAGACATCTCAGGTTTCGAGTACACAATATCAGGCTAAAGGTCACTTAACATGTTCTAGTTTTCATTCTTGCAAAAACTCTTCAAAACAAGCAAATAGTCAATTTCGGTCACCTCGCGGTCAGGTGTCAGCTAGCCGAACTAGGATCTAGCGGCTAGCCGCCAGCTGACCGACAGGCTGACCGCTGGAAATCCAGGTCCAACACAGCCCTCTGGAAAAGGAACCGAACTGACTGCGGTTAGCTTACGGTTAGCCGTAAGCTGGCCGTAGGGCTGACCGTGGGAACCCAGTTTGGAATGTAGCTCTCGGGAAAAGGAACCGACAATGCGCGGTTGGCCAGCGGTTAGCCGACATGGGGTATGGCGGCTAGCCGCTTGCTGACCGTAAATCACTGTCGAAATGTCAGCTTCTGGAAAGGGAACCGCCGAGCTCGGTCAGCTCGCGGTTAACCGAAATGCGGATTTCGGCTAGCCGCCAGCCGACCGACGGCTGACCGAACTGCACGGGAAATGTAGTCTAGTTCAGATTTTTCACATTTCCTTCTTCCCTTCTTCTTGTTTCTCATTCCACTTGCACTCCCTGAGCCTACATGCTCTCCAAAGGACAAAACACACATTTTTCCCAATTTCAACATTCAATCAAAGGAAACATGATCATGAAGCTTGTAAACATATTCATATGCAAACTTTCTAAAACAACAATGATGCTTACAAAACACATGCACAATGGTCCTATAGAGATTACTTGCCTTGCCCAAATGCCAAACACTCCTCTCCAAGCACTTCACTCAAGCCAAACCAAAGAACTACAAAACCCCAAGAAAACCACACAAAGCTCACTAAATCTTGCAAAGAAGAAACCCATTTTAACAAAAGGGTTTGTAACATGGAAAACAAGATCTTAAGGAACCAAAATAACTCAATGAAGAAGATGGTTTGAAGCTCTTACCTAGAAATGGCCAAACAAAAGGAATGAAGACAAATGGAGCTCTTGCCCAACTTTAGCTTTCGAGAAGAAGATATCAATAGGAAGCTTGCAAGGAGAGGAAGAAGATGATGGTCTTGGAATTTTATTTGGAGATCTCTAGCTAGATCATTCAAGAGAAATAAAGTGAAGAGAAAAGGTTTTCTCCTCTTGACTGCTCTAGGGTTAGGGTTTTAAAATGAAAAGAGTGAAGAGGGAAAAGAGATGGGTTGACTTAAGACATTAGCAAATGGGGCCCAATCACTTGAACTTTGAAACGACCAAAACACGATCTTGTGGCCCTCGGATGACTACGACGAAGAAGGATAAAACGATCTTTGAAATATCTAGTTTTCAAAAAGTATATTTTTGACATGGTTTTGAGATCTCGAAAATTGTGTCCAGATTTGTGCCTAAAAGACAATTTTACCCTATTTGGGCCAAAACATGGGTTTTTGGGCTTCAAACATGAATGGGCTTAAGACGAAAGTTGTAACACGTAGAAAAATCATTCAAATGGAATCAAAATCACAATCACACGGAAGCCGATACGATCCTCCCAAGCTTACACGTGCACTCAGGCCTTCCTGAGTGTGTCAGACTAACACTAAATGTTCTCAAAATTCCCAAAGCTATGTCCAAGACTAAACTAATTACTTCTAACCCAACGACCACTAAACCCACTTAGGACTAAACACATAATAATCGCACACTAATCGACTTGGTCTGGGTCGGGGTCTAACACCTAGCAAATGGGACCCAATAAACTTGAACCTTGTATTGACAAAAACATGATCTTGCGGGCCTCAAATGAACTCGACGAAGAAGGATAAAACGATCCTCGAAATATCTAGTTTCCAAAAAGTATATTTTTGACATGGTTTTGAGATCTCGAAAATTGTATCCAGATTTGTGCATAAAAGACAATTTTTACCCTTCTTGGGCCAGAACTTGGGTTTTTGGGCTTCAAACATGAATGGGTTGAAAACGAGAGTCGTAACACACAGTAAAATCACTCAAATGAATTCAAAAATCACGATTACACGAAAACCGATACGATCCTCCCAAGCTTACACGTGCACTCAGGCCTTCCTTAGTGTGTCTGATTAGTACTAAACGTCCTCAAAATTCCCAAAGCTATGTCCAAGACTAAACTAATTATTCTAACCCAACGATTACTAAACCCACTTAGGACTAAACACACACTAATCGTATACTAATCGAATTAGTCTGGGTCGGGGTCTAACAGGGAATATCTATCTGGAGATTTTGTGGCACACTTATTAGAAAATGGGATTCTATCCCAGTTGTCTGCTCCTGGTATACCTCAACAAAATGGAGTAGCGGAAAGAAGGAACCGGACTCTTTTAGATATGATTAGGTCTATGTTAAGTTTCTCAGGATTACCTATATCCTTTTGGAGATATGCCTTGGATACTGCGATGTACATACTAAACCTAGTACCATCTAAGTCTGTACCTAAGACTCCCGATAGTTGTGGTCTGGGCGAAAGCCTAGTATACAACATTTACACATTTGGGGTTGTCCAGCACACGTGCTGAAGGTAAAGACGGATAAGTTGGAAACGAAGTCGGAAGTATGCACGTTTGTAGGATATCCTAAATGAACTAAAGGTTGGTTATTCTATAATCCCAGAGAGCAGAAAGTGCTGGTAAGCACCAATGCGATTTTTCTAGAGGAAGATTATATGATGGACCGAAAATCTTTAAAAAAGGTGATCTTGGAAGAGATTCAAGAACAATCAATTCCAAATCCAGGTATGACCGAACTTGAGGAAGAACCGCCCCTACCAGCCCAGTAGTTACACCAGTGCCTCGTCTTAGTGGGAGAATAATCAGGCCCCCTGATAGGTTCTCGTTCTTGGGAGAATCTTACGAGGCAATCCCGGAAGAACTAGAACAGGATCCCTGTAACTATGATGAAGCAATTAATGATATAGATTCGGGACATTGGCAAGATGCTATGAAAGCTGAGATGGAGTCTATGTACTCTAATCAGGTCTGGACACTTGTGGACTTGCCTGCCAATATCAAACCTATTGGGTGCAAGTGGGTCTACAAAAGAAAACGAGGACCAGATGGAAGAGTTGAGACCTTTAAGGTCAGGCTTGTTACGAAAGGGTATACTCAAAAAGAGGGTATCGATTATGAGGAAACCTTCTCGCCGGTAGCCATGCTCAAGTCCATCCGGATACTCTTATCCATTGTGGCTCATCTCGATTACGAGATTTGGCAAATGGATGTCAAGATGGCGTTTCTCAACGGCCATCTTGAGGAAGACATCTATATGATGCAGTCAAACGGTTTTATAGCAAGTAACCAAAAGCAAAGAGTTTGCAAGCTACAGAAGTCCATTTATGGACTGAAGCAGGCATTCTGAAGCTGGAACATCCGTTTTGATCGGCAATCGAATCATTTGGTTTTAGTCAAAATCCGGATGGGTCATGTGTGTACATGAAAAATGAAGGTGACAAGGTAGCTTTTCGGATTTTATACGTCGACGACATCCTTCTCCTTGGGAAAGATATAGGAATGTTGTCAACAGTAAAAGTTTGGTTGGCAAAGACTTTTGATATGAAGGACTTGGGAGAAGCTAGTTACATCCTAGGGATCAAACTCCATCGAGATAGAAAAAATAGGATGATTGGCTTATCTCAAGCTGCTTACATAGATAAGGTACTGGTACGGTTTGCTATCCAAGACTCTAAGAAGGGTATCATGCCTTTCAGGCATGGAGTGCACCTTTCCAAGGATCAGGGTCCCAAAACCCCGGAGGAAAAGGAGCAGATGAGAGCAATTCCATACGCTTCGGCTGTTGGTAGCCTCATGTAAGCTATGCTATGTACTAGACCGGATATCTGTCATGCACTGGGCTTAGTCAGCAGATATTAGTCTAACCCAGGTCCTGACCATCGGACCGCTGTAAAATGTATACTCAAGTACTTGAGAAGAACTAGAGATTACATGTTGATTTACGGCAGTGATGAGCTGATTCCAGTCGGATACACAGATTCTGACTTCATGTCAGACAAGGATTCCAGGAAATCTACCTCTGGTTATGTGTTTATGTGGCGGAGGAGCTATCAGCTGGAGGAGTACTAAACAAGAATGTACCGCTGATTCCACTTCTGAAGCTGAATATGTAGTGGCTTGTGAAGCAGCTAAGGAAGCAGTATGGCTCAAAAGATTCCTTTTGGAACTTGGAGTGGTACCTTTGGCGCAACAGCCGCTCACAATTTACTGTGACAGCAACGGGGCAGTCGCCCAGTCCAAGGAACCCAGGAGCCATAAAAGCCAAAAGCACGTACAGAGGAAGTATCACTTGGTCAAAGAGATTGTGCAGAGAGGTGATATTGCAATCACCAAGATAGCCTCTGCAGACAATCTGGCAGATCCATTTACTAAGCCTTTGACTACCACGGTTTTTGAGCAGCATGTAGACGGGATGGGCATGAGATGCAATCCTAATTGGCATTGAGCCCAAGTGGGAGATTGTTAGTTTATGGTCTCAATACCAAGGGTACATGATGTAATAAATTGATTAATTTCTTTATTTATCAATACAATTCATGCTTTTCCTTTCATGAGATGAATGGTGTTTTATATACTTGCACATAACCAATACAAAAGACATAATGGCTTATAAGATGAACCAGAGTCCATGAGTATACTAGATGTAATACATGTGTATGGATGAGATCCACATACAGGAGACATGTATTGCAAATCTTATACTCAAATATCTTCACAACCAGTGATGAGATTGGACATCTCATCTGACAAGGTTGTAGCATTTTGATCACTATGAGATAGTGTGATTTGTCTCGATCATCGGAATGTAAGATTCCGGATCATGGTGCTGGTACATTGGATGTATTGAAGAACCATGAGAAGCACCTTATATACATTGTCTTTATTTTAAGGTCTGCTCTCATAATTCCCTAGCAATAGGCTCATAATCCTGAGACATTAATGAACTCAAGTTTCTATCTATTCATTTGCTTTAAGTCACCAATGAGTGAGGCCAATTGTAAGTCAACACCTCGGTGATTTGGGTACGTGGTAGTAGAGTTGTGGGAACATTCAATAGTCAAGATGGAATCTATCTTTAATATCCCCTTGTGCCAATTAATGGATTTATCATTGGCAAGTGTGCACCCATTCAAGTTAAGAGTTAATTGGATCGGTACCAAATGATCATTATAATTAATTGGGGCTCAAGGATAATAAGATATGGATCTAATTTGGTGGACAGGTCCATTTGATCCATGGATATAGATGGAGGGGCCTACTTGTGGTACTGAGGAAGTTTAGGGTCTTCATTGTAATTTATTCCTAAGACTGGAGTGCAATTGCATTTATATAGTAGAGTTATTTGCAATTAACTGTGGGCCCGGATTGCACATGAGATGCGGGGTCACGTGTCCTAGTTGGAGCCAGCTGTCTAAGGAATCCCTAGTGGTCCCCACGCTAGCCCAAATTATTAGAAAGATACTAATTCTACTTGAACTCTAATAGGAAGGTTACTATTTCTATTTGAAGTAAGACTTCTAATAGTGGTAATGGCAAGCCACTAATTATTAATGGAAGTAGGACTTCTATTTTAATTAAAAAGGAGAAAGCTACTAATAGTTGTGGAAGTGAGACTTCTATGGCAATTAGCAAGGGAGATGTTTACTAATTTGTAATGGAGTTAAACTTCTATTTCAAATAGGAAAAGAGGTGGATTGGAGGGCTATAAAAAGAGGAACTAACCCCTCTTGGTCGTGCATCAATCATAGAGCAACTTCAGCCCCTTTGTGCAAGTGTTGCACAAATCCTCTTCCTCTCTAAGTTCTCCTCTCTTTCACCTTTAGTTCCTTAGAGTTACTAGTTAGGTTTTCTCTTGAAGATTCCACCATCTTCTTGAAAAAAGATATCTAATACGGGTCATAGCGTGGAAGATCAAAAGGTGTTGGAGATTCTGAATTGGATAGTGAAGGTGTTCATCATCAAAGTAAAGAACTCAAATTCTCCATTAGAGCACAACAAAGCTCCAAAGGTATATCTACATCCTTGTATGCTGTAGATTTCGTGGTTGCATGTTTATATGTTATTTTCTATGTTCTAGATCATATATGTTGTTGTACATGGCTATGAGTTTGAGGGATTGCATCCTGGATTGGGTTTGTTGCCTTCTAGACAATTGATCCCTGCATCAAGTGGGTCAAAAGTTTTTGAAACCTGTCTGGAAGTCCTACCTAGTTTCCAACATCCTCAACGTATTTCTGGGATGAGATTCTTCCTCTAAAAGTTCCCAGACAATCCTTCCTAACCATCCCATAAACATAGGGTTCAAAACAGTTTTTCTTTCTTCTCAATCTCGAAAAATTACTGGGAGGTCGGTCACTCTGGCGGTCAGCCGCCGATAGGTTCAGCGGTTAGCCGTTGGCTGATCGCGGTTGGTCTGACAGAATGCAGCTTACTGGAATTGTAACAGCAATAGGTTCGATTAGCTGGCGGTTAGCCGCCAATGAGTTCAACGGTTAGCCGCTAACTAACCGTGAGGTTGACCGCATCTTCAAGAAGAAAAGAATGCTCTCTGGAATTGTAACCGCGACGGTTCAGTTAGCTAGCGGTTAGCCTCCAGTCACCAGGCGGCTAGCCGACAGGTGACCGCCAGCTGACGGCCATGTGCGGGATGATGAGTTCACAAAAAATACACTTTCATAGCATTATTTTATGAGGTTTCAAAGATAAAAGAACTCAAAACACTATTTTTAGCATAAAAATAATAAATTTCCTCCCCATCATGCTTTGCTCATATCTTTCCATTATAGATAGCCATTTGTATGCATTTATATGAGTTCCAATGGCCTCCATACAAAATATGTTAAAAAATACTCTCAATTATGTTACTTTCTCTTTGTAGGTGTTAATTGAAGATTAATTTGAAGATTAAAGTTGAGATTCAAGAGTTAAAGAGAGTAAGACTAAGTTTGGAAGACAATTGGATGAAGAAATGACAAAGATAGGCCAACAATAAGAAGAAAAATGAAAGACCTGGGTTGGTATTTTGACCATATCTTTTCACTCGGATGTCCGATTGAGGTGATCTTAGAAGCATTGGAAATCTTGTTCTAAGATCTACAAATCATATTTCACAACATTTTTCCAATTCGGACGTTCCGGGGGTCAAAATTGCACATCAATTTGGGGACTGTTTTCTAACACGAGAATTACATTCAAATGTTCATATTTCCATTCTTGTGAAGTCCCACATCGGAAAGAAACCAAAAAGAGCAAGGCAAATATCTCTATATAAGGAAGGGAGCTCTAAGCATTAGATACACAAGCAAGGAGAGCCTCCTCCTCTTTACTTAAGCTTTTCATGTAAATTGAGAGCAATTGTAGAGAGAAAGTGAGGAAAGCTTTGTAAAATTTGAAGATTTATAATGAAAGCTTTGTCTTCTCCAATGGGTGGCTAATCACTTTGATTGGATCTTCTAGATGAAGCTAAGTTAATACTATTCCTTTTGCTTATGCTCTTAATTCCCTTTGTGTGCTTAACATGCTAGAATAGATTTTTCTTCATTGCAATGTGCTACCTTCCATGCTTATTTTAATTCCTAGCATTCTTTTTACTATTTATGCTTAGGTTTGATAAATCATGCTTAGGAGTTAATGTCTTTTGATGGTTTATGCTTACTTTTGATAAATAGTCATTAAGAATCTTTTCTTTTATGAAGGGAAGAAAATCTTAGCTATTACATTGTTAATTTCTAACTTAGAGCTTTAAAGTTATATTTTCCAAATCTAAGCATTGATTTGTTATTAGATTTGAGTATTTGTTTGGGAAAATAGAAGAGCATTAGCATTGGATTAGTATCACTTAGTGGATTCTAGATGATTCAATCTATCCATTAGTATTGCTTGTTGCTTATTTTACTTGCTTTAGTTTAATTGTATTCACATTCTCACACACTTATTCACTTGTTTTAATTCCCACACTCCATTTCTCTATCCACACCATCATATCCATTAGCTTATTTGTTCATACCTTCTATGTGTTTGTTTTTATTCCTCCTTTGATTTTACACTTTTAGCACGTTTCTTTTTATCTCCATCCACTCATTTTCTATCTTGTTCTCCTTATTAGTTAGTTTTCATGGATGCTTTTAGTTTATTTCTATCTTGATCTTTCACTTATCTTCACACACTTACTCATTTGATCCATCTAACATTGTTCATTTGTTCTTGTTATTAACCTTGTTATTTTTCTTTTGTCATTAACTTTGTTACTAACTTGTTACTAACCTTGTTCTTCTTTGAGTTCTTCTATTTCTACTTATATCTCTTTGTTATCTAGTTTCTTGTTTTCTTTTAGTTTGCATTTTTTTTTCCTTGTTATTATCTTGTTTCTTGTTTTTATTATCTCCATTTGCATTTGTTAGCTATATTTGAGTTGATACTCCTTTTCATTAATCATTGTTATTTCTCTTGTAACGATCCTTGTGGGAACGATATTCGGACTTTCATAGTCTATATTACTTGAGACAATCGTATACTTGCGGAAAATTCTCAAACACGGGAAACCCCCACTATGCTCAGATTTGAGCTCTTTTCCTCCTCAAGACCACTCTCCTTACTTCCCATTCATTTCCTGCAAGAAAATGAGCTCAAAAGCTCCTCCAATTCATCATTCAACAGTTCCATTCTCATCATTTCACATTTCTCCTTTCACTTCATTTCCATTCACATTCTATCACAAGAGAGAGAAAACCCCATCCTCTATGAAAACCATTTGTAACTTTGACAATACAATATATGCATTTCCAAGGTATGAACAAGAAAGAAATAAAATCATCATTATGCATTTTTAAGAGCAATAGAAACCATTGCAAAAGAATAGATAAAGCACATTAAGAATCATTGGTGAAAAATCAAGATTTCTCCATAAAACATGTAAATATTCAAAACAATCCATTCATCCACTTGCCTTGGGTCCAAGCTAGCAAATCAAGCCTCTAATCACACTCTTAAGCTTAAATCACCAATCTATACAAAAACCCCCAAATACAACCCATTACAAACCCTAAAAGATCAAAACAATGGAATAGATTGAGAGAGATTTCAATAATGGAGATGGAGCTTCTCTAGGGTCATAAGAATACATATCTAGGAGATGAAGATGATCACTTACTTGTAAGGTCCTCTAATGGCAAGAGTTAGCTCAATGAAGATCTTGGAATGGGAGCTTTTCTCTCAAAATGACATCAATGGGTAGCCTTCAAGATGAGGAAGAGAATGATGAAGTCCATTTTGATGTTGGTGCAAGTTTGGTGGGAGATTGAGATGAAGAAAGCAAGAAGAAGAAGGAAAAATGGGAAAAGAAACCCTAGGTTGAAGTTGTGCTGGAAAATGGAGGAGAAGATGGGTTCTCCTCTCATAAGCAATTAGAGTTGGGTCCCACCACTTAAGAAACTTGTTGGGCTGAAATCATGTTTTTCGGGACTTTGAATGAATTTGACGAAGAAGGAAGAATATCTAGTTTCCAAAAAGTATATATTTTGCGGGTTTCGGAGACATTGAAAATATTGTCCAGATTTTCATGTAAAAAGACTGTTTTGCCCCTAACAATGGAAAAGTAGGGTTTCGGGGTATCGAACGGGGACGGGATCAACACAAAAGTTGTAGAGAATGACGAGATAAGTCGAATGAAGCCAAAATGGGAATTTTTGGGAATCGCGAAGAACCTCTCCAAGCTGTTCACGTAAAATAAGTAGGACCCGACGGTCGCTATCTAGGTTCACTGGCTCTCAAAACTCCCCAAAACTAGTGAAAATTCATTCTAGCTCACAAACTCAACCAAACAAACACTAATCCAACTTAGAGAAACTAATCTACAAATAAAACAACAATAATCTAGGAAATTAGGGGTCAGGTTCTAACAGGATGGATCACATGAAATTCTAGCCATCAAAATAGAGTAATTCTCTACCTTATCTTGTTGTGATCCATCTGAGTTTGATTCAGATTCAAATGAGTCATCCCATGAAGCTATAAGTTTCTTCTTCTTAGATTTTCCTTCCATAGGACACTCAGTTGATATATGGCCATACATATGACAATTATAGCATTTTACTCCCATTGAATGGTTCTTAGAGGGGGAGCTGACTTTCTTTTTATACATATCAAAAGATTTTTCCTTTTTATAAAAATTAGGCTTCTTTTAATTAAATTATCTTAGAAATCTTTTAGCAAGCAAAGCAACATCTTCATTTTCATTTCCAGATTCTTCTTTAGAGGAAGGTGGTTAAGAAGTCTTTAAAGCAATGGATTTCTTATCTTTGGATTTATTAGAAGCATTATTAAGTTTCATCTCAAAGGTTTTAATGGACCCTGAGAGTTCTTCTACCTTCACGGTTTTAGGGTCCTTGTATTCTTCTATTGAAGTCACCTTGAGGTGAGATCTTTCAGGTAGTGATCTAAGGATTTTGCTACAGACTTTGCCTTCAGGTAGATGTTCTCCAAGTGACAACATTTCATTCAAAATAACCAACAACTTTGTCCGGAACTCATCGAACGTTTCATCATCTTTCGTTCTAATAGATTCAAATTGGGAAGTCAACATTTGAAGATTGGCTTTCTTAACAATAGTTGTACCTTCATATATGGTTTCCAAAGATTCCAAGCTTGTTTTGCTGAAGTACATGTCATGATCTTTTTGTACTCTTCAGCGTTCATGGCACAAGTAATGGCATTCAGTGCCTTTGCATCATAGCCTCTAAGGGCTTTATGATCAGCTATCCATTTAGCCTTCTCAAGAGGCTTAGTGGTTCCATCATTATTTTTGTGTGTAGGAGGTGTCCATCCATCCTCTACAGCTTCCCATACTGCCCAATTCAGAGATTTCAAGAATACAATCATTCGATCTTTCCAAAAGGCATAATTTGTACCATCAAATAATGGTGGTCTATTTACAGCACTACCTTCAGGGTTAGACATTGGCACTAGCAAAGGAATAAGATTATCTCCGGGGTGTTAAGCCTTTAGAGAGTAACCCAAGGCTTTGGTGCCATTTGAAAATGCAACTAGGGCCAAGGTATATGTCCTAGAACGGGGGGAAGGGGGGGGGGGGGGAGATAGGACTAATTAAAGTTCTTTCCCAATTTTTAACAACTTAAACAAGATCACAGTTGTGTTCAAGAGGGATGCTTGTAAAGGTGTTGTTCTTAACAATCTCCAATATAGAGATTTGATAAAAATGAAGAACATAATATTGGAACAAGCAAGAAAAACATGTATACACACATTTATAATAGAGGTTTCGACCTCTTGTCCTACATCCACTTACAAGGGATCACAAAGCCCTTGGTTCCACTATGATGAATCAAACCAAACAGGTATGATTCCAATCACAAATGCAACTTGATTTTGATAAGGAAGGTCAATCACACAGATTTAATCCCCCACACATAGATTTTTAAGGTGGTTACATCACTAAGTTCTAGCAATACACGAGGATATGAATTTTAATTGAAAGGAGAACACTTGTCTCTTGACAAAGCCTTGAGATTGTTCTTTGAAGCTTGAACCGCAATTGAAACTTGACCTGTTGAAGGTTGCTTGGTGTAGATGATGATACTCCAGAGAAGTACACAACCAAGTAGAAGAGGTTTAGGTTCTAGGGTGAAAAGGAGATTTCTATGTTAAAGAACAAGATACCCTAGGTAATCACCCACTCTTTGAGCTAAAGAAGCTCTTGGATTTCCCTAGATGAGGTCTTGGTGTGTTAGGAAGAGGTTTGGAGAGCTTAGGATTGATTTGCAAGTTGTAGGGATGAAGTCTCTTCAAGGATGCATGTATTGTTTTATGAAAAAGAGCTCTTGATATATAAAAACAGCGCTCCAAGGGCTAGTTGTCAGTTAGCCCTTTTCAAAATTCGGTTAACCGAAATACCAACTAATATTTCCCAACAGTCGAAAATTTGAAAACGCTGCAATTCTGTTGAAATTCAGTCAACAGTTCGGTGGGCCAAATTCAGATTTGATATACCTGAATTGTTGGCCGACAGTTGACCGAAATTGATGACTTTGGTTCTATCAATTTTTGGTTGACCAATTCCAAGTTCAGTTGACTGAATTTCTGCAAAGGTTCTGTCAATTTTTTGGACAAATTTCGGTTGACTGATTTCCAGTTCGGTTGACCGAATTTGAGGATACTTGAACTTAAGTCTAAAAAATAAGAAAAAAAGCAGTTTAAACCCTAAAAGTCTACCCAACAATCTCAAGGTTTTAAGGTCTATTCAATAGTCTGGTTTTGGTCTAAAATACCTAAATAGGTTGGCACAACCTTGAAGTTCTTCTTTGACGAACCTAGCCTTCCAAGACTTAATCTTCTGCCTTTAAACTTGATCTTTCTTGAAAAACTCTGAGGAGCAAGATTTGGGCTCTTTTGACACGAAATTGACAATACACAAATGGGCATATATGACTATGACCCTTACATCCTATGGTACGGGTTTGGATTGTTTATGTGTCTAGAATTTAAATACAAGCAACTTGGGTGACATCTTTCCATTTTTATAATTGGTAGTAAGTTTATTATAAGATTTTTTTTAACTAAAAGACCCCTATGTATTCATGAAACCTCAAAAAAGCTCTTATATTTTATGTTGTTACTAAGACATCCCTGGACAAATTTCCTTATAAATTTCAATTGGTCCAATTAATCTAACCTAGCAAACAATCAATTAACCACAAAAAAGAAAATGAGACACGTGATTTTTTACTTGGAAAACCCTACTCAAGAAAAATCACGGGTCTTACCTTCTAGACCACAGACAAGCAAGCACTTATGAAATGAAAGTTACAAGTACTTATAAAACCTTTCCTAGTTGCAACTTGATGAGAGTTAAATATTGCATATTTTACCCCTCATTAGTTCGAATTTTACCGGCATCTCGTATGCATATCATTTGCTTTACATAGAGATTTTATCCTTCTATCACATTAACAGATTATCGGATTATCACGTATAAATTTGATTATTTATAGCGCATTTTTATGTAGTTTCTCTTGCATGGGTAGACCCCACAACTACCCCAACCTTCCGGCTAGTGTCCTAAGGCATCAATAAGAGATTTCAATAAAGAAGTTACATGAAGAAATTGTGGTGAAGAATGAAAGTCCGGGGATCCTAACCCTAGAGGGGGGGGGGGTGAATACGGTGTGCTACAAATAAGACTAATTCTAAATAATTTTAACTTCTTAACATAAACTAGTCACAAGTGATGATTAATCAAACAAGATGCGGAAGCTAATATAAAAAATCACCACAAGCATACACCACAACACAAAGGTTTATAGTGGTTCGGCCTCAATGCCTACGTCCACTACCGGCTTATGATCCAATCACCCCACTGAATTTCCACTATTTATGCTTTTCAATAAGCTAAGCAATAACCCTTACAATGTTTTTTTTCTAGGCCAAACAACAACCTCTCAATTTGCTTTTCTAGGCTAAGCAATAACCTTTACAAGATGCTTTTCTTAGGCTAAGCAATAACCTTTACACAATGCTTTTCTTAGGCTAAGCAATAACCTTTACAAATGAAGATTTCTCTAAGAAGGTGTCTTCACAAAAGAACACTCTAAGAGATACAATTAAAGCTCAAATAAAATGCCTCTTTAATAGGCTGATATGAAGGTGAAATTCAAACTACAAACATACACTAAAATAAGCTAAAGTGTGTGCACAAGTGTATGAATGTGTTACTTCAATCAATTTTAACAATGAAACTCTTAAATGAATGCTTGATGCATTTTAAAATCAAAGCTTAGAAAATGATGATTGAAGGTAAATGCTAATCACATGAAAGATTCACACAACTTAAAGAAATGAACTAAAACAACTTGTATGAATATTAAAGTCTAAGAACACATGTGAATTAGACAAGAGAGCTAGCAAACCAATCTTAATTTACCAAAGATGATATTTGAGTTTGCTAAACAACTCTTTAAAAGCTTGAAATCATGCATTTATGAAAATACAAAGAATTAAACATGCATAGATTTCAATTTGAATGGAAATCAAAATAACTAGTAAGATGTACCTTTTTAAAACTCAAGCATTTGATTTCCAATGGCCTTCTAGCTTTCTCAACTCATTCCCCTTCTTTTGGCTTCAAAATGGTTCCAAAAGTTCATCCAACAAGCCTCTCAAAAGAGGGGAAAGAAATGGGCTTTAAAGCAAAAAACAGCCCAACGGCTAGTTGGCCCGGTCGACCCCATGAGCCCCGGGTCGACCTGGTACACACAACGGCTAGAAAAATGACCTTTGGTGCACAAAGTCCCTGTCAACCTGCAGTGTGCCCGATCGACCGGGTCCTGTCGCAACCCCGGACCAGGCCCCCGAGGGACAGATCCGGAGTCGGGACATTATTAGTGGTGATGAAGACCACATCTTCTATTAAATGGTAACAACACTTATTTAATTTCCCACAGGTGTCCGCGGTGAGGATATCACAACCATAATTGAATATTTCTTTTAAGTCCGGAAGCATGTAGCAAATCAAATAGTCAGGCTATCTCTAGTCATGAAAGCATTAACATCAAGTATAATTTACTGTATCAGAATGAGCAACGTTCTATAGCATGTTTCCCCAAAAGTAAGTTAAAGTTTAATAAAAGATCACTTATTTACATTCTCCAAAATTAGAGGCCAACAAAGGCCAATATAAACAAAACAATAACCCAATGAATGGTTAAATAGTTCCCCTCAAAATGTTACGCCTCTCTTAGCAACCCGATGTCTACATGACATCGTCAGCGCGCCACTCGACTAGAGGTTGCGGCTCACCTACCGCCTCCTCCGGCTCCTCCTCAAGGAAACCGGCAACGGGACCTAAGTACCAAAGCAAATGGGTCAGACATGACGGTCTGGCAAGAGAATGAAAAGATACAACAACATATAATAATAAAGGAAATACCTTGAAAAGCATAGAAATCTGTTTAAACCAGAACTCTCATAAAGTAGAGGAATCATTTGTTAGAAAACAGGCAAATAAGGTAAAACATATAAGGTAACCAAGGAATCGGGAACTAACAAGATGACAATCACATAAAGCTAAGTCCTCTGTCACTAAAGTGACAACAGTATAACGGGACGTTGATCTCAGTCACACAAGGTGAGGAGATTCAACGCAAATCATATATACAATATAAATATACGGGACGGGACCACGGTAGCGAACTGGGTATCGAGACAGGACCACGGTAATAGACCAGGTATCGGGATCCAAACTGCAGCTGGCGAGACGGGAAAAGGATCTCCAAGTCGGTGGATCAAACCGACAAGGTATCCAAGCTTAGTGATGCCGACTCATAGGACAAATAACAAATCGAGACATATGCAAGTAAATCAAGTACAATAAATAAACGAGCAAGACGGTGGTGCTTAAGGGCACACTGTCATTTCATATTGGGCAATACATTTCGGGGCAAATAATTGTTACTAGTGTAACTATCATGCTTTTGGGAAAAACCAATCATATAATATGAATCTTGGAATGAAGTGAAACAATGAACTATAACAATTTCGGGTAAAATACTGGTTTCAAGATCTATTTAGTGTATAGGGGTCCCGTATGTCGATTATAATAAAGACTTAGTACTCCTCGAGTTGAAGACATTCCGGGCTCCTTATGCACCTTGAAGTTTCAAAACTTCGAATGAAATCTTTGTGACATGGTTTCTTTCCACGAATGACCTCATACATTGTTTAGCAAATCTCCTTGCCATCGAGGGATTCCCAGAGAATAGACCCAAACATTGAAATAGTTAAACATCGTCCCAACAGGGCCCCTCGCTCGAGCGGACTGGAGAGTTCGCTCGAGCGAGTCACTCTCTGGAATGGTTGTCTGGGTGGGTTCGCTCGAGCGAAGTTGAGGTCGCTCGAACGAACTCATTGGGTCGAGCGAATATTTAAATGCGTTCGAACAAACAACTCTCTGGAATGAGTTCTGGGATGTCCGCTCGAGTGACCAAGCTACTGGAATGCTCCGAACCCTTTCCTGGACAGGTCGCTCGAGCGAAGTGTCATGGTCGCTCGAGCGAACTATCCAGAAACTGAATTCGGACCAGTTCAGCTCTACAATAACTCTTCCTTTTTACAACCCCTTCTTAACCACTTTCATACATCAAATGAGGAGTATAAATCTCCATTCAAATGACCTCAAATCTCCAACCACATCCATCCCATTCTCCTCCATCCATATCACATTCCATACAAGCAAAGAGAGGAGGAAACCATTTCACACATGATATATATATATTTGAAGGAAAACAAGAGGAATTAAAAGCTATGAACCAATACTCTTTTATGACTATAAATGCATTAACAAGGCTCTTCATGAGCATTTATTTCAAAGGAAAGCAATAAATAGGCATGAGTGACATTTAATAAAACCAACCACATTTCTAATAAAAACATTGAAAGCTCATAAAAGATCATATCATCCACTTGCCTTGGGTCTTCTAACAATGAAATCAAGCTCTAATACTCTTCCAAGCAAGGAATCCAAACTATGAGCAAAACCCCCAAAACAAACAAACCCTAAAAGAGTCAAAACAATGAAATAGCAAAAGAAACCTTACAACAATGAAGGTGAAGCTTCCCTAGGGCTAGAGGAACACAAATCTAAAAGAAGAGGGTGGTTACTTACTTGTAAGGTCTTTTAGTGGCAATGGTAAGCTCAAAGGAGGTCTTGGAATGGAGGGTTTTCTCCACAAAACTATCAAGAGGAGGTGAAGAAGAAGATGACCTCAACTCTCCTATTGGTGCAAGCTTGGGGGTGGATTGAGGATGAAGAAGCAAGAAGAAGAAAGACTTGCTCACAACACCCTAGGTTTTCTCTCTTGTGCTGGAAAAAGGAAATGGAAGGGAAAGGGTCTCCTTATAAACAAGTGGGGAGTGGGCTCCACCACTAACCAATCTAATTGAGCTGAAATCATTTCTTTCGGGGCTTCTAATGAATTCGACGAAGAAGGAAGAAATGATCGTCGAAATATCTAGTTTCCAAAAAGTATATGTTTCTCGGGCTTCGGAAATATCAAGTTTTGGTACAAATTTTGTGTGCAATGACTGTTTTGCCCTCAAGGCTATGAAATCGGGTTTCGGAATCTCAAATGGACACGGGATCAACATGAAAGTTGTAGGAATCATTAAGATAAATTAAACGGGTTAAGAAGCAATTCAAAACAATTCCGGAAAATCACTTAAGCAAATGCAAAGTCGAAAAGGGAACCCCCAAAGGGTCCCACTAGCTATCAAGCACTCAAAGAAGCCCAAAAACTAGAATCAAAGCTATTCCAAACCCAATTTAGCCAAAATCACAAATCAAGCTTAGTACTAACACGTAACTTAATTAGTACTAATCGGGTTCACTCGGGTCGGGGTCTTACAAGTCCCTTGGCCGGGGCGACCGGCCACACAGGCAGGTCGACCTGGAGCATGCCCAGAATTCCTGATTTAATTGAAACTTGTAACTTTTGAGGGCATCTTCCAGGGGACTTTGAGGCACATATCTCAAGCATGAATTCATGAAAGAAAAATGATGAAAACTGAATTTCTAAAAGCATGAACCATTTAAACCAAAGAAAAGATTTGAAACATAATGCAATTGGTAAGCTTGAATAGGTTTGAGCTTAAGGTTAAAACATATGAAAGAAAGAAACATTTAGCTCAAACCTTCATGAAACTTAAGAGACATAACTGATTTGATAAAATTCTTTTCAAAACAAATTGCATCCAAGTTTAAAATCAAAACATGCATAAATCATTAATTCTACAAGTCTAAAATCCAATGCATGTACAAAATAAGATTTCAAGATTTTCTAAAACAATGCATGTGTGAAAATACAAATGGTGCTAATATGATAATGCATCCATCAAATTGCAATATACAAAATTCCTAACAATCTCCTCCTTTGCAATTTGATGGCAACTTACTCAACACCGAAATTACACACTACATCTTCAGCTCCCCCTAAGCTGAACAAGACTTGAAATCTTCTTAGATGCTTCTTCTCTTAGCTTGGGCTCTTGGACTTTTTCTCCAATCTTCTTGATGCTTGGTGCTTGATCATTCTTCAAGCTTTCTCTTCTTCTTTCTTTCTAAAGCCAAGCATCTTCTTTAGCTCTCAAGCTTTCTTCTTTCTATTAGCTCTCCCCCTTTGACCATGCCTCTCTCTCCCTTTGGCAAGATATGCATTCTCTCCCCCTGTAGAAGATCCTACAATATCTCCCCTTAGGAAGCTTGGACATCTCTTCCCCTTTAGAGAACTTGAATGCTCTCTCCCCCTTTGACATTAAATTGCAAAGGTACCTACACACATGAAACAAGGAAAATACCTTTTAGTAGCACCTGTTACCAAAAGAAATCGAAAATGAAATACATAACAGGTTATCATGTATGGAAGTAATCTCTAAGGGTTCAAAGGCAATCCAAGGGTCAATTTGATCAACACTAAAACTTTCTATGAAGGTTTACACTCCCCCTCAATCCATTCTCTCCTCTTGTCAAACTTTTGACAAAGATATAACTATTTGGTTCAAGAAGAAGATGGTTTAATCAAATGAGGGTCAACTTCAAGAAAATGATTAGACATGATAAACTATAAAGCTCAATATGATCAAATTACCAAAAGAAAGCAAGGTCAAGGCGATCATGGATACCAATTGGAAAAACAAAGAGTACCAATTGAGATTCAAGGATAATTCTATTAAAACAATCACTCTAAAATGGAGTTATAAAGAATATAACTATTAAGATAAATCCAAATTAGAGTTATCCATGATATTATGGGGTTTACTAAACATAGCATCAATTAATTTAACTATGAAAATCATATGCTATGAAAGTTTTGAAATCATTTCATTCAATCAAAAAATATGACTATCATGTGCAAGACGAGTGAAATGAAATTCAAACATGAAGCCAACCTCAACTAATAACCAACCAAGATTATGAATACATAAACATGGTGGTCATGAGATTTACCTATATGAGCAAGGGAGGAGGCAATCATGAAAATTATGATGCTAATGGAATGTGACATGGAATGAAAACATATAACTATCAAGTTCAATCCAATGTACACAAGGTCTATCACATACACAAGATAAGATATCAATTGGATATGAAATCAATGGAAAATTATACCAAATGAAACCAATTGAATATGACAACATGATTAAAAGCAAGGATGTGACAAACACAAAATTCCATCAAGCAACATAAATGGATATTCATCACTTTTAATGATATAACTAATGAGCATAGTGATGAACAAGATAAATTGCAATGCAAAAAGATATTACTTGGTAATGCATGCAATTTTCTAAGTGTCAAAATCATATGAATTCAACATCTAAGATATCCATCAAACATATAGAAATACGAGGAATGGATTTCAAAGAGTTTCATATGATCAAGAACACTACTATGAAGTTGAAACATGTATAAGGATGACATCACTAAGAGAATATACATGAATCAACATCATAACCATCCTAAAAAGAAATGACTAGAAGGCATAGAGGATGGATTTGAGTTCTAGTATGGTTTCTATAAATATAACTAATATTACAACCATACAAGGATCCAATTATCATTTGCATATAAAAAGAATGTAAACAAATAAGGAAACATGCAAACAACATTCATTTCCATTTCTAAGATGATGAAACCAAAAGGAAAGGAAATGAGAACATGGAACATGCTTTGATGATTATAACTAATGATGTTTTAGAGCATTTCCATTCATACAATCTTCAAATCATTTCAATAAACAAAATCCAACAATAAGCATAAAAAGAATGACTTTGAAGAACAATTTTCAACATTGTAGTTTAAAAGTTATAACTTATTTGAAACACATACAAGTTGATTTTTCAAAACAATAATTTTCCATATTAAAGAATAACTTAGAAATCCATGGAAAACTTAAATTGATTCAAATCATTTGTTCAAATAATCTTACTATGACATCTACACAAATGATTTTGCAACAATAATTGATCATGAATAAACTAACTATGAAAGCTTTGAAATCACAATCAATTGATCATGTATAGAAATGCAATGCAAGAGATATAACTCAAAGTGAACAAAAAGCAAATCTAACATGATGAAATTATAATCAAATGATTTTGAAAACCATGATATGTAACTAGAATGGTGCATGAAGACAAAATCAATTGATCACAAAGAAACAATGCATTTTGATAAATGTAGCTATATAGAAACAAAATGCAAATGCAACATGACCAACAAAATGATTTAAATATAAAGAATAGGTTGGTCAAGAAGGTTCAAGGCCTTAAGGTTTGTCTAAGTATCTAACTTTAGGAATCCACCTAAGGTCTTGGGCTTTGGAGACTAATTTGGAAATTCCACCAACTAGAGGAGATAAGGGTTGAGATCTTTTAGACTTAACGTCAAATCTTTGAGGTTTGACTATTTTAGATTGATAATTAGTCTTTGTAAGTTGGTGTGCCATTTTCTTTTTATTCTTCTCATTTCTTTTAGCTTTTCCTCCCTCTTTTTGCCTTTTGAACTTTAATTTTAACTTTTCAATCTTTTTCAAGAACTCTTTCATTTCTAAGGTTAAAGGAGGAAAAGAGAGAAGTTTCTTGTTGATAAATTTATTTTGGTTTTTAGTCTTTTTAAAATCTATCTTGGATGACTCTTTTTTAAATGATTTAACTTGTTTAAATTTCTTAGAGTCTTCCTTGGAATTCAAAGTCTTACCCTTCATAGAATTAGATTTAACTTTCTTAGGTTCAAAGAGGGGTTTAGACATATGACTTTTCCTTAATTTGCACTCAAATTTGAAATGTCCTACTTTACCACAATAATGACATTTAGTTTTGGACATTGGAGAAAGAGTGCTAGAGAAAGAGGACTCACCTTTCACAAAAGTGTTGGTGAATTTAGGGTCATATGAAGTATACTTATCAAAACCAAGACCCGTCCTATCTCCATGAGATTTACCCAATTTAAATAACTTTTCAAGTCTCTCTTCACTTTGGATAAACTTGCACTCATACTTTTGTTTGTATCCTTCAAGTTGAGTGACTTTGGTTATAAGGATTGAATTTTCATTTTTGACTTTTAATAAATCATTTTCAATTTCCTTATATTTGATTAGCTCTTCATTGGCAAGGTTTAATTTGAAATTAAGTTCATTAACAACATTAGATCCAAGTTCTAAGGTTTTTAACTTACTTTGAACATTAGACATGTTTTCCATGGAAATTGTCAACTTGGATTCTAAATTGATAAAGTCTTTGTCTTGCCTTTTTAATTGATATCTTAGGTTTAAATTTTCATTTTTAAGATCATCATTTCCTATCTTTAATTCATTTAGTTCATCTTTGGTATTAGATAGGTTATATAAAGAGATCATGAACTTAGAGTCTAGACATAGTATTACTTCTTCTTTCTCTCTAAGCTCATCTTTTGAAGAGACTAGCTCTTTGTTTAATCTTTTTTATTCTTCTCTTAATTTATTGTTTTTCTTATTAAGCTCTAGAGATAATGTGTATAATTCTTCATAGGCTTGTTGAAGATCATCTTCATCATATTCTTCTTCTTCATTTAATTCACATTGAGATTCTTTTAATTGAATGTTTGAATCTCCAATAGATGGAAGAATGAGAGGTCTAGGTGAATCTACACAAAAGTCTAAACAATCTAGCTTAGTGGAATCCATATCAAAAGTATTCATTCAAACACAAATCTAGGGTTATAAACTCTAGGTTTTTACACCTAATCAAAAGTTTCAAACACTTGATCCTAAAAGATAGAGCACGAGGCTCTGATACCAATTGAAAGTCCGGGGATCCTAACCCTAGAGGAGGGGGGGTGAATAGGGTGTGCTACAAATAAGACTAATTCTAAATAATTTTAACTTCTTAACATAAACTAGTCACAAGTGATGATTAATCAAACAAGATGCGGAAGCTAATATAAACAATCACCACAAGCATACACCACAACACAAAGGTTTATAGTGGTTCGGCCTCAATGCCTACGTCCACTACCGGCTTGTGATCCAATCACTCCACTGAATTTCCACTATTTATGCTTTTCAATAAGCTAAGCAATAACCCTTACAATGTTTTCTTTCTAGGCCAAACAACAACCTCTCAATGTGCTTTTCTAGGCTAAGCAATAACCTTTACAAGATGCTTTTCTTAGGCTAAGCAATAACCTTTACACAATGCTTTTCTTAGGCTAAGCAATAACCTTTACAAATGAAGATTTCTCTAAGAAGGTGTCTTCACAAAAGAACACTCTAAGAGATACAATTAAAGCTCAAATAAAATGCCTCTTTAATAGGCTGATATGAAGGTGAAATTCAAACTACAAACATACACTAAAATAAGCTAAAGTGTGTGCACAAGTGTATGAATGTGTTACTTCAATCAATTTTAACAATGAAACTCTTAAATGAATGCTTGATGCATTTTAAAATCAAAGCTTAGAAAATGATGATTGAAGGTAAATGCTAATCACATGAAAGATTCACACAACTTAAAGAAATGAACTAAAACAAGTTGTATAAATATTAAAGTCTAAGAACACATGTGAATTAGACAAGAGAGTTAGCAAACCAATCTTAATTTACCAAAGATGATATTTGAGTTTGCTAAACAACTCTTTAAAAGCTTGAAATCATGCATTTATGAAAATACAAAGAATTAAACATGCATAGATTTCAATTTGAATGGAAATCAAAATTACTAGTAAGATGTACCTTTTTAAAACTCAAGCATTTGATTTCCAATAGCCTTCTAGCTTTCTCAACTCATTCCCCTTCTTTTGGCTTCAAAATGGTTCCAAAAGTTCATCCAACAAGCCTCTCAAAAGAGGGGAACGAAATGGGCTTTAAAGCAAAAAACAGCCCAACGGCTAGTTGGCCCGGTCGACCCCATGAGCCCTGGGTCGACCTGGTACACACAACGGCTAGAAAAATGACCGTTGGTGCACAAAGTCCCTGTCGACCTGCAGTGTGCCCGGTTGATCGGCCACACAGGCAGGTCGACCTGGAGCATGCCCAGAATTCCTGATTTAATTGAAACTTGTAACTTTTGAGGGCATCTTCCAGGGGACTTTGAGGCACATATCTCAAGCATGAATTCATGACAGAAAAATGATGAAAACTGAATTTCTAAAAGCATGAACCATTTAAACCAAAGAAAAGATTTGAAACATAATGCAATTGGTAAGCTTGAATAGGTTTGAGCTTAAGGTTAAAACATATGAAAGAAAGAAACATTTAGCTCAAACCTTCATGAAACTTAAGAGACATAACTGATTTGATAAAATTCTTTTCAAAACAAATTGCATCCAAGTTTAAAATCAAAACATGCATAAATCATTAATTCTACAAGTCTAAAATCCAATGCATGTATAAAACAAGATTTCAAGATTTTCTAAAACAATGCATGTATGAAAATACAAATGGTGCTAATATGATAATGCATCCATCAAATTGCAATATACAAAATTCCTAACAAAGAAATCTTAGGAAGAATTGAAGAATTCCAAAATAAGAGGAGAAGACTTTAAGTATAAAAGAAGTTATTTTCTATCACAAAAGATTGGTTGGTGTATTGGTTAGAGCTTGGGTTGGTATGAAATAGGTTATGGATTCAAATCCCAACAATTGCATATATATACATTTTACTCTCCACCCAATCCATATGAAATTATATGAGCCAATTGAAGGACCACGAGTTACAACCAATCAAATGGAATCAATCACAATCTCTTCAATGTTTCTTTAAATTGGAATGTTTTAGTAGAGAAAAAAAAATCTTTTGGCAAGTTAGTATTTTTGCAATTTTATTTTTACATTTAGATTGTAATTAAGAGCTTATTTGTAACTAATCTAGAGAGAGTGTATAATTGAAGATCATTAATGAAGATTTAGAGCTTTTTTGTTATGTTTAGTAACTAAAGCTCTTGGATTAGGCTCTCCTTTTGAAGCTAAGTAA
Organism: Cinnamomum chago; assembly: GCA_038049695.1. NCBI lineage: Eukaryota > Viridiplantae > Streptophyta > Magnoliopsida > Laurales > Lauraceae > Cinnamomum > Cinnamomum chago. The sequence continues at coordinate 53,396,803 of CP142454.1, read as the reverse complement.
TGTGATTAGTTCAATTAGCATGTTTTAATTTAAATTCCCTACTTGTGCCTTGATTGATCAGTAGATTTTAGATCTAATTATGCTAATCTCTCTCATTTCTCATGCTTTATCTCTACACTTGATGCTTGAATAATCTCAACTGATGCTTTGTAATTTGATTAAGTTCTCTCATATAGCATGCTCAAGAGCCCTTATCTTTGATCTTTTGTAACTTGATTTTTATGATTAATTGTTAGGGTAATTAGATTATGATCTAGGATCTTGACCTTTGATTTTCTTTAGTTTGATCTTCATTGTTATATCATCAAAACCAATTAGGTAAGAGATTGCTAATTGGATTGTAGATTTGGGAGTTGAATTAGAACATTCATTGATTGGAGTAATTACATACTTAGTGGATTTTGGATTGCCTGATCATTTTTTTATTATTGTTAATTTAAATCTTTTTTTTATTTTTGATTTTTACTTCTAGATTGTTAGATACACATTTCTCATCACTTGTTTTAAAATCCTACACATTTTACGCCACATCTTCACCTTAAATCTTCAATTTTCAATCACTATTCATCCAATACTTTAGTGTAGCTTGTTAGATTAACTTAGATCTTATTTAATTCATATTTTAGATTGTTAATTAGTTGTTTACATTGCATAATTTATTTATAACGCCCTAATTCTGGATACCGAGCAAACCGCTAAGGTACCCGAAGTTGGCGCACTACTTTCCGAAAAATCCTAGAACTTTCAAGATCGTAGGTCCGCAGTGAGGTCCAATTTAAAACTTTTTAGACAACATAATATCAACGGTTAATAATGCAGAAGCATGTAAATATAGCGGAAGCAAAGTAACAAAAGCGGAAGCAAATATAAGGTATCACATAACTATGTCAAATGTAGCAGGGCTGAAACCCATCCTAAAGTGTCAAAGTTATAAAAATCAAAGGTTTATTACATATTCCTACTACTACCCTGCTCACTACAAAAATCACTTGAAATCCCAAACAAAACAAATGAACTTTCACATCTCAGGTGCCGATTCTCCAACCTCCAGCTTGACCTCTTGGTCGGCTAGTCCCCATCCATAGTCTCCTGCTACGGGCACCTCAACGAGCGAAAGCGCACTGAGGTCGAAACCTAAGCACCAAGAATTGGTCAAATCTAAAGATCTGGCAAGTCACAGTATACAAGTAACATATGATGTATGCATCAAAAGAGTAGAGACAATCATATAGTTAAAGAGAGTAACATGATATAGAATCGAGGCAATTGAGCAAGATAATATAATATCTAATCTAACACAACATGGCACATTCACACAAGATGGATATCGCGGCCCTCCCATAATGAACACAGTCGTGGCCGGGAATCTCACCAGTGCTGGGGAATGACAAGCCCCACAAATCACACTTATTCACTCGGGAGATTGGACACAGTATTACACCGTCCGTCTAAAACATAGCTAATCATGATAGCTCACTCATCACTCAACACTCAAATAGCTCCTACTAGTGATGATCAGTCACAAGGCTAAGCTTAGAACAACTGAGTGAAAGTCTATGCCGACTCAAGGAAATAATATAGGTCTATATCTGCTAGGCTTTGCCTTGCGTGAACAAGGTCCTAACAAAGTCCCTAAGAGGTCCAAGTATCAATCCAGTCCATGGATCACAATCCAACTCCAAGTCCAATAATTGGATCCATACCAAGGCCCACCAAATACATGGCCTGGTCTAAAACAACCCAAATCAAGTAACAAGTCCTTTTCTAATGATAACCAGTCCATTCTCATCCATAATGAGTTATAAGTCCATAATAATCAATATCTCCAACCTAGGGTATTACACATCCATACATAGGCCATAAAAGGGCCCGCCTAGCCACAGACACGGGTTAATGTTCACCCAAACACATCATCAGGTCACCTTTCAGTAGTCCTAGGTTTAGGTCATTCATTTTCCATTTAATTAGCAGTTATAAGCAATAGTAAGGATATAAGAGTGACAGTAATGCAATAAGTGAAATCAACCTCCAAATACGGGAATCAACGGGAAATAACGAAAGTACATCCTAAGTATTAGTCCACCTTTAGGTCCAGGTTCATCTCAGGTAATTTAATCTCTAAATAAAGTCTCGGATGCCAATGGATACTGTGTTTGGTGCTCCAGAAGTTACGAGCATCATCGACAACGTTTAAGGATCGAATCATCATAGAATACACAATCTAAACCCTACTTAGTCGTCCCCACGAGTCAAGGTTGAGCTACACCATTGAGTCGAGCTTGGCACATTGATAGAAGTCTATTTGGATGGTCAATGGGCACCACAAGTGATCGCAACCTTAGAATAGCTGAACTCAGAAATCTCAGTCTGTAGTGTGGCAGGTCGACCTGGCTAGGGTTGGGTCGACCTGCTATGCTACAGATCAGGGACTGAGACTTGATTTGCACTCTAGGATTTCCAGTGTATCCAGTTGACCGGGTGGCCAACCAATTAACCTGGTACACGAGTTTACCTAGGTTGAGCAGGATGCAGGTCATATCTCAGGACCTGTGATTTTCAGTGTCCTCGGTCAACCCGGCACGGGGGCCGGTAGACCACGCACACTGGTTTCTGAGTTTGATGGAAATTTATGGCTCTCAGTTAATCCCCTATGGATCATGTGTCTTTGGTTGACTGAGAGCAAAGTCTGGTCGATCGAATACACTAGACCTGTAAAACCTGCAGGTCTTTAACTAGGACTTGGTTTTTCTAAAATTTCAGTGTGCTCAGTCGACTTGACTGCAAGTCGGTCTACCGAGTACATGCAATCTGCAGAATTCTAGATTTCTGGATTTTCTTCTCCTTCAATCCAATGTCCATCAAAACCCATCCAATCTCACCCAATCATCACAAGATCATCATAAAACATGAAAATCACTTTAATACACCCCCCATCATCTACACATGGACCATTGATCTTCCAAATGAGATGAAACTCATCCATCAATGGCCAAAACCAAAGAAAACAGGCTCAAAAGATAGATCTAAGCATTCATACATCAATTGAATTGAAATTACAGAATCAAGAGAAGGAAAACGTGTTATCTATGCTAAATGGGTATATTGCACTTGCCTCAATCCAATTGCAAGAAGATAAAGAGAGAAAAGAGAAGTCCAAGCTCCAAAAATGCAAATCCAAGGAAATAAGGAGAGAGAATCTAGAGAGAGAAAGAGAGAAATCTAAGGAAATTCAACTAGAAGATGAAAAGTACATTGATTAGAAGAGAGAGGTGAGATATATAAGATAATTGAGATCTTTAGGAGAGATTGTAGTTGAGGTTGTTATAGATGATCACCTTCTTCTTCTTACTAGAGCTCTAGATCTAGGGTTTTAGAGAGAGAAAGGGAAGAGATGGGGGAATTGGAGGGAAATGAGGGAAGTAGAGAGAAAAGAGAGGGAAATGAAAGTGAAAGATGGTAGCCAACGTAAGACATGGGATGGGGTAGTATTTATAGGTTGAGGTTGGGCTAGGTACTAAAATACCCTTTTAGTTTGAATAGGATTAGGGATAAGGCCATGGGTAGTTTGGTCTTTAGGCAAGGATTCTAGAAGGTTCTCAAGTGGAAAAACCCCTCCTATTAATACTAATTACTATCTAGGGCCTCTAGCTAACTAACTAACTCCAAAATTATAAAAGACACCCTATGAATTCTATAAATTACCCAAAGGGCCTAAATAGGAAAATACATATCTACCCTTACTAATCCCTATTAATTAGTATGATTAGATACTAAAGGCTATAAAATAGTATTCAACTTCAAAAGTGAGGGTCCACAAGGGGTGGGGCCTTACATTACTCCCTCCTTTAGAACATTTGGTCCCCAAATGTAAAAACAAAGTAAGAACATATCTACGGTAGAAGACGTGGATAGTCCTTCATCACCTGGTCATGCAACTCCCACGTAACCTCCTCTGGAGTGTGATGCTCACACTGAACTTTCACCCACTGAATGGTTCGGTTCCCGAGCACTTTCCCTTTGGTGTCGATGATAGCAACTGGTTTGGCGACGTATGGAGCTTCTGGCTGAATATCAAGTGGCTGATGCTGTAGAATATGAGTAGGGTCCTCCACGTACTTTTTCAGCATAGAGACATGAAAGAAGTCGTGCACTCCTGACAACTCCGGTGTAATTGAAGCTTGTAAGCGACATCTCCGATCTTGGACTTGATCTCGAACGGCCCGACGTATCTCTGCGCTCTCAGCTTACGCTTTTCACCGAACTCTGGCTGGTGAAACCTTCAAGAACACCTTATCTCCCTTCTAGAACTTGAGAGGTTTGCGCCTGTTGTCTGCATAGCTCTTCTGTCAATTGCAGCTGATTTTCAGATTCTCAACTATCTGCCGGATCTTCTCACCAGTGTCGCTAGCAATAGATGGTCCGTGGAAACTCCTGACACCAACCTCCTCCCAACAGACTGGTGTCTTACATCTCCTGCCGTACAGAGCCCTGAAAGGTGCCATCTTGATGCTCGAATGGTAGCTTTTGTTGTAAGCAAACTTGCAAAGTGGCAAGGAATCTTCCCAGTTCTCTTTGTAGTCTAAAACACAAGCTCTCAACATGTCCTCTAGTGTCTGATTGGTGCGCTTAGTCTGTTCATCTGTCTGAGGATGATAAGAGGTGCTGAAACTCAACTTAGTGTCCAACGCTTGCTATAGACTCTCCCAGAAATGTGAAGTGAAACACGGGTCTCTGTCCGAAACAATCAAAGCTGGAACTTCATGCAAAGAGACAATCTCGTCCACATATAACTTAGCAAGAACATCGAGTCCTGCTCTCATCAGAACTGGCAAAAAATGGGCTTACTTAGTCAGTCGGTCCACAATCACCCAAATGCCATCACTACGTCTTCGGGTAACTGGAAGTCCTGCAATGAAGTCCATGGTAATGTGCTCCCATTTCCACTAAGGTATCTCGAGCTGGTGAAGTAATATTGGAAACTATTGATGTTTGGCCTTAATCTGCTAACACGTCAAGCATCTGAAAACATAGCTTGCGATCTCTTTCTTCATGTTATTCCACCAGTAGTAGCTCCTCAGGTTCTAGTACTTCTTGGTGCTGCCTGGGTAAATCGAATATTTGCTGTGATGCATGCGCATTTGATAGGATCTCGTCCTTCAGCCCCTAAATGTTTGGCACACACAATCTGTCCTAATAGTAGAGCACTCCACCAATCAATATGAACTCTGGCGTTTGGTCAATCTGCTCGATCACTCTGACAAGCCGGGGATCGTTGCGTTGACTGTCCTTGATCTTTCCAAGCAACTCTAGTTCCCATGCGGACATGGTAGCAATCATAACTCTGTCGCTGAGCGGTTGAAACTAAACATCTAAGTCACTGAAGAGATCGGTCCACACACCCTCTGCTACTAGAAAATTGACGAAGGCAGTCTTTCTCCTCAAAGCGTTTGTCACGACGTTCGCCTTACTCGGATGGTATTTGATAGGGAAGTCGTAATCCTTGATGTACTCCATCCATTTCCTCCATCGGTTGTTGAGGTCGCTTTGGGTAAACAGCTACTACAAGCTGCGATGGTTTGAATGAACTTCGAGCTTCTCCCTATAGAGATAGTGTCGCCACGTCTTCAATACAAAGACAACTGCTGCAAGCTCTAAATCGTGAGTAGCACAGTTCTTCTTGTGCTCCTTCAGTTGGCGTGATCCATAGGCAATGACCTTCCCCTCCTGCATCAAAACATAACCAAGACCGGTCCCTGAAGTGTCGGTGAAGACATCAAATCCACCGCTACCAGTAGGCAAAGACAATATCGGTGTTGTCGTCAGTCTCTCCTTCAACTCCTGGAAGCTGTTCTTGTAAGCATCTGACCACACGAACGGTACATCCTTCCTCGTTAGCTTGCTCAACGACGCTGAAATCGTAGATAAGCTCTTGACGAATCTGCTATAGTAGCATGCTAAGCCGAGAAAACTCTGAATCTTTGTGCCCAAAGAAAACTACGTGCTCTAGCCAGAACTCGCACTTGCTGAGCTTTGCGTACAACTGATTGTCGCGCAACAACTATAGAGACGTCCTCAAATGCTACCGTGCTCCTCTCTGGACTTCGAGTAGACTAACACGTCGTCGATGAACACCACTATGAAGCTGTCGAGGTATGGAGCGAAGATCTTGTTCATAAGGCCATGAACACTGTTGGCACATTCGTCAATCTGAACGGCATAATGAGGAACTCATAGTGGCCATATCATGTATGAAATGATGTCTTCTACACATCCTAATCTTTGACTCGCAACTGATGATATCCCGATCTCAAATCTATTTTTGAAAAGTGTTGAGCACCCTGAAGCTTTGAATTGCTTCCATTGTCTTCAATCAATCTTTGATTCAAGCAGTCCATCTATAAAAACAAGAATAATCAAGAAACCCTATTTTGTTCATATCCTAATGAATTTTTCAACACTCAATTCCATTACAACTACCATTTTCTCTTAATATTTTTGTCATTCATTTGATTATGTTGAACCATAGATTAACATTTTGAATTTTCTGAAAACAAAAAATGGGCTGTTTTTTCATTGTGATTCCATTAACCATACATTCTATAGACCTTTGATTGTTGTTTTGTTGATCTGACGGGCTGATTTTTAAAGGAGAAAACATTGACATGGAGATACTCTCAAACTTCTCCAACCAATCATAGACGACTTCTATACATGTTGACTTAACTTGGGTTGCCAACCCAAGATTTTATAAATTAGGGTGCATTTGGCATCGTGCCATTTGGATGTTCCCACGAGATAATGGTGGAGAAACATGTTTGGTATGTGTAAATGATTGTTCCGAAATTTTTTCTCATGGGAAGGAATCTCAAAATCTTAACCTGCCAGCATAAGAAAGTTGGAATAAAAAAACTTTATTTTTTTTAATAAACAACTTGCTAGCACAATTGTTTCTTTCCTATCTCTTGCCTTTTAAAGAATATCATTCAAAGATTCTAAATACTCTCACTTATCCTAAATATAGGCCCCAAGTACACAATCCCAAAGGAGGTGGCCCCACTTTATAATTCCTAGAAGTGGGTCACATGGTCACAATCACAAAAGGTGGGTCCCTATTATAATTCTATAATGGTGGGACCACATTATAAATCGTTTATAAAGGTAGGCATCACATTGTAATTTCTCTACGTAGGTCCCGTGTCCACAATCATATTTTAATGGTGGCCCCATGTTCGGATTTCTAAATGTGGGTACCACATTGTAATTTTTTAAAGGTGGGTCCCGTGTTCACAATTAACAAAAAGTATGGCCCCACATTTTAATGATGGCCCATGTTCGGATTTCTAAATGTAGGTACCACTTTGTAATTTGTTGAAGGTGGGTCCCGTGTTCATAATTAACAAAAGGTATGGCCCTACATTATAATTCCTATAAAGGTGGGCCCAAATTGTAGATTTTATAAATGTCCATGTTCTAATTTTTAAAGGTGGGCACTACATTCTAATTTCTAAAGGTGGACCATGTGTCTACCATTACAAAAAATGTGGCTCTACTTTGTAATTCATAAAGATGGGTCACCTGGTCTCGTTTACAAAAGGTGAACCCACATTGTAAATCTTATAAATGTGAGCCTATATTCTAATTTTAATTTCTAAAAGTGGATCTCATATTTACATTTGCAAAAAGTTGGCCCACATTATAATTCCTATGAAGGTGGGCCCACATTATAAATCCAATGGATACGGATTCCATGTTCTAATTTTTAAAGGCAGGTACCACGTTGTAACTTCTACATGTGAGTCCTATATATGATAATAATAGTACTGCAAACAATAAAAGGTGGGATCCGACATTGTAAATCCTATTTTTGCTCTTTGGAGTAAAACTTTTATAATGTTACCAAACAAGCTCCGTACAGTATATTTTTATAAAGTAATTTAATATAATATTGCCAAACAAGTTCTATAGAGTATAGACTCGGCACAACCTTATCTCAGCACAACCTAATCCAAGCACAAAATTGTAAACAACACGAAAACGATGCCAAACAGGCCCTAAGTCTATATCTTCTCCAGTATATTTTGATTCAAGATATTATTATTGGTCTTTCGACTGAAAACAATCCACATTCCATGGTGGTTTGCCAATCAACCAGTTAACTATACTAAAATGAGTTTTGTAGATGTCACAGTGAGGTCATTGGGCTATTCTTATGTTTGAGCATCCTGAATATGGGTTATGTTTCATGGCCCATTTGTTTGTACGAATTCTAAGAAATTATCATATCCAAATAGCTAAAATTGAAGGAAAAGAAAGGAATAATATTCCTTTGGTGAAAAGTGATTATCCAGCCATTATCATAGTAAATCAAAATCTCAAGAAAGTAAGATCCTATCTACATCTCTTAACTTATGCCCTTAACGAGTCACCTTTTTAATCTTCTTCGTCGAAGCCAGTTTATCATAAATTCCTATCAACTCTAAGCGAACGAATTATACTATATTAAGCTGAAGGATTTTTTAGGTGATTTTGACCATAACTTATAATTTTGACGGAGAGTTATAACTCCCCACTTCCAATATGTAACCGCTCATCTCCACTTTCAACATGTAACCACTCATTTCCTCCACTTCATGTAACCAACTATTCTATTCAGATTCATTTTTGTGTAAAAACTTCATTTCTATCCCTATTAGAATCACCAAACCATTGTCATGAGTTTTTGAGGATTGGTTTTGAAAACTGAGTTTTTCTTGTTAAATTAGTAACTATACTTTTTAGTTATTGGTGATGATGGGTTTTTGTGCCAGTGAACCCTTATTATTAAATTAGTAAATATACTTTTTAGTTATTGGTGAGCATGAGTTTTTATGCCAGTGAACCCTTATTGCTCTTCTTTTTGGTATTCATCCAATGGGTCCCAACACCCAAAGGCTAGAGTTACAATGCATCCAAACATAAAGTGAAAATCAGCGTCCGGATCATAGCACCACTACTAGAAAAGTGACTTTTAGCAGCCGCCAAAAGCCGTCGCTAAAAGTAGACTGGCGGTCGCTAATACTCATTAGCGACCGCTCCGCAACCGACGCAAAAAATTCGTCGCTAAAAGTATTACTGGCGGTCGCTAATGTTCTTTTGCGGCCGCAGTGTTGCGGTCGCAAAAAATTCAAAAAAAAAAAAATTGGACTATTAGCGACCGCCATAGCGGTCGCTAATACTCGATATGGCGGTCGCTAATACATTTTTTTTTTAATTTTTCTTTTTTTTTTAATTTTTATAGTATTAGCGACCGCCAGTAAGTGCCAGTGGCGGTCGCTAAAGCTAGTCAATTTTTTTTTTTTAAATCCATATTTTCTCAAATTTTTTCCCACTTTTTGTACCTATATCTGTACCTGAGTATATACGACTACTACCATCATTTAAAATTACAAATAACAAAACCTGAATATATACAACTACTACCATCAATTAAAATTACAAATAACAAAAGAAAGTCATATATTAATTACATTCAAAACATTACAAAAGTTTCAATAAATTATATCCATTACAATTACAGGAAAAAAAAATTTCCATGCAGGGTGCCGTGGTATATCCGATGCTCTCAAACCTGAACAGAAAAAGAAAAATAAATATTAATAGATAAGTATAAAAATTGGCAATTTATACTAATTATAAGAAAATTAAAAATTAAAATTTTAACCAACGTTTCAACATTACGAGCAATCCGGGAGTCGGAATCTCGTTTCGTCAGTTCCTGCAAGTCATGAATAACTACGGGCCCGTGCTCGTCAAGTTTCACGGGCAACGGAGCCCGTTTGCTCGTTTTCTAATTTTTAAGTTATAGTTCTAACTTAAACCTACGTTTCAACTGTACGAGTAATCCAGGAGTCGGAATCTTGTTTCGTCAATTCCTGCAAGTCATGTAGGACTAGGGGCCCGTGCCCGTCAAGTTTCAAAGGCAACAGAGCCCGTTTGCTCATTTTGGGCGCCTGGAGGCTCGTTTTTTAAGTTTTAAGTTAACGTTTTAACTAAAACCTACATTTCAACTTCACGAGCAATCCGGGAGTCGGATTTTCGTTCCGTCAGTTTCTATAAGTCAGGAATAAATAGGGGCCCGTGCCCGTCAAGTTTCACGAGCAACGGAGCCCGTTTGCTCTTTCTGTGCGCCTGAAGGCTCGATTTCTAAGTTTTAAGTTAAGGTTTCAACATTACGAGCAATCCGGGAGTCGGAATCTCGTTCCGTCAGTTCCTGCAAGTCATGAATGACAAGGGACCCGTGAACATCAAGTTTCACGGGCAATGGAGCCCGTTTGCTAATTTTGGGCGCCCGGAGGCTCAATTTCTAAGTTTTAAGTTAACGTTCTAACTTAAACCTACGTTTCAACATTACGAGCAATCCGGGAGTCGAAATCCCGTTCCGTCAGTTTCTACAAGTCATGAATGACTAGGGACCCATGCCCGTCAAGTTTCACGGGCAACGGAGCCCGTTTGCTCATTTTGGACGGCCGGATGCTCGATTTCTAAGTTTTAAGTTAACGTTCTAACTTAAACCTACGTTTCAACATTACGAGCAATCCGGGAGTCGGAATCCCGTTCTGTCAGTTCCTACAAGTCATGAATGACTAGGGGCCCATGCCCGTCAAGTTTCACAGGCAACGGAGTCCGTTTGCAAGTTTTGGTCGCCCGGATGCTCGATTTCTAAGTTTTAAATTAACGTTCTAACTTAAACCTACGTTTCAACTGTACGAGCAATCCGGGATTCGGAATCCCGTTCCGTCAGTTCCTACAAGTCATGAATGGCTAGGGGCCCATGCCCGTCAAGTTTCACAGGCAACGGAGCCCGTTTGCTCTTTTTGGGCGCTCGGAGGCTCGATTTCTAAGTTTTAAGTTAACGTTCTAACTCAAAGTTGTGAAATTTGGGTCACAACTTTGGTTGGGATGGCCCACTGGATTTGCATCAGAAAACCTAATTAATAATGATAAAATCCAATCCTATGTCCAATAAAAAACTTAAAATATGAGTAAGTAGCTTGAAACATAAAGACTACCACTGTCAGTGGTGCTTTAGTAATCACCTTATAGAAAGCATCATCTGTCTGAGCATCAGGCCATATCTTTGCATCTAGATCAATTATCGATCCACCTTCTAGATTTGTAATAACGATCTAAATTCACAGAAAGAATCAATAAATAACACAGATAATTTGGATGACTTCTTTTTTCAAAGAGGTTCACCCCATATTACAAATAAGGATATTACAAGATAAATAAATGAAATATCATTAGTAGGACACATATAAGAGGTAGAGTTTGATATTCTTTCAAGTATAATTTCCCCCCCTCCTGGAATATAATTCCCCCCCCCCCCCCCCCCTCCTCGACTATTTAGCTGAAATATCATTAGTAGGACAAATATTTAGATTTGATGAACTCCAGATTATGTAACCAAATACCATAGCACATAGCATATACCTTGGGGTCTTTTTTCCTCTCGCTTTATAGTGTCCTTTTCTCCATAAAATGCTCTGTTCCATACACCTTCAAATTAACCAAATTACCTAGAGCAGCTCTGAAGATCTCCACAGTTAGTTTTTCATATCCAACCTATGCAATTATCAATGCAAACATTACTAAAGGATTCAATGGGTCTAACAAACCCATGAGAATAAAATAATTATGCAGCTTTTCACAAGAAGCAAAATGGCGGTCAGTTTCTATATAGACTATGAGACATGAGAGCTTAAAGGCACACACATTTACTTTTAACTTCAGCATTAATTAACTACTAGAAAGATGTCAGACCTTCAGAAATGACTCTATGCCATGCATTAAGTTGATCAATGGATCACAATTGCATAAACATGAAACATGTTACATATAATGGTTCTATAAACAAATCTACTTAAGACTCCATTCATGTAACCAATTAAATCAGTTTCTCTTGGGGCTCAACAAAGGGCTGAACTAGTTTTATCTCTAATAGTAGAATGTTTCAGCTATATCCTATTGCATACTTCTTTGCTTGGAAATATGCATCCTATAGGCTATAAAACTGCCAATGACACTAATAAGAATGTAAGCCTGACCAAACCAACGACCAACTATTAACATAAAAAAAATTCATTTGATAGGGGGTGTAAGAAACAAATTTACCCCCGACATTTTTGGGACAAAGGAAACAATTGATTATGATGACGCGCGCGCACCCACATACACAGCGCCCTAAAGGATTTGATGATTATGATGATGATGATGAAAATGTAAAAAGTACCAAAAATAAGTAAACAAGTCAAGATATCAAAATAAAACACTAATAAAATTATAGCAAAATAAAATGCGATGAGGGGACTCATACTGTGTAATAACACAACAATTGGGAGTTAAACATGCACATTAGCAGACAACTGAAATTTAATGGGGCATATAACTTTTTTTCCTAGTTATGTGAACTGTTATTGCTGGTGGGTCAAACTCAGGTCCATCGCTTGGACGACTTGCTGCTTTTTAATCCATAAATGCTGCCGTTACATAGATTACTAAAACCAGAACTTCCTCGAGGTAATCAAAGAACAGAAAAATCAAAATGCAACTAATAAAAGGACAGTAAAACTAGATGCAACTGACAATGGAAAGCTACAACAAACTAAAAACAGAGGTTGCAAGGACTTACTGGTTAATAGCTTGAAGATAATGAATCACATTTGAACTTTGCCTTTTAGCCAGCAGCTAGAACGAAGCAGCATGACAGCAAAAGTTTTTTTTAGATTAAAAATAAATGATGCAATTAAAAGGGAAGAAGGGAAAGACTTAATTGTGATATAAGAACTTTCGCTTTAGAGCCTGCCCCTACCCTTCGCCAAGCTTGCACAATGTCAGATTCCACACCATGTAATCCATGCCGAACTTCCTAAAAACAAGTCAGCATTTAGCAACATTACAACAAAAACTATTAAAAATAGGCCTTTTATGTTGGCAACATAAAATTGTACTCTTACATTGCTAGATGATATTAACATGTAAAACACCTTACTAAAGTAGCGTTGGAGCAAGCATTCCTTTAGTACGCCGCACATACCATAGAAGTAGAGCAAGTTCAACAACACCTGTAAACTTGCAATGTTTTTATCTGAATCAAATACTAAAAGATTGTGAAATACACATTCATTTTCTCAAAATCAAGAAGAAGCTAGCTATGGACCAAAAGCCTAATAACAAAAGGCAATATGGTGCTCAAGAGAAGCTAACAGAAATATAAATTTCTTTCACTTGAGAACTATTAATAGAAACATGGGAAGCCCAAGTTTCACATTGTCCCCTGCATCATAGTACCCTCCTACTAGATCAACCTGAAAAAGAAAAGAAAAGAAATTGTATCGATTCATTGTACAGTTCATATAAGACATGTTTCCTACCCTAGAATTACCTCCATCAGACTAAGTAGTGTTTAAAATTGGCATGTTTCCTACCCTAGAATTACCTCCATCAATGTCAACTACTGTAAATCTATAAGACAACAGAACAAGCAAGAAATGGAAATCTAAAGATGGAGTTCTAACTAAATGATTCCTAGAAATATCTGGCAACTTGCAAGACTAAAATGTAGCCTTTCAAGAAGTATCTATCGCTCCGTCATCATCTAAGCCTAAGATCTTTCTGAATGAAACACTTAGTGCATCAATCTAATTTCAGTTCAAACAACAAATCACAGATAACTTCACCATAAATGAAATTGCTGAATACAAAGAACCCTCCCATTTGAATAGATCACATGTAAAGTATGGAATGTGTTTTTTAATATATAGACACCACTATGAACCTTACATGAACATGAAAAACAATCAATATCTCAAACTTCAAACTTCGAAAGTGTTCTTAATTTAAAACAACACGAATGTGTTGAAATAGATATGCAACATTATGAATTTCACATGAATATGGTTTTTTAAAAGATTCAATATCTCAAACCTCAATCTTGGAATGTGCTTAAATTTGTAGAAGACAAAAACCTCTCTCAACTACTCAATGTGACCTCTATTATACTACTGTTGGAACTCCATGATTCTCTCTCCCAGTTTCACTTGGTATTCCAACAAATAATGCTGGTTTAGCTGGCATTAAAAATTGTCATTTTATATGAGATCTTGTTTCAATGTGCTCATCAGCGCTTGACTATTGACTCAGGGATGTGGATCATCCAAGCACATTAGCATGGTGTACTCATCTAGTTCAACCTAGAGTTTGAAACAAAACTTCACAGGAGGATAGATCCAATGTAAATCCAACTTTCTAAGGTGGTCCGAGCTGAACTCCAGTTCTATGAGGCTGGATTGGGCCCCACCTTTGATCAATGAAGCCCTTTTTATACCCTTTTAATTCAGTGATTTGGCATCATAACCAATTTTACATTAATTGAATCTTCAATAACAATTGGGCTTAATCTCAAGGTTATATATGGTTAAGATAGTATTAATTTAAGGTTGTTAAAACAGAAGCTAGAAAAATACGATGGGACTGATTTTTTGGCTTGACCTTGTCAACGAGGCAACTACCATTGAGAGACATGTGTTTTAGTGGTCTCCCATCAATGCATATTTCACACCACAGAAAATGTACCAAACATCCAAACCCAGCATAAAAAGAAAAATCTAGATTACAAAACAATAGACCTACCAGTATAACATAATCAAAAGCGACTGTCAATCCAAAATCAAGAAACACGTGCCAAAAAAAAAAAAAAAACCCCAAAACAGATCTCATCATCCCAAAAAAAAAAAAGGGAAAAGTAGCCAAGACCTGCATGCAATTACACACCGATTTCGACTCTGAGGCCCAAATAACTATTGTCTATTAAATGACATTTCCTTTAAAAAATAAATTATGAAAAGGAATTAAAAGAAGATTAAGATGTTAGGTATTTTGTATTTGCAATTTGATGGATGCATTTGCACTTTAGCATCATTTGATATTCACACACATGCATTGATTTAAAATATCTTGAAATCTAGTTTTATACATGCATTGGTTTTTAGATTTGGAAAAGTTTGTGGTGTATGCATGTTTTGGTTTTAAACTTGGATGCATTAGTTTTGAAACCCAAACTCTTTTGAGAACCTATATCCTTGTGCATTATATTTGGAAAATCATCTTGAGTTTGTAGGTTTGAGCCTTGCATACATTCTTCACAAAAAGAATCATTTTTGTATGCATTTTCATTTGAAAAGAGTTTTATCAAATCAAGCTAGCCTTTGGTTTTAAACCTTTGAATCATTTTAGGCTTTGTGTGTTTCATGTTTTTAAATGTTTTAAAACATGTTTTTAAGCTTGGTTTAGTGACCCACAAAATTCTACAAAGAAAATCTTCAAAATGCAAAAGTTGGAATTTTTGGGGAGTCCCGGCAGTGTTGCCGGTCGACCGAGAGGCAGGTCTCGGTCGACCGAGACAACTGGAGGTATTTCTGCAGTTTCTGAACTGAAACCTCCAACGGTCAGATTTCTGACCGTTGTGCCTTCCCGGTCGACCGAGACCCCTTTACCGGTCGACCGAGAACTAGCCGTTGGCAACTTTTTGGCTATAAAGTCCATTCATTTCCAACCTTTTTCAAGGCTTGAACCATGAACCTTTGAGAGCATTTTGGAGCCATTGAAAGGGGATAAAGTTGGAAAGGCTAGAAGGTCATTAGGAGAGCTAAAGCTTGGATCAATGAGTTAAACAACCAAGTAAGCTCTACCTTTTGTTAATCATAGTTTTCATGTTTTGCTTAAGCTATTGGTAAATGGTTTTGTACATGATAACTATGATGTGTAGAATCCTTTCTTCTTCTAATCTTTGGTCTAATTAAGATTGGATTCTTCACATTAGGTTTCAATCCAAGTTGTTTTTAAAACTTACTTAATCATGCTTATCCAAAGTCTTTGATTTCCTTTAATGCATGATTCTTTGTCTTGGTTGAAACTTGCTTGTTGTTTTCATTCATTTAAACATTAGTAAAATCTATTTGTTTTTGAAAACAACATTGCACATGCATCACATGTTCTAAGTTAGTCTTTTTCTTACAACTTGTGATTCTTGATTTTCATATCATAAACAAGTTATTTAACATACATGTGATTTGCATTAGACTTCATTCAAATCTTTTATATGTCTTAAACTTTGAATTGCTTTGAGCATACATATGAATGAGCCTTCATTTTAAACTTGATTGAAGTCATCACACACACACCTCATAAGCATACATCTTTGCATTCATAGAGTGTTTGTGTGAGTTTGTTATTCACTTTCATATCCGCCTATTTAGAGGCAATTTACTTGAGCTTAAATTGTAATCTCTTAGAGTGTTGAGTAAACACTTCCTTAGAGAATTATTGATTTGTAAAGGTTATTGCTTAGCCTAAGAAAAGCATCTTGTAAGGTTATTGCTTAGCCTAAGAAAAGCATTTTGTAAAGGTTATTGCTTAGCCTAGAAAAGCACATTGTAAGGTTGTTGTTGAGCCTAGAAAAACAACATTGTATAGGTTATTGCTTAGCCTTTGAAAAAGCATACTTAGTGGAAATCCGGTGGGGTGATTGGATTCACAAGCCGGTAGTGGATGTAGGCATTGAGGCCGAACCACTATAAACATTGGTGTTGTGGTGCATGCTATGTGGTGATTGTATTTGTATTAGCTTCCGCATTTTGTTTGTTAATCACCACATGTGACTAGTTTTGTTTAAGAAATTAAAATTGGTTTAAATTGGTCATAGTTGTAGCTCACCCTATTCACCCCCCCCTCTAGGGTTAGGATCCCGTGGACTTACAATTGGTATCAGAGCCTCGTGCTCTATCTTTTAGGATCAAGTGTTTGGAACTCTTGATTAGGTGTAAAAACCTAGAGTCAAAAACCCTAGAGTTGTCATTGCATGAAAATCATTAGGATGGACTCCTCTATGCTAGACTTTGTAGATTCTTCTAGACCCCTCATTCTTCCTTCGTATGGAGATTCAAACATTGAAATTAAAGAATCTCAACTTGAATTAAAAGAAGAAGAATTTGATGAACTTGAAGCCTATGAGGAATTGTACACATGGTCCTTAGTGGTTTCCAAGAAAAATAAAAGATTAAAAGAAGAATCTAAAAGGCTAAACCAAGAATTAGACTCTTCTAAAAATGAACTTAGAGAAAAAGATGAATTTATAAATTGTGTAGAATCTAAGTTCATGATCTCTTTGAATAACCTATACAATGCTCAAGATGAACTAAAAGAATTAAAGATAGGTTATGATCATCTTAATAAGGAAAATCTAAATCTAAGAGATCAATTACAAAGGCAAGATAAAGACTTTAACAATCTTGAATCTAAATTGACTATCTCTAAGGAAAATTTATCTAATGCTCAAGATGAATTAAATGAGATTAAGATAAATTGTGATGAGCTTAAAAATGAAAATTTGAACCTAAGAGATACAATTAAAAGACAAGATGAAAACATTAACTATTTAAAATCCAAGTTGACAATTTCCAATGAAAATTTGTCTAATGCTCAAAGTAATTTAAAAACTTTAGAACTTGGATCTAATGTTGTTAATGAGCTTAAATCTAAGTTAAAACTTGCCTATGAAGAGCTAAACCTTTTTAAGGGAATTGAAAATGATCTAACAATAGTTAAAAATGAAAATTCAACCCTTAAAACCCAAGTCACTCAACTTGAAAGCTATAAACAAAAGTATGAGTGCAAGTTTACCCAAAGTGAAGATAGACTTGAAAAATTATTTAAATTGGGTAAACCTCATGGAGATAGGACGGGTCTTGGTTTTAATAAGTATACTTCACATGACCCTAAATTCACCAACACTTTTGTGAAAGGTGAGTCCTCATTCTCTAGCACTCTCTCTCAAATGTCCAAAATTAAATGTCATTATTGTGGTAAAGAAGGACATCTAAAATTTGAGTGCAAACTAAGAAAAAGAAGCTATGTGTCTAAGCCCATCTTTGAACTAAAGAATGGAGAATCAAAACCTATGAAGGGTAAGACACTAAAAATCAAGAAAGACTCCAAAAAGACTAAACAAGTTAAATCTATTAAAATGGAGTCTCCTAAAATAGATTCTAAGAAGTTTAAACAAGTTAAACCAAACTTGAAAGAATCTATGAACAAAAAGCTTCTCAACCTATCTCCCTTATATAAACCTATGAAAGAACTTTTGAATAAAGTAACCAAGTTAAATTTAAAATTCAAAAGTCAAGTAAAGGGAGAAAATAAGAAGAAAAGAAAAGTGAAACAATCCCCAAAGAAACAAACTCACCAACATCAAAAGACTAATCACCAATCCAAGCAAAATTTAGTCAAATCTAAATATCATGGTGATAAGTTTAAATTGAAAATTTATCAAGTTAAATCTCCTATAGTTGGTGAGACTTCCAAACTAGACCTCAAAGTTCAACCCTCCCAAGACCTTAGGTGGATTCCTAAAGTCATTTACCTAGTCAAACCTTAGGGTCTTGGACCTCATTGACCAACCTATTCTTTAATAGTTAAATCACTTTGTTGGTCATGATTGCATTTGCATTTTGTTTCTTTTAGTTACATTTATTAAAATGCATTGCTTATTTATGATCATTTGATTTTGTCTTCATGCACCATTCTTAGTTACACTTCATGGTTTTCAAAATCATTTGATTATAATCTCTTCATGTTAGATTTGCTTTTTGCACTCCTTGAGTTATATGTCTTGCCTTGCATTTCTACATGATTAAATTGTTTGTGACTTTAAAGGCTTTCATAGCTAATTTAGTCATGATCAATTGTTGTATGTTGTTTGCATCCTTGCTTGTTTATTTACATTCTTTATATATGCAAATGACTTTTGGTTCCATGTATGGTTGTGATCTTAGTTTCATTTGTAGAAACCATACTAGAACCCAAATCCATCCTCTATGCCTTATAGTCATTTCTTTATGGATGGTTATGATGTTGATTCATGTAGATTCTCTTGGAGTCATCCTTATACATGTTTCAACTTCATAGTAATGTTCTTGATCATATGAACCTATTTGAAATCCATTTCTTGTATTTCATAGTTATATCTCTTGTTTGATGGATTTCTTAGTGTTGAATTCATATGATCTAGACACTTTGGAAATTGCATGCATTACAAAGCTTTATCCTTTTGCATTGCAATTTGCCTTGTTCATCACGATGCTCTTTAGGAATATCATTAAAAGTGATGAATATGCATTTATGATGCTTGATGGAAGTGTATCAGTTCTTCCATCAGTACAAATCCACCTTCCAGAAAAGAAAAAAAAAAGCAAAAAGGGAAAAATTGTGCATTAAGATTTTACTATCTTTTACTCAATGAAGAAAACAACGAGAACTTTGAGGATCACAGCCAACTGCATGAAATTGCATCACCGATTTTTCTCCATCATTCATTCAACAACATTAACAAACAACAACAAATAAATCAAATGAAAAAAAAAATTAAAACATGCCAGCAGCTGTAGCAAGATTGAATGGTGCGAGCAAAAACAGGGTTTCCTACACTCAATACACAAAAACAACAACAGGAAAAAAATTTAAAAAAAAATCTGTAACTGTATACATATAGATAATTCAGATCACAGCCAACTGCATGCAATTGCATCACTGATTTTTCTCCATCATTCATTCAACAACATTAACAAACAACAACAAATAAATCAAATGAAAAAAAAATTAAAACATACCAGCAGCTGTAGCAAGATTGAATGGTGCGAGCAAAAAGAGGGTTTCCTACACTCAATACACAAAAACAGCAATAGGAAAAAAATTAAAAAAAAAATAAAATTTGTAACTGTATACATATATAAATCGGGAAAGAGAGAGAAATAGAGAGAGAGAGAGGGAGAGGGAGAGGGAGAGAGAGAGGACCAGTGGCGGTTCAGGTGCAGGGAATGAGAGAGAGAACCGGTGGCGGCTCCAATCGCGCGGGAGGGAGAGGGAGCGAGAGAAATAGGGAGAGGGAGAGGGAGAGGGAGCGGGTTTGGGCGGCTCCGGCGCAGGCAGCCTCCGGCAGTGACGCGGCTGGGGCGACGGGAGGGCTTGGTTTGGGCGCAGGGGAGCAGGGCGTGGGAGGGGAAAAATAAAGAGGGAGGAAGGAAAAAGTGAAGGGGAAGAGGTTTGGGCGCGGGAGGGGAAAAATAAAGAGGGAGGGAGGAAAAAGTGAAGGGGAAGTGGTTTGGAGGGAGTAAAAAACATTGCGACCACAGGCGGTCGCTATTGCTACCTTTTGCGACCGCCACATGCGGCCGCCCGCCTTCTACAATGTCAATAGTGAATTTTCTAGTAGTGCACGGGTTTTTGTGCCAGTGAACCTTTATTGCTCGTCTTCTTACTATTCATCCAATGGGTCTCACAACCCAAAGGCTAGAGTCATATTGCACCCGGATATAAAGTAAAAATCCGAACCCGGATATGATCCTGTCAACTAGGGCATGGACCTGAAGTCAGATTGAGCCCAGATGGTTTTCATACTTGTATAATACGCTTAATATCAACAGAAAACTCATCTAGTGGAACAATGGACCCAAATTAGAAATGTCTCTCAATATAGGAACCATAATAATTTTATCTTCATTTGTTCGGGTAATTGAGGTGGAAAGGTCGCAAGCTTTCATCCCACCAAATAACTTGGATGTGTTTGGCCGTATCCAGCAATAAATGGTTAATAATTGTTTCTTGCCTCAATTCTGACATTCAGTCCCAAAAGGGACGTGTGAAATTATTCATGTTGTTTGATTGGAGCATCCACCAGATGCCTAGCTATAAACTTTATCACTTTTTTGGCATCACATCCCTTGCCAAGACCGTTCTAATCAAGTGATTATGTATCTTTAAGGTTTCTGGTTTGAAAAAACCTACCACAAAAGGTTCTTGGGTCCCTTTTTGTTCTCCATGAGATTCCAAAGTCGGTATTACTTTTTAGCAATATTCAGGAAAACTCAAAGTAGAATATACGAAGACACCCTTCTGTTTTATAACAATGACAAAAACCCTCTATAATTGTCATTAACAAATACACCGTTTTATCTCTTTGACATTTACAAAAATACCCTTTGATCGTGGAAACATAAGTTCACTGACCCTCTTTCTCTATCATCATCAGTTCTTTTATGCTAAAAAAATTAAATTAAATATTTTGATTATTTTTGCCTTTATATATCTTTTTTTTTTTTAACCTCAACCAAGGAACTGAGACCCAGGAAAGAGCCCACATACACAGAAAAGTAGCATATTCAAGTGGAAAGGAGCTGACGTACCGGGGTTTAAATCCAAGGCAGCCAGATAAGAACTAACGTTCATTACCACTCGGATAAGGAGTCATTCTTTATATATCTTTGGTATGAACCAAGATTTTAAGCATAATAAAATCATAGTTAAATTGAAACGATTGATAAACTTCAGTTCAAACCTCATCCTCCCCTCTGTACCTTATTTACGTAAAACCAACATGAAATCAACTAATTTCAACCTATATCCACCATCGCACGTCAGACTCATTAGATAAAAGACCCAATATGGCCAACTATATATAAAGGATCTACTAGATGATAATTCTACCTTCATACCTATGGGTCCCACTACATCTAACATAATTAACCATCTGTGAGAACCCGACCCCTAATCTCTTGGATTAGTGTTGTTTTATTTGTGGATTAGTTCTTTTAGTGGGATTAGTATTTGTTGGGTTGAGTTTGTGAGCTAGAATGATTTTTCTTCTAGTTTTGGGCTTTTGAGTGCTTTGGTAGCTTGTGGGGCCCTTTGGGGGTTCCCTTTTCGGCTTTGCTTTTACTTGTGAGATTTTCCCGATTTGTTTCGTATTGTGTTTTTAGCCCATTGCATTCATCTTGAGGAATCCTGCAACTTTCATGTTGATCCCGTATCCATTTGAGAACCCGAAAACCGATTTCTTGGCCTTGAGAGCAAAACAGTCTTTTCTCACCAAATCTGTACCCAAAACTCGATATTCTCGAAATCCGTGAAACATACACTTTTTGGAAACTAGATATTTCGACGATCATTTCTTCCTTCTTCGTCGAATCCATCCGAGGTCCCGAATTAGATGATTTCAGCCACCCAAGTTCTTTAAGTTGTGGGACCCAAACCCCACTTGCTTATAAGGGGAACCCATCTCCTTCATTCACTCCATTCTCCATTGTTCCAGCTGAGCCTAGGGCTTTTCTTGCAACTTCTTCTTCTTCTTCTTGCTTCTTCATCTCCAAGCCACACCTAGAGCTCATCAATCAAGAAATGGAGACCATCTTCTTCTTCCTCTTCACCATGGCTCCCCATTGATACCATTTTTGGAGAAATCTCCCAACCTAGAGACCTCCCTTGAGCTTGTTCTTCTCATTTGAAGGTCATCCAAGTAAGTGATTCTTCCCATCTTCTAGAATTGTAATCTACTAGCCTTAGAGAAGCTCCACCTTGATTATTGAAAGGTTTCATTGTCATTTCATTGTTTAACCCATTTTAGGGTTGTTTTTGGGGGTTTTTGGAGAGATTGTTGATCTTGAGCTTGAGAGGTGATTAGAAGCTTGATTTGCTAGCTTGGAACCCAAGGCAAGTGGATGAATGGATGGTTTTAATGTTATCAAAGTTTTATGAGAAAATCCTAAATTTTATTACTTGTCCTTGATCATTGGATATATGTTTTCACATATGCTTCTTGCCATATATATATTGATTTCGAAATTGCATATCAATGGTTGTTTCTCTCTTGTTAATTTCTTGGAAAGATATGCTTTCAAATTGTCAAAGTTGCTCATATGGTCTTGAAATGAATGGGGTTGGTTTCCCCACCCATGTTTATGTTTACTAGCTTGTATTGATTTGAAATAGAAGCTCATTTAAAGAGTATGGCCAACTAATCTATTGGTTTGGAAATGGGATCAATGGTTTTTAATTACCCCTTGATTATGGCAAATGGACCCTTGTATACAATGGGGATTCTTCCCTTTGGTTTGGTTTTAAGTGAGAAGAAAGGAGATGTTTAGTTTTACTTTTTCATTGGAGTTTTCATGAGGAATGTGGTTGGCTAAGTCATTTAATGTTTTGTAAACATGTTGGTTTAGCATGTATTGTCCTTTGGTTATATCCTAAATGAATGCTTGTGAAATGGTTTCCTTCCTTCTTGGTATGGATGGGATGTGGAGGAATGAAGTGATGAATGATCACAAGTTGGGTTTTGGAGAAGTGTAAATAGTTGCATTGAAGGAGCTTTCAGCTCAGTTATGTGGCAAGGATTAAGTGGAAGTGAGGAGGATGGTTTTGAGGAGGAAAATGACTCAAATCTGAACACAGTGGGTGATTCCCGCACCTGGCGGTCAGCCTGCGGTCACCCGGCGGCTAGCCGCCTGGTGACTGGCGGCTAACCGCCAGCTAGCCGAAGTGTTACGGTTACTTTTCCAGAGAGCACCCTTCTCCACCTCAAAACTCAGTCAGCTCCACGGTTGGCCAGCGGCTAACCGCCGAACACATCGGCGGCTAACCGTCATCTAACCGCACTTGGCGGTCAGCTTTCCAGTAAGCTGCATTTCTGCAGCCCAGCCGTGGTCAACCAGTGGCTAGCCGCCTGCCCCAGCGGCGGCTAACCGCCAGCTGACCGCCAGGTAACCGAAATTCCCCAGATTTCGAAAAGCTCCCCGCTCGAACGAACTCTCCGGTTCGTTCGAGCGTTGAGCTTTGTCGATCAAAGGATATTCACTAGGCATTGTATGAGGCCATCCGAGAAAGAAACCATATCACGAGAATGTCATTCGAAGTGTTGAAAATCCAAAGTGCATAAGGAGCCCGGAATGTCTTCAAACTCAAGGAGTACCAAGTAAATTATTATAATCGACATACGGGACCCCTATTCACTTAAATAGATCTTGAAATTACTATTTTAACCCGAAATTGTTATAGTTCATTGTTTCACCTCTTTTCCCGAGATTTGCATTACATGACTTGTTTTCCCGAAAGCATTGGAGTTACTCTAGTAACAGTCATTTGTCCCGAAGTGCATTGCATCACATGATACGACAGTGTGCCCTTGAGCACCCCGTTTTACCCGTTTATTTATTGTACTTGATTGACTTGTTTCCCGAAAGCATTGAAGTTACTTTAGTAACAGTTATTTGTCCCGAAATGTATTGCCCGATATGAAGTGACAGTGTGCCCTTGAGCACCCCCGTTTTACCCGTTTATTTACTGTACTTGATTTACTTGCATATGTCTCGATTGGTTTTTACCTATGAGTCGGCATCACTAAGCTTGGATACCTTGTCGGTTTGATCCACCGATTTGGAAATCCCTCTCCCGTCCCGCCAGCTGCAGTTTGGATCCCGATACCCGGTTATTGCCGTGGTCCCGTCCCGATACCCGGTTCGCTACCGTGGTCCCGTTCCCGTTCCCGTATATTTATTATTGTATATATGATTTACGTTGAGTCTCCGCACCTTGTGTGACTGAGACCAACGTCCCGCTCTTGTCACTTCGGTGATAGAGGACTTAGCTTCTTGTGATTGCCATCTTGCCAGTTCCCGATTCCTTGGACACCCGACATGGTTTACATTGCTTACTTGTTTTCAGATAAATGATTCATTGCTTTTATGAAAGTTGTTATTTAGATAAGTGTTAATGCTCTCTATTGTAAATTCAGTCACTATTATATTGTTTTATGTCCTTTGCACACGTACATGTTGTACATGAATGCCGGTTGGGTGAATACCCGTGCTTTTACATATGGTTCTAACGATCGATGGTTTTGCTAGAGTTATATGATTACACATGTTTTAAAATGAATACCCGAGTTATTAAATGTCCATGCTTTGGAATGCGTTTTAAATGACACTCGTTTTGTTAGATCCCGATGTTTATACATGTTTTAAGTGAATACCCGAATTGCTAAACATTCGTGCTTTGTTTTAAATGACACTTGTTCTGCCAGATCACTATGTTTATACCGGTTTCAAATGAATACCCGATTTGTTAAATATCCCTGTTTTGAAATATGTTTTAAATGACTCGTGTTTTGTCAGGTTTCTATGTTTATACCTGTTTCAAATGATTACCCGAGCTATTTAACATCCATGCTTAAGAATATGTTTTAAAGGACACGCGTTTTGCCAGATCCCTATGTTATACCCGTTTTAAAGGAATGTCCGATCTGTTGAAGATCCATGCTTTGAAATATGTTTAAATGAACGTGGTTTTGCCAAACTTCCATATTCATACATGTTCTCCACGAACACCCGATTGTCAAGTATCTATGCTTTTATAGATGATGTAAATGAACATATGCTTTATTAGATCTTCCTGTTTTAACCATGTTTGAAAAGAATACATGTTTTGTCCGAGATTCCTGAGTTTTCACCCGTTTAATTATATGCAGCATTTTGAGCAAATAGCATGATTTATCATTTGTATTATTATTCACTATATTGTGTTCTTTTCATCCACCTGCCAGATCGTCGTGTCTGACCCACTACTTTTGGTACTCAGGTTCAGATTTCTTCGTCCCGAGTTGAGTGTTTTGTTGGCTGTGGAGCCATGCCTTGCAGGTTGTTTTGTCGGCTATGTCATGTAGACATTGAGCTTGACATCGGAGCTACGTCACATTTGGGTAGTAGTTTATAGCTTCTTGTCGTATGGCTTTTATGAGCCTTTTTCTTGGGGTTTCTTAATTAATGTACATTGATAATTGTAACTTGAATATATTTGGGAATGTAATATCCTGTTACTGTCAGCTCTGTAATTTATTGTGATGGTTACTCCAGTCTGATATGATTCTTGATATAATAGCTATGTGCTAAAGGTTGAGTGCGACGCGGAATCCGATGGCCACGGACTTCGGGTCGCAACGCCACAAATGCTTCCGCAAAATATTCAGAATGTGTTAGGATGTGTTGTCTCCACACACGCGGATCCTGGGAGAAGTAAAATATATTTATGCTTAATCCCATCTCCCGCCTCCGAGGTTTCGGTTCGGGGGCGTGACACCATCCAAGCAATTATAATGTAGAACCCACTTGATAAGATATCAAACCATCCATAAATCATAACCATCGTGCCTATCTCTATATGAAACCCACTAGATCCAACCCATCCGCTCATCTGCGCAGGTACAACAAAATAAAGATCCTACACTTCCAATTTCCACCCTAACACACCCATCTATGGAGGACCTGTTAGGCAAAATATTATATCCATCTTATTTCATCTACACAGGACTCAATATTATCCAAGGACCAGAATGCCGGATGCCAAAAACACGTATCATTTCTATGTGCGTATATGAAGTTTTTAAGTGTAATAATTAATATAAGATAAATACAATAATTAAATGTAAAAATATTCGTATAAAGTATTTGGGCCTCAATTTGCCCCAGTAAAGGCCATTTGTTCTAGTCAAGTCCAGGTTTTGGCTCTTTTGAGATTACAAGTCTTAAGAGTCTGGTACAACATAGAGCCAACCCCTTTTGATCTATACTACTACTATCCAATTCAAATGTGAAACTGAAGTATAATACAACCATTGCAATCTGTATGGTCTGTTATAATAAGCATTATATTCATTTTGGACACGAATCATCACCCCATCAACATAGCATGTGTAATAATAATAATAATTATTATTATTATTTGGTAAGGAAGCATGTGTAATATAACTATTAAAAGATAAATAAAATGAATAGCGCGATTAACCAGTGCATTGGTCATTGTTGGCCAGGCTGAATCCAAGATCTACATTGCACTGGTTTTGGAGATCAGAAGACACTTTGACGTCGATGTTCAAGCCAGGGACAGTCAAGATGAGGTTCTTAGTGCAGTTGCAAGCAGCACCCACACCGAGTTCCCTCTCAAGACCCAACACCACTTTCAAGCCATTGCAGCACGTTGTGGATGGGGCCGCCAAGAGCCCATTCATGGCCCTTATACAGGGCTGGAGGTTTGTCTGCACTTCAGTGCAGGTGGCTGCCGATGCCGGACAGGAGAAATCAAGGACAAGGAGAACGACTGCCCACATGGCTACATTCTTCCTTGAAAATACTCCTCCCTCCATCTTCTTCTTTCTTATTTATCTAGCCACTGAGTAGCTCTGCTCTAGTGAGTAGTGTTAAAACTTGAAAGGCCTTCTTATAAAGAGAAGAGTCTTCTTTTGGAAGGTGTCTTATTTGGTGGATTCCCAGGCAAAAGCAATGGAAGCATCTGCAAAGGTCCTTGCCTACAACTACTGCCATACGTTTATTGTATTGTTTGTTATTATTATAGGGGTTGGTTGATGTATTCTCTTTGAAGAAACAGAGTGCTTGGCGAGATGGTTAGTATAGCACTGATAGCGACCATAGATATGTTGTGCCAATGGTTAGTTCCATTTGGATTGGTGTAAAAAAATGGGATCAATGACATTGGGGATGGGGAAGGGTAGGTTGGTAGTGTGTGTCCCATTTGGATTGATCATAGGAGATCTTTGCATATGTAAACCATTTGTGCACAAGCTCAACTGGAAATTCCATCTATACACATCTGAATTGCGCACGAGCACACTTGAAAATTCCCATATATTTATACATATTAGTTATTAACGTGTTTTAGATGTAAGTAAAAAAGAAAAATAAATCATAGAGTGGGTTGATAATAGAGTTGAATAATACACCGTAAGTTTCACACTAAAATTATAGAAAACTGGCGTAGAAGAAGGTCTAACCTTCGCATATTCCGCCTGTAGATTTCACCCAAGACTAAAACAACGTCACTGATAGATATGTAAAATGATTGTCACAATCATGGTTCTCAAGAAACTAGGATATTTTCAAATTTGGGTGTTATTGAAATATTATTGCAAGGATGTCGTAAAAGTTTAATTTACTAGAAATCAACGACATATAAATTACTGTTAGCAAAGTTCAGTTTCAAAATCAGCAAAGCAAAGAAAAACCTCTTCTATGCAAATCCATCTGTGGGGGAAAATCTCTCCTAGAGCGGTCTGTCAAGGATTTAGTTAGTACATGGCTTTAGTAAGAGACGACATTTTACCACTAATGGTAGTGGGAGGTGGGACCCTTGGTAATCAATCCAACCCCCTCATACTCGCCAACAGCCTATGAATCAGCAGCACTTGTCTTAATTTGATACTAATCCTAATTATACTCAATCTCATCAACAATGTAACTAAAGAAATCTTTCAAATTTGAGTCCCCTAAATTCATGGTTGTGATGATATGATTGAGATTCTTTTTGCCAAAAATTATATCCATAATGAGATCTTTTTGTCACAGTATCCTCCTTTGATTGCCATGGATATTCCAAGTGCTCCTGCAAGAGACTTGAAACTTTTTCCTCCCACACAAGCTGTGAGACATTTGTAGGAGATGGAGGCTCAATTGAGATATTAATTAATTGTAAATCTTTGACATGATATCCTCGGGTATAACGAGATTTAAACTTTTTTTTTTTTTTTTTGGTACCCTAGCTAAGGGTGCAGAGAATCAAGACAGCCTATACAAAGTGGGAAGAAGAGCAAAAATAAGTGGGAAGAGTAGCATACTCGATTCCTCGATAGCCAGGTGACAAATATTATTGCCAACAAATTGGACAACCTCTAGTTGTCATAATGAAATCTTGATTAAGAGACAAAATTTACACTATACGGAATGTTAATTAAAATCATCACAACTAATCAGTGTTATAATACTAGAAGTGAAGGTTCGAAAATTTGGAACTGGAGTCAAATTTAGCTCATCATCAGAGGCCTTATCCACCTCATCTTTGGTGGGGGATCAAAATTAGCATATTATGGGTTTTTTTTTATTGCGTTCAAAAACTGTTCTAACAAGTGACAACCCCTCTCAAAGTGATTACAGTATTTCTATCACTCCCCTAAACCAGACCTCCAATAATATTTCTGAATTTTAGGGCGTGACTAGTGTGGGGTTTATTACGTAAGAAAGTAATAAAGGATTTTGAGAGAAAAGCTATGTCTTTCATTGAATTGACGTTCTGCTTTTATAATACAAGACTTGCCCAAATACACAAGATTGTAGTCAATCTACCGATTGGATACAAATCACCTAAGTTCTATGGGCCTAAATGTGGAATCTTCCTTTTATTCAAAACTGTTAGGTTGACCCGACCCATTTAGTTGACCCATGTCTTGATGCCCACTCTAAAGATCTTGATGAGAGAAGGTGAGCATCGAGAGCTTGAGACCAATTGTAGAAAACACGGTGTGGAATGAGTTTTTATGAAGAAGTTTGTAATTTGGTCATTGGACAGAATGAAGGAAAGGTGAACAGTTTTGGCTCTAACATGATGCCGAACGAAAAGAAAGTCAATCTTAAAATGTTTAGTCCATTTTTGAAAAACATCATTGAAAGAAAGTTTCTTGACACTTTCACTATCTGTGTAGAGCGGTGTGGGGCCAGAAAGTGGAACTCCTAAATCATGCAGTAGCCATCGAAGCCAAATAATTTATGAAATTGTGTCGGAAAGGGCTCGATATTCAGATTCAACAGATGATATAGAGACAAATTCGTGTTTCTTACTTTTCCAAGATATGAGCGAAGAGCCAACAAAAATTGAGAATCCAGTAGTTGACTTTCGATCATTAACATCAGCAGCCCAATCAACATCAGAATAGTTAGTCATAGAGCATTGTCGAAATGTATGAGAAAAGCTTTGTTGGTAGTACTCTACAGGTATCGTAAGATACGAAGGACTGCAACACAATGAACGAAAGTGGGGCAAGAAACAAGCTAACTACATGCAAGAAACAAGCTAACTAACTACATGAACTGCAAAGGCAATGTCTGATCTAGTGATAGTGAGATAAACCAGGCTCCCAACAATTTCTCTATATTGAGTAGGATATGAAAGTGGGACACCATCTGGTGTCCGAAGTTTCAAATCATGCTAAATGTGTGAGTAGAGATTGGCTTGGTATAAGTTAATCCTGCTCTCTGAATCACATCATTGCACTACTTGGTTTGAGAGAGAAGATACCCTTATGAAGAGTAAGCAATCTTGATTCCCAAAAATATCAAAGAAGACCAAGATCTTTCATTTCAAATTGTTGATGAAGAAATCTCTTCAAATTTCGAAAACCTCATGTATCACTTCTTGATATAATCATATCATCAACGTATAATAAGAGAAACACACACTCCACACCAAAGTAATAGATCAAGAAAGCAGAATCATGATCACTTTGTTTAAACCTGAGGCTACAAACACAGGTGTTGAAGTGGTCAAACCAAGCTTGCAGGAGCCTATTTGAGACCGTAGAGTGCACATTTGAGATGACACACATGATGTGGGGCTTGAATAAGTCCTGAAGGAGGTTGCATATAAATTTCTTCAGTAAGAAACCAATTAAAAAAT
Organism: Cinnamomum chago; assembly: GCA_038049695.1. Classification (NCBI taxonomy): domain Eukaryota; kingdom Viridiplantae; phylum Streptophyta; class Magnoliopsida; order Laurales; family Lauraceae; genus Cinnamomum; species Cinnamomum chago. The sequence continues at coordinate 53,366,425 of CP142454.1, read as the reverse complement.
GCATTTTTGACATCAATTTGATAGAGAGGCCATTGACAAATGACTGATACAAAGGTTTCTACATAATCAACTTGAATTGCTATCATATTTGCAACCGGAGCAAAGGTTTCTTCGTAATCGACTTCATACTCTTGACTATATCCCCTGTCCATTAACCAAGCTTTATAACGATCAAGAGAACCATCAAACCTAGTTTTAATTTTAAATATCCATTTTCACTCAATATCGTGTTTCCTAGGTTGGAGGGGGGCATTATCTTTGTTGATACCAAAAATATCACTTTGCCTCTTTATATCCTTTCAAACATTAAGAAGTTATATGAAGCTGCATCCGACCACAACATGCAATGCTAGTTCAAGTATTAGATCTCGTCAAAATCATCCAGAAAGTGCAAGATCCTTCAAAACAGCCATGAAAAAGTACATGTGAAATTTTGGGGCAGTTCGATATCATTTGGCCTAACTTCACTCTTCTGATAGCTGAATAGGAGCTCCCGATGGTGGTGAAGCCAGAAGCCTTGTTTCATAAAACAAAGCACACAGTTGGCCTAAAAAAGCCACTAGAAAGCTCTACATCAAATTCTAAGTCATTCTGACACCGTTTGGATCAAAATGTAAAAAGTTGCATTTTACATGTAGTAAAAGTCAGCCCTTCTGGCGACGACAGCATCGTAGACATAAAATCTTCAATCAGAGCCTATAGACGGTCTCAAAACACTTCTAAGAGGCTCTATGCGAAATTTCACGTCAAATCAACAATGTTTAACCCGACATCAACCCTCAAAAAGGAAAACCAAGCCTCTCGGCGACGGAAACCACCGAGGCCATCACTCATCAACCAAAGCACATGAATGGTCTCAAAGTATTTCCAAGGGGATACGTATCAAGTTTCAGGTCATTTTGACATCATTTGACCAGATTGTGACCTTCCGAAAGCTAAATCAGGCCTCCCAACGGTGGACCCCCTCGGGACTATGGTTTCCAAAACGGAGCTAAGGATCATCTTAAAATGATTCCAAGAGGCTCTCTGTCAAATTTCAGATCACTCAGACATTGTTTGATTGTACATCAAAGCACGGCGTCTTCCTCCCGATAAAATCAAGTCTACTGGCGACAGGACCTCACACAACTTCAAAACTCAAACAAAAGCCTGTGGTTGGTCTTATTTATTTCCCATGAAGCTTCACCTCAAATTACAGGTCATTCCGACATTGTTTGACCTAGTTTGGCTTCTGATGGCAAATCAGCACCTCTGCGCTACAAAGTCTTCGGCCTTCCCGGAAAATCAGAAACTTTTACCTCTGATCTGTACGGTTTCTCATCAAGTTTTCTGTTGGAAAATCATGTCAAAAATTGTACAAAAATACAACGAAAAATGACAAAGAAGAAAAAGGCAGAAAAAACCTGATGACGGTCGAAAAACGACGACCAAAAAGGGCCAAATGCCCCTTGGTTGTCGACGACTAAGGAAATTTGGGTCGCCAGATTTTCGCTGAAAACCCAAAACCATTTTTGGGTCCCTTGTCGCGTTTCGAGCTGTTTAACCTATGTGATTTTCCAAAAATCTGATTTTCGGGGCACAAAATCCGTTGATCTTCGATAACATCGCGGATTCACTGACATAATCATGGGTTCATTATCGGACACTTCGAGATCGCCAACCAGCCAACCAAGAAAGCACACTTTCTTCCCGACCGATCGAGAAATCAACTGGACAAATGGTACCGGCCCACTGGTAGCAATTTTTGTCTGAAATTGTATGATCATCCGATAACAATCAGCATGAAAAATCCACCAGCAATCAAGGCTCCCTATGTCGCAAGTAGAATTCCAAAAGACGCAGCGCGGCCCGTGAATCCTTAAGTACTTTGGCGGCCACTTAATGTGGCTAATGACCCATAGAAAGTTAATGTGGTTGATTATTCATTATTATGGACAACCCAATCAGAAGAAAAGGAGTAAGAGTTACAAGCCAAACACAATTAGGGCATTAAACCATGTAACTCCTCCCATCATGGAGTTTAAATGCAATTAAAAGCCCATGATTCTCCAACGGCCATTTAAAACTAAAAATGAGTTACAAAAGGAGTTACAAAAAATATAAATAAAAATGTGTAACTCGTCCCATCATGGAGCATTAATGCAATTAATGCATTTAAAGCCCATAAACTCCCCCCATGGCCACTAAAAGCCATTAAAAGGAGGCCATTTCCACCATTCCAGGGATGATGTGTTGTGGATGACATGCAAATCCTAAAACAAAAACTCTACAACGTTGCTACGATGCTCCAACGACGATCTCTCCTCTATTGAAGAAGCTCCGCGCGACCACCACTAGAAGGTGACCAAAGACCCTTCTGGGGCCACCTCCTAAGGTCCTCTCCTTCCGTCTAAATGGCTTAGATGCAGCTTTTCAGCCCGTCTACTTAGATTTTTATTGGATATAGAACTTCCTCTTGGTCCTTATTCTTTAAAAATCTAAGGTTCAAGCCAAGCCAAGAGAATTAAAAGCATCATCTGTTATTATCTGAAAGATGACGGCAAAGCCCAAACATGGCTTGCGACTATCAATCTAAATGAGTCCCTGTGATCTCCTGTGAAGTTAGATTTCATTTTCTTTCTTCTCATTGTATCTGTATTTTTAAAGAGATATAAAAAACACAACTCTTGTCTTTTCTTTTTGTGAGAACCCGACCCCTAATCTCTTGGATTAGTGTTGTTTTATTTGTGGATTAGTTCTTTTAGTGGGATTAGTTGTTGTTGGGTTGAGTTTGTGAGCTAGAATGAGTTTTCTTCTAGTTTTGGGCTTTTGAGTGCTTTGGTAGCTTGTGGGGCCCTTTGGGGGTTCCCTTTTCGGCTTTGCATTTTCTCGTGAGATTTTCCCGATTGGTTTCGTATTGTGTTTTTGGCCCATTGCATTCATCTTGAGGAATCCTACAACTTTCATGTTGATCCCATATCCATTTGAGAACCCAAAAATCGATTTCTTGGCCTTGAGGGCAAAACAGTCATTGCACACCAAATCTGTACCCAAAATTTGATATTCTCGAAATCCGTGAAACATATACTTTTTGGAAACTAGATATTTCGACGATCATTTCTTCCTTCTTCGTCGAATCCATCCGAGGTCCCGAATTAGATGATTTCAGCCACCCAAGTTCTTTAAGTTGTGGGACCCATTCTCACTTGTTTATAAAAGGAACCCATCTCCTTCATTGCTCATTCTTCACCATTGTTCCAGCACAACCATGGAGTCTAGGGTTTTCCTTGCTCCCTTTTCTTCTTCTTGCTTCCCATCACTCAATCCACTTCCAAGCTTGCACCAAGAAGAGATTGGAGGCCACCATCTTCTTCATCTCCTTGAGGACTTTCTTTCCATAGCTTTTGTGGAGCTCACCAACCATTACAAGACTTTCCTTGAGCTTACCATTTCCATTAGAGGACCTTGCAAGTAAGTGTTCTCCTTCATCTTCTAGATATGTGTTCTTCTAGCCTTAGAGAAGCTCCACCTTGAGTATTGAAAGGTTTCATTGTCATTTCATTGTTTAACCCATTTTAGGGTTGTTTTGGGGGTTTTTGTAGAGATTGTGGATCTTGAGCTTGAGAGGTGATTAGGAGCTTGATTTGCTTGATTAGAGTCAAAGGCAAGTGGATGAATGGATTGTTTTGCTTATTAACATGTTTTGTGATAAAAATCTTGATTTCATTGATGGTTTTGGTAATTGTAATAGTTGTTTTTGATATGATAAATATTGATTATGAGATGTGCTTATTGATGAGTTATTCTTTCTTGTTAAGCTCTTGAAAGTGCATGCATCCTATTGTCAAGAATTTCAAATGGTTTCACATGAATGAGTTTTCTCCACTTTGAGTTTTATTGTGGATGGAATAGATGGAAAGGATGGAAATGGAGGAACTTGGAATGAGGAGCTCTTTAGCTCATTTTAATGTCTTGGAAACATGTGATTAAGTCCCCTTGTTTATAGTTTTATGTGATTGATTATATGTTGGAAGGAAAGGAAAGAAAAAGAGAAAAATCAGAGTTCCCGGACCTGCACTGCGCCCAGGTCCGACCGATCGGACGTTCAGGCCGATCGATCGGACTGACTTTTAACAGTAAGCATTTTTCAGCCGATCGATCGACCGATCGATCGGACCCTGTGCAGAAATTTTGAGTCCGGTGAATTTTGAGATTTTTAATTTTTCTTGGTTTTAGGTGGGACCTTGGCTACCCTTTTTGGACTGATTGGACTATGTGTGAGATGTCTTGAGCCGACACTCCTCAAGGTTGATTCGGTTGCATCGAAGTCCAATCAATTTCAATCTTGAACGGGATGGAACGACGCGATATCTTCCTAATATCTAAACACAAGTCTTTTTCCTTGGTTATCGCAAATTCTATTCCTTTCGATGACTGAATAGGTCGGTCGATGTTTCCAAATTAACGTCATGCCTAGAATGGACCGTCTATAGTCTTGATTTTTCTATTTTAACATCTAGTACTACCCATGAGCTCATTTTAAGTTGTGAAAATAGTAAAAGTGCATAAGGAGCCCGGAATGTCTTCAAACTCAAGGAGTACCAAGTAATTATCATAATCGACATACGGGACCCCTATTCACTTAAGTAGATCTTGCAATCAATATTCTTCCCGAAATGGTATAGTGCATTATATTTCCTCATTTCCCGAGATTTGCATCACATGATATGAAATGAAAGTGTGCCCTTGAGCACCCCGTTTTACCCGTTTATTTATTGTACTTGATTTACTTGTTTCCCCGAAAGCATTGGAGTTACTTTAGTAACAGTTTTTGTCCCGAAATGTATTGCCCGATATGATATGACAGTGTGCCCTTGAGCACCCCCGTTTACCCGTTTATTTACGTGCCCTTGAGCACCCCCGTTTACCCGTTTATTTACTGTACTTGATTTCTTGCATATGTCTCGATTGGTTTTAACCTATGAGTCGGCATCACTAAGCTTGGATACCTTGTCAGTCTGATCCACTGACTTGGAGATCCCTCTCCCGTCCCGCCAGCTGCAGTTTGGATCCCGATACCCGGTTATTGCCGTGGTCCCGTCCCGATACCCGGTTCGCTACCGTGGTCCCGTTCCCGTGTATTTATTATTGTATATATGATTTACGTTGAGTCTCCTCACCTTGTGTGACTGAGGCCAACGTCCCGTTCTTGTCACTTCGGTAATAGAGGACTTAGCTTCTTGTGATTGCCATCTTGCCAGTTCCCGATTCCTTGGACACCCGATATGGTTTATATTGCTTACTTGTTTTCAGTTAAATGATTCATTGCTTTTATGAAAGTTGTTATTTAGATAAGTGTTAATGCTCTCCATTGTAAATTCAGTCACTATTATATTGTTTTATGTTCTTTGCACACGTACATGTTTTACATGAATGTCGGTTGGGTGAATACCCGTGCTTTTACATATGTTTCTAACGATCGATGGCTTTTGCTAGATTTATATGATTTCACATGTCTTAAACGAAAACCCGAATTGTTAAATATCCGTGCTTTGTTTTAAATGACATTTGACTTGTGAGATTCCCATGTTTATACACGTTTTAAATGATTACCCGATTTGCCAAGTATACATGTTTTGAAATATATTTTAGATGACACTTGTTTTGCCAGATTCCTATGTTTATACCTATTCTACATGATACCCGATTTGTTTAAATATTCATATCTTGGGATAGGTTTAAACGAACATTAGTCTTGTCAGATTTCTTGGGTTACACTTGTTTTAAATGAATACCCGGTTTGTTAAATATCCGTATTTTCACGTATGTTTCAAATGGACATTGGTTTTGCTAGACTGTTATGGATACCTGATTGTTATACTTGTGTTTTACTTAAGTTTCAAATGAACGTTTGTTTTGTCAAACCACTATATTTATACATGTTTTAAACGAATACCCGATTGTCAAATATCTATGATTATAGATGATGTAAATGAATACATGTTTTATTAGATGTTCATGTTTTACCCGTGCTTGAAATGAATACAAGTTTTCCCCGAGATTCCCGACTTTGCACCCGTTTAATTATATGCAGTACTTGATCGATTAGCATGATTTATCATTTGTATTATTATTCGCTATATTGTGTTCTTTTCATCCACCTGCCAGACCGTCGTGTCTGACCCACTACTTTTGGTACTCAGGTTCAGATTTATTCGCCCCGAGTTGAGTGTTTTGTTGGCTTTGGAGCCATGCCTTGCAGGTTGTTTTGTCGGCTATGTCACGTAGACATTGAGCTTGACATCGGAGCTACGTCACATTTGGGTAGTGGTTTATAGCTTCTTGTTGTATGGCTTTTGTTAGCCTTTTTCTTGGGATTCTTAATTAATGTACATTGATAATTGTAACTTGAACATATTCGGAAATGTAATATCCTGTTACTGTCAGCTCTGTAAATTATTGTGATGTTTACTCCAGTCTGGTATGATTCTTGATATAATAGCTATGGGCTAAAGGTTGAGTGCGACGCGGAATCCGATGGCCACGGACTTCGGGTCGCAACGCCACAAATGCTTCCGCAAAAATATTCAGAACGTGTTGTCTTCACACACGCGGATCTTGGGAGAAGTAAAATATAATTTATCCTTAATCCCATCTCCCGCCCCCGAGGTTTCGGTTCGGGGGCGTGACACTTTTTTATAAGAATTGGAAATCGCTTTTTACGGCAAAAACATCACATTTCACGACAAAAACACAAAATCACCTTTCACGGCATCCAAATTCAAATCATGTCTCTTTTCTTAACACAAGTGCAATGAAAGTTAGAAAAAAGTTAATTTTCTTTTCTACTTGTGAAAGTGGATCCACGGACCACCGTTTGTTATTTCCAAGTAGAGTAGAAAAATTGGCATACCCGTACGCAAAAGCTGATGTTAGCTTTGTCTCCAGTCATGAAATGTTTGGACCCCACGGATTCTCACATCCGTTGACCCCGGTACTCTTGCAAACGAATAAGCGGGCCAATCAATTATTAGATAGTGTGGTCTCAATCCATCAGTTGATGTAATAAATTGATTAATTTCTTTATTTATCAATAAAATCATGATTTCCTTTCATGAGATGAATGGTGTTTATTACTTAATGCACATGACCAATACATATGACATAATGGTTCATGAGATGAACCGGGTCCCATTAGTATATTAGATGTGATATATGTATATGGATGAAATCCACATACGGGAGATATGTGTCGCAAATCTTATACTTAAAAATATCTTCACAACCATTGATGAGACTGTGCATCTCATCTAATAAGGTTGCAGCACTTTGATCACTATGAGATAGTGTGATTTGTCTCAATCATCAGAATGTGAGATTCTGGATCATGGTGCTGGTACATTGGATGTATTGAAGGACCATTAGAAGCACCTTATAAAATACTGTCTCGATTTAAGGATTGCTTTCATAATTCCCTAACAATAGGCTCTCAATCATGAGACATTGATGAACTCAAGTTTCTGTTTATTCATTTGCTTTGAGTCACCAATGAGTGAGACCAACTGTAGGTCAACACCTCGGTGTCTTGGGTACGTGGTAGTAGGACTGTGGGAACATACAATGGTCAAGATGGAATCTATCTATATTATCCCCTTTGTGCCAATTAATGGATTTATCATTAGTAAGTGCGTACCCATCTCGATTAAGAGTTAATTTGATGGTACTGATGATCACTGTGATTAATTGGGGCTCAAGGATAATAAGATGTGGATCTAAGATTGGATGGGACAGATTTATTCCAATTGATCCATGGATAATGATAGAGGGGCCTACTTGTGGTAATTGAGAAGTTTAGGGTCTTCATTGTAATTTATTTCTAAGATTGGAGTGCAATTGCATTTATATAGTGATGTTAATTGCAATTAACTGTGGGCCCGGATTGCACAGGAGATGTGGGGTCGCGTGTCCCATTTGGAGCCAGCTTTCTAAGGAATCCCTAGTGGTCCCCATGCTAGCCAAAGATATTAGAAAGTTACTAATCTTACTTAAACTCTAGAAGGAAAGAATTAGAAAGTTACTATTTCTATTTGAAGTGTGACTTCTAATAGTGGTAATAGTAAGCTACTAATTTATGTGGAAGTATGACTTCTAATGCAATTAGTAAGAGAGTCTTAAGAGGAGATTTGAGGTTATAAATAAGGAAAAGAAAAACCCTTGGACGTCCAACCATAGAGGAGCACGCCCAGCCCCTCTTTTGTGCAATTGTTGCATAATTTTCTCTCCTCTCTCTCTTCTAGTTCCTTAGAGTTTCTAGTAGGGTTTTCTCTTGAAGTTTTCACCCATCTTCTTGAGAAAAGAGATCTGATAGAGGGTCATAGCGTGGAAGACAACAAGGTCTTGGAGTTCTTTAATTGCTTCAAGAAGAGTTCTTGTTCTAGTTGATTGTCTTCTCCTCGATTAGAGCACATCCGGGCTCCAAAGGTATAATCTGTTTCTCCTCTTGTGGTAGATTATTTTGTTGCAAGTAGTTGCTGATTGCTATCTTCTAGATAGGTTATATTGCTGTACATGATTGATGAGTAGGAGGGATTGCATCCTGGATTGGGTTATTGCCTTCTGGATAGTTGATCTCTCAGTCAAGTGGGTCAAAATTTTTTGAAAACCTATCGACAAGGCCCACCTACTTCCAACATCAATCTCATTTGTTTGTTTTCTTGGGTCCATCAAGTTCATTTGCTATAGTTGATTGCCATTCTGGTGAGACAATTTCCTTTTTGTAAAATTGATGTTCTGACAAAGAGTGTATGGTTGCAAGAAAGGACTAATATGTATAAGAAAAATGGTCAATGTAGAGAGGGGTATACTAACGATTTAGGACTTTGGTGAGTAGAGGATAATGTCTTTAAGGTCGATCACCCACAATCGGAACATAAGGGACTAGAATAGGAGTAGGGTCAATGGAGGATGGAGGTTGCTCTCAGAAGGTGGGGTGGTAGAAGTGAGATATGAGGAAAATAAATCTGGAAAGGGATCCAGTGGATAAAATATAGGTTGCTCTCAGAAGAGGAAGAGGCTGACAAGGAGTAGTATGGGATACTTTCAAGGAAAGCAACAATACAAGAAATCCACAATATGTTGGCTTTAGGACATAGCATCAATATCCCTTTTGTTCGATACCATGTCCTAGAAAAACAAAGATGGTAGATTTTGGAGCCAACTTGGTATGCCTATGTTTTGGTAAAAGAACAAAACATGTGCAACAAAAAAATTTAAGAGAAGACAAATCAGGTTTGACCTGAAATAATTTTTCATAAGGAGAGATGCCAAATAAAATAGATGAAGGTTACGCCCATGTTCTGGTAAAAGAACAAAACTTGTGCAACACAAAAATTTAAGAGAAGACAAATTAGGTTTGACCTGAAATAATTTTTCATAAGGACAGATGCCAGATAAAACAAATGATAGTGTCTAATTTGTGAGATATATTGCCACTAAGGCGACTTCTCCTAAAAAATTGAGAGGGACAAAAGAAGAATATATCATTGATCTTGTAGTTTCAATGATATGTCTATCTTTCCTTTCAGCATCACCGTTTTGCTACGGTGTTGCAGGACAGAATAATTGAGAGAGCGTTTCTTGATCAGTAAGGAAGGATTTGAACTTGTGGGAAACACATTCCCCTTCAGAGTTAGACCGAAATACTTTTATTTTCATATCAAACTAAGTTGTAATCATGTTAATTAGAAAAATTGACATAAATAGAAAAGAGACCATACCTCTATTTCAATAAGTAAGCCCAAGTATACCGGGTAAAGTCATCAATAAATAAAATAAAATATAAAGATCCACCTTTAGTGAGCTGTGATGCAAGCCCCCAAACATCAATGTATTAAATCAAATAGAGCATGAGTGATAAAAGTGCTTTTATTAAAAGGCAAGGAATGTTATTTGCTTAGTCTAGAACCAAAACATTCATACAAGTTTAATATTTTGAAGACTACCGCAAGAACATAAAAAATTCATTTTACTCAAAGATAAATGCCCTAATTGAGAATGCCAAAGTTCAAAAGGGATTACAGATGTAGCCAGAGTTGTCGAAGGGGAAGAAGTAGGGAGATGCAAGAAAATGAGATGGTAAAGGGCTCCTGTCCTACGACTTGTCCCAATCTGCATCACGATCCGAGGATCCAATACATAACAACCAGTTGAGGAGAATGAGACAGTATAGCCTAAAATGCTAATTTACTTATCGAAATTCAGTTACTAGAGAGTCCGGGTATATATTAGACATTGGACAAAGAGAGAGATTCATGAAAAATAGATCTAATAGATGTTACTAGTAATGAGGATCCATCAGCTGTATAAATAATAAACTTACCTGATCGTGAATGACTATAATGCAAAATAGAGGAGTCACGAGTCATGTGATAGGATGCTCCAAAATCAAATATCCTTAGGGAATTAATAGTAGCTGAGAGACCAGAGAAGGTCACGGCTAAACCAGCTTCAGTTGGAAGAAAACACCAGGTGTGAAGAAGATAAAAACATGTTGTAGTGCTCATCGACCAAGGATTGAACTTGTGATGCTATGTCCATTGAGTTGCTTCCAGAAGTCCCAGTCTTCTTTGTAGCAATCGCATAAGGTTTGAACTGAGGCTTTTAATTTAGTGGAGCAGGTGATCCTTGACGAGCTTGTTGATTCTTGTTATTTTTCTTGCCTTGCCTTTTATGGAACAGTGGCCCAATAGGACAATCACATTTCCAATGCCCTTTTTGTTTGCTATAATTGCAAATGTCATTCATGCCAAGAGGAATAGGCTAAGCAATATTGGCAGATACGACTTGAGAAGTATCTAGTTGTTTTTTCTTGAGAAATGAGTTTTGTGTTTGCTTTTCTGCCAATAGTTCGGATAAAGTAGTATCAGTCGAGGGAAGTGGATACCGATGAAGTAAAAGGCCTCGAACATGGTCAAAGTCAGACTGTGATGCATAAGGAACTGAACTAAGCGTGTTTGTTTCCATTAAATATCAAATGTAGCAAAGTCATTGGCACTTTCAAATTATGGCTCCATAAGAGCAAGTTGATTCCAAAGAAAGGCACTACCTTGTTCAACATTTTTTCTCATTCCAACTAATAGTGTCGTGCTGAATTAAATTAGAACATATAGGTGAGATAAATAGTCTCAAGTATCATTGAGATACTTGGAATATTTGGCTAGCTGATTTCCAATTGATGGAACCACTGAATTTATTTTTCCTACTTCTGGTTCCCATTCATCATACTATAATAAACTTTTTTATCAGGAGTATCAATTTTATTGGCAACATATTTCCATAACTTTTGGCCTTTTAAGAAATTTTGCGTAAGATGAGACCAGTAGGATTAATTGGTACCATCTAAGACAATGTTTATTCCATTATTGCGATCTGAACTCATGGTGAAAACAATTTTAAACTATTTGACCAGATCAAGACACTGTGGTTATATAAAAAAAAAAGATCAAGAGACCGTGTTTTAAGCAAACCGGATCTCAAGATGGGACCCACGACAATCAGAAACAAAAGCAACACCTTAAAAATTATTCTTCATAACTGAAACTCCCAATACAATCCTCACACGATAATTGCTGATGTGTTTTGTAGAAAATTGAAAATTCAATAAGACACAGCACAAAAAACAGAGTACATTGTTTTGTGCAAGATGGGCAACGATCATGTCGAAAGAACCCCTAATCACATATCTGACCTCAAGCAAAACTATAGCTTCTTTTCCGTGAAAGTCCGGGGATCCGAACCCTAGAGGGGGGGTGAATAGGGTGAGCTTCAATTATGACCAATTTTAATCAATTTTAACTTCTTTAAATTAAACTAGTCACAAGTGATGATTATCAAACAAAATGCGGAAGCTTAATAAAAACAATCACCACAAAGCAAGCACCATCACACAAGGATTTATAGTGGTTCGGCCTCAATGCCTACATCCACTACCGGCTTGTGATCCAACACACCACCGGATTTCCACTATTTATGCTTTTCAATAGGCTAAGCAATAACCTTTACAATGATGTTTTTCAAGGCTTAACATCAACCTATTACACTATGCTTTTCTTAGGCTAAGCAATAACATCTTCAACCAAAAGGTTGGTTATCTCTCTAAGTAGTGTCTGTAATACACTTGATGAAGATACAATTTAGCTCATTACAATGCCTCTTAATTAGACTGATATGAAAGTGAAAAACTAATTCACACACACACACACTCTGAATGTAAAGATGAATGCTCAATGTGTATGTATGATGTCCTCAATCATTTTTAAAATGAAAGCTCATAAATGTATGCCTAAGGCTTTTGAAAGTTTTAGCTCATAAAAACATTTATGATTGAGGAAAGAATGTTAATCACATGTTAGAAATAACTTGTAAAAGATATACATATGTATTCCAAATAAGTTTTGAAATTCTAAGAACAAAATATGTGATGCATAGGGATGTCAATCGAATTAACAATGTAGCTCAATATGTGTATGCTATAAGCATAAAACATAAAAATAGATTTGATTGAAATTAGGGGACAAATCATATGTAATTATAAATTCAACTTGAATATGATATTCCTATCAATGCAAAGCAAGTTGTGAAACTTTAAAATAAAAGTACATATGATTTGTAAAGATGTTGAATCCAAAACATAAGATATATTTGAAAGAGATTTTCTTATGATGAAAAACAACAACCAAAGATTTAACCAAGTATAGGAATCATGTTACATATAATTTCAAAGATTCTTCCATTAACATGATTTACTTAGATATACCAATTTAAGTACTACTTAGATTGAATCAAGGTGATGCATCCAAAACAATAGATCAATTCAAAACATAAACATGTTAAGGACACAATACATCATAGTTTATCATGCTAGAAAAGATTTACCAATAATTAAAGCAAAGCATGAAAACATATGATTAAGAAAAGTAAAGCCTACATAGAGATTTAACTTCATTAATCCAAGCTTTAGCTTTCCAAATGATCTCCTTCATCCCTTAGTTCATTTCCCTTTGATTGGCCTCAAAACCTCTCAAGGAGGGCCTCTTAATCCTCAAGTTTTTCAAAGGAATGAACCACTATTTATAGCCAAAAGTAGCCCAACGGTGTAAGACCCCGACCCGAGTGAACCCGATTAGTGCTAATTAAGTTGCGTGTTAGTGCTAAGCTTGATTGGTGATTTCTGGTTAAGTTGGGTTTAGATTAGCTTTGATTATGGTTTCGGGCTAATTCGATTGTCTTGATTTGCTTTGGTAGCTTGTGGGGCCCTTTGGGGGTTCCCTTTTCGGCTTTGTATTTTCTCGAGGAATTTCCCGATTTATTGTGGATTATATTTTTGGCCCGTTGCATGCATCTTGTAGATCTCAACAACTTTCATGTTAATCCCGTATTCATTCGAGATCCCGAAACCCGATTTTCATAGCCTAAAGGGCAAAATAGTCTTTACACACCAAATCTGTACCCAAAACTTGTTATTCTCGAAACCTGCGAAACATGTACTTTTTGGAAACTAGATATTTCGACGATCATTTCTTCCTTCTTCGTCGAACCCATCCGAGGTCCCGAAGTAGATGATTTCAGCTAATATAGTTCCTTAAGTTGTGGGACCCAAGCTCCCTTTGTTAACAAAAGAGAACCCATCTCTTCTTTCTCATTCACTCTCCATTGCTCCAGCACAACTAAACCTAGGGTTTCTTGTGACTCTTCTTTTTTTCTTCTTGCTTCTTCATCTCCAAGCCATACCTAGAGCTCATCAACCAAGCAATGGAAGTCACCAATCACTCCCTCATCTCTCAAGCTTTCCATTGGTACCATTTGTGAGGAGAACTCTCCATTCCAAGACCTTCATTGAGTTTGCTATTGCCATTAGAGGACCTTCAAGGTAAGTGATCATTCCCATCTCCTAGATTAGTGTTCCTCTAGCCTTTGAGAAGCTACATTTGCATTATTGTTGGTTTGTTCATTGTCATTCCTTGTGTAACCCATTTTAGGGTTGTTTTGGGATTTTTGATGTGTAGCTTGGCTTTGAGCAATAGAGGTGATAAAAGGCTTGTTTTCAACTAGCTTAGAATAGAGGCAAGTGAATGTTTGGATGTTTTTAATTTTGAAATGATTTGGTGTAGTCTTTATGGATTTTCCATACTTTCATTTAATGAGGTTTGTTTGAAATAAATGCTCATAATGTATCTTGATAGTTTCATTCAATGTTTTATAAACATGTTGGTAGAGCATTTATTGTTCTTGTGATAGCTTAGATGAATGTTTGTGAAATGGTTTACTTCTTTTTTATTTGCATTGGACTTGACATGGAAGAAGTGATGGAGAGAACTCTTAATGAGGATTTGGAGAAGTATAAAGAGATGCATTGGAGGAACTATTAGCTCAATGTTGTTGTAAGGACTTTGTGGATGTGAGGAAGATGGTTTTGAGGAGGAAAATGACTCAAAACTGAACTCAGTGAGCATTTTCGTAACTGGCGGTCAGCTCACGGTTAGCCAGCGGCTAACCGCCGAATGCATCGGCGGCTAACCGCCAGCTAACCGCGCACCGCGGTGACTTTTCCAGAGAGCATCATTTTCCACCTGAAAACGCGGTCAGCCTCACGGTTAGCCATCGGCGGCTAACCGCCAGCCAACCGCACAATCACGGTTCCTTTTCCCGAGAGCATCAGAATTCTCACCTGAAATTCGGTCAGCTCCACGGTTACCCAGCGGCTAACCGCCGAATGCATCGGCGGCTAACTGCCAGCTAACCGCCAGGTAACCGAAATTCCCCAGATTTCGAAAAGCTCCCCGCTCGAACAAACTCTCCGGTTCGTTCGAGCGTTGAGCTTTGTCAATCGAAGGGGATTCACTAGGCATTGCTTGATGCCATCCGAGAAAGAAACCATATCACAAATATGTCATTCGAAATTTTGGAAAAATCGTAGGAGTGCATAAGGAGCCCGGAATGTCTCAAAACTCAAAGAGTACCAAGTAAGGGCTATAATAGACATACGGGACCCCTATTCACTTAATTGGATTTCTAAATTGATATTTTACCCGAATTTCATTATAGTGTATTGTTTCACCTCATTCCCAGGAATTTTATCGCATGACTTGTTTTCTCGAAAGCTTTGGAGCTACAATAGTAACAGTGAATTGCCCCGAAATGTATTGCCCGATATGGAAAGACAGTGTGCCCTTGAGCACCCCCGTTTTACCGTTTATTTACTGTACTCGAATACTTGATATGCCTCGATTGGTTTTATCCTATGAGTCGGCATCACTAAGCTTGGATATATTGTCAGTCTGATCCACTGACTTGGAAATCCCTCTCCCGTCCCGCCAGCTGTAGTTTGGATCCCGATACCCGGTCTAATACCGTGGTCCCGTCCCGATACCCGGTTCGCTACCGTGGTCCCGTTCCCGTATAATTATATTGTATATATGTATACGTTGTTTCTCCTCACCTTGTGTGACAGAGATCAACGTCCCGTGATACTGTTGTCACTTTAGTGACAGAGGACTTAGCTTTATGTGATTGCCACCTTGTTAGTTCCCGATTCCTTGAGTACCTTATGATTTATCTTGTTTACTTGTTTTATAGCAAATGATTTACCTGTTTTATGAGAGTTCTTGCTTAACTCAGATTTATACGCTTTGCCAGAGATTTTCTTGTATTAGATATTGTTGTATCCTTGCTTTCTCTTGCCAGACCGTCGTGTCTGACCCTTTGCTTTGGTACTCAGGTCCCGTTGTCGGCTTCCTTGAGGAGGGGCCGGAGGAGGCGGTAGGCGCGCCGCAACCTCTAGTCGAGTGGCGTGCTGACGATGTCATGTAGACATCAGATTGCTTTGAGAAGCGTAACATTTTGAGGGGAACTATTTAACCATTCTTTTGGGTTGTTGTTTTGTGTACATTGGCCTTTGTTGGCCTCTATTTTTGGGAATGTAATTAAATGATATTTTGTCTAACTTTAACAACTATTGGGAAACATGCTATAAATCATTGCTCATTCTGATACAATATTTTAGTCTGGTGTTATTGTTTTTATGACCAAGGATGGTTTGACTATTTGATTTGCTACATGCTTCCGCATTTAACAGAAATATTCAATTATGGTTATGATATCCTCACCGCGGACACCTGTGGGAAATTAAATAAATCATATGGTATTATTAAGCAGTTGTGGATCATCCTAACATCAATATTAGTCCCGATCCCGGATCTCTCGGTCCGGGGTCGCGACAAACGGCTAGTCCCCGGTCGACCCCATGATCCTCGGGTCGACCTGGCCTTCACAACGGTCATAAAACCGACCGTTTGACAAGAGCACAACGGCTCTTTACCGGTAGACCTGGTCCCCTATTGGACCGGTCGACCTGGTCCCCTGTTAGGCCGGTCAACCTGGCCTTTCCCGGTCGACCTGGTCCACTGTTGGGCAGGTCGACCTGGCCTACTGCAGGTTGACCTGGTGTCGCGACCCCGAACTGGGCCAGTCCGGGATCGGGACTAATGATGTACCACATTATTATAATGCCATACATTTATTTAATTTCCCACAGGTGTCCGCGGTGAGGATATCACAACCATAAATGAATATTTCTTTTGAGTGCGAAAGCATCAGCAAATCAAGTATTCAAATTATTCCTAGTCATGAAGATAACATCAAGTATAAAATATTGTATCAGAATGAGCAATGATCATTAGCATATTTCCCAAAAGTAAGTTAAAGTTTAAACAAAAGATCATTTAGTTACATTCCCAAAAAATAGAGGCCAACAAAGGCCAATGTAAACAAAACAATAACCCAAAAGAATGGTTAAACAGTTTTCCCAAAATGTCACGTCTCTCGTAGCAACCCGATATCTACATGACATCGTCAGCACGCCACTCAACTAGGGGCTGTGGCTCACCTACTGCCTCCTCCGGCTCCTCCTCAAGGTAATCGGCAAAGGGACCTGAGTACCAAAGAAAATGGGTCAGACACGACGGTCTGGCAAGAGAGTGAAAAGATACAACAACATATAATAAAAGAAATATCTTGGAAAGCCTAGAAATCTATTTAAGCAAGAACTCTCATAAAGGAGATAAATCATTTACTAGAAAACAGATAAACAAGATAAAACATGTAGGTATCCAAGGAATCGGGAAACTAACAAAATGACAATCACATAAAGCTAAGTCCTCTATCCCCAAAGTGACAAAAGTATAACGGGACGTTGGTCTCAGTCCCACAAGGTGAGGAGATTCAACGAGAACATATATACAATATAAATATACGGGACGGGACCACGGTAGCAAACCGGGTATCGGGACGGCACCACAGTAATAAACCGGGCATCGGGATCCAAACTGCAGCTGGCGAGACGGGAGGGGGATCTCCAAGTCGGTGGATCAAACCGACAAGGTTATCCAAGTTTAGTGATGCCGACTCATAGGTCAATTAACAAATCGAGACATGAACAAGTAAATCAAATGCAAGTAAATGAACATGCGGGCAAGGATGTTCAAGGAATAATTTCCATATCATGTGGTGCAATACCTTTCAAGACACGTAACTGTTACTAGTGTAACTTCAATGTTTTCGGGAAAACAAGTCATGTAATGTAAATCTCGGAAATGAGGAAATACAATGAACTATTGCAATTTCGGGTAAAATATTGGTTTCAAGATTTATTTAAGGTGAATAGGGGTCCCGTATGTCGATTATAATAATGACTTGGTACTCCTTGAGTTTGAAGACATTCCGGAGTCCTTATACACTTTACGATTTTCAAAACTTTAAATGATCTTATAGATAGTACTAGATGATACGATTAAAAATCAAAACTATAAACAGTCCATCCTAAGTATGATGTTAATCCTAAAGCATCGTACAACCTACTCAGTCACCGAAAGGGATAGGATTCGCGATACCCAAGGAAATAGACTTCGCGTATAGATATAAGAAGAATATCGCATTGTCCCGTACCGTTCAAGATTGAATTGGATTGGATTCCGATGCAACCGAACTAACCGTGAAGAACGTCGGCTCAAGACATCCCCACATATAGTCCAATGAGTCCAAAAAGGGTAGCCAAAATCCCACCTAAGCCCATCCAAAAACAGGGTAAAAATCCCTTCCAGCAAGGATTTCTCAGTTGGGCCGATCGACTTGGTCAAGGCCCGGTCGACCCCATACACAGTAGCCCCGGTCAACCTGGTCCCTGTGTGCCCAGTCGACCGGCCATGGAGTTGTAACTGAAATAGGTGCACAGTGTTTTGGTCAGGCTCCCAAGGAGCCTGACCCTGTGTCGCCGGTCGACCGAGCCACCATGGGGTCGACCGGGTACACTGCGGAATAGAACCCAGGTTCTGTTCTGCAGTGGGCTGGGTCCTTCTCTTTTTCCCTCCTCTCAACACTTACACAACCACACAAGACTAGAGACAAGAAAACTATAAGCTCATGTTTCCAAGACATTAAATGAACTAGCAAGATGCATAATGAGCATTTATTTCAACAATGCAAATCAATAAAAGCATGAGAAATTCATTAATGTTTCACCAAATCATTTAAAACTCAAAACACCTAATCATCCACTTGCCTTAGGTCCAAGCTAGCAAAACCAAGCTTCTAATCACCTCTTAAGCTCAAATCCAAGCTACAAGGAAAAAACCCCAAAACAAACCCTAAAATGGGTCAAACAAAGAATGAAAATGATAGAACTCTCAATAATGAAAATAGAGCTTCTCAAGGGCTAGAAGAATACAAATCTAGAAGATGGAGAAGATTGCTTACTTGGATGACCTTCAAATGGAAAGAGTTAGCTCAAAGAAGATCTTGAAATGAGAGGTTTCCTTCACAAATAGTATCAATATGTAGCCTTCAAGATGAGGAAGAGGATGGTGATCTCCATTTTGATGTTGGTGCAAGATTAGTAGGAGATTGAGATGGAGAGAGCAAGAAGAAGAGGAGAAAAGTAAGAGAAACCCTAGGTTGTTGGTTTGTGCTGGGAAAATGAAGAATGAAATGAAAGGGAGAGTGGGTTTCCCTTTGTTAACAAATGGGGTTGGGTCCCACTACTAAAGAAGCTTGTTTGACTGAAATCATGTCTTTCGGGATCTCGGATGAATTCGACGAAGAAGGAAGAAATGATCGCCGAAATATCTAGTTTCCAAAAAGTATATGTTTCGCGGGTTTCGGGGACATCAAGTTTTGGGTACAGGTTTAGTGTAAAATGACTATTTTGCCCCTCAAGGTTAGTAAATCGGGTTTCGGGGCCTCGAATGGACACGGGATCAACATGAAAGTTGTAGGGAACTTGAGGGCCCCTTATGACTTTGGTAACTAGTGGGGCCCTTTGGGGGTTCCCCTTATGACTTTACATTTACCAAAGCACTCAAAATTGCCCAAAACTAAAACAAAAGTTATTCCAAACCCAACTTAGCCAAAATCACTAATCAAGCTTAGAACTAACACATGACTTAATCAATACTAATCAGGTTCACTCGGGTCGGGGTCTTACACCTAGCGTGGGACCAAAATCCCCTAAAAATATATTTTTTAAAGTATTTTCTTGAGGGAACTTTTGGGCCATTAAATTAAGCTTGAAATCATGATTTAAATCAAACTAAGAGGTTTAAAATCATGAACCACAAAAAGCCTAAAATGATTTGAAAGATTTAAAACATAGGCTAGCTTGATTTGAAAAACTTCTTTTCAAATTAAAATGCATCCAAGTTAAAAATCAAAACATGCATAAATCAATATCTTAAAAACAATGCATGTGTAAATCAAGATTTCAAGTTTTTATAAATCAATGCATGTGTGTAAATTCAAATGATGCTAGAATGATAATGCATCCATCAAATTGCAATACACAAAATTCCTAACATTCCATTCAGATAGATTTTGCAGTCAAAATACTATTGACAAAAACTATACTGATAGAAAGTAGAAAATATTACTAACCTTTTTTTTTTGTTTTTTTGTAGACAAGTATATAACTAACCTAATGAGAGAAAAAAACTGGGAAAATATCTTCAGTAATCTAGTAAATAAGATAGTATAATTGCTGGAGAAGACCAATCCTTGAGAGTAGCAATAGATGGAATGAGATGGCGATGATTGACGGTTTGGACTGACGATGTCATCACATGAAAACCAGGTTTCTGATTCGAACTAGAGAGCATGTGACAACAACACAGCGACTTTTGCTGGAGTCTTTGTCTTCTGGAATCTGATACCAAAAGCAATCAAGAGCATATTTGATTTGCGAGAGAAAACCTCAAGCCCTATAACTATAGGCTCTGATACGATATAACATATGACAATAAGAGAGTGTTTTGAGAGAAACGTTATGTCTTTCATTGAATTGATGTTTCTGCTTATATAATACAGGACTTGTCCAAATACACAAGATTACAGTCAATCTACCGATTGGATACAAATCACCTAAGATAATCTATGGGCCTAAATATGAAATGTACATAAATATAAAAGGTATTGTATAGCAAGGAGATGACTAATGAGATCTTCCTTTTATTCAAAACCGTTGGATTGATCGGACTCATTTAGTTGACCCATATCTCGACAGGGTTAATAGTCATTGAAATCCACACCACACCAAGTTTCCACAAGATATCACGTGTGAGGATATGGATGATTTCCAATACATAATATCATATTTCAGATGAAGCATAAGATTTCATTGGTATCAAGTGACAAATCATATATAAAGCACTCAATAAAGGCCACATGATGTCAGAGCATGTCTTGTCCACATCTGAAGTAGAATAGTGTGGAAGTGTAACTTGTTCAACCGTTATATTACATATTTTATCAAACAACCTACATAGCTAAACATCTGAAACTAATAAGTCACAATCCCATGTTACTCAAGTGAATCATCCTAGTGCGAGCTCACTCCACATCATCTGGAGACCACTCTGTAGGAAATCATGTGCCTCATATTTGAATGCCATGCCGTTGAAGTACAAAACCAAAAGGGAAAGAAATAAGCATATTTGATCTAAGTGGGGGATATGTGCATTTTTATATAGATAAAATAATATTGAATATTGTGTAAAATTGTATATGTACGAAATCTATTTCTTTACCCCTCTTAGAAAATGGTGTGGCTAAAAGTGAAACAACACTTTAATGATCAATAAGGTTCGTGTTTAGCCATAAAAGTCTTCCATTGTGTTTGTGGGAAGGGATATTGATTACATTACGTATGTCTTGATTCAAGTACCCTATAAAGTTATACAGACCCATGTGAATTATGGACTGGTGCCAAATTGGAATTAAAACATGTGAGAATTTGGGGATGCCATGTACATGTCCTACTACCTTCAGAGGAGAGATATAAAATACAAGAAGAAATGAAGAACAATTACCCATTTGTTGCCTAACCATTGCATTTTAAGGAATAATTCGTATAATAACGGAATACTGAGATGTGGTTTTCCTTGAGGATCCGACAGTCAGTCATAAAGTAGAACCACAATGTGTGGAATTGTATGAAATTTCTAAGGGCAAAGGGGTTCAAACAAGTGGTGGTTCCAATGAAGATGACAGTGGACATAAATGTCTTAGCCAGGGCCCACTTGAGGTGATTGAATAACCTAATGAGCCGATTGGTAGGCCGACTTGGGTAACAAAATAACTGGCATATTTAGATGATTATTGCAGTTTATTGAGAATTGTATAAGATTTGGATTTGACTTCTTACTTTTAAGCAAAGAAAGTACATGATGCCCATAATTGGCTAGAGGTTATCTACGAGAAAATTAAATCAAATGATAAGAGCCAGGTATGACAAGTGGTTGATCTAGTATAAGATCAAGGCCACATGTTCTTAAGAAATGAGATTTAAGTTAATTTGATGAATCATTGGATAAGTATAAAACACAACTAATAGCTAAGGGACTCATATAAGAGGAAATAATAAATTACGAGGAAACGTTTTCTCTAGTCATAAAACTTCAGGCCATACGAATCTTACCAGCAATGGTAGTATGTTGTGACTTGGAATTGCACTAGATGGATGTGAAAACATCTTCTTTTGAATGACGAACTAGGAAAAAGAGGTACACATGAAAAATTCAAGGTATTTATGGTGCAAGGTCACGATGACAAAGTGTACAAACTAAAAAAAGAAGAAACATTGTATGGATTAAAATAGTGGTATAAGAAATTTCACTAGGCCATAGGTGAAATATGATTTGTCCCCAATAGTGGAGACACATTTTTTTTTTATAGTAAACACAGTGGGAGTAGCCGTTTATATTTGTCATTGCATGTGAATGGCATTCTGATCGCTGAGAATGAATTGGAAGCCATAAATAAAATTGAGTGGTGAATAAAGTCAAGACTTGAAATAGAAGACATGAGTGAGGCAGAGTATGTCCTTGGAAATGTCAAAATAACCCGTGATCGTTCGAATAGACTATTCACTCTATCATAAGGGATCTTAGTTAAAAATATGTTGAAAATACTTCATATGATAACGACAAGCTAATCGACACTCCCATCTTCAAGAGCAAAAAACTATCAAGCGATCAGGGTCCCACAAACGAGCAAGATAAGGAAGTGATGAGAATAAAATTTTATGCTCAAATTGTGGGTAACATCATATATGTGATGCTTCGTACGAGACCATACATTGCATTCGCCGTGGATTTCGTAAGAAGATTCCTAAGTAACATATGACTACAACACTAATATAGGGTTAAGAGGATTCTATAGTATATCAAAGGAATTTGAATCTTTGCATGTGTTATCAAGGTGAAGTCCTCGAACTGTGAGGCTATTCAAATGCATATTGAGCCGGTGATTTAGATCAGAGAAAGTCATGACCGATTATGTGTTCACCATTGCACTGTAGGCTATATACTCTGCTTCAATTGTTTACTATCGTAGGAGCTGCAATTGACCTCTACGATTACGTCAACAATCGAAGCAGAGTATATAGTCTACAGTACAATAGTATAGTTGAAACACTTCGTGTGTGATTTGGAAGTAATCAGAGAGAAAAAGCCTGTCCTGATGAGCATAGATAGTATGTCAAGCATCTCTATGGTGAATGAGCAAAAACTCAACAGCCAACCAAAACACATTGAGATAAAATACTACTTTATTAGAGATAAGGCTGCTGAAAAGAAGGATCTAGAAATTTTCTATATATCTCCATGATTTGATGGATTATGCCCTCACCAAGGCCTTGCATGTAGAGTCTTTTGCGAGACATGTGATACATATAGAACCGAGAGATGTTTGATATATGTAACATTCGTTCCAAGTGGGAGATTGTAGGAAATTGTTTGGGTCGCATGCCTTGGGCCAGATCAAGCATGGTAAAGGCCAACAAAGAATACAATTCCACTTAGTCTAAGACTTGATTTGTCCCCACAAATAAGACTCCCAATAGGATCCGTAGGTGTGATTTTTTTAGCGAAGAAGTCTACAGTAAATGTGACTCGTTGGGACTTGTTTATATATGGATAAGAGAGCCCACTTTTAAGACACTTAAAGCACGACAAATAATCATTTGGAATGCTGTGAAAAACCAACTTAATTAATTTGATGCGACCTCCAAAAGACAATTACCTTCCCTTCCATGAACTAAGCCCCCTAATTTCAACTCTCTCCACCACCGAGTCTCATTGTTGTCGCTTAGGAAAACCCCCAGCATAGAGGCAGCCTCAGATACTTTGAAGGGTTTTTCCCAACTCTGTAACCAAAAGAATTATCTAAAGAAACAACAAGCCCATCGTATGTTCGTACACCAATCAACTGACATTTTTTGTAGTTGCTTTTGTACCCCGATAATAATTCAAACCACTTTAATAACAATTTCGACATTTCAAACCTGATCCAATGAAGCATCACGAAAAAAAATAACAAGAACAAAAAAAAACAATCACCTGCAAACTGTAATTGAGTCACCTCATTTGCGGAATCATCAATCATAAATCCTGAAAGCAAACTCGTCTGCTTAGCTTTCTCCAGTGAGGCGTTCAAAGCTTCCACAAAAATGAGAAAGAGCATAAGAGAAAGATGATCATCTTGCCACAAACTTTTAGAACTTTTGAAGTAACCTTTAGGAGACTCATTTGGAAAAATAGAGAAGCGAGCCGAAGAAACATAACCCTTAAATATCGTTTCTAGAACTCTTAAAATTTCTAACATGTTTATGCATTGTGGATAGAACTTTGTTGGGTATCTTCGTATCGAGAACGTCACATGTGATGTTATGTGGAATGCCGGGTTAGTCGATTCCATGTCCAAGAATATTTGAATATACCATCTTGGTGGGCTGCACGTTTCTTGAGGGTCTAAGGAATAGACTTGTACAACTCACTCTACCAAAAGTGCGAGTCTGTGGTACTTGGAGCATGAGACAAAGAGGTGGGGTAGCCAAGATGTTTAATTTTAGAAACTCCAGATTTTGTCTAAACCAAAACCACGAATTTCTTTGCATAGTGATACTGTTGCTTTATTATCATAGGTATATAGTAAGCACACACGATTAGTCTAGGCATATCAGACAAATGCATAGTTTGTTAGTTTATGGTCTCAATACCATGGGTATATGATGTAATAAATTGATTAAGTTCTTTATTTATCAATACAATTTATGCTTTTCCTTTCATGAGATGAATGGTGTTCTATATACTTGCACATAACTAATACAAATGACATAATGGTTCATGAGATGAATCGGAGTCCACAAGTATACTAGATGTAATACATGTGTATGGATGAGATCCACATACAGGAGATATGTATTACAAATCTTATACTTAAATAATCTTCACAACCAGTGATGAGATTGGACACCTCATCTGACAAGGTTGCAGCATTTTGATCACTATGAGATAGTATGATTTATCTCGATCATCAGAATGTAAGATTCTGGATTATGATGCTGGTACATTGGATGTATTGAAGGACCATGAGAAACACCTTATATACATTGTCTTCATTTTAAGGTCTGCTCTCATAATTCCCTAGCAATAGGCTCATAATCCTGAGACATTAATGAACTCAAGTTTCTATCTATTCATTTGCTTTGAGTCACCAATGAGTGAGGCCAATTGTAGGTCAACACCTCGGTGATTTGGGTACTTGATAGTAGAACTGTGGGAACATTCAATGGTCAAGATGGAATCTATCTTTAATATCCCCTTGTGCCAATTAATGGATTTATCATTGGTAAGTGCGCACCCATTCCGATTAAGAGTTAATTGGATCGGTACCAAATGATCATTATAATTAATTGGGGCTCAAGGATAATAAGATATGGATCTAATTTGGTGGACAGATCCATTTGATCCATGGATATAGATGTAGGGGCCTACTTGTGGTACTGTGGAAGTTTAGGGTCTTCATTGTAATTTATTCCTAAGACTGGAGTGCAATTGCATTTATATAGTGGAGTTATTTGCAATTAACTGTGGGCCCGGATTGCACATGAGATGTGGGGTCGCGTGTCCCAGTTGGAGCCAGCTTTCTAAGGAATCCCTAGTGGTCCCCACCCTAGCCCAATATATTAGAAAGATACTAATTCTACTTAAACTCTAAAAGGAATGTTACTATTTCTATTTGAAGTGAGACTTCTAATAGTGGTAATGGTAAGCTACTAATTAATAATGGAAGTAGGACTTCTATTTTAATTAGAAAGGATAAAGTTACTAATAGTTGTGGAAGTAAGACTTCTATGGCAATTAGTAAGGGAGATGTTTACTAATTTGTAATGGGAGTTAAACTTCTATTTCAAATAGGAAAAGAGGATTTATGGAGGGCTATAAATAGAGGAATACTCCTCTCAAATTCGTGCATAATTAATAGAGCACTTTTCAGCCCCTTGTGCAAGAGTTGTACAAGTCTTCTTCCTCTCAAAGTTCCCCTCTTTTACCTTTGGTTCCTTAGAGTTACTAATAGGGTTTTCTCTTGAGGATCCCACCATCTTCTTGAGAAAAGAGATCTAATACGGAACATAGCGTTGGAAGATCAAAATGAGTTGAAGATTCTGATTTGGATTGTGAAGTTGTTCATCACCAAAGTAAAGAAATCAAATCCTCCATTAGAGCACAACAAAGCTCCAAAAGTATATCTACATCCTTGTATGTTGTGTATTTCGTGGGAGCATGTTTATGTTCTGTTTTCTATCTTCTAGATAGTAGTTGCTGCTGTACATGGCTATGAGATTGAGGAAATTGCATCCTGAATTGGGTTTGTTGCATTCTAGACAATTGATCCCTGCATTAAGTGGGTCAAAAGTTTTGAAATCTGTCTGGAAGGCCCACCTATATTCCAACATAGCTATGTGGCTGGATTGCTTAATCCGGTGTGATCATATTTGATGACGTGAGGTCAAGTGAAAACTTGGCGGGTTCCTTGGTTAAAGGCCTTAAACTGGATGTTAACTTCTATGGAGATCATGAGTTTAAACCTACTTATTGACTACCTATGATAGAAACTCGACTCAACATTTGTTATTTAAATTTTGAGTTCAACGAGATAAGTCTATCTTCAGTCTATGATCTGCAAGCACTAAAATTACATTCTCATCTCCTAGATTATAATAGTGCTTGGATCAGTAATAGAAAAGTAGAGGTTGAGCTGGGCTATTAATGGACGACTCTAATTGATTCGCCTATATGGTCTTGGAAGTGTGGCCGCTTCCCATGAGGACCGGATTTTCCTATATAGCATTCATGAAACTAGGATATAGACACAAGGCCTGAGATAGTGTCGGCTATATCTGAACCAAAGGCCAATAAATTTTATGTGTGATAGTATTTCCTGTCTTGTCGCATGGAGTCACTAATTCAAAGCTACGACTATTAGGCACTTTGATGAGACTTTGAGATCCATCACTAAGTGAAGGTTCAAGCCCACACGACACCTATCATTTATGTACAAATTTTCAAGATACCAATAACGGAGGAAATCTTCAAATTGTGGGGGTGTGGATGCATTATTTGAAATTGTGGGGTTCTTTCTAAATTTTCAAAATTATGGGAGACTGTTTGAAGTTTTTGAAAATCGTCGGGGATTGTTGAAAATTTTCAAAAACAAGAAATCCATGGTTTGGGTTTTGGTTTCTTGGAAAAAAACTTTTGTTAATCATGCATTTCCCATGTTGGAAAGTGTTAAAAACATAATGGAAAATAACCCTTTTGAGAACAAATTTCTCAATTGAAAACGTGCTTTATGACTTTTTTTAATAAAGAACCCATCATCAGATAAGTTGAGAAGAATGCGGGCTTTAATTTTATAAGAGTACCCCTTTTGTTGGGTTTACGTCTTGTATTCCTGGTTTACCAGATTGGTCAATTTGGTTTGCCGTTGACTGAGCTTAAGCTCAAGGGTATTTTGGTCTTTGTAGTGGAGCTTTCTCGGGTAATAAGAAAGCGGAGATTATATATGCATATGATCTGTAACCTTATACTTAAGTTGGTGAATACTACAGAGCAAGTTCTTTTTTGCCGTAGATATAGCACTCTGCCGAACAACATAAATCACTCATGCATGCGTACAACACCTTTTCTAACCTCGTTAGTCTATTACAGACTTGGACGCTACAAGCGACCCGCTTGTTAAACCATTGCCGACTTGCGTCCCACCAAGTGGGTGGTGGAAAGTGTCATAAGAAAAGCGATTACACGCCTCATTTCTTCTCTCTTTTAAAGACCTAGCTCCACCAACAACGGCATCTACTCGGTCAGGTCCTGTGTTCAAGTTCGAAGATATGAGTGAAAAATATTATGCTGATGCATTTGAACACCAATCTTATGACGACGTTTATAAGCTATACTTATTACGAAGGCCCGGTCCATATCTAACATGAATCTCCCTTCAAGCTCCTATCCCAGAAGGCTACAAGCAGTATTAAATTTCTGATAGGCAAGCTGTGGACTGAGCTAGTGCAATTTGGGCTACCTTGTTGGGCTTTGGGCAGGGCCTATAGGTTTATTTGCTGTTCCAATATCTAAATGTTATGGCTCTGTGACTATTTATGCGTATAGGTCAGGGCATTCAAGCCTGCATTGCGCGCAAATTGACAATTCTGCAAATGGCATGAGCGTGGGCAACAATTAAAGCCCATAGCCTAAATATTTGCCAGGATATGAGGTCTAATAAATCAATTAGGCAGGGCTGGGCTAGCTTTGTCCCCACTCAGCCTGGTCCATCATCATCCCTTTGCCCGAAAAGTGTCATTATTGATTGTAATGAAACTCAATTTTGTTATAATTTATATTAAGCAATAAATGATGGGACTTAAGTTTTACATGGATATGGCTGAAATAGCCCACCCAAGTCCATTTAATTTCCAGGCCTATCTCATCGTCAACCAGGTTAGAGGCTGGAAAGTAGGCGTGTCTTCCTAGTCCATTAGTTAAAAGGTCCATTTGGTGGGAATTTATATGGCCTAAAGCCCATTTAGTCATCAGACAAAAATCTGCACGTCTTGGCATGACCAACTCACAGTACTAAAAAGTAGGCCCATGTCAAAAGAAGTCTCCGCTCGATCTGAATTAGCCCTATCCACAACCTTAACAAGAACTTTAGGTCAAGGACTCTTTCCGTCATGCTCTCTGATGCCCTTGAAATAGGTTAATGAATGTGACCAAAACGCAAGCGTACTTTGGCCACTGGCTAACTGCAGTATGTGGTTTCCGTCTTTTCTTGTACTAACTATAAGGGGTTGCTCCGTTCGTCAGCAAATTCACATGTCACCCGGCTGCCTAGTCATCAACTCTTGGGTTCTCCTTTCCACTTGTGTAGGTTCTCCTTCCCATGGTTTAAGCTTCCTCTTCCCACTTGTGTGGGCTCTATTGGCTCCAAGCCCACTAGGTTGCGGTACCCAAAAAAAAAAAAGACTTTTATTGACCTTCTTAGGAGTAATGCTTATAAATGGACCCAAAGATTCCCTCATTTCCTATTCCTCTTCTTCCTCAACAAAGAGTAGGGAACCAAAGAAGAAAAGGGAGAAAAAAAAAACATATCCAATAGAAGCAACACCTGGGTATGCCACCTTTTACTATGTAGTAAGGAGTGACCATTCTCACCTGGATGTCTAGGGTTCGAACCTTAGGTACGCCACTTTTTCTGCATATGCAGGCTTCCCTTTCCACCGGTGTGAGCTTTCTTCCTCTGTGTGAATGTAGGCTCATTTCCCATTTGAGTAGGCCGTCTTTTCGTATGTGTAGGCTCTCACTTTGATCCCCGCTCCTTGGCCGGGTTAACAAAAAAAAAAAAAAAAAAAAACCCAGAAGCAACATGAACCGGCCCAAGATTTCCGGCTTGACAATATATGGGGTCGTTTGTTTGGGTCATTTACATATATGAAGTGAAGACGTGTAAATGAGGTCATATACACACCCGTCTTGTAAAATAGGCACTAGTACACTTCTTACACAATGATTAGATGTCATGAGATCCGCCAACTACTTTAATTTTTTTGACATTTTTGCACGGGCACCATATTTGTAATCCAAACCATTTGCTTTACTTATTAAATTAGACATTGGAGCTGATAAGCTTAAATCTTCATAGATCTTGAGTAATTCGTGAAAAGTCCAAGCTATAAATCAAAATTTCTAAAATTTTGTGGGGCCACCAATCATGGTTTACAAGAAAACGACCACTATTGTTTCATAATAGCCATTATAAAATGGGAATGGCCTATGCCGTTATGTTATTTTCAATATAATGGTCATGATGGTCACAGTCTAAAAGAAGTGAAAAATAACGGTCATAATGGCCGATGTTTTAAAAATAATTCTCATAATGGCTCACAGTCCTAATAATAGCGACAGTGATATTCTTTAATATTCTTTTGGTAAATTAGCTAAAAGTCCCTCAGATTGGTCTTGTAAGGCCTTCAGTCCAAAAGCTTTTTCTCTAAGACCTATAGTCCTTACAGCTGTAGATATTTTGGAGATGCTACATCAGACATTTTTACGAATGATTTTCCCTTTCAACTATTTATGCATAGACACTACTATAAAACTGAAGTTTACCGACACACTCAACTTAAAAATGCATTGGTAAATAAATTTACCGACGCTACCTACGGCGTAGGGAAAAAATAGTAGGTAAATATACTTGCCGACACGTTGACTGCGTCGGCAAGTTGAAGTTAAAATTACCGACGCCACTAGCATCGGTAATCTTGCGCAAAACATGCTGCTACTCATTGTGTCAGTATGTATTTTATGGTTAAAGTTGGCGTCTATAACTTTATGTTTATTTTTTTTAAATCACGGTTCCAATAATTGATTGAAACCATTTTATTATTATATTAAATTAAATTTTAATTTAGTTTTCTTTAGTCATTTTAATTTAGTTTTAAATATCTAGTTATTATTATTTTAAATGTAGAATTAAAAATAAATCACAAATAAAATACTAAAAGTCTAATTTTTATTAATAATAAGAAATTTATAAAATATTATCAAACATATTACAAACTAAATATATCATATCAAACACTAATATATAAAAATAGAAGTCTAAAAGATAAAGCCATAAACATCAAGTTAAAAGTCTGAAATATAATAGTATAATGAGGGTTTCTCGGCATCTCTGGATAATAAACATCATCATCATTATCATCACGTCGCAAAGAGCCCGGAGGGTATTGTGGCAGCGGAGGTGGAGGAAATAGAGTACTTGGATCAAGTTGATTAAATTGTCCAGGGAATTGCATGTTAAGTTGAGCGGTTAGTTGCTGGATGTAGGCCGCACATGATGCAAGTTGGTTCTGATACGTGCTGACTTGGTTCTGATAGGCGTTAACTTCATTCTTATATGTGTTAACTTGGGCCTCATATGTTGCAACCTTGATCTTAAGCTCCTGGACCTCGGCATTCTCTAGTTGTCACCCACTAGAACTAGACGATCCTTTCACAATTCTTCCTCTCCCTTTGATGTATCCCGGACGAGGCTTGCGAACCTTTTGACCTATCTCTTCTTCAGTGAGAACTTGCTGACTTTGACCAATAGACTCCGCATCAAAGTTCTGAGATTGTGAATCCCTAAGAGCCAACATATCATTCTGCAAATATATATAGAGAGAGTTATAAAAAAATGTATATAAAATTTATTTGAATTATTAAAAAAATGTTTATATAAGAATTGAAATTAATTACTATACTCACGTAGTCCTGCTCCGCTTGGGGTCACACCAACTCCCTATCTGGTGGTTAGTGTACACGAGTCTGTGAAACTCAATGTCTCCAAGGAATTGACTAGTGTTGGGATCGACCTATAATAATATTTTGAGTTAAAATGATAAACATAAATAAAAAAGAATTCACATAATTAATGAGAAATTATATACCAATCCTTGCCGATGTGCTACAAAAGATTATGAACCATGGGAACTATTGTAGTTGTTTCTTGCTACGCGATTTAATGCATTTCTCTCACCCAATTCCTTAAATGATAATACAAAATTAATAAGAAAAAATAATAATGTAGAATCAAATTAATATTTATATCACTAATGCATATGATGAAATGTTTGAAACTTACCTTTTGTTCCTTAGCACTCCAATAATCACAGAGCCACTGCCAATCTTCATTCTCAATAACGTCTGGATGATGATGACTCTTTGCAACTTGCAGATTTACATATCCGCCAACGTTCTTAAAGTGTTGATGCAATTGACATCGCCAATCTCTATGTAGGCTCGCCATTTGATAATCCATTGCCTTTTTAATCTCTGATGTCATGGTGAGGTGATACCTTTCCTACACAAGAAACAAGCTAAGTTAAATTGTTAGAATTTCAAAACTAATTAAGTTCAATTTTTTCAAGCAAATTTTTTTTTAATGTACTTACAAGCATTCCTTTATAAATTGGGGCTTTTACTTTTTCATCAAGTTTGTTGAAAGGTTTATCCCATCTAACCGGTAAATGGGTTCGAGCAAGGTATCCCAAATCATGTCCCCAAGTACCATGTTGTCGCCTATTGCTCTGCCAGTCCCCTCATCAAATGCTATACGTAACTTGCCATCAGTGCCCTCTTTGCGTTTTTTTTTTCAATGGTTTTTCCAGTATATTTTTCTTTTCCTTTTTTATCATTATTGTTACTGCTTCCTCCTTGTGAAGAAGACATTATGTACAACCTGTTTCAACAAAAATAGTATAATTTGTCAACATGTTCCAATCAAGTAATATAAAAAAGTACATAAATTAGACATTCGAAAAAATGTTTACAATTTATTCACTATCATCATTTAGTAATTCTACTGGCTCATCACTGTCATAGTCACTTTGATTGTCTTCCCTGACTTTGTTATCTACGTATTCTTCTAGAGTGTCATCCATTTCCTCATCGTTAGAGTTATCAACGGCAACATTAGCATGTCTAACCACATTATCTATATCACTAGTGCAAATTTCTGGTTCCACATCTTCATAGTGGACTGATAGTGCTTCCATCTCAGGCTCCATAAAAGTGAAGTTTCCATCTGATGAATCATCTTCTTGCACAATGTCATCATTTTCAACACTCTCTTCGACAGGAATATCCCAAAGATGTCTATGGCTAAACGTTTGTATGACTTGCCATGGTGCACCTTTGAGAGGATCAATCACATAAAATACTTGTCGAGCTTGGGATGCGAAGATAAAAGGATCCTTTTTAAACCATTCTTTATCGCCACGTAAAGTTGTGAGTTTTGACTCATAGATGATGTGTTTTCTGTGCGGCGATGTGTCAAACCACTTAGACTTGAACAATAAGACATAATAATCTTGTTTGACATATGTAAACTTAAGTACTTCTGTAACGCCCCACCCTTCACGCATGCATGATATTGTCCGCTTTGACCCACAGGCCTCACGGTTTTGCTTTTGATGGGCCTCAACCCATCAAAAGGCCTCATGCAAGGTAAGGGTATAAGCTCTACATATAACCCCATTCACTTTCCTCTCTATAGTCGATGTGAGATTTCGGGGTGTCACAATCCACCCCCCTTAAGGCTGCACGTCCCTGTGCAGTAGCCTGCCAGTCCCTGTAGCCTGCCAGCCCTCTTGGCCCGCCCACATGGAGACCCGCCCCCTTGCACTAAGCCACGGCAGGGGACCCACACTCGAACTAGTCGAGAGTCGGCTCTGATACCGTTTGTAACGCCCCACCCTTCACGCATGCATGATATTGTCTGCTTTGGCCCACGGGCCTCATGGTTTTGCTTCTGATGGGCCTTAACTAATTAAAAGGCCTCATGCAAGGTAAGGGTGTAAGCTCTACATATAACCCCATCCGCTTTCATCTCTACAATTGATGTGTGACTCCGGGGCGTCACCCCATCCACTTTCATCTCTATAGTTGATGTGTGACTCCGGGGCGTCATAATAAATTTTTTAACGCCCCACCCTTCACGCATGCATGATATTGTCGGCTTTGGCCCACAGGCCTCACGATTTTGCTTCTTATGGGTCTCAACTCATCAAAAGGCCTCATGTAAGGTAAGGGTGTAAGCTCTACATATAACCCCATTCACTTTCATCTTTATAGTCGATGTGGGACTCCGGGGCGTCACAATCCACCCCCCTTAAGGCTGCACGTCCCTGTGCAGTAGCCTGCCAGTCCCTGTAGCCTGCCAGCCATCTTGGCCCACCCACTTGCACCAGGCCACGGCAGGGGACCCACACTCGAACTAGTAGAGAGTCAGCTCTGATACCATTTGTAATGCCCCACCCTTTACGCATGTATGATATTGTTCGCTTTGGCCCACGAGCCTCATGATTTTGCTTTTGATGGGCCTCAACCCATCAAAAGGCCTCATGCAAGGTAAGGGTGTAAGCTCTACATATAACCCCATTCACTTTCCTCTCTATAGCCGATGTGGGACTCCGGGGGCGTCACAATAGATTACATGGGATTCCGGTGTCTATTGTTTCAGATAGAGACCCGAGATTCACCTCTAGATTTTGGAGGCGTTTACAAGCAGCCCTTGGAACGAAGTTGAACTTTAGCACTGCATACCATCCTCAGTCAGATGGACAATCGGAGAGGACTATTCAGACATTAGAGGACGTACTAAGGGCTTGCATTTTG
Organism: Cinnamomum chago; assembly: GCA_038049695.1. Taxonomy (NCBI): domain Eukaryota; kingdom Viridiplantae; phylum Streptophyta; class Magnoliopsida; order Laurales; family Lauraceae; genus Cinnamomum; species Cinnamomum chago. The sequence continues at coordinate 53,332,349 of CP142454.1, read as the reverse complement.
GACTTCGGTGGTGATCGGGATGAGCACCTGCCATTGATTGAATTTGCTTATAACAATAGCTTTCATTCTAGTATTCGGATGACACCTTTTGAAGCATTATATGGCAGGAATTGTAGGTCCCCTATATGCTGGGATGAGGTTGGAGAGAAACAACTCATTGGACCAGAGATTGTGTAAAGGACAGCTGACAAGATGCAACTCATCAGACATAGGCTTATGGTAGCTCAGAGTAGACAGAAGAGCTATGCCGATGTCAGGAGCAGAGATCTGGAGTTTGCCGTTGGTGATAAAGTTTTCTTGAAGGTCCCGCATCCCAGCTAGAGCCTATGCTATTACCGATCAAGACCTAGAGGCGACGAATGAAGTTGTAGAAGGTACACTTCTGATTGAAGGTCATTTTGCTAGAGTATTGTTTGATTCTGGCTCTACTTTATCTTTTGTTTCATCACATTTTGCTTCACATTTTAGTACAACCCCATTATCTACTTTTTGTGTAATTACTGTAACTACTGCGATGGGTAAAGTTAAGGAGACGGATAAGGTGTACCTTAGAAGTAAAGTACAGATAGGAGATCATACTTTTCTTACAGACATTGTGATGCCCCGGAGTCCTACATCTGTTGGGATTGGTGTATGCCCTAAAGCCCACTGACTGCACTCACATCTCTGTTACTGGATATTTATTGGTTATTTAATAGAATGACATCTTTCTCTTATTACTTGTGTATATGTATGGTTGTGTAAGGCCCATTGTTTTTTAGTAAATGACTTAGGTGTGTAGTGGCTACACACAGTAAGGTCTGAGTCATGGACACTTGAAACAATAAACTTGTTCATAACTGAGAGATGGAGTTGGGCACTTCATCTTGGTATAAGTTATAATGAGATACTCTCCTGTATTCAGGGTGACTTACCTTAGTCACGGAGGTCTTTCCGGATTTATCTCATTAGTGCATGTGTCATGCATTGAACAGGACCACTTGAAGGTGTGATCTCTAAAATAGTACTATCACAGAGAGAGATCAAGTCACCTCTTGCTACTGAGTGACCAGTGCTCTTAATCTTGAGCATTTGTGGATGAACTGACGAAGTCGAGTTCTTGTACTTTAATTCACTATGGGTGAGATCCTGTTCATGGGTCAACAGCTCTGTGTTTTGGGTACTTGGGCTTGATTAGTTGGGACGTGCAAATGCAATATGGAATCTATGCCATCGTGTGATGGAATGATCGTCCCCTTAGAATTATCCGATTAATCATCAGAATCTAAGATCTTAGTATATGGATGTTCCATATGGATATTGAACTTGTGGGTCGCTCCCTGGATCAAGAGAATGATATCCGGATGATGATTAAGTCAAGGGTATGAAGTTCTAAGGATGAGATGTAATCAAGAAGGTAGATAGTACATCGGTTAACCTACTTGATTATGGATGTTACATAGAGGGGCATTGTGGTCATTGTACTTGGTAGGTCAAAGACAATCGTCAGTTTATGATGAGCTTCATTTGTAATTTAATATTTGTCCCTGGAGTGCAACCATAACTCTTTAGTGGAATGAGTTAGGGTTAAAATGATCTTAATGTTGCTATGGGGTTAGCATGGACATTTTGGTCATTTTGGGAGCCAAGGGCAAATATGTCTTTTGGTCCCTCTTCTAGCCACTTTCCTATATTGGCATGGTTTCCTAATTTAATTATATGATATGTGGTTGAATTAATTTTGTGGAAGAATAATTTTGAGTTTAAATTCAAATAGGCTTTTGATGGCATACATGAATTTAACTCTAGCTAAATTATTAACTAGTGGGCCATGGTGTGTTTATCTATCTTGTGGGCCAGCCATGTGGGGAGCCCCTTGTGTGAGGTTTCCAAGTTTAACTAGGTATCTTTACTTGGAAGGAAGAACTCCTCTTTGGGTAAGAATTCCTATGATTAAAGTTTACTAATTTTTAGTATCTTTATTTAGAAAGTGTTGCACTACTTTGGTGGCTAGTTGCTTATTTTATGGGATGGTCTTTCCTATTAGATAGAACTCTAAAGAGGAATGTGAACAATTTATATATATCCCACACCATACCCTAGGCGTGTACCAAGCATGAGAATACAACCCTAGGCGTGCAACAAGTGCTGAAATTCTACCCTAGGCGTGGATTGTTCTTGTAGCTCCATTGGCCGCCCAAGACAGCAAGAGAGGAACCCACGCCCAGCAGTCTTCTTCTTCATTGGAGAGAGGAGATCAGGTGCTGGATTTTTTCCACAAATTGTAGACTTAGAAAACCCTTCTTGGAATCCATATTCTGATCCCACAATCAAAGCCAATCAGATTAGGTTGTGGAATAGAAGAGAAGATCAAAGGAGAAGCTATTGCAGAAATTCCTGCAACATACATTGTTGATTGCAGGCTGAGTTCAGATCTTTGAAGGCTTTCTTTTCAGAGATTTGAGGCATTCATATAATCAAGGTATTAGTCCTCTATCATCTCCTTACATTATACACATGTTGATCATGATTTCATGGAGTTTTTATGCATGTTTCATGGCTGGAAAATCAGATCTGTGTTCTTGTTTTAAAAACTTGAAAAACCAAATCAGCCATGGAAGTCCAAGTTCAGATCAGTATAGCATGAACTTTCAGTGGTATCAGAGCCACTCCATGTGAAATCATGATCCAATGAATAGTTAATATTAATCCTATCATAGTTAAGGGCATGGTGGCACCCTTCTAGACACAGTTTACTGTATGTTAGGAGTGCAGGAATTTTTCCAGGTTGCTGGAATTTTTCCAGAACGCAGTTTACTGCATGTTTGGAGTGCAGGAATTTTTTCCAGACTGCTGGAATAATTTCAGAATGCTGTATAGTGCTGTACACTGCAATTTGAATGCACTAATCTTTTTTGTTGCAGCCATATAATTGCATCCTTGATGGTTCGCATGTATGTGTGTGGATTTGGATGTTTTTAATTAGTTGGAAAGTGTACGATTGCGCGTTTAGCAATCATAGGAAGTTGTAATTTTTCCTTACTTTTATTTCAACTAGTCTTGATGTAAGCTTTCTTGAAAAGCATAGGTATCTCCAATGTAATTTTGGTTTTGTTTTTCATGGGTTTGCATGTATAAAATTAATTTATTGTAACAAGCAAGGAGAAGAAAGCTTCAAAGATTGCATGGTTGCAAGTAGAAGAGGATTCCATGGTGGTGGAGGCAACGAAGGTGTCCTAGTGCGAAAAGGACTCTTAACCAAGTATCCTAGTTGGATTAGGATTCCTAATTGGATAAGGATTCCTAGTTGGATAAGGATTTGAAGTCCGAAGAGCAGGGAGCCATCAAGGATTGCATTATATTCATTGCTTTATATAATTGCTATTATTGCTATGTTTATCACCTAGTAACATGGCCACCACTAGGTTCTTAAAATTGGCATCTTTCTATATTGGATTGTTTTTAGTTTGGCAAATTATTTTTAAACGGATCTTAGACCAGCACCTTCTATTTGTCTAAGGTTTAAAAATTGGATAGGGTTTAGTTTATCTTGGTACCCTAAGTTTCCAAAAGAGGCCAAACTAAAATCTAATATGTTGCTACCTTAGTGGGCCCATAACCCATTGGTCCCAAGTTAGATATTTGACCCTTTAAAGTGATTTGCTCAAATATTTTAAAGCAAAAGTTATTTATGTTCAAGATGACTTAAGTCATTGAGTCATGAATTTAATTAACTAAGTTTGCTAGATTTAAAAAGATTTTTTGAGTAACCAATGTAAAGGTCATAAGAGTTTTTCAAAACCCTAGTGTTAAATAATCAAGTGGGAGAGGGGTTTGGAAAAACCCCACGGCCTTCCATTTTCGGTTCATGCTATCTCATTGGAGTGTTAGTGGGAGCGGCCATCCCTTCGGTGGAGTTCTTTACTAAAGATCGCTTCGATGGGTTAGTAGGTGAACTAATGTGAATATTCGTAATGAGGTGTTAGTGGGAGCGGCCATCCCTTCGGTGGAGTTCTTTACTAAAGATCACTTCTATAGAATGTCAATGAGGTGTTGGTGGGAGCGGCCATCCTTTCGATGGGGCTCTTTACTAAAGTTCACTTCAAGATTGGATTAAAGTCACTTCCCTTCGGAGGACTTGAGTCATAGACATTCTGGGAACGTTCATAAGAAATGGTAATACACTTGACATAAGACGGTAATAACCTCTCCCTAGGAGTTAGTGTTATTTGTCATATGAGGCCAAACCAATCAGTGATTGGACTGTCGCTGGATATGCTAAATCCAGATAGTGATAATCCAAATAAGCGAGGCTTTACTCAACGAGACTATAGATTCGGCCATCCCTTCGATGGAGGGTCTATGAGGAGGTTGAGACACTGATACATTATGATTAGGGTTAAAAAATGTAAAAAGTCTTGTGCATGTTTTTCCTTTTATTACTAGCACCATATACATATTACATATATACTGCCTATCTAATCATAACCTGTTATATATCCAGAGAGATGGGGAATGATTCTTTTAGCCCGTTGATGAGTATTCTGCGTGAGAACAAATTGACTGGCCCAAATTACGTAGACTGGAAAAGAAACCTTAACATAGTACTCACCGCTGAAGAGTACAAGTATGTTTTGTCGGAACCCTGTCCTACCATTGATGATTATTCTACAGATGACCAGCTAGAGGCTGAAAGGAAATGGAAAAAGGCGAATAGCATGGCCAAATGCTACATGCTTGCTTCCATGTCCAACGTGTTGCAAACACAGCATGAGCAAATGGACACAGCTTCGATATCATGTTGTCCTTGTCTGAGATGTTCACAGACAAAAGCAGGCCAGCTAGGCAAGCTGCTTTAAGGACAATCATGAATTCTAGGATGGCTGAGGGAACACCTGTCAGAGAGCACATGCTCAAAATGATGGATTGTTTCAATGAAGCTGAGATCCTAGGGGCTGAGATTGATGCAGGGAGTCAGACCGATATGATTCTCGAAACTCTGCCGGAGTCTTTCAACCAGTTCAAGCTCAACTTCAACATGAGCAAGATGGACATGACTCTCTCTGAGTTAATGAAAGAACTCCAGGTGGCAGAGGCCATCATGAAGCCTAAAGGCCAAGCTCACTTTTCCCAGTCTTCCTCTAAAATGAACCCGAAAGGGAAAAAGTTCAAGAAGAAGCAGGGTAAGGGAAGAGGACAGAAAAAGGGCAATGCTGGAAAGAAGGACAAAGGTACAGGTGAAAAGCCCAAAGGAAAATGCTTCAAGTGCGGCCTCAAAGGTCACTGGAAGAAAGATTGTCCCAAGCTCCTAGGCTCAGATAAGAAAGGTATATCTCTTTCCTACTACATTGAAACCTGTCATGTGGTTGATTCTACTGATTCATGGATAGTAGACTCTGGAGCCACTAATCATATCTGCAATTCATTGCAGGGGTTTTAGATAATGTAAAAGCTTGAGAAAGGGGAGTTTGACCTTAGAGTTGGAAATGGAGCAAAGATTTGGGCTGTTGCAGTGGGAGCTGTTACTTTACATTTTCCGCATGATAGGATATTAGTTTTAAATAATGTTATCTATGTTCCCGACATAAGGAAGAATTTAATTTCAGTTTCCAGACTTATTGAATTTCATTATTCAGTTTCTTTCCATTCTGGTGTTGATATCAGTAGAAATGGAAATATTATATGTTCCAGTAGAATGCATAACAACTTATTTTATATATATCCTATTGCTCCCACACTGCATAATGTACAACTAGAAAGCTCATCTTCCCTTAAAAGGAAGGTTTCTTCGACCAATGACACTTATCTTTGGCACTTACGTTTGGGTCATATTAACCTAAAACGGATTCAGAGGTTGGTAGAGGATGGGCTTTTGAGCTCATTAGATCTCGAACCTTTACCTCAGTGTGAATCTTGTCTCATGGGAAAGATGACCAAAAGGTCATTCTCTGGAAAGGGACTGAGGTCAAAGGAGTTGTTAGAATTGGTTCACACTGATGTGTGTGGTCCTATGAACAAACTAGCTCGAGGAGGTTATGAGTATTTCATCACCTTCACTGATGATTACTCTAGGTATGGATATGTGTACCTAATGCGACGCGAGTCTAAAACGTTTGATAAGTTCAAACAATTCAAGGCTGAGGCGGAGTTACAACTAGGGAAACATATCAAAGCTCTTCGATCTGATCGAGGTGTCGAGTACCTCCTGCGTGAGTCCAAGGAGTACCTCACACAACATGGGATTGTGTCTCAGTTGTCTGCACCGGGTACACCCCAGCAAAATGGTGTAGCAGAGAGAAGAAACCGTACCCTTCTTGATATGGTAAGGTCCATGATGAGTCATGCAACCCTACCCATATCTTTTTGGGGATATGCCCTAGAAGCAGCAGTATACATTTTGAATCTGGTACCTTCTAAATCAGTACCTAGGACACCTCAAGAAATGTGGACAGGTCGAAAACCCAGTTTAAGACATATCCACATTTGGGGTTGTCCAGCCTATGTACTTAATGATAAAGCTACCAAGCTAGAACCCAGATCGGAAATGTGCTACTTCATTGGGTATCCTAAGGGAACGAGAGGAGGCATCTTTTATCATCCAAAGGAGCAAAAGATGCTTATCAGCACTCATGCTAGATACTTGGAGGATGATTGCATGATGCACCAAGAGCTTGGTTGTAAAGAAACACTTGAGGAGATTCTTTTAGAAACTCCTGCAACATCTGTGCCAGATCCTGAGACTGTAGATAATCAAGACATTCCTTTTAACACTCCGGAGCCTCGTCGTAGTGGGAGAATTTCTAGACCACCAGATAGATACCTAGGAGTGTCTTTTATGACAGACTCCGAGGATCTGGTTGAGGATCCTACTAGTTACGATGAAGCAGTAACGGATATAGATGCTGACATGTGGCAGCAAGCGATGAAATCTGAATTGGATTCTCTGTATTCCAATCAAGTCTGGGAACTTGTGGATGCACCTGAAGGGATCAAACCCATAGGGTGCAAGTGGATCTACAAGAGAAAGAGAGGAATGGATGGGAAGGTTGAAACCTTCAAAGCAAGACTGGTGGCGAAAGGATATACTCAGAAAGAGGGTATCGATTATGAGGAAACCTTTTCACCAGTGGCTATGCTTAAATCCATTAGAATTCTCTTAGCCATCGCATGTCATTATGACTACGAGATATGACAGATGGATGTCAAGACAGCTTTTCTAAATGGAAGTCTTGACGAATGCATCTATATGATGCAACCAGAGGGATTCATTGCTGGTGGCCAATAGAACATGGTCTGTAAACTTAAAAAGTCCATTTATGGACTCAAGCAAGCATCTAGGGCATGGAACATCAAGTTTAATCAGGCAGTCAAATCCTTTGGCTTTGATCAAAACATTGATGAACCATGTGTGTATAAGAAAGGGAGTGGAAACGCAGTTGCATTTTTAGTCCTATATGTGGATGACATACTACTCATTGGAAATGATGTTGGCATGTTGTCGTCTGCTAAGGTTTGGTTATCATCTCAATTTCAGATGAAGGATTTGGGTGAGGCGAGCTATGTCTTAGGGATCAAGCTTTTGCGAGATCGCAAGAACAAGATGTTAGCCTTATCCCAATCTTCGTATATTGAGAAGATATTGGTCAAGTATAACATGCATGACTCCAAGAAGGGCTTGCTACCTTCTAGACATGGAGTACCACTATCTCGGAATCAATGTCCGAAAACACCTGAGGAGATAGACAGCATGAGGAGAGTACCATGTGCATCAGCTGTTGGAAGCCTCATGTATGCAATGTTGTGTACTAGACCAGATATCTGCTTTGCCGTTGGCATGGTTAGTAGATATCAATCAAACCCTGGACCTATGCACTGGACAACTGTTAAGCATATATTCAAGTATCTTCGGAGATCGAAAGATTATATGCTAACCTACCCGAGCAGATGATCTAACGCCACTGGCGTATACAGACTCTGATTTCCAGTCGGATGTAGATGGCAGAAAGTCTACCTCGGGATACGTCTTTACTCTATCAGGAGAGGCTATATCATGGAAAAGTGTCAAGCAAGATTGTACTGCTGATTCTACCATGGAGGCAAAGTATGTGGCGGCATCGGAAGCTGCGAAGGAAGCAGTATGGCTCAGAAAATTCCTATTGGAATTGGGAGTAGTTCCTGCAGTGCAAAAACCGATTGTCATGTACTGCGACAATACTGGTGCAGTAGCTAACTGCAAAGAGCCCAGGAATCACAAAAAAGGCAAGCATATTCAGAGAAAGTACCACTTGATCCGGGAATTCGTCCAGGATGGAGAAATAGTGGTAGAGCAGATTGCCTCATCAAATAACTTAGCTGACCCATTTACTAAGACTCTTACTGAGAAAGTGTTTACTTCACATGTTGAGTCTATGGGAGTTAGGTTAGGTCGTAGTGATCTTTAGTGCAAGTGGGAGATTGTTGGGATTGGTGTATGCCCCAAAGCCCACTGACTGCACTCACATCTCTGTTACTGGATATTTAATAGAATGACATCTTTCTCTTATTACTTGTGTATATGTATGGTTGTGTAAGGCCCATTGTTTTCTAGTAAATGACTTAGGTGTGTAGTGGCTACACACAGTAAGGTCTGAGTCATGGACACTTGAAACAATAAACTTGTTCATAACTGAGAGATGGAGTTGGGCACTTCATCTTGGTATAAGTTATAATGAGATACTCTCCTGTATTCAGGGTGACTTACCTTAGTCACGGAGGTCTTTCCGGATTTATCTCATTAGTGCATGTGTCATGCATTGAACAGGACCACTTGAAGGTGTGATCTCTAAAATAGTACTATCACAGAGAGAGATCAAGTCACCTCTTGCTACTGAGTGACCAGTGCTCTTAATCTTGAGCATTTGTGGATGAACTGACGAAGTCGAGTTCTTGTACTTTAATTCACTATGGGTGAGATCCTGTTCATGGGTCAACAGCTCTGTGTTTTGGGTACTTGGGCTTGATTAGTTGGGACGTGCAAATGCAATATGGAATCTATGCCATCGTGTGATGGAATGATCGTCCCCTTAGAATTATCCGATTAATCATCAGAATCTAAGATCTTAGTATATGGATGTTCCATATGGATATTGAACTTGTGGGTCGCTCCCTGGATCAAGAGAATGATATCCGGATGATGATTAAGTCAAGGGTATGAAGTTCTAAGGATGAGATGTAATCAAGAAGGTAGATAGTACATCGGTTAACCTACTTGATTATGGATGTTACATAGAAGGGCATTGTGGTCATTGTACTTGGTAGGTCAAAGACAATCGTCAGTTTATGATGAACTTCATTTGCAATTTAATATTTGTCCCTGGAGTGCAACCATAACTCTTTAGTGGAATGAGTTAGGGTTAAAATGATCTTAATGGTTCTATGGGGTTAGCATGGACATTTTGGTCATTTTGGGAGCCAAGGGCAAATATGTCTTTTGGTCCCTCTTCTAGCCACTTTCCTATATTGGCATGGTTTCCTAATTTAATTATATGATATGTGGTTGAATTAATTTTGTGGAAGAATAATTTTGAGTTTAAATTCAAATAGGCTTTTGATGGCATACATGAATTTAACTCTAGCTAAATTATTAACTAGTGGGCCATGGTGTGTTTATCTATCTTGTGGGCCAGCCATGTGGGGAGCCCCTTGTGTGAGGTTTCCAAGTTTAACTAGGTATCTTTACTTGGAAGGAAGAACTCCTCTATGGGTAAGAATTCCTATGATTAAAGTTTACTAATTTTTAGTATCTTTATTTAGAAAGTGTTGCACTACTTTGGTGGCTAGTTGCTTATTTTATGGGATGGTCTTTCCTATTAGATAGAACTCTAAAGAGGAATGTGAACAATTTATATATATCCCACACCATACCCTAGGCGTGTAACAAGCATGAGAATACAACCCTAGGCGTGCAACAAGTGTTGAAATTCTACCCTAGGCGTGGATTGTTCTTGTAGCTCCATTGGCCGCCCAAGACAGCAAGAGAGGAACCCACGCCCAGCAGTCTTCTTCTTCATTGGAGAGAGGAGATCAGGTGCTGGACTTTTTCCACAAATTGTAGATTCAGAAAACCCTTCTTGGAATCCATATTCTGATCCCACAATCAAAGCCAATCAGATTAGGTTGTGGAATAGAAGAGAAGATCAAAGGAGAAGCTATTGCAGAAATTCCTGCAACATACATTGCTGATTGCAGGCTGAGTTCAGACCTTTGAAGGCTTTCTTTTCAGAGATTTGAGGCATTCATATCATCAAGGTATTAGTCCTCTATCATCTCCTTACATTATACACATGTTGATCATGATTTCATGGAGTTTTTATGCATGTTTCATGGCTGGAAAATTAGATCTGTGTTCTTGTTTTAAAAACTTGAAAAACCAAATCAGCCATGGAAGTCCAAGTTCAGATCAGTATAGCATGAACTTTCAACATCGACTATAGAGAGGAAAATGAATAGGGTTATATGTAGAGCTTACACCCTTAGCTTGCACGAGGCCTTTTGATGGATTGAAGCCCATCAGAAGCAAAACCGTGAGGCCAGTGGGCCAAAGCGGACAATATCATGCATGTGTGTAGGGTGGGGCGTTACAAATGATATCAGAGCCGGCTCTCGACTAGTTCGAGTGTGGGTCCCCTGCCGTGGCACTGGTGCAAGTGGGTGAGTCTCCATGTGGGCAGGTCTAGAGGGCTAGCAGGTTACAGAAACCGGTAGGCTACTGCACAAAGACGTGCAGCCTTAAGGGGGGTGGATTGTGACGCTCCAGAGTCCCACATCGACTATAGAGAGGAAAGTGAATGGGGTTATATGTAGAGCTTACACCCTTACCTTGCATGAGGTCTTTTGATGGGTTGAGGTCCATCAGAAGCAAAACCGTGAGGCCAGTGGGCCAAAGCGGACAATATCATGCATGTGTGTAGGGTGGGGCATTACAAATGGTATCAGAGCCGACTCTCGACTAGTTCGAGTGTGGGTCTCCGGCCGTGGCACTGGTGCAAGTGGGCGGGTCTCCATTTGGGCAGGCCAAGAGGGTTGGTAGGCTACAGAAACCGGCAGCCTACTGTACTAGGACGTGCAGCCTTAAGGGGGAGTGGATTGTGACACCCCGGAGTCCCACATCGACTATAGAGAGGAAAGTGAATGGGGCTATATGTAGAGCTTACACCCTTACCTTACATGAGGCCTTTTGATGGGTTGAGGTCCATCAGAAGCAAAACCATGAGGCCAGTGGGCCAAAGCGGACAATATCATGCATGTGTATAGGGTGGGGCGTTACAAATGGTATCAGAGCCGACTCTCGACTAGTTCGAGTGTGGGTCTCCTGCCGTGGCACTGGTGCAAGTGGGCGGGTCTCCATTTGGGTGGGCCAAGAGGGCTGGCAGGCTATAGAAACCGGCAGGCTACTGTACTAGGACGTGCAGCCTTAAGGGGGGTGGATTGTGACACCCCGGAGTCCCACATCGACTATAGAGAGGAAAGTGAATGGGGTTATATGTAGAGCTTACACCCTTCCTTTGCATGAGGCCTTTTGATGGGTTGAGGCCCATCAGAAGCAAAATCGTGAGGCCAATGGGCCAAAGCGGACAATATCATGCATGTGTGTAGGGTGGGGCGTTACAAATGGTATCAGAGCCGACTCTCGACTAGTTCGAGTGTGGGTCCCCTGCCGCGGCACTGGTGCAAGTGGGCGGGTCTCCATGCGGGCGGGCCAAGAGGGCTGGCAAGGTACAAAAACCGGCAGGCTACTGCACAGGGACGTGCAGCCTTAAGGGGGGTGGATTGTGACGCCCCGGAGTCCCACATCGACTATAGAGGGGAAAGTGAATGGGGTTATATGTAGAGCTTACACCCTTACCTTGCATGAGGCCTTTTGATGGGTTGAGGCCCATCAGAAGCAAAATCGTGGGGCCGATGGGCCAAAGTGGACAATATCATGGATGCATGTAGGGTGAGGGGGTTACAACTTGTTCAAGAACACTAAAGTGAGCAGGTTGTGTATCATTGTCAGAACTGGGTACAGATACTCCACTATTTTGTGTTGTTCTTCTGGAGTCACGTTCTTTGACTAAAAACTTAACACCGTTAACGTTGCATCCGTTGTAAGATCTAATAGTAAGATCTAGACCACAAGATAAGTAATACAACTCATTTGTTGCCTCCGAAGAGTTAAGCACCTGCATAAAAAAAAGATAATTCTATTTTAACTCATCACATGTAGCTAATAAATTTAATCATAACCATTACTACATACGCGTTGCTTAAACCATGCAGGTAATTCTTGTTTCTGTTTTTTTTTCCAAGTCTCGAGAATATTTTTTCTCTAACTCCTTCATGTGTTCACTACACAAAGTTATGGCAAATAAACATTAGTGTACATCAAGATATATCTCAATGGTAGAAAGCAAATGTGGTAGATAGATTAACTTACTCAAGAAATTTTCTTATCTCTAGACAGTTGTTCAAAATGAACCAATGGGCATCCTTCCAAAGCTTGATGTCAAGTCGAATTAAGTTTGCTTTCCCCAAAGGACGACCTAGATGTCGAAAAATTGACAACTGTGCTTGAGAAGTGTTGTTTGGCTTGTCATAATTTCATTCACGCGGATTGAATCTTGTCTCTATCCCATGAAAATACATAGAACAGAACGTCAAAGCTTCGTTCACTATATATGCCTCTGCAATTGACCCTTCTAGACTAGCTTTATTTCTGACATACTGTTTAAGTGTTCTCATATATCGTTCAAAAGGATACATCCACCTAGCATGAACTGGACCACCAAGAATGGCTTCTCGAGGCAAGTGTATGGCTAAGTGAACCATAATATCAAAGAATGCTGGGGGATATATCCTCTCGAGTTTGGAAAGAACAACAACAATCCCTTTTTCCATTTTTTCTAAGTCTTTGACATGTAAAGTCCTCGAGCATAACCGTTTGAAAAAGTTTGTTAACTCAGAAAGTGTGTCTCGGATATGTGGTGTCATAAATGGCCTAATTCCAACTTCCAACTACCGTTGTAAAAGCACATGACAATCATGAGACTTCAAACCAGAGATTTTGCCATCAGCTACATTAACAGTCCTTCCAATATTTGCTGCGAAACCATCTGGAAATTTGACAGACTTAAGAAATGCACAAAACTGTTTGCGCTCATCTTTAGTCAATGTGTAAGCAGCATGAGGCTTAATCCACCTGTCTCCCAACTTTTGCAAATGCAACTCTCTCCTTATATTCATGTTTAAAAGATCTATTCTCTATTTTTCAGTGTCTTTTGACTTTCTTTCAATGCTAAGTAAAGTGCCTACCACACTATCACATATGTTCTTCTCAATATGCATAACATCAAGATTGTGTCTCAAGTCAAGTTTTGACCAATAAGGAAGCTCAAAAAATATACTCTTTTTCGTCCAATTGAGCTCTTTCACATCACGCTTACGTTTCTTTCCACCAAAATTGGGATGCTTTCCAGGAACAACATTAATATGTTCTAGCTGCTTCAAGATGTCCTCACCATTTCTCACCTTCGGAGCCGTCCTTGTTTCTACAAATCCATTAAACTGCTTATTTCGACGAAACGGATGTGCAGTGTCGAGAAAGTGTCTATGCCCCATGTAGCCAACTTTACTTGTAAGATGACATGAACAAGTATCTTCATTACATACCGGACAAGCCATATATCCTTTTGTACTCCAGCCGGACAAATTTCCATAAGCAGGGAAGTCATTTATCGTCCATAATAATGCAACATGCATCTGAAAATGCGCATCTTCCTCACTATCATATGTCCAAACTCCTTTCTCCCACAACTCCTTAAGCTCGTCTACTAATGGGCGTAAATAGACATCTATATCTTTTCCAGGAGTTGTGGGTCCTGGTATTAGTAATGTCATGATGAATGACGACTCCTTCATACATCTCCACAATGGCATGTTATATGGGACCAAAATCACAAGCCACATACTATATGCGTTGCTCATGTTCCCAAAAGGATTAAAACCATTAGATGATAACCCTAATCTCACGTTTCTTGGCTCCTTTGCAAAATCAGGATACATTTTGTCAAAATTCTTCCATGCTGCTGCATCTGCCAGGTGTCTTAAAACCCCGTCCGTTTTGGTCCGACCAACATCATGTCGTATCATATATTTTGCAGTATGACTTGATTTATACAACCGTTTTAGACGAGGCTCCAACGGGAAGTAACACAGTACCTTATGAGGTACCTTTTTCCCCTAGGTGTCTTTATCGATCCAATGATTCGTCTTGCATACCGGACACTGTTCCAACTTTGCATTCTCCTTCCAAAATAAGACGCAATCATATTTGCAAGCATGAATAGACTCATAGCCCAATCCCAAAACACCCAAATATGATTTTGCCTCGTAATTTGAACCCGATAACTTTGTCCCCTCTGGAAATGCCTCAATCAACAACTTGAGTAACATGTCAAACGATGTCCTTGAGAGTTCACTTATTCATGACCTTGACATGCATCAATTTCACCAAGAATGTCAGCGCCGAAAACTTTTCACAACCAAGATATAAAGGCTTCTTCAGATCATCAAACATTTGATCAAACTTTCTAGCTTCATTTGATTCTCTTGGAACTTCGGCCGATGCTTCCCTTAAATCTTCATCATCGTCATTTTCTAACTGAACATAGCTAGACCCAGCAATATCGTGCAACATATCGTAACAATCATCATTCACCTCATCATTAGGCAAAACATCTTCAATAATTGGAGGATCGACAACGGTTTCACCATGGAAAACCCAAGTCTCTCTTTTATATATTTCTTGCATTCCTCTATCTATCAAATGAGCATAAACTATTCTCAATGGTCGTGTGTATACATTACCACAATCACGACATGGACATCTAATATCCCCTGAAGAATTAACAGAATTCCGAGCTCTCTGGATAAATTCTCGAACCCCAGCTATGTACTCGGGACATAATCGATTAGACAACGATGTCCAACTCTTATCTATAGTCATCTCTAACCAACTGAAATAACAAAACATTAATTAAATTATTTTTAATTCATTGTTTATTTAAAAAAAAAACTTTCACTACTTATTTTTAATAATTACTTATTTTACATTTACTATTAATTATAATAATTATTTTCACTTTCTAATTTTTTTGTAAAACTTTAAATTATTAATTAAAGTTTTCAAATTAATTAGAATTAATTTTTAAGAATTAATTACTATATCCATAGCAGAAAGCTATAGTTCTTCTGTAGAGATTGATGATTAAGTAAAAAAAAATTTCTTGTGGAGGTAGTTTCATCCAAAAGCTTCAAATTTAAATAGCACTCGGTTGAAGAGAAAGTGACAGTCACCATTTATTGAAAGAGGCTTTTCAATATTCAAGTTTGCATTTAGATTTAGATTAATTGGATACAATCATACCAGCACTAATACAACAAACCCACGCTTTTAGATTTAGATTAATTGGGTGCAGCCATACCAGCACTAATACAACAAACCCACACTCGGACCGATGGCTTCATTGCAACTTTTGCTCAAATTTGTCATCCACTGATATTGGGTCCATCATTAAACTAATCGCCATCATTTTGATTGTTCAACCAACTCTTGTTACTAAGAAATTTAGCCAAACACCAATGCTTAATAAAACAAAATCTAAGAGCTTTTAATGGCTCAAAATTCAGAGGTGTGGTGCACTTTTTTTTACATGTGATTGAGCTGATGTTAAATCAACCAAGCACCAGGGACAGCAAGTTTGAGTGGTATGGATTTTAACGATGGGCACACCTGACTGTTGCATGGGGTTGTCATTATTCTTAGGAAGCAACAGGGATCCTGATTAATGGCTAATTCATCACTAGAGAAAAGACCCATCAAGTTCCATTGAAATTATGTGGACCCCAGTACCGATTTGCAAACTACATCTCTCATCCCTTAAACAGATCATCTACTGCAAACCAATTCATTTTTTTATATCAATACCCACACATTCTAATGAATAATGACAAACCTTTCTTTGCATCAAAGTAAGAAGAAGAACGAGAGCACTTAATCTAGTTTTTACTCAATTTCATATGTGTCTTTTGTTAATTAAAGTATTTACTTTTGATATTTTACAAAATTTTAATTATTTTGATTAATATTTAAAATTTAAACTTATTAAAAATTAATTCATTAATAATCAATTACTTTTAAATAGTATAATAATTTTAAAACAATTTAGTAATTAATTATTCTTAATTATAAATAACATTATATGAATAAACTAAATATTAATTCCCTTAATTTTTACTTTCATTAATTAATTAAAGTCTAAGTTTTTCATATTTTTAATTGTTTTAATTCTCAAATTTAATATTTTTATTTATTAAATTATTATTAATTAATTAATATATTTTTAATTACTTTTAAATATTATATTAATAAAGAAATAATTTTTCAATTAATATTTTTTAGTATGCTATTTGACATCTACGTATACCAAAATCATATCATATTACTAACACTTAAAAAAATCTATATAAATCAATTTACATAACTTTCTAATCATAAATAAAATCCAAACTATTTCTACTAACAATACTACACATACTACATATATCTCAAAAAGATATTAACATTTTCATTAATTCATATTTTCAAAAAATAAACAATATAGTTTAACAATCTCATATCACATCCATATAAAAAAAAGCCTAGACATAAAATCATATTTAAAACAAATAACAAATTTTTTATAAATTATCTATATAAATTACCAAACTACATTCAGATAATAATAATTTTATAATCATATCTATTGTAAAATTTATAAAACAAAACCTATAAAAACATATTATTAAACTAATTATCAGATAAATAATAAAAAAATAAAAACTACATACCGTTTATAAGATATAACAAGAGTTGGTATGGGTGGGGAATGGCAGCAGCAGTGGACGCCGGTAGTGAGTGGTTGCTGACAAACATTTAACAAAAAAAAAAAAAAATTTATTTGAAGAAAAAAAGACTGATAATATAAATATTTCATACCTTATAAAGAGGGGAAGAAGGCTAGGATAAAATTGGTTTGATGTGAGTGAAAGTCCGGGATCGGAACACTAGAGGAGGGGAATAGGGTGAGCTTCAATTATGGCCAATTTTAATCAATTTTAACTTCTTTAAATTAAACTAGTCACAAGTGGTGATAAAGTAAATAAATGCGGAAGCTTACAAAAGCAATCACCACAAAGCATGCACCATCACACAAGGATTTATAGTGGTTCGGCTTCAATGCCTACATTCACTATCGGCTTATGATCCAACACCCCACCGGATTTCCACTATTTATGCTTTTCAATAGGCTAAGCAATAACCTTTACATTATGTTTTTTAAGGCTAAGCAATAACCTCTACATTATGCTTTTCTTAGGCTAAGCAATAACCTCTTCAACCAAAGGTTGGTTATTTCTCTAAGTAATGTCTAAAATACACTTGATGGAGATACAATTTATAGCTCATAAAAATGCCTCTTAAATAGGCGGATAAGAAAGTGAAAATCTACTTCACACACACACGCACTATGAATGCAAAGATGAATGCACAATGTGTATGCATGATGTCCTCAATCATTTTGAAAATAAAAGCTCATAAATGTATGCCTAAGGCTTTTGAAGGTTTTAGCTCGTAAAAACATTTATGATTGAGGTAAGAATGCTAATCACATGTTAAAAATAACTTGTAAAAGATATACATATGTATTCCAAACAAGTTGTGAAATTCTAAGTACAAAACATGTGATGCATAGGGATGTCAATTAAATTAACAATGTAGCTCAATATGTGTATGCTATAAGCATAAAACATAAAAATAGATTTGATTGAAATTAGGGGACAAATCATATGTAATTATAAATTCAACTTGAATATGATATACCTATCAAAGTAAGGCAAATTGTGAAACTTTAAAACAAAGATACATATGATTTGTGAAGTTGTTGAATCCAAAACATAAGATAGATTTGAAAGAGATCTTCTTATGATGAAAAACAACAACCATAGATTCAACCAATTATAGGAATCATGTAACATATAATTTCAAAGATTCTTTCATTAACATGATTTACTTAGATATACCAATTTAAGTACTACTTGGATTGAATCAAGGTGATGCATCCAAAACAATAAATCAATTCAAAACATATTCATGTTAAGGACACAACAAAACATAGTTTATCACGCTAGAAAAGATTTACCAATAATAAAGCAAAGCATGACAGCATATGGTTAAGGAAAGTAAAGCTTACTTAGAGATTTAACTTCATTAATCCAAGCTTTAGCTTTCCAAATAACCCCTTTCATCCCTTAGCTCATTCCCCTTTGATTGGCCTCAAAACATCTCAAGGATGGCCTAAAAATCTCTAACTTTTGACAAATGAATGAACTAGTATTTATAGCCAAAAAGTGCCTAACGGCTCTTCCCCGGTCGACCTGGTACACAACGGTCATAAAACTGACCGTTTGAAAAAGGGCACAACGGCTCTTTTCCAGTCAACCCGCAGTGGGCTCGGTCGACTTAGGCCTGGGACCAAAATTTCTTAAAATGTGTTTTTTCAAAGTATTTTTATATGGGGACTTTTGGGCCACTGAATCAAGCTTGGAATCATGTTTTAATTCAAACTAAGATGTTTAAAAACATGAAACATAAAAAGCCTAAAATGATTTGAAAGATTTAAAACTCATAGGCTTGCTTGATTAATAAAACTTCTTTTCAAATTAAAATGCATCCAAGTTAAAAATGAAAACATGCATAAATCAACATTTCTCCAAGTCTAAAAACCAATGCATGTATAAAACAAGATTTCAAGATTTTCTAAATCATTGCATATGTGTGTAAATCCAAACGATGTTAGAATGATAATGCATCCATCAAATTGCAATACACAAAATTCCTAATAATCTTCCCCTTTGCAATTTGATGGCAACTTACTCAACACCGAATTAACACACCAAGTCTTCAGCTCCCCCTAAGCTGGACAAGTCTTGAAATCTCTTGGATGCTCCTTCT
The DNA here is from genome assembly GCA_038049695.1 of Cinnamomum chago. Classification (NCBI taxonomy): domain Eukaryota; kingdom Viridiplantae; phylum Streptophyta; class Magnoliopsida; order Laurales; family Lauraceae; genus Cinnamomum; species Cinnamomum chago. The sequence goes on along the minus strand of CP142454.1, from coordinate 53,313,301 downwards.
CTTAGCCTGGGCTCTGGGTCCTTTTCTTCATTCTTCTTGATGCTTGGAGCTTGATCATTCTTAAAGCTTTATTTTCATCTTTCTGTCTATAGCCAAGCATCTTCTTTAGCTCCCAAGCTTTCTTCTTTCACCTCTCCCCCTTTGACCATGCATCTCTCTCCCTTTGGCAAGATATGCATTCTCTCCCCCTGTAGAAGATCATACAATATCACCCCTTAGGAAGCTTGGACATTCTCTTCCCCTTTTGAGAACTTGAATGCTCTCTCCCCCTTTGCCATTAAATTGCAAAGGTACCTACACACATGAAACAAGGAAAATACCTTTTAGAAGCACCTGTTAACAAAAGAAATCGAAAATGAAATACATAACAGGTTATCATGTATGGAAGTTATCTCTAAGGGTTCAAAGACAATCCAAGGGTTAATTTGATCAAAACTAATACTTCCTATAAAGGTTTACACTCCCCCTCAATCCATTCTCTCCTTTTGTCAAACTTTTGACATAGATATAACTATTTGGTGCAAGAAGAAGATGGTTTAACCAATTTAGGGTCGACTTCAAGGAAATGATTAGACACATTTAACTATAGAGCACAATATGATCAAATTACCAAAAGAGAGCAAGGCCAATGAGAAAAGCAATCATGGATACCAATTGGAAAAACAAAGAATACCAATTGAGATTCAACGATAATTCTATTAAAACAATCACTCTAAAATGGAGTTAAACAGGATATAACTATTAAGATAAATCCAAATTAGAGCTATCCATGATGAAATGAGGTTTATTAAACATAGCATCAATCAATTTAACCATGAAAAACATATGCTATGATTGTTTTCAAATAATTTCATTCAATAAAAAAATATGACTATTAAGTGCAAGATGAGTGAAATGAAATTCAAACATGAAGTCAACTTCAACTAATAACCAACCAAGATTATGAATACATAAACATGGTGGTCATGAGATTTACCTATATGAGCAAGAGAGGTGGCAAACATGAAATTTATGATGCTAATGGAATGTGACATGGAAAAAATATATTACTATCAAGTTCAATCCAATGTACACAAGGTTTATCACATTCACAAGAAATCAAATCAATCGAAAATTATACCAATTGAAACCAATTGAAACCAATTGAATTTGACAACATGATAAAGAGCAAGAATGTGGCAAACACAAAATTCCATCAAGCATCATAAATGGATATTCATCACTTTTAATGATATAACTAATAAGCATAGTGATGAACAAAGTAAATTGCAATGCAAAAGGATATAACTTGGAAATGCATGCAATTTTCAAAGTGTCCAAATCATATGAATTCAACAACTGAGATATCCATCAAACATATAGATATACGAGGAATGGATTTCAAAGAATTTCATATGATCAAGATCACTACTATGAAGTTGAAACATGTATAAGGATGACACACTTAGAGAATATACATGAATCAACATCATAACCATCCAAAAAGAAATGACTCGAAGGCATAGAGGATGGGTTTGAGTTCTAGTATGGTTTCTACAAATATAACTAAGATCACAACCATACATAGAACGATTTGACATTTGCATAGAGAGGATTAATCAACAATCAAGATCTAACTCATACCATATCATCAATGAAGAATATAACTATGCAAGCACAAGAAGGTATGGAGTTAGAGGGACATCATGGATCGCATATAGATGAAGATGGATCACATATATGGATATACCTATTAAGAATAATGGTTTAATTCCAATTCATCTAAAATGATCCATTAATCTATCATGCAACATCTCCACTCTTAGCAAATGTACTAAACTTACAATGCAATGGAAAATGGATATGATGATTATACCAAATGAGCTTAGCACACTAAATCACATATGTACTTATTAGGCTCAAATGATAATAAAACAAAAGATTTTACTATAAAGCACATAAACAATCATCAATTTGCATTAATGAAAATATATACCAAGTTAGGCATAAACATGCAAATCAATGAAACCATATCCAACCATACAATGTAAGACATCAAAATCAATTTGCATAAAAAGAATGTAGCTAAATGAGCAAAGATGCAAATCAATCATGATAATATTGCAATCAAAGGATTTTGAAAACCATGAGATATAACTTAAAAGTTCATGAAGACAAAATCAAATGATCACAAAGAAACATTGCATTTTAAAAGATGTGACTATAAAGAAACAAAATGCAAATGTAACAATGACCAACAAAAAAATTTAACTAAAAAGGATAGGTTGGTCTAGAGAGGATCAAGGCCTTAAGGTTGTCTAAATGTGTCCCAATGAAGATTCACATAAGGTGTTGATAAGGATGTCCTTGAGAGTTCACTTGAGGACTCACCAACTCTTGGAGATATAACGTGAAAAAGTCTTAGAGTGGTGCAATGATATTATGGGGAAATTTCATTTTTGATCATAGTGGAAATCATTAAAAAGATATGCAATAAATCACAACACTAGGGTTCTAATCTAGAAAGAATCAACTCCTGGTTGTTAAGCCCTAAAATGGAGTAACCTCTCTCTGAAACCAATTGAAAGTCCGGGATCGAAACCCTAGAGAGGGGGGGGGGGTGAATAGAGTGAGCTTCAATTATAACCAATTTTAACCAATTTTAACTTCTTTAAATTAAACTAGTCACAAGTGGTGATAAAGTAAATAAATGCGGAAGCTTACAAAAGCAATCACCACAAAACATGCACCATCACACAAGGATTTATAGTGGTTCGGCCTCAATGCCTACATCCACTACCGGCTTGTTATCTAACACCCCACCAGATTTCCACTATTTATGCTTTTCAATAGGCTAAGCAATAACATTTACAATATGCTTTTCAAGGCTAAGCAATAACCTCTACATTATGCTTTTCTTAGGCTAAGCAATAACCTCTTCAACCAAAGGTTGGTTATCTCTCTAAGTAGTGTCTAAAATACACTTGATGGAGATACAATTTATAGCTCATAAAAATGCCTCTTAAATAGGCGGATAAGAAAGTGAAAATCTACTTCACACACACACGCACTATGAATGCAAAGATGAATGCACAATGTGTATGCATGATGTCCTCAATTATTTTGAAAATAAAAGCTCATAAATGTATGCCTAAGGCTTTTGAAGGTTTTAGCTCGTAAAAACATTTATGATTGAGGTAAGAATGCTAATCACATGTTAAAAATAACTTGTAAAAGATATACATATGTATTCCAAACAAGTTGTGAAATTCTAAGTACAAAACATGTGATGCATAGGGATGTCAATCAAATTAACAATGTAGCTCAATATGTGTATGCTATAAGCATAAAACATAAAAATAGATTTGATTGAAATTAGGGGACAAATCATATGTAATTATAAATTCAACTTGAATATGATATACCTATCAAAGTAAGGCAAATTGTGAAACTTTAAAACAAAGATACATATGATTTGTGAAGTTGTTGAATCCAAAACATAAGATAGATTTGAAAGAGATCTTCTTATGATGAAAAACAACAACCATAGATTCAACCAATTATAGGAATCATGTAACATATAATTTCAAAGATTCTTTCATTAACATGATTTACTTAGATATACCAATTTAAGTACTACTTGGATTGAATCAAGGTGATGCATCCAAAACAATAAATCAATTCAAAACATATTCATGTTAAGGACACAACAAAACATAGTTTATCACGCTAGAAAAGATTTACCAATAATAAAGCAAAGCATGACAGCATATGGTTAAGGAAAGTAAAGCTTACTTAGAGATTTAACTTCATTAATCCAAGCTTTAGCTTTCCAAATGACCCCTTTCATCCCTTAGCTCATTCCCCTTTGATTGGCCTCAAAACATCTCAAGGATGGCCTAAAAATCTCTAACTTTTGGCAAAGGAATGTACTAGTATTTATAGCCAAAAAGTGCCTAACGGCTCTTCCCCGGTCGACCTGGACCCTTACCCGGTCGACCTGGTACATGAAAGTCCTGGGATCTAACCCTAGAGGGGGGGGGGGGGGGGTGTGAATAGGGTGAGCTATAATTATGACCAATTTAAATCAATTTTAACTTCTTAACATAAACTAGTCATAAGAGATGATTAATCAAACAAGATGCGAAAACTAATATAAATAATCACCACAAGCATACACCACAACACAAAGGTTTATAGTGGTTCAGCCTCAATGCCTACGTCCACTACCGGCTTGTGATCCAATCACCACACCGGATTTCCACTATCTATGTTTTTCAATAGGCTAAGCAATAACCTTTACAATGTTGTTTTTCTAGGTTAAACAACAACCTTTACAAGATGCTTTTCTAGGCTAAGCAATAACCTTTACACAATACTTTTCTTAGGCTAAGCAATAACCTTTACAAAAGAAAGATTTCTCTAAGAAGGTGTCTTCACAAAAGATCACTCTAAGAGATACAATTTATGCTCAATGAAATTGCCTCTTAAATAGGCTAATATGAAAGTGAAAAACAAACTCACACAAACACTATATGAATACAAATGTGTATGCTCATGATGTGTGTGTGTGTGATAACTTCAATCAAGTTAAAAACAAAGCTCAATTAATATATTGCTTAAAGCAATTCAAAGTTTAAAGCTCATAAAAGATTTGATTGAAGTTTAATGCAAATCACATGTTTGAATATCAACTTGTTAATGATATGAAAATCAAAGATTCACAAGTTGTATGAAAATGAATAACTTAGAACATGTGATGCATGTGCAATGTTGTTTTCAAAACAAAATAAATTTAACTAAGGTTTAAATGAATGAAAACAACAAATAAGAATTCAACCAAGAAAATGAATCATGCTTTAAAAGAAATCAAAGATTTTAGCTAAGCATGATTAAAGAAGATTTTAAAACAACTTGGTTTGAAATCAAGGGTGAAGAATCCAATCCAACATAAATCAAAGATTAGAAAAAGAATGGATTCAACACATCATAGTTATAATGCTAAAATTAATTTACCAATAATTTAAACAAAGCATATACCATATGATTAATAAAAAGTAAAGCTTACTTAGAGATTTAACTTCATTGATCCAACCTTTAGCTTCACTAATGACCCCTTGATCTCTCTTAGTTCATCCCCTTTTTCTTTGTCTCAAAGCACCTCAAGAGGCTCTTGGTTCCTCTTTTATTCAACCACTTTTTCAAAGGAATGAACTTGTATTTATAATAAAAAAAATGAGTTCCTGCGTGCCCCCGGTTGACCTGCCTTTTCCCCGGTCGACCTGGCCTTCACAACGTTCATCAAAATTGACCATTTGAAAAAGGGCAACGACACTTTACCCGGTCGACCTGCAGTGTGGCCAAGGGCCCGGTCGACCGGCCACACTGCAGGTCGACCCCCTGGGACCAAAATTCCCCCAAAAAAACATATTTGAAGGTTTTTCTTGGAGGGAATTTTTTTGGGCCATTAAATCAAGCTTGGAACATGTTTTAAATCAAACTATGATGTTTAAAAAACATGAAACACAAAAAGCCTAAAATGATTCGAAACTTTAAATCCAATGGCTTGCTTGATTTCTAAAACTCTTTTCTAAAACAAATGAATTGCATCCAAGTATAAAAACAAAACATGCATAAAACATGATTTCTAAAAGACTTAAAACCAATGCATGTGAAAATCAAGATTTCAAGATTTTCTAAAACAATGCATGTGTGAAAATTCAAATGGTGCTAATATGATAATGCATCCATCAAATTGCAATATACAAAATTCCTAACAGTACACAACGGTCATAAAACTGATCGTTTGAAAAAGGGCACAACGGCTCTTTTCCGGTCGACCCGCAGTGGGCTCGGTCGACCGGCCCAACAGGGGACTGGGTCGACCGAGCCCACTGCGGGTCGACCTAGGCCTGGGACCAAAATTCCCTAAAATGTGTTTTTTCAAAGTATTTTTATATGGGGACTTTTGGGCCACTGAATCAAGCTTGGAATCATGTTTTAAATCAAACTAAGATGTTTAAAAACATGAAACATAAAAAGCCTAAAATGATTTGAAAGATTTAAAACTCATAGGCTTGCTTGATTCATAAAACTTCTTTTCAAATTAAAATGCATCCAAGTTAAAAATCAAAACATGCATAAATCAACTTTTCTCCAAGTCTAAAAACCAATGCATGTATAAAACAAGATTTCAAGATTTTCTAAATCAATGCATATGTGTGTAAATTCAAATGATGTTAAAATGATAATGCATCCATCAAATTGCAATACACAAAATTTCTAACAGTTAGAAGGTTAGAGAGATGGGAGGAAGACAGAAAATGTCGCGACCCCGGACCGGGAACCCGAAGGACGGATCCGGGATCGGGACAATTACGTCTGAAATGATGGTGAATAGATAACCACAACATCTGTTTAAATGATAACAACATACATTTATTTAATTTCCCACAGGTGTCCGCGGTGAGGATATCACAACCATAAATGAATATTTCTTTTAAGTGCGGAAGCGTGTAGCAAATCCAATAGTCAAACCATCCTTGGTCATCAAGACAATAACACAAGTCTAATATACTGTATCAGAATGACCAATGATCTATAGCATGTTACCCAAAGTAAGTTAAAGTTTATACAGATATCATTTAATTACATTTCCCCAAAAAATAGAGGCCCACAAGGCCAATATATCAAAATACCAATCCAAAGAATGGTTTAAAGTTTCCCCAAAATGATAAGTCTCTCATAGCATCCGAACGTCTACATGACGTCATCGGCACGCCACTCAACCAACTGCTGCGGTTCTACGACCGCCTCCTCAAGCTCCTCCTCGGGATATCCAACAACGGGACCTGAGTACCAAAGAGTAGGTCAAACACGACGGTTTGGCAAATGGAGGAAAATACAATAACAATATGATAATAAATGAATGTACCTTCCAAAACATGTAAACCTGTTTAGATAAGAATTTCTATGAACGAGATAAAAACATTTATTCAATTCCAAGAATGCAATGTAAAACATGTAAGGTGACCAAGGAAACGAGGAAACAAGCAAGATGGCGACCACATGAAGCTCAGTCCTTTATCACAAAGGTGATAGAGCAGTAACTAGGCACTGATCTCAATCACTCGAGGTGAGGAGAAACAGTGGATCTCATTTAATTAAATATACATATACATATACTATACATGACCACGGTAGCGAGCCGGGCATCGGGGACCACAGTAGCAATCTGCGGCATTGGGACAAGACCGCGGTAATAACCGGGTAGCGGGATCCAAACTGCAGCTGGCGGGACGAGAGGGGGATCTCCAAGTCAGTAGATCAGACCAATAGGGTTATCCAAGCTTAGTGGTGCCGATTCATAGGTCAAATACAATCGAGACATATGCAAGTAAATCAAGTACAATAAATAAACTGGCAAGACGGGGGTGCTCAAGGGCACACTATCATATCATGTGGTGCAATGCACTTCAAGTCAAGTAGTTATATCAAGTGTGATTCAATGCTCTCGGAAAAACAAGACATGTAGTATAAATCTCGGGATTGATAAAGTACAATAAACAATTGACATTTCGGAAAAATATCTATTTGAAGTGAATAGAGACCCCGTATGTCGATCTAATAACAATTTGGTACTCTTTGAGTTTGGGGACATCCCGGGCTCCTTATACACTTCGAATTTTCAAAAACTTCGGATAAAATCTTCGTGACATGGTTTCTTCCTCAAATGGCCTCATACAATGCTTAACAAGTCCTCTTGACATGGAGGGTTCCCAAAGAATAGCCCCAAACCATTAAAATAGTTCAGCATTGTCCCAACATAGCCCTGCCCCAACGTGGCCCATCGCTCGAGCGGACTGGAGAGTTCGCTCGAGCGAGTCGCTCTCTGGAATGGTTGTCTGGGTGAGTTCGCTCGAGCGAAGTTGAGGTCGCTTGAGCGAACTCATTGGGTCGAGCGAATATTTAAATGCGTTCGAACGGACAGCTCTCTGGAATCAGTTCTGGGATGACCGCTCGAGCGACCAAGGGTGCGCTCAAGCGACCAAGCTACTGGAATGCTCCGAGTCCCTTTCTGGGCAGGTCGCTCGAGCGAAGTGTCATGGTCGCTCGAGCGAACTATCCAGAAACTGAATCCGGACCAGTTCAACTCCTCTATAACTCTTCCTTCTACAACCCCTTTTTAGCCACTTTTATACATCAATTGAGGAGTATAAATCTCCATTCAAACAACCTCAAATTTCCAACAACATCCATCCCATTCTCCTCCGTCAACAACACATTCAATACAAGGGACAAGGAGAAGGAAACCATTTCACACAATATACATATTTGAGACAAAACAAGAAGACATTAATTGTTATAAACCAACACTTCTCTATGACCATAAATGCACTAATAAGGCTCTTTATGAGCATTTATTTCAAAGCAAGACAACAATAAATAGGCATGAGTAAAAATTTATGAAGCCAACCACATTTCTCATAAGACGTTGAAAACTCTTAAAAGATCATATATTCCACTTGCCTTAGGTCTTCTAGTCAAGTAAATCAAGCTCTAACAAGTCTTCCAAGCAAGGAATCCAAGCTATGAACAAAAACCCCAAAATAAAACCCTAAAAGAGTCAAAACAATGAAATGGCAAGGAAACCTTTCAATAATGAAGGTGAAGCTTCTCTAGGGCTAGAGGGACACAAATCTAGAAGGAGGGAAAGATTACTTACTTGCAAGGTCCTCTAATGGCAATGGTGAGCTCAAAGAAAGTCTTGTGATGAATGGTTTTCTCTAGCAATGGTGTCAATAGGGAGCTAGGGTGATGAGGAAGAAAATGATGATCTCCACTACTCAAGTTGTGCAAGATTGGTGGTGAGTTTGGTGATTGCAAGCAAGAGCAAGAAGAAGAAGGCAATGAAACCCTAGGTTCTCACTCTCTTGTGCTGGAAGAAGGCAATGGAAGGGAAAGGGTCTCCTTATAAACAAGTGGGGAGTGGGCTCCACCACCAACAAATCTAATTGGGCTGAAATCATCTCTTTCGGGACCTCGGATGAATTCGGCGAAGAAGGAAGAAATGATCATCGAAATATCTAGTTTCCAAAAAGTAAATGTTTCGTGGGTTTCGAGAATATCAAGTTTTGGGTACAGATTTTGTGTGCAATGACTGTTTTGCCCTCAAGGCTATGAAATCAGGTTTCGGGATCTCAAACGGGGACGGGACCAACATGAAAGTTGGAGAGCTTAACAATATCAATAAAACGAGATTAAAACCATGAATGCAAAATCTCCGATAAATCCCAAACACATGTAATAACATAAAAAGGAACCCCCAAATGGCCCTACTAACACAAGGCAATCAAAATTCCCCAAAACTATATCAAAAGCTATTCCAAACCCAACTTAGCCAAAATCACTAATCATGTTTAGAACTAACACGCAACTTAATTAGCACTAATCGAGTTCACTCGGGTCAGGGTCTTACATCCTCCACCCCTTACGGCATTTGGTCCTCCAAATGAAATATAAAACTCACCTCAGGTAGAAGATGTGGATATTTCTTCTGTACTTGATCTCATAGTTCCCATGTGGCCTCTTCCGGTCCATGATTCTCCCATAGAACCTTTACCCACTGAATAGTCCGAGTCCTCAACTCTTGTTCCTTTGTATCGATGATCTGAACGGGCTTCTCCACATAGGTAGCATCTTCTCTGATCTCCAATGGCTCATGTCGGAGTACATGTGAAGGATCGGGGACATACTTCTTCAACATAGACACATGGAAAACGTTGTGTACGCCGGATAGCTCAGGTGGTAAGGCTAATCTATAAGCCACATCACCGATCTTGCTCATAATGTCATAGGGTCCAATGTATCTCCGTGACAACTTGCCCTTTTGTCCAAATCTCAATGTTCCCCTTGTAGGTGACACTTTCAAGAAAACCTTATCTCCTTCTTTGAATTGTAGATCTCTGCGGTGGGAGTCTGTATAGCTCTTCTGTCTACTCTGGGACACTTTCAGGTGCTCTTGAATCAACTTGATTTTGTCGCTGGTCTCACTAACTATAGTCGGTCCATGGAAACTGCGAGTTCCGACTTCTTCCCAACAAAGGTGTCCTACACCTTCTGCCATACAAGGCTTCAAAAAGAGCCATCCCAATGCTCGAATGGTAGCTGTTGTTGTAAGCGAACTCACACAACGGTAGAGTCTTATCCCATTGAGTCTTGAAATCTAACACACAAGCACGGAGCATATCCTCAAGAGTCTGGATAGTTCTCTCTGACTAGCCATTTGTCTGAGGGTGATAAGCCGTGCTAAACTGTAGTCTCGTACCCATAGACTCATTCAATGTCTTCCAGAACCTCGAGACGAATCTGCTGTCTCTGTCGGAAATGATAGAAACTGGTTGCCCATGTCGACTGACGATCTCGCTGACAAACAACTCTGCCAAAGGTAGCATGTGCATCTTCTTTCCTGTCTTCATAGCAAGGAAATGGGCTGACTTGGTGAGACGGTCTACAATGACCCATATCGCATTGTTGCCTCTGCTAGTCCTTGGTAATCCCGAAATAAAGTCCATGGTATTGTGCTCCCACTTCCATTCCGGGATCTCTAATGGCTATAACAATCCTGGAGGCCTCTGATGCTCTGCTTTAATCAACTGACAGGTCATACAACGGGAGACAAACGCTGCAATCTCTCTCTTCATGTTGTTCCACCAAAATCTGCCCTTCAAATTCGGATACATCTTTGTGCTGCCTGGATGCATAGAGTACTTCGTGCTATGAGCCTCAGCCATGATGTCATTTCTCAAATCTTCGATGTTAGGTACACACAGACGGTCACGGTAGTACAAAACTCCATCAACAATACGAAAATCAGGACGTTCCGCTATATGTTCTGAAATCTTGGCCAACTCTGGATCTTGCAACTGACTATCCTTGATCTTCTGAATGAAAGAAGGCTCTGACACTGTCATGTTAGCTAACAAAACACCCTTCCTCAGTGGCTGTAGATCTAAACTCAACTCTTCAAATTGCTCAAAGATACAAGTGCCACTTAGATTTGCCAAGCCAACTGATTTTCTGCTCAAGGCATCGGCAACTACATTAGCTTTCCCCGGGTGGTACTTGATTGGAAAATCATAGTCCTTGATATATTCCATCCATCTTCTCTGCCTCATGTTCAATTCTTTCTGAGAAAACAAGTACTGTAAGTTGCGGTGATCGGAGTGGACTTCGAACTTCTCTCCATAAAGGTAATGTCTCCACATTTTCAACGCAAAGACTGAAAGTCCTTGGGATCCTAACCCTAGAGGGGGGGGGGTGAATAGGGTGAGCTACAATTATGACTAATTAAGACCAATTTTAAATCTTAACTAAAACTAGTCACATGTGATGATAAATCAATCAATATGCGGAAGCTAAAACAAAAACAATCACCACAACACAATATTTATAGTGGTTCGGCCAACGTGCCTACATCCACTACCGGCTTGTGCATCCAACACCCCACCGGATTTCCACTATGTATGCTTTTTACTAGGCTAAGCAATAACCCTTACAATGTTGTTTTTCTAGGCTAAACAACAACCTCTCAATGTGCTTTTATAGGCTAAGCAATAACCTTTACAAGATGCTTTTCAAGGCTAAGCAATAACCTTTACACAATGCTTTTCTTAGGCTAAGCAATAACTTTACAAGATGCTTTTCTTAGGCTAAGCAATAACCTTACAAGATAAAGATTTCTCTAAGAAAGTGTCTTCACAAAAGATCACTCTAAGAGATTACAATTTAAGCTCAAATAAATTTGCCTCTAAATAGGCGGATATGAAAGTTTAAAACAAACTCACACAAACACTCTATGAATGCAAAAGTGTATGCTCATGATGTGTGTGTGTGATGACTTCAATCAAGTTAAAAAAAAAACTTATTCAAATGTATGCTCAAAGCATTTCAAAGTTTAAGACATATAAAAGACTTGATTGAAGTTTAATGCAAATCACATGTATGTTTAATAACTTGTTAATGATATGAAAATCAAAGAATCACAAGTTGTATGAAAATGACTAACTTAGAACATGTGATGCATGTGCAATGTTGTTTTCAAAAACAAATAGATTTAACTAAAGTTCAAATGAAAGAAAACAACAAATTAGGTTTCAACCAAGACAAAGAATCATGCATTAAAGGAAATCAAAGACTTTGGCTAAGCATGATTAAGTAAGGTTTAAAAACAACTTGGATTGAAACCAAAGTGAAGAATCCAATCTTTATAAGATCAAAGATTAGGAGAAGAATGGATTCAACACATCATAGTTATCATGTACAAAACCATTTACCAATAGCTTAAACAAAACATGAAAACCATGATTAACAAAGGTAGAGCTTACTTGGTGGTTTAACTCATTGATCCAAGCTTTAGCTCTCCTAATGACCTTCTAGCCTTTCCAACTTCATCCCCTTTCAATGGCTCCAAAATGGTCTCAAAGGTTCATGTATCAAGCCTTGAAAAAGGTTGGAAATGAATGGACTTTATAGCCAAAAAGTGTCCAACGGCTAGTCCTCGGTCGACCGGTAAAGGGGTCTCGGTCGACCGGGAAGGCACAACGGTCATATTTCTGACCGTTGGAGGGTTACAGCTCAGGTTCTGGAAAAATGACTTCCAGTTGTCTCGGTCGACCGAGACCTGTGTCTCGGTCGACCGGCGACACTGCCGGGACACCCCCTTTTTGCAAAAAATGCAACTTTTGCATATTTGAAGGTTTTTCTTTGGGGGACCTTTTGGCCACTAAATCAAGCTTGAAAAACATGTTTTAAAGATTCTAATGGTTTTTAAAACATGACATAAAAAGCCTAAAAAGATTCAAAACTTTTAAAACAAAGGCTTGCTTGATTTCTTGAAAACTCTTTTCTAAATCAAATGCATCCAAGATAAAAAGACAAATCATGCATAAATCAATACTTTTACAAATCTTAAAAGCAATGCATGAATAAAACAAGATTTCAAGTTTATTTAAAACCAATGCAAGTGTGTAAATCAAATGATGCTAGAATGATTATGCATCCATCAAATTGCAATCTACAAAATTCCTAACAAAGACGACCGCTGCTAACTCAAGATCATGGGTGGCATAGTTATTCTCGTGATCTTTCAACTGCCTGGATCCATATGCAATCACTTTTCCTTCTTGCATCAACACGCAACCAAGTCCAACATTCGAAGCATCTGTAAAAATGGTAAAACCGCCGCTTTCGGATGGCAAAGTAAGGACTGGTGCTGTAGTCAAATCTCTTCTTTAGCTATTGGAAACTCTCTTCACACTGATCTGTCCACACATATGGTACATTCTTCATTGTCAACTTTGTCAATGGTGACGCAATCGACAAAAATCCCTGCACAAACCTCCTGTAATAACCTGCCAAACCCAGAAGACTTCTGATCTCTGTTGCATTCTTCGGTCTTTCCCAACTCATAACTGCTTCAACCTTAGATGGATCCACTGATAGTCCTTCTTTGGAGATGATATGTCCCAAAAATGCTACTTGTTCCAACCAAAATCCACACTTGTTGAGCTTCGCATAGAGCTGGTTCTCTCTTAAGAGTTGCAGTGCTATCCTCAAGTGCTCTTCATGCTCTTCTCTAGTCTTGGAGTACACCAAAATGTCATCTATGAACACTACAACAAATTGATCCAAATACTCTGCAAATATATTGTTCATCAAAGCCATGAACACTGCTGGTGCATTTGTCAATCCAAATGGCATCACTAGGAACTCGTAGTGGCCGTATCTTGTCCGGAAAGCTGTTTTCAACACATCTGATTCTCTGACTCTCAGCTGATGGTAACCGGATCTCAAATCAATCTTCGAAAAGTATGATGCACCTTGCAACTGATCAAACAATTCATCTATTCTTGGTAATGGGTATTTGTTGTTGATGGTCATCTGATTCAATCTTCTGTAATCTATACACATTCTCATCGAACCATCCTTTTTCTTAACAAACAAAACTGGAGCTCCCCATGGTGAAACACTCGGTCTCACAAAACCTTTGTCCAACAACTCTTGCAATTGAGTCTTCAACTCTCCCAACTCTGCTGGAGTCATTCTATATGGTGCAATAGATATCGGAGCGGTCCCTGGTAACAACTCAATGGTGAAATCAATCTCTCTGATAGGTGGTAAACCTGGAATCTCCTCCGGAAAAACATCCGGGAACTCCCAAACAATTGGGATCTCCTCCACCCCTTGGGACCGCTTATCCTCCGTGATAAACGCCAAATAAGCTTCACAGTCACTTCTCAAAAGTCTATCAGCCTTCAATGCTGAGACAAACCCTGCATGGGGACTCCTCCTCTCTCCCTGAAACAACACCCCTGCTGGTGTCTCATCTAACTTGAAAGTCAGGGTCTTATGGAAACAATCCATTGTGGCATGGTATCCTGCCAGCCAATCCATCCCTAGGATGACATCAAAATCGAACATCTCTAATAGAATGAGATCTACGGTTAAAACCACTTCTCCTATCTGGACTATGCAACTAGGATAATATGTACTACAAATAATTTGTTTGCCTATTGGGGCTGCCACAATCAAAATAAACTCAAGTTCTCTAGCATGCATATCAATCAACTTAGCAAATTCATGGGATAAGAATGAATGGGCAGAACCAGGGTCAAATAAAATCTTAGCTTTTATCCCACAAACAAAAAGTGTACCTTCCACTACATTTCCCGCTGCCTCTGGATCCACTCTATTGACTCCGTAGATTTGGCCTCGCTGTTGTGGCCTATTCTGTGCCTGCTGTGGTCTGCCTTGGGGTGCATTTCTATGCTGCTGCGGTGCACGCTGATTTGGGTTGTGTCCCTGCTGACGAGCCTGTTGTTGTTGTTGATGTGGTCTATGTTGCTGCTGTGGTGGTGCTTGTTGCTGCAGTGGCCTTGCCTGATTCTGAACAATAATTGCATTCTGTGGTGCTGGTGGTCGCTGTGCCCGTTGCTGCTGCTGCTGGTTCTGTCTATTCTGCCTTGGACAGTCCCTCATCTGATGGGTCATGGAACCACATCTGAAACATGCTCCTATGAGTGTACGACACTGTGCACTCTCATGGTTCTTCCCACAATGGGTACAAACCAATGGACCTTGAGCATTCTGTTCTGTCCTCTGTCTCTTGTTCTGAAGGTTCCTTTGCTGGTGGTTCTGCTGCTGAGCTTGTCCCTTGCCTTGGACTCTGAGGATCTTGTTGTGAAAGTTCTCAAACTTGTAGGCCCTTTTGACCGCTTCATCAAAAGTTGCAGGTAGTACTACCCCGGTGGCATCTCTCTCAATGAAGGGATTAAGTCCCTCAAAGAATTTGGCAATTTTCTTCTCTACCGTATCCACCAACTCCAGAGCATACCTAGACAATCTCTCGAACTTTGTGAGGTATTCGAGGACCGTCATACTCCCTTGGACAAGTTGTTGAAATTCTATGGCCTTTTGCTTCTTGATATGAGCAGGTACATATTTATCTTGGAATTGCCTCTTGAAGTTTGCCCAAACCTCTGCCTCAGCCATGGTTCTATATTCTTCCCTAACCGTTTTCCACCATCTGTCCACTATACCAACAAAGAGGGATGATGCTAGCTTCACTCTATCTCCCCCTGTACACTGGAAAATCTCAAAGATGTTCTCGGTATGTTCTAACCACTCATTTGCAGCCAATGGGTCTTCTATTCCCATAAATTCTTTCGGAGCTCTCTTCCGAAATCGCTCAAACAAGGCATTAGGATCATGTTGCCTCTGGTTTATGACGATGGCGGGCTGAGGTTGAACCGGTTCTGGTCTTCTCTGTACGACCTCAAGCAATTGCCTTTGCATCTCTGCCATTTCCCTCGCATGATCTTCCTCTCTCTTGAGCATCTGTTCTTGCAAGCTAGCTGGGTTTTCATTGGCTTGACGCTGCTGGTCAAGCATTGCTTGCATCATTTTGTTGGAACTGATTTGGTGGGTTGTTCTCAACTATATCCTCTTCTACCGGCCCAGTGTGATCACTATTACTTCCAGAAGGAATGCCATTCACTGTTCTCTTACGGGGAAGCATGATGCTGCAAAATAAATTGTTAGCACATGATAATATAATGGGTCACACATTGCTCACACGATACTAGCTAACGAAAGATCTAACGAATCCTCGCCACGTCCTAAGGATTTCTAGTTTCTTTTAATTGCTTGAAACACATCTTACTCTGATATCAGTCTGTCGCGACGCCGGACCGAGAACCCGAAGGACGGATCCGGGATCGGGACAATTACGTCTGAAATGATGGTGAATAAATAACCACAACATCTGTTTAAATGATAACAACAAACATTTATTTAATTTCCCACAGGTGTCCGCGGTGAGGAAATCACAACCATAAATGAATATTTCTTTTAAGTGCGGAAGCGTGTAGCAAATCCAATAGTCAAACCATCCTTGGTCATCAAGACAATAACACAAGTCTAATATACTGTATCAGAATGACCAATGATCTATAGCATGTTACCCAAAGTAAGTTAAAGTTTATACAGATATCATTTAATTACATTTCCCCAAAAATAGAGGCCCACAAGGCCAATATAACAAAATACCAATCCAAAGAATGGTTTAAAGTTTCCCCAAAATGATAAGTCTCTCATAGCAACCGAACGTCTACATGACGTCATCGGCACGCCACTCAACCAACTGCTGCGGTTCTACGACCGCCTCCTCAAGCTCCTCCTCGGGATATCCAACAACGAGACCTGAGTACCAAAGAGTAGGTCAAACACGACGGTTTGGCAAATGGAGGAAAATACAATAACAATATGATAATAAATGAATGTACCTTCCAAAACATGTAAACCTATTTAGATAAGAATTTCTATGAACGAGATAAAAACATTTATTCAATTTCAAGAATGCAATGTAAAACATGTAAGGTGACCAAGGAAACGGGGAAACAAGCAAGATGGCGACCACACGAAGCTAAGTCCTCTATCACTAAGGTGATAGAGCAGTAACTAGGCACTGATCTCAGTCACTCGAGGTGAGAAGAAATAGTGGATCTCATTTAATTACATATACATATACATATACTATACATGACCACGGTAGCGAGCCGGGCATCGGGGACCACAGTAGCAATCTGCGGCATCGGGACAAGACCACGGTAATAACCGAGTAGCGGGATCCAAACTGCAGCTGGCGGGACAAGAGGGGGATCTCCAAGTCAGTAGATCAGACCAATAGGGTAATCCAAGCTTAGTGGTGCCGATTCATAGGTCAAATACAATCGAGACATATGCAAGTAAATCAAGTACAATAAATAAACTGGCAAGACGGGGGTGCTCAAGGGCACACTATCATATTATGTGGTGCAATGCACTTCAAGTCAAGTAGTTATATCAAGTGTAATTCAATGCTCTCGGAAAAACAAGACATGTAGTATAAATCTCGGGATTGATAAAGTACAGTAAACAATTGACATTTCAGAAAAATATCTATTTGAAGTGAACAGAGACCCCGTATGTCGATCTAATAACAATTTGGTACTCTTTGAGTTTGGGGACATCCCGGGCTCCTTATACACTTCGAATTTTCAAAAACTTCGGATAAAATCTTCGTGACATGGTTTCTTCCTCAAATGGCCTCATACAATGCTTAACAAGTCCTCTTGACATGGAGGGTTCCCAAAGAATAGCCCCAAACCATTAAAATAGTTCAGCATTGTCCCAACATAGCCCTGCCCCAACGAGGCCCATCGCTCTCTGGAATGGCTGTCTGGGTGGGTTCGCTCGAGCGAAGTTGAGGTCGCTTGAGCGAACTCATTGGGTCGAGCGAATATTTAAATGCGTTCGAATGGACAACTCTCTGGAATGAGTTCTGGGATGACCGCTCGAGCGACCAAGGGTGCGCTCGAGCGACCAAGCGACTGGAATGCTCCGAGTCTCTTTCTAGGCAGGTCGCTCAAGCAAACTGTCCAGAAACTGAATCTGGACCAGTTCAACTCCTCTATAACTCTTCCTTCTACAACCCCTTTTTAGCCACTTTTATACATCAATTGAGGAGTATAAATCTCCATTCAAACAACCTCAAATTTCCAACAACATCCATCCCATTCTCCTCCATTAACAACACATTCAATACAAGGGAAAAGGAGAAGGAAACCATTTCACACAATATACATATTTGAGACAAAACAAGAAGACATTAATTGTTATAAATCAACACTTCTCTATGACCATAGGTCTTATAGAAAAGTTGCAGAGAGAAGAGGGTGAATACGTTGTTGTAGAGAGTGGCGATGAGTGGGGAGAAGGGGAAGGGAGAAGGGGAAGGTTGGGGAGAAGATATAATTCACAAACTTCCCGACGCCTTTTTGGTCAAATTTACCGACGCTCACGGCGTATTCCAGTGGGAAAGGAGTTGGCGCCTAGAAGTTCCCGACGCCATGTACATCGGGAAATTAAACATCAAAACTTATCGATTCCATTAGCGTCGGGAAGTTGTAACTTCTTCGTCCCATCCTGTACAACACATTTACCGACACTATCTTTTTGTGATTGCATCGGTAAAATTAGAAATTACGGATGTTTATGTTGCGTCGATAAGTGTTCCATAGTCTATCTCAACATTTCTTGCAGTGAGAATTTTGAATTTTAAATTTTCAAATCTTTCATTATCCCCCTCATTTTGGGTCAACGTAAAACCCTAAAGTCTTCTTTAATCGATTAGAGAGAAACTAGTTCAACTCGATACTTCTCGATTTCGATCTGTGCAATAACTCTCCGGCGAAGACGAGAAGAGTTGTAGAGGAGATCTCTGGTGGGCCACATAGACTTGTTGGAGTTGGATAAGAAAGAAGAAGTCCAGATTCTCTATTTTGTAGAGTTCCAAGTGCTGATCTCAAGGGTTGTAGAGTTCCATCCGATCTTTCTTGTTTCGATTTGCATGATCAAAACCACATGGCCTTTTCTCCCATGATCTTGACAAGTGGCACATAGGGAAAGAGATTGGAGAGAAGTTGGCTTGATGCAAGCCAAGCTACTAGACGAAGATAGAAAAAGGGGAAGAGGATGACTGAGCTTTTCCATGTGAATGCCAGAGAAGTTGGCTTGATTCAAGCCAAGCTACTAGACGAAGATAGAAAAAGGGGAAGAGGATGACTGAGCTTTTCCATGTGATTGCCTGTGATGCCTAGCATCCCTTCGGTCCATATGCCAGCAAAAGGGCTTCTCTCTGCGGGTTCTTCTGCAGGTTGCTAGGGGTTTATCTATGTTTTTGTCAAATTAATCTGAGTTTTGTCAAATTTATTTGTTGCTAGGGGTTTATCTCAGTTTTTGTCAAATTTATTTGAAGTTTTATCAAATTTATCTGAATTTTTGTCAAATTTATCTGAGTTTTTATCAAACTTATCTAAGTTCTTGGCAAATTTATCTGAGTTTTTGAGTTTTTTGCAAATTTATCTTCATTATTGAGAATTTAATCGAGTTTTTGAACAAATATTTCTGTGTTTTTGTTAAAATTATCTAACTTTTTTTAAAAATTTATCTGAGTTTTTGGAAAATCTACCTGAGTTTTTTGGAAAAATTTATTTGCATTTATTGAAATCTTTTTGTGTTTTTTAATATTATTTGTGTCATTTAGAATTTATTTATATTTTTTGAAATTTATTTGTGTCTTTTGAACTTTATTTGCGTCTTTTTAAATTTCTCTACGTTCTTTTGAGATTTATAGCATTTTTTTGCATTTTTTTAAATTTATTTGCATTCTTTGGAGATTTATTTTCATTTTTTGAAATTTGTTTGTGTTTTTTTTTTTAGAATTATGTTAAAAATCTCATTAATGAGGTTTCATTAATCATGCCAATTAAATGGTAGCTGACTATTATTAATGGCATATCCCACTAATCATGGGATATGATTTAATGAAAGGGTAAATTAGACATTTTAGGTCTTTAAATTTGGAAAAAATGACCTATCACACTATGAAAAAGGATTGTGGATCTAAGGTTGTAAAGTTAAATGTTCACGGACCTCTCACCGAATGCCCCATATTCTTTCCCCTTCTTTATTTTACTTCTTTCTTTCTCAAAGTATTTGTGGACCTTCCTAATTAGATTGTGTTAGAGCTTCTGAAGCATCTTTTATAACCAAAACTCAAATGATTTCAAGATTTTGGTGGATCTTTTCCCAAACTGTTTTAGCAGTAAATATACTTGATAGTTGAAATCCACACTCAACTTACTTGGTGATTGAGTAGTTGAGTATTGCAACACCACTACTGCTGGTTTATCGACTTCAAGTGTTTAACACTAATGGTTAGTTCAAGATTATGGTTGCAACATATACTAAAAAATTGTGATAATTCAACTTGTTTTAATATATACATGTATATCTGTTTAATTTAGAAGAAATTTTATAAATTTTAAATAAGACAACGATATGGGATTTTATGACTTAGAGGGATTGATATTTTTCTTTAAAGTGTTTACTAATGGAAGAAAAATATTATTTTCTAGAATTTCATAATGTTCATGTTCTTTTGGATTCTTTAGGGTAAAATAAAAATTCGCAACACGATGGACCTTGAACCGCGATGTGATGCCACATCATAATGGCTTTCAGGGTCGATCATAATGGCGACTGCAACCACAATTTTAAATCATGACACCAGTTCTTGATCTAAACAGTTCAATATTTTGTTATTAACTTTCAAAACATTTAGTGCCATATCTTAACTCATAATGGATTATGAGAAATTTGTGAAAAAATTTCAGAAAAGAAAATCCAAATAAATATAAAAACGCTGGATGATGTCATTTACTCATGTGAAAATGGAAATTTTAATATACATGTGTTTCACATGTATAACATTTGCATATGTAGCAATTAATAATTAAATCTCATTTTTCTATCATATATATATATATATATGTATAAAATGCAAACTACAGGAGAGAAGAGGTGGTTCTTCTCATGATTTCATTAATGTCTTTCAACATTTTGTCCATATATAAACTGAAAAAGAGAAAATGTGGTGCAGATTCTGGAAATATGAAAATAATTTTTTTATTTTATTTTTTCCAAAGATAAAAAGAAACTAAAATCTTTATTCCAAAACTAGCGAGCATCTTTTCAACTACACTGTACTCACCATAATAGGAAATTACTATGTTGATCGAATTACCAATAAAAGAAACTATGTAGATTAAATTGTCGAATCAACGGGTATTGATACACCGTACTCACCAAAATTAGAAATCACAACATGGGTCAAATTGCTGATCAAATGGATACTGATAAGAGTATCTTTTCAAACCCTCGCCAAAACAAGAAATGACAACATAGATCAAATTGCTGAATCAAACGGATTCTGATAGAGTGTATCTGTTCAATTACACCATACTAAACAAGAAATTAGAACATAGATTAAGTTGCTGAATCAACTGACATTGATGGATAGTTTCTTTACAAGCTATGCATGCCATACTCACCATAACAAGAACTTACTTCATAGATCAAGATGCCGAATCAATCCATACTGATAGTGACAGAGGGTATATGTTGGATCTTATAATAGTCCTTCCCTTTTCCAACTCTCTCACAAAAAAAGATAAGGCTGCCCTGAAAGTACCAGTTCTTGGAGGGCAGTCAAATGTCGCAGTCCTTCGGGAACCATCTTCAGTTCATCACATTGATATATCTGCAGGTATCGAAGATTCGGCTTGTCCACTCCTCTAATCTTCTGAAGCATTCTATCCGCAAGAATGTAAGCTTAGGAAAGCCTGTGGCAGAACATGACATCTTCTCTCCCAAGTAGCTGTCCACCATGAAATTGAGATGTTTGAGGATTGGTAGCTTCTCCAATACAGTCACTGGATCTTGTACTAACGCGGCATACTTTAGGACTAGCTTGGCGAGGTGTTACACTCCATTATGAGTTAATCAAGATGACCTCTAATTAATCGAGATTAATACATATTAAGCGTAATCAATCAATTTAATGGTGATTAACAACTAATATGGATCAAATTAGTCTTAAATAGATGAAGTAAGCATAATGAACAAGTTTGGAAGAGATTGACTCAATTGAGCTGATTTTAGACTCAAATTGGTGATATTAAGGATTTTTCCGTAAATATGAATTTTAGCGTATTTCGTCGTATGTGGTAAAAATTGATACCAGCGAGTGTATTTTGATGAGTACATTAACTTTTATAAAGTACTCAATTTCATTTGACCTTAAGTAAAGCAAGTGCGTCTTAATTTGACTCAAATTATAAATATGTAGAAAATATAGGGTTCAAGTGCAAAAGTGTATTCTATAAGGTTCTAAATGAACCTAGAATATGTTCATTCGGTGGTTTCATCTTTGCAACAATGAGAAAGAAGGAAAGATAGTAGCCTAGTTCTTTCTTCTTCATTTCTTTTCTACAAAGTGTTGGAAAGGAAATTTTGCAAGTGATTTTGGAGAGAAATTCGTTTTCATCATCTTCTTCATTAAGTTGGTTGGATTTCTTGGAGTAAAGTTTGAAGGAAATCTCAAATTTCCATTAAACAAGCTGTCAAGGAAGTTTTGAGAGTAATTTCAGTTGTAAATGAGTTCTATAAACCCTTTTCCATCTCAAAAGTTCATTGAGTTCGAAATTGCATGGTTTGATGATGTTAGGGTTTGGAAGTTGGTGGTTTTGATCTCAAAACTCAAGATAACAAAGGAGTTTTTGTCTTGAATTCGAAATTAAGGTAAGTATATGTCACGACCCCGGACCGGCCCGTAGGACTAATCCGGGATCGGGACGATAATGATAAATAAGGAATGATAACATGCACATTTATATTCAATTTCCCACAGGTGTCCGCGGTGAGGATATCACAAACGTCAATGAACATTTCTTTTTGAGTGCGGAAGCGTGTAGCAAATCAAATAGTCCAACTATCATTAGTCATGAAGATCATAACAATAACATGAGTATGAAAGACTGTATCAAAATGAGCAATGATATATAGCAATGTTTCCCAAAAGTTGTTAAAGTTAGACAAGTTATCATTTAGTTACAATCCCCAAAGAGAGAGGCCAACAAAGGCCAATATTACAAAATAATAACCCAAAGAATAGTTAACAAGTCCTTCCCAAAACGTTACGCCTCTTGGCAACCCGATGTCTACATGACATCGTCAGCACGCCACTCAACTAGAGGCTGCAGCTCACCTACCGCCTCCTCCGGCTCCTCCTCAAGGAAACCGGCAACGGGACCTGAGTACCAAAGCAAAGGATCAGACACGACGGTCTGGCAAGAGAAAGCAAGGATACAACAACATATAATAGGGGAAAATACCTTGAAAAGCATATAAATCTGTTTAAGCAAGAACTCTTATAAAACGGATAAATCATTTGCTATAAAACAAGTAAACCAGATGAAACATAAGAGGTAACCAAGGAAAATCGGGAATAACAAGGTGGCAATCACATAAAGCTAAGTCCTCTGTCACTAATATGACAACAGTATCACGGGACGTTGATCTCAGTCACACAAGGTGAGGAGAAACAACGTATACATATATACAATATAATAATACGGGAACGGGACCACGGTAGCGAACCGGGTATCGGGACGGGACCACGGTAATGACCGGGTATCGGGATCCAAACTGCAGCTGGCGGGACGGGAGAGGGATATCCAAGTCAGTGGATCAGACTGACAAGGTATCCAAACTTAGTGATGCCGACACATAGGATAAAACCAATCGAGACATATATGAGTAAATCAAGTACAATAAATAAACGGGGAAAACGGGGGTGCTCAAGGCACACTGTCATCTCATGTCGGGCAATACATATCTGGACAAGTCAATACTACTATCATGCTTTCGGGAAAACGATTCATGTCAAGTAATGCTTGGAAATAGAGAAATATGATGGACCATACCAATTCGGGAAAGATGATGATTTAAAGATCTATTTGAGTGGATAGGGGTCCCGTATGTCGATTATAGATATAACTTGGTACTCCTTGAGTTTGAAGACATTCCGGGCTCCTTATGTACTCTTACGATTTTCAAAACTTAAAACGAGCTTATGGTTATAACTAGATTTCATACTAGGAAAATCAAGGTTATAGACGGTCCATCCTAGGCATGACGTTAATTAGGAAACATCGACCAACCTATTCAGTCATCGAAAGGAATGGAATTCGCGATAACCAAGGCAAAAGACTTATATTTGGATATAAAGAAGTTATCGCGTCATTCCATCCCGTTCAAGATTGAAACGGATTGAACTTCGATGCCACCAAACTAACCGTGAGAAGCGTCGGCTCAAGACATCTCACCCATAGTCCAATTAGTCCAAAAAGGGTAGCCAAGGTCCCACCTAGCACTAGGAAAAAAATAAAAATCTCAAAATCCACCGGACTCAAACTGAACAGGGACCTTGGCTACAGGGACCGATCGATCGGCCGAAATTTCTGCACAGAGTCCGATCGATCGGCCCAAAAACCCTTACTGTTAAAAGTCAGTCCGATCGATCGGTCTGCACGTCCGAGCGATCGGACCTGGGCGCAGTGCAGGTCCGGGAACTTTGATTTTTCTCCCTTTTTCCTTTCCTTCCAACACATGATCAACCAAGGAAAACTATGAACAATATGACTTATTTACATACTTCCAAGACATTAAATGAGGCTATCAAGAGGTGTAAATATCATTTATTTCAACCATGAAAAAACCAATAAATGCAATCAATGAAAGCATAAAAATCCATCAATGCTTCACCACATCATTTGAAACTTAAAAACCTCCAAACATTCACTTGCCTCAAGTCCAAGCTAGCAATAAACAAGCCTCTACTCACTTCTCAAGATCACTTCCAAGCTACAATCAAAAATCCCCAAAAACAACCCTAAAATGGGTCAAACCATGAAATGACAATGAAACCTTTCAAAAATGCAAATGTAGCTTCCCTAAGGCTAGAAGATTAACAATCTAGAAGATGAGAGGGATCACTTACTTGGATGACCTCCAAATGAGAAGAACTAGTTCAAAGAAGGTCTCAAGATGGGGAGATTGCTCCAAGAATAGTATCAAGGTGAAGCTTGCAAGGAGAGGAAGAAGATGATGAGTTCCCTTTTGAGTTTAGTGCAAGATTGGTGAGGATTTGAGATGAAGAAGCAAGAAGAAGGTGAGAAACCAAGAAAACCCTAGACTCCAATGGTTGTGCTGGAAAATGAAAGATGAAGTGAATGGAATGGCTTCTCTTGTTAGCTAAAGAGTTGGGTTGGATTGGGTCCCACAACTAATGAAACTAAATGGGCTGATATCATCTCTCTCGGGTCCTCGGATGAATTCGACGAAGAAGGAAGAATTGTTCGTTGAAATATCTAGTTTCCAAAAAGTGTATGTTTCGCGGGTTTCGAGAATCTTAAGTTTTGGGTACAGATTTTGTGTGCAATGACTGTTTTGCCCTCCGGGCTATGAAATCGGGTTTCGGGGCCTCGAATGGACACGGGATCAACATGAAAGTTGTAAGAATCCACAAGATGAATGCAACTGGCCAAAAACACAATTCACAACCAATCGGGAAAATCTCGCAAGAAAACGCAAAGCCGAAAAGGGAAACCCCCAAAGGGCCCCACAAGTTACCAATCACTCTAAAAAGCCCAAAACTAGAAACAAGGTTATTCCAAACCCAACTTAACCACAAACACTAATCAAGCTTAGCACTAACACGTAACTTAATTAGTACTAATCGGGATCACTCGGGTCGGGGTCTTACAGTATAGACATTAGTTGTAATTAATTGATGCTTATTATGAGTTTCTTGTCAATGGGTATGGTTTTCATTGAATTGTATAGAAATTGTACAGATTGGGTTGATGTGTGAATCAATTGACTGATGTTTATAGTGATTAAATGATGGAATAGAAGTGTTGTATGGTGTTTAAGGAAAGGAACAAGAGGTTCCAAGTGTTTATTGCAGGTCATGGGGTTGAAAACAGAATTCTGAATTAGAATTCTATAACTTTCTGATTCAGCTCGGTCGACCGGCAGGTATGCTCGGTCAACCGGCCACACATAGTTTGGTTCTCTGGAACCTGACGAAAACACTATTGTCAAATTTCGTTTACAACTGCCGGTCGACAGGCCAAGGTCTCAGTCGACCGAGCATACATGGGAGAGGTCGACCTGACCTTCTCAGGTCACCGGGCCCGCAATGTATGGGGTCGATCGGCCAATGTCCAGGTCGACCGAGTACTCTTAAAAATTAAGTGGAATTTCAGATTTTGGGAACACGAACTAAGGGTCGACCGAGAGGTGACCGAATAGTTAACCGAAACTTGATGAATTTTTGAATTTATGGTGTTATAGCCTATTGATTATTTCTAGGCTGTTAATATTGTTTATACCTCCATAGGTGTTAATTAAGGGGATTTTAATGTACAAAATTCACATATATTGTGATGTCCATCGAGAATACCGTGTACATTAAATAACTGAAGATTACACCTGAATGGTTGGTATTATTTAATTAAATTATACATTGAATGGTATTCGAATTGGAATATAATTGGAATTGAATTCGTAAAGAATTGTTTATTGAATTGTATCCATTAATTGTAATTTAACGGTATTAAAGTGATAATTATATTATTCATTGAGTTTGGCTCTACATGGCGATTTCTATAAGCTCATTGAGCTGATACTGTTGCAGTAGATTATTTGAGAGTGTTTCGGAGCTCCGTGGTGATATTAGTTGCCCCTGGCACGGGCTCTGATAAGTCCCACAATATATGAACCATTCCGTGTGAAAGATGGAAATCCTTCTTTTTTATGGAAGATGGAAATCATTCCTTTTTATGGAAGATGGAATATGAATTGAAATTGAAATGCTATTGTAATTTGCCAAATAAAAGACTCTTATTGATTATGAATTGGAATTGAATTAGTCTAGCAATGAATTAGATGAATTAAATATGTGATTAGCATGTTTAATTATGTAATTGTTTATACATTGCTGAATTGTCAAATTCATAGTGTTATTGATGGCATTACAGGCACAACTGCCCATGCCGGTCCTTCTGAGGGCACAACGCCAGCGGAGACTTCCAATACGATTCCTCCAGGAGGATTAGTAGAGTGGAAATGAAATGAAAACAAATGAGAATTGGAAGGAAAACTTTTGTTATGGAAATTGAATGGAAACTTTACACTTTTAATCCTTGCATTGTATTTAAATATGCAAGTGATTAATTTTATACATAGTGTAAATGGAATTTGTTTTCCATGAGTAATGTATATTTGTGAATATTCTGTATAATATGTATTTGATATCACTTGTGAATTTTAATGTGTTTGAGATTTACGGGAGTAAGTATGCGATGCGACTCGGGGTTATATCGGATTAATCATAGTCTCGGGCTCGAATCGTGTCATGAGGTTTGATGGAAATTCCGGAAGCTTTGCCAAGTGTCCATATGAATACAACGATTCCAAATACTGTAAATTCGACCAGGGTAGCGAGATTGGAATTGGGTCATTTACATTTACAGAATCAAACCATACCGTTCTAAGGTTTGTAAGTTTGGCAATGGAGTGGATAATGTTGTTTCCAAAGAGTTTAAGTTTCCGCGCAATCCCAATTTCCTCAACGCAGTCAACTTGGCCAAATCATCCATTACCCAATCACCAACCCATATTGATGAAAGGGCCTGGAGATTAGTTAATTTCTGGACTTGCTGTCCTTTACCCCTATGTGGGAAAACCCCATTTGTTATGCGCATATGCCTCAATTGTTTCATCTGCCGTACATCCGGGATTTGAACCTCAGAATTGTTAAAACCTCTCGTGTAATGTCTGTAGATTATAGAGCCTGCACAGGGCTGATGGGAGCTTTACAATTCCCCCTAATGATACAAATAAGTACCTAAGAAGGATAAGATCTCCAATCCCATCAGGAAGTGATAAGTTGTATGCGCCATCGATATGTATCAATCTTAAAAATTTGAAACTTTGATGTATGGGTTTCAATTGTTCGTTTCCCACCCGTTCATTGTATTGTGCGAAGCAGTATAGAGAACGAAGATGTTTAGTTGATATATACTTACCAAAGCCACGATGAGTGATGGAGAGTCCACGTACTGTAGTCTGCGGCACATTCTCATCAACATGAAGAAATGCATCTTTCTTAGCTTCTTTAATGGCAAGATCTCGAAGCAAGTCATGCATGCGAGACTCTCTAATTCCACCATTGATGCTCCTTCTGGCCACTTGAATCATACTTCTATGGGTCAGCTCCAACAAGCAATCCTCTGCAACTTCCTCCATTGTTTTTCTTCTATGAACCCCCCTGCAACCCAGATCCGAATCAATCTAGTTGCACGGATTGTCGAGTCCTGAGGAAAAATGCCAAAATGGAGAAAGCATGACTTCAAGTAATAAGGCAGATCACTGTAACTCAAATCGAGCAATTGTGAAATTCGATATTCGCCTTCTGCCAACTGCCAGTTAATGTTCTGATGTAATTTTTGTTGGAAAATAGGTGGGCCATTCAGATAGGTTTCAAAAACTTTTGACCCACTTAATGCATGAATCAACTATCTAGAAGGCAACAAACCCAATTCAGGATGCAATTCCTCAAACTCATAAACCATGTACAGCAATATATCCTATCTAGAAGATAGAAAACAGTACCTAAACATACAACCACAAAATCCACAACATATAAGGATGTAGATTATACCTTTGGAGCTTAATTGTGCTCTAATGGAGAATTTGAATTCTTTCTTTGATGATGAACACCTTCACTAATCAAATCAGAATCTCAA
This sequence comes from Cinnamomum chago, assembly GCA_038049695.1. NCBI lineage: Eukaryota > Viridiplantae > Streptophyta > Magnoliopsida > Laurales > Lauraceae > Cinnamomum > Cinnamomum chago. The sequence goes on along the minus strand of CP142454.1, from coordinate 53,284,505 downwards.
ACACCCTTTGATCTTCAACGCTATGACCCGTATCAGATTCTCTTTTCTCATGAAGATGGTGGAATCTCCAAGAGAAAACCCTAAAGGAAACTAGAAGAGAAACTAGAAGAGGGAAAGAGAGAGATGGACGTGTGCAACTCTTGCACTAAGAGTCTTGGGCGTGAATTCCAAGATGGGATTATGCATAGGACGTCCAAGGGCTCCTCTCCTCCTTTTATAGCACTTAAGCAACATCCTCTTACTAATTGAAATAGAAGTCTTACTTCCACTACAATTAGTTGCTTACTACATCACAATTAGAAGTCTTACTTCAAATATGATTAGTAACTTCCTCTTTTACTAATTAAAATAGAAGTCTCACTTCCATTAATGATTAGTAACTTACTATTACCACTATTAGAAGTCTCACTCCAAATAGAAATAGTAACTTTCTATTTCCTTTTAGAGTTCTACTATAATTAGTATCTTTCTAATATCTTGGGCTAGCGTGGGGACCACTAGGGATTCCTTAAAAAGCTGGCTCCAACTGGGACACGCGACTCCACATCTCATGTGCAATCCGGGCCCACAGTTAATTGCAAATAACTCCACTATATAAATGCAATTGAACTCCAGTCTTAGAAATATATTACATTGAAGACCCTAAACTTCCCAATTACCACAAGTAGGCCCCTCCATCTATATCCATGGATCAATTGGAACTGTCCGCCAACTTAGATCCATATCTTATTATCCTTGAGCCCCAATTAATTATAGTGATCATTTGATACCGATTCAATTAACTCTTAATTGGAATGAGTGCGCACTTACCAATGATAAATCCATTAATTGGCACAAGGGGATATTAAAGATTGATTCCGTCTTGACTATTGAATGTTCCCACAACTCTACTACCACGTACCCAAATCACCAAGGTGTTGACCTACAATTGGCCTCACTCATTGGTGACTCAAAGCAAATGAATAGATAGAAACTTGAGTTCATTAATGTCTCAGGATTATGAGCCTATTGCTAGGGAATTATGAGAGCAGACCTTAAAGTAAAGACAGTGTATATAAGGTGCTTCTCATGGTCCTTTAATACATCAAATGTACCAGCACCATGATCCAGAATCTTACATTCCGATGATCGAGACAAATCACATTATCTCATAGTGATCAAAGTGCTGCAACCTTGTCAGATGAGATGTCCAACCTCATCACTGGTTGTGGAGATATTTAAGTATAAGATTTGCAATACATATCTCCTGTATGTGGATCTCATCCATACACATGTATTACATCTAGTATACTTGTGGACTCCGGTTCATCTCATGAACCATTATGTCATTTGTATTGGTTATGTGCAAGTATATAATTAAACAATATTCATCTCATGAAAGGAAAACATGATTGTATTGATAAATAAAGAAATGAATCAATTTTTTACATCATATACTTGGTATTGAGACCATTAAAACTAACAATCTCCTACTTGGGCTCAATGCCAATCAGGATTGCATCTCATGACCATCCCGTCTACATGCTGCTCATAGACTTTGATGGTCAAAGGCTTAGTAAAAGGATTTGCCAGATTGTCCGCAGAGGCTATCTTGGTGATAGCAATATCACCTCTCTGCACAATCTCTCTGACCAAGTGATACTTCCTCTGTATGTTCTTTTGGCTTTTATGGCTCCTGGGTTCCTTGGACTGAGCGACTGCCCCGCTGCTGTCACAGTAAACTGTGAGCGGCTGTCGTGCCAAAGGTACCACTCCAAGTTCCAAAAGGAATCTTTTGAGCCATACTGCTTCACAAGCCGCTACATATTCAGCCTCAGAAGTGGAATCAGCGGTACATTCCTGTTTAATACTCCTCCAGCTGATATCTCCTCCGCCAATCATAAACACATAACCAGAGGTGGATTTCCTGGAATCCTTATCTGACATGAAGTCAGAATCTGTGTATCCGACTGGAATCAGCTCATCACTGCCATAAATCAACATGTAATCTCTATTTCTTCTCAAGTACTTGATGATACATTTTACAGCAGTCCAATGGTCAGGACCTGGGTTAGACTGATATCTGCTGACTAAGCCCACTGCATGACAGATATCCGGTCTAGGACATAGCATAGCATACATGAGGCTACCAACAGCCGAAGCGTATGGAATTGCTCGCATTTGCTCCTTTTCCTCCGGGGTCTTGGGACCCTGATCCTTGGAAAGGTGCACTCCATGCCTAAAAGGTGTGATACCATTCTTGGAGTCCTTCATAGCAAACCGTACCAGTACCTTATCTATGTAAGCAGCTTGGGATCAGTCAATCATCCTATTTTTCCGGTCTCGATGGAGTTTGATCCCTATGATGTAACTAGCTTCTCCTAAGTCCTTCATATCAAAAGTCTTTGCTAACCAAACCTTTACCGTAGACAACATTCCTATATCTTTCCTAAGGAGAAGGATATCGTCGACATATAAAATCAGAAAAACTACCATGTCACCTTCATTTTTCATGTACACACATGACTCATCCGGATTTTGACTAAAACCAAATGATTTGATTGCCCAGTCAAAACGGATGTTCCAGCTTCGGGATGCCTGCTTCAGTCCATAAATGGACTTCTGCAGCTTGCAAACTCTTTGCTTTTGGTTACTCGCTATAAAACGGTCTGGCTGCATCATATAGATGCCTTCCTCAAGATGGTCGTTGAGAAACGCCGTATTGACATCCATTTGCCAAATCTTGTAATCGAGATGAGCCGCAATGGATAAGAGTATCCGGATGGACTTGAGCATGGCTACTGGTGAGAAGGTTTCCTCATAATCGATACCCTCTTTCTGAGTATACCCTTTCGTAACAAGCCTGGCCTTAAAGGTCTCAACTCTTCCATCTGGTCCTCTCTTTCTCTTGTAGACCCACTTGCACCCAATAGGTTTGATATTGGTAGGCAAGTCCACAAGTGTCCAGACCTGATTAGAGTACATATACTCCATTTCAGCTTTCATAGCATCTTGCCAATGTCCCAAATCTATGTCATTCATTGCTTCATCATAGTTACAGGGATCCTATTCCAGTTCTTCCGGGATTGCCTCGTAGGACTCTCCCAAGAACGAGAACCTATCAGGGCACTGGTGTAGCTACTGGGTCTGGTAGGGGCGGTTCTGTAAGACCCCAACCCGAGTGAACTCGATTAGTACTAATTAAGTTGTGTGTTAGTTCTAAGCTTGATTAGTGATTCTGGCTAAGTTGGGTTCGGAATAGCTTTTGAAATATTTTTGGGAAATTTTGATTGCTTTGTGATTAGTGGGGCCCTTTGGGGTTCCTTTTTATGACTTTGCATGTACTTGGGGATTTATCAAAGATTCTTGCATTCATTGTTTTAATCCCGTTTTATTTGTATTGTTAATCCCTACAACTTTCATGTTGATCCAGTCCCGTTCGAGATCTCGAAACGTGATTTCATAGCCTTGAGACAAAACAGTCATTGTACACTAAATCTGTACCCAAAACTTGATATTCCCGAAACCCGTGAAACATATACTTTTTGGAAACTAGATATTTTGGCGATCATTTCTTCCTTCTTCGTCGAATTCATCCGAGATCCCGAAAGCCAAGATTTCAGCCTTGAATGTCTTAAGTAGTGGGACCCATCTCCATTTGCTTATATAAGGAGACCCATCTTCCTCATTTGTCATTCTCCAGCACAAGAAGAGAGTCTAGGGTTTGTTAGCAACTTTTCTTCTTCTTATTGCTCTCTCCATCTCAACCTCCTACTAATCTTGCACCAACATCATATTGGAGGTCATCATTCTCTTCTTCATCACCATAGCTACCTATTGATACCCTTTGTGAAGAAAACCCACCATTCCAAGATATTCATTGAGCTTACTCTTGCCATTAGAGGACCTTACAAGTAAGTAATCCTTCCCTTCTTCTAGATTTGTATTCTTCTAGACCTAGAGAAGCTTCATCTCCATTATTGTAAGGTTTCCTTTTCTATTTCTTGTTTTGACTCTTTTAGGGTTTTATTTTGGGGTTTTTGCTTGTAGCTTGGACCATTGATTTGGAGGGCTTGTTAGAGCTTGATTTGCTTATTAGAGACCAAGGCAAGTGGATGATTTGATTTTTATAAGCTTTCAATGATTTTGGTATTTTTCCACTCATGCCTATTTATTGCTTTGTTTTGAAATAAATGTTCATGATAGAGTATTAATGGTGCATTTATGACTTATAAGTGTATTGGTGCATGGCATTTAATTTCCTCTTGTTTTGTCCTAAATGTACTCTATGGTGAAATGGTTTCCTTCTTTCTTTATTTGTATGGGATTTGATGTTAATGGAGGAAGTGATGGAATGAACCCACATTGGAGTTGTTGAGGAAGGTAGATAGTGCATTGGAGGAGCTTTTAGCTCAGTTCTATGGCAAGGATTAAGTGGAAGTGAGGAGAATGGTTTTGAGGAGGAAAATGGCTCAAATCTGAACACAGTGGGTGTTTCCCGCACCTGGCGGTCAGCCAGCGGTCACCTGGAGGCTAGCCGTCTGGTGACTGGCGGCTAACCGCCAGCTAACCGAACAGTCGTGGTTACTTTTCCAGAGAGCAACATTTCCCCCTGAAAACTCAGTCAGCCTCACGGTTAGCCAGCGGCTAACCGCCGAACCCATCGGCGGCTAACCGCCAGCCAACCGACCCATTCGGTTACTTTTCCAAAGAGCAACATTTCCACCTGAAAATACGGTCAGCCTCACGGTCAGCTAGCGGCTAACCGCTGGACATATCGGCGGCTAACCGCCAGCCAACCGAATCATTTCAGTTACAATTCCAGTAACCTGTCTTTCTGTCAAGCCAACCGCGGTCAGCCAACTGCTAACCGCCGAATCCAACGGCGGCTAACCGCCATCTGACCGCAAGGTAACCGAAATTACCCAGACGACCATTCCGGAGAGCTCCTCCCTCGAGCGAACTCTCCGGTTCGCTCGAGCACTGAGCTTTGTCGATCAAAGGAGATTCACTAGGCATTGTATGAGGCCATTCGAGAAAGAAACCATATCACGAAGATGTCATTCGAAGTTTTGAAAATCCAATGTGTATAAGGAGCCCGGAATGTCCCCAAATTCAAAGAGTACCAAATTATTATCAGATCGACATACGAGATCCCTATTCACCTTGAACTAGTTTTGAATCCCGATACTTGTCTTGAGATTTCAAAAGCTCTATAGTATTTCATTGTTCCCGAGATTTATACTACATACCTTGTTTTCCCAAAAGTATTGAATTACACTTGAAATACTTACTTGTCTTGAAGTGCACTGCACCACATGAAATGACAGTGTGCCCTTGAGCACCCCCGTCTTGCCCATTTATTTATTGTACTTGATTTACTTGCATATGTCTCGATTTGTTATTTGACCTATTAGTCGGCGCCACTAAGATTGGATAACCCTGTTGGTCTGATCCATCGACTTGGAGATCCCCCTCTTGTCCCGCCAGCTGCAGTTTGGATCCCGCTACCCGGTTATTACTGTGGTCTTGTCCCAATGCCGCAGATTGCTACTGTGGTTCCCGATGCCCGGCTCGCTACCGTGGTCATGTAATGTATATGTATATATAAGATCCACTGTTTCTCCTCACCTCGAGTGACTGAGATCAGTGCCTAGTTATTGCTCTATCACTTTAGTGATAGAGGACTTAGCTTCGTGTGGTTGTCATCTTGCTTGTTTCCAGTTTCCTTGGTTACCTTTACATGTTTTACAATGTCTACTTGTATTTGAATAAATGTTTTATCTCGTTTATAGAAATTGTTATTTAAATAGGTTTAAATGCCTTTGAAGGTAAATTTATTTATTATCATATTGTCATCGTATTTTACCCATTTGCCAAACCGTCGTGTTTGACCCACTCTTTGGTACTCAGGTCCCGTCGTCGGTTATCCCGAGGAGGAGCACGAGGAGGCGGTCAGTGAACCGCAGCAGTTAGTTGAGTGGCGTGCTGATGATGTCATGTAGACATTAGATTGCTAGAGAGAGATAACATTTTGGGAGGACTTTTAACCATTCTTTTGGGGATTGGTATTTTGTTCATATTGGCCTTGTTGGCCTCTATTTTTGGGAATGTAACTAAATGATCTTTTATTTAAACTTTAACCTTACTTTTGGGTAACATGCTAATGATCATTGCTCATTCTGATACGGTATTACACTTGTGTTATCATCTTTATGATTGGAGGTGGATTGAATATTTAATTTGCTACACACTTCTGCACTTAATAGAAATTTTCATATATGGTTGTGATATCCTCACCGCGGACACCTGTGGGAAATTAAATAAATGTATAGCGTAAATTCGATGGGCTGTCATTATCATCATCATCATTAGTCCCGATCCCGGATTCCCGGTCCGGGGTCGCGACAGGTTCTTCCTCAAGTTCGGTCATACTTGGATTTGGAATTGATTGTTCTTGAATCTCTTCCAAGATCACCTTTTCTAAAGATTTCCGGTCCATCATATAATCTTCCTCTAGAAAAACCGCATTGGTGCTTACTAGCACTTTCTACTCTCTGGGATTATAGAATAACCAACCTTTAGTTCCTTTAGGATATCTTACAAACGTGCATACTTCCGACTTCGTTTCCAATTTATCCGTCTTTACCTTCAGCATGTGTGCCGGACAACCCCAAATGTGTAAATGTTGTAGACTAGGCTTTCGCCCAGACCATAACTCTCGGGGAGTCTTAGGTACAGACTTAGATGGTACGAGGTTTAGTATGTACATCGCAGTATCTAAGGCATATCCCCAAAAGGATATAGGTAATCCTGAGAAACTCAAGATAGACCTAATCATATCTAAAAGAGTCCGGTTCCTTCTTTCCGCTACTCCATTCTGTTGAGGCGTACCAGGAGCAGACAACTGGGATAGAATCCCATTTTCTGATAAGTATCCCATAAAATCACCAGAGAGATATTCCCCTCCTCGATCTGATCGAAGAGTTTTGATTCTTTTACCTAATTGCTTTTCTGCTTCCGCTCGAAACTCTTTGAACTTTTCAAAAGCCTCGGACTTGCGGTGCATAAGGTATATGTATCCATATCTTGAGTAGTCATCTGTGAAAGTGATGAAGTACTCATATCCTCCTCTGGCTCTGACATTCATGGGTCCACACACATCAGTATGCACTAATTCCAATAAATCTTTGGCCCTATTGCCCTTGGATGAAAATGGTCTTTTGGTCATTTTGCCTTCCAGACGGACTCACAGACAGGCATTGGTTCTATAACCAATGAAGGCAAGATACCATCTTTCACTAGCCTATCAATCATATTTAGGTTTATATGACTTAGCCTCAAGTGCCAAAGTTTTGTTGGATTAGATGAAGGTGGCCTTCTCTTTAATGATGGCCTATTTATTATTTCGGTATCATGTATCTCATACATTGTGGGAGTTAATAGATAAAGCCCATTGGTTACCTTGCCAGAACATATATAAAAGTACCGTTCCTCTTTATGACAACTTCAGTACCAAAAGTAATAGAAAAACTTTTATTCACCAAACTAGAAACTGAAATTAAATTCCGCCTTAAAGACGGTACATATAGAGTATCTGACAAATCCAACTTATTATCTTGAAAACATAAAGTAATAACTCCTACTGAGACCGCATCCGCCTTAGCATCAGATCCTAGGTTGACAATGATTTCGCCGTCACTGAGTCTCCTGGTTTCCCGGAACCCCTGCAACGAATTACATATGTGATTAGTTGCCCCGGAGTCCACACACCAAGAATCTGAAGTACCAGTCGCAAAACTAACTTTAGAAACAAGTGACTCAATCATACCTGAGGTCTTTTTCTTAGACAGATATTCTGGACAATTCCTTTTCCAATGTCCTGTCACACCACAATGAAAATACTTTCCTTTTGTCCCCTACCCCTTAGCCTTGCCAACACCACCATTAGGACCATTCTCCGCCTTAGGACCCTTCGGAACTGATTTCTTCTTGCCTTTCCGCCCTTTGCCTTTCGGTTTGGACTTGGCAAATGACTTTTCTGTCATCAGGGCAGTTGGCTTCTTCTTCATAATCCCTTCAGTCACCACCAGCTGACTTGAAAGCTCAGCTAGAGTCAAATTCATCTTATTCATATTATAATTGACCTTGAAATTGTTGAATGACTTTGGTAGTGACTCAAGGATTATGTCAATCTGCGATTCTGCATCAATCGCAGCCCCCAGTACATCTAACTCATTCAATGAGTCCATCATTTTCAACATGTGGTCCTGTACTGGTGTGCCTTCAGCCATCTTGGTGCTTATGAGCACCCTCTTAGCAGCCTGTCTAGCAGGCCTGCCCTGTTCCGCAAACATCTCCTTTAAGTTTGATATAATATCATATGCAGTCTTAAAGGATTGATGTTGGTGTTGCAAAACACTAGACATGGATGTCTGTATATAACATCTGACCATCTCATCGTCTTTGGCCCACTTGGTGTAAGGTTCCTTTTCTTCCTGCGATGCTTTCGGCAATGGCTCATCAAGGGGGGGGGGGTTTGGTAAGGACATATTTATATCCTGAAGCTGTCAGGACTATATCTGGGTTCCGTTTCCAGTCTACATAGTTGGATCCCACTAACTTATTCTGGTTGAGGATGGTCGCAAGTGGATTGAAAGTAGTTGAATTCATGCTTGAAATACTGTAGCACATAACCATACATTCAATTAATGAATTTAAATGACATTAGGGTTTAGTATTCTACCAAATTTATATAGAATCCTCATAACCACTAAATTCAGAATACATCGGAATCCCAATCCTTGGGGTATGTCTCCTTGGGGAGTGCAAATACCACCTAGATTGGTGCGGATCAAAGTTGGTCAAAATCGGAATTAAGACTAACTATCCATGATCCCCATCATTCATTATTATCTAGGTATCTCATACCAAATAATGTATGACTCCCGATTTGCTTTGGCTTCTAAAATACATGAGGCAAATCCTTGGGGATACTACATCATTATTTTAGTTAAGTGTGACCCACCAACTAGCATTGCATGACAACCATTGCGAGAAGCTCCTCCTTGGGGAGTGGGCCCCCGTCCCGTCTCACCAACACTATCCATAGGAGATCCATATCTAGTAACCGGAGAAATAAAAGCCCTCCGTGGGGAACGACCATTCTCAAGATGGCGCGAGGCTAATACTTTCCTTACAATGGACCTATGGTGGAAAACTATGGGGATTTCTTAATATAAATGCCCTGCTCCCACTTAATATTTTAGAATTGAGGATTTCCTTTTAAGGTATTAGGGCCCACATATATACATATCAAATCATCTCATGATATGGCCAATGATTGGTTCCAAGTCAAGTTATTTTAAGGAAAGTGCAGTTTCTAAATTAGTGTTACCAATGGATCCATCTCAAGGGCCCATCAACTCTAATTAGAACTCTTTCCAAAAATTAATTTGATTTGACCAATTTTGGTAACTTGCTATGTTTGGATCAGATTTGGAAATATTCTAAATTAAGCATGCATCCATAGATAGAAAAATCTAAAAATAGAAACTAGTCCTCTCCCCCACATGGCCCAAGCGGAATAGACTTCTTGGACTTCTAGACTTTCCAAAACTTTGGGATTCCTCAAACTCTTTGGGCATCACCAAAAGGCTTTTGGTAATTGTCACGCCCCCGAACCGAAACCTCGGGGGCGGGAGATGGGATTAAGCATAAAATTATATTTTACTTCTCCCAGGATCCGCGTGTGTGAAGACAACACATTCTGAATATTTTGCGGAAGCATTTGTGGCGTTGCGACCCGAAGTCCGTGGCCATCGGATTCCGCGTCGCACTCAACCTTTAGCCCATAGCTAATATATCAAGAATCATATCAGACTGGAGTAACCATCACAATAAATTACAGAGCTGACAGTAACAGGATATTGCATTCCCAAATATGTTCAAGTTACAATTATCAATGTACATTAATTAAGAATCCCAAGAAAAGGCTAACAAAAGCCATACAACAATAAGCTATAAACTACTACCCAATGTGACGTAGCTCCGATGTCGAGCTCAATGTCTACACGACATAGCCGACAAACCAACCTGCAAGGCATGGCTCCACAGCCAACAAAACACTCAACTCGGGGCGAAGAAATCTGAACCTGAGTACCAAAAGTAGTGGGTCAGACACGACGGTCTGGCAGGTGGATGAAAAGAACACAATATAGCGAATACTAATACAAATGATAAATCATGCTATTTGCTCAAAATGCTGCATATAATTAAATGGGTGCAAAGTCGGGAATCTCGGGGAAAACTTGTATTCATTTCAAGCACGGGTAAAACATGAACATCTAATAAAACATGTGTTCGTTTGCATCATCTATAATCATAGATATTTGACAATCGAGTGTTCGTCTAAAACATGTATAAATATAGTGGTTTGACAAAACAAACGTTCATTTGAAACTTAAGTAAAAACACAAGTATACAACAAATCGGGTATCCATAGCAGTCTGGCAAAACCAAAGTCCATTTGAAAGATATGTGAAAATACAGATATTTAATAAAACTGGGTGTTCATTTAAAACATATCTCAAAGCAGGGATATTTAACAAATCGGATATTCATTTGAAACCGGTATAAACACAGTGATCTGGCAAAACAAGTGTCATTTGAAACATATTTCAAAGCATGGGTATTTGACAATTCGGGTGTTCATTTAAAACATGTGTAATCACATAAATCTAGTAAAACAATCGATCGTTTGAAACATATGTAAAAGCATGGGTATTCGCCCAACCGACATTCATTTAAAACATGTGCGGGTACAAAGAACAGAAGACAATATAATAATAACTGAATTTACATTGGAGAATATTAACACTTGTTTAAATAACAACTTTCATAAAGAAAATGAATCATTTATCGGAAAGCAAATAAGCAATATAAAACATGTCGGGTATCCAAGGAATCGGGAACTGGCAAGATGGCAACCACACGAAGCTAAGTCCTCTATCACTAAAGCGATAGAGCAATAACTAGGCCCTGATCTCAGTCACTCGAGGTGAGGAGAAACAGGGGATCACATATCAATACATATACATATACTAGGCCCTGATCTCAGTCACTCGAGGTGAGGAGAAACAGGGGATCTCATGAATGCATATACATATACTATACGGGACCACGGTAGCGAGCCGGGCATCGGGGACCACAGTAGCAATCTGCGGTATCGGGACAAGACCACGGTAATAACCGGGTATCGGGACGGGACCACGGTAATAACCGGGTAGCGGGATCCAAGCTGCAGCTGGCGGGACGGGAGGGGGATCTCCAAGTCGGTTGATCAGACCAACAGGGTTATCCAAGCTTAGTGGTGCCGACTCATAGGTCAAATCCAATCGAGACAATGCAAGTAAATCAAGTATAAATACATAATCAACGGGCAAGACGGGGGTGCTCAAGGGCACACTGACATATCATGTGGTGCAATGCACTTCGGGACAAGTAACTGTTACTAGAGTAACTCCAAGGCTTTCGGGAAAACAAGTCATGTAATGCAAATCTCGGGAAAAGAGGTGAAACAATGAACTATAACAATTTCGGGAAAATATTGATTTCAAGATCTATATAAGTGAATAGGGGTCCCGTATGTCGATTATTGAAATGACTTGGTACTCCTTGAGTTTGAAGACATTCCGGGCTCCTTATGCACTTTTACACTTTTCAAAACTTCGAATGACATCCTTGTGATATGGTTTCTTTCTCGAATGGCCTCATACCATGCTTAGTGAATCTCCTTTGATCGACAAAGCTCAACGCTCGAACGAACCGGAGAGTTCGTTCGAGCGGGGAGCTTTTCGAAATCTGGGGAATTTCGGTTACCTGGCGGTCAGTTGGCGGTTAGCCGCTGGCTGACCGCACAGCTGACCGCGGCTGGGCTGCAGAAATGCAGCTTACTGGAAAGCTGACCGCCAAGTGCGGTTACCTGGCGGTTAGCCGCCGATGCATTCGGCGGTTAGCCGCTGGGCAACCGTGAAGCTGACCGAGTTTTCAAGTGGGATATCTGATGCTTTCTGGAAAGGTAACCGTGAGTGGGCGGTTGGCTGGCGGTTAGCCGCCGATGTGTTCGGCGGTTAGCCGCTGGCTAACCGTGAGGCTGACCGTATTTTGAGGGGGAAAACGATGCTCTCTGGAAAAGTCGCCGCGGTGCGCGGTTAGCTGGCGGTTAGCCGCCGATGCACTCGGCGGTTAGCCGCTGGCTGACCGTGAGCTGACCGCCAGTTACGAAAATGCTCAATGTGTTCAGTTTTGAGCCATTTTCCTCCTCAAAACCCTCTTCCTCACATCCACAAGTCCTTACAATAACATTGAGCTAATAGCTCCTCCAATGCATCTCTTTATACCTCTCCAAATCCCCATTTGAGTTCTATCCATCAGTACTTCCATGTCAAGTCCCATGCAAAGAAAAAGGGAAGGAAACCATTTCACAACATTCATAAAGGCTATCACAAGGATGATAAGTACTCTACCAATATGTTTATAAAACCTTGAATGACTTAGCCCACCCCATTCCTCATGAAAACTCCAATGAAAACAAATAACTAAACATCTCCTTTCTTCTCATTTAAAACCAAATAAGGAGGAGAGTTCCAATCATATACCGGGGTTCATTTGAGCCCAAATCTATGGATAAACAAAGTCTATTGATCACATTTCCTTAACCAAAGATGTTTTAGCAAAACTCTTTAAATGAGTATCAATTTCAATCAATGTAACTCATAAATATAACCATGACTAGCCAAACCGACCTCATTCCTTATAAAACCATATGAACAAACTTGATCAATTGAAATGCAGAATTTCCAAGAGATTTAATCAATAGAGCGAGACCCATAATATGCATTTTCGAAATCAATAGAACTATAGCAAGAAGCATATGGGAAACATATGTCAAATTACCAAGAATAAGTAATAAATTTAGGAATTCTCATAAAACTTTGATAACATTAAAACCATCCATTCATCCACTTGCCTTGGGTTCCAAGCTAGCAAATCAAGCTTCTAATCACCTCTCAAGCTCAAGATCAACAATCTCTACAAAAGCCCCCAAAACAAACCCTAAAATGGGTTAAACAATGAAAGACAAGGAAAGGGCTCAAACCAAGCTAGGAAATAGAACCTAAGGGAAAGCCATTGCACATCCAAGGAAAATGGGAGAGATTCTTTACCTCTAGAGTCATGAATGAACAAGAAGGAGCTTGCAATAGGGGCTGCCCACCTTGGTTTTGCACAAGAATGGTGTCAAACAAGAGAGGAGATGAAGGAGAAGAAGTTGCCGGAGTTCCCTCGTCGGATTGGTGGCTTGGAGGCTCCATTAGAGCAAGAGAAATGGAAGAAACGGAGAAGAGGGGCTGCTGGCACTGTAGCTATGGAGGTTTCAGTCGATGGAATGGAGAAATGAGGGAGAAAGAGAGTGGAGTCACTTATATAATGGGTGGGTGTGGGTCCCACTACACTCAAAGCTTGCAAAGGGTAAAACATCTATTTGTGGGCCTCGGATGCGATCAACGAAGGAGAGAAAGATGTTTCTCAAAAAATCTAGTTTCCAAAAAGTATAACTTTGGCATGGTTTCGAGATCTCGAAATTTGGGTCCATATTTGGTGTGAAAAGACTGTTTTGCCCTCCGGGCTGGAAAAACTGATTTCCGGAACTTCGAATGGGCACGGAGTGAACACGAAAGTTGTAGAGAATAACAAAATAAGTCAAATGAGGCTAAAAAAAGAATTATCAGGAATTCGAATAATCTCCCAATCTCGCGCAAAGTCACTAAAAGAACCCCCAAAGGGTCCCACTAATCACAAAGGCCCTCAAAATTCCCCAAAACTAGAGAAAAACCATTCTAGCTCATAAACTCAACCCAACAAATACTAATCCCACTAAAAGAAACTAATCCACAAATAAAAAACACTAATCCAAGAGATTAGGGGTCGGGTTCTCATAGTAATCTTCAAACTCTTTGATTAGAAGTCCAACATCGCTTTCCTTCTTTGTCTCAGACATCGCCAGAATTTACAAATTTAGAAAAATTACATAAATTCCTATGCCTCAATTATGAGACTTACATGGTAATCTAAACATGGAAATAAAAGGGCTATAGGGAAATTCACCATGCCTTGCCCTTTCACGGGAAACCAAGGAAACCATGATGCCCTTTACATTTAGCCTTAAACAAACCAATAACCATAAATAGAAAGCAAAAGACTTGTGGGCCATATGGAGAGGACATGATCATCTGCAAGTTAGTATCTCATACAACAAAGCATCTCACAAAACCAAGTTACCAAACCACAATGGAAAAACAAGATGCCAAAAATAGCCACCCTTTTTAATACATGCACTTCGCAGAGGGGTCCGGGAGTGTCCCCCGGCGGTGGTCGAGCTACCAATTGAAACTTTGATGTATGGGTTTCCATTGTTCGTTTTCCACCCATTCATTGTATTGTGCGAAGCAGTATAGAGAACGAAGATGTTTAGTTGATATATACTTACCAAAGCCACGATGAGTGATGGAGAGTCCACGTGCTGTAGTCTGCGGCACATTCTCATCAACATGAAGAAATGCATCTTTCTTAGCTTCTTTAATGGCAAGATCTCGAAGCAAGTCATGCATGCGACACTCTCTAATTCCACCATTGATGCTCCTTCTGGCCACTTAAATCATACTTCTATGGGTCAGCTCCAACAAGCAATCCTCCGCAACTTCCTCCATTGTTTTTCTTCTATGAACCCCCCTGCAACCCAGATCCGAATCAATCTAGTTGCACGGATTGTCGAGTCCTGAGGAAAAATGCCAAAATGGAGAAAGCATGACTTCAAGTAATAAGGCAGATCACTATAACTCAAATCGAGCAATTGTGAAATTCGGTCTTCACACTTCTGCCAACTGCCAGTTAATGCTCTTATGCAATTTTTGTTGGAAAATAGGTGGGCCATTCAAATAGGTTTCAAAAACTTTTGACCCACTTGATGCAGGGATCAACTATCTAGAAGGCAACAAACCCAATCCAGGATGCAATTCCTCAAACTCATATACCATGTACAGCAATATATCCGATCTAGAAGATAGAAAACAACACCTAAACATGCAACCACGAAATCCACAACATGCAAGGATGTAGATTATACATTTGGAGCTTAGTTGTGCTCTAATGGAGAATTTGAATTCTTTCTTTGATGATGAATACCTTCACTAATCAAATCAGAATCTTTAACACCATTTGATCTTCCACGCTATGACCCGTATCAGATTCTCTTTTCTTAAGCAGATGGTGGAATCTCCAAGAGAAAACCCTAAAGGAAACTAGAAAAGAAACTAGAAGAGGGAAAGAGAGAGATGGACGTGTGCAACTCTTGCACTAAGAATCTTGGGCGTGAATTTCAAGATGGGATTATGCATAGGACGTCCAAGGGCTCCTCTCCTCCTTTTATAGCACTTAAGCAACCTCCTCTTACTAATTGAAATAGAAGTCTTACTTCCACTACAATTAGTTGCTTACTACATCACAATTAGAAGTCTTACTTCAAATATGATTAGTAACTTCCTCTTTTACTAATTAAAATAGAAGTCTTACTTCCATTAATAATTAGTAACTTACTATTACCACTATTAGAAGTCTCACTTCAAATAGAATTAGTAACTTTCTATTTCCTTTTAGAGTTCTACTATAATTAGTATCTTTCTAATATCTTGGGCTAGCGTGGGGACCACTAGGGCTTCCTTAGAAAGCTGGCTCCAACTGGGACATGCGACTCCACATCTCATGTGCAATCCGGGCCCACAGTTAATTGCAAATAACTCCACTATATAAATTCAATTGAACTCCAGTCTTAGAAATATATTACATTGAAGACCCTAAACTTCCCAATTACCACAAGTAGGCCCCTCCATTTATATCCATGGATCAATTGGAACTGTCCGCCAAATTAGATCCATATCTTATTATCCTTGAGGCCCAATTAATTATAGTGATCATTTGATACCGATTCAATTAACTCTTAATTGGAATGGGTGCGCACTTACCAATGATAAATCCATTAATTGGCACAAGGGGATATTAAAGATAGATTCTGTCTTGACCATTGAATGTTCCCACAACTCTACTACCAAGTACCCAAATCACCGAGGTGTTGACCTATAATTGGCCTCACTCATTGGTGACTCAAAGCAAATGAATAGATAGAAACTTGAGTTCATTAATGTCTCAGGATTATGAGCCTATTGCTAGGGAATTATGAGAGCAGACCTTAAAGTTAAGACAGTGTATATAAGGTGCTTCTCATGGTCCTTCAATACATCAAATGTACCAGCACCATGATCCAGAATCTTACATTCCGATGATCGAGACAAATCACACTATCTCATAGTGATCAAAGTGCTGCAGCCTTGTCAGATGAGATGTCCAATCTCATCACCGGTTGTGGAGATATTTAAGTATAAGATTTGCAATACATATATCTTGTATGTCGATCTCATCCATACACATGTATTACATCTAGTATACTTGTGGACTCCGGTTCATCTCATGAACCATTATGTCATTTGTATTGGTTATGTGCAAGTATATAATTAAACACCATTCATCTAATGAAAGGAAAACATGATTGTATTGATAAATAAAGAAATGAATCAATTTATTATATACTATACTTGGTATTGAGACCATCAAAACTAACAATTTTTTCTACTCATTTATGGACTGCTCCCTCCTAGATAGGAGCCCTCCTAAAACCACCACTGCAAGTGGTAATCCTTTGCACTTTGCCACCATCTCTCTTCCGATCTCCAATAAATCAGCTGGGCAGTTAAGGCCTAGACCTTGAAGGAAGGCTTTCTTACACAACAACTCCCAGCCCTCTTCCTCTGTCAAAAACCGCAGCATGTGTGGTTTGGTGTGGGGATCTGCTTCCAAAGCTACCGTCCTGATTCGAGTGGTAAGCATTATTCGGCTCCCATAGTCCCATTCATCTCCTTTGGGAAAAAAGCTTGTAAAGAATTCCAAGCTTCTGTTTTCCACATATCATCAATTACCAACAAATATATCTTCCCCTTAAGGTAACCTGAGAGCATGTTACTCAGGTCATCTATACTCATGTTTTTCATCTTCTTACATTCATCTTCGCTAATGCTCTTAAGGCATTTTATAAAGTCCTGCAAAAGCTCATGATCTCTACAATCTTGAGACGCATATGCCCAGGCAAAACATTCAAAATGCCCTTTAACATCAACGCGATGAAAAACAATTTTAGCGAAAGTCGTCTTACCTAAGCCTCCCATGCCCATGATTGACACAACACATCTTCTAGCTTCTCCTCCAGTCAGCAGCTTGGCAACCATTGTGGCTTCGCCTTTGATGCCCATGTTGGATTAAATGGGTGTGGCCCATATAACCACAAGCCCATTAAGGAACTTTAATGATACGCACTTATTTTGAGCTCACCTGCCAACAAAACTAATAATGGGCTGATATTAAAGATCCACTACAACAAATTGCACTATTAACGACGAAATTTTTTGTTGCCAAAAGTCACTAAAACGTCGGTAAAAACTTTACCGACGAAAATATTTTCGTCGGCCAGACCTCGGTAAAAAGTCGTGGACAAAACCTTTTCCCGACGAAACATTTTTCCGTCAGCAAAAATTGGATTTTTACCGACGATTATTTGAATTTTACCGGCGTTTTAAAAACTTCGGCAAAACCATTTTACATTCTACAAATTTAATAAATACTTTTTTACCGACTTTTTTTTTCGTTGGCAAAAAAAAAAGATAAATAAATAAAAACACTTTACCGACATTTATTTTCGTCGGCAAAAGAAAACAAAAAAATAAAAACACTTTTACTGACTTTTTTTTTTCGTCGGCAAAAGATAAGGAAAAATAAAGAAGAAATAAAAACACTTTTACCGACGTTTTTTTTTCGTCGGCAAAAGAAAAGGAAAAATAAAGAAAAAAATAAAACACATTTACCAACGTTTGTTTTTCATCGACAAAAAAAAATTAAATAAAAAATAAAACACTTTTACCGACGAAAAAAAAAGTCAGTAAAAGTGTTTTATTTTTTTTAAATGATTTTTTCTTTCAATATAATTTTCCTTTAAACCTGTTTATACACCTGTATCAAAAAATAAACATGTTCAATATAAATAATGCATGCAAATAAAAGCTGTTAAATAAACAAACAACCATCTCCATTTTTCATCAAATCATTCATCTCATTAAATAAATATTACAATCAATAATGATACAGTCCCATATAAATGTCCAATATACAAATACAGTTGAACTAAAAAGAATAAAACACATTTAGCTAGTCTGCAACCGACCCCAAAGCGTCCATCAATCTGCAATGACAAAAACAACATTAGAATCTTTTCAATGAATTAGATTATAAATGAAAGATAAACAAGTATATATAAATCTTTTCCTAAATTTTCCTGCGGCCTGTTTTCTAGCCTAAGTGTTTAGAATTAGGCGGTTTTTGCATCTAATTTGTTAACCAGAAGTCCAATTCACTAACCGTCAATTCCTAAAAGTAGCTTTGGCCTTGAAAAAGGTACCTGTGCTGGTTTCTGCGCAGTCTGATGGCCGATTCCCGTTTACACCTGTTGGAATATAGGTGGGCCTTCCAGACAGGTTTCAAAACTTTTGACCCACTTGATGCAGGGATCAATTGTCTAGAATGCAACAAACCCAATCCAGGATGCAATTCCCTCAATCTCATAGCCATGTACAACAACATATACTATCTATAAGATAGAAAACAACACATAAACATGCAACCACGAAATCCACAACATACAAGGATGTAGATATACCTTTGGAGCTTTGTTGTGCTCTAATGGAGGATTCGAGTTCTTTACTTTGATGATGAATAACTTCACAATCCAATTCAAAATCTTCAACTCCTTTTGATCTTCCACGCTATAACCCGTATTAGATCTCTTTTCTCAGGAAGATGGTGGAATCTTCAAGAGAAAACCTAACTAGTAACTCTAAGGAACTAATGGTGAAAGGGAGGAGAACTTAGAGAGGAAGAGGACTTGTGCAACTCTTGCACAATGGGGTTAAAGTGGCTGTATGTGTTATGCACGACCATGGGGGGGGGGGGGGGTGTGCTTCCTTTTATAGCCTTCTAATCCATCTCTATTCCTATTTGAAATAGAAGTTTAACTCCTATTACAAATAGGTAAACAACTCCCTTGCTAATTTCCACAGAAGTCTCACTTCTATAACTATTAGTAGCTTTCTCCTTTCTAATTAAAATAGAACTCCTACTTCTATTAATAATTAGTAGATTACTATTACCACTATTAGAAGTTTCACTTCAAATAGACATAGTAACCTTCCTATTAGACTTCAAGTAGGATTAGTATCTTTCTAATAATTTGGGCTAGCGTGGGGACCACTAGGGATTCCTTAGAAAGCTGGCTCCAACTAGGACACCCGACCCCACATCTGATCATGTGCAATCCGGGCCCACAGTTAATTGCAAATAACTCCACTATATAAATACAATTGCACTCCAGTCTTAGGAATATATTTCAATGAAAACCCTAAACTTCCCAATTACCACAAGTAGGCCCCTCCATCATTATCCATGGATCAATTGGAATAAATCTGTCTCATCCAATATTAGATCCACATCTTATTGTCCTTGAGCCCCAATTAATTATAGTAATCATTTGGTACCAATCCAATTAACTCTTAATCGGAATGGGTGCGCACTTACCAATGATAAATCCATTAATTGGCACAAGGGGATATTAAAGATAGATTCCATCTTGACCATTGAATGTTCCCACAGCTCTACTACCACGTACCCAAATCACCGAGGTGTTGACCTACAATTGGCCTCACTCATTGGTGACTCAAAGCAAATGAATAGATAAAAACTTGAGTTCATTAATGTCTCAGGATTATGAGCCTATTGCTAGGGAATTATGAGAGCAGACCTTAAAGTAAAGACAGTGTATATAAGGTGCTTCTCATGGTCCTTTAATACATCCAATGTACCAGCACCATGATCCAGAATCTTCTATTCCGATGATCGAGACAAATCACACTATCTCATAGTGATCAAGGCGCTGCAACCTTGTCAGATGAGATGTCCAATCTCATCACTGGTTGTGAAGATATTTGAGTAAAAGATTTGCAATACATATCTCCTGTATGTGGATCTCATCCATACACGTGTATTACATCTAATATACTTGTGGACTCCGGTTTATCTCATGAACCATTATGTCATTCGTATTGGTTATGTGCAAGTATATAATTAGACACCATTCATCTCATGAAAGGAAAACATGATTGTATTGATAAATAAAGAAATGAATCAATTTATTACATCATATACTTGGTATTGAGACCATAAAACTAACAATTTCCCACTTGGGGTCAATGCCAATCAGGATTGCATCTCATGCCCATCCCGTCTACATACTGCTTAAAAACCTTGGTGGTCAAAGGCTTAGTAAATGGATCTGCCAGATTGTTCGCAGAGGCTATCTTGGTGATTGCAATATCACTTCTCTACACAATCTCTCTGACCAAGTGATATTTCCTCTGTACATGCTTTTGGCTTTTATGGCTCCTGGGTTCCTTGGACTGGGCGACTGTCCCGCTGCTGTCACAGTAAACTGTGAGCGGCTGTCGCGCCAAAGGTACCACCCCCAGTTCCAAAAGGAATCTTTTTAGCCATACTGCTTCCTTAGCTGCTTCACAAGCCGCCACATATTCAGCCTCAAAAGTGGAATCAGCGGTATATTCCTGTTTAATACTCCTCTAGCTAATAGCTCCTCCGCCAAGCATAAACACATAACTAGAGGTGGATTTCCTAGAATCCTTATCTGATATGAAGTCAGAATCTGTGTATCCGACTGGAATAAGCTCATCATTGCCGTAAATCAACATGTAATCTCTAGTTCTTCTCAAGTACTTGAGGATACATTTTACAGCAGTCCAATGGTCAAGACCTGGGTCAGACTGATATTTGCTGACTAAGCCTACTGCATGACAGATATCCGGTCTAGTACATAGCATAGCATACATGAGGCTTCCAACAGCCGAAGTGTATGGAATTGCTCTCATTTGCTCCTTTTCCTCCGGGGTCTTGGGACCCTGATCCTTGGAAAGGTGCACTCCATGCCTGAAAGGTGTGATACCCTTCTTGGAGACCTGCATAACAAACTGTACCAGTACCTTATCTATGTATGCAGCTTCAGACAAGCCAATCATCCTATTTTTTCGGTCTCGATGGAGTTTGATCCCTAGGATGTAACTGGCTTCTACCAAGTCCTTCATATCAAAATTCTTTGCTAACCAAACTTTTACTGTTGACAACATTCCTATATCTTTCCCAAGGAGAAGGATGTCGTCGACATATAAAACCAGAAAAACCACCCTGTCACCTTCATTTTTCATGTACACACATGACTCATCCGGATTTTGACTAAAACCAAATGATTTGATTGCCCGGTCAAAATGGATGTTCCAGCTTCGGGATGCCTGCTTTAGTCCATAAATGGACTTCTGTAGCTTGCAAACTCTTTGCTTTTGGTTACTTGCTATAAAACCGTCTGGCTGCATCATATAGATGTCTTCCTCAAGATGGTCGTTGAGAAACGCCGTCTTGACATCCATTTGCCAAATCTCGTAATCGAGATGAGCCGCAACGGATAAGAGTATCCGGATGGACTTGAGCATGGCTACCGGCGAGAAGGTTTCCTCATAATCGAGACCCTCATTCTGAATATACCCTTTCGCAACAAGCCTGGCCTTAAAGGTCTCAACTCTTCCATCTGGTCCTCGTTTTCTTTTGTAGACCCACTTGCACCCAATAGGTTTGATATTGGCAGGCAAGTCCACAAGTGTCCAGACCTGATTAGAGTACATAGACTCCATCTCAGCTTTCATAGCATCTTGCCAATGTCCCGAATCTATGTCATTAATTGCTTCATCATAGTTACAGGGATCCTGTTCCGGTTCTTCCGGGATTGCCTCGTGAGACTCTCCCAAAAACGAGAACCTATCAGGGGGCCTTATTATTCTCCACTATGACGAGGCACTGGTGTAACTACTGGGTCTGGTAAGGGCGGTTCTTCCTCAAGTTCGGTCATACTTGGATTTGGAATTGATTGTTCTTGAATTTCTTCCAAGATCACCTTTTCTAAAGATTTCCAGTCCATCAAATAATCTTCCTCCAGAAAAACCGCATTGGTGCTCACCAGCACTTTCTGCTTTATGGGATTATAGAATAACCAATCTTTAGTTCCTTTATGATATCCTACAAACGTGCATACTTCCGACTTCGCTTCCAACTGATCCGTCTTAACCTTTAGCACATGTGCCGGACAACCCCAAATGTATAAATGTTGTAGACTAGACTTTTGCCCAATCCACAACTCCCGGGGAGTCTTAGGTATAGACTTAGATGGTACGAGGTTTAGTATGTACATCGCAGTATCCAAGGCGTATCCCTAAAAGGATATAGGTAATCCTGAGAAACTCAGTATAGACCTGATCATATCTAAAAGAGGTTGGTTCCTTCTTTCTACTACTTCGTTCTGTTGAGGCATACCAGGAGTAGACAACTGGGATAAAATCCCATTTTCTGATGAGTATCCCATAGAATCAGCGGAGAGATATCCTCCCACTACTCTGACATTAATGGGTCTACACACATCAGTATATACTAATTCCAAAAAATCTTTGGACGCATTGCCCTTTGATGAAAAAGGGCCTTTTGGTCATTTTAACCTTCCAGACAGGACTCGCAGACATGCATTGGTTCTACCACCAATGAAGGCAAGATACCATCTTTCACTAGCCTGTCAATCATATTTAGGTTTATATGACCTAGCCTCAAGTGCCAAAGTTTTGCTGGATTAGATGAAGGTGACCTTCTCTTTAATGATGGCCAAAGTTTTGCTGGATTATATGAAGGTGGCCAAACTAAAAACTGAAAATTAAATTCTGCCGTAAAGACGGTACATATAACATGTCTGACAAAACCAATTTATCATTTGTAAAACATAATGTAATTACTCCCATTGAAACATCCTCTGCCTTAGCATCAGATCCTAGGTTGACAATGATTTCTCCGTCACTGAACTTCCTGGTTTCCCTGAACCCCTGAGATCTTCTTCTTAGACAGATATTCTGGATAATTCCTTTTCCAATGTCTTGTCTTACCATAATAGAAACACTTTCTTTTTACTCCCATTCCCTTAGCCTTGGCCATACTACAAGTAGAACCATTCTCCTCCTTAGGACCCTTGATGACTGATTTCTTCTTGCTATCTCGGTCTTTGCCTTTCGGCTTAGTCCTAGCAAATGATTTTTCTGTCATGAGGGAATTTTGCTTTTTCTTCATGATTTCCTCGGTCACTACCAGCTGGCGAGACAACTCAGCTATGGTCATTTCCAATTTATTATAATTGATCTCGAAATGATTGAAAGAATCCGGTAGTGACTGAAGGATCATGTCAATCTGCGATTCTTTATCAATTGTAACACCCAGTACATCTAACTCATTTATTGCGAGACTCATTTTCAACAAATGTTTTTGTACTGGGGTTCCCTCAGCCATCTTAGTGTTTATCAGCACGTTCACAGCAGCTTGCTTAGCAGGTCTAACCTGGTCCGCAAACATCTCCTTTAAGTTCGATATAATATCGTATGCTGACTTATAGGATTGATGTTGATGTTGTAAAACACTAGACATGGATGCTTGTATGTAACATCTGGCCATCTCATCGCCTTTGGCCCACTTGGTGTAAAGTTCCTTTTCTTCCTGTGATGCTTCCGGCAATGGCTCATCAAGGGGGGGTTTGGTAAGGACATATTTATATCCTGAAGCTGTCAGGACTATATCCAGGTTCCGTTTCCAATCTACATAGTTGGATCCCACTAATTTATTCTGGTTGAGGATGGTCGCAAGTGGATAGAAAGTATTTGAATTCATGCTGGAAATACTGTAGCACATAACCATACATTCAATTAATGAATTTAAATGACATTAGGGTTTAGTATTCTACCAAATTTATATGGAATCCTCATAACCATTAAATCCAGAAGACATCGGAATCCCAATCCTCGGGGTATGCCTCCTTGGGGAGTGCGGATACCTCCTAGATTGGTGCGGATCAAAATTGGTCAAAATTAGGATTAAGACTAACTTTCCATGATCCCCTTCATTCATTATTATAAAGGTATCTCATACCAAATGATGAATGACTCCCGATTAGCTTTGGTTTCTAAAATACATGAGGCAAATCCTTGGGGATACTACATCATTATCTTAGTTAAGTGTGACCCACCAACTAGCATTGCATGACAACCGTTGCGAGCAGCTCCTCCTTGGGGAGTGGGCCCCCGCCCCGTCTCACCAACATTATCCATAGGAGATCCATATCTAGTAACCAGACAAGTAAAAGCCCTCCGTGGGGAACGACCATTCTCAAGATGGCGCGAGGCTAATACTTTCCTTACAATGGACCTATGGTGGAAAACCATGGGGATTTCTAAATATAAATGCCCCGCTCCCACTTAATATTTTAGAATTGAGGATTTCCTTATAAGGTATTAGGGCCCACATGTATACATATGAATATTGTCGCGACCCCGGACCGGGAATCCGAAGGACGGATCCGGGATCGGGACAATTACATCTGAAATGATGGTGAATAGATAACCACATCTCCAACATCTGTTTAAATGATAACAACGTTTATTTAATTTCCCACAGGTGTCCGCGGTGAGGATACACAACCATACATGAATATTTCTTTTAAGTGCGGAAGCATGTAACAAATCAAATAGTCAGACTATTTCTAGTCATGAAAGCATTAACATCAAGTATAAATTACTGTATCAGAATGAGCAATGATCAAATAATATGTTTCCCAAAAGTAAGTTAAAGTTTAACAAAAGATCACTTATTTACAATCTCCAAACTTAGAGGCCAACAAGGCCAATATAACAAAACAATAACCCCAAAGAATGGTTAAATAGATCCCCTAAAAATGTTACGCCTCTCTTAGCAACCCGATGTCTACATGACATCGTCAGCGCGCCACTCGACTAGAGGTTGCGGCTCACCTACCGCCTCCTCCGGCTCCTCCTCAAGGAAACCGGCAACGGGACCTGAGTACCAAAGCAAATGGGTCAGACACGACGGTCTGGCAAGAGAATGAAAGATACAAAAACATATAATAATAAAGGAAATACTTTGAAAAGCATGGAAATCTGTTTCAACAAGCACTCTCATAAAGTAGATAAATCATTTGTTAGAAAACAGGTAAATAAGATAAAACATATCAGGGAACCAAGGAATCGGGAACTAACAAGATGGCAATCACATAAAGCTAAGTCCTCTGTCACTAAAGTGACAACAGTATAACGGGACGTTGATCTCAGTCACACAAGGTGAGGAGATTCAACGCAAATCATATATACAATATAAATATACGGGACGGGACCACGGTAGCGAACCGGGTATTGGGACGGGACCACGGTAATAGACCGGGTATCGGGATCCAAACTGCAGCTGGCGAGACGGGAAAGGGATCTCCAAGTCGGTGGATCAAACCGACAAGGTATCCAAGCTTAGCGATGCCGACTCATAGGACAAATAACAAATCGAGACATATGCAAGTAAATCAAGTATAATAAATAAACGAGCAAGACGGGGGTGCTCAAGGGCACACTGTCATTTCATGTCGGGCAATACATTTTGGGACAAATAACTGTTACTAGTGTAACTATCATGCTTTCGGGAAAACCAATCATATAATATAAATCTTGGAATGAAGTGAAACAATGAACTATAACAATTTCGGGTAAAATACTAGTTTTAAGATCTATTTAGTTTCAAAACTTCGAATGAAATCTTTGTGATATGGTTTCTTTCCACGAATGACCTCATACATTGTTTAGCAAATCTCCTTGCCATCGAGGGGTTCCCAGAGAATACACCCAAACATTGAAATAGTTAAACATCGTCCCAAACACAGCCTTGTCCAATAGGGCACCTCGCTCGAGCGGACTGGAGAGTTCGCTCGAGCGAGTCGCTCTCTGGAATGGCTGTCTGGGTGGGTTCGCTCGAGCGAAGTTGAAGTCGCTCGAACGAACTCATTGGGTCGAGCGAATATTTAAATGCGTTCGAACGAACGACTCTCTGGAATGAGTTCTGGAATGTCCGCTCGAGCGACCAAGCTACTGGAATGCTCCGAACCCTTTCCTGGACAGGTCGCTCGAGCGAAGTGTCATGGTCGCTCGAGCGAACTGTCCAGAACCTGAATTCGGACCAGTTCAGCTCCACAATAACTCTTCCTTTTTATGACCCCTTCTTAACCACTTTCATACCTCAAATGAGGAGTATAAATCTCCATTCAAATAACCTCAAATCTCAAACCACATCCATCCCATTCTCCTCCATCCATATCACATTCCATACGAGCAAAGAGGGGAGGAAACCATTTCACACAATATACACATTCAAGACAAAACAAGAAACATTAATTGCTATGAGCTAACACATCCATATGATCATAAATGCATTCATAAGGCTCTCCATCAAGAACATTTATTTCAACCATAAGCACATTAATGAAAACATGAAAATCCATAAATGCTTCACCAAACCATTTAAAACTTAAAACACCCAATCATTCACTTGCCTTAGGTCTTCAAATCAAGTGGCTCAAGCTCTAACAAGTCTCTCAAACAAAGGTCCAAGCTACAAGGAAGATCCCAAAATAAAACCCTAAAATGATCAAATAATGAAATAACAAGGAAACCTTCCAACAATGAAGGTGGAGCTTCTCTATGGCTAGAGGAATACAAATCTAGAAGAAGAAGGGGATTACTTACTTGTAAGGTCCTCTAATGGAAATGGTGAGCTCAAAGAAGGTCTTAGAAATGGAGGCTTCCCCACAAAAGCTATTGAAAGAAAGCTCCCAATGAGGTGAAGAAGATGATGGCCTCTAATTTCCTCTTGGTGCGAGCTTAGGGGTGGATTGAGGATGAAGAAGCAAGGAGAAGAAGGAGTTGCCAAAAAAACCCTAGGTTTTCTCTCTTGAGCTGGAAAAAGGAAATGGAAGGGAAGAGTTCACCTTATAAACAAGTAGGGAGTGGGCTCTACCACCAACAAATCTAATTGGGCTGAAATCATCTCTTTTGGGACCTCGGATGAATTCGACAAAGAAGGAAGAAATGATCATCGAAATATCTAGTTTCTAAAAAGTATATGTTTGGCGGGTTTCGGGAATATCAAGTTTTGGGTACAGATTTTGTGTGCAATGACTGTTTTGCCCTCCAGGCTATGAAATCGGGTTTCGGAATCTCAAATGGATATGGGATCAACATGAAAGTTGAAGGGGTTAACAACACCAATAAAACGAGATTAAAACCATGAATACAAAAAAAATCTCCGATAAATCCTCGAGCATATGCAAAGTCATGAAAAGGAACCCCCAAAGGGTCCTACTAACACCAAGCAATCAAAACTCCCCCAAAACTATGTCCAAAGCTATTCCAACCCAACTTAGCCAAAATCACTAATCAAGCTTAGAACTAACACACAACTTAATTAGTACTAATCGGGTTCACTCGGGTCGGGGTCTTACATCCTCCACCCCTTGGCATTTGGTCCTCCAAATGAAACATAAGACTCACCTCAGGTAGAAGGCTCGGATACTTCTTCTGAACTTGATCTCGTAATTCCCACGTGGCCTGTTCCGGTCCATGGTTCTCCCATAAAACCTTTACCCAGTGAATAGTCTGAGTCCTCAACTCTTGATCCTTTGTATCGATGATCTCAACGGGCTTCTCAATATAGGTAGCATCTTCTCGAATCTCCAATGGCTCATGCCGGAGCACATGGGACGGGTCGGGGACATACTTCTTCAACATAGACACATGGAAGACGTTGTGAACGCCGGATAGCTCTGGTGGTAAGGCTAATCTATAAGCCACGTCACCGATCTTGCTCACAATGTCATAGGGTCCAATGTATCTCCGCGATAACTTGCCCTTCTGTCCAAATCTCAATGTTCCCCTTGTAGGTGACACTTTCAAGAAAACATTATCTCCTTCTTTGAACTGTAGATCTCTACGGTGGGAGTCTGCATAGCTCTTCTGTCTACTCCGGGACACTTTCAGGTGCTCTTGAATCAACTTGATCTTGTCGCTGGTTTCACTGACAATAGTCGGTCCATGGAAACTGCGAGTGCCAACTTCTTCCCAACAAACAGGTGTCCTACACCATCTGCCATACAAAGCCTCAAAAGGAGCCATTCCAATGCTCGAATGGTAGCTGTTGTTGTAAGTGAACTCACACAACGGTAGAGTCTCATCCCACTGAGTCTTGAAATCTAACACACAAGCACGGAGCATATCCTCAAGAGTTTGGATAGTTCTCTCTGACTGGCCATCTGTCTGTGGGTGATATGCTATGCTGAACTGTAGTCTCGTACCTATAGACTCTTGCAATGTCTTCCAGAACCTCGAGACGAATCTGCTGTCTCTGTCGGAAGTGATAGAAACTGGCTGTCCATGTCGACTGACGATCTCGCTGACAAACAACTCTGCCAAAGGTAGCATGTGCATCTTCTTCCCTATCTTCATAGCAAGGAAATGCGCTGACTTGGTGAGACGGTCCACAATGACCCAAATCGCATCGTTGCCCCTGCTAGTCCTCGGTAATCTCGAAATAAAGTCCATGGTAATGTGCTCCCACTTCCATTCTGGGATCTCTAACGGTTGTAACAATCCTGGAGGCCTCTGATGCTCTGCTTTAATCAACTGACAGGTCATGCAACGGGAGACAAACGCTGCAATCTCTCTCTTCATATTGTTCCACCAAAATCTGCCCTTCAAGTTCTGATACATCTTTGTGCTACCGGGATGCATGGAGTACTTCGTACTGTGAGCCTCAGTCATGATGTCATTCCTCAAATCTTCAATGTTAGGCACACACAGACGGTCACGGTAGTACAAGACTCCATCAACAATACGAAAGTCAGGACGTTTTGCAACATGTTCTGAAATCTTGGCCAACTCTGGATCTTGCAACTGACTATCCTTGATCTTCTGAATGAAAGAAGGTTCTGACACTGTCATGTTAGCTAACAAAACACCCTTCCTCAGTGGTTGTAGGTCTAAACTAAATTCTTCAAATTGCTCTAAAATACAAGTGCCACTAAGATTAGCCAAGCCTACTGATTTCCTACTAAAGGCATCTGCAACAACATTGGCCTTCCCCGGGTGGTACTTGATTGGGAAATTATAGTCCTTGATATATTCCATCCATCTTCTCTGCCTCATGTTCAAATCCTTCTATGAAAATAGATACTGTAAGCTGTGGTGGTCGGAGTGGACTTCGAACTGCTCTCCATAAAGGTAATGTCTCCACATTTTCAACGCGAACACAACCGCTGCTAACTCCAGATCATGGGTGGCATAGTTCTTCTCGTGATCTTTCAACTGTCGAGATCCATAAGCAATCACTTTTCCTTCTTGCATCAACACACAACCAAGTCCAACATTCGAGGCATCGGTAAAAATGGTGAAACCACCGCTTCTGGATGGCAAAGTAAGGACTGGTGCTGTAATCAATCTCTTCTTTAGCTCTTGGAAACTCTCTTCACACTGCTCTGTCCACACATATGGTGCATTCTTCCTTATCAACTTTGTCAAAGGTGACGCAATCGACGAAAATCCCTGCACAAACCTCCTGTAAGAACCTGCCAATCCCAGAAAACTTCTAATTTCTGTCACATTCTTCGGTCTTTCCCAATTCACTACCGCTTCAATCTTGGACGGATCCACTGACAAACCTTCTCTAGAGATAATGTACCCCAAGAATGCTACTTGGTCTAGCCAAAATTCACACTTGTTCAACTTCGCATACAACTAATTCTCTCTCAAGAGTTGCAATGCAATCCTCAAATGCTCTTCATGCTCTTCCTTGGTCTTGGAGTACACCAAAATGTCATCAATGAATACCACTACAAACTGATCTAGATACTCTGCAAATATCTTGTTCATCAAAGCCATGAACACTACCGGTGCATTTTTCAATCCAAATGGCATCACTAGGAACTCATAATGGTCATATCTTGTCCGGAAAGCTATTTTCAACACATCTGCTTCTCTAACGCTCAGCTGATGGTAACCGGATCTCAAGTCAATCTTCGAAAAGTATGATGCACCTTGCAATTGATCAAACAATTCATCTATTATAGGCAATGGGTATTTGTTCTTGATGGTCACTTGATTCAATCTTCTGTAATCAATACACATTCTCATCGAGCCATCATTCTTCTTGACAAACAAAACTGGAGCTCCCCATGGTGAAACACTCGGTCTTACAAAACCTTTGTCCAATAATTCTTGCAACTGAGTCTTCAACTCTCCCAACTCTGCTGGAGCCATTCTATATGGTGCAATAGATATCGGAGCAGTCCCTGGTAGTAACTCAATGGTGAAATCAATCTCTCTCATGGGTGGCAAACCTGGAATCTCCTCCGGAAAAACATCCGGGAACTCCCAAACAATTGGGATCTCCTCCACCCCTTGGGACCGTTTATCCTCCGTGATAAACGCTAAATACGCTTCACAACCACTTCTCAAAAGTCTGTCAGCCTTCAACGCTGAAACAAACCCTGCACGAGGATTCCTCCTCTCACCTTGAAACGACACTCCTGCTGGTGTCTCAACCATCTTGAAAGTGAGGGTCTTATGGAAACAATCCATTGTGGCATGGTACCCTGCCAGCTAATCTATCCCTAGGATGACATCATAATCAAACATCTTCAAGGAAATGAGATCTGCGGTTAAAACCACTTCTCGTATCTGAATTGTGCAACTAGGGTAAAAGGTTCTACAAATAACTTGTTTACCTACAGGGGTTGCCACAGTCAAAATGAACTCAAGTTCTCTAGCATGCATATCAATCAACTTAGAAAATTTATGGGATAGAAAGAATGTGTATAGCCAGGGTCAAACAAAATCATAGCTTTAATCCCACAAACAAGAAGTGTACCTTCCACTACATTACCCGCTGCCTCTGCATCCACTCTATTGACCCCCCCCCCCCGTAAATTTTCCCTCGAAGTTGTGGCCTGTTCTGAGCTTGTTGTGGCCTGGCATGTGGTACATTCCTGTTCTGCTGCTGTGCACGCTGATGTCCCTACTGCTGACGGGCCTGCTGCTGTCTAAATTGTTGTTGCTGTGGTGCTTGCTGCTGAAGTGGCCTTGCCTGGTTTTGGACAACCAATGCATTCTGTGGTGGTGGTGGTGGACGTTGTGGCCCTTGCTGCTGCTGCTGATTCTGTCTGTTTGGCCTAGGGCAATCCCTCATCCTATGGTCCATCGAACCACACCTGAAACATGCTCCTGTGATGGTACGACATTCAGCACTAGCATGGTTCTTCCCACAGTGGATGCAAACCACTGGATTCGGCACATTTGGCCCTGTCCTCTGTCTCTTATTCTGATGGTTTCTTTGATTCTTGTAATTCTGCTGCTGAGCTGGACTCTTGCCTTGCACTCTGAGGATCTTGTTGTGGAAGTTCTCGAACTTGTAGGCTCTCTTCACTGCTTCATCAAAAGTGGCAGGTGGTACTACTCCGGTGGCATCTCTCTCAATGATGGGATTAAGCCCCTCAAAGAATTTGGCAATTTTCTTCTCCACCGTATCTATTAACTCCGGAGCATATCTAGACAATCTCTCGAATTTGGTGAGATATTCTAAGACTATCATACTGCCCTGCACCAGTTGTTGAAACTCTATGGCCTTTTGCTTCTTGATATGAGCAGGTACATATTTATCATGGAATTATCTATTGAAGTTTGCCCACACCTCTGCATCAGCCTTGTTCCTGTATTCTTCCTTGACCGTTTTCCACCATCTGTCCGCTAAACCAATAAAGAGGGATGATGCTAGCTTCACTCTATCTCCTCATGTACACTGGAAAATCTCGAAGATGTTCTCCATGTGTTCCAACCAGTCATCTGCAGCCAATGGGTCTTCTTCCCCAAGAAATTCCTTCGGAGCTCTCTTCCGAAATCGCTCGAACAAGGCATTGGGATCA
Source organism: Cinnamomum chago (assembly GCA_038049695.1). NCBI lineage: Eukaryota > Viridiplantae > Streptophyta > Magnoliopsida > Laurales > Lauraceae > Cinnamomum > Cinnamomum chago. The sequence continues at coordinate 53,252,368 of CP142454.1, read as the reverse complement.
TGTTGCCTTTGGTTTATGACTATAGTTGGTTGAGGTTGAACCGGTTCTGGTCTTCTCTGTAGGACCTCAAGTAGTTGGCTTTGCATCTCTGACATCTCCCTAGCGTGATCCTCTTCCCTCTTGAGCATCTGTTCTTGCAATCTGGCCTGGTTCTCATTGGCTTGACGTTGCTGGTCAAGCATTGCTTGCATCATTTCCTGAAACTGGTTTGGTGGGTTGTTCTCAACTATATCCTCTTCTATCGGTCCGGTGTGATCACTGTTACTGCCAGAAGGAATACCATTCACTGTTCTCTTACGAGGAGGCATGATGCTGCAAAACAAATTGTTAGCACATAATAACATAATGGGTCACACATTGCTCACACGATACTAGCTATCGAAAGATCTAACGAATCCTCGCCACGTCCTTAGGATTTCTAGTTTCTTCAATTGCTTGAAACACGTCTCGCTCTAATACCAGTCTGTCGTGACCCCGGACCGGGGATCCGAAGGACTAGTCCGGGATCGGGACACTGAATGATGGGATGATCCATATTGGTTTAAGAGCAACATACATTTTATTTAATTTCCCACAGGTGTCCGCGGTGAGGATATCACAACCATAAATGAATATTTCTTTTGAGTGCATAAGCATGTAGCAAATCAAATAATCAGACTATCTCTAGTCATGAACGCATTAACATCAAGTATGAAATACTGTATCAGAATGAGCAATGATCTATAGCATGTTACCCAAAGTGAGTTAGAGTTTATACAAATATCATTTAATTACATTCCCAAAATTAGAGGCCAACAAAGGCCAATATAAACAAAATAATAACCGAAAGAATGGTTAAACAGTTCTCCTCCAAATGTTACGCCTCTCTTAGCAACCCGATGTCTACATGACATCGTCGGCACGCCACTTAACTAGAGGTTGCGGTTCTCCTACCGCCTCCTCCGGCTCCTCCTCAAGGAAACCGGCAACGGGACCTGAGTACCAAAGCAAATGGGTCAGACACGACGGTCTGGCAAGAGAGTGAAAGATACAACAACATATAATAATAAATGAAATACCTTGAAAAGCATAGAAATCTATTTCAACAAGAACTCTCATAAAGTAGATAAATCATTTGTTAGAAAATAGGTAAGTAAGGTAAAACATATCAGGTAACCAAGGAATCGGGAACTAACAAGATGGCAATCACATAAAGCTAAGTCCTCTGTCACTAGAGTGACAACAGTATAACGGGATGTTGATCTTAGTCACACAAGGTGAGGAGATTCAACGCAATCATATATACATTTTAAATATACGGGACGGGACCACGGTAGCGAACCGGGTATCGGGACGGGACCACGGTAATAGACCGGGTATCGGGATCCAAACTGCAGCTGGCGGGACGGGAGAGGGATCTCCAAGTCGGTGGATCAAACCGACAAGGTATCCAAGCTTAGTGATGCCGACTCATAGGTCAAATAACAAATCGAGACATATGCAAGTAAATTCAAGTAAATAAATAAAGGAGCAATACGGGGGTGCTCAAAGGCACACTGTCATTTCAAGTCGGGTAATGCATCTCGGGACAAATAACTGTTACTAGTGTAACTATCATGCTTTCGGGAAAACAAATCATATAGTATAATCTTGGAATGAGGTGCAACACTAAACTATAACAATCTCGGGAAAAATACTAGGTTCCAGACCTGTTTAAGTGAATAGGGGTCCCGTATGTCAATTATAATAAAGACTTGGTACTCTTCGAGTTTGAAGACATTCCGGGCTCCTTACGCACCTTGAAGTTTCAAAACTTCGAATGAAATCTTTGTGACTTGGTTTCTTCCTCAAATGGCCTCATACAATGCTTAATTGCTTAATACATCTCCTTGACATAGGGGGGTTTCTAGAGAATAGACCCAACCATTGAAACAATTGAACATTGTCCCAAACATCGCCTATGCCAGACGAACCGCATCGCTCGCTGGAATGGTTGTCTGGGTGGGTTCGCTCGAGCGAAGTTGAGGTCGCTCGAACGAACTCATTGGGTCGAGCGAATATTTAAATGCGTTCGAACGAACAACTCTCTGGAATGAGTTCTAGGATGTCCGCTCGAGCGACCAGGGGTCCGCTCGAGCAATCAACCTACTGGAATGCTCCGAACCCTTTCCTGGACAGGTCGCTCGAGCGAAGTGTCATGGTCGCTCGAGCGAATTGTCTAGAACCTGAGTTCGGACCAGTTCAGCTCCACAATAACTCTCCCTTTTTACAACCCCTTCTTAACCACTTTCATACATCAAATGAGGAGTATAAATCCCCACTCAAATAACCTTAAATCTTTCATCACCTCCATCCTATTCTCCTCCATCCATATCACAATCAATATAAGGAAAACAAGAAGGAAACCATTTCACACAAGGTTGCATTTGAAACAAAACAAGAAGACATTAAATACTATGAACTAACACTCCTTTATGACCATAAATGCATTAGCAAGGCTCTTCATGAGCATTTATTTCAAAGGAAAGCAATAAATAGGCATGAGTGACATTTAATAAAACAACCACATTTCCAATAAAAACATTGAAAGCTCATAAAAGATCATATCATTCACTTGCCTTAGGTCTTCAAATCAAGTAGCTCAAGCTTTAACAAGTCTCTCAAAATAAGGGTCCAAGCTACAAGGAAGATCCCAAAATAAAACCCTAAAATGATCAAACAATGAAATAACAAAGAAACCTTCCAATAACGAAGGTGGAGCTTCTCTAGGGCTAGAGGAATACAAATCTAGAAAATGAAGGGGATTACTTACTTACAAGGTCCTCTAATGGCAATGGTAAGCTCAAAGAAGGTCTTGGAAATGGAGGCTTCCCCACAAAAGCTATAGAAAGAAAGCTCTCAATGAGGTGAAGAAGGTGATGGTCTCTAATCTCTTCTTGGTGCAAGCTTGGGAGTGGATTGAGGATGAAGAAGCAAGAAGAAGAAAGGGTTACTCACAAACCCTAGGTTTTTTTTTCTCTCTTGTGCTGGGACAAATGAAGAATGAAATGAAGATAGAAGAATGGCTTCCCTTTGATAACAATTGAGTTGGGTCCCACTACTAAAGGAGCTAGTTTGGCTGAAATCATCTCTTTCGGGACCTCGGATGAATTCGCCGAAGAAGGAAGAATTGATCGTCGAAATATCTAGTTTCTAAAAAGTATATGTTTTGTGGTTTTCGGGAATATCAAGTTCTGGGTACAGATTTTGTGTGCAATGACTGTTTTGCCCTCAAGGCCAAGAATTCGGGTTTTGGGATCTCAAATGGTCACGGGATCAACATGAAAGTTGTATGGAATAACAATGCCAATAAAACGAGATTAAAACCATGAATACAAAAACCTCTGATAAAACCTCAAACAATAGCGATGTTATGAAAATGAACCCCCAAAGGGCCCTACTAGTTACCAAAGCATTCAAAGTAGCTCAAAACTAAAATCAAGGCTATTCCAAACCCAACTTAGTCAAAATCACTAATCAAGCTTAGCACTAACACGCAACTTAATTAGTACTAATCGGGTTCACTCGGGTCGGGGTCTCACATCCTCCACCCCTTAGGGCATTTGGTCCTCCAAATAAAACATAAGACTCACCTCTGGTAGAAGATGTGGGTATTTCTTCTGCACTTGGTCTCGTAATTCCCATGTTGCCTCTTCCGGTCCATGGTTCTCCCACAATACCTTTACCCACTGAATAGTCCGAGTCCTCAATTCTTGGTCTCGTAATTCCCATGTTGCCTCTTCCGGTCCATGGTTCTCCCACAATACCTTTACCCACTGAATAGTCCGAGTCCTCAATTCTTGTTCCTTTGTATCGTTGATCTCAACGGGCTTCTCAACATAGGTAGCGTCCTCTCTGATCTCTAATGGCTCATTCCAGAGTACATGCGACGGGTCGGGAACATACTTCTTCAACATAGACACATGGAAGACGTTGTGTACACCAGATAGCTCAGGTGGTAAGGCCAACCTATAAGCCATGTCACCAATCTTGCTCACAATGTCATATGGTCCAATGTATCTCCGCGATAACTTGCCCTTCTGTCCAAATCTCAATGTTCCCCTTGTAGGTGACACTTTCAAGAAAACCTTATCTCCTTCTTTGAACTGTAGATCTCTGCGGTGGGGGTCTGCATAGCTCTTCTGTCTACTCCGGGACACTTTCAGACGCTCTTGAATCAACTTGATCTTGTCGCTGGTCTCACTAACGATAGTTGGTCCATGGAAGCTGCAAGTGCCAACTTCTTCCCAACAAACAGGTGTCCTACACTTTCTGCCATACAAGGCCTCAAAAGGAGCCATTCCAATGCTAGAATGGTAACTGTTGTTGTAAGCGAACTCACACAACGGTAGAGTCTCATCCCACTGAGTCTTGAAATCTAACACACAAGCACGGAGCATATCTTCCAGAGTCTGAACCGTCCTCTCTGACTGGCCATCTGTCTGAGGGTGATACGCTGTGTTGAACTGTAATCTCGTACCCATAGACTCATGCAATGTCTTCCAGAACCTCGAGACGAATCTGCTGTCTCTGTCGAAATATCTAGTATCTAAAAAGTTCCATGGCTGATTTGGTTTTTCAAGTTTTTAAAACAAGAACACAGATCTGATTTTCCAGCCATGAAACATGCATAAAAACTCCATGAAATCATGATCAACATGTGTATAATGAAAGGAGATGATAGAGGACTAATACCTTGATGATATGAATGCCTCAAATCTCTGAAAAGAAAGACTTCAAAGTTCTGATCTCAGCCTGCAACCAGCAATACAAGTTGCAGAAATTTTCTGCAGTAGCTTCTCCTTTGATCTTCTCTTCTATTCCACTACCCAATCAGATTGGCTTTGATTGTGGGATCAAAATATGGTTTCCTAGATGGGATTTCTGAACTTACAATTTGTGGAAAAAGTCCAGGACCTGATCTCCTCTCTCCTATGAAGAAGAAGAAGAAGGCTGGGCGTGGGTTTCTCTCTTGCTCTCTTGGGCGGCCAATGGAGCTCCTATGTGATTCACGCCCAGGGTAGAATTCCAGCACTTGTTTCATATGTTGCACGCCTAGGGCAGGGAGAGGTTTATTAAATAGTTTACATTCCTTTTAAGAATTATCTCTAATAGGAATCACCATCCCATAAAATAAGGATCCAGCCACCTTAGTAGTGCAACACTTTCTAATTAAAGATACTAAAAAATAGTAAACTTTAATTATGGGAATTCTTACCCAAAGAGGAGTCCTTCCTTCCAAGTAAAGATACCTAGTTAAACTTGGAAACCTCACACAAGGGGCTCCCCACATGGCTGGCCCACAAGATAGATAAACACACCATGGCCCACTAGTTAATAATTTAGCTAGAGTTAAATTCATGTATGCCATCAAAAGCCTATTATGAATTTGAACTCAAAATTATTCTTCCACAAAATTAATTCAACCACATATCATCTAATTAAATAAGGAAACCATGCCAATATAGGAAAGTGGCTAGAAGAGGGACCAAAAGACATATTTGCCCTTGGCTCCCAAAATGACCAAAATGTCCATGCTAACCCTATAGCAACATTAAGATCATTTTAACCCTAACTCATTCCACTAAAGAGTTATGGTTGCACTCCAGGGACAAATATTAAATTGCAAATGAAGCTCATCATAAACTGACGATTGTCTTTGACCTACCAAGTACAATGACCACAATGCCCCTCTATGTAACATCCATAATCAAGTAGGTTAACCGATGTACTATCTACCTTCTTGATTACATCTCATCCTTAGAACTTCATACCCTTGACTTAATCATCATCAGGATATCATTCTCTTGATCCAGGGAGCGACCCACAAGTTCAATATCCATATGGAACATCCATATACTAAGATCTTAGATTCTGATGATTAATCGGATAATTCTAAGGGGACGATCATTCCATCACACGATGGCATAGATTCCATATTGCATTTGCACGTCCCAACTAATCAAGCCCGAGCACCCAAAACACAGAGTTGTTGACCCATGAACAGGATCTCACCCATAGTGAATTAAAGCACAAGAACTTGACTTCGTCAGTTCATCCACAAATGCTCAAGATTAAGAGCACTGGTCACTCAGTAGCAAGAGGTGACTTGATCTCTCTCTGTGATAGTACTATTTTAGAGATCACACCTACAAGTGGTCCTGTTCAATGCATGACACATGCACTAATGAGATAAATCCGGAAAGTCCTCCGTGACTAAGGTAAGTCACCCTGAATACAGGAGAGTATCTCATTATAACTCATACCAAGATGAAGTGCCCAACTCCATCTCTCAGTTATGAACAAGTTTATTGTTTCAAGTATCCATGACTCAGACCTTACTGTGTGCAGCCACTACACACCTAAGTCATTTACTAGAAAACAATGGGCCTTACACAACCATACATATACACAAGTAATAAGAGAAAGATGTCATTCTATTAAATAACCAATAAATATCCAGTAATAGTCAGTGGGCTTTAGGGCATACACCAATCCCAACAATGGGTTCATTCCATCACCTCCACCATTAACATCAAATCCAATACAAATAAAGAAAGAAGGAAACCATTTCACCATAGAATACATTTTGGACAAAACAAGAGGAAATTAAATGCTATCCACCAATACACTTCTATGATATAAATGCACCATTAATACTCTATCATGAACATTTATTTCAAAACAAAGCAATAAATAGGCATGAGTGGAAAATACCAAAATCATTGAAAGCTTATAAAAATCAAGTCATCCACTTGCCTTGGTCTCTAATAAGCAAATCAAGCTCTAACAAGCCCTCCAAATCAATGGTCCAAGCTACAAGCAAAAACCCCAAAATAAAACCCTAAAAGAGTCAAAACAAGAAATAGAAAAGGAAACCTTACAATAATGGAGATGAAGCTTCTCTAAGGCTAGAAGAATACAAATCTAGAAGATGGGAAGCAGGGTTTTCTTCACCAATGGTATCAATAGAGAGCTATGGTGATGAGGAAGAGAATAATGACCTCCAATATGATGTTGGTGCAAGATTAGTAGGAGGTTGAGATGGAGAGAGCAAGAAGAAGAAGAAGAAAAGTTTCTAACAAACCCTAGACTCTCTTCTTGTGCTGGAAAAAGGAAAAATGAGGAAGATGGGTCTCCTTATATAAGCAAATGGAGATGGGTCCCACTACTTAAGACATTCAAGAGCTGAAATCTTGGCTTTCGGGGCTTCTAATGAATTTGACGAAGAAGAGAAAAGTACTCATCAAAATACCTAGTTTCCAAAAAGTATATGTTTCACGGGTTTCGGGAATATCAAGTTTTGGGTATAGATTTTGTTTGCAATGACTGTTTTGCCCTCAAGGCTATCAAATCACGTTTCGAGGTCTCGAACGGGCACGGGATCAACATGAAAGTTGTAGGGATTATCAATACAAATAAAACGGGATTAAAACAATGAATGCAAAAATCTCCGATAAATCCTCAAGCACATGCAAGGTCATAAAAAGGAACCCCCAAAGGGCCCCACTAATCACAAAGCAATCAAAATTCCCCAAAACTATATCGAAAGCTATTCCAAGCCCAACCTAACCAAAATCCACTAAACACGCTTAGAACTAAAATACAACTTAATTAACACTAATCGGGTCACTCGGGTCGGGGTCTTACATGGGTGCAATGGGGGTGATGAAGAGTGACGTGGGGGCAATGAGAGAAGAAAAGACAAGGAGAGAAGAAGGTGAGGAATAGGGAGGTGTTGGTGTGGCAGATGCAATGCAAAGAGAGGTGGGGAGGCTCCTACCTTGTTTGGAGTTTGGCGGCGGCGGGGGGAGACTCGATCCACACGAGGAAGACGCTGGAGGTGAGAAGCTCTAAGCGTGGAGTAGCTTGCAAACGAGGAAGAAGAAGTGGGCGACAATCTACTTCCAGGGTCCGGATGAGAGAGAAATGGTGAGGGATTGTGTTGGGACGATGTGATGAAGATGGAGGGGGGTGGAGATGTCCTGCGTGGAGATGGAGAGTATTGGCAGTGGCAGGGAGATAGAGTGACACGGGGAGATTGCGTGGGCTGGTGGAGGACGAGTGAGATGGTGAGACTGGGTGATGAGAATCAGAGGATGCAGTTGTGCAAGGGGGTCGTGAGATGGGAAAGGGAGAATGTTGGGAAAAACACTGCAAGATATATCTCTTTCTCCTTTGGTTGACTTTTCTAGATGACATCACATTCTCTAGAAAAGTCTTATCTCCAGAACTCTCTCTCCCTCTCCTTGTTATCATGTCTAGAAAGGTCTACACATACCGCCTCAGTGAGATAAATCTAGAAACCAACGCAACATGTGATGATGGATGGCCCATGTAGACCATCTCCCATCCACATGAAGACACATCCACCGACCTTACACACCTATAAATATGAGGCCTTGCCTCATTTGCAAGACAAGTGAAGAAGTGTGAAGTGAAGTCAAGTGTGAAGTGAGTGTAGAGTTAGACACACAATAGTGTGTAGTGAGAACTTATAGTAAGTGCCTTCTTTTTTAGTGAGTGTATTGAGTAAAGAGTGTTTAGTGAGTGTATTGAGTAAAGTGTAGTGAGTGAGTTTCTTGCTTGTAAAAGTGTGTAGGTTTAAAAGTGTATTCCTTTGTAATAATGTATTTGTGTAAAATTTATAAAGTGGGTTCTTTTTCTTAGTGTAATTTGTATTTTGTAATTAAGCAGTAGCTAGTTAGTATCTCCCATTGTCCAAGTATCAAAGCCATCTTCCAACAAAGTGGTATCAGAGCTTGGATCCCCTACAAGCTGAGATGGCATCAAGCTTAGTTCAACCCCAGATCCCGAAGCTGACGAAGGAGAACTATGAGAATTGGAGTATCCAGATGAAGGCATTATTTGGATCGCAGGATTTATGGGAGATTGTCACTGAAGGGTACGTGGAACCCACTACAGAGCAAGAAGCTGCGTGCACTCCAGAGCAGAAGACTGCCTTAAAAGATTAGAGGAAGAAAGACAATAAGGCTCTGTTCCTACTCTATCAAGGGGTAGATGAATCAACATTCGAGAAGATTGCTGAAGCACCATCTAGCAAGAAAGCATGGGAGACCCTGAGCACTATCTTCAAAGGTGTTGATCGGGTCAAGAGTGTTCGTCTACAAATGCTCCGAGCAAAGTTTGAAGTCACTCACATGAAAGAAGGTGAGAATATTATTTATTATTTTTCACGATTGCTAGTAATAGTAAATCAAATGAAAAGAAATGGTGAAAAGATAGAAGATATTATAGTTGTAGAAAAAACATTAAGATCCCTCACAACCAAATTTGAGCATGTGGTTGTGGCTATTGAAGAGTCCAAAGATTTAGAGACTCTCTCAATAGAAGAATTAATGGGATCACTCCAAGTCCATGAGCAACGTATGCAAAAGAATAGTGGCTCAATGGTCTTGGAACAGGCACTAGAGTCAAAATTGACTTTAAGTGAACAAAAGCTCGGTCGCGTAAGTTCGAAACGGGGCGGTAGCACAAACAACAATCGCGGTAGAGGTAAAGGGGGAGCAAATACTCAAAGACAAGGGCAATCTCAATCAAGGAGCTCTAACAATTGTGGAAGAGGAGCTGGCCGAGGTGGATTCACCCGTGGTCGTGGCAATTTAAGAAGTGTCCAATGCTACAACTGCAACAAGTTTGGACACTTTGCCTCGGAGTGCTGGAGCAAACCCGCGGAACGAGAGGAGAGATCTAATTTTGCAGAAGCAAGAGATGAAGAAAAAGAATTGTCCACAGTTCTTCTAGCACAAGAGGAAGGCTATGGCAAAGAAAATGTTTGGTACCTGGATTCCGGTGCAAGCAACCACATGTGTGGGAAGAAGGAACTCTTTGAAGAGCTTGCGGAAGACATCAGCGGAAAAGTAAGCCTCGGAGACTCATCAAAGCTTTAGGTACAAGGTAAGGGAAATATTAGGATTTATTAAAAAGATGGTGTGCCTGCATATATATCAAATGTGTGTTACATGCCCAATATGAAAAGTAATATCCTTAGTCTTGGGCAACTCCTGGAAAAGGGGTATGTAATACACATGGAAAATCTCTCTTTGTCATTGAGAGATGTACATGGGAGGCATATAGCTCAAGTCCAAATGGGGAAGAATCGCATGTTCCCACTCTATCTTAACACAAAGGTAGAAAAGTGCTTCCATGGACTTTTAAACAATGAGTCATGGAAGTGGCATCTTAGATATGGGCATCTTCACTTCAATGGGCTCAAGCTATTATCCACTACAAACGTGGTGCATGGCTTGCCTACTATTGAAAAGCCCAACCATGTGTGTGAGGCATGCACACTTGGCAAGCAACAAAGAAACTCATTTCCAATAGGGAAATCATGGAGAGCAAAAGCACCATTGCAATTGGTTCACATAGATATTTCTGGACCATTGGAGACACCTTCTCTTGGAGGTAATAGATACATAATCACTTTTATCGACGACTTCAGTAGGAAGCTTTGGGTATTCTTTATCAAAGAGAAGTCAACGGCCTTCACTACCTTCAAGAATCTCAAAGCCCGTGTAGAAGTGGAAAGTGGTTGTAAGATTAAGACACTTAGATCTAACAGAGGTGGAGAGTACACCTCGAAAGAATTTCAAGAATACTGCAGACAGTGGGGCATCAGACATCAGTTTACAACTGCCTATACACCGCAACAAAATGGAATATCGGAAAGGAAAAACCGCACCATCCTCGATATGACGAGGACCATACTTAAAGAAAAAGGCCTGCCAAAAGAATATTGGGCAGAAGCAGCTGCGTGTACAACCTACTTACTCAACAGATGCCCTACAAAAAGTGTTAGAAATAAGACACCACAAGGGGCATGGAGCAGTCACAAACCAAGTGTGGCCCATCTAAAAATATTTGGGTTTGTTGCATATGCCCAAATACCAGAGGCAAAGAGGAAGAAGCTTGATGATCATGGAGAAAAGTGTATCTTTATCGGATACAGTGAGGAGTCTAAAGCCTATAAACTCTATAACCCACTTACTAAAAAGGTAATGGTAAGTAGAGATGTAGTCTTTAGTGAAAAGGAAGCGTGGAGGTGGAATGAAGAAAACACATTCCAAGAAAAGCCTCTTGAAATAGAAGAACAAGAGGCACATCCCCAAAATAATGAAGGCCCGTGGCAAGATGATGCAACATCTCCGCGTACAGCATCATCACTTCGTAGGAGTCCTGAAGGACAAGATGGATCATCAACAAGCAGCTCATCAGCTCGAAGCTCTTCCTCCTCCATCACACCAATCAAGATGAGAAGCCTAAGAGACATCTATGAGGAAACTGAAGAGACCAACCTCTTATGTCTCTATGTTGACCATGCGCCTCTTACCTTCCAAGAAGCAATGAACGAAGATTATTGGAGAAAAGCCATGGAAGAAGAGATTCACGCCATTGAGAAGAACGACACCTCGGAGCTTACTACACTCCCTCCAGGCCAGAAAGTTATGGTGTCAAGTGGGTATACAAGATCAAGCTCACGAGCGATGGAGAGATCGATCGATATAAGGCGAGGCTTGTAGCTAAAGGCTACAAACAGCAATATGGCGTGGATTATGAAGAAGCCTTTGCTCCTGTCGCCCGACTTGATACGGTAAGAAAGCTTATCTCTCTTGCAGCACATCATAGTTGGAAAATTTACCAACTAGATGTTAAGTCAGCATTCCTAAATGGTATACTTGATGAAGAAGTATATGTAGAACAACCAGAAGGCTTTATAGTAGAAGGAGAGGAGCAAAAAGAATATCGCTTAAAGAAAGCATTAGATGGACTAAAGCAGGCCCCACGAGCATGGAATGCTCGTATAGACAACTATCTAGAGCAAAATGGGTTCTCCAAAAGCCCGTATGAGCATTCAGTCTATATAAAGAGAAATGCTCATGGAGAAATGCTCATAGCATGCCTCTATGTTGATGACTTACTATTCACTGGGAATAGCCCCCAGATGTTCAAAGAATTTAAGCATGCTATGTTCAAGGAGTTCGATATGACCGACTACGGACTAATGTCCTTCTTGGGTATAGAGGTCAAGCAGCAACAAGATGAAATTTCTATCTCACAGAAAAAATATGCTAAAGAACTCCTTGAAAATTTCAGAATGAGCAATTGCAATCCTGTAAGCACCCCTGTAGCAACAGGTCTGAGACTAACGAAAAAAGGAGAAGGAAGAGACATTAATCCAACACTATTCAAAAGCCTGATTGGAAGCCTAAGGTATCTCACAATCACAAGGCCAGATATTGTTTATGGTGTTGGACTTTTGAGCCGATATATGGAAAGGCCAAAGGAGTCGCATTGGGTCGTAGCCAAAAGAATCTTATGGTACATCAAAGGTACCATAAGTCTTGGTCTTTTCTACAACTATGGCAACAAAGCAAAGTTTTATGGATATTCAGACAGTGACTGGGGAGGTGATCCAGATGAAAGAAAAAGCACTACAGGATATGTGTTCTATCTTGGATCTACGGCTTTCACATGGGTCTCAAAGAAACAAAGCATTGTAGCTTTATCAACATGTGAGGCTGAATACGTAGTAGCCTCAGCAGCAGTCTGCGAAGCTATATGGTTAAGAAACCTCCTGGAAGAATTTGATCACCCACAAGATGAATCCACAACTATACATGTGGATAACAAGTCTGCCATTGAACTCACTAAGAATCCTATACGGCATGGAAGAAGTAAGCATATTGATATCAGGTTCCATTTCATAAGAGATCATGTAAAGCAAAAGACAGTGAAGCTGGAGTACTGCAACACTACTGAGCAAGTGGCAGACATCTTCACCAAGGCTTTGCCAACAGACACCTTCATAAGGTTAAGAGAAAAGCTTGGCATGAAGACAGCTTCGATCTAGAAGATTAAGAGTGGCAGTGTTTGAGGGGGAGAATGTTGGGCAAAACACTGCAAGATATATCTCTTTCTCCTTTGGTTGACTTTTCTAGATGACATCACATTCTCTAGAAAAGTCTTATCTCCAGAATTCTCTCTCCCTCTCCTTGTTATCATGTCCAGAAAGGTCTACACATACCACCTCAGTGAGATAAATCTAGAAAACAACGCAACATGTGATGATGGATGGCCCACGTAGACCATCTCCCATCCACATGAAGACACATCCACCGACCTTACACACCTATAAATATGAGGCCTTGCCTCATTTGCAAGACAAGTGAAGAAGTGTGAAGTCAAGTCAAGTGTGAAGTGAGTGTAGAGTTAGACACACAACAATGTGTAGTGAGAAATTATAGTAAGTGCCTTCTTTTTTAGTGAGTGTATTGAGTAAAGAGTGTTTAGTGAGTGAGTTTCTTGCTTGTAAAAGTGTGTAGGTTTAAAAGTGTATTCCTTTGTAATAATGTATTTGTGTAAAATTTATAAAGTGGGTTCTTGTTCTTAGTGTAATTTGTATTTTGTAATTAAGCTGTAGCTAGTTAGTATCTCCCATTGTCCAAGTATCAAAGCCATCTTCCAACAAAAGGGAGGATCAGCGCAGCATGGAGAACGAGAAGGGTTGTGGAGATGAGATCTGCGCCCCTTGAAAAAAAAAAGGAATAGGGACAAGAGGAGAGGGTTCTTAAGGAGAGGGAGATGGTAGAGAGTCCAGAGATCTGGGACTCCAATTACCAGATCTTGTGGACTCCTCTCCTTTATCCAGGTGGTGGGCCGAGAGAAAGGTCATGTCTCGGGTTGGGCCAGGTCAGGGTCAGACTTGATGGGTTTGATGGGTTTGGAATCTGATATGGGTCGGATGGGTTTAGTTGGCCTGGGGTCAGATTGGAGTTTGAGTTCAGGTGGATTGGGTTCAGATTAGATGGGTTTGGGCCCAGTTTGACAGATTGGATTTGGCTATCATTGCCGGGTCTAGGCTTCATGGATTTTGATCCGCTCGCCGGATTTCGGCGTTCTACACATCGTCATAAAGCTCTCGGTGAGTAGGTCACGATGAACTGACTTTCAGGGCGATCAGAGGTCCAAAAATAGTAGGTGATTTTTTCATGTAGGTGCTTTTGGACATCCGACTGCCATGATTTTTCAATCCGCCCGTCCGATCTCGGAGTTCTACATATGGATGGAAAGCTCTTGATGAGTGGATCGCAACGAGCCAACTTCCGGGGTGATCAGGGGTCTAGAGATGATAGGTGACTTTTTCAGGGGGCGTCCCGAAGAGTACGGGACCCGCTGTAGCTATTGTCGATCCACCTGTCGGATTTTTGAGATCTCAGCATCAGTGGAAATCTCTTGACAAGTAGGTCCCGATGATATATGGGTCTTGTCCATTTGAAGATCTATAAAATATCTGAATTTTTAGGGTGCGCACATATATTAAGTTCGTAAAAAAAATGCATAACTCTTGATCCGATCGTTGGATTTTTTAAATCCTTATATCAGCAGGAAGCTTATTAAAGGTAGATCATCATGGAAGTGAGATCCGACTCGAAACATGAGAGGTGGTGAGATCCATAAAAGAAAAAGGCCTATAATGATGCAATTGTCCTAATTGTGCATGATAATGAAGATTTAAATTTATTTATTCAAAATTGTTCAAATGGGGCAAAATTGGGGCATCAATAATATGAGTATTAAAATTGTCCATAGGGGTGCCAAAAATGAGGTGTCTACACTGTCCTCAGTCTTTATCCTCTAAAAACTGAGGTCCAAGCCAAGCCAAAGAACCAAAGCATCATGTATTCTCATCTGAAGGACTATGATGAAGTCCATACATGACTTACGACCGTCGATCTGAACGAGTCCCCGCAATCTCTTGAGAAGTCAGATTCCTTTTCTCACTTCTCTATTGTATTTTGTATTCTTTGTAAAGAGACAAAACAATCACATTTCTTGTCTTTCATTATTGATGAGATTTGTAAATCGCTTTTCACAGCAAAAATCGCCTTCCACTGCAAAAACCGCCTTTCATGGCAAAAGCCGCCTTTCACAGCACAAAAATCGCCTTTCACGGCAAACAAAATGAAATTGCCTCTCACGACATTTAAAAAAATTGTATCTCTTTCTTGAAGATATGTGCAATGTAAAAGTTAAAAAAAAAGAATTGATTTCCTTTCTATTTGTGAAGGTGAATCTCTGGATCACCACTTTCACGACAAACAAAATGAAATCGCCTCTCACAGCATTTAAAAAAATTGTATCTCTTTCTTAAAGATATGTGCAATGTAAAAGTTAGAAAAAAAGAATTGATTTCCTTTCTATTTGTGAAGGTGAATCTCTGGATCGCCACTTTAAATTCCAAGTAGAATAGAGAATTTGTCATACCCATACAAAAATGTTGATGACCCACTTTTCTCCTCCGCCGGACCCTGGCAGCCTCGGGGGTGGAAGGAGAGGACGAAAGGCCGGGGCCCATCAAGCCGGCACACCCAGTGGGACTCGTTCATTTGAGAACATGATGCCTAGATTCTTAGGCTCCTTTCTAGTTGGTGGCCTATGTTGGATCTTGCATCTAAAAAAAAAAACATGAGATGGGATTTTTGGAAATTTCTATCTTTGAATTTATTTCAACTGCTTCTCATTTAAAAATAAAAAAAAAGAAATCTGATTTCTCTTTCTTGGATTCAATTTTGAGAAACTTTGATCCTCTCCTCTTCAAATTTGATAGCTCACAGAAATGTTTGCAGCTATTGTTCGTATCAGGGAGTGGGCCATCATTTCTCTTTGATAAGTCCAATAGGGATTTAAAAAAAAATCTCATTTCAAACTCATCCAAAAAAAAAATCTGTTTTCTCTCTTTTGGATTTAGATTTGAGAAACTTTGGTTTTTTCCTTTTCGGACAATGGCTCGCAGAAATCATTTGTAGCTGCATTTGGATTTGGAGGGGCCATTCGCTCTCTTTGATGAGTCCATTAGAAATCTTCCCAAAAAAAAAAAAAAAAGGTTCAAAACCCACTAAGGTTGCACCAATTGCTTTCTTTGACCAAAGTGGATCTAAGAAAAGCCTTGTCCAGAGTGTGGAGGCAGCTAGACTGTTCGAGGCAAGGGTCCTTCAAATGGGTTCATTAAGTAATCCTACCCTTACATGGGGCTGATCCATCTACTAAGGTTTCATACGACCGAATTGGAAACCTATGTGTACTCTTAAAAAAATCTTCAAAAAACAAATCTCTTCAAAAAAAATCCCGTCACTTTTGAGTTTAGATTTGAGAAATCTTGGTTCTCTCCTTTTTGGATTTAGTGTTCGCAGAAATGTTTGAGCCTATGTTTGGATTGGAACACCATTTGTTCTCTTTGATGAATTCAATCTTGACCTTAAAAAAAAAAACCTCCGTCACTTTTGAGTTCAGATTTGAGAAATCTTGGTTCTCTCCTTTTCAGATTTAGCGCTTGTAAAAATGTTTGAGCCTATGTTCGGATTGGAACACCATTTACTCTCTTTGATGAATTCAATCTTGACCTTTCAAAAAAAAAAAAAAACTTCCGTCACTTTTGGGTTTACAATTGAGAAATCCTGGTTCCTACCCTTTCAGACTCAGTGGTCGCAGAAATGTTTGAGCCTGTGTTCAGATTGAAATACTATTGCTCTCCATTATGAATCCAATATTGACCTTTCAAAAAGAAAATCCCATCTCGTGTCCTTTCCAAGGATGCGTTTTACAACATTTGTGCCTAGTGGTGCTAGTATGCCCTCTCGGGTCTACTGTTTTCGCGACCGACACATTTGTATCTCCAACCTTATATCATCTTACCTCGAGTGAGCCTTGCTTCTCGGTAATTTGAATTAAGGTTTACAATTGCTTCTAGCAATCAATGGGACGCTCACCCTGAGCCTACCATACTTGCATTTAGAACAATTGTACCCTCTATGGATTTTTGCCTTCTTCATCTTGCTCCCCTTGAGCAATTTGAAAAGACAAAACCATAGTTATCTTCCATTTATGATTAGCATATTCTTGTGATTACTAATGAATACGGTCTTGTTTCAAAAGTTTTCCAAACTAACAATGGTGGCTTCATTGACCATCACCTTTGATGAGAATAAATACTAACTTCTGCTTCAGGAAAATCAGAACAAGCTCACTCACAAGCACCCTGGCAACTGTCGAAGCGTCATCTCCCTCAGCAACTCTCAAAACACTGAGTCGACCTTTACTCCCCGGACCATCATCTTCGGGTCATTGGGACCATTCCCACTTTCCACAGAAGAAACTGTACCAACCAAGAAGCGAAAAACCGCCCCTGAACATGTCGCTGCTCCGACACCAAGGGCGACAATCAAAAAGCCTGAAGCCCATGGCACTCCCACGAAGCCTCAACCTACAAGAAACCAGGTCTGCCCCAAGACCTGGTCCCCGAGATAGTCACCAAAGCAAAGGAGGTCCCGAACATCTGCAAAGCCAGCATACCTTGCCTGTCTCAATGAGAATCGGTTCTACCCTCTCTCTTACATGAAAGAGGAGAAACCTTCCCTCCACCAAACAAGCAAATCAATCCAGCATGAGCCGACTTGCTCCTACAAGCCCAAAATCAAGTCATGCATCACCAGGCCTCTGCAAGAACTTGCTAAGGCCTACACTCCTGCGAGTCGACCCTTTATCTCAATAGGGGCCGAACTCGCAAAATTCAAAGCCTCACTGCGACAGGCAAGGGACCGCGTCTGGATCCCTGCAAAATTCAAACAACCTACTCTCCAAACATATACAGGGAAAGGTTCATCTAGACAACATGTCATTAACTTTAAGATCTTGACAAGAGCTATTGCGGATCAAGGTGCCCTCAAGATCTCTCTCTTTGCAAGTACCCTAAAAGGTATGACCTTTGATTGGTACTCCACTTTGCCGGAGGACTCTATTTAAAACTGGGCATGCTGGAGACACACTTCCTCACCCACTTCCAAGGTGAGGATCATCTTATTACTATGGCACATCTCTGCAGCCTAAAACAAGGAGAGAATGAGTCAACATACGACTTCATTCACAAGTGGAAGGCGATGAAGTACAAATGCTTAGATGTACTGCCCCAAGCGTCGCTGGTCGAGATCTACTGTAACAACATAAGAGCAAGGATCCGCTCTATGATTTTCGGCAACAAATCAAAAAACCCGGGAGAACTCCTAGAAGCAGCAATGGAGGCTGGAACGGTGATCAAAGACCTCAATAGTCAGAAATCATCAAAGAAAGAGCCAACTACCATTACGACCTCAAAACCAAAGAAAAATGAGGTCTTTAATGTGCAAACCAAGTCAGCTCCTCAGCAACCAAAGAAAGCTGAAAACAAAACTGCATGTAAGAAACCTGAACTCTCTGAGGCCTTCAAAGAATGAATAGAAAAGAAATACCCGTTCGATGAAGATGTTGAAGAAATCTTTGAGGCTTTTGTAGCAAATGGTAAGATCACCTTACCTGAGCCCAAAAGACCAGGAGATGTTGGCAAACCAATGATCCCCGGTATTGCCATACCACCAGATGGTCTCGCATCCTCTCAATCAATGCTTCATTGAAAGAGAGAAGATCAACGAGATGTGGAAAAACAGAGTCATCACCTTTGACAAAAACTATGGGTCTGCCTCCATCAACATGGTGTCATATGGACAAACTTCAAAGTCACCAAAGGAGAAGATCACTACTCCCTTCAAGGTGATAAAAATGACTTAGACGTCCCAAGAGTTGGTTCCTTATCCAACACCAGATGGAAAACCCATATGGGTGCATCCCGATCTCCTAGAAGATGAAAATTGGGAGATCGTAAAAAAAGGCCCACCGCTCAACAATGAAGGCAAGCCAAGAGACAACTCCGCAAGCTCAAACAGTAGGAGAAGACTCAACCAAAACAAGAAGTCCATGAAAAGGCAGAAACCTCTTCCACTGCTTCACTAGGGGCAATGCAAAAATCCAAGTCTTTAAAGGTGATAAGAAAATTCACCCTTAGTGATCTCATGCCACCTCATTACAGAAATGAAACTACGCAGGGGGCATCATACTCTTGCAACTCAGTAATTGCATTCTCCTTGGATGGGTACGAGTCCAGTGATACTGCAAGTGATACCGATGAATGGGAGGAATCCCTTAAAATAGGAGAATACATCTCCGATGAGGAATGAATTCCCTACTCTCTTCTTATGCCAGTAATCTGGTATAACCCATTTCAACCACAAGGATCCTGGTTTTATGATGAAGAAGATCAAGAGGCTTTTCAAGAAAATGTTGTTGATCCAGCACAAGCAAGCGCTCCAGTGGAACCCAACATTGATGAACCACAAGGAGCAGATGACGAAGAAGATTTGGCTCCTTTGCCCGATCTCGAAGAATATGTAAGAATCCTGCAACGTCTTGCCATAGAGCGGGAGCTTGATTGTGTCAATGAGCTTCGTCATAATCAAAATCTAGAACCGGAAATCCTAGAAAATTTACGGACATCTCCTTCGGTAACCCCAGAAAATGAAAAAAACTGATGGATTGATGATCCTCTTACATATGAAGACGAGTCTGAATCTCAATAGTGCATTCTAGAGGCGTCTCTTATTGGGGTTGCTTGCAATGCGATAGTTCGGGATGACGATGCCTCTGAAGCTTTGTCTGCCGAGGCCTCAGATTCTCAGACTATGTCCGGTAGCATATCTTCTGGGGCTACATTTCCTCTGATGACTTCCACGGAGATATCATCTTCTCAGCCTTTGTCTTCTGAAACTGTGACGTTAAAACTCAAGCCTCTTCCGACTGATCATCTTGAAGAAGCTCCTGCCAATGAAGTCTTCTTCAATGAAAATCCGGTCAGTTGTGTTGGGATTGGTGTATGCCCTAAAGCCCACTGACTGCACTCACATCTCTGTTAATGGATATTTACTGGTTATTTAATAGAATGACATCTTTCTCTTATTACTTGTGTATATGTATGGTTGTGTAAGGCCCTTTGTTTTCTAGTAAATGACTTAGGTGTGTAGTGGCTACACACAGTAAGGTCTGAGTCATGGACACTTGAAACAATAAACTTGTTCATAACTGAGAGATGGAGTTGGGCACTTCATCTTGGTATAAGTTATAATGAGAAACTCTCCTGTGTTCAGGGTGACTTACCTTAGTCACGGGAGGTCTTTCCCGGATATATCTCATTAGTGCATGTGTCATGCATTGAGCAGGACCATTAAAGGTGTGATCTCTAAAATAGTACTATCACAGAGAGAGATCAAGTCACCTCTTGCTACTGAGTGACCAGTGCTCTTAATCTTGAGCATTTGTGGATGAACTGACGAAGTCAAGTTCTTGTGCTTTAATTCACTATGGGTGAGATCCTGTTCATGGGTCAACAACTCTGTGTTTTGGGTGCTCGGGCTTGATTAGTTGGGACGTGCAAATGCAATATGGAATCTATGCCATCGTGTGATGGAATGATCGTCCCCTTAGAATTATCCGATTAATCATCAGAATCTAAGATCTTAGTATATGGATATTCCATATGGATATTGAACTTGTGGGTCGCTCGCTGGATCAAGAGAATGATATCCGGATGATGATTAAGTCAAGGGTATGAAGTTCTAAGGATAAGATGTAATCAAGAAGGTAGATAGTACATCAGTTAACCTACTTGATTATGGATGTTACATAGAGGGGCATTGTGGTCATTGTACTTGGTAGGTCAAAGACAATCGTCAGTTTATGATGAGCTTAATATGCAATTTAATATTTTTCCCTGGAGTGCAACCATAACTCTCTAGTGGAATGAGTTGAGGTTAAAATGATCCTAATGTTGCTATGGGGTTAGCATGGACATTTTTGTCATTTTGGAAGCCAAGGGCAAATATGTCTTTTGGTCCCTTCTCTAGCCACTTTCCTAGATTGGCAAGGTTTCTTAAATTGTTCAATGTGATCCCTAATGTGTGGGTCCCAAGATTGAGTAGGTCCTATCACTTGGAAGGCTGAGATTCCTTTTGTGCAAGTTCTCCTAAAGATTGAAGTTTCCTAATTATCTTTGGAAACTAAAAATTAGGAGTGTTGGACGTCCATTATTGTAGTTGGTTTGGTTTTGGAAAGCTCCTCTTAGTTTCCTAGTTCTATAAGGAAACTTCTTCAATAGGAATTCCTTTATATATACATGGTTCTCCCCTCCCTTGGGCGTGCAACACATAGAGAGAAAGAAAGAAGGAGAGAAAAAAGAGGAGCAGCCAAATAGAAAACGTCCAGCCTCTTTTGGACGTCCATTGCACAAGAGGAAGCTCTTGCTGATTGCTCTTTTTCTTCTTGAAGAAGAAGACATTCAGATCTGATCTCTACACTTCAGATCAAGGAAAAACAATTAGAAGGAAGCCTAGTTTGTTCTCACTAACACTAGCCAATCAGATTTGGAGAAAGAGGAATAGAGGAGAAGACTAGAAGGGAAACCTGCTGCAGAAATTCCAGCAAGGTGTGCTGAAAGTTGCAGCCTACAGATCTGATCTTAAAGTTCAGACTTCAGAGGTTTTTCAACCCAAGAACATCAGGTATGTGTTCTCTTGTTAATCCTTTGATTATCTACATGTTGATCATGATTTCATGGTGCTTTTTGTGTGATTTACATGGCTGGTTTCAGTAGTCCAAATCAGATTTGATTTGATTTCTAAAATTCCAGCCATAGAACTCTTAGTTTCAAAAAGAGTTCAGATCTGAATCGCATTTTCTTTCATTGGTATCAGAGCCACACCATGATTATTCATGATCCCATGTTGTGTGGATATCTATCCTTGATTAATTAAGGGCATGGTGGCGCCCTTTAGGTTGTTATTTTCTGCATGTATGGAGTGCAGGAACTTTTCCAGATTGCTGGAATTTTTCCAGAACACAGTTTACTGCATGTTAGGAATGCAGGAATTTTTCCAGGTTGCTGGAATTTTTCCAGAACACAGTTTACTGCATGTTTGGAGTGCAGGAATTTTTTCCAGACTGCTGGAATATTTTCAGAATACTATATAGTGTTGTACAAAGCACAATGAATGCACTAACCTCTTTGTTTGCAGCCATCTATGCATCCTTGATGGTTCGTATGAATGTTTATATGGATTTGGGTGTTTTTTAATTAGTTGGAAAGTGTACGATTGCGCGTTTAGCAATCATAGGAAGTTGTAATTTTCCTAGTTTTTATTCCAACTAGTCTTGATGTAAGCTTTCTTGAAAAGCATAGGTATCTCCAATGTAATTTTTGGTTTTGTTTTTCATGGGTTTGCTTGTATAAAATTGATTTATTGTAACAAGCAAGGAGAAGAAAGCTTCAAAGATTGCATGGTTGCAAGTAGAAGAGGATTCCATGGTGGTGGAGGCAACGAAGGTTTCCTAGTGCGAAAAGGACTCTTAACCACGGATTCCTAGTTGGATAAGGATTTGAAGTCCGAAGAGCAGGGAGCCATCAAGGATTGCATTCTTTTATTTGCTTTTATATATGGAATGCATGGCTGAATGCTTTATATAATTGCTTTTATTGCTATGTTTATCACCTAGTAACATGGCCACCACTAGGTTCTTAAAATTGGCATCTTTCTATATTGGATTGTTTTTAGTTTGGCAAATTGTTTTTAAACGGATCTTAGACCAGCACCTTCTATTTGTCTAAGGTTTAAAAATTGGATAGGGTTTAGTTTATCTTGGTACCCTAAGTTTCCAAAAGAGGCCAAACTAAAATCTAATATGTTGCTACCTTAGTGGGCCCATAATCCATTGGTCCCAAGTTAGGAAATTTGACCCTTTAAAGTGATTTGCTCAAATATTTTAAAGCAAAAGTTATTTATGTTCAAGATGACTTAAGTCATTGAGTCATGAATTTAATTAACTAAGTTTGCTAGATTTAAAAAGATTTTTTGAGTAACCAATGTAAAGGTCAAAAGAGTTTTTCAAAACCCTAGTGTTAAATAATCAAGTGGGAGAGGGGTTTGGAAAAACCCCACGGCCTTCCATTTTCGGTTCATGCTATCTCAATGGAGTATTAGTGGGAGCGGCACCCCTTCGGTGGAGTTCTTTACTAAAGATCGCTTCGATGGGTTAGTGGGTGAACTAATGTGAATATTCGTAATGAGGTGTTAGTGGGAGCGGTCATCCCTTCGGTGGAGTTCTTTACTAAAGATCACTTCTATAGAATGTCAATGAAGTGTTGGTGGGAGCGGCCATCCCTTCGGTGGAGCTCTTTACTAAAGTTCACTTCAAGATTGGATTAAAGTCACTTCCCTTCGGAGGACTTGAGTCATAGACATTCTGGGAACGTTCATAAGATATGGTAATACACTTGACATAAGACGGTAATAACCTCTCCCTAGGAGTTAGTGTTATTTTTCATATGAGGCCAAACCAATCAGTGATTGGACTGTCGCTGGATATGCTAAATCCAGATAGTGACAATCCAAATAAGCGAGGCTTTACTCAACGAGACTATAGATTCGGCCATCCCTTCGATGGAGGGTCTATGAGGAGGTTGAGACACTGATACATTATAATTAGGGTTAAATAATGTAAAAAGTCTTGTGCATGTTTTTCCTTTTATTACAAGCACCATATACATGTTACATATATACTGCCTGTCTAATTATAACCTGTTATATACCCAGAGAGATGGGGAAGGATTCTTTTAGCCCGTTGATGAGTATTCTGCGTGAGAACAAATTGACTGGCCCAAATTACGCAGACTGGAAAAGAAACCTTAACATAGTACTCACCGCTGAGGAGTACAAGTATGTTTTGTCGGAACCCTGTCCTACCATTGATGATTATTCTACAGATGACCAGCTAGAGGCTGAAAGGAAATGGAAAAAGGCGAATAGCATGGCCAAATGCTACATGCTTGCTTCCATGTCCAACGTGTTGCAAACGCAGCATGAGCAAATGGACACAGCTTCTGATATCATGTTGTCCTTGTCTGAGATGTTCGCAGACAAAAGCAGGCCAGCTAGGCAAGCTGCTTTAAGAACAATCATGAATTCTAGGATGGCCGAGGGAACACCTGTCAGAGAGCACATGCTCAAAATGATGGATTGTTTCAATGAAGCTGAGATCCCAGGGGCTGAGATTGATGCAGGGAGTCAGACCGATATGATTCTCGAAACTCTGCCGGAGTCTTTCAACCAGTTCAAGCTCAACTTCAACATGAGCAAGATGGACATGACTCTCTCTCAGTTAATGAAAGAACTCCAGGCGGCAGAGGCCATCATGAAGCCTAAAGGCCAAGCTCACTTTTCCCAGTCTTCCTCTAAACTGAACCCGAAAGGGAAAAAGTTCAAGAAGAAGCAGGGTAAGGGAAAAGGACAGAAAAAGGGCAATGCTGGAAAGAAGGATAAAGGTACAGGTGAAAAGCCCAAAGGGAAATGCTTCAAGTGCGGCCTCAAAGGTCACTGGAAGAAAGATTGTCCCAAGCTCCTAGGCTCAGATAAGAAAGGTATATCTCTTTCCTACTACATTGAAACCTGTCATGTGGTTGATTCTACTGATTCATGGATAGTAGACTCTGGAGCCACTAATCATATCTGCAATTCATTGCAGGGGTTTCAGATAATGAAAAAGCTTGAGAAAGGGGAGTTTGACCTTAGAGTTGGAAATGAATCAAAGATTTGGGCTGTTGCAGTGGGAGCTGTTACTTTACATTTTCCGCATGATAGGATATTAGTTTTAAATAATGTTATCTATGTTCCGGACATAAGGAAGAATTTAATTTCAGTTTCCAGACTTATTGAATTTCATTATTCAGTTTCTTTCCATTCTGGTGTTGATATCAGTAGAAATGGAAATATTATATGTTCCGGTAGAATGCATGACAACTTATTTTATATATATCCTATTGCTCCCACACTGCATAATGTACAACTAGAAAGCTCATCTTCCCTTAAGAGGAAGGCTTCTTCGACCAATGACACTTATCTTTGGCACTTACGTTTGGGTCATATTAACCTAAAACGGATTCAGAGGTTGGTAGAGGATGGGCTTTTAAGCTCATTAGATCTCGAACCTTTACCTCAGTGTGAATCTTGTCTCATGGGAAAAATGACCAAAAGGTCATTCTCTGGAAATGGACTGAGGTCAAAGGAGTTGTTAGAATTGGTTCACACTGATGTGTGTGGTCCTATGAACAAACTAGCTCGAGGAGGTTATGAGTATTTCATCACCTTCACTGATGATTACTCTAGGTATGGATATGTGTACCTAATGCGACGCAAGTCTGAAGCGTTTGATAAGTTCAAACAATTCAAGGCTGAGGCGGAGTTACAACTAGGGAAACATATCAAAGCTCTTCGATCTGATCGAGGTGGCGAGTACCTCCTGGGTGAGTTCAAGGAGTACCTCACACAACATGGGATTGTGTCTCAGTTGTCTGCACCGGGTACACCCCAGCAAAATGGTATAGTAGAGAGAAGAAACCGTACCCTTCTTGATATGGTAAGGTCCATGATGAGTCATGCAACCCTACCCATATCTTTTTGGGGATATGCCCTAGAAGCAGCAGCATACATTTTGAATCTGGTACCTTCTAAATCAGTACCTAGGACACCTCAAGAAATGTGGACAGGTCGAAAACCCAGTTTAAGACATATCCACATTTGGGGTTGTCCAGCCTATGTACTGAATGATAAAGCTACCAAGCTATAACCCAGATCGGAAATGTGCTACTTCATTGGGTATCCTAAGGGAACGAGAGGAGGCATCTTTTATCATCCAAAGGAGCAAAAGGTGCTTATCAGCACTCATGCTAGATACTTGGAGGATGATTGCATGATGCACCAAGAGCTTGGTTGTAAAGAAACACTTGAGGAGATTCTTTTAGAAACTCCTGCAACATCTGTGCAAGATCCTGAGACTGTAGAAAATCAAGACATTCCTTTTAACACTCCGGAGCCTCGTCGTAGTGGGAGAATTTCTAGACCACCAGATAGATACCTAGGAGTGTCTTTTATGACAGACTCCGAGGATCTGGTTGAGGATCCTACTAGTTACGACGAAGCAGTAACGGATATAGATGCTGACATGTGGCAGCAAGCGATGAAATCTGAATTGGATTCTCTGTATTCCAATCAAGTCTGGGAACTTGTGGATGCACCTGAAGGGATCAAACCCATAGGGTGCAAGTGGATCTACAAGAGAAAGAGAGGAGTGGATGGGAAGGTTGAAACCTTCAAAGCAAGACTGGTGGCGAAAGGATATACTCAAAAAGAGGGTATCGATTATGAGGAAACCTTTTCACCAGTGGCTATGCTTAAATCCATTAGAATTCTCTTAGCCATCGCATGTCATTATGACTACGAGATATGGCAGATGGATGTCAAGACAACTTTTCTAAATGGAAGTCTTGACGAATGCATCCATATGATGCAACCAGAGGGATTCATTGCTGGTGGCCAAGAGAACATGGTCTGTAAACTTAAAAAGTCCATTTATGGACTTAAGCAAGCATCTAGGGCATGGAACATCAAGTTTAATCAGGCAGTCAAATCCTTTGGCTTTGATCAAAACATTGATGAACCATGTGTGTATAAGAAAGGGAGTGGAAACGCAGTTGCATTTTTAGTCCTATATGTGGATGACATATTACTCATTGGAAATGATGTTGGCATGTTGTCGTCTGCTAAGGTTTGGTTATCATCTCAATTTCAGATGAAGGATTTGGGTGAGGCGAGCTATGTCTTAGGGATCAAGCTTTTGCGAGGTCGCAAGAACAAGATGTTAGCCTTATCCCAATCTTCGTATATTGAGAAGATATTGGTCAAGTATAACATGCATGACTCCAAGAAGGGCTTGCTACCTTCTAGACATGGAGTACCACTATCTCGGAATCATTCAGCAGGGCGGCGACTTTTAGTCGATACTTGCATTTTTTAAAACAAAAAACTGGATTCTACGCCAAAAATCAAAACCTGGCATCTACACCAAAAAGAACAAAAATCAACTTCTACGCCAAAAACCAAAATCGGCTTTTACGCCAAAAATAAAATTTCGGCTTTTATGCCAAAAAATCCAAAAACCTGCCTTTCATGCCAGCAAAACAAAACTTGGTTTTCAAAAAATCTGGCTTCCATGCCTTTCCAAAATTTCGGCTTTCACCCTAGCAAATAAAATCGGCTCCTATGCCACAAAACCTGGCTCTCATGCCAATTCAAAAATCGGCTCCTATGCCACAAAAACCAGGCTTTCATGCCATCTCAAAAATTCAGATTTCATGCCATCTTCAAAATTCGGCTTTCATGCCATCTCAAAAACTTCAGCTTCCATGCCACAAACAAATTTTGGCTCTTACACCACAAAATTTGGCTCCCAAGCCATCTCAAAATCAAGCTTTCAAGCTATAAAAAAACCAGGCTTTCACCACAAAATCTGGCTTTCATGCCCAAAACAATCCTTTGACAAAAGAATTTCACAAAATGACAACCTTTTGGTCAAATTTTCAAACAAACATCCTCAACCAACTTTTTCTTATTTTCATCAAAAAGAATTTGAGTAAAAAGTATATAGAGTACCAAAAATGTTTTTTTTACATGGAGGTACCAAAAAGAGAAGAATAAAAAGAGTTTGTTAATAAAAACCAAGAGCTTAGTCTAACATGGTATTCAACCAAAGATTCAACTCCTCAAGCAAACTCTTGGCCTTAGCCTTTAAACCCTCCAGACCATGCTTCTTCAAAATCTTTCCATAAAATGCGGCAGAACGCCGCGACCCATCTGCAGCACGGGGAAATTCTTCCCAAAGAATCCGCCATTGCTCGTACTCTTGAGTCTTCCTTCGAAGATTGTTCTCAGCTTCCTCGACCTGGAGAATCAGAGTCCCTTCTCTAGCACGAGCTTCCACAATGGTGGCCCATTTGGCAGCAGCTTGTTCCTCCAATAGCTCAAGACGCATCCTGGCTTCAACGACCTCCCTATCAAGACGGCGCAGGTCTTCTGTTAGCTCAATGATCGCCAACTCGGTAACATTCCTCTTCCGAACGAACTGTTTTCAAGTCTGCGAGATCTCATTCAGTTTAGACTTGACCTCGCCAGAAGGCTTCAAAAACATCTCATTGAGAAAGTCACCGCTTGGGAAGCTCTTGGTCTCATTCCACTTGCTGCCTAGAGTAATGACTTCATCAACAAAAGCCTTCGCACTTGCAATGTCTAGACCGACCTCTTCCCTATGAGCAAGGATGTCCTATACATGCTTGATCATACCAAAGTCAGCTTCCAAATGGCCAGAAGAAACAGTTTCGACCCATCAGCTCAAAACGCTCTTCAACACTTTCTTCGCATACTGAAGAGATGGCACGGATGAAGGCTTGCCCCTCTCCATTGGTCGACTACCCGTGTCATGCCCTGTTGGAGCAGTGATCATCAGACTCTTTCTAATCGGAGACACTGACGAAGGAATCTCCTTAGAAGATTTCACCCCTGCCGCATTGAAACTGGAAGAAGAAGTCCCTACTCCTAGATCAACTGTAGCCATCCCCTGCTCTGGCCCTGAAAAAGATGGGGGAACTTCTCCTATTACTTCACAACCTGCCAGCAAAACAAAACAAAAAGGGGTATGAATATGATCCTGTTGAAAAATCATTATCATTAGGGTTATTGCTACAAATACCTTCTTCATGAGTTCATCCGAAGCATCGTCAAAGGTCGCGTCCATGGATGGCTCAAAATCATCAAAATCCTTTGGCAAGTCAGCTGATAAGAAAACAAGCAACATGTTAGCAAATGACAGCACAGACAAAAAAAAAAAAAAAACACAAAGAAGTCATACCAGGTGAAGATTATGGAATCACTCCAAAGTTCCTCGGTTCTTCTTCAGATGTCGCAATCGAATCCGTCACTGCTTCATTATCTGGAACCTCAGGCATCACCAAATCATCATATCCCACTAAAAAGGGAGAAAAAGAAAATAAAAAACAAGAAACTCTCAATGAAAGGAACGGAAAAGGAAAGAGGAGGAATCATACCTTCATTAACGGTCTCTTCCTGTTGGCTCCTCTTTTCTGGAGGCTCATCAGCGTCCGCTGGCATTCTTCAGCAATGGCGGAAGGGACTTCTGAATCAGGAGAGTCATCGTGTTGTCTCTTATTACGGCGTTGCCCTCTCTTCCTCTTGCTTCTATGGGCCGGTTTACTTGAAGTACCAGCCCCATCATCAAAGTCAAGACGGTCAAATGTTACGTTGATGACCTCGCCGTTAAAAGCAGAAGAAAAGAAGACCATCTCAAAGATCTTAGAGAAGTCTTCCTCCGACTTCGCAAACACAAGCAGTGGGTGAATCCGCTAAATTGCTTCTTCGATGTCTCATCGGGTAAGTTTCTCGGATTCATAGTTCGGAAAGGCGGAATAGAACTTGACCCCAGCAAAGTCAAGGCTATCCTAAAATGCCATTTCCAAAAACCCTAAGAGAACTAAAAGGGCTTCAAGGAAGGTTGGCATACATTTGACAATTCATCTCCAATCTGTTAGGGAAGTGTCGTCCATTCTCTCCCCTAACGAAGGAAGGTGCAGACTTTGTTTGGGATGCTGAATGTGAAGCCGCATTTCAAGACATCAAGACATACCTGACTAAACCTCCAGTGTTGGCTACCCCCACAATTGGAAAACCATTCATCTTGTACACTAGAGCTCTCGATTACTCTTTGGGCGCTCTACTGGCACAAGAAAACGACGAGGTAAAAGAGGCTGCTCTATATTACCTCAGCCGCATGTTGGTAGGTGCAGAGCATCACTACTCTCCAGTCGAAAAAGAATGCCTTGCAGTGATGTTCACCATACAAAAGCTACATCATTATCTGCTGTCCAACACAATATACCTAATTTCAAGGATCAATCTCTTAAAGGTCCTTGTCACAAAAGCAAGTTCTCTCAATGCTCGACTGGCAAAATGGTTCATCCTTCTATTGCAATTTGATATTAGGTATGTACCACAAAAGGCAATCAAATGTCAAGCTCTAGTAGACTTTTTTGCAGAGAACCCGTTGCCTAAAGATTCTCCACTAAGGGATGATCTCTCAGACAAATCTGTCTACAATGTGAAAACTTCCTTACCAGATGCTTTCTGGGACATGTACTTTGATGGCACAACCAGGGCAAATGAAAAAGGAAAGTAAATATCGAGAATTGGCATTCTCTTTGTCAATCCCGACAAATACATGATTCCACACGCTTTCTCGCACTGGAACCATGTTCAAACAACGCAACTGAGTACCAAGCCCTGATTGTGGGATTAGAACTCTCCCTCGAATCTGGTATCACCATGCTGGAAGCTTTTGTGGACTCTCAACTGATCCTCAACCAGATGAATCAAAAATTTGAAGTCAGGAAGCCTAATATGTTGCGTTACTACAACAAGGCGCAATCGCTTCATTGATTACATCATGTTGCTGAATCCCGTCCATTCTCTCGCTTGATGAAGAAAGGTGTGGACTTTGTTTGGGATACTGAATATGAAGTTGCATTTCAAGACATCAAAACATATCTGACCAAACCTCCAGTGTTGGCTGCCCCGACAACTGGAAAACCATTCATCCTGTACACAAGAGCTCTTGATTACTCTTTGGGCGCTACTGGCACAAAAACATGATGAGGGAAAAAAGGTTGCTCTATATTACCTTAGTCGTATGTTGGTAGGTGCAGAGCATCGCTGCTCTTCAGTCGAAAAAGAATGCCCTGCAGTGATGTTCACCCTACAAAAGTTGCGTCACTATATGCTGTCCAACATCAATCTCTTAAAGGTCCTTGTCACAAAAGCAGGTTCTCTCAATGCCCGATTGGTAAAATGGTCCATCTTCTATTGCAATTTGATATTAGGTATGTACTATAAAAAGCAATCAAAAGCCAAGCTCTAGCAGACTTTCTTGCAGAGCACCAATTGCCTAAAGATTCTCCACTCAGGGATGATCTCCCAGACGAACCTGTCTACACTGTGGAGATTTCCCCATCTAATGCTTCCTAGGACATGTATTTTGACGGCGCAACCAAGATAAATGAAAAGGGAAAGCAAATATCGGGAATTGGCATTCTCTTTGTTAGTCCGGAAAAATACATGATTCCACACGCTTTCTGTTGGAAGTAGGTGACCCATTCAGATAGGTTTCAAAAACTTTTGACCCACTTGATGCAGGGATCAACTATCTAGAAGGCAAGAAAAACCCAATCCAGAATGCAATCCCTCAAACTCATAAATCATGTACAGCAGTATAACTTATCTAGAAGATAGAAAACAACACCTAAACATGCAACCACGAAATCTACAATATACAAGGATGTAGATTATACCTTTGGAGCTTAGTAGTGCTCTAATGGAGAAGTTGTGACTTTCTTTGATGATGAAACACTTTCACTAATCAAATCAGAATCTCCAACACCTTTTGATCTTCCACGCTATGACCCGTATCAGATTCTCTTTTCTTAAGAAGATGGTGGAATCTCCAAGAGAAAACCCTAAAGGAAACTGGAAGAGAACTATAAGAGGGAAAGAGAGAGATGGGCGTGTGCAACACTTGCACTCTATGGGCTGGGCGTGAATCTCCTCTATGGTTTTATTGTTGGACGTCCAAGCCTCCTCTCTCTCTCTCTCTCTCTCCTTTTATAGATTCAAGTAACCTCCTCTTTTAATAATTGAAATAGAAGTCTTACTTCCACAATAATTAGTAACTCTCTTCTTTCTAATTAAAATAGAAGTTTTACTTCCACAATAATTAGTAACTCTCTTCTTTCTAATTAAAATAGAAGACCTACTTCCATTAATAATTAGTAACTTTACTATTATCACTATTAGAACAAATAGAAATAGTAACTTTCTATTTCCTTTTAGAGTTCTACTATAATTAGTATCTTTCTAGTAACTTGGGCTAGTGTGGGGACCACTAGGGATTCCATAGAAAGTTGTCTCCAACTAGGACACGCGACCCCACATCTCATGTGCAATCCGGGCCCACAGTTAATTGCAAATAACACCACATATAAATGCAATTGCACTCCAGTCTTAGGAATAAATTACAACGAAGACCCTAAACTTCCACAGTACCACAAGTAGGCCCCTCTATCAATATCCATGGATCAATTGGAATAAATTTGTCCCATCCAATCTTAGATCCACATCTTATTATCCTTGAGTCCCAATTAATTACAGTGATCATCAGTACCATCCAATTAACTCTTAATCGAGATGGGTGCGCACTTACTAATGATAAATCGATTAATTGCCACAAGGGGATAATGTAGTTAGATTCCATCTTGATCATTGTATGTTCCCACAGTCCTACTACCACATACCCAAGACACCGAGGTGTTGACCTACAGTTGGCCTCACTCATTGGTGACTCAAAGTAAATGAATAGACAGAAACTTGAGTTCATCAATGTCTCAGGATTGAGAGCCTATTGCTGGGGAATTATGAGAGTGTTGGAGTTTTTGTTTTGTTGCAATTTGATAGGATGCATTCATTTTCATAGCTTGACCTCTCATTCCTTCATGTTCTTATTCGTAGGATCTTCATAATCTTTGTTTTTATCTTGTGTTATGCATGGTTTTCAAATCAGTTTTGTATCTTAAGATCATGGAGTTTTGATTTCAAATTTTCAAGCCTCTAAGTGTTTAATCCTTTAAGTTCAAAAATCTTTCAAGCTTTCCAAAGTTTCCTTCTTTAAATCATTGTATTGATTTGGAGTTTTCATGACTTTTGAAAATCAGTTTTCATCCTTTTTCAGTCATGATTTCTTGCTTGAGAAATGTGTCTCAAAGTCCCCTGGAAAGATGCCCTCTATATTGCAAGTTTCTAAAAAATCAGGATTTCTAGGCAGTCACCAGGTCGACCTGCCTGTGTGGCCGGTCGACCGGGCACTCTGCGGGTCGACAGGGATTTTTGAGCTGTAGCCTTTCCAACAGATCTTTTTATAGTCGTTGTGTGTACCCAGTCGACCCGGTCCTGTACCAGGTCGATCGGGCACTAGCCGTTGGGAACTTTTTCTTTATAAAAAGTGGTTTTTTGTTTAGAGAAAGTTGCTGAACTTTCAAGGACTTTTTCGGCCAAGGACTTACAACTTTTCTAGAGCATCTTTGAAGGGATTAGAAAGCTATTCCATTGATTCAACCTTTGATCTCCTAAATGGGTGCGCTTTCTTTTATCCTAAGTCCTTTAAAATCATGCATTGTTTCCTTACCTTTGATTTTATTCAATGCATGATTAAATAGATGTTTTTCTATTGAAGTGTTGTCTTTCATAACATGCTTAGAACTTTAAAAATCTCATAGCATTATGAATCCAACATATAGTTTTTGTTTCACATGAAATTGTTTTCTTATTTCAAACCTAACTTGTTAGACTTAAGTTTATCTTCTTTAAAAACAAGTTAGTTCACTTTATTAAATTCATGTGTTAGACAAACAACTCTTTCTCAAACATATAATTATCATCTTTGCATCATTCAAAGTTTCATCTTCTTAAAAAAAAGAAGAGAAAGAGTAATTTCTAGTAAATGCATTATTCATAGACTTTGTCATTCATATGCATGCTTCTAGAAGTTGAGATTTCATTGTCTACTTAGCCTATTTAGAGGCACTCATTTGCACTTACATTGTTCTCTTAATTCATGCATTCATAGGCATTTTTTTTAAGAGAAAATCTTCTTGATTATAAAGGTTGGTCCTTAGCCTTGAAAAGCATGCAAGTGTTGTAAAGGTTTATGCTTAGCCTTTGAAAAGCATAGTGATGTATTTGTAAGGTTGAAGGTGAACCTAAACCTTAGTTGAGTTAGTGAAAATCCGGTAGGGACACCGGGAGTGGATGTAGGCATGTTGGCCGAACCACTATAAATGCTTATGTTATGGTAATTGTCTTTATGCTTACTTTTCATGGATGATGTTCTCTTGATTGATTCTATTATTCTTCTTCAAAGCATAAGAGACTTAAAAGCAAAGAGAATTAAAATTGGTCTAGGTATTTGAGCTCACCCTATTCACCCCCCCCTCTAGGATTCGGTCTTGGTCTTTCAATTGGTATCAGAGCCTTGGTGCTCTTGCTTAGGTCTAACAACCTAGAGTTAGAATCCTTAGAGTGAGTTTTTGCTTTTGTAATCACAATGCAAGCCCAATTAGGAGAAGGTCATGCCACTAATAGACCACCCTTGTTTAATGGTTCTCACTACCGGTATTGGAAAATTAGGATGCAAGTCTTTCTAGAATCTCAAAGTCCAGATGTTTGGAATATCATTGAAGAAGGGTATCATGAACCCATTATCACTGAACAAGATTCAGAAGGACATGTTATATCTATCAAGCCAAAGCCTAAGAAAGACTGGACTCGAGGAGAGAAAGATTGGGCAAATCTAAATGCTAAAGCTAAAAATGCCTTGTATTGTGCCTTGTCTCAAGAAGAGTTCAACAGGGTAGTGAATTGTAATACTGCTAAGGAAGTTTGGGATACCTTAGAGACCACTCATGAAGGGACTAATCAAGTCAAGGTAGCTAAAATCCAAATGTTGACAGCAAAGTATGAAGAACTCAAAATGCAAGAAGAAGAAACCTTTGACGAGTTCTATACAAAATTCATGGAGATTGTTAATTCCCTTATAGGTCTAGGAGAAAAGATGGATGAATCCAAAGCTGTTAGAAAAATCTTAAGATCTCTCCCCAAAAGGTTCAAACCCAAGATTGTAGCTATAACTGAGAGTAAAGATGTTGACAAGATCAAAATTGAAGAACTTAGAGGAAATCTTCTCGCTTATGAATTAGATTTTGAAGTCCCTAGCAAGAAGAAAGGTGTAGCTCTTAGTTCTCAACATAAAGAAAATGATAATGAGAGTGAGAGTGCTGATGAAAACACAATCCTGCTTGCTAAGAAATTTAAGAATCTCCTTAAAAACAAAAAGAACTATAAAAATTCTGAGGATTCTAGAAATGAAAATTTTCAAAGGAACTCAAGGGGATCTTTTACCAAAAAGGATGTGCAATGTTACAACTGTAAAGGATTTGGTCACATCGCTTTAAATTGTCCCTCCCCTAAAGAATCTGAAAAGAAAGACAAGAAAGGAAAGAAAGTTTTGAACATAACTTGGGATGATGATGAAGATGAAAGTAGTGACAATAATGAACTTCAAAATGATGAAGATAATGATAACTCCACTTCTTGGCTTCTATTTACTCCCATTGAAGAAAACACTGATCATAATGTTTTAACAGAAGAAGTAAATGATGAGAATAGTGAAAATGATATTCATCAAGCCTATGAGGAACTATATGAACTATGTGAAGTCATAACCAAGAAGAATAAAACTTTAAAAATTGAATCTAAAAGGCTTGTGAATGATCTAAATGTTTTAAAAGATCAATTAATCTTGAAAGATAATGAGATAAGTAATGTTCAATCTAAGTTGACTACCTCTAATGACAATCTAGCTAAAGCTGAAAAAGAAATTCATAAATTACAATGTCTGCTAGATTCTAGTCAACAAGAATCAGAATCTCTACAAATGAAACTTAAAAAGGGAAAACATGTTGTTGAAAAACTTACCTTGGGAAATGACAAATTCTATCAAATGTTAGGTATGAACAAAATTTTTGGTAACAAGAATGGTATAGGTTTTGAATGCTCCTCTAGTAGCAAGAAGAATAACTTTCAACATATTACTAGGACTCATCTCAAACCTATAGATAAAATCTTCTTTTCCTCTAGATGGACTTGTCACTTTTGCAATCAAATAGGTCATCTAGTTCCAAATTGTCCCTTTAAGTTTAGGCTGTCTCAAAATCATCCTTCTAGAACTCCTTTTAAGTTTGTTCCCAAGACCACTACCTCTACTTTCATTAAGGCTACTTGGATTGAAAAAGAGAAAAGTGTCAAGAACTTTCTAGTTCAAACCGCTCTTAAAGTTAAGGAAAATTCTAGATGGTTTTTGGATAGTGGTTGCTCCAAACATATGACAGGAGACCGTTCTAGACTTATCACACTTGAGAACTATGATGGAGGAAATGTGTCATTTGGAGATAATCGGAAAGCTCGGATTATTGGAAAAGGCTGTGTTGGAGGAGATCAAATGCCTACTTTAAAAGATGTTTTCCTTGTGGGTGGCTTAAAGCATAATCTCTTGAGTATAAGTCAGTTATGTGATAAAGGAAACAAAGTTGTTTTTTATAGCAAATCTTGAAAAGTTCTGGATGAGAAATCCCACAAAGTCCTACTCACTGGATTACGTACTAAAGATAACATCTACACCACAGAAGAATGTTGTGAAAATGAATCCATGTGTTTAATGACAAAAGTTCAAGAAAATCAGTTGTGGCATTAAAAAATGGGTCATATAAATTACAAACTGATGAAGATCTTATCCAAGAAAGAAATTGTTAGAGGAATACCCAAATTAGATGATTACAAATCTGAATTGTGCAAAGCTTGTCAAATGGGTAAACAAATCAAGAAAAGTTTTAAAGGTATAGAAGATATATCCTCTTCTCATCCTCTTGAACTCATTCATATGGACCTCATTGGACCTGCACCTGTTCAGAGTATTGGTGGGAGAAAGTATATCCTAGTTATGGTTGATGATTATTCTTGATTTGGATGGGTAGCCTTTCTTCATGCAAAATCTGATGCAGTAGATAATATTATAAAGATTTGCAAGAAAATTCAAATTGAGAAGGACTGCAAAATTAAGAAGATAAGAAGTGATCATGGAGGCGAATTTGAAAATGAAAGATTTGCAGATTTCTGTGAAAGCCATGGGACCAGTCATCAATTTTCTGCTCCAAAAACTCCCTGGAAAAATGGAGTAGCTGAAAGAAGAAATAGAGTTATTCAAGAAATGGCAAGAACCCTTCTTAATAAGAAAAATCTCCCTCGCAACTTATGGGCTGAAGCTATCAATACTGCTTGCTATCTTATTAATCGTGTTTATTTGACAAAGAATACTAACAAAACCCCTTATGAGCTGTATTTTGGAAGAAAACCAAATCTGGGTTATCTAAAAGTGTTTGGTAGTAAGTGCTATATTTTAAGAGACAGAGCAGCTTGAAAAGTTCGATTCCAAATCTGATGAAGGGATTTTCTTAGGGTATTCTGATAAAACAAGGCATATAGAGTGTTCAACCTCAGATCGATGGCTGTTATGGAATCAGCTCATGTTGTCTTTGACGAGACTAATCAAATTAAGAAAGCTCTTCATGATGAAGAAGAGACCTAAGTTGAGCAACCTATTTCATCTGAAATTGAAGAAGAAATCCCCTCTGTCCCTACTATGCCCACAAAGTTATTAAGAAATCACAACTTGGATAATGTCCTTGGAGGCATCACAAAAGGAGTCATGACAAGAAGACAGGTTCATAATCTGTGTGCTCACTATTCTTTTGTTTCACAAATTGAGCCCAAGGACTTCTCTGAAGCAGAAACCAAGTCTGAATGGATTGATGCCATGCAAAAAGAATTAAACCAGTTTAAAAAGAATGATGTGTGGATCTTGTACCTCTTCCTGAAGGCAAAAGTCAAATTGGCACCAAATGGATTTTAAGAACAAGCTGGATGAATCAGGAAATGTTATAAGGAACAAAGCTAGACTTATAGGAAAAGGGTATGCTCAAGTTGAAGGAATTGTTTTGAGGAAACCTTTGCTCCTATTGCTCGTTTGGAGTCTATTCGAATTTTATTGGCTTATTGTTAGACCCCGACCCAGACCAATTTGATTTGTGTGTGATTAGTGTGTGTTTAGTTGTCGTTGGGTTAGAAACAATTAGTTTTAGTCTTGGACATAGCTTTGGGAATTTTGAAAACGTTTAGTATTAGTCAGACACACTCAGGAAGGCCTGAGTGCACGTGTAAGCTTGGGAAGATCGTATCAGTTTCTGTGTGATTGTGATTTTGATTTCATTTGAATGATTTTTCTATGTGTTACAACTTTCGTCTTAAGCCCATTCATGTTTGAAGCCCAAAAAACCAAGTTCTGGCCCAAAGAGGGTAAAATTGTCTTTTATGCACAAATCTGGACACAATTTTCGAGATCTCAAAACCATGTCAAAAGTATACTTTTTGGAAACTAGATATTTCAAAGATCGTTTTATCCTTCTTCGTCGAGTTCATTCGAGACCCACAAGATCATGTTTTGGTCATTTCAAGGTTCAAGTTAATTGGGGCCCATTGTCATCACTTAAACCCCATCTCCCTCTCTTTTCATTCATTTCCCCCAATTTCTGCAACTTCCTTGACCTAGGGCTGAAAACCCCTCTTCCCTTTCCATATTCCTCATCTTGCATGATCTAGCTAGAGTTCTCCAAATAAAATTCTAAGGCTATCATCTTCTTCCTCTCCTTGCAAGCTTTCTATTGGTACAAATTTC
The DNA here is from genome assembly GCA_038049695.1 of Cinnamomum chago. Classification (NCBI taxonomy): domain Eukaryota; kingdom Viridiplantae; phylum Streptophyta; class Magnoliopsida; order Laurales; family Lauraceae; genus Cinnamomum; species Cinnamomum chago. The sequence continues at coordinate 53,214,124 of CP142454.1, read as the reverse complement.
TTGGAACTTCTTGTGGGATAAGCTCTTCATTTCCTTCCTTCTCTCTTGTTTGACCATTTCTAGGTAAGAGCTTCAACCCATGTTTTTTCAGGAAGTCTTTTTAGTTCTTAAAAATCTTGTTTTTCATGGTTACAAACCCTTTTGTAAAAATGGGTTCTTTGTTTTCATTTGTGTGGAGTTTGAGTGGATTTCCCTTGGGATTCTTGTAGTGTTGGAATAGCTTGAGTGAAGGGCTTGAAGAAGATTGTTTAGCTTTTGGACAAGGCAAGTAATCTCTATAGGAAATGATGCATGTGTATTTTGATTACATTGTTATTTTATAAATTGTGCATATGAATTTGTTATAAACTTCATGATCTTGTTTTCATTAGATTGAATGTTTGAAATGGTGAAAATGAACCCTTGGTGAGCATGAAGGCTCAAGGGATTGTATGTGATTTAAGGATGAGAAGAAGGAGATGAATGTGTGGGAAGTTGTACAAGAGAAAGGCATTTTCTGCACTCAGCGAGCACAGGCAGAAGCTTGTCCGCTCGAGCGACCAAGCCTCTGTTTGTTCCGAGTGCAGACAGAGAGCTGTCCGTTCGAGCGACCTTATTTTCCGCTCGAGCGAACTGTCTCGCTCGAGCGAAGTGTCAACACCTTACAAGTTCCGCTCGAGCGAACCTGCCAAATTCAGGGAGAAGAATCATTTCATTTGTGTATTTTCTTGAAGGTTGAAAAACTAGACTATGTTAAGGGTTTTAACTTGACACTGTGTAAATGGAACTTCGAAATGCAACCCAACTTCGGGGACACCAATTCTTGTATATTTTGACATTTGGGGTCCCAATTACACAAAGGTCAATTAGTAGCCTTAACACATGCTTGTCAGATTTCGTATTTGAATTCCGTTTTGGTACGATAAGTACCATCGTGTACTCGTTTTGGATTTCAAGTATAAGCTTGTTTTGAAGATTTGTTTCAAGAAAAGGGCTCACTTCCTAAGTGTGTTATGCATAGTAATTATGCCTTTTGTTAGTCGTGTTCGTCGTGTTTTGATAAGTGACTTTCCATTTTTATCTCGTCATGTTTGACCGTGCTTCGCGTGTTTTGTGCATTCATGAATTTAAGTGAAAACCACTAGCTTGGACTGCCCTTTCAGTTTGATCCACTGTCTGGGGGTCCTTAAACATGTGGACTGTCTGCAGACTGGTCGTGTATTTATTACACATCGTGCGTGTCCGGTTCCGCGGCCGGAAATCCCAGTATATGTGGGAATCGTGTCGTGATTATATTATGTATATCGTGCTTGTCGTGCGTGCTTGCTCTTTTCATTATATAAATGATAGAGAAAGGATGGGCTCTTTGTGGATTGTAGCTATTCATGATATTATACGTACTCATGCTAGTTTGTTTTAGTATCCCAACTTTGTTATGTACTCTCGAAAATGTACCTCAGCCATTGTAGTATTTCAAATCAGGGATTTGCTTACATGTTTTCTTAAAACGTTTATGGTTTCATGCTTGCACCTAAATTGATTACCTGCCAAACCATTGTGTTTGACCCTTGTTTGTTGGTGCCCAGGTGCAGGAGACGTTGCCTTTGAGGAGGAGCGTCAGGAGAAGGCTCTTGAGCCACCCCCAGTGAGAGAGTGGCAGCCCGACGATGTCAATTAGACGTCGGGCGGGTTTCTTGAGTTCGTCATTTTGTCTTGGGGTTTCCTTTATTATTTTGAGAAGTGTATTGGCCTCTGTTGGCCTCTTATGGGATGTAACAAAAACTTAACTTACTTTGTGTAGTCACATAACTTGAATTATGTTGGGAATGTCATGTTAGCTTCTTTCTTTTGATACTATGTCTTGTTATTATTGCCATAGCACTTAAAGATTTTATTGGTGCTTATCTCGATGTGATTTGCTACATGCTTCCGTAAACTTGATCGTGTGAGTCAGATTCCGCGTGTCTTTGGGAATCCTCACCGCGGGAACCTGTGGGAAAGTATATCTCCAATGTGCACAACAACGTCGCGGGCCCGGGGTTCTGTTCCGGGGTCGCGACATTTATGCCAATAGCATGAAGATTAAACTATTTCAAATGGATGTGAAGAGTGCCTTTTTAAATGGTGAAATTGAGGAAGATGTGTATGTTACTCAACCTCAAGGCTTCGAGGATCCTCATCACCTGGAATATGTTTTTAAGTTGAAGAATGCTCTCTATGGATTGAAACAAGCCCCAAGAGCCTGGTATGAAAAGCTTACTAGTCACTTACTTGAAAATGAATATGAGTGTGGAAATGTGGACAAGACTCTCTTCATTAAAAAGGTTGATAAAGATATTCTCATTGCTCAGATATATGTTGATGACATTGTTTTTGGATCCACATTTGATCAACTTGTTCAAGGATTTTCTAAATTGATGAGCTCCACTTTTGAAATGAATCTGGTAGGACCCCTACAATTCTTTCTAGGATTACAGTTAGTCAGACTGATCATGGTATCTTTCTTAGTCGATCCAAGTTTGCTCTAGAAATAGTGAAAAAGTTTGGCTTAGGAGAATCTAAGACTAGCTGCAATCCCGTGGGCTCTACTACTAAAATCTCTAGTGATCTTCAGGGTAAGAAAGCTTACCAGAAACTTTATAGGAACATGATAGGAAGCCTTCTCTATCTCACTGCTAGCCGACCTGATATCTCTTTTAGTGTTGGAATATGTGCTAGGTATCAATCTGATCCCCGAGAGTCTCATATTAAAACTGTTAAACGTATCATAAAATATATTAATGGGACTTCTCATTATGGTATCTGGTATCCTCATGACTCAACTCTACAATTAATTGGATATAGTGATGCAGATTGGGCAGGATCAGTAGACGATAGGAAAAGCACTAGTGGCTGCTGCTATTTCATAGGTCACTGTTTAGTAGCCTGGCATAGCAAAAACCAAAATTATGTATCCTTGTCTACTGCAGAAGCTAAATATATTGTTGTAGGTAGCTATTGTGCTCAACTATTGTGGATGAAACAAACTTTGTTAGATTATAAGGTTTCACAACAATGCATGCCTATCATGTGTGACAACTCTAGTGCCATTAGTATTTCTAAAAAACCTGTTCAGCACTCTCGCACTAAGCACATTGACATTCACTATCATTTCTTGCATGATCATGCTGACCAAGGCACTATTGAGTTACTTTTTGTTCCTACAGATACCCAATTAGCTGACTTATTTACTAAACCCCTTGGAAATGATCGGTTCATAAAATTGAGACATCAATTGGGCATTGGCCCTTGCCCTGAATTCTAAATTTTTGTTGGCTAATCACCTGTTTCCACATTCTATTTTTATCATATCTCTTATAAATAGGTGCTACTAACAAGGTTGTATGTTTTATCTTTGATGGGTAGGCTCCTTTGCAATTAGATGTCAAAGGGGGAGAGAAATATCAAATGTTCCTCAAGGTGTTCACCAATTGAGGGGGAGAAGATTTAAGGGTCGCTAATGTTGAGGGGGAGTAGCTTTGCCTAGAGTGTTATATGTGTAGCTTCTAGGTTGGTTGTCTAAGGTCGTCGCTCTCTCAAGGAAAATCCAAAGCTCCAAAATATCCAAATGCTCCCGAATATCCAAAGCTCCTTAAATATCCAAAGCTCCTTAAATACCCAAAGAAGTTGTTGTTCAAGATTCAAAGGAGATTGAGAGAGAGTTCAAGCTGATAAAGTTGCCATCAAATTGCAAAGAGGGAGATTGTTAGAGTTTTTGTTTTGTTGCAATTTGATAGGATGCATTCATTTTCATAGCTTGACCTCTCATTCCTTCATGTTCTTATTCTTAGGATCTTCATGCATATTTCTCTTTTATAATCTTTGTTTTTATCTTATGTTATGCATGGTTTTCAAATCAGTTTTGTATCTTAAGATCATGGAGTTTTGATTTCAGATTTTCAAGCCTCTAAGTGTTTAATCCTTTAAGTTCAAAAATCTTTCAAGCTTTCCAAAGTTTCCTTCTTTAAATCATTATATTGATTTGGAGTTTTCATGACTTTTGAAAATCAGTTTTCATCCTTTTTCAGTCATGATTTCTTGCTTGAGAAATGTGCCCTCGAAAGATGCCTTCTATATTGCAAGTTTCTAAAAAATCAGGATTTCTGGGCAGTCACCAAGTCGACCGGCCACACAGGACCCGGTCGACCAGGCACTCTGCAGGTCAACAGGGATTTTTGAGCTGTAGCCTTTCCAACGGATCTTTTTATAACCGTTGTGTGTACCCGGTCGACCCGGTCCTGTACCAGGTCGACCGGGCACTAGCCGTTGGGAACTTTTTCTTCATAAAAAGTGGCTTTTTGTTTAGAGAAAGTTGCTGAACTTTCAATGACTTTTGAGGCCAAGGTCGACTTACAACTTTTCTAGAGCATCTTTGAAGGGATTATGAAGCCATTCCATTGATTCAACCTTTGATCTCCTAAATGGGTGTGCTTTCTTTTATCCTAAGTCCTTTAAAATCATGCATTGTTTCCTTACCTTTGATTTTCTTCAATGCATGATTAAATAGATGTTTTTCTATTGAAGTGTTGTCTTTCATAACATGCTTAGAACTTTAAAAATCTCATAGCATTATGAATCCAACATATAGTTTTTGTTTCACATGAAATTGTTTTCTTATTTCAAAACTAACTTGTTAGACTTAAGTTTATCTTCTTTAAAAACAAGTTAGTTCACTTTATTAAATTCATGTGTTAGACAAACAACTATTTCTCAAACATATAATTATCATCTTTGCATCATTCAAAGTTTCATCTTCTTAAAAAAAAGAAGAGAAAGAGTAATTTCTAGTAAATGCATTATTCATAGACTTTGTCATTCATATGCATGCTTCTAGAAGTTGAGATTTCATTGTCTACTTAGCCTATTTAGAGGCACTCATTTGCACTTACATTGTTCTCTTAATTCATGCATTCATAGGCATTTTTTTTAAGAGAAAATCTTCTTGATTGTAAAGGTTGGTGCTTAGCCTTGAAAAGCATGCATAGTGTTGTAAAGGTTTATGCTTAGCCTTTGAAAAGCATAGTGATGTATTTGTAAGGTTGAAGGTGAACCTAAACCTTAGTTGAGTTAGTGAAAATCCGGTAGGGACACCGGGAGTGGATGTAGGCATGTTGGCCGAACCACTATAAATGCTTGTGTTATGGTAATTGTTTTTATGCTTACTTTTCATGGATGATGCTCTCTTGATTGATTCTATTATTCTTCTTCAAAGCATACGAGACTTAAAAACAAAGAGAATTAAAATTGGTCTAGGTATTTAAGCTCACCCTATTCGCCCCCCCCCCCCCTCTAGGATTCGGTCTTGGTCTTTCAGAGAGCAGTCCTTAAATCGAGAAAGTATTTCATAAGGTGTTTCTCATGGTCCTTCAATACATCCAATGTACCAGCACTATGATCCAGAATCTTACATTCTGGTGATCAAGACAAATCACACTATCTCATAGTGATCAAAGTGTTGCAACCATGTCAGATGAGATACTCAGTCTCATCACTGGTTGTGAAGATATTTTTAAGTACAAGATTTGTGACACATGTCTCCCATATGTGGATCTCATCCATATACATATATCACATCCAATATGTTAGTTTATGGTCTCAATACCAAGGGTATATGATGTAATAAATTGATTAATTTCTTTATTTATCAATACAATTCATGATTTTCATTTCATGAGATGAATGGTGTTTTATATACTTGCACATAACTAATACAAATGACATTATGGTTCATGAGATGAACCGGAGTCCACAAGTATACTAGATGTAATACATGTGTATGGATGAGATCCACATACAGGAGATATGTATTACATATCTTATACTTAAATTATCTTCACAACCAGTGATGAGATTGGACATCTCATCTGACAAGGTTGTACCATTCTGATCACTATGAGATAGTGCGATTTATCTCGATCATCAGAATGTAAGATTCTGGATCATGATGCTGGTACATTGGATGTATTGAAGGACCATGAGAAGCACCTTATATACACTGTCTTTATTTTAAGGTCTGCTCTCATAATTCCCTAGCAATAGGCTCATAATCCTGAGACATTAATGAACTCAAGTTTCTATCTATTCATTTGCTTTGAGTCACCAATGAGTGAGGCCAATTGTAGGTCAACACCTCGGTGATTTGGGTACTTGATAGTAGAGCTGTGGGAACATTCAACGGTCAAGATGGAATCTATCTTTAATATCCCCTTGTGCCAATTAATGGATTTATCATTGGTAAGTGCGCACCCATTCCGATTAAGAGTTAATTGGATCGGTACCAAATGATCATTATAATTAATTGGGGCTCAAGGATAATAAGATATTGATCTAATTTGGTGGACAGGTCCATTTGATCCATGGATATAGATGGAGGGGCCTACTTGTGGTACTGTGGAAGTTTAGGGTCTTCATTGTAATTTATTCCTAAGACTGGAGTGTAATTGCATTTATATAGTGGAGTTATTTGCAATTAACTGTGGGCCCGGATTGCACATGAGATGTGGGGTCGCGTGTCCCAGTTGGAGCCAGCTTTCTAAGGAATCCCTAGTGGTCCCCACGCTAGCCCAATTTATTAGAAAGATACTAATTCTACTTGAACTCTAAAAGGAAGGTTACTATTTCTATTTGAAGTGAAACTTCTAATAGTGGTAATGGTAAGCTACTAATTATTAATGGAAGTAGGACTTCTATTTTAATTAGAAAGGAGAAAGCTACTAATTGTTGTAGAAGTAAGACTTCTATGGCAACAATTAAGGGAGATGTTTACTAATTTGTAATGGGAGTTAAACTTCTATTTCAAATAGGAAAAGAGGAGTTATGGAGGGCTATAAATAGAGGAATAATCCTCTCAAATTCGTGCATAACACATAGAGCACTTTCAGCCCCTTTGTGCAAGAGTTGCACAAGTCCTCTTCCTCTCAAAGTTTCCTTCTCTTTCACCTTTAGTTCCCTAGAGTTAATATTAGGGTTTTCTCTTGAGGATTCCACCATCTTCTTGAGAAAAAGAGATCTAATACAGGACATAGCGTGGAAGATCAAAAGGAGTTGAAGATTCTGAATTAGATTGTGAAGTTGTTCATCATCAAAGTAAAGAACTCAAATCCTCCATTAGAGCACAACAAAGCTCCAAAGGTATATCTACATCCTTGCATGTTGTGGATTTCGTGGTAGCATGTTTATGTGTTGTTTTCTATTTTATAGATAGTATATGTTGCTGTACATGGCTATGAGATTGAGGGAATTGCTTCCTGGATTGGGTTTGTTGCATTCTAGACAATTAATCCCTGCATCAAGTCGGTCAAAAGTTTTTGAAACCTGTCTGGAAGGCCCAGCTATATTCCAACAATTGGTATCAGAGCTTAACCTCATCTCTAATCATGTTAGACCAGCAAGCTTGCTCTGATCTTTGCATGAGATGTGATGAAGATGAAGCAAGGGCTATGTAAGGATCAATTTTAATGGATTTGCTTGGTTTGATAGTAAATTCTTGTTTGGATAGTCACAAAAGGGTTTAATAATGATGGAAGGATGGTAGGAAGCCATTGGAACACTTTGGAAGTGATTTGGGGAAGAATGGACACGAAACAGAAAACACCCAAGTTACAGAAATTCGTCAGTTCGGTCGACCTAGCCCCGTGCTTGGTCGACCGGCCGACTTGCAGGCCGGTCGACCGGGCCTTCTGTGAAGAATGCTGCAAAAACTGATTTTTCAAGTTTCGGGTCTACTTTTACTTCCTATTTTTCCAGCATTATTTGGCAGCCTATTTTTGTGATTTGTATGGTTGTATGAGATACTAACTTGCAGATGATAATATCCTCTCCATATGGCCCACAAGTCTTTTGCTTTCTATTTATGGTTATTGGTTTATTAAGGCTAAATGTAAAGGGCATCATGGTTTCCTTGGTTTCCCATGAAAGGGCAAGGCATGATGAATTTCCCTATAGCCCTTTTATTTCCATGTTTAGATTACCATGTAAGTCTCATAATTGAGGCATAGGAATTTATGTAATTTTTTCTTAAATTTGTAAATTCTGGCGATGTCTGAGACGAAGATGGAAACCGATGTTAGACTCCTAATCAAAGAGTTTGAAGATTACCAAGAAAGTTCTGGAGTTTCCCAAAGAGTTTGAGGAATTCCAAAGTTTTGGAAAGTCTAGAAGTCCAAGAAGTCTATTCCGCTTGGGCCATGTGGAGGAGAGGACTAGTTTCTATTTTTGCAATTTCTATTTATGGATGCATGCTTAAATTAGAATTTTTTCAGATCTGATCCAAACGTAGCAAGTTACTAAAAATTGGTCAAATCAAATTAATTTTTGGAAAGAGTTCTAATTAGTGTAGGTGACCCATGAGATGGACACATTGGTAACACTAATTTAGAAACTAGACTTTCCTTAAAATAACTTGACTTGGAACCAATCTTAGATCATATCATGAGATGATTTGATGTTCATATGTATACATGTGGGCCCTAATACCTTACAAAGAAATCCTCAATTCTAAAATATTAAGTGGGAACGGGGCATTTATATTTAGAAATCCCCATGGTTTTCCACCATAGGTCCATTGTAAGGAAAGTATTAGCCTCGCGCCATCTCGAGTATGGCCGTTCCCCACGGAGGGCTTTTACTTGTCTGGTTACTAGATATGGATCTCCTATGGATAGTGTTGGTGAGACGGGGGCGGGACCCACTCCCCAAGGAGGAGCTGCTAGCAACGGTTGTCATGCAATGCTAGTTGGTGGGTCACACTTAACTAAAATAATGATGTAGTATCCCCAAGGATTTGCCTCATTATTTTAGAAACCAAAGTTAATCGGGAGTCATTGATCATTTGGTATGAGATACCTAGATAATAATGAATGAAGGGGATCATGGAAAGTTAGTCATAATCCTAATTTTGACCAACTTTGATCCGCACCAATCTAGGTGGTATTCGCACTCCCCAAGGAGGCATACCCCGGGGATTGGGATTCCGATGTATTCTGAATTTAATGGTTATGAGGATTCCATATAAATTTGGTAGAATAATAAACCCTAATGTCATTTAAAATTCATTAATTGAATGTATGGTTATGTGCTATAGTATTTTCTACATGAATTCAAACACTTTCAATCCACTTGCGACCATCCTCAACCAAAATAAATTAGTGGGATCCAACTATGTAGACTGGAAACGGAACCTGGATATTGTCCTGACAACTTCAGGATATAAATATGTCCTTACCAAACCCCCCCCTTGATGAGCCATTGCCAGAAGCATCACAGGAAGAAAAGGAACTTTACACCAAGTGGGCCAAAGACGATGAGATGGCCAGATGTTACATACAGGCATCTATGTCTAGTGTTTTACAACACCAACATCAATCCTTTAAGACTGCATATGATATTATATCAAACTTAAAGGAGATGTTTGCGGAACAGGGTAGGCCTGCTAGACAGGCTGCTATGAGGGTGTTTATAAGCACCAAGATGGCTGAAGGCACACCAGTACAGGACCATATGTTGAAAATGATAGACTCATTGAATGAGTTAGATGTATTGGGGTCTGCGATTGATGCAGAATCACAAATTGACATAATCCTTAAGTCACTACCAGAGTCATTCAATAATTTCAAGGTCAATTACAACATGAATAAAATGAATCTGACTCTGGCTGAGTTGTCTAGCCAGCTGGTGGTGACTGAAGGCATTATGAAGAAAAAGTCAACTGCCCTGATGACAGAAAAGTCATTTGCCAAGTCCAAACCGAAAGGCAAAGGGCGGAAAGGCAAGAAGAAATCAGTTCCGAAGGGTCCTAAGGTGGAGAATGGTCCTAATGGTGTTATTGGCAAGGCTAAGGGAGCAGGGACAAAAGGAAAGTGTTTCCATTGTGGTATGACAGGACATTGGAAGAGGAATTGTCCAGAATATCTGTCTAAAAAGAAGACCTCAGGTATGATTGAGTCACTTGTTACTAAAGTTAGTTTTGCAACTGGTACTTCAGAATCTTGGTGTGTGGACTCCGGGGCAACTAATCACATATGCAATTCGTTGCAGGGGTTCAGGGAAACCAGGAAACTCAGTGACGGCGAAATCATTGTCAACCTAGGATCTGATGCTAAGGCGGATGCAATCTCAGTAGGAGTTATTACTTTATGTTTTCAAGATAATAAGTTGGTTTTGTCAGACACTCTATATGTACCGTCTTTAAGGCGGAATTTAATTTTAGTTTCTAGTTTTGTGAATAAAAGTTATTCTATTACTTTTGGTACTGAAATTGTCATAAAGAGAAACGGTACTTTTATATGTTCTGGTAAGGTAACCAATGGGCTTTATCTATTAACTCCTATAATGTATGAGATACATGATACCGAAATAATTAATAGACTATCATTGAAGAGAAAGTCACCTTCATCTAATCCAACAAAACTTTGGCACTTGAGGCTAGGTCATATAAACCTAAATAGGATTGACAGGCTAGTGAAAGATGGTATCTTGCCTTCATTGGTTGTAGAACCAATGCTTGTCTGTGAGTCCTGTCTGGAAGGCAAAATGACCAAAAGACCCTTTTCATCCAAGGGCAATAAGGCCAAAGATTTATTGGAATTAATACATACTGATGTGTGTGGGCCCATTAATGTAAGAGCCAGAGGAGGATATGAGTACTTCATCATTTTCACAGATGATTACTCAAGATATGGATACATATACCTTATGCACCGCAAGTCCGAGGCTTTTGAAAAGTTCAAAGAGTTTCGAGCGGAAGCGGAAAAGCAATTAGGTAAAAGTATCAAGACTCTTCGATCAGATCGAGGAGGAGAATATCTGTCTGGAGATTTTATGGCACACTTATCAGAAAATGGGATTTTATCCCAGTTGTCTGCTCCTGGTATGCCTCAACAGAATGGAGTAGCGGAAAGAAGGAACCAAACTCTTTTAGATATGATTAGATCTATGTTGAGTTTCGCAGGATTACCTATATCCTTTTGGGGACATGCCTTGGAAACTGCGATGTACATACTAAACCTCGTACCATCTAAGTCTGTACCTAAGACTCCCCGGGAGTTATGGTCTGGGCGAAAGCCTAGTCTACAACATTTACACATTTGGGGTTGTACGGCACATGTGCTGAAGGTAAAAACGGATAAGTTGGAAACGAAGTCGGAAGTATGCACATTTATAGGATATCCCAAAGGAACTAAAGGTTGGTCATTCTATAATCCCAGAGAGCAGAAAGTGCTGGTAAGCACCAATGCGGTTTTTCTGGAGGAAGATTATATGATGGACCGGAAATCTTTAGAAAAGGTGATCTTGGAAGAGATTGAAGAACAATCAATTCCAAATCCAAATATGACCGAACTTGAGGAAGAACCACCCCTACCAGACCCAGTAGTTACACCAGTGCCTCGTCGTAGTGGGAGAATAATCAGGCCCCCTGATAGGTTCTCGTTCTTGGGAGAGTCTTACGAGGCAATCCCGGAAGAACCGGAACAGGATCCCTGTAACTATGATGAAGCAATTAATGACATAGATTTGGGACATTGGCAAGATGCTATGAAAGCTGAGATGGAGTCTATGTACTCTAATCAGGTTTGGACACTTGTGGACTTACCTGCCAATATCAAACCTATTGGGTGCAAGTGGGTCTACAAGAGAAAAAGAGGACCAGATGGAAGAGTTGAGACTTTTAAGGCTAGGCTTGTTGCGAAAGGGTATACTCAGAAAGAGGGTATCGATTATGAGGAAACCTTCTCGCCGATAGCCATGCTCAAGTCCATCCGGATACTCTTATCCATAGCGGCTCATCTCGATTACGAGATTTGGCAAATGGATGTCAAGACAACGTTTCTAAATGGCCATCTTGAGGAAGACATCTATATGATGCAGCCAAACGGTTTTATAGCAAGTAACCAAAAGCAAAGAGTTTGCAAGCTGCAGAAATCCATTTATGGACTAAAGCAGGCATCCCGAAGCTGGAACATCCGTTTTGACCGGGCAATCAAATCATTTGGTTTTAGTCAAAATCCAGATGAGTCATGTGTGTACATGAAAAATGAAGGTGATAGGGTAGTTTTTCTGATTTTATATGTCGATGACATCTTACTCCTTGGGAAAGATATAAGAATGTTGTCACCGGTGAAAGTTTGGTTAGCAAAGACTTTTGATATGAAGGACTTGGGAGAAGCTAGTTACATCCTAGGGATCAAACTCCACCGAGATCGGAAAAATAGGATGATTGGCTTATCTCAAGCTGCATACATAGATAAGGTATTGGTACGGTTTGCTATGCAGGACTCCAAGAAGGGTATCACACCTTTCAGGCATGGAGTGCACCTTTCCAAGGATCAGGGTCCCAAGACCCCAGAGGAAAAGGAGCAAATGAGAGCAATTCCATACGCTTCGACTATTGGTAGCCTCATGTATGCTATGCTATGTACTAGACCGGATATCTGTCATGCAGTGGGCTTAGTCAGCAGATATCAGTCTAACCCAGGTCCTGACCATTGGACTGCTATAAAATGTATCCTTAAGTACTTGAGAAAGACTAGAGATTACATGTTGATTTACGGCAGTGATGAGCTGATTCCAGTCGGATATACAGATTCTGACTTCATGTCAGATAAGGATTCCAGGAAATCTACCTCTAGTTATGTGTTTATGCTTGGCGGAGGAGCTATCAGCTGGAGGAGTATTAAACAGGAATGTACCGCTGATTCCACTTCTGAGGCTGAATATGTAGCGGCTTGTGAAGCAGCTAAGGAAGCAGTATGGCTCAAAAGATTCCTTTTGGAACTTGGAGTGGTACCTTTGGCACGACAGCCGCTCACAGTTTACTGTGACAGCAGCGGGGCAGTCGCTCAGTCCAAGGAACCAAGGAGCCAAAAAAGCCAAAAGCACTTACAGAGGAAGTATCATTTGGTCAAAGAGATTGTGCAGAGAGGTGATATTGCAATTACCAAGATAGCCTCTACAGACAATCTGGCAGATCCATTTACTAAGCCTTTGACCACCAAGGTTTTTGAGCAGCACATAGACGGGATGGGCATGAGATGTAATCCTGATTGGCATTGAGCCCAAGTGGGAGATTGTTAGTTTATGGTCTTAATACCAAGGGTATATGATGTAATAAATTGATTAATTTCTTTATTTATCAAAACAATTCATGCTTTTCCTTTCATGAGATGAATGGTGTTTTATATACTTGCACATAACTAATACAAATGACATACGATAAGTATACTAGATGTAATACATGTGTATGGATGAGATCCACATACAGGAGATATGTATTACATATCTTATACTTAAATTATCTTCACAACCAGTGATGAGATTGGACATCTCATCTGACAAGGTTGCAGCATTTTGATCACTATGAGATAGTGTGATTTATCTCGATCATCAGAATGTAAGATTCTGGATCATGATGCTGGTACATATGATGTATTGAAGGACCATGAGAAGCACCTTATATACACTGTCTTTATTTTAAGGTCTGCTCTCATAATTCCCTAGCAATAGGCTCATAATCCTGAGACATTAATGAACTCAAGTTTCTATCTATTCATTTCCTTTGAGTCACCAATGAGTGAGGCCAATTGTAGGTCAACACCTCGGTGATTTGGGTACTTGATAGTAGAGCTGTGGGAACATTCAACGGTCAAGATGGAATCTATCTTTAATATCCCCTTGTGCCAATTAATGGATTTATCATTGGTAAGTGCGCACCCATTCCGATTAAGAGTTAATTGGATCGGTACCAAATGATCATTATAATTAATTGGGGCTCAAGGATAATAAGATATGGATCTAATTTGGTGGACAGGTCCATTTGATCCATGGATATAGATGGAGGGGCCTACTTGTGGTACTGTGGAAGTTTAGGGTCTTCATTGTAATTTATTCCTAAGACTGGAGTGTAATTGCATTTATATAGTGGAGTTATTTGCAATTAACTGTGGGCCCGGATTGCACATGAGATGTGGGGTCGCGTGTCCCAGTTGGAGCCAGCTTTCTAAGGAATCCCTAGTGGTCCCCACGCTAGCCCAATTTATTAGAAAGATACTAATTCTACTTGAACTCTAAAAGGAAGGTTACTATTTCTATTTGAAGTGAAACTTCTAATAGTGGTAATGGTAAGCTACTAATTATTAATGGAAGTAGGACTTCTATTTTAATTAGAAAGGAGAAAGCTACTAATTGTTGTAGAAGTAAGACTTCTATGGCAACAATTAAGGGAGATGTTTACTAATTTGTAATGGGAGTTAAACTTCTATTTCAAATAGGAAAAGAGGAGTTATGGAGGGCTATAAATAGAGGAATAATCCTCTCAAATTCGTGCATAACACATAGAGCACTTTCAGCCCCTTTGTGCAAGAGTTGCACAAGTCCTCTTCCTCTCAAAGTTTCCTTCTCTTTCACCTTTAGTTCCCTAGAGTTAATATTAGGGTTTTCTCTTGAGGATTCCACCATCTTCTTGAGAAAAAGAGATCTAATACAGGACATAGCGTGGAAGATCAAAAGGAGTTGAAGATTCTGAATTGGATTGTGAAGTTGTTCATCATCAAAGTAAAGAACTCAAATCCTCCATTAGAGCACAACAAAGCTCCAAAGGTATATCTACATCCTTGCATGTTGTGGATTTCGTGGTAGCATGTTTATGTGCTGTTTTCTATTTTATAGATAGTATATGTTGCTGTACATGGCTATGTGATTGAGGGAATTGCATCCTGGATTGGGTTTGTTGCATTTTAGACAATTGATCCCTGCATCAAGTGGGTCAAAAGTTTTTGAAACCTGTCTGGAAGGCCCACCTATATTCCAACACAATATACTAATGGGACCCGGTTCATCTCATGAACCATTATGTCATATGTATTGGTCATGTGCATTAAGTAATAAATCACCATTCATCTCATGAAAGGAAACCATGATTATATTGATAAATAAAGAAATTAATCAATTAATTACATCAACTGATGGATTGAGACCATACAATCTAACACTTTCTCGTTACTGGAACCGTGTTCAAACAATACAGCTGAGTACCAAGCCCTGATTGTGGGATTGGAACTCACCCTCGAATCTAGCATCACCGTGCTGGAAGCCTTTGGGGACTCTCAACTGATCGTCAACCAGATGAATCAAAAATTTGAAGTCAGGAAGCCTAATCCGTTGCCTTACTACAACAAGGCACAATCACTTCGACAAAAGTTTGACATTTGTCACATCGCCCACATCCTCAAATGTGAAAACATCCATGCAGATGCCCTAGCTAGACTTGCTGCGTCTATGGCAATCCAAGAAAGGGAAAACTTACACATCATAGTGTGTCAAAAAAGGATTCTCCCTCCTCTTAACACAGACCAAGCAGTTGCTGAATGCCACCAAGTGGTTGGAAGTTGGATATCCATCCTTAAACCTCCGATCGGCAACTGGAGGGATCCGTTCATTGATTACATTATGTTCGAAATCCTACCTGAAGATCCAAAAGAACAGGCAAGCATTCAAAGACGTACCCCAAACTTTCATTTGGATATTCCTTCAAAAATGCTTTACAGAAAATCCTTCAACGGAGTACTTCTACGCTGCTTATCACAATAAGAGGCCGAGGAAACTCTCAAAGAAGTTCACGCTGGTCTTTGTGGAGTTTATCAGGCTGGTCCTAAGCTGTACGATTAGATAAAAAGTTAGGTTATTGTTGGCCTACCATGGTAGCTGACGCAATGCAATTTGCTAAACGCTGCCAACAATGCCAAATTCATGGAGATTATGTCCACATGCCTCCAGAATAGCTACATCCTACAGCGATCTCATGGCCTATCGAAGCCTAGGGTATGGACATCATAGGTCCTATCTCTCCCCCATCAAGCAAAGGTCATCGCTTCATCTTTGCCGCTAAGGATTATTTTTCCAAGTGATCAGAAGCATTTGCGCTCAACGAAATGAAGACCTCATCAGTCCTTCAATTCTTACGCACCAACATTATTTGTCGCTTCAGCATACCTAAAAGATTCGTCCATGATAACGGACCACAATTCCGGGATCACAGATTCTATAGGTTCTGTGAAAAGTACAAAATCCAAAGTTGTCCTTCGACTCCATATAATCCGGCAACAAACGGATTAGCAAAAGCCTTCAACAAGGCACTCTGCAAAATTCTCAAGAAAATGGTCTCTAGTTAGAAAAGAGACTGGGGCAACAAACTACCAGAAGCTTTATAGGCCTATCGAACCACCGTTCGAGGATCAACCCATAGCACACCATTCTCTTTGGTCATGGATGAGAAGTTGTTGTCCCTTTCGAAGTACAAATTCCTTCCTTAAGGGTATCTCTACAAAATGACATGACGCAAGAAAGCAATATCAAATTGAGACTCTAAGAGCTGGATAATCTCAATGAGAGAGGCTGGCAGCTCTACAAAGAATTGAGATGTCCAAGCATGCATGGCAAGATCTTTCAACAAGAAGGTCAAGCAACGCGACTTGGTCCTTGCAGTAAAAAGACCCATAGTCTTTGCCCACAAATCCAAAGGCAAATTCAAACCAAAATGGGAGGGACAGATGTATGCTTAGGTCATCGACAAAGTCTTCTCCAACGGCGCATACACTCTTCTAAACATGGAAGGTGACAGATGTATGCTGCCCATCAACGACAAGTTCTTGAAGCGGTACTACCCTTGAAGACTTCCCCCAACAGGTCAGAGCGATGCCTAGATGGCCAAAGCCTATTGCTAGGTACTTGCTCACCAAACCCATCCCTTTTAGAATTTTCATCCTTATGTTAAAATTTCTAAAAAAAAAAAAAAAACTCTCAAAACAATGCTTACTTTCATCGTTTCATTGTTAAAAAAAACATCAAATCCAAAAATCCAAGTTTAGAAGGCTCTTCCCGGACTTGACCAAAATTTTCGATCCTTGAACCCAAAATTCATGGTTTGAAACAAAAATCAGGACTCAGGAATTTCCACCCTAGTCCGCCCCATCTTTTACAACAAAAAATGGTTTTGAGTCAAAATTTACAACCCTCTTGTCTTTAATCAAAAATTGTTTTTTAGAAACTGCGAGGAAGCGACGCTCGGTCAATACTCACAAAACCAAAAAATCGGAAGGATGCAAACCCCATTCAATACTTCCAAAATCTCAAAATCGCAAGGAAGCGACACCTTGTTGATACTTGCAAAATTTCAAAAAATCGTAGAGACACAACATTCCAGTTGATATCCACAACCCAAATTTTCAAATAAAAAATACCCTCAAATTTCAAGAAATCGTGGGGAAGCGACATTCAGTCGATACCCGCAAAACCAAAAAATCTTAAAAAGTGAAGAAGCTACATTCCATCAATACTGGCAAATCAGATGAGTAAGGATACGGCATTCCATCGATGCTTGCAAGACCATCTAGCAAGGAAGCGACACTTAGTCGATACTTCCACCCAAATTCGCGAGGAGGCGACATTCCATCGATACTCGCAACCGAATGAGCAAGGAGGCGACATTCCATCGATACTTGCAAGACCATTCAACAGGGAGGCGACTTTAAGTCTATACTTGCATTTTTGAAAACCAAAACTTGGCTTTTAAGCCAAAAACAAAAATTTTCTTTCACGCCAAAAAACAAAACCTGCCTTTTACACCAAAAACAAAAATCTTGGCTTTTACGCCAAAAAAAACCCAGCTTTTACGCCAAAAATTTAAAAATTTGGCTTTCACACCAACAAAACAAAACTTGGTTTTCATAAAAAAAATCTGGCTTCTACCCCAACAAACAAATTTCGGCTTCCATGCCAATAAAAAGTTTCGGCTCCCATGTCAAAAAAAAGTTTTGGCTCCCATGCCAAAAACAAATTTCGGCTCCCATGCCAAAAACAAATTTCGGCCTCTATGCCACAAACAAATTTCGGCCTCCATGCCATAAAAAAATTTCAACCCCAATGCCATAAACAAATTTCGGCTTCCATGCCTAAAACAAAGTTCAGCTTTTACGCCACAAAATTCGGCTCTCATCCCATAAATCCAAATTTTGGCTTTTACGCCACAAAATTCGGCTTCTACGCCACAAAATTTCGGCTCTCGTGCCTTAAACCCAAATTTTGGCTTTTACGCCACAAAATTCGACTTTCATGCCATCTCAAAAAACTTAGCTTTCAAGGCATCAAAAAACCAGCCTTTTTTGCCACAAAATCTGGATTTCATGCCGAAACAATCCTTTGATAAAAGATTTTCACAAAATGACAACCTTTTGGTCAAGTTTGCAAACAAACATTCCCATTCAGCTCTTGCTTAAATTTGTTTTCATCAAAAAATAATTCAAGTGAAAAGAGGGAATACAAAAAATATTTAGTACAAAAATTGTTTATACATGGAGGTACAAAAAAAAGAGAAGAAAAGGAGTTTGTTACAACTCAGGAGCTCTGTCTAACATGGTCTTCAACCAAAGATTCAACTCCTCGAGCAAACTCGTGGCCTTAGCCTCCAAAGCTTCCATGCCACACTTCTTCAAAATCTTTCCATAAAATGTGGTAGAACGCCTCAACCCATCTTCAACATGAGGAAGCTCTTCCAAAAGCATTTGCCATTGCTCCTGTTCCTGAGTCTTCCTCCAACGATTGTTGTTAGCCTCTTCGACCTGGCAAATAAGAGTCCATTCTTTAACACGAGCTTCCACAATAGTTGTCCATTTGGCAGCAGCTTGTTCTTCCAGTAGCTCAAGACGCTGTCTGGCCTCAAGAAACTCCCTATCAAGATAGTGGAGGTCATGTGTCAGCTCAATGATAGCCAACTCGGTGACGTTCCTTTCCCGAACAAACTTCTTCTGAGTCCGTAAGATCTCATCCATTTCAAATTTGACCTCACCGGAAGGCTTCAAAAACATCTCCCTGAAGAAGTCACCAATTGGAAAGCTCTCGGTCTCAGACCACTTGTTGCACAGTGCGATGATATCATCAACAAATGCCCTGGCACCAGTGACATCTAGACCAACCTTTTCACTCTCGGCAAGAATGTCCTGCACATGCTTGATCATGCTGAAGCCAGCTTCCAAGTGACCTGAAGAGAGAGACTTGACCCTTGAGCTCAAAATGCTCTTCAACACCTCTCTCTGCATATTGAAGAAATGGCTTTGATGAAGGCTCACCCCGCTCCGTCAGCCGACTACCCATGTCATGCCCCGTTGGAGGAGTAATCAATAAACTCCTTCCAATTGAAGAAGCTGGCGAAGAAGTCTCTTCATGAGATTTCACCCCTGCCGCGTTGAAACTAGTAGAAAAAGCCTCTACTTCTAGAACGGCTGCAGGTATCTCCTGTTCCGGCCCTGAGGAAGACGGAGGAACTTCTCCTGCTGCTTCACAATCTGCCAATGAAAAACAAAAAAAAAGAAGGGAATGAATATGATCTTGTCAAAAATCAATATCAAGATTATTACTACAAATTACCTTCTTCGACGACCAACGGAATACATTCTGCCTCCATGAGCTCATGCGAAGCATCGTCAAAGGTTGCATCTATGGATGGCTCGAAGTCGTCAAAATCCTCTGGTAAGTCAGCTAATAAGAAAACAAAGCAACATGTTAGCAAATGACAGCACAGACAAAAAAGGAGGAAAAGCAAAAGAAATCATACCAAGTGAAGGATTTGGATCCATTCCAGAATCCCTTGGTTCTTCCTCAGATGCCTCAATTGGATCCGTTATTTCCTCATCGGCCAGAACCTCTGACATCACCAAATCATCATCTTCTGCTAAAAGAAAGAAAGCAGTGGATCAAAACAAAAAATTTCTCATAAATGAAAAGAAGCCGCAAAAGAAAGAAAGAGGATCATACCATCACCAGTAATCTCCTCTTCTCGGCTCCTCTTTTCTGGAGGCTCATTAGCATCACCTAATACTTCCTCAGCAATGGTAAGAGAGTCTTCGTGTCGTCTCTTATTACGATGTTGTTCTCTCTTCCTCTTGCTTTTGTGGGTCGATCTTCTTAAAGAACCCGCCCCGCTATCAAAGTCAGGACTTTCACTTAACTCCTCACCAGATAGTCTGCTTTTCCCAGTAGACTCCGTGGAAGCCTTTTGCCTCTCCGCTTACATCCAAGCATTGATTTTCGCCTCCTCCGCTAACTATTTCAAGGCCTCACCAGGTATTTCTTGTACAACTCCTGATCTGATGATTTCCTGATAACCGAGAAAGCCTATCTTAAGCTTCTCTCCAAAAAGGAAAGCCAAAACTTCCTCTCGTCGAACGCCATCTGATTTGCCAAGACCTTTCCCAGAAGACTACTTTATATCAAGCTCCTTCTTGGAAAGCCCCCGTATACTAAAAAGCTCTCCACGAACCACTTCGTGAAGCCAGTAGTCCGGAAAGTAGGAAACTCGGGATGGGAAATCATGGCGGTAGTGTCCTCCGCACTGTAAAAGGCCCATGCATTCCTCCCATCCTGCAAACCTCCAAAATGCTTCACCATGCTTGAAGGCGCTCCAACAACACCTTGAGAGAAGCCCAACTGCAACGCAAAATGTGAGGGGACGTATGGCTGGAGGTCGACAAAAAGATGTCTACGGTACACCACTGTACCAACTCGTATGTTAAAAAGACACCTCTTTTCTGCGTTGGTCAAATAATAGTGCCTTCCAGACCCTGTCCTGATGGAATCACGGGAGACGCCAAAATCAAAAGCCTTGGAGAAAGCTTCACTAAAGACTGTCCAATGTCGACATCCCTGAACCATAGAGTTCTCAAATGGGCAGACAAAAGAGATTCGGAAACAACTACTCCTCTAGCCAAGCGAATCATGAATGGATCATCGTCCTGTGCAACACCCAACTGATGGAAGCTAGGGTGGTGGTATAATACCATGAATAAAATATATGGGCTAAAAATACCATGTTCATAGGGCGCCCAAGCCGAACCAGGAAAGCAGCAGCCTGTAGTTCGGTGCACAGATAGGAGTAAAAAGAAAGCCGTTCTCCTAATGCCTTCTGACAAGCCGGAAAAATACAATGTGGCCTGATGTGCGTACCATCTCCTCCAGCTAAAATGTAAGACCCCGACTCGAGTGAACTCGATTAGTACTAATTAAGTTGTGTGTTAGTCTTAAGCTTGATTAGTGATTTTGGCTAAGTTGGGTTTGGAATAGCTTCTGAAATAGTTTTGGGGGATTTTGATTGTCTTGTGATTAGTGGGACCCTTTGGGGGTTCCTTTTTTATGACCTTGCATGTGTTTGGGGATTTATCGGAGATTTTTACATTCATGGTTTTAATCTCGTTTTATTTGTATTGTTAATCCCAACAACTTTCATGTTGATCCCGTCCCCATTTGAGATCCCGAAACCCGATTTCATAGCCTTAAGGGCAAAACAGTCATTGTGCACTAAATCTATACCCAAAACTTGATATTCTCGAAACCCGCGAAACATATACTTTTTGGAAACTAGATATTTCGACGATCACTTTTCTCTTCTTCGTCGAATTCATTAGAAGCCCCGAAAGCCATGTTTTCAGCCCAATTAGATTATTAGTAGTGGAGCCCACTCCCCACTTGTTTATAAGGAAGCCCTCCCCCTTTCAGTTCCCTTTTTCCAGCACAAGAGTGAGAACCTAGGGTTTCCATTGCCTTCCTTCTTGCTCTTGCCTTCCATCACCAAATCCACCACCAACCTTGCACAAATTGAGAGGTGGAGATCATCATCTTCTTCTTCATCACTATAGCTCTCTATTGATACCATTGCCAGAGAAAACCCTCCATTCCAAGACTTTCTTTGACCTCACTTTGCCTTTTTAAGAACCCTCATGTAAGTAAGCATTCCCTTCTTCTAGATTTGTGTTCCTCTAGCCCTGGAGAAGCTTCACCTTCATTATTGTAAGGTTCCCTTTTTCTATTTCATTGTTTGACCATTTTAGGGTTTTATTTTGGGATTTTGTTCATAGCTTGGATTCTTTGCTTGGAGAGTAGTAAAGCTTGATCTCATTGACTAGAAGACCCAAGGCAAGTGGATGATTTGATTTTTATAAGCTTTCAATGGTTTTGGTATTTCCACGCATGCCTATGTATTGCCTATTTATTGCTTTTTTTTTAAATAAATGTCCATGGTAGTATTAATGGTGCATTTATGGTCATAAAGATGTGTTGGTTCATAGCATTTAATTTCCTCTTGTTTTGTCACATATGCACTCTTATGTGAAATGGTTTCCTTCTTTCTTTCCTTGTATTGAATGTGATGATGATGGAGGAGAATGGGATGGATGTTGTGAGAGATTTGAGGTTGTTTGAATGGAGTTTTAGACTCCACATTTTATGTATAAAAGTGGCTAGAAAGGGGTTGTAGAAGGAAGAGTTAGAGAGGAGCTGAACTGCCCCGGAATCAGTTTCTGGACAGTTTGCTCGAGCGAACATGACACTTCGCTCGAGCGAAGTGTCCAGAAAAAGGGTTCGGAGCATTCCAGTAGCTTGGTCGCTCGAGCGGACATCCCAGAACTTGTTCCAGAGAGTCGTTAGTTCGAGCGCACTTAATAATTCGCTCGAGCCAATGAGTTCGCTCGAGCTACCTCAACTTTGCTCGAGCGAACCCACCCAGACAACCATTCCAGAGAGCTCCTCGCTCGAGCGAACTCTCCTGTTCGCTCGAGCGAACTCTCCTGTTCGCTCGAGCGATGAGGTTTGTCTATCATAAGCTATGTTTGGGATGAAGATGAGTTGTTTAAATGTTTTGGGACTATCCATGGAGAACCCCTCTATGTCGAGGAGATTTATTAAGCATTGTATGAGGCCATTTGAGAAAGAAACCATATCACGAAGATGTCATTTGAAGTTTTGAAAAAATTCAAAGTGTATAAGGAGCCCGGAATGTCCCCAAACTCAAAGAGTACCATATTGTTATTAGATTGACATACGGAGTCCCTATTCACTTCAAATAGATCTTGAACCCGAAATTCCAATTGTTTATTGTACCTTATCGATCCCGAGATTTATACTACACGTCTTGTTTTCCCGAAAGCATTGATGTACACTTGAAATGGTTACTTGACCCGAAGTGCATTGCACCACATGAAATGACAGTGTGCCCTTGAGCACCCCCGTCTTGCCTGTTTATTTATTGTACTTGATTTACTTGCATATGTCTCGATTTGTTATTTGACCTATTAGTCGGTTCCACTAAGCTTGGATAACCTTGTTGGTCTGATCCACCGACTTGGAGATCCCCCTCTTGTCCCGCCAGCTACAGTTTGGATCCCGCTACCCGGTTATTACCGTGGTCTTGTCCCGATGCCGCAGATTGCTACTGTGGTCCCCGATGCCCGGCTCGCTACCGTGGTCATGTACAGTATATGTATATGTATATGTATATGTATTTATAAGATCCGTTGTTTCTCCTCACCTCGAGTGACTGAGATCAGTGCCTAGTTATTGCTCTACTGCTTTAGTGATAGAGGACTTAGCTTCGTGTGGTTGCCATCTTGCTTGTTTCCCGTTTACTTGGTTACCTTACATGTTTTATAATGTCTACTTGCATTTGAATAAATGTTTTATCTCGTTCATAGAAATTGTTATTTAAATAGGTTTGCATGTTTTGAAGGTAAATTCATTTATTACCATATTGTCGTGGCATTTTTATCCATTTGCCAAACCATCGTATTTGACCCACTTTTTGGTACTCAAGTCCCGTTGTTGGTTATCCCGAGGAGGAGCACGAGGAGGCGGTCGGAGAACCGCAACAGTTAGTCAAGTGGCGTGCTGATGACGTCGTTTAGACTTTTGGTTGCTATGAGAGACTTACTATTTTGGGAACTGTTTAACCATTCTTTGGATTGGTATTTTGTTATATTGGCCTTCGTTGGCCTCTATTTTTGGGAAATGTAATTAAATGATCTTGTATAAACTTTAACTTACTTTTGGGTAACATGCTAATGTTCATTGCTCATTCTGATACTTGATTATACATGTGATTTAACTTGTGATTAGAAGTGAACTATCATTTGATTTGCTACACGTGTGAGAACCCGACCCCTAATCTCTTGGATTAGTGTTGTTTTTTTTGTGGATTAGTTTCTTTTAGTGGGATTAGTATTTGTTGGGTTGAGTTTGTGAGCTAGAATGGTTTTTCTTCTAGTTTTGGGCTTTTGAGTGCTTTGGTAGCTTGTGGGGCCCTTTGGGGGTTCCCTTTTCGGCTTTGCATTTACTTGTGAGATTTTCCCGATTTGTTCGTATTGTGTTTTTGGCCCGTTGCATTCATCTTAAGGAATCCTACAACTTTCATGTTGATCCCGTATCCATTTGAGAACCCGAAACCCGATTTCTTGGCCTTGAGGGCAAAACAGTCTTTTCACACCAAATCTGTACCCAAAACTCGATATTCTCGAAATCCGTGAAACATATACTTTTTGGAAACTAGATATTTCGACGATCATTTCTTCCTTCTTCGTCGAATCCATCCGAGGTCCCGAATTAGATGATTTCAACCAAACTAGTTCTTTAAGTTGTGGGAACCAAACCTCACTTGCTTATAAGAGGAACCCATCTCCTTCATTCATTTCACTCTTCATTTTCCAGCACAAACCAGCAACCTAGGGTTTCTCTTGTGTTTCTCTTCTTCTTCTTGCTTCTCCATCTCCAAGCCACACCAAGAGTTCATCAATCAAGAAATGGAGATCACCAACTTCTTCCTCATCTTGCAAGCTTTCCATTGATACCATTTGTGAAGAGAACCCTCCATCACAAGACTTCCTTTGAGCTTACCTTGTCCATTAGAGGACCTTCCAAGTAAGTGTTCTTCTTCATCTTCTAGATTTGTAATCTTCTAGCCTTAGAGAAGCTCCACCTTGATTATTGAAAGGTTTCCTTGTCATTTCATTGTTTAACCCATTTTAGGGTTTGTTTTGGGGGTTTTTGTAGAGATTGTGGATCTTGAGCTTGAGAGGTGATTAGGAGCTTGATTTGCTTGATTAGAGTCAAAGGCAAGTCGATGATTGGATCGTTTTGATTATTAACATGTTTTGTGAGAAAAATCTTGTTTCATTAAGGGTTTTGGTGATTTTAGTAGTTGTCTTTACTATAATTAATATTGATTTCGAAATGTGCTTATTGATGAGTTATTTCCCTCTTGTTCATGCTTGGAAAAATGTATGCATCATATTGTCAAGGTTTCAAATGGTTTCACATGAATGAGTTTTCTCCACCTTGAGATTTGTTGTGAATGGAAAGAATGGAAAGGGAGAAACTTGAAATGAGGAGCTCTTTAGCTCATTTTAATGTCTTGGAAACATGTATTTAAATCATCTTGTTTATAGTTCTATGTGATTGTTTAAGTGTTGGAAAGGAAAGGAAAAAGAGGAGAAAAATTCAGTCTCCCGGACCTGCTGTACGCCCAGGTCCGATCGATCGGACCTACAGGCCGATCGATCGGTCTGTCTTTAACTGTAAGGCTTTTTGAGCCGATCGATCGGCCGATCGATCAGACTCTGTGCATACCTGAGACAGAAATCTCGGTCCAGTGAAATTTGAGTCCAGTTTGAGTCCAGTGAAATTTGATATTGTTTTTTTTTTTTGAAACCTTTGGACTTTCTATGAGTCCTAGGGGTATATACCTTAGTGTTAAGACCAATTATACCCTAATCTAAGGTCTCTAAGACTAGGGAACTAAAAGGAAAGAATGGTGATGATCTAGGCACTAATTCTTGGTTTTAGGTGGGACCCTGGCTACCCTTTTTGGACTGTGTGGACCATGTGTGAGGATGTCTTGAGCCGACACGCCTCACGGTTGGTTTGGTGGCATCGAAGTTCAATCCACTTCAATCTTGAACGGGATGGAACGACGCGATATCTTCTTTATATCTGAACACAAGTCTTTCCCTTGGTTATCGCGGATTCTATTCCTTTCGGTGACTGAATAGGTTGCTCGATGTTTCCGGATTAATGTCATGCCTAGGATGGACCGTTTATAATCTCGATTCTTGCCATTGTAACATCTAGTACTACCCATAAGCTCATTTTAAGTTTTGAAAGTAGTAAAAGTGCATAAGGAGCCCGGAATGTCTTCAAACTCAAGGAGTACCAAGTAATTATTATAATCGACATACGGGACCCCTATTCACTTAAATAGATCTTGAAACCGATATTTTTACCCGAAATGGTTATAGTTCATTGTTTCACCTCATTTCCCGAGATTTACATCACCTGACTTGTTTCCCGAAAGCATTGAAGTTACTCTAGTAACAGTTACTTGTCCCGAAGTGCATTGCACCACATGATATGTCAGTGTGCCCTTGAGCACCCCCGTCTTGCCCGTTTGATTATGTATTTGTACTTGGTTTACTTGCATATGTCTCGATTGTATTTGACCTATGAGTCGGCACCACTAAGCTTGGATAACCTTGTTGGTCTGATCCACCGACTTGGAGATTCCCCTCTTGCCCCGCCAGCTGCAGCTTGGATCCCGCTACCCGGTTATTACCGTGGTCTTGTCCCGATACCGCAGATTGCTACTGTGGTCCCCGATGCCCGGCTCGCTACCGTGGTCATGTATAGTATATGTATATGCATTCATGAGATCCACTGTTTCTCCTCACCTCGAGTGACTGAGATCAGTGCCTAGTATATGTATATGTATTTATATGAGATCCCCTGTTTCTCCTCACCTCGAGTGACTGAGATCAGGGCCTAGTTATTGCTCTATCGCTTTAGTGATAGAGGACTTAGCTTCGTGTGGTTGCCATCTTGCCAGTTCCCGATTTCCTTGGATACCCGACACGTTTTATATTGCTTACTTGCTTTCCGATAAATGATTCGTTTCCTTTATGAAAGTTGTTATTTAAACAAGTGTTAATATTCTCCAATGTAAATTCAGTTATTATTATATTGTCCTCTGTTCTTTGTACCCGCACATGTTTTAAATGAATGCCAGTTGGGCGAATACCCATGCTTTTACATATGTTTCAAATGATCGATGGTTTTACTAGATTTATGTGATTACACATGTTTTAAATGAATACCCGAACTGTTAAATATCCGTGCTTTGTTTTAAATGACATTTGGCTTGTGAGATTCCTATGTTTATACCTGTTTTAAATGATACCCGATTTGTTTAAATATCCATGCTTTGAAATACGTTTAAATGAACACTAGTTTTGTCAGATTTCTTTGGTTACACCGGTTTTAAATGAACACCCGGTTTGTTAAACATCCGTATTCTCACATATGTTTCAAATGGACATTGGTTTTGCCAGACTGCTATGAATACCTGGTTTGTTGTATACTTATGTTTTTACCTAACTCTCAAATGAACGTTTGTTTTGTCAAACCACTATATTTATACATGTTTTAGACGAACACCCGATTGTCAAATATCTATGATTATAGATGATGTAAATGAACACATGTTTTATTAGATATTCATGTTTTACCCATACTTGAAACGAATACATGGTTTGCCCGAGATCCATGATTTTGCACCCGTTTAATTATATGCAGCATTTGATCGATTAGCATGATTTATCATATGTTTTATTCTTTAGTATATTTGTGATCTTTTCATCCACCTGCCAGACCGTCGTGTCTGACCCACTACTTTTGGTACTCAAGTTCAGATTTCTTCGTCCCGAGAAGAGTGCTTTTGTTGGCTGTGGAGCCATGTTTTGCAGGTTGTTCTGTCGGCTATGTCATGTAGACATTGAGCTTGACATTGGAGCTACGTCATATTTGGGGTAGTGGTTATAGCTTATTTTTGTATGGCTTCTATTAGCCTTTTCTTGGGATTCTTAATTCATGTACATTGATAATTGTAACTTGAACATATATGGGAATCCTGTTACTGTCAGCTCTGTAATTTATTGTGATGGTTTACTCCAGTCTGATATGATTCTTGATATAATAGCTATGTGCTAAAGGTTGAGTGCGACGCGGAATCCGATGGCCACGGACTTCGGGTCGCAACGCCACAAATGCTTCCACAAAATATTCAGAATGTGTTGGGATGTGTTGTCTTCACACACGCAGATCTTGGGAGAAAAATATATTGATGCTTAATCCCATTCCCGCCCCCAAGGTTCTGGTTCGGGGGCATGACAACACGCTTCTGCACTTAATAGAAATATTCATATATGGTTGTGATATCCTCACCGCGGACACCTGTGGGAAATTAAATAAATGTATAGTATAAATCCGACGTGCTGTCATTATCATCATCATTATTAGTCCCGATCCCGGATTCCCGGTCCGGGGTCGCGACAAAAAACAACCTCACCAAGCCAGTAAGTGAGGTAAATAGCGAGATCCCTCCGCAGTGCAATATCAGAACAAATGGCATTTGTACTCTGGAAGAAGCTCTTCAAATCTCCCTGCATGATGGAAGTCTTCTTCGAATCCGGAGTCTTAGCTCTGGCTCCTCGGGTCATGCTATCAGAAGACTCTCTGCTATCAAAGAAGTTGGGGAACAAGGAGCTTAAACTCCTCCAACTACTGGACTTGTTTTTCGAGCCCTCCTTCTCCTTCAAAATATCATAACGAGCTGAAAGTATAAAAGCTGGAATTCCTTAAACTTCTCTTCAAGAACATTGTTGATAGGCATGAACTCCTCATAAAGTCTGCCAAGGATAGGCAGCCCAGTAATGGCACTCAACTCAGTCAAAGAAAAACCAATTTCACCGTTCATAACAACGAATGTGTTGTCTTATGGAAAAAAAGACTCCAACATGGCCATGAAGGCCTCGTCGGAAAAGATCATGATCTCCCTAAAAGCACGCACCACATCGAAGATCTTGGCCTCCTTCAGAATGGCACCACCAATCAGTAAGATGTGATCAGTCCAAGACTCCCAATCTGAGTCAGGGTTGAAACGGCCACAAAGCCGGAAAGGTTTTACCCAATTGCTGTCATCACCCTTGAAAATACCAAGGCCCACCGGGCTCAAATCGACCGAAGGATGATCTAAACCTTGGTAGCCGCTGGCCAGCATCAGTATATCCATATGGACAGGCGACTTCTCTGCATAACCGGAAGGGCAGCCAACAAAAACCCCGGTCTTGATCACATTAGTCCTCTTCACCCAACTCGGAGGATCTTCCCTCTTAGGGCATGTGGGAGATAGGCTCATGATCGAGATAGTGCGATCAAAGGTCGACCGGGTAGAAATAGTTCTCTCCTCACCATCTGCCGTGTAAGAGAACTGAAAACATCTCCTTTGGTATGTCAAGTCGTCAAGGACTGCGTCACTAAAGAAAAAGGCACTACAACAATTTTGCCTTTTTGCGATGCCAAAAAAGCGTCGCAATAAGTAATTGCGACGCAAAAAACTAAGCGTCGCAAAGGGGTCGCAAATAATGAGGTCACAAAAAGATTAGCTACGCTAAAGACTGCAGCGTGGCAATTGGAGAGAGTATTTGCGACGGTTTTAAAGCGTTGCTAATTACGTAGCAATTGCGACGTATTATAAACGTCGCAAATAATGATTTATTTGCAACGGTAAAATTGCGTCACCAATAATTTATATTTGCGACGTATTATAAACGTCGCAAATAATGATTTATTTGCAACGGTAAAATTGCGTCACCAATTATTTATATTTGCGACGATTCTAAAAGGTCGTTAATAAATTATTAAAGGCGATGCTCATATAAAGTTGCAAATATTTTTTTTTTGCGACGCTTATGTGGTGTGGTAAATAATATTTATCTTGTTACATTTGATTATTTGCAACGCAATAAAAGCGCCGCAACTAATAATTTCTCAAAAAAAAAAATTTAATATTTTTAAAATAGATATATTTTTCCTGATTTTATACCCAATCAATATAAATATAATCTCATCATCCATTCACAAATCTTTAATGCAAAGTCATCCTTAGGTCATCACAATCATATATCTCTAAGTTGCAATTCAGGTATGAAAATAACACTCCACCGATGTAAAAACATAAACTAAATTAATTCATTGAATTTGAATGCAATGAAACAGTTGTCCTTATCACAAATTATTGCTGAAGATATTGATAAAATTCTGTTAAACATAAATCTATATAATAGCTAGTCTCAAAAAAACATAGAAACAATAACTGAAAAGCAGTCTTCGACATGTATCACACGGAGACAACGAACAATTTCCACGATAAAATATATCATCCTCAAATTGATCTGCGCCATCCAAACGGGTCCAAAAAATGTTGCTTGTTCTAAATTTCTCTTCATCTCCCATTTCGATCTGTAAAAAATAAACAAGATAGATGTTGAAATAATAATATTAATGCTAACAATGACCAATTAAAAGTCCTGCAGCAGTAGGATAGGTGTGACAAATTTTAATCGCTTCTAACTCAAAAGGGTAATAAGTGTAGAGAGACTTTTCTATGTTATAATCCTACGATTCAATAATATAAACACACATACACAAAAAAAGTCCTTACTTGAACTCGTTGCAGCCGTTAATTCAAAGTTGATAGTTGTAGAGGAAGGAGAATAGACTTGGAACCTTGTTTATAGCTTCTTTTCTAGCTTTCCCTTCATCACATAAACATTATCTTATTAGGTTTCAAAACCCTTTGATCAAGCCAAATAAATCTTGCAACCAGTTGGATCTATCATTTGGATCAAGTTAATTTTCAAATTCAAAAGTAAAGAACACTACAACCGGTTGGATCCATCATTTGGATCAAGTTAATTTTCAAATTGAAAAGTAGTAGGCCAAAGCTTGTCCAAGTCCATGAATGGTTTTTCACTTCCAAGGATGAATGGTTTTTCACTTCCAAGTATGAATGGTTTTTCACTTCTTTAAAAAGAACTCACCTCTCTATTTCTGTTTTTAAATTTTCCAATTTCTTAAAATATATCAGTATTCAAAAAGAGAGCAGCATATTTGACGGAGAAAAAAAGAATCAAAACAAGTCATTATATAGGCACATGGGCAGCAGACATTAAGATATGCAGAATTCTGAGTTTGTAATGGTTTGACTCTGCTTGTTGGGAATGGTGAGATCTTTAAGGAATGAATGTGTGGTGCTGCTAATCTCATTGTAACTTATCCTGCAGTTTTATTCTTCATGGACTCTCTCTCTCTCTCTCTCTCAACTAAACTAATACTCTTAATTTAGAGAAACAAAAGTCTATATTGCATGACTACTTATATGTGTAACTTATATTATTATCACCCGAATGTCAATTATCTAATTGCTGCTGTTTGATTTTGATTAGTGGAGACGAAGGCATGTAAACTCTACAGTAATCAACGAACAAACCTCTGATAAAGATAGATCCAGAACTTTCCTGATACCGGACTGTGTAGGCGATGAATATCCCACCTCGCAAAACAAATGAATTTAATGATAAAAACATAACTAATTAAACAAACATTTCTTTGTTGATAGCTAAATAAATCTGTAGTCTATGGAGAAACTTGCTAATTGCTTGAGCCCCCTATAAAATTTATATAATTACCTGCTTCAACTGAGTAACATAAACAATGAATATGGTTGCAATGGGCCATGTCCAACCCATCAACAACACATATATATGTGCTTGCTCCTGCCACAGATACTATGAGCTCAAACCTATGCAATATAAGTTAGGCCCAGTACTTTGAATTAGTTGAGATGGGCTTGATGAGCCTTTAGATGGTCATCAGCCAGGCCTATCTCAATAAGTTACTGGTCCTGGAAAGTCAGACTTAGCCTGAATCATAGCCCTAGAGAATCAGCTCAAAACAAAATAGGCTTGGCGTATATCATCATAATTTGAATTGAACAACATCTCTCAAGTACATCTTGTACAGTATAGCCTGAGTCATTATAAAGTAATAAGCACAAGGGGATTCTACATAGGAATCATCTTGGATTAGGCTACTGTATCTTTCAGGTATCATAAGAACATTTCTCTTCTACTTGCAATCATAGAAATACAACCAAATCACCACTTTCTCAGAGATAAGCACATGAATATGAATGGTTTTTCTCTTTTGCAAAAACAGGAAAAGTAAGTAAAAAACAGAGCAAAAGAGAGAAGAGAACAGCAGCAAGAGGAGAAGAAGAATCTCATTGCCTCCTTATTTAACAATATAATTGTAGTTTCAAATCATTGGAAGTAACTGTGTTTTTATAGAACCTAGGAAAAAGATAAACATAATAAGTCACAGTCATTAAAACTCGTTGATAAATCTGAAATCTGAATGCAGGTTTGTGTCATTTGATAAAACAAGAAGAAAAAGATAAACATTTGACACAAGAAGTTTTATGTCTGACTGGAATTTAGGATTGAAAGAGTACTTACTGACACCAGGCCCTAAAAAATCGCACACGTTGCTGATAAAGCTCCAAGTCCTACTGCTCATACAAAGCAAAGACGGAGTCAGCGCATCAATAGTAACAGGTTAACTGGACAAAATGATTCAGAGATTATCAGCGCCATTATATTATCATGGTTATAAGGCTTTTGTTTTTCTCAGTTATCGTGACTGATATCATCATCACGACTTGGAGCAAAAGAAAAGGTAGATTTTTCTTCTTTTTTTTGCTAAAAAAGGTATGTAAATTTAAAACAAATTCCAATAACACAGAGCCGAGAGGTGGTAAAATCTGTTCATGTTCTCATACAGAAGTAAAAACCTGCTAGAGTAACATTTCAATCTCACGACACCTGAGTCGCTTGGATTCAATCCATTTTCATATGCCACATGTATGCTATTTACATTTCACCATGCCCAGGCCGGCCACATCCCCAATTCCCATTCCCAACTTCCGATACATGCTTTTTCATCCCAAAGGGGTAAACAGAGGACGACAATGAGAAAAAAAAAACATAAAAACACAACTGAAGAGATTACACAAAAGGTTGTATCTCTGAAGGTGGAGAGAATCCAGTACCCTGTTTGATGATCAGCCAAGCATCAACATCATCCTCATTGCATTGGTGCCAGATATTAAATTGAGAACACAGCAAAATAAATAAATGTAAAGAAAGTGTCGTTTGATGTTTAGAGACAGATGAAGAGAACTGTAGCACATCCACCTCGATTTTGGATGGGTCTCACAAGTACCGCTCATGTATCCGAGCCCGGTTTTCTTCCCACCAAACCCTCACATGCATCTTCCCAAATCTTTCTCAGCTACAACACCACAGGTTTGAAATACAGTTAAAGCAAACTCTAGACTTGATGGACAAATGCACCAAAAGACTTCAGAAGAGTTAAAAAGTTCCGACAGTGCACTAGAATTCTCATTCCTACCATGCCAGATAGTTGACATTCATCAGATAGCACCGACCATGCTCAAAATAACCCAGTTTCAATCATCAGGTGGGGACTCGTATGCTAACAGTGGTAAAATAACTGATCTTTTAACTATCCATTATATAGATCCGCCCAACGATCAAAGCAGAGTAACCAGACAAATTCTTTGATTAGGGGCATTCGTGTGTGTGTGTGTGTGTGAGAGAGAGAGAGAGAGAGAGAGAGAAAGAGAGAGAGAGAGAGAGAGAGAGTTTAAATTCTTCTTCCTTGATGATTTCTTTCCCAGCAACACTCAGCTTAACCTAAAAAAAAAAACTGAATGGTAAAATGTACTAAAACACTATTAGAAACCAGAGTTCTAGACAACAGAGAGAAATTGGATGAATAAAAGAAGGTTCCATGGTAACCTAATTTGTGATAGTACAGTAGTATAGTTCATCTCTGCACAGGACATTTGTAAATCAAACAGTTCAAAAGGAAACTTGTGAGGCAAAACAACAAGGGCAAGATATCAAACACGGTGAGGAAATATTTAACACAATCATAGCACAGGGATCCTTGGCTAATGTGAATAGAAAGTGGACTGAATTACATAAAATATATGTTTCCCTGCTTTCTTAAATCACTACAATCCATATAGTCCTACCCTCAGATTGGATGCACTGTTCATCCAGTTGAGGGAAAAACAATGGAGACCACCTATTTATACTTGGTTTCATTCATAGTGACTAAAACCATGACAAATCTTAAAATTATATATTTATAGGATATCATTTTTCATTTCTTTAGATTTATTTTTCATTCTTCAAAATGTTTTAATGCCTCTTGGGATCTAGGGTGAAACTCAGCCAAGTTGCTTGGACCTCAGCTGAGTCGACTCAACTAGAGGATAACAATCCAAAAAAAAAAAAAAAAGGTTGCCCCACACTCGGTAGCAACTATTGAATTTGCCACAATATAAGAGTTTCTCATGAAGCACTTTTTCCTTTTTTTAAAATTTTGGATGGGCAAACCAATTTCCTTGTCATTTTTTAATTTTGGATGGACAAACCAGTTAAAATCAAGAGTTTCTCCTTTAATGTTGGTGAATTATTAAGGAAATATACAATACTGAAATAGCAGCCTTTCCAGCAACTGTATTAGTATAAGTCTGCCTCTCCTAATCCAACAGTTTCTATTGTGGAAAAATCATGATTGAATCATGCCTCAAAAATCTCTAACCATAAAAAAATTCTCATCCTTACCCAGCAAATTCCCACAGCCCAGCCATAGACTCTTCTTCTTTTTCCTTTTTTTTCTTAATAATAATTTCATTGAGAAAAAGGGTGAATGCAGGACACAAACTACAACACCCATATCATATCAAAAGGGAAAAAATAGAATAAAGACCAAAAGAACTAGAAAAAACAAGAAAGGATAGTGCTAGATAACTAACCAACCACAAAAGCAAAACAACGCCCCCTATATGGATTACATCATACTGCCTGTCTGTATAGACTATTCCCAAACAAAACATTGTCCAAACCCCATTGAAATTGAGATTGCCCCAATGGAGTATGATTTTGGCAGCATGGCCTAACTATAATGGTGACCATGGATGAACCACCTCAATCTCCAAAATAAACATACCCCGTCAGTAAGCTTGTAATACTCATAAAAAAATGCATCATACAATGTACGACCCATCAAGTTCGGCCCCCATCCAATGAAAAACAGCATCAAGCTTAGTCGCTGCTATTTGGGTCCTCAAGATGCAATTCCCCTCCAATTAGTTTACCTCTAAACTTAATTTTCGCCTATCCACTCTCAAAACCCAACTCAAATTCTGCTCAATAGTGACCCCCTCAGCACAAGTGAACAGAACACATTCACCATGTTTGGTTATTTAGACAAGTCCATCACAGAGGATTGCAGCTCTAGCATCTCCTCAGATTCCATGAACATCACCCAACTCACTGAAATCTCAAGATTTCCAAGTAGTCCTCAATCCTTTGGGAACATTGACTGTGACCCCTTTCTAAGGGGCTTCTGTGTTGATAACAGCTATGACTTCCAATCGTTGAATCCAACCACAATGTCTGAGATTAATTGGGTTGATGGCATGGAAGAAAATCTATGGAACATGGATGAGATGTGGCAATCTAGAAGGCTACAAGGGAGGGGCATCTACGAGGTTTGATTTGAGATGACCCCATATATATCTGGCCACTGAAGATCTCAAAGATTATATGTTTTGGTTAAATGGATTTAGTAGTTAAAATAGAATATCCAATGGGCTTAGGCAATTCCAAGCATGGTACAGAGAAAAGGCAGAGCGGTTTCATGGTGCCAGTACTGTACTGGTAAAGAAGCTGTTTTGCATCAGGAATCATGTAAAGCTATATTCAGTGGTAAACCCACCTGGTTGGAAAATTAAGCTCTCACTAAAGATGCATCCAAGACTTCTTTGAAGTAATTTTAACTCAAAGAACATGTGTGCAAGTAATATAAAATATTCTACCATTTTAAGGCATGAAGAGTCCATTAAGTTTTAATAGTGAGGCATATGATCAGTAAAATCTAGTATGTAAGGTCCATGTTATCTACCAAAACAAAAACATTGTTCCAGCAAATGGTTGAGAGGCTTAAATGCATTGTATGGGTCTTTCCACTACTTGTAACACCATAAGCAAGCACTGTGCCTATAGAAAGAGGAGGGAGGGTAAAATAAGCCACCATTATACCAAGCAAATCTTGATTGCATTTGGAACAAAAAATAAACATTTAATTGTCAGGTCATGGTACTGCTACAAAGAACACATTAATTTTGAACCAGGCATCCAGCTACAGGATTGGAATTCTGCCTTTGGAGTAGGAACTGGAATGAATATGTTGCATTACATCAATACATTGAGGATGGTAAAATTTCCTTCAACTTGCATGAGTGCATGCATTACATACAAGTGCATAGATCATATTCTATTTGGACAAAGATAACCCTTGCAAGTACAATTTCATGAAAAAAAATTATATGAAAACATAACATGAACCAAGAAAGGAAAAAAAAGTTGTGCGCATACGTTCACCCATAAAAGGCCAGTCTTGCATGTGAATGTTGGAGTATCCTAGTGTCCTAGGCATGGTCATTAGTACATGTCCAGCTAATGTGATACATACGGAATTGTTGAGTTCCTGATGTCATGTGTCCATCAGACTGCATCTTAGTCTCAGTTCGCATGAAGATCATAAGTTATTCTGAATTAAAGGGGTTCTGAGTGGGGTTCTTAGGAGTGTCTAGAGGAACCTCATGCCCCTTATAACCAAAGGTCATTCCATCTTTCTATAAATTGGGCAAGTGGTCAGTCCCCTGCCCTTTGGAGAGCAGCCACCATTATAGTTGAGATGTGGGATACCCTAAGGACATCATCAAAGGTAACTTCACCTTTCTATAAATTGTATAAGTGGTCAGTCCCCTGCCCATTGGAGAACAGCCACAGTCATATTGTCCAAAGCGCAAAAGAACCCCTAAGGACATCCACACAACATAATATATCTTCAAGCCATATATCAAAATTCCCAACACAGTAAGGCATCAGCTATACTTGTTAATATACTCACAGACTTTTCGTGACACTTTATACCATGCAATTGTTGGAAAATAATGCTTTATTAATTGTAGAAAATAAAATGAAATAAAAATTAAGAATCTATATCAGTATCATCGTCAGTCGGCATTTGTTCTTCTTCATCAGTGCAATAGTCCATCAAAGTATCATCTTCTGCATCACTTTCATCATCATTAATGAAACCGGCATCTGTCTGTTCCGACTCCACGTTGATGACCACAACATTAGCATCAACTTCATATGCATTAACGTCCGTCCTATTTAGAGACAATGGTTCAACCTCCTCATCATTTTCTTCATTATCCATTAATTCAGGAGTTTGATGATGTCGAACAATCCCATCAACTTCTAATTGCTCCTCTTGTTGGAATGCATCACCCCCAATCGAATTTGTCTCTTCCTCCTCAACCTCTAAAACATCATATACATTTCTCTGCTTTATCAGTTGGACAACTTGCCAATCACCTCCAAGTTTGGCATCCTTGAGATAAAAGACTTGTATGGCTTGAGACGCTAGTACATAAGGGTCATTTTTATAGCACGTTCGAGATACATTAACGCTAGTGAAGTATGTGTTCGTATGAATTCTTTCTCCATACTAGAGGACTGCTCTAGACCCAACCATCAACCCCAGTCTATATTGCAAAAACTTACAGTCCATCTCAGAAGGGAACTCTTCAACAGGCCCCCCCTCCAGGTTTTGAGCAGCACCTAGAAGTATTAGATTCAATGGCTTCCCAAGCTGTAGGTGAAATCGATGCTCAGACCATCACTCCAGAAACAACACACAGAAACTCACCTAGGACCTTCAGCAACTATGGAGGCTACTTCATGCACTGCTCCATTACTTCTTCAAGATACCTCAGGTGCAGGGAAAGGGAAAAAATCTCAGATGGTTCAAGCTAGTGGTCCGGTCACAAGGAGGTCTAGAGGTAAGATCACCTCCTCCAGCTTTCCCCCATGATAAAAGTCCTCTACTGGAATTGTAAGGGTATTGCCAACAACCCTACTAAAAGATCCTTGCCAAATATGGTCCGTAAGCATTCCCCAGATTTAATTCTCATATCAGAGCCAATGACAACCTATATCAGAGCCAATGACAACCTTCTCCTCCTCTCAATCCTTGAAACCTAGTTCCTTTGGGTTTGATTCCTTCCACTCCAATGGTTCCCATTTGGCTCGCGCAAACCTTTGGTGCATATCCAAATCCTCTCACCATCTCTCAACCACTATCTCAGACTCTTCCTCACGGCACTTAACAATGCTTCTCCAAAACCCAATCTCAGGGCAATCCACTCTCATTACATGTGTTTATGGAGCCAACAATATCTTGAATCCAAGTCACTATCTCCAATGCCCAAATTCAAAATCCAACACCTTGAATCCATCTCAACCCCTAGTTGCTAACAATATAGAATTTATTAATTATATAATCCAAAATTTATGAAAAAAAACAAATTAAAAAGAAAAAACAATGCAAACCAAAACCTTCATCGTCCGACTTGAAAACCAAATTGTCAAACCCTAGTGCAATTACACAATACTCCAATCCCCAACTCAAAATACCCAATTCCAGATTCTAAAAAAATGATTAAGAACCATAAATCAAAATCTAAGAATTATAAAATCATAAATCAAAATCTTCAAATCAGACTAAAATGAATCAAATTCCCTAAACCCTAATCAAAATCCTAATACCAAAAAGGCATACTCTCTCAAATAGACAATTAAACAAATAACAATACAAAACCATCAACAATAACAACCATACCAATAAAAAAAAAAGGAACTTCAAAAAAAAAAAAAACAGAACTTCAAAAAAAGAAAAAGAAAAAAAAATAGAACTTAAAATTGTGAGCCTCGTTGTCTATGGATCATTAAACCAACATCACATTCACATCACAACCAATAAGGTCTTCATGGGAACCGGTACAAGGGTTGAAATAGTTGGAAAACACCCTTCAACTTTGATAATAATGATAATAGTTTTTTGATGAAGAAGATAACGGTACCAATCCCTGATTTCAGATAATAAAGAGAACATATTCTAATCGCATACTTTTTTACAATATAGAAATCTGGTTTGAAAGCATCAATCAAATATAAGCATACAAGATCTCGAAATTTCAACAAATAAAGAAAAGAAGAGGAAGAGAACCTCTCCAATCAGCGCTTTTTTGAAGAAGACATCGAATGAAGATTCCTCCACAAGTAGCAGCTGCTAACCACGTCGAGATATTGTAGAGGATCGTCGAGATCTTGGATTTCGGTTGGATTAGGGCAGAGAGATAGAAAGAGAGAATGAACAGATAGATAGGGAGGCAAAGAGACTTCTCCGTGTAAAAGACTATCAAAGGCAGAAGAGAGGCGATGAAGCGCATATAGTAGGGCGCAAGAGACTCTTAACGAAGGCGCGCGGGTGGTTGATTAAAAAAAAAAAAAGAAAAAGGCGGGAGATGGAAATAATTGGGAGGATTTTTTTTTTTTTGTAACGCTATAAAATAATGTCGCTAATAAAACTATTATCTACGACGCATTTAAAGACACGTTGCAAAATAACACATTATCTGTGACACAGCATGTATACCATCGCAATTAAATATTTTTTTGTGACATCAAAATTGCGTCCCAAATAAATAGTTATTTTTTTTCTTAAAATTTTTATGACACCATATAATGGAGGTCGCTAATACTAATTATTTGCGACGCAAATATATCAGCGTCGCAAATAAGATATTATCTGCGACGCAAAAAGGAAACTGTTGCAAAAAACCTTAACTTTTTTATGACATAGCTCAGACTTAAAATTATTTGCGACACGGGGATTGCGTCGCAAATAGAGACACTTATTTACGACAGATGATTGTGTCGCAAATGACTATCTGGCGTCGCGAATAATTTTACCGCCATTTGGCGCCAATGATTTTTTGACGCATTTGTTTGCGACACACTATATTCATTGCTGAAAGTATCTATTTGCGACGCATGGAGTCTTGTGTCGCAAATACTTAACTTGTTGCGGCGGGTCTAATTTTATGTTGCAAAAAATTTATTTTTTGCGACGCTTTGGTTTGCGTCGCAAATATTTTCGTCACTGAAAATCCCATTTCTTGTAGTGAGGTAGGCTTGGGCACAATGCTCTGATCGTCCATGACCCAAGGACAACTGCTTACCATATTCTTGTAGAATTCCTCATCCTTGAAAGCGATCAACTGCTATCTCGTCTCATCACGGTTGAGGGAATCACACTCTTCCAAGTTCCTCTCGACGTACTGGACCTTCTCCCAGGCCTGCTGTATAGCCACATTAGAAGATCTGGTAGAACGGCGAGGTGCATCAATAACAGGCGCTTTACCCTTATTCGTTCTGGAGGAATTACCTGCAAAGGATGGAAAAGAAAAGATCAATCATCACCAAAATGACAAAATCTTCCTAAAAAATTCTAGCGAAATTTTGGCATGGTTCCGGGGCAATTTCGAAGAAAAGGGAAACACCCCGAGAAAGATAGGAAGCTTAAAAATGAGCTCAACACCACTGCAAGTTCATAGTCAGTGAAACATTTCTCAAAGAAGGTTTGAACTCAAACATTATTGGGAGATCAAGCCAATCTTATCAAATTTCAAGAAAATTGGAAAAGGGCTCAACATTGCTACGAGCTCCAAACTCCAAAACTTGCAAAGCTCCTCAAAATCTTGCAAGACTAAGAAAGGGCTCAACATTGCTGCAAGCTCCAAATCCCAATACATGCAAAAGATTTTCAGGTATGCATCATCATGCTTCCAAATCAATTTACGAAAAATCATGCATTAGATGCTAGAAAAACCTTAACCAACGCTTGACCAATTCCAACCCAACTTGATCAAAGTCAATCAAACTTTGTCCAAGTCAAAATTCATGTTGGCTTGACCTAGAAACTCTATCCTTTTGTTTGATACATAAAAAAAATGCATGGACATCTTGAAGTTGAATAACCTCATTATCATGGTGAGCAAAAAGAGAAAAAAAAACAAAGAGAGAGAAACCTCTTCAAAAAAAAATCTAGGATGGCCCATTGCCACGTGGCAGTACGGACCTGTCCATATAGCCAGAGAAAAAAAAGGTGAAAAAAGAAAAAAAAAGGGGGGGGCACATGTAAAAAAAATAGAGAAGGAAACACGTGGAAAAGAAAAAGAAAAAAAAAGAGAAAAAGAAAAAGAAAAGAAAGAAACTTTTTCTACTTCTACATGAAGTTTCTTGTGAAGGAATAAAACTTACTTGAAGTCATGGATGAAGAAGAAAGAGAACTTGAAAATTCTTGAAGAAGAAGAAGAGAAGTTCTTGATCTTGGAGTACTCTTAAAAACTTTTGCAAAAAAGAAAGCAATAAGGGCAAGAGATCCAACCTCCTTTGCTTTTATAAAAGATAGCAAACCAAAAGAGGAAAGAAGGAGAAAACCAAGGAGGTAAATGCTAAAAATTAGCAACCTTCCCAAAAAGAAAGTAGATTTGAGATATTCTCTCCTAAATAGAAGATTCTTTGAGAAATTCTCTCCAAAAAGAAAGGGAATGAGAAATATTCTCTCCCAAAGAAAGATACTTCGAGAAAATCTCTCCCAAAATCAAGGAAACTTGAGAGATTCTCTTCAAGTATGGATATTTTTATATATTCTCTACCCAAAGGAGATATTTTTAGATATTCTTTACAAAATGACACCATATGAGATCTAAGCCTTCTCCAAAGCTTAAGGTCCCATGGGTTAGCCCATATGAGTCAGGTTTGACCACCTTGGCACTAAAAATGGCTTTTAGTCAAAAATCCCTCTTACCAAGAGCATACAAAAAAAATGGTTCCGTGCCTCTTTTGAGTTGATTGGATCATACAAAAATTTTCTCAAGCCTCATGAGCTTACAAAAATCCAAACCAGCCAACCCCAATACCAAATTAAGCCAAAATCTTGAAATTGACATTCCACAAAAATCCAAACCTAACCCCTTAGCTTGCCACATACAGCTTTTTATTAGGTCACAAAGTCAAAACCAAAACCAAATATGACCCCCCAACTTGCCACATACAGCTTGTTGGGTCACAATGTCAAAATAAAAAATCAAACCCCGACCCCCTAACCTGCCACATACAGCTTGTTAGGTACAAGGTCAAAACACCAAAAAACCTTCTTGACTGCCTAATGCACCACATACAGCCCTTAGGTTCACAAGATCAAAAGGAAAACCCAAAATCCAGAACCCAAATCCAAATCCTTCATGTCATTTTCAAAACTTTGCCTTGAGATGGTACGTGATCCCTCTCACTACCATAAAATCCCCTTGGAAACTCAAAAAGCTACCTTACCAAAATGAAAACTACTCAAAGCTCGTTGTCAAGTGAGAAGTTCTCCTTCAAAGTTCTTTTTGAGGCACATCGACTTCGACACTAATGCAACTCGTCACTGTACCTCGAGGGGGCATTTGTTGACACCAAAAAATGTCACTTTGCCTCTTCAACATCGAAAGCTGCATGAAGCCGTATCCTACCACAAACAGGCAGTGCCACTTCAAGCGTCAAGTCTTGTCAGAACCAAACAAAAACTACAAGATTCTTCAAGATAGCCAAAAGAGAGGTACACCTGAAGTTTCGGGCCATTTCAACATCATTTGGCCTAACTTCACTCCTCCAGCAGCTGAATAAGAGCTCTCGGCGACGGTGAAGCAAGAGACCCTGACACACAAAACAAAGCACACAGCTGGCCTCAAAATGCCACAAGAAGACTCCATGTGAAGTTTCAGGTTATTTCAACATCATTTGGTCTAACTTCACTCCTTTGGAGCTAAACAAGCGCTCATGGCGGCGATGGCGTCGAAGACATCAAAACTTCGATCAAAGCCTACAGATGGTCTCAAAATACCTCCAAAAGGCTCCGTGTCAAATTTCAAGTCAAACCGACAAAGATTGACCCTCCATCAACCCTCGAGCAGTAAAATCAAGCCTCTCGGCGGCGAGAACCACCGAGGCCACCACTCATCAAACAAAGCACATGGGTGGCTTCAACGTGCTTCCAAAGGACTGCACATTAAATTTTAGGTCATTCCGATGACGTTTGACGGACTTTGACGCTTAGGAACAAAATCAAGCCCCTAGGCGGCGGAGCGTCCCGGGATCATGACTTCTAAATCAGAGCTAATGGATCGTCTCAAAATTACTCCAATAGAATCTCTGTCAAATTTCAAGTCAATCGGACATCGGTTGACCGCACATCAAAGCGCGGCGTCTCCTTCGCAACAAAATCAAGTCTACTAGCGATAGGACCCCACATGGCTCCAAAACTCAAACAAAAACCCATAGTTTGTCATATCTACTGCTCAAGAGGCTTCATCTCAAATTTCGGGTCATTCCGACATCGTTTGACCTAGTTTTGACTCTTGATAGAAAATCAGTTACAAAGTCTTTGGCTTTTCCAAAAAATAGGAAACTTTGTGCTCCGGTTTGCACGACTTCTCGTTAGGTTTTCTTCAGAAGAATCAAGCCAATATATGAGGAAAAATGTCAAGAAAAATACAGGAGAAAAAAGGATAAAAAAATATCATAAAACGGCCGAAAAACGACGGCCAAAGAAGGGGAAAAACCCATGGTCGTCGGCGACCCTAGAAATCCTAGTCACCGGATTTCTGCCGAAAGGGCCGTTTTTCTGACCCTTTTCGTGTTTCGATAATTCCGGCCCCTGTGGTATTCTGAAAATCTGATTTTTGGTGCTCGAAATCAGCTGATCTTCACCAACATCTCGGATCTATCATCAATAGCATGTGATCATCATTACACGCTTCAAAATCGCCTACCAGCCAACCAAGAAAGTGCACTTTCTGCCCAACCGATCGAGATATTGACAAGACAGATGTTGCTGGCCCACTGGTATTAATCAATGTTTGAAGTTGTATCGTCATCTGACATCAAAAAACATGTGGATCCATCGGCGATCATCGCAAGAAGAATTCTAAAAGACGCAGTACGACCCGTGACTCTTCGAGCGCCCTGCCAACCAATTAATGAAGTTAAAAGACCCGTTTCATGGCAAGTTATTATGGTCATTAACTCATTATTTTGAACGACCCAATGAGAGTCAAGGATAAAGGAGTTACAAGTCCAAGTAATCATGGCAATAAATCATGAAACTCCCTTCATCATGGAGATTAAAGGCGATTAAATGCCCATCATTCTCCATCCGCCAACCATATTCAAGGAAAAAGGAGTTACAAAATCAGGAAATAAAAAATTGTAACTCCCCTCATCATGGAGCATCAATGCCATCAATGTTCACAAACCCACGTTATGGCCACCAAAAGCCTATAAAACGGGGGTCATTCCAAGAAGAAAGGTAAAAAAAAAATCCAAGAAAAATCCTGAAGAATTCT
Organism: Cinnamomum chago; assembly: GCA_038049695.1. Classification (NCBI taxonomy): domain Eukaryota; kingdom Viridiplantae; phylum Streptophyta; class Magnoliopsida; order Laurales; family Lauraceae; genus Cinnamomum; species Cinnamomum chago. Next base: position 53,169,948 of record CP142454.1, on the reverse strand, counting down.
TGAAGAAATCTCTGCACAAAAAAGCTCTCCTGCTTTGAAGAAACTCTGCTGTAAAAAAAAAAAAAAAAAAAAAAGGTGATCGAAGTCCCTTAGGGGGCCACCCCCCCCCCCCCTCCCAAGGTCCCCTCTCCTTCTATCAAACATGGCCTAAACGCAGTTTTTCAACCCATTGACTCGGTTTTTTATTGGATATAGGACCTCCCCTTGGTCTTTATCCTCTAAAATCTGAAGTTAGAGCCAAGCCAAAAGAATTAAAGCATCATATGTTCTCATCTGAAGGACGATGGCAAAGCCCATACACGACTTGCAACCGTCGATCTAAACGAGTCCGCACAATCTCCTGAGAAGTTAGATTCCTTTTCTTATTTTTCTATTGTATTTTGTATTTTTTTAAGAGATAAAAAATCACAATTCTTGTCTTTCATTATTGATGAGATTTGTAAATCGCCTTCTATGGCAAAACCGCCTTTCACGACACAAAAGAAAAAAAAAACCACCTTTCACGGCAAACAAAATGAAATTGCCTCTCACGGCATTAAAAAAAATTGTGTCTCTTTCTTAAAAATATATGTACAATGGAAAGTTAGAAAAAAGAGTTGATTTCCTTTCCACTTGTGAAGGTGAATCTTCGGACCACCACTTCAAATTCCAAGTAGAATAGAAAATCTTGCATACCCGTACAAAAAAAAATGTTGATGCTCCCTTTTCTCCTCCACCGGACCCCGGCAGCCCCGGGGTGGAAGGAGAGGACAAAAGCCGGGTCCATCACTCTTAAGGAACTAGAAGAGAAACTAGAAAAAGGAAGGAGAGATGGGCGTGCAACACCATGCACTCTAGGGGTCTTAGGCATCAATTCCAATGCAATGGACGTCCAACCCCTTGCTCCCCTTATATAGATTTGCCCCCTCTTGTTTTATTAATTGAAATAGAAGTCTCACTTCCATAATAATTAGTAACTTACTATTACCACTATTAGAAGTCTCACTTCAAATAGAAATTGTAACTTTCTAATTCCTTGCTTTTAGAGTTCAAGTAGGATTAGTAACTTTCTAATAACTTGGGCTAGCGTGGGGACCACTAGGGATTCCATAGAAAGATGGCTCCAAATGAGACACCACGACCCCATATCTCATATGCAATTTGGGCCCACAGTTAATTGCAAATAATTCCACTATATAAATGCAATTGTACTCCAATCTTCAGAATAAATTCACTACAACAACTTGCACTTTTAGCGACGTTTTTTTGCAACACTTTTATAAATTTGTCGGTAAAGAGTATTATTTACCGACATATATAATTTCATCGGTGAAAATCAGCCTTTTAGCAGCATTTTATAGAAAATGTCGGTAAAAGGCTGATTTTCACCGACATTTTACTAAAAAACGTCAGCAAAGTTCAATCTTGAAATTAACATTATTTTTAGGAAAAGTAAGATTATTACCGACAAATTAGAAAACGTCAGTAAAATCGACTTTTAGCGACGTTTCCTTGCTTTTACTGATGAAAAAAAAACGTCGGTAAAAGTCTTTTTATTTTTTACTTATTTTTCTTTTTTCTTTTACCGATGAAAAAAAATGTTGGTAAAAGTATTTTATTTTTTTTATTTTTCTTTTTCTTTTGCCGACGAAAGAAAATCATCGGCAAAGTTCAATTTTATTATGAAGTGGAAAATAAATATTAAAATGAACTTTTAGCGACGTTTTATAGAAAATGTCGATAAAGTTTAATTTTATTTTTAGGAAAATGAAAAATCAGAGACCTTTACCGACAAATTTTTTTTTCCTACGAAAATTACTGTCGAAAAATTTATTACCGACGTTTTATATTAAACGTCGGTAAAGGTTGATTGACTTTTTCACTTGTTTTTAAATAAAAAATAAAATAATTTTTACCAACGAAAATACCATTTTTGGTGACGAAAGATAAACGTCGGTAAATCCACTTCTTTATTTCCCTCTCCCGCCACCCCTCCAAAAGCCCTCTTTTCCCTCTCTCTCTCTCTCTCTCTCTCTCTCTCTCTCTCTCTCTCTCTCTCTCTCGATATGCTCTTCTCTCTCGATCAACACTCTCACTCTCTCTACTCTTTCCCTCATCTCCCTCACCATCTCCATCTCCATTCCCTCATCAGCATTGTCTCCATCACCACTCACCCAGACCTCACCCTCTCCATCAACGCACGCAAATCCCTCCCACCATCTCCATCTCTGTTGTTATCAAAAAATCCATCTTTGTTGATCTCCGAAAACCCATCTCTGTTATCAGGCGCAGACCCATCACACTGAAGAAAACCAGTGCCCCCTTCTCCCGTCGTCTTCTCCAAAGCCAGCACGAGTTTGATCCCTTTTTCGATTGTTTCTCCAGACGCAGCACAAGGTCGACTCCTTTTCCGGTTGTCTTCTCCAAACGCATTTGCCCTTTTCAACTCTATCTCTGTAACAGAGAATCAAAAAAGGAGGAGGTATTTCAGTTTGCTTTGTTTTTTATTTATCTTTATCTATTTTATCTCCCGATTGGATTGGATCTTGATTTTTGTAACCTGATATAGCTTGGAGACATCAATTTGGTTTCTTTGTAGTTCTGAGAATCCAACGAGGAATAGCTCGATGTATGGAAATATAGATGATGACAAGAAGTTATCAATTTAGGGACTGATACACATCTACCGTTGACACCTCGCAATCGAAGGTTATTAATAGGCAATACAGATGAAGGGCATCGTTAAATGAATGTTAGATCAAAGGCATCTGGCACCTTGGCAATTGGCATGCACCCATTAGTTCACAATCAAGAACTTCCTAGCCATAGGAGATGAGAATAGGATATCAGGAGGCCAAATCCACATATTCCTAATTTTTAATCTAATCTAATAAGGGTGTCCAGAATAGATAGCTCTAATTTTTTTAAGTTTTAATTTATATTTATCGCATTTTCTTAAAAATTTTAAGAAAACTCTTTCAAGTATAATATTTGGTAAATAACAAATTAAGAATTTAGCAGAGAGCCGTTTTTGACTTGTAGTTTTTTTTCTTGTGAATGTGTTATTTTACATTAATGAAACTATATTAGACGGTGCTTTTAGGCATGAATCTCCTTTTCCTTTCTCATATTCAATAGCGCAGTCACTGAAATGTACAAATCACATGTAAGAAGCAGTCAGTAGTAGAAACAAGGTAGCAAGACCACTTCATTAATCTACAGAAGTCATTGTTCGGTTTGTTTATTTCATTTGTTATATAGTCTGGTCAACCACCATATCCATTGCAAATAATTATCCGGGGTGACTGTGAGTGGTTAGATTTGAGGAAGACGAGCCACTCTCAACAGAGTTTCCAGCAAGGTCCGAGAAGGATGTGGCCTGGCGCATACTCATGTGGACCACCTCTATTTGTGCCAGTGCCAACTGCTTATGAAGGACATCTACCTGCTGCTGTAGAGATGAGATAGCGCCCACACATCCATACACTGGATCCCTTACTCTCGTATTCGCTTCATACACCATGCTACTAACCACATCGTTGTGCTGATGCATTGGCAACTCCTGAATGAGTCACAAGCCAAAACCAAAGCCAAAGCTTAGTCATGAGCTTTACAGCCTAAACATTATAACAGATTCATGCATGAAAGATGTTTTAAAAACTACTTCTCAAATCTCAATTGTCAAAAAACTAACAAAAACTACTTCAAAATGTCAACCAACGGCTAGTGCTTGTGTTCAAATGAAATTGAAAGTTATACATTATAACTTTGGTAATCTATTACTGATTATGAGTTTCTACTGTAGTAGTAGTAGTATTCAATCTGGTTACACAGTGAAAAATAGAGAGAAATAATTGTGGTAAAAGAACATATTCTTTTACCTTTCAATTGCAGTATCTTTTAACGTAGGTTATTGTTGACATTATATATTTTTTTTAATAGGTCTTTGGTCGTGATGGCAAAGGATGTGTACTCGGCTTAGGCATGGGTGTGTCGAAGACAGCCATACAACATTTGGCTCCTTATAAGAGAGCCCTAGAGGAGGAACATGAAGCCAATACACACATTCAGACTCAAGTGAAACGGTTGAAAAAGGAAATTGAAGAGATCAAACAAGTTCTTTCCCAAGGTGGGATGCAACATTCTAACACTTGTTATGAGAGTTCATCTCAGGTATAAAGTAATTTCTTTTACATAATTGATTCAGTAATTTAATGAATTACATAAATTGATGTGATACATTGATGAGTTACTAATATCATTCATTTCTAATACTTTGAGTAGGCTCAAGAAGGTTCCCCACATGAGGAGGTACGCACGGGCACGAACCAGAGCAACACCTCACATACAAGAGAGGGTTCGTGTAGGCTACTTTCCGATTTAAGGAAGGAGATTACAGTTGCAGTTGGCCGTGTGATGGGTTTGTCGATCAATGAAGAAGGCTGCTATAGGATTGTTATAGATGGGATCTTGAAGGCTGATGAATTGTTGTTGGGCGGAGACATGAATTTAGGGCTTTGACTCTGGGCAATATTATTTCATAGCTGACTTTTAGAACTGCGCCCGAATAATTTTACTGCAAACAATGACATATGTCAATGATTTTGATTTTTTGGATTTACTTTCATATGTGGAACCGTGGTAGTGGTCATATGAAATATAGTTTTTTTTTTGTTAAGTTTATTGTCGCCCTTGACAATTTTGATGATGTAAGTTTATATATTAAATGGATGGATGAACTTTTAAAGACCAGTGTTTTTAGTTCACTTGAGCACTTTTAATGGATGGAAAATGGACGATTCTATGATTGATACTCTATTCAATTTTTCAAAATTAATTGCAAGTTTTTTAAAATAATTAAATTTTGTTTTTTAAATAAATATTATTAAAAAAACAATGATCATGGCCCGTCGTTTTATTTTATTTTCACTAAATCCCGAAAAATAAATAAAGACGGTTAATGACCGTCGAAAACCACGACTGTCTTCGTCCGACGATAATTTTAAATTTACCGACGGCCATAGACCGTCGATTAGAATAAACTAAAAGTCTGTGATTCGAACCCTAGAGGGGGGGTGAATAGGGTGAGCTACAAGTTAGTGACCAATTATGACCAATTTTAACTTCTTTAAAATTAACTAGTCACAAGTGATGATTATCAAACAAAATGCGGAAGCTAATAAAAACAATCACCACAAAGCATTTACCATCACACAAGGATTTATAGTGGTTCGGCCTCAATGCCTACATCCACTACCGGCTTGTGATCCAACACCCCACCGGATATCCACTATTTATGTTTTTCAATAGGCTAAGCAATAACCTTTGCATTATGATTTCAAGGCTAAGCAATAACCTCTACATTATGCTTTTCTTAGGCTAAGCAATAACCTCTTCAACCAAAGGTTGGTTATCTCTCTAAGTAGTGTCTAGAATACACTTGATGGAGATACAATTTAGCTCATTACAATGCCTTTTAATTAGGCAGATATGAAAGTGAAAATCTAATTCACACACACACACTATGAATGCAAAGATGAATGCACAACGTGTATGTATGATGTCCACACACTACACCAAAAATCGAAAATTGGAACGGAAAAGCGTTCCTAATCCTCCCGTTCCTAATTCGTTAAACCGTTCCAATTTCCGTTCCAATTTGGTACCAACCGTTCCTAATCCAAATTGGAACGGAAATTGGAACGGTTTAACGGATTAGGAACGGGAGGATTAGGAACGCTTTTCCGTTCCAATTTCCGATTTTTGGTGTAGTGACAATCAATTTGAAAATGAAAGCTCATAAATGTGTGCAAAAGGCTTTTGAAAGTTTTAGCTCATAAAAGCATTTAAGATTGAGGAAAGAATGCTAATCACATGTTAAAAATTGTTAGGGTTTTTATAGATTGCAATTTGATGGATGCATTATCATTCAAGCATCATTTGATTGACACACTTGCATTGGTTTTTATATAAACTTGAAATCTTGTTTTATTCATGCATTGCTTTTAAGTTTTGTAAAAGTATTGATTTATGCATGATTTGTATTTTCATCTTGGATGCATTTGTTTTAAAAAAGAGTTTTCAAGAAATCAAGCAAGCCTTTGTTTTAAAAGTTTTGAATCTTTTTAGGCTTTTTATGTCATGTTTTAAAAACCATTAGAATCTTTAAAACATGTTTTCCTAGCTTGATTTAGTTGCCAAAAGGTCCCCCAAAGAAATAACTTTGAAATGGCAAAAGTTGCATTTTTTGTCAAAGGGAGGCTGTCCCGGCAGTGTTGCCGGTCGACCGAGAGGCAGGTCTCGGTCGACCGAGACAACTGGAGGTAAAATCTGCAGTTTTGAACTGAAACCTCCAACGGTCAGAAATCTGACCGTTGTGCCTTCCCGGTCGACCGAGACCTCTTTGTCGGTCGACCGAGGACTAGCCGTTGGCAACTTTTTGCTATAAATATGAGTTCTTTCCCTTGCCAAAAGTTGGGAATTTTTAACCCCTCCTTGAGAGGATTTGAGGCATATCAAAAGGGAAGAGAACCAAGGGATGAAGGGGATGATTAGGAAAGCTAAAGCTTGGATTAATGAAGTTAAACCACCAAGTAGGCTCTTCCTTCCTTAATCATATGTTTGCATGCTTTTGTTTTATTTTTGGTAAATCATTTCTAGCATGTTAAACTATGTTTGTGTTGTGTCCTTAACATATTTTATGTTTTGAGTTGATTTATTGTTTTGGATACAACATCATATGATTCAATCCAAGTAGTACTTAACTTTGGTAAATCTAAGTAGATCATGTTAATGAAAGAAACTTGGTAAATCATATGTAACATGATCCATATACTTGGTTGAATCTTTGGTTGTTGTTTTCCATCATAAGAAAATCACTTTCAAAAGTATCTTATGTTTTGGACTCAACTTCTTTACAAATCATATGTTTTCATGTTTTGTTTTATCATTGGTAAATCTTGTAACATGTTAACCTATGATGTGTTGTATCCTTAGCATGTGTTATATTTTGAATAGATCTATTGTTTTGGATACATCACCATTGATTCATCAAAGTAGTACTTTATCTTTGGTAAATCTAAGTAGATCATGTTAATGAAATATGTAACATGATTCATATACTTTGTTGAATCATTGGTTGTTGTTTTTCCATCATAAGAAAATCTCTCTCAAATGTATCTTATGTTTTGGATCCAACATCATTACAAATCATATGTGTATTATTGTTTTAATGCTTCACAACTTGCCTTACTTTGATTGGTAAATCTTTTTCAAGTTGTCCTTATAATTACATATGATTTGTCCCCTCTTTTCAATCAAATCTATTTTTATGTTTTGAGCTTCATTGATGATTTGATTGACATCCCTATGCATCACATGTTTAGAGCTAATCCATTTCATACAACTTGTGTAACTTTGATATCATTAACAAGTTGTTACTTTTAACATGTGATTGCATTATTTCCTCAATCATAAATGTTTTTGAGCTAAAACTTTCAAAAGCCTTAGGCTTACATTTATGAGCTTTCTTTTTCAAAATGATTGAGGACCACACACACACACTTCATGTGTTTTCATCTTTGCATTCATAGTGTGAGTGTGTATTAGTATTTCACTTCCATATCCGCCTATTTAAGAGGCAATGTAATGAGCTTAAATGAATCTCCATCAAGTGTATGTTAGACACTAATTTAGTGAGATAACCAACCTATGGTTGAAGAGGTTATTGCTTAGCCTATAAAAGCATAGTGTATAGGTTGATGTTAAGCCTTGAAAAACATCATTGTAAGGTTATTGCTTAGCCTTGGAAAGCATATTGTAAAGGTTATTGCTTAGCCTATTGAAAAGCATAAATAGTGGAAATCCGGTGGGGTGTTGGATCACAAGCCGGTAGTGGATGTAGGCATTGAGGCCGAACCACTATAAATCCTTGTGTGATGGTGCTTGCTTTGTGGTGATTGCTTATATTAGCTTCCGCATATTGTTTGATAATCATCACTTGTGACTAGTTTGTTTTAAAGAAGTTAAAATTGTTAAAATTGGTCATAAAAGAAGCTCACCCTATTCACCCCCCCTCTAGGGTTCGGATCCCCATGGACTTACAAAAATAACTTGTAAAAGATATACATATGTATTCTAAACAAGTTGTGAAATTCTAAGAACAAAACATGTGATGCATAGGGATGTCAATCAAATTAACAATGTAGCTCAATATGTGTATGCTATAAGCATAAAACATAAAAATAGATTTGATTGAAGTTAGGCGACAAATCATATGTAATTATAAATTCAACTTGAAAATGATATACCTATCAATGCTAAACAAGTTGTGAAACTTTAAAACAAAAGTACATATGATTTGTGAAGTTGTTGAATCCAAAACATAAGATAGATTTGAAAGTGATTTTCTTATGATGAAAAACAACAACCAAATATTTAACCAAGTATAGAAATCATGTTACATAAAATTTCAAAGATGTTTTCATTAACATGATTTACTTAGATATACCAATTTAAGTACTACATGAATTGAATCAAGGTGATGCATCCAAAACAATAAATCAATTCAAAAAACATAGACATGTTAAGGACACAACAAATCATAGTTTATCATGCTAGAAAAGATTTACCAATAATTAAGCAAAGCATGAAAACATATGATTAAGAAAAGTAAAGCTTACTTAGTGATTTAACTCAATGAAACCAAGTTTTAGCTTTCCAAATGATCCCTTTCATCCCTTAGCTCATTCTCCTTTGATTGGCCTCAAAACATCTCAAAGAGGGCCTCTTGATCCTCGAAATTTCTTTAGGAATAAGCCACTATTTATAGCCAAAAACTACCCAACGGCTAGTCCTCGGTCGACCCCATGACCCCTAGGTAGACCTGGCCTTCAACGGTAAAAAATCTGACCGTTTGAAAAAGTAGCCAACGGCTCTTTACCTGGTCGACCGGGTCCATGGGCTCGATCGACCGAGCACACTGCAGGTCGACCCGGGCCCAGGGACCAAATCCCCTTAAAATTCATATTTCAAAGTATTTCTTGAAGGGAACTTTTAGGCCACTGAATCTAGCTTGGAAACGTGGTTTAAATCAAACTAAGAGGATTAAAACCATGAAAACATAAAAAGCCTAAATTGATTTGAAAGATTTAAAACATAGGCTAGCTTGATTTATAAAAATTCTTTTTAAATCTAATTGCATCCAAGTTTAAAAAACAAAAACATGCATAAATCCATATTTCTACAAGTCTTAAAAACAATGCATGTATAAATCAAGATTTCAAGTTTTTCTAAATCAATGCATGTGTGTAAATTCAAATGATGCTATAATGATAATGCATCCATCAAATTGCAATACACAAAATCCCTAACAATCTCCCCCTTTGCAACTTGATGGCAACTTACTCAACACCGAATTAACCCACCAAGTCTTCAGCTCCCCCTAAGCTGGAGAAGTCTTGAAATCTCTTGGATGCTTCTTTTCTTTGCTTGGGCTCTTGTTCTTTTTTCTACAATCTTCTTGATGCTTGGAGCTTGATCATTCTTCAAGCTTTTGTAAGTCCTGGGGATCCGAACCCTAGAGGGGGGGTGAATAGGGTGAGCTCCAATTATGACCAATTAAGACAAATTTTAACTTCTTTAAAACAAACTAGTCACAAGTGATGATTATCAAACAAGATGCGGAAGCTAACAAAAGAATCACCACAAAGCAATCACCATCACACAAGGAGTGGTTCGGCCTCAATGCCTACATCCACTACCGGCTTGTGATCCAACACCCCACCGGATTTCCACTATTTATGCTTTTCAATAGGCTAAGCAATAACCTTTACAATATGCTTTTCAAGGCTTAGCAATAACCTTTACAATGATGTTTTTCAAGGCTTAACATCAACCCATACACTATGCTTTTATAGGCTAAGCAATAACCTCTTCAACCACAAGGTTGGTTATCTCTCTAAATTAGTGTCTAACATACACTTGATGGAGATTCAATTAAGCTCATTACAATGCCTCTTAAATAGGCGGATATGGAAGTGAAAAACTAATACACACTCACACTATGAATGCAAAGATGAAAGCACATGATGTGTGTGTGTGATGTCCTCAATCATTTTGAAAATGAAAGCTCATAAATGTATGCCTAAGGCTTTTGAAAGTTTTAGCTCAAAAACATTTATGATTGAGGAAGGAATGCAAGTCACATGTTAAAAGTAACAACTTGTTAATGATGTCAAAGATACACAAGTTGTATGAAATGAATTAGCTCTAAACATGTGACGCATAGGGATGTCAATCAAATCAACAATGTAGTTCAAAACATAAAAATAGATTTGATTAAAATAAGGGGACAAATCATATGTAATTATAAATACAACTTGAATATGATATACCAATCAATGCAAAGCAAGTTGTGAAACTTTAAAACAAATTCACATATGATTTGTAAAGATGTTGAATCCACAACATAAGATATATTTGAAAGAGATTTTCTTATGATGGAAAAACAACACCCAAAGATTCAACCAAGTATATGGATCATGTTACATATGATTTCAAAGATTTTTCCATTAACATGATCTACTTAGATTTACCAAATAAAGTACTACTTGAATTGAATTAAATGGTGATGCATCCAAAACAATAGATCTATTCAAAATATAAAACATGCTAAGGATACAACACATCATAGTTTAACATGCTACTAAAGATTTATCAAAGATAAAACAAAACATGAAAACATATGATTTGTAAAGAAGTTGAATCCAAAACATAAGATAGTTTTGAAAGTGATTTTCTTATGATGGAAAACAACAACCAAAGATTCAACCAAGTATATGGATCATGTTACATATGATTTCAAAGGTTCTTTCATTAACATGATCTACTTAGATTTACCAAAGATAAAGTACTACTTGGATTGAATCAATGGTGATGTATCCAAAACAATAAATCAATTCAAAACATAAAATATGTTAAGGACACAACACAAACATAGTTTATCATGCTACAAATGATTTACCAAAAATAAAACAAAGCATGAAAAACATATGATTAAGGAAAGTAGAGCCTACTTGGTGATTTAACTTCATTAATCCAAGCTTTAGCTTTCCTAATGATCCCCTTCATCCCTTAGTTCATTTTCCTTCTATTTGCCTCAAAACCCCTCAAGGAGGGCCTTAAAATTCTCAACTTTTGGCAAAGGAAAGAACTCATATTTATAGCAAAAAGTGTCCAACGGCTAGTCCCCGGTCGACCTGGAAACAGGTCTCGGTCGACCGGGAACACACAACGGTCAGAAATATGACCGTTAGTGCCCCAATGCATTTTTCTGCCTGCAGTGTTCCCGGTCGACCTGGCCTGGCTCGGTCGACCTGGTACACTACAGTTTCTGGCCCGGGACCAAAATTCCCAAAAATGCATATTTTTTGCATATTTCAAAGTTTTTCTTAAGGGAACTTTTTGGGCCAATAAATCAAGCTTGGAAACATGTTTTAAATCAAACTAAGGGGTTTAAAAACATGAAACACACAAAGCCTAAAAAGATTCAAAACTTTAAAACCAAAGGCTAGCTTGATTTTCTAAAACTCTTTTCAAAAACAAATGCATCCAAGTTTTAAAAGCAAATCATGCATAAATTGATACTTTTACAAATCTTAAAAGCAATGCATGAATAAAACAAGATTTCAAGGTTTTCTAAATCAATGCATATGTGTAAATCAAATGATGCTAGAATGAAAATGCATCCATCAAATTGCAATCTACAAAATTCCTAACAACTTTCTTTTCATCTATCTCTCTATGGCCAAGCATCTTCTTTAGCTCCCAAGTTTTCTTTCTTCTATCAACACTCCCCCTTTGACCATGCACTCTCTCCCTTTGGCAAGATATGCGTTCTTTCCCCCTTAGAAGATCATACAAAATCTCCACTTAGGAAGCTTGGACATTCTCTTCCCCTTTAGAGAACTTGAATGCTCTCTCCCCCTTTGACATTAAATTGCAAAGGTACCTACACACATGAAATAAGGAAAATACCTTTTAGTAGCACATGTTAACAAAAGAAATCGAAAATGAAATACATAACAGGTTATCATGTATGGAAGTAATCTCTAAGGGTTCAAAGCCAATACAATGGTGAATTTGATCAAAACTAATACTTCTTATGAGGGTTTACACTCCCCCTCAATCCATTCTCTCCTTTTGTCAAACTTTTGACAAAGATATAACTATTTGGTTCAAGAAGAAGATGGTTTAACCAATTGAGGGTCAACTTCAAGGAAAGGATTAGACACATTTAACTATAGAGCACAATATGATCAAATTACCAAAAGAACAAGGTCAAAGCGATCATGGATACCAATTAGAAAAACAAAGAATACCAATTGAGATTCAATGATAAGACTACAAAATCAATCACTCTAAAATGGAGTTATAAAGTATATAACTATTAAGATAAATCCAAATTAGAGCTATCCACGAGGAAATGGGGTTTACTTAAACATAGCATCATTCAATTTAACTATGAAAGTCATATGCTATGAAAGTTTTGAAATCATTTCATTCAATCAAAAAGTATGACTATCATGTGCAAAATGAGTGAAATGAAATTCGAACATGAAGCCAACCTCAACTAATAACCCTCCAAGATTATGAATACATAAACATGGTGGTCATGAGATTTACCTATATGAGCAAGAGAGGTGGCAAACATGAAAATTATGATGCTGATGGAATGTGACATGGAACAAAAATACATTACTATCAAGTTCAATCCATTGTACACAAGGTCTATAACATTCTCAAGATAAGACATCAATTGGATATGAAATCAATTGAAAATTATACCAAATGAAACCAATTGAATTTGAAAACATGATTAAGAGCAAGGATGTGACAAACACAAAATTCCATCAAGCATCATAAAAGGATATTCATCACTTTTAAAGATATAACTATTGAGCATAGTGATGAACAAGGTAAATTGCAATGTAAAAGGATATAACTTGGTAATGCGTGCAATTTCCAAAGTGTCAAAATCATATGAATTCAACATCTAAGATATCCATCAAACATATAGAAATACGAGGAATGGATTTCAAAGAGTTTCATATGATCAAGATCACTACTATGAAGTTGAAACATGTATAAGGATGACATCACTTAGAGATTAATATACATGAATCAACATCATAACCATCCAAAACAAGAAAATGACTAGAAAGCATAGAGGATGGTTTTGAGTTCTAGTATGGTTTCTACAAATATTACTAATATCACAACCATACATGGAACGATTTGACATTTGCATAGAGAGGATCAATCAACACTCAAGATCTAACTCATACCATATCATCAATAAAGAATATAACTATGCAAGCACAAGTAGGTATGGAGTTAGAAGGATATCATGGATAGCATATAGATGAAGATGGATCTCATATATGGGTATACCTATTAAGAACAATGGTTTAATTCCAATTCATCTAAAATGATCCATTAATCTATCACGCAACATCTCCACTCTTAGCAAATGTACTACTAAGCTTACAATGCAATGGAAAATGGATATGAGGTTTATACCAAATGAGCTTAGCACACTAAATCACATATGTACTTATTACGCTCAAATGATAATAAAACAAAAGATTTTACTATAAAGCACATAAACAATCATCAATTTGCATTAATGAAAATATATATCAAGTTAGGCACAAACATGCAAATCAATGACACCATATCCAACCACACAATGTAAGTCATCAAAATCAATTTGCATAAAAATAATGTAACTAAATGAGCAATGATGCAAATTGTTTGTAAAAATTATTTCCTTCCAAATGATATAATCATAATTAAGCACAAGGAAATAAATTCAAGGAAAATGCTTTTGTAAATATAATCAATAAAGCTTAGAACATTTTCCAAAGTTTTTCAAATCACTTCAATATTTAAAATTCCAACAATGAATCATTTATAAAATTATGAACAAGCGATTTTGAAAAACAGAAAGTGTGCTACTATAAATTTTCAATTTGTATTCTAAATATGACAAAAGACACTCATACAAATTGAACACATATTTTCCATACCAAGAGATATTGTTGGAAAATAGGTGGGCTTTTCAGATAGGTTTCAAAACTTTTGACCCACTTGATGCAGGGATCAATTATCTAGAAGGCAACAAACCCAATCCAGGATGCAATCCCTCAAACTCATAAACCATGTATAGCAATATATCCTATCTAGAAGATAGAAAACAACACCTAAACATGCAACCACGAAATCCACAACATACAAGGATGTAGATTATACCTTTGGAGCTTAGTTGTGCTCTAATGGAGAATTTGAATTCTTTCTTTGATGATGAACACCTTCACTAATCAAATCAGAATCTCCAACACCTTTTGATCTTACAAGCTATCATCCGTATCAGATTCTCTTTTCTCAAGAAGATGGTGGAATCTCCAAGAGAAAACCTAAAGGGAACTAGAAAAGGAAGAGGAAGAGAGGTGTGCAACTCTTGCATCAAATAGAGGGCTGGACGTGAATCCCCATATTGAATAGAATAGAGGATGTCCAAGAGGGGTTAATTCCTCTTTTTATATCCCTCAAGCCCACCTCTTTTCCTATTTGAAATAGAAGTTTAACTCCCATTGCAAAATAGTAACCTTCTTCCTTGCTAGTTGCCATAGAAGTCTCACTTCCACAACAATTAGTAGGTTTCTTCTTTCTAATTAAAATAGAAGTCCTACTTCCATTAATAATTTGTAACTTACTATTACCACTATTAGAAGTCTTACTTCAAATAGAAATAGTAACTTTCTATTTCCTTTTAGAGTTCTACTATAATTAGTATCTTTCTAATATCTTGGGCTAGCGTGGGGACCACTAGGGATTCCTTAGAAAGCTGGCTCCAACTTGAGGACTCACCAACTCTTGGAGATATAACTCGAAAAAGACTTAGAGATGTGAAATGATACTTTGGGGAAATTTCATTTTCGACCATAGTGGAAATCATTTTAATGATATGCAATAAAACATAAAACTAGGGTTCTAATCTAGAAAGGATCAACTTCGGGTTGTTAAGCCCTAAAATGGAGTAACCTCGCTCTGATACCAATTGAAAGTCCGTGATCCGAACCCTAGAGGGGCGGTGAATAGGGTGAGCTACAAGTTAGTGACCAATTATGACCAGTTTTAACTTCTTTAAAATTAACTAGTCACAAGTGATGATTATCAAACAAAATGCGAAGCTAATAAAAACAATCACCACAAAGCATTCACCATCACACAAGGATTTATAGTGGTTCGGCCTCAATGCCTACATCCACTACCGGCTTGTGATCCAACACCCCACCGGATATCCACTATTTATGCTTTTCAATAGGCTAAGCAATAACCTTTACATTATGCTTTCTATGCTAAGCAATAACCTCTACATTATGCTTTTCTTAGGCTAAGCAATAACCTCTTCAACCAAAGGTTGGTTATCTCTCTAAGTAGTGCCTAGAATACACTTGATGGAGATACAAATTAGCTCATTACAATGCCTCTTAATTAGGCGGATATGAAATTGAAAATCTAATTCACACACACACACACACACACACACACACACACTATGAATGCAAAGATAAATGCACAATGTATATGTATGATGTCCTCAATCGATCAATTTGAAAATGAAAGCTCATAAATGTATGTCAAAGGCTTTGGAAAGTTTTAGCTCATAAAAACATTTAAGATTGAGGAAAGAATGCTAATCACATGTTAAAAATAACTTGTAAAAGATATACATATGTATTCTAAACAATTTGTGAAATTCTAAGAACAAAACATGTGAAGCATAGGGATGTGTGAAGCATAGGGATGTCAATCAAATTAACAATGTAGCTCAATATGTGTATGCTATAAGCATAAAACATAAAAATAGATTTGATTGAAGTTAGGGGACAAATCATATGTAATTATAAATTCAACTTGAAAATGATATACCTATTAATGCTAAACAAGTTGTGATACTTTAAAACAAAAGTACATATGATTTGTGAAGTTGTTGAATCCAAAACAAAAGATAGATTTAAAAGTGATTTTCTTATGATGAAAAACAACAACAAAAGATTCAACCAAGTATAGAATCATGTTACATAAAATTTCAAAGAAGTTTTCATTAACATGATTTACTTAGATATACCAATTTAAGTACTACTTGAATTGAATCAAGGTGATGCATCCAAAACAATAAATCAATTCAAAAAACATATGCATGTTAAGGACACAACAAATCATAGTTTATCATGCTAGAAAAGATTTACCAATAATTAAGCAAAGCATGAAAACATATGATTAAGAAAAGAAAAGCTTACTTAGTGATTTAACTCAATGAAACCAAGCTTTAGCTTTCCAAATGATCACTTTCATCCCTTAGCTCATTCCCCTTTGATTGGCCTCAAAACATCTCAAGGAGGGCCTCTTGATCCTCTAAAATTTCTTTAGGAATGAGCCACTATTTATAGCCAAAAACTACCCAAGGGCTAGTTCTCGGTCGACCCCATGACCGCCGGGTTGACCTGGCCTTCAACGGTCAAAAATCTGACCGTTTGAAAAAGTAGCCAACGGCTCTTTACCCGATCGACCCGCAGTGGGCTCGGTCGACTGGGTCCATGGGCTCGGTCAACCGAGCAGACTGAAGGTCGACCCGGGCCGAGGGACCAAATTCCCTTAAAATTCATATTTCAAAGTATTTCTTGAAGGGAACTTTGGGCCACTAAATCAAGCTTGGAAACATAGTTTAAATCAAACTAAGAGGATTAAAACCATGAAAACATAAAAAAACCTAAATTGATTTGAAAGATTTAAAACATAGGCTAGCTTGATTTATAAAAATTCTTTTCAAATCTAATTGCATCCATTTTTAAAAACAAAACATGCATAAATCAAGATTTCTACAAGTCTTAAAAACAATGCATGTATAAATCAAGATTTCAAGTTTTCCTAAATCAATGCATGTGTGTAAACTCAAATGATGCTAGAATGATAATGCATCCATCAAATTGCAATACACAAAATCCCTAACATAAACAACATCATTTTTTTCGTCGGTCGTCTCGATGGCGTTAGCCGTCGTTGTTTCAATAAATTGATGGCCATAGCCCGTCGTTTTATGGGTTTTTTGACGTAGTGTGTTGAGTGCCAGTGCTTGTGTGGCCCACCTTGGGCCCCTTAGGCATGGGAGTGAGGGAGGGGGGGCGGATTTCAAAAGATCTTCCCCCAATGGCCTTGTTTATGGTGGCGGAAAGTCGGATCATCACCGACCCTACTTGATCCATGGCAAACAAGTTTTCACCATTCAAACACACTCAATCCAATGATCCAATTCATTCGGATGGATGCCAAACCCCAATAACCATGACCATGGGGTTGCGGTTTTATGGTACACACAGATGAATCAAAAGTGGGCCCCACCACACGTTTATGGTGAGAGTCAACGTTCAACTAAGGCGCGCTCTATCCTTTCCTCTATAAGCATTATTACTAACGTCTTTATTTGCAGGGTTGAGGAAGATATACGCATTTGGAAGCCATGTCCTTCGGGAAGTTTCTCTGTTGGATCTTTCTATGGTGTTTCTTCCATAGTCTTGGGGAGTCATTCTCATCTATCTCAAGTGTGGTGTGGCATGGCCCCATCAAGGGTTGAGGTCTTCCTTTGGTTGGCAGTTGCAAGAAAGATTTCAACAGTGGACAATCTAAGAAAAAGAAGGATAATGTCTGAAGCCATTTCAGACACTTGTGTCTTATGTGGTAAGGAAGAAGAATCTATCACCCACTTGTTCTTGCATTGTGAGTTTGCCTCTTGCATTTGGCAATCTTTTTTCAAAAAATGTGGAACTTCATGGTGTTTGCCAAGGGCTTTGAGCGGATTGATGGAGGCTTGGAGGTTGGGTACTTTTAAAGGCTTGGGCTTAATCCTTTAGAGGTTGATTCCTTTCTCTATTCTTTGGTCAATTTGGAAGGAAATAAACAATAGAATTTTCAATGGCAAGTCAAAGGATAGGGAGGATATTGTTTTTATGATTGCCCTCAAAATAGCTAAATAGGCAAGTATCAAAAAAGAGTTAGAGTACTTGACCTTGGATAATATCTTAAGTAATTTGGAAGCTTGTTTGGGAAGCTGATCTGTTAAGAATAAACATTTAGTCACTTGGTCTCCCCCTTCTCCTAATGTTCTTAAATTTAATGTTGATAGTGCGGCAACAGAAAAACCAGGACCTGTAAGTATAGGTGGCATCTTGAGGAACTACAAGGGAGAGGTATTGTTTATGTTCTCAAAGTATATAGGCATCAAGTATTCTAATGAAGCAGAAGTGTTAACTTTATTGGAAGCTCTAAGGATCTGTGTCTCAAATAATTTTCATAGCATAGTGGTGGAAAGTGATTCCTTAAATATGATTTCTTGGATGTCTTGTTTGGAGAAGGGTCCATGGAAATTTCTTTTCAATGAAATCAAGACTTGGTCGTCATCTTTGAATGTTAAGTTTCATCATGTGCTTCGATCGAGGAATGGCATGGCGGATGCTTTGGCTAAGTTAGGGGTAGAAAGAGAGGTAGCTATAAGATCCCGACTCAGGTTTAGTATGATTATTGTTGTTTTAGCCATGATTAGTCTCTATGTGGAAATAGAGGATGAATAGCTTGGGTTTTAGCTAGACTAGAGTTTTGAATAGCTTATGCGGAATTTTGAGAGCCGTTGAGCTTGGTTTGACACAGCCCGGGGTGGCCCGTGTGACACGTGTCTATGTGGGGAATTTATTCTTTTTTTAGAAAATTCAGATTTCTACTTGTTTTGGTTTGTCGTGTCAAGATCCACAACTTTTATGTTTGCATCGTCTGTGTTCGAACCCTAGAAATTTCATTTTTCGAGAAAAAGGGCAAAACAGACTTTTCACATCAAATCTGTGCATGAATTTCAATGTTTGCAAAATCATGTGAAAATTATTTTTTTGGAAACTAGATATTTCGACAGTCATTTTTCTTTCTTTCGTCGATCTCATCTGGGACCCATATAAGGGAGTTCTAAGCCCTTGAAGTGGATTGGTTTGGTGGGGCCCACACCCCACCCAACTCAAAACAACCCACGTGTGTTTCTTCTCCCTCACTTCTCCATTTCATGTTTTTCAAACCAGCCAAGGAGTTAGAGAAAACCAGCTCTTCTTCTTGCCTTCTTTGTTAGATTGTGTGGTCTCAATCCATCAGTTGATTTAGTAAATTGATTAATTTCTTTATTTATCAATAAAATCATGCTTTCCTTTCATGAGATTAATGGTGTTTTATTACTTAATGCACATGACCAATACATATGACACAATGGTTCATGAGATGAACCGGGTCCCATTAGTATATTAGATGTGATATATGTATATGGATGAGATCCACATACAGGAGGCATATGTCACAAATATTTTTGGCCCCACTGATGCTCAATTGGCTGATTTCTTTATAAAACCCCTTGGAAATGAACGTTTTATCAATTTGAGACATCAATTGGGCATTGGCCCTTGCCCTGATCACTAATTCCTTGTAGTTCAAAACAACTGTACCTAAATATCATTTTTATCATGTATTATAAACAGGTGTTACTAACAAGATTTGTCTTCTTATTTTTTTAGGGGCAAAATTCTTTGCAATTAGATGTCAAAGGGGGAGAGATATAGACAAATTAGGAAATATCATTTCTTCTCTGGCTTTTATTCAGGGAGAGAAGAGCTACGGTCTTCTAACTGGTGGAGAGAAAGTTTCTTGTCACAAGTTGAGGGGGAGCAAAGATATAGATGTTTGCTTCATTGCTCCCGCAAAGAAAATCCAAATGCTCCCTCATATCCAAAGCTCCTTAAGGTCCAAAGAAGAAGATGTCCAAGTTTCATTGAAGGAAGAAGATAGAGTCAAGCTTCAGAGTTGCCTTTCCGCCTTTTGCCTTTCGGCTTAGACTTAGCATCTGACTTTTCTGTCACTAGGGCAATTTGTTTCTTCTTCATAATCCCTTCAGTCACCACCAACTGGCTAGATAGCTCAGCCAGAGTCGCATTCATCTTATTCATATTATAATTAACCTTGAAATTATTGAATGACTCTGGTAGTGACTCAAAGGTTATGTCGATCTGCAATTCTGCATCAATTGCAAATCCTAGTACATCTAACTCATTTAATGAGTCCATCATTTTCAACATGTGTTCCTGTACTGATGTACATTCAGCCATCTTAGTGCTAATGAGCACCCTCATAGCTGCCTGCCTAGCAGGCCTGCCCTGTTCCGCAAACATCTGTTAGGGTTTTCATTAGTTACAATTAGATTGGATACATTCATTTTCATAAGCTTGATCTCTTATACTTCTTTATTGGAATCTTCTTACATTATATTTAGCATAGCATCAAAGGTTTTTGCTCAAACATGTTTTAATTTGCTATTTTAAATTAAAAGAAAAATCTTTTTATCAAACTTGTTAGTCTATAGTCTAGCTTAGATCTCCAAGACCAAACTTTCCTTTTAAAATCATTTTTCGAGTCTTTAAAAAATAGGGAAAGTTTGGTCAGCTGAACTTGGTTTGGTCAATTGTCGGTTCTGGATCCAGAATGTAAAATTTGTGTATCAGGGAATGTCGGTCAACTTGTCGGTCTGTTGTCGGTCAGTTGTCGATCGACTGAACTGCTATTCTGTGAACCGACACCTTTACAATGGTCCGCAATTTTCAAAAATTATAGCCATTGGATTTTGACCGTTGAGTTCGGTCGACCGAACCCCATTTGTCGGTCGACAGACAATAGAACCGTTGGAGATGATTTTCTTAGAAAAAGAACCCTTCCTTGGTTTTTGTGCCAACACGTGAGACTTTTGAGGGCCAAGGAAGATGGGACATTTTATGATAAGCTAGGAGGGAAAATCATCATGACAAACCTTTGATTCTTCAATGGGTTTGATCCTCTTATCTTATTTTATTCATGCTTGCTTTTAAATCTTTAATTTCTTCAAATGGCATGATTAAAGTGTTCAAAGTGTTCAAATGTTGAGTGTTTAAACATGCTTTGATTTTAAAATATTTTTATCATTTTAACTTCATCATTTGATTAGTAATCTCACATGTTTAGACATTTAATGTTTCTTTCAAACTTGCTTGTTTCATTTTAAACTTTCTAAAGAAATTAATCAATTTATTATATCATCTAATGGATTGAGACCATATAAACTAACAATCTCCCACTTTGGCTCAATGTCAGTCAGGATTACATCTCATGCCCATCCCGTCTACATGTTGCTCAAAGACTTAGGTGGTCAAAGGCTTAGTAAAGGGATCCGCCAGATTATCTGAAGAGGCTATCTTGGTGATTGCAATATCACCTCTCTGCACAATCTCTCTGACCAAGTGATACTTCCTCTATACTTGCTTTTGGCTCTTATGGCTCCTTGGTTCCTTAGATTGAGCAACTGCCCTAATGCTGTTACAGGAAATTGTGAGCGGTTGTTGCGCCAAAGGTACCACTCCAAGTTTCAGAAGGAGTCTTTTGAGTCATACTGCTTCCTTAGCTGCTTAACAAGTCGCTACATATTCAGCCTCCGAGGTGGAATCAGCAATACATTCATGTTTAATACTCCTTCAGTTGCTAGCTCCTTCGCCAAGCATAAACACATAACTAGATGTTGATTTCCTGGAATCCTTATCTGACATAAAGTCAGAATCTATGTAACCGACTGGAATCAACTCATCACTGTCGTAAATCAACATGTAATCTCTAATCCTTCTCAAGTATTTGAGAATACATTTTACAGCAGTCCAATGGTCAAGACCTAGGTTAGATTGATATCTACTGACCAAGACCACTGCATGACAGATATCCGATCTAGTACATAGCATAGCATACATGAGGCTACTAACAGCCGAAGCGTATGGAATTTCTCTCATTTACTACTTTTCCTCAAGGGTCTTGGGACCCTGATCCTTGGAAAGGTGCACTCCATGCCTAAAAGGTGTGATACCCTTCTTACAGTCCTGCATAGCAAACCATACCAGTACCTTTTCTATGTAAGCAGCTTGGATAAGCCTATCATCCTATTTTTCCGGTCTCAATGGAGTTTGATTCCTAGGATGTAGCTAGCTTCTTCCAAGTCCTTCATATAAAAAGTCTTTCCTAACCAAACTTTTATTGTTGACAACATTCCTTTATCACTCCCTTGGAAAAGGATGTCGTCGACATATAAAACTTAACTACCCTACCTGCTTCACTTTTCATGTACACACATGACTCATTCTGATTCTAACAAAAACCAAATGACTTGATTGCCTGATCAAAATGGATGTTCCAGCTCCGGGATGCCTACTTCAATCCATAAATGGACTTCTGCAGTTTGCAAACTCTTTGCTCTTGGTTGTTAACTACAAAACTATCTGGCTGCATCATATAGATGTCTTCCTTAAGATGGCCATTGAGAAACGTCGTCTTGATATCCATTTTCCAAATCTCATAATCGAGATGAGCCGCAATGGATAAGAGTATCCGGATGGACTTGAGCATGGCTACCAGCAAGAAGGTTTCCTCATAATCGATACCTTATTTCTGAGTATACCATTTCACAACAAGCCTGACCTTAAAGGTCTCAACTCTTCCATCTCGTCCTCTCTTTCTCTTGTAGACCCACTTGCACCCAATAGGTTTAACATTGGCAGGCAAGTTCACAAGTGTCCATACCTGATTAGAGTACATAGACTCCATCTTAGCTTTCATAGCATCTTGCCAACGTCCTGAATCTATATCATTAATTGCTTCATCGTAGTTACAAGGATCTTGTTCCAGTTCTTCCGAGATTGCCTTGTAAGACTTTCCTAAGAACGAGAACCTGTCAGAGGACCTGACTATGCTCCCACTACGATGAGGCTCTAGTGTAACTACTGGGTCAGGTATGGGCGGATTCTCTTCAAGTTCGGTCATACTTGGATTTAGAATTGATCGCTTTTGAATCTCTTCCAAGATCCACTTTTCTAAAGATTTCTGGTCAATCATTTAATCTTCCTCCAGAAAAACTGCATCGGTGCTAACAAGAACTTTCTGCTCTCTAGGATTATAGAATAACAAACCTTTAGTTCCTTTGGGATATCCTATAAATGTGCATACTTCCGACTTCGATTCCAACTTATCTGTCTTAACGTTCAGCACGTGTGCCGGACAACCCCAAATATGCAAATGTTGTAGACTAGGCTTTCACCCGAACCATAACTCCCGGGGAGTCTTAGGTACATACTTAGATGGTATGAGGTTTAGTATGTATATCGCAGTATCCAAGGCATGTCCCTAAAAGAATATCAGTAATCCTAAGAAACTAAACATGGACCTAATCATATATAAAAGTGTCTGGTTCCTTCTTTCCGCTACTCCATTCTGTTGAGGCATACCAGGAGCAGACAACTGGGATAGAATCCCATTATCTGATAAGTATCCCAAAAAATTAGCAGAGAGATATCCCCTTCCTCGATTTGATTGAAGAATCTTGATACTTTTACGTAATTGCTTTTCTGCTTCCGCTCGAAACTCTTTGAACTTTTCAAAAGCCTCGAACTTGCGGTGCATAAGGTATATGTATCCATATCTTAAGTAATCATCGGTGAAAGTGATGAAGTACTTGTATCCTCCTCTAGCTCTAACATTTATGGGTCCTCACACATCAATATGCACTAATTCCAATAAATCTTTGGCCCTATTGCCCTTAGATGAAAATAGTCTTTTGGTCATTTTGCCTTCCAGATAGGACTCGCAGACAGGCATTCGTTCTACCACCAATGAAGGTAAGATACGGCCTTTCACTAGCCTATCAATCCTGTTTAAGTTTATGTGACCTAGCCTCAGGTGCCAAAGTTTCATTAGATTAGATGAAAGTGACTTCCTCTTTAATAATGGCCTATTAATTATTTCGGTATCATGTATCTTATACATTGTGGGAATTAACAAATAAAGTCCATTGGTTACCTTGCCAGAACATATAAAAGTACCGTTCCTCTTTATGACAGCTTCAGTACCAAAAGTTATAGAATAACTTTTATTCACCAAACTAGAAATTGAAATTAAATTCCATCTTAAAGATGGTACATATAGAGTATCTGACAAAACTAATTTATTATCTGAAAAACATAAAGTAATAACTCCTACTAAGACCACATCCGCCTTATCATCAAATCCGAGGTTGACAATGATTTTGCCGTCACTAAGCATCTTGGTTTCCCGGAACCCCTGCAACGAATTATAGATGTTATTAGTTGCACCAGAGTCTACACACCAGGATTCTAAAGTACCAGTTGCAAAATGTTAAGTCCTTAAAAATGCATAATTTCATCATCATTTTAGAGTAATTAAGGACTTAATCATCAAACCATGCACCATGTTAGTAAAAAAATCATGATTTCATGTTTATGGGCATCAAAGTTTGAATTCGAGTCAAAATTCAGATTTCTTTTCAATCAAGAAGTAAAGGACCAGCCATGAAGATCGTCCAACACTATGCTTCACACATCTAAGATGGTCCTACATGCATTCCAAGTTGTACAAGTTTAGATGTGGATTCTTTTAAGTCAACTGGGGCCAAGTGGAGGAGTTTCAAGTTAGCAAAAGAGTCATGTGTACCAAGAAATTCAAATGACAAAGCAAATCTGAGAATCCCCAAAACTAATCTCCTAAACTTGCCAAAGACTCTATCCTAAATTGGAGACTTCCCAAACTAAAATAACTTGGACCACAAGCCATCAAACCAACATAAAAAGAGCCACAAAGGGCTGGACGTGAATTATCATCCCCCCCCCCCTAACACCTTGGACAACCAGCAACAAAGAAACCCTCATTTTCCATTATTTTTTCTCCATCTCTCATCCTTCCATTAATATTTCATCCAAGGCCTTCCCTAAGGCACACCACCACTTGGATTTCTACGCCGTCGTTGCTATCCTCATTCCACCATTGGACCAGCCTTGAAATCATCTTCCCTTGCTTGGATTTCAGATCGCAAAATGAGAGCCGGTTGGATCATCGTTCAAGACCGCGAGTCCCTCTCCTCCGTTTAGTGTTTCATGTGTCTAGGGTAAGGTTGGATGCACTTTATTTTGATTCAAAAAAAAATTGTAATGGTTATTTGCTTGTAATGGGTCTTTCATTAATAAATCAAGTTTATGGGGTCTTGGTCTTCACCAATGGGTCAACATTGAATTTTTGTGCGTAGTGACAGTGCGCACTTTGTGTGTTGGTCTTGATTTTTCGCGATGGCATCAAGCAAAGTAATAATTGCAAAGTTTGAGAATTAAAATCCATTTTTTTATTCTCTGATTTTATTTTATTTTATTTTTATTTTTATGCATCTTCATAATTACTGCAATTGGTTGGACTGACAAATCTTATGGTGAATGCAGTAGTTAGATAAGGTTTCTAGATTAGGATTTTTCTTTTTCTTTGGTTGTAATTAATTTTTCGGACTTGTAATTAATTTTTTTTTATTAAAGTAGGATTTATGATTTTTATAGATTTTTTTAGGCTAGAACTAGTTTTTCAATAGGATAAGTTTTGCTCAATTAATTACTCCTTATGGATCGACCTCGGACTTCACTGAGTTATTACTACAATCGCGGCCTTGCACTTGGGGCCTACGATCACAAAACTAACTTCAGAAACAAGTGACTCAATCATACCTAAGGTCTTTTTCCTAGAAAAGAAATCTGGACAATTCATCTTCCAATGTCCTGTCGTACCACATTGGAAACACTTTCATTTTGATCCAGAACCCTTAGCCTTGTCCACACCACCCTTAGCACCATTCTCCACCTTAGGGCCCTTGGGGACTGATTTCTTCTCACCTTTCCAGCCTTTGCCTTTTGGCTTGGACCTAGCAAATGACTTTTCTGTCATTAGGGCAGTTGGCTTCTTTTTCATAATCCCCTCAGTTGCTGTCAGCTGGCTAGACAGCTGTGAGACCCCAGCCCCTAATTTCAGGGATTAGTGTTGTTTTATTTGTGGATTAGTTTTCTAAGTGGGATTAGTGTTTGTTTGGTTGAGTTTGTGAGCTAGAATGGTTTTTCATTAACTTTGGGAAGTTTTGAGAGCCAGTAGACCTAAACAGATGGTCCTATTCGTTTTGCGTGATCGGCTTGGAGAGGTTCTTCGTGATTCCCAGAATTCCCATTTTGGCACTGTTTGACTAATCTCGTTAATCCCTACAACTTTCATGTCGATCCCGTCCCCGTTTAAAACCCCAAAATCCGACTTTCCAAACATTGAGGGTAAAATAGTCTTTTTACACCAAATTTGGACACAAAATCTGATATTCCCGATACCCTTGAAATATATACTTTTTAGAAACTAGATATTTTGGCTATCGTTTTTCCCTTCTTTGTCGAACTCATCCGAGGTCCTGAAAGTCATGTTTTTAACCCCCACAAGGTTTCCTAGAAGTGGAGCCCATCTCACTTGTTATTAGGGTTGTAAACGGGTCAGTTCCGGTCCGGGTCCAGGGTGGAACCGGAACCTTTTTCTAAGAGGGGGAACCGGAACCAGAACCGGACCCGGTTCGGAACCAGAAAACTGGTTCCGAAACCGGAATCGATAATATTAATGGGAACCGAAACCATTTGTGAGGCAGGTATGGTTTCGGTTCCAGGTATGAGATGTAGAAAGGTAGAAAAGTAAAAAGGGTTTTGTTTTCACATACTAAAGTTACCTTATGTTAGTGTATATTGGGTCGGGTCCCGGGTCTAAGCCACTGTGGATTCGGAACCGGAACCGTTTAGGTTTCGGTTCCAAAAAAAGGATTCGGAACCGGAACCATTTGCTTATTGGGACCAAAATAAGGACCCATACCTGGAACCTAACGGGTCGGAACCTTCGGGTAATCGGAGAATCAAAGACCCATTTACAACCCTACTTGTTATATAAGAGAACATTTTCTCTCCTTTCCCTTTTTCCAGCTCAAAATACCAACCAAGCTAGGGTTTGTTTTTCCTCTTCTTCTTCTAGCTTCTCCATCTCAATCCACTACAAAACCTTTGCCAATGCAGGAATGAATGTTATCTCCTTCTTCCTCTCCTTCAGAGCTCTCCATTGATATTATTTGTGGAGGAGACCACCCATTACAAGACCTTCTTGAAGCTCAGATTGCCTATTTGAAGAACTTCCTTGTAAGCTTCCTCTCCAATCTTCTAGAAATGTTTTCTTCTTTACCTAGGGAAGCTCTATTTCCATTGTTTCAAGCTTCTTCTTCCCCATTCTTTGTTTTGACTCTTTTAGGGTTTTTTTTTGGTGTTTTGATGTGTTGTAGGTTATCCTTGAGAAGAGTGTGGTTAATAGCTTGAGTTGCTAGCTTGGATCTAAAGCAAGTGGATGAATAGATATTTGAGTTTTATAATGTTTTATGAAAAATGTGAATGGGTTTATTACCTTTCATTCATGTTCATTCTTATTGATTTCATTGATTTTTGAAATGCACACATGAAGGAGTCTTGGTAACTCATTTAATTGCTTGGAAGTATTGGCCTATAGCCTTTTTATTTATCACTTGATTATAGCACAAATGAATCTTTGTGAATGATGGGTTTCTTCTTTTTCTCTTGTGGTTGAATGTGGGCGGAAAGGAGGTGCATAAATGGATGTTTGTGAAAGTTTTGATGGTGGTTTGAGTGGGGTTTAATGGAGGATTCAAGCCCCTCATTTAGGTGTAGAAATGAGGCTCAGGGAGATTTGCAAGAAGGAAAAAGAAGGAACCCAAAACTACAATTCTGCAAGTTTCTGGAAAGTTGACTCGAGCGAACTTCACAGGTCACTCGAGCGAACCCCATCCAGAAGTCAGTTAGTTCGAGCGACCTTGACAGTTCGCTTGAGCCAATTGATCTAGGAATATCTGCTCTAGCGAACCCTTGTCCTTTTAAGCGAACCATTCCAGAAAGTCCATCGCTCGAGCGAACTTCATGTCCGCTCGAGCCATGTGCACTGTTCACCTGAGGCTATGTTGGGAGCATAAATATAATAATTAAATGTCTAGAAGAGGTTTGTTGGGAACCTCATTAAAAAGAGGAAATTTAGAAACAAATTACAAAGCCCGCTTAAATAAGAAATCCCATCACGAAGATTCATCAAAGTTTTGAAATTTCCAAGGTGTATAAGGAGCCGGAATGTCTCTAAAACTCAAGGAGTACCAAGTCTATACTGAAATCGACTTACGGGACCCCTATTTACCTTGAACTAATCTTGAAATCCCGATACTTGGCCCCGAGATTTGGAATCCAATGATACCTTATTATTTCCAGAATTTTAATATGCATTTCCCGAGATTCATATTTTATGACTTTGTCTTGCCCGAAAAGCACTAAAAGTGTAATTGTAGTCCCGATTATGCGTTGCCCGAAATAAAGTGATAATTGTGCCTTCGAGCACTCCCATCCCGCCCGTTTATATAATTGCATCATATGTATTTTATACATGTCCCGATTTCTATTATGTGACCTATGAGTCGGCACCACTAAGCTTGGATGACCTTGTTAGTTTGATCCGCCGACTTGGAGATCCCCCTCCCGTCCCTCCAGCTATAGTTTGGATCCCGATGCCTGGTTTATTATCGTGGTCCCGTCCCGATACCCGGCTTGCTACCATGGTCCCCGATACCCGACTCGCCACCGTGGTTTCCGATACCCGGCTCGCTACCGTGGTCCCGTCCCGTATAATTATATGTATATGTATATTTTCGTTGAATCTCACCACTTCGTGTGTTAGAGATCAACGCCCCGATATGCTCTTGTTACTTCGGTGATAGAGGACTTAGCTTCGTGTGGTTGCCATCTTACTTGTTTTCCCATTCCTTGGTACACTTACATGCTTTAAATGAATACCCGATTTGTCAAATATCCATGCTTTTACAAATGTTGTAAATGAACACATGTTTTGCTAGATCTCCATGTTTTACTCATGCTTTAAATGAATACATGTTTTGTCAGAGATCCATGTTTTACACCAGTTTTACATGAATACAAAATTTATCAGGTATCCATGATTTTCCACTCGTTTTAATTATATGCAGCCTTTGATCAAATAATATGATTCATCACATGTTTTATTTTTCGTCACATTTATTATCTTTTCACCCACCTGCCAGACCATCGTATCTGACCCATTATTTTGGTACTCAGGTCCAGACTTCTTTGCCTCGAGTTGAGTACTTTTATTGGCTGTGGAGCCATGAGTTGCAGGTTGTTTTGTCGGCTATGTCATGTAGACATTGAGCTTGACATCGGAGCTACGTCACATATGGGTAGTGGTTATTAGCTTATTATTGTATGGCTTCTATTAGCTTTTCTTTGAGAGTTTTTAATTATTGCACATTGATAATTTGTAACTTGAACGTAAATGGGAATGTAACATCCTATTACTGTCAACTCTTTATCTGGTTGTGATGGTTTATTCAAGTCTGATATGGCTCTTGATATAATAGTTATATGATAGCGGTTAAGTGCGACATGGAATCCGATGGCCACGAACTCTGAGTCGCAACTCCAAGAAAGCTTTCGCAAATTATTCAGAGTGTCTTGAAATGTGTCATCCTCACACACGCGGATCTTGGGAGAAAATATAATTATCCTTAATCTCATTCACGCTCCCCAAAGTCGGGCCACTGTAGGGTCGGGGTTCGAAGGCGTGACAACAGCTCAACTGAAGTCAGATTCATTTTGTTCATATTATAATTGACCTTAAAATAGTCAAATGAATCAGGTAGCGACTCAAGGATTATGTCAATCTTCTACTCTACATCAATTGCAGCACTCAGTACATCTAACTCATTCAATGAGTCCAACATCTTCAACATGTGGTCCTAAACTAGTGTTCCTTCGGCCATTTTAGTGCTTATCAACACCCTCATAGTGTAAGACCCCGACCCGAGTGAACCCGTTTAGTGCTAATTAAGTTGCGTGTTAGTGCTAAGCTTGATTAGTGTTTTTGGTCTAGTTGGGTTTGGAATAGCCTTGATTCTAGTTTTGGGCCTTTTGGAGTGATTGATAGCTTGTGGGGCCCTTTGGGGGTTCCCTTTTTCGGCTTTGCATTTTCTTGTGAAATTTTCCCGACATGTTTTAAATTGTGTTTTGGCCCGTTGCATTCATCTTGTGGATTCTTACAACTTTCATGTTGATCCCGTGTCCATTCGAGGCCCCGAAACCCGATTTCATAGCCTTGAGGGTAAAACAGTCATTTCACACAAAATCTGTACCCAAAACTTAATATTCTCGAAACTCGCGAAACATACACTTTTTGGAAACTAGATATTTCGACAAACATTTCTTCCTTCTTCGTCGAATTCATCCGAGGACCCAAGAGAGATGATTTCAGCCAACGTAGTTCTTTAAGTTGTGGGACCCAACTTCCCAAGTGTTAACAAAGAGGAACCCTTCCCTTCCTTCTCCATTTTCATGTTCCAGCTTAACTATTGAGTCTAGGGTTTTTTTCATTGCTTTTCTCTTCTTCTTCTTGCTTCTCCATCTCCAAGCCTCACCAAGAGCTCATCAATCAAGAAATGGAGATTGCCAATCTCTTCCTCATCTCTCAAGCTTCCTCTTGATACTATTTTTAGAAGAATCCATCAACTTTGAGACTTCCCTTGAGCTTACCTTGTCCATTAGGGGACCTTGCAAGTAAGTGATCTTATTCATCTCCTAGATTAGTGATCTTCTAGCCTTAGGGAAGCTACATTTGCATTATTAGAAGTTCTTTCATTTTCATTCTTTGTGTAACCCATTTTAGGGTTGTTTTTGGGGTTTTTTTTATTGTAGCTTGGCTTTGAGCTATTGAAGTGATTTGAGGATTGTTTTTGGCTAGCTTGGACTTGAGGCAAGTGAATGTTTGGATGTTTTTAAGTTTGAAATGGTTTGGTGATGCATTTATGGTTTTCATGTTTTCATTGATTACTTTCATTGATTTTTCTATGGTTGAAATAAATGATCTTTACACATCTTGATAGCCTCATTTAATGTCTTGGAATCATATGTTTAAGTCTCCTTGTTCATAGTTAATTGTGGTTGTAGAGGTGTTGGAAGGAAAGGAAACAAAAAGGAGAAAAATCAAGCTCCCGGGCATGCTTCACGCCCAGTGCCGATCGATCGGACCTACAGGCCGATCGATCGGTCTGACTTTTAACTGTAAGGCTTTTTGGGCCGATCGATCGACTTTTAACTGTAAGGCTTTTAACAGTTTGAGTCCAGTGGGTTTTGAGATTTTTTTTTTTTGTGGACCTTGGCTACCCTCCTTGGACTCATTTGACCATATGTGAGAGCGTCTTGAGCCGATGCTCTTCACGGTTGGTTCGGAGGCATCGAAGTTCAACCTATTTCAATCTTGAACGGGATGGAACAACACGATACCTTCTTCATACCTAAATGCAAAGTTTATTTCCTTGGGTATCGCGAATTCTATTCCTTTCGGTGACTGAGTAGATTGCTCGATGGTTCCGGGTTGGCATCATACTTAGGATGGACCATTTATAGTTTTGATTTTTCTATCATAACATCTAGTTATAACCATGAGCTCAATTTAAGTTTTGAAAATCGTAGAAGTGGATAAGGAGCCCGGAATGTCGTCAAACTCAAGGAGTACCAAGTCATTTCCACAATCGACATACGGGACCGCTATTCACTCAATTAGATCTTAAAACCATTATCTTTCCCGAATTGGTATAGTTCATTATATTCTTCATTTCCAAGATTTACATTACATGACTTGTTTTCCCGAAGCATTGTTGTACACTTGAAATGGTTACTTGACCCGAAGTGCATTGCACCACATGATATGTCAGTGTGCCCTTGAGCACCCCCGTCTTGCCCGTTTGATTATATATATTTGTACCTGATTTACTTGCATTGTCTCGATTGTATTTGACCTATGAGTCGGCACCACTAAGCTTGGATAACCTCGTTGGTTTGATCCACCGACTTGGAGATCCCCCTCTTGTCCCGCCAGCTGCAGTTTGGATCCCGCTACCCGGTCATTACCGTGGTCTTGTCCCGATACCGCAGATTGCTACTGTGGTCCCCGATACCCGGCTCGCTACCGTGGTCATGTATAGTATTGTATATGCATATGTATTTATATGAGATCCCCTGTTTCTCCTCACCTCGAGTGACTGAGACCAGGGCCTAGTTATTACTCTATCACCTTAGTGATAGAGGACTTAGCTTCGTGTGGTCGCCATCTTGCTTGTTCCTGATTCCTTGGATACCCTATGAGTTTTATCTTGTTTACATGTTTCTGGCAAATGATTTATCTATTTTATGAGAGTCCTTGCTTTAACAGATTTCCTTGCTTTTCGAGATATTTCATCTATTACATGTTGTTGTATCTTCTCACTCTCTTGCCAGACTGTCGTGTCTGATCCTTTGCTTTGGTACTCAGGTCCCGTTGCCGGTTTCCTTGAGGAGGAGCCGGAGGAGGCGGTAGGTGAGCTGCAGCCTCTAGTTGAGTGGCGTGCTGACGATGTCATGTAGACATCGGGTTGCTACAAGAGGCGAAACATTTTGGGAAGAACTTATTAACCATTCTTTTGGGGTTATTATTTTGTAATATTAGCCTTTGTTGGCCTCTAATTTTGGGGAATGTAACTAAATGATATTTTGTCTAACTTTAACAACCTTTGGGAAACATGCTATAGATCATTGCTCTTTCTGATACAGTTTTGACATTTGATATTAATGCTTGCATGACTAGAGATAGTCTTACTATTTGATTTGCTACACGCTTCCGCACTCAAAAGAAATGTTCATGCAAGGTTTTGATATCCTCACCGCGGACACCTGTGGGAAATTAAGTAGGTTGTATTTTGAGGATGTAGATAATCCTCTTGAATAATCATCACACACTAATGTCCCGATCCCGGATTGGGATTCCCGGTCCGGGGTCGCGACACATAGCAGGCAGGCCTACCCTAGTCCCCAAACATCTCCTTTAAGTTTGATATAATATCATATGCAGTCTTATAGGATTGATGTTAGTGTTGTAAAACACTAGACATGGATGCATGTATATAACACCTGGCCATGTCATCGTCTTTAACCTATTTGGTGTAAAGGTCATTTTCGTCCTCTGGTGCATATGGCCAAGGCTCATCAAGCAGGGTTATGGTAAAGACATATTTATATCTTGAAGCAGTCACGACAATATCCAGGTTCCGTTTCAAGTCTACATAGTTTGATCCCACCAACTTGTTCCGGTTGATGATGGTCGCAAGTGGATTGTAAGTATTCAAATTCATGCTGAAAAACTATAGCACGTAACCATACATTCAATTAAAGAATATAAATGACATTAAGGTTTAGTATTCTTCTAAATTTATGTGGGAATCCTCATAACCACTGTGTGGGGTGTTTTCCTAAGAGTACGATTACGCAAGTCTCGGTAGTAGTACCAGCTCAGCTCATCTAGATCTCGGTGTCCAAGTTTGGCAATAGTGCCAAGATTCATCTAGCTCGGTAACGGTACCAGCTAGACATCTCATCTCAGCTCAGCAAACAGTGCCAGCTAGCGCCAAGCTTGAGCTAGCCTCGGTAAGAGTACCAACTAGGCTCATCTCGGTCTAGGTGTAAGGCACCTCGGCATTAGTGTCAAGATGCATCCGAATCTTTTCTCAGTATCATCTTCAGCTTGGTACATCCACAGAGATGAGTACTAAACCATGATTGTACTTCCACAAAGTTACGGCTAAGTTACAGAACGTGCTGACAGACAAGGCAGGCACCGGATAATGATCAGGTGTCGTCTTGATCAATCACATCCACATTGATTGTCACGCCCCCGAACCGAAACCTCGGGGGCGGGAAATGGGATTTAAGCATAAATGTATTTTTACTTCTCCCAGGATCCGCGTGTGTGAAGACAACACATTCTGAATATTTTACGGAAGCATTTGTGGCGTTGCGACCCGAAGTCCGTGGCCATCGGATTCCGCGTCGCACTCAACCTTTAGCACATAGCTAGTATATCAAGAATCATCTCAGATTGGAGTAAACCATCACAATAAAAATACAGAGCTGACAGTAACAGGATATTACATTCCCAAATATGTTCAAGTTACAATTATCAATGTACATTAATTAAGAATCCCAAGGAAAGGCTAATAAAAGCCATACAACAATAAGCTATAAACTACTACCCAAATGTGACGTAGCTCCGATGTCAAGCTCAATGTCTACATGACATAGCCGACAAAACAACCTGCACAACATGGCTCCACAGCCAACAAAACACTCGACTCGGGGCGAAGAAATCTGAACCTGAGTACCAAAAGTAGTGGGTCAGACACGACGGTCTGGCAGGTGGATGAAAAGATAACAAATATACTGAAGAATAAAACATATGATAAATCATGCTAATCGATCAAATGCTGCATATAATTACACGGGTGCAAAAGTCGGGAATCTCGGGGAAAACCTGTATTCGTTTCAAGCATGGGTAAAACATGAAGATCTAATAAAACATGTATTCATTTACATCATCTATGATCATAGATATTTGACAATCGGGTATTCGTCTAAAACATGTATAAATATAGTGGTTTGACAAAACAAACGTTCATTTGAAACTTAAGTAAAACACAAGTATACAACAAATCAGGTATCCATAGCAGTCTGGCAAAACCAATGTCCATTTGAAACATATGTGAAAAATACGGATATTTAACAAACCGGGTGTTCGTTTAAAACAGGTGTAACCAAGGAAATCTGACAAGACTAATGTTCATTTAAAACATATCTCAAAGCAGGGATATTTAACAAATCGGATATTCATTTGAAACGGGTATAAACATAGTGATCTGGCAAAACAAGTGTCATTTGAAACATATTTCAAAGCATGGGTATTTAACAATTCGGGTATTCATTTAAAAACAGGTATAAACATAGATATCTGACAAACCAAATGTCATTTACAACAAAGCACGGATATTTAACAATTCGGGTATTCTTTTAAAACACGTGTAATCATATAAATCTAGCAAAATCATTGATCGTATGGAACATATGTAAAAGCATGGTTCTTCACCCAACCGGCATTCATTTAAAACATGGGCGGGTACAAAGGACAGAAAACAATATAATAATAACTGAATTTACATTGGAGAATATTAGCACTTGTTTAAATAACCACTTTCATAAAGGAAACGAATCATTTATAGGAAAGCAAGTAAACAATATAAAACATGTCGGGTGTCCAAGGAATCGGGAACTGGCAAGATGGCAATCACAAGAAGCTAAGTCCTCTATCACCGAAGTGACAAGAGTATAACGGGATGTTGGTCTCAGTCACACAAGGTGAGGAGACTCAACGTAAATCATATATACAATATAAATATACGGGAACGGGACCACGGTAGCGAACCGGGTATCGGGACGGGACCACGGCAATAACCGGGTATCGGGATCCAAACTGCAGCTGGCGGGACGGGAGAGGGATTTCCAAGTCGGTGGATCAAACCGACAAGGTATCCAAGCTTAGTGATGCCGACTCATAGGTCAAAACCAATCGAGACATATGCAAGTAAATCAAGTACAGTAAATAAACGGGTAAAACGGGGGTGCTCAAGGGCACACTGTCACTTCATATCGGGCAATACATTTCGGGACAAATAACTGTTACTAGTGTAACTTCAATGCTTTCGGGAAACAAGTCATTTGATGCAAATCTCGGGAAATGGGGAAATATAATGAACTATAACAATTCCAGGAAAATATTGATTTCAAGATCTATATAAGTGAATAGGGGTCCCGTATGTCAATTATAGTCATCACTTGGTACTCCTTGAGTTTGCAGACACTCCGGGCCCCTTATGCACTTTTACTACTTTCAAAACTTAAAATGAGCTTATGGGTAGTACTAGATGTTACAATAACAAGAATCAAGATTATAAACGGTCCATCCTAGGCATGACATTAATCCGGAAACATCGACCAACCGATTCAGTCATCGAAAGGAATAGAATTAGCGATAACCAAGGAAATAGACTTGTGTTTAGATGTAAAGAAGATATCGCGTCATTCCATCCCGTTCAAGATTGAAATGGATTGAACTTCGATGCCACCGAACCAACCGTGAGGCGTGTCGGCTCAAGACATTCTCACACTTGGTCCAAACGGTCCAAAAAGGGTAGTCAGGGTCCCACCTAAAACCAAGAATTTGTGTCTAATCAACACCATTCTTTTCTTTTAGTTCCCTAGTCTTAGAGACCTTAGATTAGGGTATAATTGGTCTTAACACTAAGGTATATACCCCTAGGACTCATAGAAAGCCCAAAGGTTTCCCAAAAAAAAAACACAATATCAAATTTCACTGCGGGCCGATCGATCGGTAGAAATTTCTGTACCAGAAATGTACAGGGTCCAATCGATCGGCCCAAAAAGCCTCTCAGTTAAAGACAGGCCGATCGATCGGCCTGTAGGTCCGATCGATCGGACCTGGGTGTGCAGCAGGTCCGGGACACTGATTTTTCCTCCTCTTTTTCCTTTTTGTTTCCTTTCCTTCCAACATATAATCAATCACATAGAATTAAACATAAGGAGACTTAAACACATGTTTCCAAGACATTAAAATGAGCTAAAGAGCTCCTCATTTCAAGTTCCTCCATTTCCATCCTTTCCATTCACAATAAATCTCAAAAGTGGAGAAAACTCATTCATGTGAAACCATTTGAAATCTTGACACTATGATACATACATTTCCAAGAGATTAACAAGGGAGAAATAACTCATCAATAAGCACATCTTGAAATCAATATTAATCATATTAAAGACAACTATTAAAATCACCAAAACCATTAATGAATCAAGATTTTCTCACAAAACATGTTAATAATCAAAACGATCCAATCAACCACTTGCCTTGGGTTCCAATCTCACAAACCAAGCTCCTAATCCCTTCTTAAGCTCACTTCCAAGCTACAATCAAAAACCCCCAAAAACAACCCTAAAATGGGTTACACAAAGAATGAAAATGAAAGAGCTTTCAATAATACAAATGGAGCTTCTCAAGAGCTAGAGGAACACTAATCTAGGAGATGGGAAGAACCACTTACTTGCAAGGTCCTCTAATGGCAAGAGTAAGCTCAATGGAAGCCTTGTGATGGAGGGTTCTCTACACAAATGATACCAATGGAAAGCTTGTAAGATGAGGAAGAAGAAGGTGGTCTCCATTTCTTGATTGATGAACTATTGGTATGGCTTGGAGATGAAGAAGCAAGAAGAAGAAGAAGAAGTTGCAAGAAAAGCCCTAGGCTCAGCTGGAACAATGGAGAATGGAGTGAATGAAGGAGATGGGTTCCCCTTATAAGCAAGTGGGGTTTGGGTCCCACAACTTAAGGGACTTGGGTGGCTGAAATCGTCTAATTCGGGACCTCGGATGGATTCGACGAAGAAGGAAGAAATGATCGTCGAAATATCTAGTTTCTAAAAAGTATATGTTTCACGGATTTCGAGAATATCGAGTTTTGGGTACAGATTTGGTGTGAAAAGACTGTTTTGCCCTCAAGGCCAAGAAATCGGTTTTTGGGTTCTCAAATGGATACGAGATCAACATGAAAGTTGTAGGATTCCTCAAGATGAATGCAACGGGCCAAAAACACAATACGAAACAAATCGGGAAAATCTCACAAGTAAAAGCAAAGCCGAAAAGGGAACCCCCCAAAGGGCCCCACAAGCTACCAAAGCACTCAAAAGCCCAAAACTAGAAGAAAAACCATTCTAGCTCACAACTCAACCCAACAAATACTAATCCCACTAAAAGAACTAATATACAAATAAAACAGCACTAATCCAAGAGATTAGGGGTCGGGTTCTCACATTGTTGCAAGAAGTCATCTCATGATTCGACTAGACAGTATCTCCACCTACCCTCACTAAGGGAGTGCCAGGTGAAATCTCTACATATAGAGGGATACCAATTCCTTATCAGGTACACCTCAACACCTTAGAGAACATACAATGCAACGCATTACAGAATGCCATACAAAAGAGCATACTTGCCCTTCTTTTCTATCCTTTGTTCAGTGATAGCACTAACTCAGGCATCGGAAAGCCTTCTGCTGACAGACCTCTATTTCTCCTTCCCTTTCAGGTTCTAAGGCGATCTATCTCCCCCAAAGAAGCTTAAACAGCAAGTCATGAGTCTCATACTTACCTAATCTAAGTCCGTAAGTTTTAGGCACTCACAGTTGGAGCCATCTGTGGGGAATGATAAAAAAATGTCATGCCTCTAGAAGCGGAGAAGGATCTATAAAGCCCCGCCACCATCACCAACGACCCCCGTCGAAGGAGTCCCGGGGAGAGTGGTGCGGCAGGCATGGAAAGACTTGTAATTCAGACAGGTTCATCAACAAAGGGGGTGACAGCACCTCCCAAACAAAACACTCCTCCACCGTAGCACCCCTAGCAGAGTGCTACCCTGCTGGAGACTCCTTGGCGGAGCAAAAGTTCTAGCAGCAACCAGGTCTCGTCATTTCCTCCGCCAGGTGGATCGTGACAGCAATGATGATGAAGATCCGTCCCTTATTGATACCAGGGCCCGAAGGCGTAGCCCTCG
This sequence comes from Cinnamomum chago, assembly GCA_038049695.1. Taxonomy (NCBI): domain Eukaryota; kingdom Viridiplantae; phylum Streptophyta; class Magnoliopsida; order Laurales; family Lauraceae; genus Cinnamomum; species Cinnamomum chago. The sequence goes on along the minus strand of CP142454.1, from coordinate 53,131,359 downwards.
CATCCTTCAAACAAGCTCCAGTTCCATGAAACGAGCTTCAAAGGGACCTCATTCGGTTCCCCATGGTCACGATGAAAGCACTGACCGCCAGGGTGAACCGAAACGACGCTTAAGCTCGAGCTCATGAGAGGCTCGATCTCTGGCGGGATAAACCCCCCCCCCCTAAGAAAAGAAATGGCAGTCTCAGAAACAGTTCCTTGACTTGCCATGCAATCTTCATCCTCAAGTCCCGGCCTCGGTGATAGCACCAGCCACAGCTCGGACAGTTCCAATCGCAACAGCTGCGGAAGTGGCCTCGGCGATATCACCAATCACGACTCGGGTAGAAGCACCAACCATAGCTCAGCTTCTTCGGCTGATAGCTCCAACAGCGGCCTCGATGATAGCACCAGCCACAGCTCGGGTAGTTCCGACCTTCACAGCTTCAGCAGTCGCCTTGGTGACAGCACCAGCCTCCGCTACACAGCTTCAGTGTCAGGCCTCAGTGGTAGCACCAGCCTCGACTTACAAAGCTCTGGCAATGGCCTCGGCGATAGCACCAGCCACGACCTGGACAGCTTCACTTACGATGACTCTGATCCTCGCCAAGTTACAGAACTCGGCAGCAATCTCAGCTTGTTGACAGCACCAGCATAGAAGAGACTATAGCTCGGTTACAGAACCAGCTGCACAGAGTGCCATAGTTACAGAACTCGGTAGAAGCCTCCGCTCAGTGATGGCACCAGCTTGAAAGAGACCACAGCTCGGTTACAGAACCAGCTGTGCAAAGTACCGCAGTTACGAAACTCGGCAAAAGCTTCAGCCCGGTTAGAGAACCAGCTGTGCAGCGCCGAGTTATGGAACTCGACCAAAATCTCGGCTTGGTTGTGAAACCAGCCAATCTGGTCACGGGACCAAAACGCGCAATGGCCAGGTTATGGAACTTGGCGGCTCTCCTAGTTCGGTTATGGAACCACTATGCAGTTGAAGAACCTATTGCCTTCCCATGAAAATCCAGTTCGGCTGCGGCTAAAAGTTATCTATCTCTAAAGATACAGGTACTTCTTAAAGTTATTTAAACTTGAATGCAATTGGAATTCCGGTTGTTGAACCGAGTTCAATTAGCCTAAGTCACTTTTGGTTATGGAACCGAAGTCATTTGTCCAATGGTCACTCAGTTCCGGTTACTAAACCGAACTCAACTACTTGGTCAAAAGTCGGGCATTTGTGCTAAGAGCCCAGTTATGGAACAAAAATCAAGCACACACATGTTATTATCAGAAGAAATGAGAAAGCAAGTATGGAAGAAAAAATTCCTTTCATTGATTGAAGAAAAATACAAAGTTCTTTGCACTTTCATTACAAAGAGAAAAAGAAAAAAAGTACATCAAAAAGAGCTTCAAGAAGCAGTAGCCTCCACGTTGACGTCAAAGGGCACAGTCGTGGTGGCTTGGGAAGTAGCCTCAGGCGGAGTCGGGACAGCTTCCGCAGCAGCCTCAACAGTGGGGGTAGAACTCGGCTCGGGCTCAGGGCGAGAAAACTTGGGCGGGTCCTGATAAACAAGGTGATCCTCTAGGACCCCTGCATTCTTCGAGCTCGAACAGCGCCGAGCTTATATTCTCGACTTGGGCATCGTACTCTCTTGTAGCTGCATCCACCCTGTCCTGAAAAGATGTTTCAATCTCAACTTGGAGCGACGCTTGAAGATCGGCTTTCTCCTTGTGCACCAATTCGAGCTCGACATCCCGTTTTGCCAGTTCAGCCTCAAGTTCGAGAATCCGCTTAGCCTTAACCGTGGCCACACCTTTCAGCTCATGGGTCTCGGCTTTCACATTGCTGAGCTCGTTGAGAACAAACTCGAGCTCTGCCCCCTGGCTATTTATCTTCTCCTCCGCTGCCTTCAGCTCCTGACTACTCCCCTTCAAGGCCGCATCGAGTTTCTTCTTCTCTGCTTCCAGCTTTTCAACCTTGGAGCCGCTTTCACGGGCCCTCTTCAGGACCACCTGAACCCTCTGTGCAACCTGAGAAGAGAAACAAGCTTCATAAGAAAAGCTAGCAAGATTGAAAGATACTCAGATTTTTGTGATGGAAACTTACCGAGAAGACCAACTGCAGAGACGAGGCCAGCAGCGTCACATCTTCCGCTCCCTTATGCCTCTACATGTCGAGTGGCAGGGCACACGCATTGGCGAGAGCGGCAACGATTGAAGGACTGCTGGTAAGACGGTCTTCCACAGTCATAGGCCTCCCAGGCCCTAGCTGGAGGCTTGGCCTCCACAAAGCTACCCCCGCGAGCTGAGGGGCCGAGGCCTGCCCAGGGCCCTTCTCCAATGAGCCCTCGCCCCTGGGCCTTTTCTCCCTAAGGGCCCTCTCTCTAACCTCTTCGGCAGGGTGTTGCAGAGCTCCCGAGCCGCGACCCTCAAACACAACCACTTCTCAGCCCAGCCTCCCTCTCTTGAGGTCTCGGCGGAGTGCTGTCAGCTGGACCAGCAACAGAAACAGCAGTTCCAGCAGCAGCACCAGCGGCAGTAGCAGCAACAGTAGTTCCAGCAGCACCACCAGCATCAGGAACCCCGGTGCTCCCCGAGACCTTTAGAGGTGGAGGGAGCTCGACCTCCAAAAAGTTTCACCCTCGGGTCTTTCACCTTCACAACAAGACGTATTTTCTCCATCTCCTCTCCCCTTGCTTCTTCTCAATTGGAGGGGGACGAATAGCTCTCAATAAGCTAGGCCAAATCGGTAGCCTCCGAGCTGACAGGCGCGAGCTCCTTCCTCTTGATGTAGGTTTGGTACCTCGGCTCGTATCCGAGCAAGGACCAGGCAGCTCGTCCTTGTGGCCTTGATACTCACGCACGAGTCTCAGCCAGTCGTCGTTTCTTTTCCAGTCGACACGCTCAGCTCCCAGCTTCCTCTAGCTGATCTCTATAAGACAAAAGATAACATCAGCTCGGCAGAACAAAAGAAGGAAGAAAATAAAACACTCTGGGCTCGATAGTTACTTGGAGGAACCTCGAAGTGTCGAGGATTCCTGTACAATCTCTCCACTTCGATCTTTTTCTTGCCGAACTCCCAGTTGCCAGAGACGAGCAGACGATCATCCCCGGCATGTCTGTTTGAGTCCTCCAGGTCGTGGATGAAGGGCTCCAACTTTGGCTTCCCCCGGAGGTAGTAACTATGACCATCCCCCGCGGTCTTGCAAAGGTCATATACGTCCTCGATGTCATGGACACCGAGGTTAATGCCCAATATCTTGTTGAGCTCGGCGATGCCCATTATGACCTTGTAGCCTTTGGGCATCAGCTAGCATAGGCCGAGGTGCCATGTCGCCAAGCAAGCCCTAAGAAGAGGGTGGACGGGGAACCTAACCCCTCCCTCTATTATTGAGACTAACAGGAGTGGCATCCAGCCATCCCGGAAGGAGTAACCCTCAAAGAGGTTCTTCGGGTTATCCAATTTGGTTGGGACGTCCTCTGGGATCCCATACATCTCCTTGAAACCAGCCATGGCCTCAGGGGTGTCCTCCCAACTCCTATAAGATCCCATTTTTTCTAACAGATGGAGAGACTACAAAACGGCAAAGGACAGAAACCTTAAACCCTAGAGCAAAACCCTTAAACAGAAAAAAGGTGGTGCGCAAAGAAAGGGATGATGAATAAAACTCACAAGGAAAAGAAAGAGACAGTCTCCGGACTTGGGTTCGCTAAGTTAGGATTCCAACAGGGCTCCAGCAGGGTTTTCTTCTCTCTTGCAGCAGAGCTCTCTCTGATGAATGCCAAAAGTGAAGAGACGAAGGAGGAAAAACCTTATTTATAGACGGAATGGCGCCCGTTTAAATTCCTGAAGGCACACGTCGCTTTGAATTTGCTGAACGACCAACCAGATGGAAACACGTGGCACTGCCAGTTCATCTCCCACTGAGATCTAGACACACTATTAATTGCCTTGGGAAGACAAAATAGCAATGTGCTATTTATTGCCTCGGGCAGATGAAGCGTCACCAACCCAATATTAATCACCTTGGGCAGATGAAGCGTCACCGACTTGCTATTTATTGTCTCGGGCAGGCAAATAGGCTTCATGATAAAGATCAGATGTCTTCAGCCAACACTGAGACGAAATTCAAATTGATACCTCTAATTCTCTCAACACAATACTTAGCTACCGACCTCAAAAGTTGAAGAACTCCAAGAGGCCATGAGCTAGGGGCAATTGTGTGGGGTGTTTTCCTAAGAGTAGGATTACACTAGTCTCGGTAGCAGTACTAGCTCAGCTCATCCTGATCTCGGTGTCCAAGTTCTGCAATAGTGCCAAGATTCATCTAGCTCGGTAACGGTACCAGCTAGACATCTCATCTTAGCTCGGCAAATAGTGCCAGCTAGCGCCAAGCTTGAGCTAGCCTTAGTAAGAGTGCCAACTAGGCTCATCTCGGTCTTGGTATAAGGCTTCTCGGCAATAATGCCAGGATGAATCCAAATCTGGTCTCAGTATCATCTTCAGCTCGGTAAGTCCACAGAGATGAGTACTAAACCATGATTGTACTTTCACAAAGTTACGGCTATGTTGCAGAACGTGCTGACAGACAAGACAAGCGCCTGATAATAATCAGGTGTCGTTTTCATCAATCACATCCACATTGATGCGAGAAGTCATCTCATGATTCGACTAGACAGTATCTCCACCTACGCCGACTAAGGGAGCGCCAAGTGAAATCTCTACATATAGAGGGATACCAATTCCTTCTCAGGTGCGCCTCAACACCCTAGAGAACATACAATGCAACGCGTTACAAAACGCCATGCAAAAGAGCATACTTGCCCTTCTTTTTCATCCTTTGTTCAGTGATAACACTAACTCAGGCATCGGAGAGCCTTCGGCTGACGGCAGCCAAGGTCTCTGACCTCTATTTCTCCTTCCCTTTCAGGTTCTAAGGCGATCTATCTCCCCCAAAGAAGCTTAAACAGCAAGTCATGAGTCTCATACTCACCTAATCTAAGTCCGTAATTTTTAGGTACTCACAACCACTATTTTCAGAATACATTGGAATCCCAATCCCCTGGGGCATGCCTCCTTGGGGAGTGCGAATACCACCTAGATTGGTGCTGATCAAAGTTGGTCAAAATTAGGATTAAGACTGTAAGACCTCGTCCTGAGTGACCTCGATTAGTGTTATTCAAGTTGTGTTTTAGTTCTAACTGTGTTTAGTGTGTTTTGGTTAAGTTGGGATTAGAATGACTCTTTTATAGCTTTGGAAAATTTTGAGTGCCTTTATGACTAGTGGGACCCTTTGAGGGTTCCTTTTATGACTTTGCATTTACTTGGGGGATTATCAGAGATTCTTATGTTTATTGTTTAAATCCCGTTTTTCTTATCTCATTAACCCCTACAACTTTTATGTTGATTCCGTCCCCATTCAGAATCCCGAAACCTGACTTTCCTAGCATTGAGGGCAAAATAGTCATTTTACACTAAATCTGTACCCAAATTTTGATATCCTCGAAACCTAGAAAACATATACTTTTTGGAAACTAGATATTTCGGCGAACATTTTTCTCTTCTTCGTCAAATTCGTTCGAAGCCCCGAAAAACATGATTTCATCCCACAAAGAATTATAGTGGTGGGACTCAACTCCATTTTCTGTAAAAGGAGAACTCTCCTTCTCTTTTCCCTCTTCTAGCTCAAGCTCAAACCCCATGCTAGGGTTTTTCCCTTTCTCCTCTCCTTCAGACCGGGCCCGCGGGGCCGATTCGGGATCGGGACTAATTATTGTGTGTGTGCTATTTATTTAATAATTAATTTTCCACAGGTGTCCGCAGTGAGGATATCACAACAACATAATACATTTTTGTTAAGTGCGGAAGCGTATAGCAAATCAAATTGAGATTCTATTCACAAGATAAAATCATATATATAAACCAAGTACTAGAATGAGCAATGATCGGTAGTGCTTTCCCAAAAGAAAAGTTAAAGTTTAAACAAAAGATCATTTAATTACATTTCCCAAAAATAGAGGCCAACAAAGGCCAATAAAACAAGATACCAATCCCCAAAGAATGGTTAAATGTTTTCCAAAAGTCACATCTCTCATAGCAATCAAATGTTTACACGACATCATCAGCATGCCACTCAACTAGGCGTTGCGGTTCACCGACCGCCTCTTCAAGCTCCGCCTCGGGATAGGCAATGTCCGGACCTGAGTACCAAAGAGTGGTTCAAACACGACGGTTTGGCAAACGGGTGAAAAGACATAACAATATAACATTAAATGAATTTACCTTCAAAAGCATTTAAACCTGTTTAAATAACAATTTCCATAAAAGATATAAACCATTTATTCAAATACAAGAATGCGTTGTAAAACATGTAAAGGTAACCTTGGAAATGGGAAACAAGCAAGGTGACAACCACACGAAGCTAAGTCCTCTATCACTGAAGTGACAGAGCAATCTCAAGGCGTTGATCTCAATCACATGAGGTGAGGAGAATCAACGGAATAAATACATATAATATACGGGATATGACCAAGGTGGCGAGCTGGGAATCGGGAACCACGGTAGAAATCCAGGATATTGGGACAAGACCACGGTAATAACTGGGTAGTGGGATCCAAACTGCAGCTAGCGGGACAAGAAGGGGATCTCCAAGTTGGTGGATCAGGCCAACAGAGTTATCCAAGCTTAGTGGTGCCGACTCATAGGTCAAATGACAAGATCAAAACATGTATAAAATACATCGAGTACGAGTAAGTAAACAAGCGGGACGGGGGTGCTCAAAGGCACAACTGTCATTTCATGTCGGACAATGCATTTCGGGACTAGCAATTAATATAAGTACAATTTCAATGCTTTCGAGAATAACAAATCATGTAGTGTAAATCTCAGAGACAAGGAAAATACAAATTAACCATTGAAGTTTCGGGTTCAAGATTAGTTTGAGGTGAATGGGGGTCTCGTATGTCAATTAATAATAACTCGATACTCTTTGAGTTGGGGGACATTCCGGGCATTTCTCCATTTATCCGTATGTCAATTAAGGAAGAGAGTGAAGACAAGCATTTCTCCATTTGTGCAAGGTTTGGTAGAGATTTGGAGATGGAAGAACAAGAAGAAAAGAGAAAAGGGAAAACCCTAGCCTAGGATTGGAGTTGAGCTAGAAAAGGGGAAAAGGGAAGGGAAGTTCTCCTTATATAGAAAATGGGTTTGGGTCCCACTACTAGAATCCTTTGTGGGCTGAAATCATGTTGATCGGGGCTTCGAACGAATTCGATGAAGAAGAGAAAAGTGATCGCCGAAATATCTAATTTCCAAAAAGTATATGTTTTACGGGTTTCGGGGATATCAAATTTTGGGTACATATTTAGTGTACAAAGACTGTTTTGCCCTCAATGCTAGGAAAGTCGGGTTTCGGGATCTCGAACGGACACGGGATCAACATAAAATTTGCAGGGATTAACGAGATAAATAAAATGAGATTAAACAATCAAACACATGAATCTCAGGTAATCCCCCAAGTAAACGCAAGGTCATAAAAGGAACCCCCAAAGGGCCCCACTAGTCACAAACGCACTCAAAATTCCCCAAAACTATATCAAAAGCTATTCTATTCCCAACTTAACCAAAACACACTAAACACGCTTAGAACTAAAACACAACTTAATTAACACTAATCGATGTCACTAGGGACGGCGTCTTACAGCCTCTATCAATCTTACACCAATAGCTAAATAGAGATCACCATCTTCTTCCTCACAACCAAAACTTTCCATTGATACCCTTTGTGGAGAAAACCTTCCATTTCAAGATCTTCATTGAACTACTCTTGCCCATTTGGAGAACCTACAAGTAAGCAACCCTCTCATCTCTTAGATTTGTGTTCCTTTAGTCTTGAAGAGGTTCCATTTTTATTATTGAAAGCTTTCTCTTTCTATTCCTTATTTTGACCCATTTAGGGTTTATTTTGGGGGGGATTTTTTTGTAGTTTGGACTCTTGGCTTGGAAGTGTTTATATCTTGTTATTGATTAGTTTGGACCTAAGGCTGAATGATTTGATATTTGAGCATTTTATGATTTTATGAGAAATATATTGATTTCGTCATTTATATTCATACTATTCTTCATTCACGTGATTTTGAAATAAATGCACATGAATAAGTTGGTTGGTGGTTTAACTTTTGAAACATTGCATTTATAACATCTCATTTACTACTTGTTTGTGGTTTAAATGGATTCTTGTGATTGTGGATTTTCTCTTCTCTTGTGGTTGATTATGGTTGAGAAGAAGTTGATTGAATGTGAAGTGATTGGAGGAGAATGTAATGGATATTGTAGAAGGTTTTGAGCTCCTCATTTGATAAATACAAGGGGCTCAAGAGAGGTTGTAAAAAGGATGAGAAAGAGAGGTGTATAACTGTCCCTGAACCAGTTTCTGGATAGTTCGCTCAAGCAAACTTGACAAGTCGCTAGAGCGAAGTGTCCAAAAAAGGGTTCGAACCATTCTAGTGGACAGTTCGCTCGAGCGAACCCTCCGAGAACCCATTCCAGAGAATGGTGAGTTTGAGCGAACGGAAATTCCCCCCAAGCCAACCTGAACAGGATGAGTTCGCTCGAACGACCTCAACTTCTCTCAAGCGAACCCACCCAGAAAACCATTCCAGAGAGCTCACCGCTCGAGCGATGGGTACTGTTCACCTGGGGCTGTTTTGGGAGCACAAATGAAATGTTTAAATGATTGAGAGACATTTATTGGGAGCCCTATTGTGATGAGAAGACTTATCCTCATTTTTTGAAGTCCATTTGAGAAAAGAACCACATCACAAAGATTTCAATTGATGTTTTAAAAATCCTAAGGTGCATAAGGAGCCCGGAATGTCCCCAAACTCAAAAGAGTACCAAGTTGTTATGAAATCGACATACGGACCCCTATTCACCTTAAAAAAATCTTGAACCCGATATTTTACCCAAAACTTCAATGGTTTATTGTATTTCATTGTTCCCGAGTGTCACGCCCCCAATCCGGGACATCGGGGGCGGGAATGGGATTAGTATAAATATATTTTTCTCCCAAGATCCGCGTGTGTGAAGACAACACATTTCAACACGTTTTGAATATTTTGTGGAAGCTTTCGTGGCGTTGTGACCCAGAGTCCGTGGCCATCGGATTCCGCGTCGCACTCAACCTCTAGCATATAGCTATAATATCAAGAATCATCTCAGACTGGAAATAACTAACACAACAAAGTACAGAGCTGACGGTAACAGGATATTACGTTCCCAAATATGTTCAAGTTACAATTATCAATGTACATTAATTAAGAAACCCAAGAAAAGCTAATAAAAGCCATACAATAACAAGCTATTACAACTACCCCAAATATGACGTAGCTCCGATGTCAAGCTCAATGTCTACATGACATAGCCGACAAAACAACCTGCAAAACATGGCTCCACAGTCAACAAAAGCACTTATCTCGGGACGAAGGAGTCTGAACCTGAGTACCAAAAGTAGTGGGTCAGACACGACGGTCTGGCTGGTGGACGAAAAGATAACAAATATACCGGAGAGTAAAACATAAGATAAATCATGCTATTCGATCAAATGCTGCATATAATTAAACGGGTGCAAAATCGTGGATCTCGGGCAAAACATGTATTCGTTTCAAGCATGGGTAAAACATGAATATCTAATAAAACATGTGTTCATTTACATCATCTAAAATCATAGATATTTGACAATCGGGGGTTCGTCTAAAACATGTATAAATATAGTGGTTTGACAAAACAAATGTTCATTTGAGACTTAGGTAAAAACATAAGTATACAACAAACCATGTATTCATAGCAGTCTAGCAAAACCAATGTCCATTTGAAACATATGTAAAAATACGGATATTTAACAAACCGGGTGTTCATTTAAAACAGGTGTAACCAAAGAAATCTGACAAGACTAATGTTCATTTAAACATATTTCAAGTATGGATATTTAACATATCGAGTATTCATTTAAAAAAAGTATAAACATAGGAATCTGGCAAAACGCGTGTCGTTTAAAACATATTTCAAAGCATGGATATTTAACAAATCGGATATCATTTAAAAACAGGTATAAACATAGATATCTGACAAACCAAATGTCCTTTAAAACAAAACACGGATATTTAACAATTCGGGTATTCCTTTAAAACGTGTGTAATCATATAAATCTAGCAAAATCATTGATCGTTTGAAACATATGTAAAAGCATGGGTATTCACCCAACCGGCATTCATTTAAAACATGTGTGTGTACAAAGAACAGGAAACAATATAATAATAATTGAATTTACATTGGAGAATACGAACACTTGTTTAAATAACAACTTTCATAAAGGAAACAAATCATTTATTGGAAAGCAAGTAAGCAATATAAAACGTGTCGGGTATCCAAGGAATCGGGAACTGGCAAGATGGCAATCACAAGAAGCTAAGTCCTCTATCACCGAAGTGACAAGAGTATAACGGGACGTTGGTCTCAGTCACACAAGGTGAGGAGACTCAACGCAATCATATATACAATATAAATATACGGGACGGGACCACGGTAGCGAACCGGGTATCGGGACGGGACCACGGCAATAACCGGGTATCGGGATCCAAACTGCAGCTGGCGGGACGGGAGGGGATCTCCAAGTCAGTGGATCAGACTGACAAGGTTATCCAAGCTTAGTGATGCCGACTCATAGGTCAAATAACAAATCGAGACATATGCGAGCAAATCAAGTACAATAAATAAACGGGTAAAATGGGGGTGCTCAAGGGCACAATGTCATTTCATGTCGGGCAATACATTTCGGGACAATAACTGTTACTAGTGTAACTTCAATGCTTTTGGGAAACAAGTCATGTGATGCAAATCTTGGAAATGAGGTGAAACAATGAACTATTACAATTTCGGGAAAAATATTGATTTCAAGATCTATTTAAGTGAATAGGGGTCCCGTATGTCGATTATTGAAATGATTTGGTACTCCTTGAGTTTGAAGACATTCCGGGCTCCTTATACACTTTGAATTTTCAAAACTTCGAATGACATCCTTGTGATATGGTTTCTTTCTCGGATGGCCTCATGCAATGCCTAGTGAGTCTCCTTCGACCGACAAAGCTCAGCGCTCGAGCGAACCGGAGAGTCCGCTCGAGCGAGGAGCTCTCCGGAACCTGGGAAATTTCGGTCACCTGGCGGTTAGCTAGCGGTTAGCCGCCGCTGGGATGGGCGGCTAGCCGCTGGCTGACCGCGGCTGGGCTGCCAACAATGCAGCTTACTGGAAAACTAACCGCCAAGGTGCGGTTAACTGGCGGTTAGCCGCCGATGGGTTCGGCGGTTAGCCGCTGGCTAACCGTGGAGCTGACTGAGTCTTCAGGTGGAGAAGGGTGCTCTCTGGAAAAGTAACCGTGACATTTCGGCTAGCTGGCGGTTAGCCGCCAGTCACCAGGCGGCTAGCCGCCGGGTGACCGCAGGCTGACCGCCAGGTGCGGGAATCACCCACTGTATTCAGATTTAAGCCCTTTCTCCTCCTCAAAACCATTCTCCTCACTTCCACTTAATCCTTGCCACAAAACTGAGCTAAAAGCTCCTCCAATGCAACTATCTACACTTCTCCACAATTCCAATATGGGTTCATTCCATCACCTCATCCATCAATATCAAATCCAATGCAATTAAAGAAAGAAGGAGACCATTTCACAATAGGGTACATTTGATATAAGCAAGAAGAAATTAAATGACATTCACCAATACACTTATAAGACATAAATGCACTACCATGAATGCACTACCAAAGCTCTATCATGGGCATTTATTTCAGACCAATGTAATAAATAGGCATGAGTGGAAAATACCAAAATCATTGAAAGCTCATAAAAATCAAAACATCCACTTGCCTTAAGTCCAAGCTAGCCAAAAATCTAGAGATAAATAAGGACTATTGGTTACATTTCCATCACAATAGATGAGTTAACAGAACTCCTTAAATGAGCATCTACTTCCAATCAATGCAAGCTAATAAACATAAATATGAATGGAAAAACCAACCCCATTCATTATAAAACCGTATGAGCAAACTTTGACCAAATGAAATGCATAATTTCCAAGAGATTTAACAAGAGAGCAAGACCCATTAATATGCATTTTCGAGATCAATAGAAATGTGGCAAGAACATATGTGAAAACATATATCAAATTATCAAGAACAAGTAATAACATTTAGGATTTCTCATAAAACTTTGATAACATTCAAACCATCCATTCATCCACTTGCCTTGGGTTCCAATTAGCTAGACCAAGCCTCTAATCACCTCTCAAGCTCAAGATCAACAATCTCTACAAAAACCCCCAAAACAAACCCTAAAATGGGTTAAACAAAGGAAGACAAGGAATGGGCTCAAGCCAAGCTAGGAAATAGAACCTAAGGGAAGGCCATTGCACATAAAAGGAAAATGGGAAGGAGTCTTTACCTCTAGAGTCATGAATCAACAAGAAGAAGCTTGCAATAGGGGCTGCCCACCTTGGTTTTCCACGAAAATGGTGTCAAACAAGAGAGGAGATGAAGGAGAAGAAGTTGCCGGAGTTCCCTCGTCGGATTGGTGGCTTGGAGGCTCCATTAGAGCAAGAGAAATGGAAGAAATGAAGAAGAAGGGCTGCTGGCACTGTAGCTGGGAGTTTTCAGTCGATGGAGTGGAGAAAATGAGGGAGAAGAGAGAGTGGAGACATCTTATAATGGGTGGGTGTGGGCCCCATCACACTTAAAACTTGCCAAAGGATAAAACATCTATTTGTGGGCCTCGGATGCGATCGACGAAGAAGAGAAAAAATTTTCTCATAAAATCTAGTTTTCAAAAAGTATAATTTTGGCATGGTTCTGAGATCTCGAAATTTGGGTCCAGATTCAATGTGAAAAGACCGATTTTTGCCCTCCGGGCTGGAAAAACTGATTTTCGGAGCTTCGAATGGGTACGGAGTGAACACGAAAGTTGTAGAGAATAACAAAATGAGTCAAATGAGGCTAAAACAAGAATTATTGGGAATTTTGAATAACCTCTCAATCACGCGCAAAGTCACTAAAAGAACCCCCAAGGGTCCCACTAATCACAAAGGCCCTCAAAATTCCCCAAAACTAGAGAAAAATCATTCTAGCTCACAAACTCAACCCAAAAAAACTAATCCCACTAAAAGAAACTAATCCACAAATAAAACAACACTAATCCAAGAGATTAGGGGTCGAGTTCTCACACCGAGATTTATACTACATGATCTGTTATTCCCAAAAGCATTGAAATTGTACTTGATATAGTTATTAGTCCAGAAATGCATTGCCCGGATTGATATGACAGTTGTGCCTTTGAGCACCCTCGTCCCGCTTGTTTACATACTTGCACTCGATGTATTTTATACATATTTTGATTATGTCATTTGACCTATAAGTCGGCACCACTAAGCTTAGATAACCCTATTGGTCTAATCCACCGACTTAGAGATCCCCATTTTGTCCCACCAGCTGTAGTTTGGATCCCGCTACCCAGTTATTACCGTGGTCTTGTGCCGATACCCCGGATTGCTACCGTGGTTCCCGATGCCCGACTCGCTACCGTGGTCATGTCCAGTATATTATATGTATATGCATTTATCTCGTTGAGTCTCCTCACCTCGTGTGACTGAGATCAACGCCTTGATATGCTCTTGTCACTTCGGTGATAGAGGACTTAGCTTCATGTAGTTTCCATCTTGCTTGTTTCCCGTTTCTTGGTTACCTTTACATGTTTTACAACGCATACTTGTATTTGAATAAATGATTTATCTCTTTTATGGAAATTTTTATTTAAACAGGTTTAAATGTTTTTGAAGGTGAATTCATTTGTTATAATATTGTCATGTATTTTCACCCACCTGCCAAACTGTCGTGTTTAACCCACTCTTTGGTACTCAGGTCCTGATATTGTCTGTCCAGAGGCAGGGCTCGAGGAGGCGGTCGGTGAACCGCATCATTTAGTTGAGTGGCATGCTGATGATGTCGTTTAGACATTTGATTGCTACAAGAGACGTAACATTTTGGGAAATGTTTAACCATTTTTTTTTTTTGGAGATTTGTATTTTGTTTATATTGGCCTTTGTTGGCCTCTATTTGTGGGAAATGTAATTAAATGATCTTTTATATAAACTTTAAGTTTTCTTTTGGGAAAGCACTTATGATCATTGTTCATTCTGATACTCGGTTTATACATGTGTTATTATCTCATGACCAGAGTTAAATTACCAATTTGATTTGCTACACACTTCCACATTTAAAAGAAATATTCATGTTATTGTAATATCTTCATCGCAGACACCTGTGGGAAATTAAATAAATGTGTGTACCTTGTCACCACACAATTCTCATCACATTACTTATGAGTCCCGATCCCGGGTTAGTCCCGCGGGCCCGATCCGGGGTCGCGACAAAGACTAACTATCCATGATCCCCTATCATTCATTGTCATCTAGGTATCTAGTACCAAATAATGTATGACTCCTGATTAGCTTTGGTTTCTAAAATACATGAGACAAATTTTTAGGGATACTACATAACTATTTTGTTAAGTGTGACCCACCAACTAGCATTGCTTGACAACCGTTGTAAAAAAATGCAAATAAATTTAAATAAAAGGCAAATACATTTGCCAAAACTAAGATAAACCAATTTTCCAAATCTCAGAAAAAATTGTCAAAAACTCAAGCACTTTTGTCAAAACTCAGTTAAATTTATTTCAAAAAATACAAATAAATTTCAAATGACACAAATAAAATTAAAAAACACAAATAGATCTAAAAGAATACAAATAAATTTGTCAAAAAAATAGAAATATTCGTTCAAAAACTCAGTTAAAATTCTCAAAATGGAGATAAATTTGTCAGAAACTCAGCTATATTTCTCAAAAACTCAAATAAATTTGCCAAAAACTTAGATAGATTTGTTCACAACTCAAATAAATTTTTTCTAGAACTCAGATAAATTGCCAAAAACTCAGATAAATTTGTTCAGAACTCAGATAAATTTGTTTCAAAACTTAGATCAATTTGCGCAAAACTCAAATAAATTTGAAAAAAATAAAAAACTCTGATAAATTTGACAGAAACTTAAATAAATTTCACAAAAACTAAGATAAATTGCATAAAAACTAAGATAGATTTGCCAAAAATGATATAATAGCTGTCGCGACCCCGAACCGGGAATCCGAAGGACGGATCTGGGATCGGGATGTTACATCTGTTTAAATGATAACATACACTTATTTAATTTCCCACAGGTGTCCGCGGTGAGGATATCACAACCATAAATGAATATTTCTTTTAAGTGCGGAAGCGTGTAGCAAATCAAATAGTCAACCATCCTTGGTCATAAAACAATATCACAAGTATAAAATACTGTATCAGAATGAGCAATGATCAATAATATGATTCCCAAAAGTAGTTAAAGTTAACAAAAGATCATTTAATTACATTCCCAAAATTAGAGGCCAACAAAGGCCAATATAAACAAAATAATAACCTAAAGAATGGTTAAATAGCTCTCCTTAAAATGAAACGCCTCTCTTAGCAACCCGATGTCTACATGACATCATCAGCACGCCACTCGACTAGAGGTTGAGGTTCACCTCCCGGCTCCTCCTCAAGGAAACCGGCAACGGGACCTGAATACCAAAGCCAATGGGTCAGACACGACGGTCTGGCAAGAGAGTGAAAAGATACAACAACATGTAATAGACGAATTATCTTGAAAAGCATAGAAATCTATTTAAACAAGAACTCTCATAAAATAGATAAATCATTTGCTAGAAAACAAGTAAACAAGATATAACATATGAGGTAACCAAGGGATCGGGAACTCACAAGATGGCAATCACATGAAGTTAAGTCCTCTGTCACTAAAGTGACAACAGTATAACGGGATGTTGATCTCAGTCACACAAGGTGAGGAGATTCAACGCAATCATATATACAATATAAATATACGGGAGGGACCACGGTAGCGAACCGGGTATCGGGACGGGACCACGGAAATAGACCGGGTATCGGGATCCAAACTGCAGCTGGCGGGACGGGAGAGGGATCTCCAAGTCGGTGGATCAAACCGACAAGGTTATTCAAGCTTAGTGATGCCGACTCATAGGTCAAATAATAAATCGAGACATATGCAAGTAAATCAAGTACAATAAATAACAAGCAAGATGGGGGTGCTCAAGGGCACACTGTCATTTCATGTCGGGCAATACATTTCGGGACAAATAACTGTTACTAGTGTAACTATCATGCTTTCGGGAAAATAAATCATATAGTATAATCTTGGAATGAAGTGAAACACTGAACTATAACAATCTCGGGTAAAATACTGGTTTCAAGATCTATTTAAGTGAATAGGGGTCCCGTATGTCGATTATAATAAAGACTTGATACTCTTCGAGTTTGAAGACATTCCGGGCTCCTTATGCACCTTGAAGTTTCAAAACTTCGAATGAAATCTTTGTGACATGGTTTCTTCCTCAAATGGCCTCATACAATGCTTAATAAATCTCCTTGACATAGGGGGTTCCCAGAGAATAGACCCAACCCTTGAAACAGTTGAACATTTTCCCAAACATAGCCTATGCCAGACGAACCGCATCGCTCGAGCGGACTGGAGGGTTCGCTCGAGCGAGTCGCTCGCTGGAATGGTAGTCTGGGTGGGTTCGCTCAAGCGAAGTTGAGGTCGCTCGAACGAACTCATTGAGTCGAGCGAATATTTAAATGCGTTCGAACGAACAACTCTCTAGAATGAGTTATGGGTTGTCCGCTCGAGCGACCAGGGGTCCGCTCGAGCGACCAAGCTACTGGAATGCTCTGAGCCCTTTCCTGGACAGGTCGCTCGAGCGAAGTGTCATGGTCGCTCGAGCGAATTGTCCAGAACCTGAGTTCGGACCAGTTCAGCTCCACAACAACTCTTCCTTTTTACAACCCCTTCTTAACCACTTTCATACCTCAAATGAGAAGTATAAATCTCCATTCAAATAACCTCAAATCTCCAACCACATCCATCCCATTCTCCTCCATCCATATCACATTCCATACAAGCAAAGAGGGGAGGAAACCATTTCACACAATATACACATTCAAGACAAAACAAGAAACATTAATTGCTATGAGCTAACACATCCATATGATCATAAATGCATTCATAGGGCTCTCCATCAAGAACATTTATTTCAACCATAAGCACATTAATGAAAACATGAAAATCCATAAATGCTTCACCAAACCATTTAAAACTTAAAACACCCAATCATTCACTTGCCTTAGGTCTTCAAATCAAGTGGCTCAAGCTCTAACAAGTCTCTCAAACAAAGGTCCAAGCTACAAGGAAGATCCCAAAATAAAACCCTAAAATGATCAAACAATGAAATAACAAGGAAACCTTCCAACAATGAAGGTGGAGCTTCTCTATGGCTAGAGGAATACAAATCTAGAAGAAGAAGGGGATTACTTACTTGTAAGGTCCTCTAATGGAAATGGTGAGCTCAAAGAAAGTCTTGGAAATGGAGGCTTCCCTACAAAAGCTATTGAAAGAAAGCTCCCAATGAGGTGAAGAAGATGATGGCCTCTAATTTCCTCTTGGTGCGAGCTTGGGGGTGGATTGAGGATGAAGAAGCAAGGAGAAGAAGGAGTTGCCAACAAAACCCTAGGTTTTCTCTCTTGAGCTGGAAAAAGGAAATGGAAGGGAAGAGTTCACCTTATAAACAAGTAGGGAGTGGGCTCTACCACCAACAAATCTAATTGGGCTGAAATCATCTCTTTTGGGACCTCGGATGAATTTAACGAAGAAGGAAGAAATGATCGTCGAAATATCTAGTTTCTAAAAAGTATATGTTTCGCGGGTTTCGGGAATATCAAGTTTTGGGTACAGATTTTGTGTGCAATGACTGTTTTGCCCTCCAGGCTATGAAATCGGGTTTCGGAATCTCAAATGGATACTGGATCAACATGAAAGTTGAAGGGGTTTACAACACCAATAAAACGAGATTAAAACCATGAATACAAAAAAGATCACCGATAAATCCTCGAGCATATGCAAAGTCATGAAAAGGAACCCCCAAAGGGTCCTACTAACACCAAGCAATCAAAACGCCCCCAAAACTATGTCTAAAGCTATTCCAACCCAACTTAGCCAAAATCACTAATCAAGCTTAGAACTAACACACAACTTAATTAGTACTAATCGGGTTCACTCGGGTCGGGGTCTTACAACAGCCTTGCTGCCTTCCTTCTTCGATGATGGCGTAGCAACTTCTATGCAGGACAACGAGAAGCTCATTCTTCGACGACAACAATCAATCTATGCAGCTGACAATCTTCCTCGGCAAGTGCAAGGAAATTTCAGAATCCTCTGTTTTGCGATGGTTCTGGTTTCTACAGAGATTCTGGGTTCTACAAGCCTCTATAAACAACAACGAAACACAGAAGTCTAGATCCTCGAGCTTCTTCTTCCTCTCCGGCAAAGGCAAGGTGGCTCGGAGCGATGGTGAAGGACGCGGCTGTGGATTTCAGCTACAACCCTCTTTTGTTTCTACAACAGAGTCCAACCCAACAGGACGATCTTTGAAAGAGGGGGAACGAAAGATTTGAAATTTGAAAATTTTAAACTTTTATGCCTAATTAGTTGAAAGGGCAAATCAGTCATGGAAATTTCTGATGTGGACCTCTCGCCAAAATATGTCAAATTGTATGGACTACAAGCCTTAGAGAAAATGTTAGTGGATTGGAGGCTTTACAAGACTGCGATGAGGGACCTCTGGCTACTTATACCTTTTCTTAATAGTCATTCTCATATTAGACTTTTCCCAAATCTTATGATGTAAGAGAGAAAAATGAGAAAGCACATCTTCTGAGATTAAGATTCCCCACCCCCCCCCCCCCCGCCCGAAGCAAAAATCCTAGTTATGCCCCTGCTTCCACTTATTTTGACACTAGGAAGTTCACATCTCTAATCCTAAGTTTGAGACTCAGTACTGAAAACATAAGGAGTCTGTTGAACAAGTATGAAAGTAGAACATAAATTTGAGATTTGACCAAGAAATATGCAACTTCTCATTAAGAGCAGATGAAGAAAAAGCGTAGAATATCTTAACAAAGATTTTGTTTGAGAAAGTGAGCCGATTTCAATATGCTTTTAGGACAATTCTCCTAAGCCCTAATAAAATATCAATGTTTGTGTTCCAATTAGGTTCTCAAAAGGGTTGCGCCGGAGCTAGGAAGGGTAAGCCCTTACCTTATCCTCACATATGTAGGTTATGAATGCAATCGGTCATATCCTTCTATAATTCCATCTCATTACCTTTGGGGCCTATTTATTTGCATGAGGTGTGAAATGAAATAAAATCAAGAGTTAGATCAAAAGTTAGAGAAAAAAGAGGGAGTTGAGAGTAAAAGTACAAAAAGACAAAAAATACTTCTCCCCTTTTTGCCATTTAGTGTCCTTTGAGAGTGTATTTTTTATCGATTTGTGCCCTTTAAGGGTAACTTTTTATCATTTTGTGCATTTACTTTCAATCATTTTTTCATACTTTTTCTCTTCATATGACCGCATGATTTTATGGAATAATTGCAGCTGCCTTTAGACCTAACATTCACCACTAAGCAGTCGAGGTTTAAGTATTTCCCTCAAAGTTGTTCATGTAATTTTCAAAGGCTTTGCGATCTCGCACACATTGTGTTGTGTGATATCGCACAAGCATGTGATATTGTACATATTGCCCAGTCCAATATCTTAGGATGAACATCTCTGTTGGAAGTTTTTTTACTTCAATAGTAAATTGCCAAACCTGCCCTTTTGCTGATATGGATGTAACCTTTTGCCGATCTCCAATACCATTTTCAAATCCATACCTTGTGTAGGTGGACCTTGATGCTTCTGGTACAACCAACCAATCTCTTCATACTCCATCTTCAATTAACCATGGTTATGATTTGATATTATCTATTTTTTTTTCCTAGATCCTTAAAATGGCCAATCTTATATATATATATATGCAAGGCTCTCCTAAGCTGAAGCTTAGCTTATCCTAAGCTGAAATAGCAAATCAAAGTTGATTATATTTGTTTTTTGCATGATGGAACTAAAAAATAAAGTTCTGATTGGATTTTTCCTGATTTTGGAGATGATCATCATGCAAAAAACAACAATAGCCAACTTTGATTTGTGGGACCGGCACGGTTTCAGCTTAGGAGAGCTGGCCCCTATATAAGGAGGACCAAGTTTGCCATTACACAAGATAGGAAAATAAGATTTATATATGTAAATGCTACCAATGCAAATGTTGCACATGCAAATGTTAAATATGTAAAACACATTACCATTTTATTGAGAATTACCATTTTCACATGAGTAAACGAGTATATCCATTGATTTTAGATGTATTTGAATTTTTTGGATGCTTTTCATAAATTCCTAGAAATCCATGAAGAATTATAATATATGAAGTGAGCAGAATCCAATTGCAAAATCAGGCCAAATTTTTGTTGTCTCAAGTGCAACCCTATGTTTTCTCTCCTACCCTTTTGACGCATCTCCAATAGTTTTTGCACGATACTATAATTCTATAATAACTCCTTCCTTTTATAACTTCTCTAATAACTCCTCTCACCAATTGATAATTGATTTATTTTGCCATTTAATAACTCCTCCCACCAATTGACAATTGAATTTATTTTATTTTTTTCTTTGCCATTAAGATTTGTAATATCTCCAATAACTCCCATTACTTGTAACTCTTTAACCTTCCACCAAGAGTTCTGAAAAGTGTTGCAACTTCCACAAGCCAAAGCCCTTGCAGTGGAGACAAAATGACCATCGATCTAACCGCCAGATCTCCCCTCCAAGAAATTTGCAAACAGTGGAGATTGATGATCATCGAGAGAGGTGGCTCCCTCAAGTGGTGCTTATTGTTCCAGTGATCTAGCGAATATTGATTTATTTAAATAATTTGTATATTGTAAGTGTTTGCTTTTGATGAGTCATCAAGCTTATGTGGACGGTGTTTTAAGGTTTGGGGTTTGTGTGGATGCAATGGTTAATTTGTATTTGGATAAATAACAGTGCTCTGAATAGATTTATTTAGAAATTTGCTTCTTTTGATGAACTATGCCTATTTCTTGCAAGAATTTCCCTTATGCATAGTTGTGGAGTGTTTGTTGTTATGATCTATGGTTTTCATGTTTTCTTCGGAAGGTTTATTATTGGTTTTGTCTATTTGCTTATTTTTAGGGGATTATAAGATTCCAATTGAGTCCGAATCACTTATCGCAGTTGTTATACCTTCACCATGAGTGGACCAATAACTGTCCGCCACGTCACCCTAAAATTTAGGTGGTTTTCTTTCATCTTATTTAAAAAAATTTAAACTTCAAAATCACCTAAATTTTTGGATGACGTGGCAGACTGTTATTGGTCCACTCACGGTGAAGGTGTAACAACTACGATCGGTGATCTGGACTCATTTCAATTTAGTTGTAGAATGGTTGCCGATTGTTGTGGGGTAGTTCTTTTGGGAAGTCTAAAATCCATTCCAGATTATATGAAGGTTAATAACTTAAAATCTAGAAGAAGAAAAAAGTTTGATGGTTTTTGTTAGAGCCTGACCCAGACCAATTCGATTAGTGTACGATTAGTGTGTGTTTATTCTTAAGTGGGTTTTAGTTATCGTTGGGTTAGAAATAATTAGTTTTTAGTCCTGGATATAGCTTTGGGAATTTTGAGAACGTAAACGTTAGTCAGACACACTCAGGAAGGCCTAAGTGCACGTGTAAGCTTGGGAGGATCGTATTGGTTTTCCATTCTAATTGTGATTTTGATTTCATTTGAATGGTTTTGTTATTTGTTATGACTTTCGTTTTCAACCCATTCGTGTTTGAAACCCAAAACCCAAGTTTTGGCCCAAAAAGGGTAAGATTGTCTTTTATGCACAAATCTGGACACACATTTCGAAATCTCAAACCCATGTCAAAAATATACTTTTTAGAAATTATATATCTAGAGGATCATTTTATCCTTCTTCGTCGAGTTCATTCGAGGCCCGTAAGATCATGTTTTTGTCAATGCAAGGTTTAGGCTCATTGGGGGCCCATTTGCAAGTGTTTAAAGTCAACCCTTTCTCCTTCCCTCTTTTCATTCTCAAACCCTAACCCTAGAGCACCAAGAAGAGAAAACCCTTTTTCTTTCACCTTATTTCTCTTGAATGCACAAGCTAGAAGACTCCAAATGAAATTCCAAGACCATTATCTTCTTCCTCTCATCCCAAGCTTTTCATTGATACAAGTTTCTTGAAGTTTCTAGATGGGCAAGATCTCCATTTTCTTCCTTCCCTCTTGTTTGTGCATCTCTAGGTAAGAGCTCCAACCCATCTTTTTAATGGAACCTTTTTGGTTCCTAAAGATCTTGCTTTTCATGTTTGCAAACCCTTTTGTGAAAATGGGTTTCTTGTTTTCAAGTTTGGGTGAGTTTTGAATGGTTTTCATGGGGTTTTGTAGCCTTGGCTTAGCTTGAGTGGAAGTGCTTAAAGAAGGTTTGTGAAATCTTGGACTAAGGCAAGTAAACAATCTAGGATGGATGTTAGCATGTGTGCATTTGGTTTGTTTTCTTTTTATTCTCCTCATTTCATTGGAAACCTATGTCTTGAATGCAAATTTTGGGGATTTTGTTTTAGATTGGAGAATGGGAACGAGATGTTTTAAATTGTGCTTGAATATGTATGTTTAATCCCTTGGAGAGCTTCTAGGCTCAGGAAAGTGCAGGTTAAAAGAGAAATAAGAAAAAGGGAAAAAGAAATGTAAAAATCTAACTTGAAATGCAATGTCCGCGCAGCGTCGGTCAGCCATCGGTCAACTGTCGGCTAACTGAAATTCCCATTTCGGTCAACTGACAACCAACCGAACTCAGTTCGGCTCCTTTTCCCGAGACCTCATTTCGTCGGGAAGATTTCGGTCAGCTATCAGCTAACCGACATTTCTCACCTTGGTCGACCGACAGCCAACCGAAATCAGTTCGGTTCCATTTCCCGAGAGCTGAGATTTTCTGGGTAAATCTGTCGGTCAGCTCGTCGGTCAGCTGCCGACTAACCGATATACCCCGTCTCGGTTGACCGACAGGTGACCGAGAGGTGAACGAAATTTCAAGATGAGCTGTTTTAGAAGGATTTCTACAGGGATGAAAACTAGAATATGTTATGGGGCTTTTAACCTGACATTGTGTGATTGAAATCTGAAATGTCTTTAACTTCGGGGGCACCCAGTTCTTGTCGCGACCTCGGACCGGGAATCCGAAGGATGGATCCGGGATCGGGACAATTACATCTGTTTGATGGTGAATAGATAACCACAACATCTGTTTAATAATAACATACGTTTATTTAATTTCCCACAGGTGTCCGCGGTGAGGATATCACAACCATAAATGAACATTTCTATTAAGTGCGGAAGCGTGTAGCAAATCAAATAGTCAAACCATCCTTGGTCATCAAGACAATAACATAAGTCTAAAGTATTGTATCAGAATGAGCAATGAACATTAGCATGTTACCCAAAGTAGGTTAAAGTTTATACAAATAACATTTAATTACATTTCCCCAAAAATAGAGGCCCACAAGGCCAATATAACAAAATACCAATCCAAAGAATGGTTAAATAGTTCTCCCAAAATATTAAGTCCCTCGTAGCAACCAAACATCTACATGACGTCATCAGCACGCCACTCAACTAACTGTTGCGGTTCTACGACCGCCTCCTCGTGCTCCTCCTCAGGGTAACCAACAACGGGACCTGAGTACCAAAGAGTAGGTCAAACACGACGGTTTGGCAAATGGAGGAAAACACAATAACAATATGAAAATAAATGAATTTACCTTCAAAACATGTAAACCTATTTAAATAACAATTTCTCTAAACAAGATAAAACATTTATTCCAAATGCACGTATGCAATGTAAAACATGTAAGGTGACCAAGGAAACGGGAAACAATCAAGATGGCAACCACATGAAGCTAAGTCTTTTATCACTAAGGTGATAGAGCAATAACTAGGCACTGATCTCAGTCACTCGAGGTGAGGAGAAACAGTGGATCTCATATAAATACATATACATATACTATACATGACCACGGTAGCGAGTCGGGCATCGGGGACCATAGTAGCAATCTGCGGCATCGGGACAAGACCACGGTAATGACCGGGTAGCGGGATCCAAACTGCAGCTGGCGGGACAAGAGGGGGATCTCCAAGTCGGTGGATCAGACCAACAGGGTTATCCAAGCTTAGTGGTGCCGACTAATAGGTCAAATACAAATCGAGACATATGCAAGTAAATCAAATACAATAAGTAAACGGGCAAGACGGGGGTGCTCAAGGGCACACTGTCATTTCATGTGGTGCAATGCACTTCAAGACAAGTAACTATTTCAAGTGTAATTCAATACTTTCAGGAAAACAAGGCATGTAGTATAGATCTAGGGAACAATGAAATACTATAGAGCTTTTGAAATCTCAAGACAAGTATCGGGGTTCAAAACTAGTTCAAGGTGAATAGGGACCCCGTATGTCGATCTGATAAAAATTTGGTACTCTTTGAGTTTGGGGACATTCCGGGCTCCTTATACACTTTGAATTTTCAAAACTTCGAATGACATCTTCGTGATATGGTTTCTTTCTCGAATGGCCTCATACAAGGCCTAGTGAATCTCTTTGATCGACAAAGCTCAGCGCTCGAGCGAACCGGAGAGTTCGTTCGAGCGAGGAGCTCTCCGAAACCTGGGGAATTTCGGTCACCTGGCGGTCAGCTGGCGGTTAGCCGCCGCTGGCTGACCGCGGCTGGGCTGCAAAAATGCAGCTTACTGGAAAGCTAACCGCCAAGGTGCGGTTAGCTGGCGGATAGCCACCGATGGGTTCGGCGGTTAGCCGCTGGCTAACCGTGGAGCTAACTGAGTTTTCAGGTGGAGAAGTGTGCTCTTTTGAAAAGCAACCGTGACATTTCGGCTGGCTGACCGCCAGGTGCGGGAAACACCCACTGTGTTCAGATTTGAGCCCTTTCGCCTCCTCAAAACCATTCTCCCTACTTCCACTTAGTCCCTGCAATATAACTGAGCTAGGAGCTCCTCCAATGCATCTCTTTATACTTCCCCAAAACTCCAATATGTGTTCATTCATCACCTCATTCTTCCACATCAAGTCCAAACAAAGGAAGGAGGAAGGAAACCATTTCATAAACATTCATTTAGGATATAACCAAAAGACAATAAATTCTAAACCAACATGTTTACAAAACATTAAATGACTTAGCCAATATGCATTCAAGCATTCATTTCAAAAATAAATGCAAGCCAATAAATATGAGTGAAATGACAAGTCAACCACATTCATCATGGAAACCATTGAAAGCTCATAAAAATCAAGTAATCCACTTGCCTTGTGTCTTCAAATCAAGAAATCAAACTCCTATACTCTTCCAAGCCAAAGATCCAAGCTATAACAAAAATCCCCCAAAACAAACCCTAAAATGGGTCAAAATAAGAAATAGGAAGGGAAACCTTACAATAATGGAAATGAAGCTTCTCTAAGGCTAGAAGAATGCAAATCTAGAAGAAGGGAAGGATTTCTTACTTGTAAGGTCCTCTAATGGCAAGAGTAAACTCAATGAAGATCTTGGAATGGAGGGTTTTCTTCACAAATGGTACCAATAGAGAACTATGGAGATGAGGGAGAGAATGACAACCTCCATTTTGATGTTGGTGCAAGATTGATGTGGATTGGAGATGGAGAAAGCTAGAAGAAAAAGAAAAGTTGCTAAAAGCAAACCCTAGGTTCTTTTTGTGCTGGAAAAAGGAAATGGAAGGGAAAGGTTTCCTTATAAACAAGTGGGGAGTGGGCTCCACCACTAGAAATCTAATTGGGCTGGAATCATCTCTTTCGGGACCTCGGATGAAATCGACGAAGAAGGAAGAAATGATCGTCGAAATATCTAGTTTCCAAAAAGTCTATGTTTCGCGTGTTTCGGGAATATTAAGTTTTTTTTTGTACAGATTTAGTGCACAATGACTGTTTTTGCCCTCAAGGCTATGAAATCGGGTTTCGGGATCTCGAACGGGGACGGGATCAACATGAAAGTTGTAGAGCTTATCAATACGAATAAAACGGGATTAAAATTATGATTGCAAAAACCTCCAATAAATCCTCAAACATATGCAATGTCATGAGAAGGAACCCCCAAAGGGCCCTACTAACCCAAAGCAATCAAAATTCCCCAAAACTAGTACAAAAGCTATTCCAAACTCAACTTAGCCAAAACACTAATCAAGCTTAGAACTAATACGCCACTTAATTAGTACTAATCGGGTTCTCTCGGGTCGGGGTCTTACAATTCTCTTTGCAATTTCAACATTAGGGTTTCAATTACACAAGGGTCAACCAAAGGTCCATACATACGCTTAATAGACTTTGCTTTCGAACTTTAGTTTTTTATGCAACAAGTATTATCGTGCACTCGTTTTGGAGCCAAGTATATGCTTGTTTGAAAATGGGTTCAAGGATAAAAAGGGGGTCACTTCTTAAGCGTGTTTTGCATATATATATACTTATGCCTCTTGCTAGCCGTGTCTGGTTTAGTTCTGATAAGTGATTTCCCCCTTCAAGCTTGATTTGGTTTAAGATGTGTTTCGTTGTGTTTTGTGCATTCATGAATTTAAGTAAACACCACTGAACTTGGACTGCCCTTTCAGTTTGATCCACTGTCTGGGGGTCCTTAAACATGTGGACTATCTACAGATTGGTCGTGTATCTTATTACACATCGTGCGTGTCTGGTTCCGTGGCCGGAATCCCCGTATATGTGGGAATCGTGTCGTGATTATATTATGTATATTGTGCTTGTCGTGCGTACTTGCTCTTTTCATTATAAATGATAGAGAAAGGCTGGGCTCATTGTGGATTGTGACTATTCATGATATTATAAGTATTCATGCTAGCTTTGCTCGTATTTTGAAATGTACCATAGTCATGTAACTGTTGCCTAAATTGATTACCTACCAAACTGTCGTGTTTGACCCTTGTATGTTGGTGCCTAGGTGCAGGTGACGTTGCCTTTGAAGAGGAGCGTCTGGAGGAGGCTCTTGAGCCACCCCCAGTCAGAGAGTGGCAACCCGACGATGTCAACTAGACGTCGGGCGGGTTCTTGAGTTGCGCTTCATTTTGTCATGGGCTCTTTTGTCATTTTTTAGAATTGTATTGGCCTTTATTGGCCTCTTATGGGATGTAATTAAACTTAACTACCTTTTTGTGTTAGTCTCATAACTTGAATTATGATGGGGATGCCATGTTAACTCCTTTCTTGTGATACTATGTCTTGATATTATTTTGTTATAGCACTTAAAATTTTTATTGGTGCTTATCTTGATGTGATTTGCTACACGCTTCCGCAAACTTGATCGTGTGAGACAGATTCCGCGTGTTTCGGGAATCCTCACCGTAGGAACCTGTGGGAAAACAACAAAAACAGCGTCGTGGGCCCGGATCCGTGTCGGGGTCGCGACAGTTTTTGTAAGACCCCGACCCGAGTGACCTCGATTAGTACTAATTAAGTCATAAGTTAGCTCTAAGTGAGATTAGTGAATTTTACTTAAGTTGGGGATTAGAATAGCTTTAATATAGCTTTGGGGAATTTTGAGACCTTCTTGATCTAGTGGGGGGCCTTTAGGGGTTCTTTTAGTGACTTTGTGTATGCTTGGGGGATTATTCGAGTTCCCAATAATTTATGTTTTAGCCTTGTTTTACTTATCCCATTAATCTCTACAACTTTCATGTTTACTCCGTCCCCGTTCGAGACCTCAAAACCCGACTTTTACAACTTCGAGAGCAAAACAGTCTCTTTACACCAAATCTGGAAACTAAATTCGATGTCACCAAAACCCTCGAAATATATACTTTTTAGAGACTAGATTTTTCGACAATCACTTCTCCCTTCTTCGTCAAACTCATCTGAGGTCCTAAAAGCCATGTTTTTAGCCCGACAAGATTTGCTAGAAGTGGAGCACACCCTCACTTGTTATAAAAGGAGAACCCATTTCCCTTATCCCTTTTTTCCAACTCTTTTTGGTGGAGGGAGTGTTGTGCTTGCCCTAAGATTTCTTCTTCTTTTTCTTGCTTTCTTAATCTCTTATCCACTACCAAACTCTTACAAATGGAGAGATGCATGTTATCATCTTCTTCCTCTCCTTGAGAGCTCCCCTTGGACACCATTTGTGAAAGAATCCAACCACATTGGAGCTTCCTTTGAGCTAGCCTTGTCTATTTGGAGACCTTGCAAGTAAGTCATCACCCTTATATTCTATATTTGTATTCTTGTAGCCCTAGAGAGCCTCCATCTCCATTATTGGAAGCCCTCTCTTTCTATTTCATGGTTTTGACTATTTAGGGTTTGTAATGGGTTGTAATGGGGGTTTTTGTGTAGCTTGATGATTTTGAGCTTAAAAGGGAGATTAGGAGCTTGCTTAGTCACCCTTGAGGCCAAGGCAAGTGGATGAATGGGTTGTTAAATGATTTCATGTTTATGTGGAAATATGGATTCTTATTCATTGCCTTCACTTTTGCTTTCTCTATGAATTTTAATAACTTTGAAATGCGCATATTGTTAGGGTTTTCATTAGTTTACAATTAGATTGGATACATTCATTTTCATAAGCTTGATCTCTCATACTTCCTTATTGGAATCTTCTTGCATTATTTTTAGCTTAGTATCAAAGGTTTTTGCTCAAACATGTTTTGATTTGCTATTTTAAATTAAAAGAAAACTTATCAAACATGTTAGTCTTTAGTCTAGCCTAGTTCTCCAAGACCAAACTTCCCTTTTAAAATCATTTTTCGAGTCTTTAAAAACTAGGGAAAGTTCGGTCAGCTGTCGATTCCAAATCCAGAATGTAAAATCTGTATATCAGGGAATGTCGGTCAGCTTGTCGGTCTGTTGTCGGTCAACTGTCGGTCAACCTAACTTCAGTTCGGTGAACCGACAACTTTACAACGGTCTGTAAATTTCAAAAATTATAGTCGTTGGATTATGACCGTTGTGAAAGTCCAGGGATCCGAACCCTAGAGGGGGGGTGAATAGGGTGAGCTTCAATTATGACCAATTTTAATCAAATTTAACTTCTTTAAATTAAACTAGTCACAAGTGATGATAATCAAACAAAATGCGGAAGCTTAATAAAAACAATCACCACAAAGCAAGCACCATCACACAAGGATTTATAGTGGTTCGGCCTCAATGCCTACATCCACTACCGGCTTGTGATCCAACACCCCACCGAATTTCCACTATTTATGCTTTTCAATAGGCTAAGCAATAACCTTTACAATATGCTTTTCAAGGCTAAGCAATAACCTCTACAATGATGTTTTTCAAGGCTTAACATCAACCTATTACACTATGCTTTTCTTAGGCTAAGCAATAACCTCTTCAACCAAAAGGTTGGTTATCTCTCTAATTAGTGTCTATAGTACACTTGATGGAGACTCAATTAAGCTCATTACAATGTCTCTTAATTAGGGGGATATGGAAGTGTAAATCTAAATCACACACACACACACACACACACACACACACACTATGAATGCAAAGATGAATGCACAATGTGTATGTATGTTGTCCTCAATCATTCATAAATGTATGCCTAAGGCTTTTGAAAGTTTTAGCTCATAAAAACATTTATGATTGAGGAAAGAATGCAAGTCACATGTTAAAAATAACTTGTATTAGATATACATTTGTATCCTAAACAAGTTGTGAAATTCTAAGTACAAACATGTGATGCATAGGGATGTCAATCAAATCAACAATGTAGCTCAAAACATAAAAATAGATTTGATTGAAAATAGGGGACAAATCATATGTACTTATAAAATCAACTTGAATATGATATACCTATCAAAGAAAAACAAGTTGTGAAACTTTAAAACAAAATTACATATGATTTGTAAAGATGTTGAATCCAAAACATAAGATATATTTGAAAGTGATTTTCTTATGTTGAAAAACAACAACCATAGATTCAACCAAGTATATGAATCATGTTACATATAATTTCAAGGATTCTTTCATTAACATGATCTACTTAGATTTACCAATTAAAGTACTACTTGGATTGAATCAATAGTGATGCATCCAAAACAATAAATCAATTCAAAACATAAAACATGTTAAGGACACAACAACTCATAGTTTATCATGCTAGAAAATATTTACCAATAATTAAGCAAAGCATGAAAACATATGATTAAGGAAAGTAGAGCTTACTTGGTGATTTAACTTCATTTAATCCAAGCTTTAGCTTTCCTAATGACTCTCTTCATCCCTTAGTTCATTCCCCTTTGATTTGCCTCAAAACCTCTCAAGGAAGGTCTAAAAATCCTCAACTTTTGGCAAAGGAATGAACTAATATTTATAGCCAAAACAGCCTAACGGCTAGTCCCCGGTCGACCTGGCCTTCATAACGGCTATAAAAAGATCCGTTAGACAGGAGCCAACGGCTCAGTCCCGGTCCACCTGCTTGGGCTCGGTCGACCGGGTCCCCTGTTGGGCCGATCGACCGAGCCCACTGCGGGTCGACCGAGCCTGGGGACCAAAGTTCCCTAAAATGCATATTTTGCATATTTCAAAGTATAATTATGTGGGAACTCTTAGGCCATTAAACCAAGCATGGAAATATGTTTTAAATCAAACTAAGTGGTTTAAAAACATGAAACACAAAAAGCCTAAAATGATTTGAAAGATTTAAAACACATAGGCTTGCTTGATTTCTAAAACTCCTTTTCAAAAACAAATACATCCAAGTTTAAAAATCAAAACATGCATAACTCAATACTTTTACACATCTTAAAAACAATGCATGTATAAATCAAGATTTCAAGTTTTTTATAAATCAATGCATATGTGTGTAAATCAAATGATGCTTGATGAAAATGCATCCATCAAATTGCAATCTACAAAACTCCTAACACGTCGAGTTTGGTCGACCGAACTCCATTTGTCGATCGGCCAACAATAAATCCGTTGGAGACGAATTTTCTTATAAAAAGAACCCTTCCTTGGTTTTTGTGCCAACACTTTTAAGACTTTTGAGGGCCAAGGAAGATGGGACATTTATGCTAAGCTAGAGGGAAGCTAGGAGGGAAAATCATCATGACAAACCTTTGATTTTACAATGGGTTTACTCCTTTTATCTTATTTTATTCATGCTTGCTTTCAAATTTTTTATTTCTTCAAATGGCATAATTAAAGTGTTCAAAGTGTTCAAATGTTGAGTGTTTAAACGAGCTTTGATTTTAAAATATGTTTATCATTTTAACTTCATCATTTGATTAGTAATCTCACATGTTTAGACATTTAATGTTTCTTTCAAACTTGCTAGTTTCATCTTAAACCTTCTAAAAACAAGTTTGTCATTATTTCAAAAGACATGTGTAATTACTCTATCTCTCATTTACATCATTTATGAGCATTGAATTTCAAAAGAGATTGAAGTAATTTTAAGGCATATGTATCATTTATTGATCTTTACATTTATCATGCATATGCTTTTGTTTGATTACATCTTTCATATCAGCCTATGTTAAGAGGCATTTAATTGTATTCACTTGCATCTCATTGTATGCTTGTTTAGGCATAGTTTTTTAGATTAAAAATCTTGTTGTAAAGGTTTATGCTCAGCCTATTGAAAAGCATATGGATTGTATAGGTTAATGCTTAGCCTTGAGTAAAAAGCATTTGTGGTTGTAAGGTTGGAGGTTAGCCTAAACCTTAAAGTTGATAGTGGAACACCGGTAGAAATACCGGGAGTGGATGTAGGCATGATTGGCCAAACCACTATAATTTCCTTGTTATAGTGATTGTGTGGATGATGCACTTGAATTTATTATTTTCTTATCAATGTCAACTTTGATGAAATTTATTGGTTCTTTACTTGGTTTTAGATCTTTCATCGATAATCAAGTTAATGAACTTTCAAAACATAATTGATATTGGTTTAAAGAAGAATTGGGCATTGTAAGTGAGTGTCCCCCCCCCCGCCCCCCCTCTAGGGTTCGGTTCTGGACTTTCACATATTGGTGAGTCTTTTCTCTTATTTGATCTCTTAAAAAGTGTACATTATATTTTGTTAAAGTGGTTTGTCACTTATGGGTCTTCATAAATAATGGTTGTTCTTGTAGTAATTGAAGTGGAAAATGAATGTGGTTTAATGATTTTGGTGGAGGTGGTTGTTGGAGGAGTTATTGTGGTTTGGAGAAGGCAAAGAGACTTTAATGGTTGTAGAATAAATGTAAGACCCCGACCCGAGTGACCCCGATTAATACTAATTAAGTCGTCTGTTAGTTTTAAGCGTGATTAGTGAACTGTGGTTAATTTGGGATTAGAATAGCTTTGTTATAGATTTGGAAAATTTTGAGTGCCTTTGTGATTAGTGGGACCCTTTGGGGGTTCGTTTTTGTGACTTTGCGTGTGCTTGGGGGGATTACTCGAGATTCTCGTATTTAATGTTTTAATCCTGTTTTACTCATCTCGTTAATCTCTATAACTTTCATGTTGATCCCGTCCCCATTCGAAACCCCGAAACTCGACTTTCCTAGCATCAAGGGTAAAACAGTCTTTTACACCAAATCTGGACACAAAATTCAATGTTCCCAAAACCCTCGAAATATATACTTTTTGGAAACTAGATTTTTCGATGATCATTTCTTCCTTCTTCGTCGAATTCATCTGAGGCCTGTGAATTCATGTTTTCAGCCCAAGTAGTTTGTTAAGTGGTAGGGCCTAAGTCCACTTCTTATAAAAGGAGAACCTTTCTTCTCCTCTCCTCTTCTTCTTCTTCTTTTTCCAGCATAAAAAACTTTAACCCATCTAGGGTTTTCTACATCTTCTCATTGCTTCTTGCTCTTCCATCTCCAATCACTACCAATCTTACACCAAAGGCTAAGTGGAGATCATCATCTTCTTCCTCTTTACTAGAGCTCTCTCTTGATGCCATTTGTGGAGGGAGTCACCCATTCCAAGATCCCCTTTTGAGCTAGCCTTCTCCATTTGAGGGACTCCCAAGTAAGTAATCCCTTCAATCTCTTGAATATGTATTCTCCTAGCCTTAGGCAAGCCCCATTCCCTTTATTGCAAACCCTTTCCTTCTTGTTCATTGTTTTGACCCTTTTAGGGTTTGTGTTTGGGGTTTTTAATGTGTTGGAGGTTATCTTTGAGAAAGAGTGATTAAGAGCTTGTTTTGCTTGTTAGAGACCCAAGGCAAGTGGATGAATAGATATTTTGAGCATTAAATGGTTTTTATGAGCAATGTAGATGATTTCACTATTCATTTTGACTTGCATTGATTTTGAAATAAATGCTCATGAATGAATCATGTTAGTTGTTTAACTCTTGATAATGTTGACTCATATGGCTTTTATTTCATACATGATTATGGCACAAATGAATTCTTGTAAGTGGTGGTTTCCTTTTCTCTTTGGTGATTAGATGTGAAAAGGATGGAGGTGTTTGGGATGGATGTTTGTGGAAACTTTGATGATGATTTGAATGTGATGTAGAGGTGTTTATGTTCCTTCTAATGTGTGGAGCAAGGGAGCCTCAAATAGTGTAGAAGAGAAGAAAGGAAGGAGCAGAACTGTTACTGAATCAATTTCTGGACAGTTCGCTCGAGTGAACCCGTCCAGAGGACAGTTCGCCCGAGCAAAACTTGGTCCACTCGAGCAAACCCTCCCAGAATCCCATCCAAAAGTTGGTTAGCTTGAGCGAACTGAAACTTCGCTCGAGCCATCTTGGACTGGGCAGGTCTGCTTAAACGAACCCTCCCAGAGAGTCCTTCCAAAGAGTCAACCATTCGAGCGAACTTTAGGTCCGCTCAAGCGATGGGTACTATTCACCTAGGGCTGTGTTTGGAGCAGAAATGAATTGTTTATATGATTGGGAGATGTTTGTTGGGGATGTTGGAAATAGGTGGGTCATTCAGATAGGTTTCAAAACTTTTGATCCACTTAATGTAGAGATCAACTATCTAGAAGGCAACAAAAACCCAATCCAGGATGCAATCCCTCAAACTCATAAATCATGTACAGCAATATAACCTATCTAGAAGATAGAAAATAGCACCTAAACATGCAACATACAAGGATGTAGATTATACCTTTGGAGCTTTGTAGTGCTCTAATGGAGAATTTGAATTCTTTCTTTGATGATGAACACCTTCACTTAATCAAATCAGAATCTCCAACACCTTTTGATCTTCCAAGCTATGACCCGTATCAGACTCTCTTTTCTCAAGAAGATGGTGAAAGAGAAAAACCCTAGAGGAAACTAGAAGAGGGAGAGGAAGAGGAGTGTGCAACACTTGCACAAAAGGGGCTTGGGCGTGAATTCCAAGATGGAATTAATGCATGAGGATGTCCAAGGCACTCCTCTCCCCTTTTTATAGCACTTAAGCAACCACCTCAATCTAATTGAAATAGAAGTCTTACTTCCACAACAATTAGTTGCTTACTAAATCACTATTAGAAGTCTTACTTCAAATATGATTAGTAACTTTCTCTTTTTTAATTAAAATAGAAGTCTCACTTCCATTAGTAATTAGTAACTTACTATTACCACTATTAGAAGTCTCACTTCAAATAGAAATAGTAACTTTCTATTTCTTTTTAGAGTTCTACTATAATTAGTATCTTTCTAATATCTTGGGCTAGCGTGGGGACCACTAGGGATTCCTTAGAAAGCTGGCTCCAACTGGGACACGCGACCCCACATCTCATGTGCAATCCGGGCCCACAGTTAATTGCAAATAACTCCACTATATAAATGCAATTGCACTCCAGTCTTAGGAATAAATTACAAAGAAGACCCTAAACTTCCACATTACCACAAGTAGGCCCCTTCATCTATATCCATTGATCAATTGGACCTGTCCACCAAATTAGATCCATATCTTATTATCCTTGAGCCCCAATTAATTATAATGATCATTTGGTACCGATCCAATTAACTCTTAATTGAAATGGGTGCGCACTTACCAATGATAAATCCATTACTTGGCACAATGGGATATTAAAGATAGATTCTATCTTGACCATTGAATGTTTCCACAGCTCTACTACCACGTACCCAAATCACCGAGGTGTTGACCTACAATTGGCCTCACTCATTGGTGACTCAAAGCAAATGAATAGATAGAAACTTGAGTTCATTAATGACTCAGGATTATGAGCCTATTGCTAAGGAATTATGAGAGCGGACCTTAAAATAAAGACAGTGTATATAAGGTGTTTCTCATGGTCCTTCAATACATCCAATGTACCAGCGTCATGATCTAGAATCTTCCATTCCGATGATCGAGACAAATCACACTATCTCATAGTGATCAAAGTGTTGCAACCTTGTCAAATGAGATGCCCAGTCTCATCACTGGTTGTGAAGATATTTAAGTATAAGATTTGCAATACATGTCTCCTGTATGTAGATCTCATCCATACACATGTATTACATCTAGTATACTTGTGGACTCCGGTTCATCTCATGAACCATTATGTCATTCGTATTGGTTATGTGCAAGCATATAATTAAACACCATTCATCTCATGAAAGGAAAACATGAATGTATTGATAAATAAAGAAATTAATCAATTTATTACATCATATACCCTTGGTATTGAGACCATAAAACTAACAGGGAACCCTAGTGGAATGAGGAAATTTATAGACAATGTATGAAAACCCATTTGACAAAGAAACCACATCACAAAAATTCATTTGAAAATTTGAAATTACTGAGGTGTATAAGGAGCTCAAAATGTCCCCAAACTCAAGGAGTACCATGTCTGTATTGAAATCGACATACATGACCCCTATTCACCTTGAACCAGTCTTGAGTCCCAATACTCGTCCCGAATTTCGAAAGTTTAATTGTTCTCCATTATTCCCGAAATTTTAATGTGCATTCCCAAAATCCATGATTTATGGTTTATCATGCCGGAAAACACCGAAATTACATTTGTAGCATTTTGCTAGTCCCGGTGTGCATTGCCCTTTATTGAAGTGAAATTTGTGCCTTGAGCACTCCCGTCCCGCCTGTTTATGCATTTACATCATATGTACCTTTTACATGTCATGATTACTTACATAAGATCTATGAGTCGGCACCACTAAAATTGAATGACCTTGCCTGTCGCGACCCAAGACCAGGCCCGCGGGACTAATCCGGGATCGGGACTAAAGTTGTGTTTGTACATTTATTTAATTTCTCACAGGTGTCCGCGGTGAGAATATCACAACAATATAAACATTTCTTTCAATGCGGAAGCGTGTAGCAAATCAAATTGATAATTCAAGTTATGAGATAAAAACACATGTATAAACCAAGTCTCAGAATGAGCAATGATCATAAATGCTTTCCCAAAAGAAAGGTTAAAGTTAAACAAAATATCAATTAATTACATCTCCCAAAAATAGAGGCCAACAAAGGCCAATATAAATAGAATACCAATTCACAAAGAATGGTTAAACATTTCCCAAAATGTTACGTCTCTCATAGCAATCAAATGTCTAAACGACATCGTCAGCATGCCACTCAACTAGGCGTTGCGGTTCACCGACCGCGTCCTCAAGCTCCGCCTCGGGATAGACAATGTCCAGACCTGAGTACCAAAGAGTGGATCAAACACGACGATTTGGAAAATGGGTGAAAAGACATAACAATATAACAATAAATGAATTTACCTTCAAAAGCATTTAAACCTATTTAAATTACAATTTTCATAAAAGAGATAAGTCATTTATTCAAACACAAGTATGCATCATAAAACATGTAAAGGTAACCAATGAAACGGGAAACAAGCAAGATGGCAACCACACGAAGCGAAGTCCTCTATCACCTAAGTGACAGAGCAAGATCAAGGTGTTGATCTCAGTCACATGAGGTGAGGAGAAACAACGGAATAAATACATATACATATAATATACGGGACATGACCAAGGTTGCGAGCCGGGCATCGGGAACCACGGTGGCAATCCAGGGTATCGGGACAAAATCACGGTAATAATCGGGTAGCTGGATCCAAACTGCAATTGGCAGGACTAGAGGGGGACTCTAAGTCGGTGGATCAGACCAATAGAGTTATCCAAGCTTAGTGGTGCCGACTCATAGGTAAAATGACAAAATCAAAACATGTATAAAATACATCAAGTGCAAGTAAGTAAACAAGCGGGATGGGGTGCTCAAAGGCACAACTATCATTTCATGTCGGGCAATGCATTTCTGGACTAATGACTATATCAAGTGTTCAACAAATTGTGTAGGCTTTGGAGCATTCAAGCATTGGACAAATGAAGGATTTTAGGGCCTGGGTTTTGTTGGTTTTGTGATAATGGATGTCTGTTTTGGTTGTGAACTTTTGAGTGGTGTATTTGAACTATTGCTTGGTCACTGTTCACTGTAACAGGAATGCATGAAGAGAATGAGGTTTCCTACGTGTGTTTATCTTAACAAGACAAGTGAAGAAAATATGAAGAGAATGAGGTTTCCTATGTGGGTTTTTGTTGTAGGTTCTAAGTTGTTGGGGTTTCTTTCTCTATAGGCTCTGTATGGAGATTGTGGGTTGTGATTTCTGAACTTAACTTCATCAGTAGTGGATAATTCATGAGGAGAATGGGGTTTCATAAGTGGGTTGTTTTTTAAAGTTATGAACTGTTAGTATTTCATAAGTGGGTTGTTTTTGTAGGTCATAAGTGGATAATTCATGAGGAGAATGGATAATTTATGTTGCCTATACAAAGTAAGACGGTTCAGCCCATTAAAACCTGTAACCCCGAAAAGTTGGTCTCAAATGAAATTTAGGGCACATTAAAACCAGTTACCCTTGATGATACACCCAGAAAAGTCTGAACCTTATATTCTTTCTGTATTATGAAATTGGGAATGGGACAAGGACCTAGACAATTTTACTAAGTCTAAAAGTCATATCAGGTCATCTTAAAGGGTTAGCCCAGGAGAAAAACAAGGCACATAGAAGAAGACAACCAAATTTAATTAAAGAACACCCTCATATTAAAGAATGCCTTTAAATGAATATGATTATCGTCTTGTGGGAACAACTTTTGTTTGGGTTTAAATTTGAGGACATGCCACGCTTTTTTTTTATCAGCTTTGGGTTTCTATGGGTGGGCCATGACTTGGAATTGATAGTGGGCAATACTTATCAGAGGTGTTGACAGAACGCACCTGATAGCCATAACTCGGGAAAAGTCCATGTTCTTTGAGCTTATTATAATAGATTACCATGATAATTGGATACTTACAAGCACTATAAAGCACACATTTTTTTTACTATCAAAATTTTAAAAAAGTTAATTCCTTTTCTTACAAAGCAAACATAACCATTAAGCATAATAACTACATCAACTTCAAGAGACTGTCATGTCCATTTTCCAAACACCAAATATATGCAGCAAAAAAGAGAACAATGACAAACAATGACGCTAATTGATTTTCGCATCTGCTTATCATATTTTGGTGCTCTATAATTTCTCTTAGACGTTGTATTTCCAGCCTCATTTCTTCAATGGAGCTTTTCATTTCTTCCATTTTCGCTTTAATTTGGTTGCATCTTGAATTTGAGTTAGGAATCCATTCCGATGCAACTTCATTAATCTAAATTAGAAGACCACAACCTCTTGCTCCCTGCAATAACATGCATCGTTATATTAGTAAATAATGTTGTAATCAAAAGAAGACATTAATGGATGATGTTAGAATGTTAGCTTACATGCAAATTTGGACATTTCTAAAATTTGCGCCCAGGGTTGAAATGAAAAGAAAAAAAAAAACACTGATGGATGATCATCGCTCCTCCCTCGCTCTAAATCTAACATGAGACAAAATTCATTTAATTGACCCAACACAGTTGAGAAAGGCTTTGGTGATGATACTGAAATAAGTTAATAATGAGATGACCTAATTATGGATTTTTTTTTTTGTTGGGTGGGCAAATGTTGGAAGTAGGTGGGCCTCGTGGATAGGTTTTCAAAAGTTTTGGCTAACCAAACTTTCACTGTAATCAAACTTTCCCAACCACAACAATTACGATATAGTTAGCTTCTCCCAAGTCCTTCATATCAAAAGTCTTAACTAACCAAACTTTCACTGTTGACAACATTCCTATGTCTTTCCCGAGAAGAAGGATGTCGTTGACATATAAAACCAGAAAGACTATCATGTCACATTCACTTTTCATGTACACACATGACTCATCCGGATTTTGACAAAAACCAAACGACTTGATTGCCTAGTCAAAACAGATGTTCCAGCTTCGAGATGCCTGCTTCAGTCCATAAATAGACTTTTGCAGCTTACAAACTCTTTGCTCTTGATTTTTAGCTACAAAATCATCTGGCTGCACCATATAGATGTCTTCCTCAAGATGGTCGTTGAGAAAAGCCGTCTTGACATCCATTTGCCAAATCTCATAATCGAGATGAGCCGCAATGGATAAGAGTATCTGGATGGACTTGAGCATGGTTACAGGTGAGAAGGTTTCCTCATAATCGATATCCTCTTTCTGAGTATACCCTTTCGCAACAAGCCTGGCCTTAAAGGTCTCCACTCTACCATCTGGTCCTCTTTTTCTCTTGTAGACTCACTTGCACCCAATAGGCTTTATATTGGCAGGCAAGTCCACAAGTGTCCAGATCTTATTGGAGTACATAGACTCCATCTCAGCTTTTATAGAATCTTGCCAACGTCCCGAATCTATGTCATCGATTGCTTCATCATAGTTACAGGGATCTTGTTCCTGTTCTTCCAGGACTGCCTCATAAGACTCTCCCAAGAACGAGAACCTGTCAAGGGGTTTGACAATCTTCCCACTACGACGAGGCACTGGTGTAACTACTGGGTCTGGTAAGGGCGGTTCTTCCTCAAGTTCGGTAATACTTGGATTTGGAATTGATTGTTCTTGAATCTCTTCAAAGATCACACTTTTCTAGAGATTTCCGGTCTAACATATAATCTTCCTCTAGAAAAACCGCATTGTGTTAGGGATTTTGTAATTTGCAATTTGATGGATGCATTTGCACTTTAGCATCATTTGATATTTCACACATGCTTTGATTTAAAATATCTTGAAATCTAGTTTTATACATGCATTGGTTTTTAGTTTTGGAAAAGTTTTTGGTTTATGCATGTTTTGGTTCGAATCTTGGATGCATTGGTTTTAGAACCCAAAACTCTTTTGAAAACCTAATTCCTTGTGCTTTATATTTGGAAAATCATGTTAGGTATTTAGGTTTGAGCTTTGCATACATTCATTACAAAAAGAATCATTTTTGTATGCTTGTTCACTTGAAAAGAGTTTTTATCAAATCAAGCTAGCCTTTGGTTTTAAAC
This sequence comes from Cinnamomum chago, assembly GCA_038049695.1. Classification (NCBI taxonomy): domain Eukaryota; kingdom Viridiplantae; phylum Streptophyta; class Magnoliopsida; order Laurales; family Lauraceae; genus Cinnamomum; species Cinnamomum chago. The sequence continues at coordinate 53,090,894 of CP142454.1, read as the reverse complement.
CTTTGAATCATTTTAGGCTTTGTGTGTTTCATGTTTTTAAATGTTTTAAAACATGTTTTTAAGCTTGGTTTAGTGACCCACAAAATTCCACAAAGAAAATCTTCAAAATGCAAAAGTTGGAATTTTTGGGGGTGTCCCGGCAGTGTCGCCGGTCGACCGAGACCTGGGTCTCGGTCGACCGAGACCACTGCAGGGCAAATGGACAGTTTTCTGAACTGAAGCCCCAACGGTCAGAAATCTGACCGTTGTGCCTTCTCGGTCGACCGAGACCTCTTTGCCGGTCGACCGAGAACTAGCCGTTGGCAACTTTTTGGCTATAAAGTCCATTCATTTCCAACCTTTTTCAAGGCTTGATACATGAACTTTTGAGAGCATTTTGGAGCCAAAGAAAGGGGAAGAAGTTGGAAAGGCTAGAGGGCTATTTGGAAATCAAACTCATGAGTTTTTAAAAGGTACATCTTCTAAGTTATTTTGATTTCCATTCAAATGAAATTCATGCATGTTCAAATCCTTGGTATTTTCATTTATGCATGATTTCAAGCCTATAAAGAGTTGTTTTGCAAACTCAATATCTTCCTTGGTAAATTAGATTAGTTTGCAAACTCTCTTAACTAAATCACATGCTTTCTTAGACTTTTACATTCATACAACTTGTTTAGTTCATTTATTAAAGTTGTTTGAATTTCACATGTGATTAGTTTTCTCTTCAATCATCATTTTATAAGCTTTGATTTTAAAATGCATCATGCATTCATTTAAGAGCTTCTTTGTTAAGATTGATTGAAGAAAACACACTCATACACTTGTGCACACACTTTAGCTTGTTTTAAGTGTATGTTTGTAAGTTGTATTAAACTTTCATATTAGCCTATTCAAGAGGCAATTTCATATGAGCTTAAATTGTAATCTCTTAGAGTGATCTTTTGGAAAGACACCTTCTTTGAGAAATCAACTTTGTAAAGGTTATTGCTTAGCCTTTGAAAAGCATCTTGTAAGGTTATTGCTTAGCCTTTGAAAAGCATCTTGTAGGGTTATTGCTTAGCCTTTGAAAAGCATTTTGTAAGGGTTATTGCTTAGCCTAGTTAAAAGCATAAATAGTGGAAATCCGGTGGGGTGATTGGATTCACAAGCCGGTAGTGGATGTAGGCACGTTGGCCGAACCACTATAAATATTGTGTTATGGTGCATGCTATGTGGTGATTGATTTTGTATTAGCTTCCGCATCTTGTTTGTTTAATCATCACATGTGACTAGTTTAGTTTTAGAAATTAAAATTGGTCGAAATTGGTCATACTTGTAGCTCACCCTATTCACCCCCCCCCCCCTCTAGGGTTAGGATCCATAGCGGACTTTCAATTGGTATCAGAGCCAAGTGCTCTATCCCTTAGGATCAAGTGTTTGGAACTCTTGATTAGGTGTAAAAACCTAGAGTAAAAACCCTAGAGTTGTGCTTATTTGAAAATCATTAAAATGGACTCCACTATGCTAGACTTTGTAGATTCTTCTAGACCCCTCATTCTTCCTTCTATTGGAGATTCAAACCCTCACTTAAATGAATATCAATTTGACTCAAAAGTGGAAGAAAATGAGTATGATGAAGATGATCTTCAACAAGCCTATAATGAATTATATACATTATCTTCAAAGCTTGATAAAAGAAATAGAAGTTTAAAAGAAGAATCTAATAAACTAAACAAAGAGCTAGCCTCTTCAAAAGATGAACTTAGAGAGAAAGAAGAAGTTATAAAATGTCTAGACTCTAAGTTCATGATCTCTTTAAATAACCTATCCAACATTCAAGATGAACTAAAAGAATTAAAGATGGGTTATGAAAATGTCAATAAGGAAAATCTAAATCTAAGAGATCAATTACAAAGGCAAGGTAAAGACTTTAACAATCTTGAATCTAAATTGACTATCTCTAAGGAAAATTTATCTAATGCTCAAGATGAATTAAATGAGATTAAGATAAATTGTGATGAGCTTAAAAATGAAAATTTGAACCTAAGAGATACAATTAAAAGACAAGATGAAAACATTAACTATTTAAAATCCAAGTTGACAATTTCAAATGAAAACTTGTCTAATGCACAAAGTAATGTAAAAACTCTAGAACTTGGATCTAATGTTGTTAATGAGCTTAAATCTAAGTTAAAACTTGCCTATGAAGAGCTAAACATTTTTAAGGGAATTGAAAATGATCTAACAATAGTTAAAAATGAAAATTCAACCCTTAAAACCCAAGTCACTCAACTTGAAAGCTATAAACAAAAGTATGAGTGCAAGTTTATCCAAAGTGAAGATAGACTTGAAAAATTATTTAAATTGGGTAAACCTCATGGAGATAGGACGGGTCTTGGTTTTAATAAGTATACTTCACATGACCCTAAATTCACCAACACTTTTGTGAAAGGTGAGTCCTCATTCTCTAGCACTCTCTCTCAAATGTCCAAAATTAAATGTCATTATTGTGGTAAAGAAGGACATCTAAAATTTGAGTGCAAACTAAGAAAAAGAAGCTATGTGTCTAAGCCCATTTTTGAACTAAAGAATGGAGAATCAAAACCTATGAAGGGTAAGACACTAAAAATCAAGAAAGACTCCAAAAAGACTAAACAAGTTAAATCTATTAAAATGGAGTCTCCTAAGATAGATTCTAAGAAGTTTAAACAAGTTAAACCAAGCTTAAAAGAATCTATGAACAAAAAGCTTCTCAACCTATCTCCCTTATATAAACCCATGAAAGAACTTTTGAATAAAGTAACAAAGTTAAATTTAAAATTCAAAAGTCAAGTAAAGGGAGAAAATAAGAAGAAAAGAAAAAAGAAACAATCCCCTAATAAACAAACCCACCAACTTCAAAAGACTAATCACCAATCTAAGCTAAATATAGTCAAATCAAAATATCATGGTGATAAGTTCAAATTGAAAATTTATCAAGTTATATCTCCTAAAGTTGGTGAGACTTCTAAGATAGACCTCAAAGTTCAACCCTCACAAGACCTTAGGTGGATTCCCAAAGTTTTATACTTAGACAAACCTTAAGGCCTTGGACCTCATTGACCAACCTATGCTTTATAAGTTAAACCTTTTGTTGGTCATGATTGCTTTGCATTTTGTTCTTTCATAGTTACATCTATTAAAATGCATTGTTTCTTTATGATCAATTGATTTTGTTTTCATACACCATTCTAAGTTACACTTCATGGTTTTCAAAATCTTTTGATTATAACTTCATCATGTTTGATTTGCTTTTTGCTCACATTTAGTTTTATGTTTTGCATTGCATTTCTACATGATCAATTGATTGTGATTTCAAAAGCTTTCATAGCTAGATTTTTCATGATCAATTGTTATTGAATCATTTGTGTATATGTCATAGTAAGATTATTTGAACAAATGATATGAATCAATTCAAGTTTTCCATGGATTCCTAAGTTATACTTTTACATGGAGAACATTGTTTTGAAAAATCAACTTGTATGTGTTTCAATTAAGTTATATCTTTTAAAATACAATGTTGAAAATTGATCTTCTAAATCATTCTTTTTATGCTCATTGTTGGATTTTGTTTTTCAAAATGATTTGAAGATTGTTTGAATGGAAATGCCTATAACATCATTAGTTATATTCTTCTAAAGCATGTTCCATGTGTTCATTTCCTTTCTTTTGGTTTCATTATCTTAGAAATGGAAATGTATGTTGTTTGCATCCTTGCTTGTTTATTTACATTCTTTTTATATGCAAATGACTTTTGGTTCCATGTATGGTTGTGATCTTAGTTACATTTGTAGAAACCATACTAGAACCCAAATCCATCCTCTATGCCTTATAGTCATATCTATTTGGATGGTTATGATGTTGATTCATGTGATTTCTCTAAGTGATTTAATCCTTATACATGTTTCAACTTCATAAGTAGTGTTCTTAATCATATGAAACTCTTTGAAACCCATTTCTCATATTTCTATATGTTTTATGAATATCTTAGATGTTGAATTCATATGATTTTGACACTTTGGAAATTGCATGCTTTACCAAGTAATATCATTTTGCATTGCAATTTACCTTGTTCATCACTATGCTCAATAGTCATATCTTTAAAAGTGATGAATTTGCATTTATGATGCTTGATGGAATTTGAGTTTGTCACATCCTTGCTCTTTAACATGTTGTCAAATTCAATTGGTTTCATTTGGTATAATTTAAGATTGATTTGATTTCTTGTGTATGTGATAGACCGTGTGTGCATTGGATTGAGCTTGATAGTTATATATTTGTTCCATGTCACATTCCATTAGCATCATAATGTTCATGTTGCCACCTCTTTTGCTCTTATAGGTATATCTCATGACCACCATGTTTATGTGTTCATAATATTGGTTGGTTATTAGTAGAGGTTGGCTTCATGTTTGAATTTCATTTCACTCATCTTGCACTTTAATAGTCATATTTATTGATTGAATGAAATGAGTTCAAAACCTTCATAGCATATGATTTTCATAGTTAAATTAGTTGATGCTATGTTAGGTAAACCCCATATCATGGATAGCTCTAATTTGGATTTCTCATAATAGTTATACTTTTAAATCCATTTTAGAGTGATTGAGTTTATAGTCACATCCTTTAATCTCAATTGATATGTTTATTTCAATTGGTATCCATGATCGTTAATGACCTTGCTCTCTTTTGGTAATTTGATCATATGAGCTTTATAGTTAAATGAATCTAATCCTTTCCTTGAAGTTGGCTCTCACTTGGTTAAACCATCTACTTCTTGCATTTAATAGTTATATCTTGTCAAAGTTTGACAAAAGAAGAGAATGGATTGAGGGGGAGTGTAAACCTTCATAGGAAGTATTAGTTTTGATCAAATTCACCCTTGGATTGCCTTTGAGCCCTTAGAGATAACTTACATACATGATAGCCTGTTATGAATTTCATTTTCGATTTCATTTGTTAACAGGTGCTACTAAAGGTATTCTTCTTGTCTCATGTGTGTAGGTACCTTTGCAATTTAATGTCAAAGGGGGGGAGAGAGTTCAAGTGTGACTCAAGGATCTCCTACTCTTCAAAGGGGGAGAGAGTTCGAGAGTTCAAGTACTCGAAGATCTCCTATCCATCAAAGGGGGAGAGTTGTCCAAGCTTCCAAAGGGGAGAGAATGCATACCTTGCCAAAGGAAGAAAGAGGCATGGTCAAAGGGGGAGAGCAAATAGAAGAAAGAAAGCTTGGAGCTAAAGAAGATGCTTGGCCAAAGAGAGGAAGATGAGAAGAAAGCTTGAAGAATGATCAAGCACCAAGCATCAAGAAGATTGAAGAAAAGAGCCCAAGAGCCCAAGCTAAGAGAAGGAGCATCCAAGAAGATTTCAAGACTTGTCCAGCTTAAGGGGAGCTGAAGACTTGGTGTGAAATTTCAATGATGGGTAAGTTGCCATCAAATTGCAAAGGGGGAGATTGTTAGGGATTTTGTAATTTGCAATTTGATGGATGCATTTGCACTTTAGCATCATTTGATATTTCACACATGCTTTGATTTAAAATATCTTGAAATCTAGTTTTATACATGCATTGGTTTTTAGTTTTGGAAAAGTTTTTGGTTTATGCATGTTTTGGTTCGAATCTTGGATGCATTGGTTTTAGAACCCAAAACTCTTTTGAAAACCTAATTCCTTGTGCTTTATATTTGGAAAATCATGTTAGGTATTTAGGTTTGAGCTTTGCATACATTCATTACAAAAAGAATCATTTTTGTATGCTTGTTCACTTGAAAAGAGTTTTTATCAAATCAAGCTAGCCTTTGGTTTTAAACCTTTGAATCATTTTAGGCTTTGTGTGTTTCATGTTTTTAAATGTTTTAAAACATGTTTTTAAGCTTGGTTTAGTGACCCACAAAATTCCACAAAGAAAATCTTCAAAATGCAAAAGTTGGAATTTTTGGGGGTGTCCCGGCAGTGTCGCCGGTCGACCGAGACCTGGGTCTCGGTCGACCGAGACCACTGCAGGGCAAATGGACAGTTTTCTGAACTGAAGCCCCAACGGTCAGAAATCTGACCGTTGTGCCTTCTCGGTCGACCGAGACCTCTTTGCCGGTCGACCGAGAACTAGCCGTTGGCAACTTTTTGGCTATAAAGTCCATTCATTTCCAACCTTTTTCAAGGCTTGATACATGAACTTTTGAGAGCATTTTGGAGCCAAAGAAAGGGGAAGAAGTTGGAAAGGCTAGAGGGCTATTTGGAAATCAAACTCATGAGTTTTTAAAAGGTACATCTTCTAAGTTATTTTGATTTCCATTCAAATGAAATTCATGCATGTTCAAATCCTTGGTATTTTCATTTATGCATGATTTCAAGCCTATAAAGAGTTGTTTTGCAAACTCAATATCTTCCTTGGTAAATTAGATTAGTTTGCAAACTCTCTTAACTAAATCACATGCTTTCTTAGACTTTTACATTCATACAACTTGTTTAGTTCATTTATTAAAGTTGTTTGAATTTCACATGTGATTAGTTTTCTCTTCAATCATCATTTTATAAGCTTTGATTTTAAAATGCATCATGCATTCATTTAAGAGCTTCTTTGTTAAGATTGATTGAAGAAAACACACTCATACACTTGTGCACACACTTTAGCTTGTTTTAAGTGTATGTTTGTAAGTTGTATTAAACTTTCATATTAGCCTATTCAAGAGGCAATTTCATATGAGCTTAAATTGTAATCTCTTAGAGTGATCTTTTGGAAAGACACCTTCTTTGAGAAATCAACTTTGTAAAGGTTATTGCTTAGCCTTTGAAAAGCATCTTGTAAGGTTATTGCTTAGCCTTTGAAAAGCATCTTGTAGGGTTATTGCTTAGCCTTTGAAAAGCATTTTGTAAGGGTTATTGCTTAGCCTAGTTAAAAGCATAAATAGTGGAAATCCGGTGGGGTGATTGGATTCACAAGCCGGTAGTGGATGTAGGCACGTTGGCCGAACCACTATAAATATTGTGTTATGGTGCATGCTATGTGGTGATTGATTTTGTATTAGCTTCCGCATCTTGTTTGTTTAATCATCACATGTGACTAGTTTAGTTTTAGAAATTAAAATTGGTCGAAATTGGTCATACTTGTAGCTCACCCTATTCACCCCCCCCCCCCCCTCTAGGGTTAGGATCCATAGCGGACTTTCAATTGGTATCAGAGCCAAGTGCTCTATCCCTTAGGATCAAGTGTTTGGAACTCTTGATTAGGTGTAAAAACCTAGAGTAAAAACCCTAGAGTTGTGCTTATTTGAAAATCATTAAAATGGACTCCACTATGCTAGACTTTGTAGATTCTTCTAGACCCCTCATTCTTCCTTCTATTGGAGATTCAAACCCTCACTTAAATGAATATCAATTTGACTCAAAAGTGGAAGAAAATGAGTATGATGAAGATGATCTTCAACAAGCCTATAATGAATTATATACATTATCTTCAAAGCTTGATAAAAGAAATAGAAGTTTAAAAGAAGAATCTAATAAACTAAACAAAGAGCTAGCCTCTTCAAAAGATGAACTTAGAGAGAAAGAAGAAGTTATAAAATGTCTAGACTCTAAGTTCATGATCTCTTTAAATAACCTATCCAACATTCAAGATGAACTAAAAGAATTAAAGATGGGTTATGAAAATGTCAATAAGGAAAATCTAAATCTAAGAGATCAATTACAAAGGCAAGGTAAAGACTTTAACAATCTTGAATCTAAATTGACTATCTCTAAGGAAAATTTATCTAATGCTCAAGATGAATTAAATGAGATTAAGATAAATTGTGATGAGCTTAAAAATGAAAATTTGAACCTAAGAGATACAATTAAAAGACAAGATGAAAACATTAACTATTTAAAATCCAAGTTGACAATTTCAAATGAAAACTTGTCTAATGCACAAAGTAATGTAAAAACTCTAGAACTTGGATCTAATGTTGTTAATGAGCTTAAATCTAAGTTAAAACTTGCCTATGAAGAGCTAAACATTTTTAAGGGAATTGAAAATGATCTAACAATAGTTAAAAATGAAAATTCAACCCTTAAAACCCAAGTCACTCAACTTGAAAGCTATAAACAAAAGTATGAGTGCAAGTTTATCCAAAGTGAAGATAGACTTGAAAAATTATTTAAATTGGGTAAACCTCATGGAGATAGGACGGGTCTTGGTTTTAATAAGTATACTTCACATGACCCTAAATTCACCAACACTTTTGTGAAAGGTGAGTCCTCATTCTCTAGCACTCTCTCTCAAATGTCCAAAATTAAATGTCATTATTGTGGTAAAGAAGGACATCTAAAATTTGAGTGCAAACTAAGAAAAAGAAGCTATGTGTCTAAGCCCATTTTTGAACTAAAGAATGGAGAATCAAAACCTATGAAGGGTAAGACACTAAAAATCAAGAAAGACTCCAAAAAGACTAAACAAGTTAAATCTATTAAAATGGAGTCTCCTAAGATAGATTCTAAGAAGTTTAAACAAGTTAAACCAAGCTTAAAAGAATCTATGAACAAAAAGCTTCTCAACCTATCTCCCTTATATAAACCCATGAAAGAACTTTTGAATAAAGTAACAAAGTTAAATTTAAAATTCAAAAGTCAAGTAAAGGGAGAAAATAAGAAGAAAAGAAAAAAGAAACAATCCCCTAATAAACAAACCCACCAACTTCAAAAGACTAATCACCAATCTAAGCTAAATATAGTCAAATCAAAATATCATGGTGATAAGTTCAAATTGAAAATTTATCAAGTTATATCTCCTAAAGTTGGTGAGACTTCTAAGATAGACCTCAAAGTTCAACCCTCACAAGACCTTAGGTGGATTCCCAAAGTTTTATACTTAGACAAACCTTAAGGCCTTGGACCTCATTGACCAACCTATGCTTTATAAGTTAAACCTTTTGTTGGTCATGATTGCTTTGCATTTTGTTCTTTCATAGTTACATCTATTAAAATGCATTGTTTCTTTATGATCAATTGATTTTGTTTTCATACACCATTCTAAGTTACACTTCATGGTTTTCAAAATCTTTTGATTATAACTTCATCATGTTTGATTTGCTTTTTGCTCACATTTAGTTTTATGTTTTGCATTGCATTTCTACATGATCAATTGATTGTGATTTCAAAAGCTTTCATAGCTAGATTTTTCATGATCAATTGTTATTGAATCATTTGTGTATATGTCATAGTAAGATTATTTGAACAAATGATATGAATCAATTCAAGTTTTCCATGGATTCCTAAGTTATACTTTTACATGGAGAACATTGTTTTGAAAAATCAACTTGTATGTGTTTCAATTAAGTTATATCTTTTAAAATACAATGTTGAAAATTGATCTTCTAAATCATTCTTTTTATGCTCATTGTTGGATTTTGTTTTTCAAAATGATTTGAAGATTGTTTGAATGGAAATGCCTATAACATCATTAGTTATATTCTTCTAAAGCATGTTCCATGTGTTCATTTCCTTTCTTTTGGTTTCATTATCTTAGAAATGGAAATGTATGTTGTTTGCATCCTTGCTTGTTTATTTACATTCTTTTTATATGCAAATGACTTTTGGTTCCATGTATGGTTGTGATCTTAGTTACATTTGTAGAAACCATACTAGAACCCAAATCCATCCTCTATGCCTTATAGTCATATCTATTTGGATGGTTATGATGTTGATTCATGTGATTTCTCTAAGTGATTTAATCCTTATACATGTTTCAACTTCATAAGTAGTGTTCTTAATCATATGAAACTCTTTGAAACCCATTTCTCATATTTCTATATGTTTTATGAATATCTTAGATGTTGAATTCATATGATTTTGACACTTTGGAAATTGCATGCTTTACCAAGTAATATCATTTTGCATTGCAATTTACCTTGTTCATCACTATGCTCAATAGTCATATCTTTAAAAGTGATGAATTTGCATTTATGATGCTTGATGGAATTTGAGTTTGTCACATCCTTGCTCTTTAACATGTTGTCAAATTCAATTGGTTTCATTTGGTATAATTTAAGATTGATTTGATTTCTTGTGTATGTGATAGACCGTGAGTGCATTGGATTGAGCTTGATAGTTATATATTTGTTCCATGTCACATTCCATTAGCATCATAATGTTCATGTTGCCACCTCTTTTGCTCTTATAGGTATATCTCATGACCACCATGTTTATGTGTTCATAATATTGGTTGGTTATTAGTAGAGGTTGGCTTCATGTTTGAATTTCATTTCACTCATCTTGCACTTTAATAGTCATATTTATTGATTGAATGAAATGAGTTCAAAACCTTCATAGCATATGATTTTCATAGTTAAATTAGTTGATGCTATGTTAGGTAAACCCCATATCATGGATAGCTCTAATTTGGATTTCTCATAATAGTTATACTTTTAAATCCATTTTAGAGTGATTGAGTTTATAGTCACATCCTTTAATCTCAATTGATATGTTTATTTCAATTGGTATCCATGATCGTTAATGACCTTGCTCTCTTTTGGTAATTTGATCATATGAGCTTTATAGTTAAATGAATCTAATCCTTTCCTTGAAGTTGGCTCTCACTTGGTTAAACCATCTACTTCTTGCATTTAATAGTTATATCTTGTCAAAGTTTGACAAAAGAAGAGAATGGATTGAGGGGGAGTGTAAACCTTCATAGGAAGTATTAGTTTTGATCAAATTCACCCTTGGATTGCCTTTGAGCCCTTAGAGATAACTTACATACATGATAGCCTGTTATGAATTTCATTTTCGATTTCATTTGTTAACAGGTGCTACTAAAGGTATTCTTCTTGTCTCATGTGTGTAGGTACCTTTGCAATTTAATGTCAAAGGGGGGGAGAGAGTTCAAGTGTGACTCAAGGATCTCCTACTCTTCAAAGGGGGAGAGAGTTCGAGAGTTCAAGTACTCGAAGATCTCCTATCCATCAAAGGGGGAGAGTTGTCCAAGCTTCCAAAGGGGAGAGAATGCATACCTTGCCAAAGGAAGAAAGAGGCATGGTCAAAGGGGGAGAGCAAATAGAAGAAAGAAAGCTTGGAGCTAAAGAAGATGCTTGGCCAAAGAGAGGAAGATGAGAAGAAAGCTTGAAGAATGATCAAGCACCAAGCATCAAGAAGATTGAAGAAAAGAGCCCAAGAGCCCAAGCTAAGAGAAGGAGCATCCAAGAAGATTTCAAGACTTGTCCAGCTTAAGGGGAGCTGAAGACTTGGTGTGAAATTTCAATGATGGGTAAGTTGCCATCAAATTGCAAAGGGGGAGATTGTTAGGGATTTTGTAATTTGCAATTTGATGGATGCATTTGCACTTTAGCATCATTTGATATTTCACACATGCTTTGATTTAAAATATCTTGAAATCTAGTTTTATACATGCATTGGTTTTTAGTTTTGGAAAAGTTTTTGGTTTATGCATGTTTTGGTTCGAATCTTGGATGCATTGGTTTTAGAACCCAAAACTCTTTTGAAAACCTAATTCCTTGTGCTTTATATTTGGAAAATCATGTTAGGTATTTAGGTTTGAGCTTTGCATACATTCATTACAAAAAGAATCATTTTTGTATGCTTGTTCACTTGAAAAGAGTTTTTATCAAATCAAGCTAGCCTTTGGTTTTAAACCTTTGAATCATTTTAGGCTTTGTGTGTTTCATGTTTTTAAATGTTTTAAAACATGTTTTTAAGCTTGGTTTAGTGACCCACAAAATTCCACAAAGAAAATCTTCAAAATGCAAAAGTTGGAATTTTTGGGGGTGTCCCGGCAGTGTCGCCGGTCGACCGAGACCTGGGTCTCGGTCGACCGAGACCACTGCAGGGCAAATGGACAGTTTTCTGAACTGAAGCCCCAACGGTCAGAAATCTGACCGTTGTGCCTTCTCGGTCGACCGAGACCTCTTTGCCGGTCGACCGAGAACTAGCCGTTGGCAACTTTTTGGCTATAAAGTCCATTCATTTCCAACCTTTTTCAAGGCTTGATACATGAACTTTTGAGAGCATTTTGGAGCCAAAGAAAGGGGAAGAAGTTGGAAAGGCTAGAGGGCTATTTGGAAATCAAACTCATGAGTTTTTAAAAGGTACATCTTCTAAGTTATTTTGATTTCCATTCAAATGAAATTCATGCATGTTCAAATCCTTGGTATTTTCATTTATGCATGATTTCAAGCCTATAAAGAGTTGTTTTGCAAACTCAATATCTTCCTTGGTAAATTAGATTAGTTTGCAAACTCTCTTAACTAAATCACATGCTTTCTTAGACTTTTACATTCATACAACTTGTTTAGTTCATTTATTAAAGTTGTTTGAATTTCACATGTGATTAGTTTTCTCTTCAATCATCATTTTATAAGCTTTGATTTTAAAATGCATCATGCATTCATTTAAGAGCTTCTTTGTTAAGATTGATTGAAGAAAACACACTCATACACTTGTGCACACACTTTAGCTTGTTTTAAGTGTATGTTTGTAAGTTGTATTAAACTTTCATATTAGCCTATTCAAGAGGCAATTTCATATGAGCTTAAATTGTAATCTCTTAGAGTGATCTTTTGGAAAGACACCTTCTTTGAGAAATCAACTTTGTAAAGGTTATTGCTTAGCCTTTGAAAAGCATCTTGTAAGGTTATTGCTTAGCCTTTGAAAAGCATCTTGTAGGGTTATTGCTTAGCCTTTGAAAAGCATTTTGTAAGGGTTATTGCTTAGCCTAGTTAAAAGCATAAATAGTGGAAATCCGGTGGGGTGATTGGATTCACAAGCCGGTAGTGGATGTAGGCACGTTGGCCGAACCACTATAAATATTGTGTTATGGTGCATGCTTTTGTGGTGATTGTTTATTTGAGCTTCCGCATTTTTTCTTATAATCACCACTTGTGACTAGTTTAGTTTAAGAAATTAAAATTGGTCATAATTAGTCATTAGTTGTAGCTCACCCTATTCACCCCCCCCCCCTCTAGGGTTAGGATCCTCGTGGATTTTCACATTGGTGCTTACCAGCACTTTCTGCTATTTGGGATTATAAAACAGCCAACATTTAGTTTCTTTAATATATCCTACAAATGTGTATATTTCCGACTTCGATTCTAACTTATCCGTCTTAACGTTTAGCACGTGTGTCGAACAACCCCAAATGTGTAAATGTTATAGACTAGGCTTTTTCCCGGACCACAACTCCCGAGGAGTCTTAGGTACAGACTTAGATGGTACGAGGTTTAGTATGTATATCGCAGTATCCAAGGCATATCCCCAAAAGGATATAGGTAATCCTGAGAAACTCAGCATAGACCTGATCATATCTAAAAGAGTTCGGTTCCTTTTTTTCGCTACTCCATTTTGTTGAGGCATACCAGGAACAGACAACTAGGATAGAATCCCATTATCTAATAAGTACCCCATAAATTCAACAGAGAGATATTCCCCTCCTCGATCTAATCGAAGAATCTTGATACTCTTACCTAATTGCTTTTTCGCTTCCACTCGAAACTCTTTGAACTTTTCAAAAGCCTTGGACTTGCGGTGCATAAGGTATATGTATCCATATCTTGAGTAATCATCTGTGACAGTGATGAAATACTCATATCCTCCTCTGGCTCTGACATTAACGAGTCCACACACATCAATATGCACTAATTCCAATAAATCTTTAGCCCTATTACGCTTAGATGAAAATGGTCTTTTGGTCATTTTTCCTTCCAGACAGAATTTACAGACGGGTATTGGTTTTACCGCCAATGAAAGAAAGATACCATCTTTCACTAGCCTATCAATCCTGTTTAGGTTTATATGACCTAGCCTCAAGTGCCAAAGTTTTGTTGGATTAGATGAAGGTAACTTTCTCTTTAATGATGATCAATTAATTGTTTCAGTATCATGTATCTCATACATTGTGGGTGTCAACAAATAAAGTCCATTGGTTACCTTACAAGAACATATAAAAGTACCATTTCTCTTTATGACATCTTCAGTACCAAAGTAATAGAATATCTTTTGTTCACCAAACTAGAAACTGAAACTAAATTCCGCCGTAAAGACGGTACATATAATGTGTCTGACAAAACCAATTTATTATCTGAAAAACATAAAGTAATAACTCTCACTGAAATAGCCTCTGCCTTAGCATCAGATCCTAGGTTGACAATGATTTCTCCGTCACTAAGCTTCCTGATTTCTCTGAACCCCTGTAACGTATTACATATGTGATTAGTTGCACCGGAGTCAACACACTAGGATTCTGAAGTACCAATTGCAAAACTAACTTTAGAAATAAGTGACTCAATCATACCTGAGGTCTTCTTCTTAGACAGATAATATGGACAATTCCTTTTCCAATGTCCTGTTATACCACAATGGAAATACTTTCCTTTTGTCCCTGAACCCTTAGCCTTGGCCACACCATATTTAGGACCATTCTCCACCTTAGGACCCTTCGAAACTGATTTCTTTTTGCCTTTCCCTCCTTTCCCTTTCGGCTTGGACTTGGCAACTGAATTTTCTGTCATCAGGGCAGTTAGCTTCTTCTTCATAATCCCTTCAGTCACTACCAGCTGGCTAGACAGCTCAGCTAGAGTCAGATTCATCTTATCCATATTATAACTGACCTTGAAATTGTTGAATGACTCTGGCAGTGACTCGAGGATGATGTCAGTATGTGATTGATGCCCCCTTGTCCAAGTCGGTTACTGGTTTATAATTCAGTCTTAGCGATTTCTTTAGTTGCCCACCAAGCCGTTGTCTAAGTCGGTTAGCCGACCTAACGAATACCCAAATTTTGGGTTTTTGCAAATCTTAGCCAACTTATCACAAACTCTTTCTAATGATTCCAAATACCATCTAATGGCTTCCTACCATCCTTCCATCATAGTTAAACCCTTTTGTAACATTCCAAACATGGATCTACTACAAAAAGTAAGCAAACTCAATCAAAATTGATCATTACATAGCCCTAGGTCTATCCTCTTTGCATCTCATGCAAAGATTAGATCTAGCTTGCTGATCTAACATGATTAGAGATAGGTATGGCTTTGATACCAATTGTTAGAAGTAGGTGGGCCTTGTTGATAGGTTTTCAAAAATTTTGACCCACTTGACTCAGGGATCAAGTACCCATAAGGCCATAAACCACATCCAGGATGCAATCCCTCCATCTCATCAATCATATACAGCAATAAACTCTATCTAGAAGATAAAAATCATCAACACCATACAACCAAAATAATCCACAACAATTAGAGAAGTAAATTATACCTTTGGAGCTTGGTTGTGCTCTAATGGAGAAGAAGACTTCCTAGTTGAAGAAACTCTTTCTTTGTAGAAAATTTAGGATCTCCAAGACCTCTTAGCCTTCCACGCTATGACCCATATCAGATCTCTTTTCTCAAGAAGATTGGTGGAAACTCCAAGAGAAACCAACTAGAAACTCCAAGAAATTATAAGAGAGAGAGGAATTGTGCAACATTTGCACACAAGGGCCTTGGGCGTGTTCTCCAATGTTATGGACGTCCAAAGGGGGTGTGTTCCCCTTTTATAGCCTTTAGGCAACTCCTTTTCTTACTACTTAATTAGAAGTCCTACTTTCAAAATAATTAGTGACTTTCTCTTTTCTAATTATTTTAGGTCTCACTTCCACAACAATTAGTAACTTATTATTACCATTATTAGAAATGCCACTTCAAATAGAAGTAGTAACTTTCTAATTCCTTCCTTTTAGAGTTCAAGTAGGATTAGTATCTTTCTAATAACTTGGGCTAGCGTGGGGACCACTAGGGATTCCATAGAAAGCTGGCTCCAACTAGGACATCGTGACCCCACATCTCATGTGCAATCCGGGCCCACAGTTAATTGCAAATAACACCACTATATAAATACAATTGCACTCCAATCTTAGGAATATATTACAAAGAAGACCCTAAACTTCTCAATTACCACAAGTAGACCCCTCTATCAATATCCATGGATCAATGGGATTAAACCTGTCATTTCCAAAGTTAGATCCACATCTTATTATCCTTGAGCCCCAATTAATCACAGTGATTATCAGTACCGTCCAATTAACTCTTAATCGTGATGGGTGCGCACTTACTAATGACAAATCCATTAATTGGCAAAATGGGATAATATAGATAGATTCCATCTTGACCATTGAATGTTCCCACAATTCTACTATCATGTACTCAAGACACCGAGGTGTTGACCTATAGTTGGCCTCACTCATTGGTGACTCAAAGCAAATGAATAGACAGAAACTTGAGTTCATTAATATCTCAGGATTGAGAGCCTATTGCTAGGGAATTATGAGGGCAGACCTTAAAACCGAGACAATATTCTATAAGGTGCTTCTCATGGTCCTTCAATACATCCAATGTACCAGCACCATGATCCAGAATCTTACATTCTGATGATCGAGACAAATCATACTATCTCATAGTGATCAAAGTGTTGCAACCTTATCAGATGAGATGCCCAGTCTCATCACTGGTTGTGAAGATATTTAAGTATGAGATTTGTGACACATGTCTTCTATATGTAGATTTCATCCATATACATATATCACATCTAATATACTAATGGGACCCGGGTCATCTCATGAACCACTATGTCATATGTATTGGTCATGTGCTTTAAGTAATAAAACACAATTCATCTCATGAAAGGAAAGCATGACTTTATTGATAAATAAAGAAATTAATCAATTTGTTACACCATCTGATGAATTGAGTCCATACAATCTAACGGCAAACACATTTGAGCCGAGTGTAATGCTAGGAAAGACTTATCTCCTCAGTTTCGTCAATGATGCACTGAATGATGTGCTTCTCTTCAGCATAGCTAACCACACCCTTACTGTGGTGGACGTCAAGCCCTTCAACACAAACACCATTCTCATTACACCAGGCTAGACCACCAATGAGCTACTCCACACCAAACCATATGTTCCCACTGCCACATTCCTAATGATGGCTAGGCCCTATGTGACCGGCCTTGGCACCTTTAACAATTCTACAACTGCTGATATCCTCCACCACCCCAGTTCCTCTCTTTCATCAAGCACCCAAAAACTCCCTCTCCTCAAACCTTCCTTTCCACCTCTCAACGACACTTCCTTCGCTGGAAACTTCTCACAGAAATTGCGCAAACTAGCCAATGCACAATTTCCAGTAAAGAAAGCTCAGATTGTCAATAAACACGAGGCGGACCCTTACCCCAAGAACCAAACTTCCTAAGGGTTCAATGGGACCAAGTTCTCCATGTCTATCAACAGTGTGTCCTTCACAATGACCACCACGACTCTCCTCCAGGCCCACTTCTTTGGGCAGTTAAATGGTGTGTACACCACTAATATCACAAACCGCCCTCTTGTACCATTCAATCGCCTAACAACACATTTGTGAGCAATGATACAGAGGATGGCAAAGAAATCAAACCATGCTCTTATACTGATGGCAGAGAAATCAAACCATCAAAATACAAATCAAATTTTGAACGGACTTCTAAAACTGAGAAAAATTGAAGCTTTTCCACATGATCTGCAACAAAAACCTCTACTTCACAGAAATCAAAACTCCATACAAAACCCTAAAATCCCAAATCCTAAATTCAAATACAAACCCCAATCTGTGAGTAGATATCTGAGATTAGGATATGTGGGGAAGGAAGAAAAACTATTGAAAGAGAAAGACAGAGGGAGAGAGGCAGGGAGGGAGATAACAAGAAAGGGAAGAAGATAACAGGAGAGGGAAGGAGAGAATGCTCACTTGCTGTTCGGTTGGGCCAAGGCGTTGGCAAGCGGTCGGGAGAGAGAAAGGTGCAAGAGAGAGACAACCATCAGGAGAAAGAAAGCTCCGGGAGACAAAAGGCCCTAGACGGTCCGGATAGAGAAAGCTTGGGATGAAGAGAGAGATCCTTTCCTTCCTTTCCTTTTCATAGAGGCTTGGGCGGGCGCACATGAAATACTTTGTTCAAATAAAGAGGGTTGGGTGGGTTGCGAAGTATTTCATCGATCCAAGTTGAAATAGCTTTAAGTTGAAGTGGGTTGCACGCTACACGTGGGTGAGCGGACATTATTATGCACTTGAGCTGAGGAGATGTACCCTCATATATATATATCTATGTGTGTATTTGCGCACACACGTGCATGTGTGCGGGAAATTCTAAAAAACATCCATTTTTTTCACCCCTCTTTTTTTTGTCAATGGGGCCCACGTTGAGTCAATCTAGTCTTTTCACACACACTACCCCCCGTGAATAGTCACAAGTCCAAGTTTGACAATCATCCAAGTTTTCCTCTCCGTTAAATTGTAATTATGATAAAATGATGCCTCTAAACCATTAAGTTTTGGGGTCATGGATCAAAAGTTTAGGATCATCTTTTGCATTCAAGATTTTTCATATAGGTAGGCCTCACATTGATCTTTCCATCTAAGAATTCCATAATCATCATGCATCCCAGTGGGTCGAACTAAGAGGAGTGTTTTCTCATAAAAACGCTCGGGTTCTGTGTAAGACTCCTCATGTTATCTTTCTTTAATTATGAACATGATATGCACATCCAGGTTCTAATAATATTATTATTCTCATTTTAAAATTTGATGCATTTAAGTCACAACATAAAGATGGAAGAAATGGCTTCTACAAAACTGAATAGAAACTCATGGCATGACTTTTGTTTCAAACAAAAACTTAAAGAAATTATTATTCTTTCCATTACAATTAATAAAATAAAAAGTATGATTTGCCATATGAAAATAAAGTCTTTTGTAAACCAAGAAATCCTTCACAATACAGAGAAATGAAAGTTATATTATAAAATAAAATAAAAACAATAAATCAAAACTCATCCATAGCTTAAAAAATATCAAAGCTCTATGGCAGGCTCTCCGATGTTCAAATTACACGTAGAAAGACAAGATGATTTTCCATTAAATTCAAAAGTAAAATGTTCAAGGAAAATAAAAAGAAACAAATAAATTTTTACAAATGTGTCATTTTATATTCCTCACCAAAGTCATAGATACACAAGATAACATATAATTGAAGAAAAAAAAGCTCAAACGTTAAATAATAGAAAAACAGTGAATATACTCATTAGTCTCCCAAAGAACCAATAAAAAATACTAGCTCTTCAATCCTAAAATCTAAGAAACTCAAAACCTATCAGTTCTATGTTTAAAGCAATAGAATCGGACATAAAAAGAGATTAATATCTAAAACCTTAAAACGCATTGATCTATTTGGGATTCAAAGGGCATGCATCTAAAATCCTGAAAGATCATGATCCGTTTGTTTAAATCCAAAGAAGAGAATTTGAAATCTTAAAAGGCCTTTATCGATATGAAATCCAAAGAACAAAATATACAACATTAAACGCTCAAGTTGCTACAACCTTTTCCCTTTCATATTGTTGCAACTTTTTTGCTCTCATCCCAACATTTTAAAAGTTGAAGAATTGCGATAGAGAGAGAGAGAGAGAGAGAGAGAGAGAGAGAGAATTGGTGTAGTAATACTATAACAGAAGGGGACTAAAAAAAGAGAGGAAAGCCTTCATTGATATGGAGCTCCTACACTTTTCCAACTGTATCATTGATATGGTATCATTGAAGGTTCAAATCCATGGAAGTAGATAGTAGAAACTTTGTAGTACAAGAAAGTGTAAGTACTCCATATTTGCCCATTACTATGGATGCCCCAACTCCCTACCCAATATAAACTGTATTTGTAAATCAGAGCATTATTGCAAACCCTGATTTATATTACTCTCGGATGTCTTACATTCTCAGGTCGGACCTACTAGCCAGCCTTAGTGTCCATTCATTATAATATAGGCACCGTATGCCTTAATCTACTATAATCGTTGCCCCACTCTTCAAGTCCAGGGTCCCACTTCACCTAAGAGAATAGTTAAAGGAGTCCTAGATGCTTATTAAGTATCATTGGTGCTCTTGTAGGTGTATAGCATCAAGGGACAACCATTGCTATTGAATTGGGATCCATTTTACAACCTAAGACCCTATTTAGGTAGCTACATGGGTCAAGGATAAGCCCAGGCCCTGACTCATGTTTAGCGTATCTCAAACAGTCGAAATGGAAGGTTAACAGGGCCCACATATGATCGAATCATCAAAGAAGTGTGACATGGGAATTTATTGTCTGCAATGTGCACGGTCGACATCAGGGGTACCCTGGTCGATCGGGTACATTGCAAGTTAACCCACAAGAATCTAGTAGGCAGTGCTCTTCTTTGGATTTTATAATGTGGCTAGTCGACTTGCTACACAAAGGGACCTGGAGGCATGTGTGTCAGTGGCTCCCAGTTACGCAGTGTACTCGGTCGATCTGGTACATGGCTGGTCGACCGATTACACTAAACTTGTGCAGATTGGCCTCACAGACCTGCTCCCAATTATTTGGAGTTCGTAGTGTCGCCGGTCGACCCGGTCCTGTGCTGGTCGACAGGGTACACACGAATTTCTAGATTTCGAGGTTTTTGCCTCTTTCATTCTTTCATCAAATCTTCATCAATTCCATCCAGATCACCACAATTCCATCTCCATACATCAAATCCTCATCATGCATCATATTCCCATCACAAATAGGCTATTGATCTTCCAAATGAGGGATTCCCATCCATCAATGGGCAAAAACAAATAAAAAGGGCTTAGAATAAGAAACTCCATACATCATAGCATTCATTCCATCATCCATTTACAAAATTCTAATCACATAAGTATACAGGACATTAATTACCAATCTAAGCATGTTTAATCAAGCAATCAAGGAATCTAAGCATGTTTATTTCCCTAATTGGTGAAAAAGCTCCTCAAATAACTAGGCTCCACTTCAAAACCTCTAGGGTCCTTCCAAAGCAAGATCTACAATCCCTACACCCATTCCCACATAGAAAAGTGCATTAGAAAAGAGAATTCTAAGAAGAGAAGCTAATTCTATAAGGAATTGGAAAGAGGGGATGAAAGTTACCTTGAATTGTAGATAAGGGAGAGATCTAAGAGATGAGATGAATTCCTTAACTTGGAGATAGATGGATCTTGATGGAGGCCTTGTCTTCTTGGAGTTGGAAACCCTAGATCTAAGTAGGAGAAATCCTAATTCTTCTAATTTAGAGAGATAGAGAAATGAGAAATGAGAGGGAAGAGAGAGAGAGAGGGAGTAGAAAACGTTGGAGGGGGAGGGTTAATATATAGAGCTCGGTTTGGGTAAAATGTCTATATTGCCCTCCTTGGCTAGTTATGGTTTAGGATAATGATGTGGCTATTTATGGTAGTCTAGATGTATTGGCTAAAGAGCCCTTGTTTGGTTGGTTGATGATGAAGGATCCTAAGGGTAATTGGGGTATTTGGGTTTCCAATTTGGAGGGAAATCATTTGGGTCAATTGTCCTAAGTGCCCGTTTTAATCACTTGGTTAATGGATAAGGCCATGGGCAAATTGGTCATTGTAGGTTTATTGCACAATTCTCTAAGGGAAGAGCCCTTCTATAATTTAGGATTTCCAACTAGGGCCTTCTAACTAAATAACAAATTCTGGGGAGTTTAACTAGACCCCTAATGGTTATTCAAATCTCAACAGGGTCCTAATCATATAAAGTAGGCTTAATTAATTGAAAATTACTTAACTATCCTTGCTAATTACCTATTAAATAGGGCAATCTAGGGTTGACTAGGTCAAATTGGGTCCCACTAGGGTATTTCAAAGGGCAAGGCATTACATAGGGCTTTTGCTCGACGATGATGATGGATGATGGAATTTGATTTGGTTTTGTGAAGAAAGAGGTGGTGGTGAGACTGATGGGGAGAGAAGCAAATAAGGAACATTCTTTATAGAGGGAGAAATAATGGAGAAAGAGACAAAAAAAAATGGGATTAACAATGGGCCATATTTGGTTGGTGGGATAAGATGAGGGACGGTATGGTAGAAAAAAAGAAGAAAGACAAAAGGGAATAACGATAGGAAGAAATGACCAGGAAGAGAGATGGTATGGCTGGCTATGGCGATTTGAGGATTTTGGCATTTGACAATTTTTTTTATTGTCATGGTTTACAAGGAAAATCAATTTAATGTGCTGCGACAATGTTAGTGTTTCGAATCACCGGCATGTTTAATCTTTCCTTTACTCTCTCCTTCACCGAACCAAACTACCCACTTCACAAACTGGTCATTTCCTTCTTCTCAATCAACTTTGATCTTCACCTTCAGCCAGTCTCCAATACTCCTATAAATAAACACTCTCATCTCTAGCTCAATCAACTTTGATCTTCACCTTCATCCACTCTTCGGTACTCCTATAAATAAAAAATCCCATCTCTAGAATTTCAGGCGAGATATGGAGTGGAGGGTGGAGAAAAGGAAGGGAGAGAAGGAAGAAAGAAGTGGAAGAAGAAGAGAGTAGTGATGACGTCGTCACTCAACTGAAACGAGCAACAATATCGTTGCTCAAACAGCAGTGAAACTTGACAAAATGGCCTTTCCTATTACAGAGGAACTATGTGGGCATTTTTTGTCCACCCGACGTCTGAGGTGATTATTTTTCAAAAAATTTCTCTTTATATTTATGCTAAAAATGAGATTATTTAATATGTATTTTTAAATATTTACTTTTGTTTGTTCTAAATTTGGCTATCGGTGATAAGTGATACTTTGAGCCGGAAGACTAATGGATTGATTCAAGGCATGTGATACTAAGGTGCCAACTGCCAAGTGCCACTCAACTATAAATATCTACTTTTGCTCTTTTAAGGAATCCAATTACACGAAGCAAATGGGCCTGTAAAATGCACTCATGAAAATTAAAATAAAAGAAATCTACCCCAACTATGTGGGTCCCACCAAAGTCGCAGCAACACTTAAAGCTTCCTAACTCGCCCAGTTACGAAATAGTCATCCTTTTCATATCTGTTCTATTTTATTCTTCGAAACCCTCGCTTAAAAGCCTTCTATCCCTTTTTACTTCCATCGCTCGTCTCCGTCTTCCTTTCTCCTCAAACAAAAGTCTGAAATCTGATCCAAGGAAAGGCACTTTGATCATCAATGACGATTGGGTCGGGAGGATCGAGTGTCGTCGGTAATTCTCTCTCTTCGCACCCCACCACTCTTTCTTTCCATTTATGAACTTTCATGCCCATGCCCATGTGATTTGGCGTTTGCCTGATCGTAGGAACATGGTCCGCCATTGTTGATCGTTTCTCTTGGATTACCCATTGGTTTTAGGACTTACGCCCTCTTTTCCAATTTCAGCATCTGGGGTGATTTAATTTCGGTTTCTTTCAATATGCAGATGTACATATATTTATGGATTTTGATGATAAAGCTATATTTTCTCCTGTTTTATTTTGTGGTTGTTTAGTATCTTTGCGAAATTCATCCCAACAGCCATGGATTGTGTTTCGGATGATCTGATGCTTGAATCTGTGGGGGTTTTCATTGACCAAACGTTGTGGGTTTAGGGCAATTCCAGATTTTGTGGTGGGTTTTCTTCATTTTTTGTTTTGGTTATTAGAAATATTGTGGATGCATGAGTCTTATTGAGAGATGGGTCCATTACTATTTGTTTTTGTGTTATTGGTGAAATTAGAATGGGATCATTGCATTTCATTATTGGGTTTTGTCTAACGTACTACTAATAGATGGGTACAACGTGTTACTAACAGTTAGATGGATTTTTTGTTACATAGCAGAATAGACCCTAGCTTACTGTATCCCTTAGAGAATGAAAGGGAAACATTGGGTGAGGTAAATCGGAAAAATTATTAAATGAAAAGGGTATTGAAGACTTGTATTCTGGGTCGATCCTTCATTTAATTGTGATCACAATGTTGCAGGAAAGTGGATAGGATGTTCTTAAGAAATATTACTGATCTGAATCTCTTACACAGTAAAATAGTTAGAAGAAAATATTGAAATTTCTGTAGAAGTCACAAGTGATTAACTAAGATGATTCCTTATTGACAAATCTACTCTAGGTATGAATAAAACTATGAATCTTGAAATCAATACTCTTTTGTAATGACGACATTGGCCTGGTGGTATACAGAACTTTGGTGAAGAGCTGTACTTGAAACTTGATCATAATGCAATTAATCAATCTGTGAGAAGACTGAGTTGAGGAGGCCTGAGATTTTTACAGGCCAACATGTGCAGCGCAGTTGGTTTCTTATTACTTCGTTTTCCCTTTGGCAATAGCACATGGTATGAGATAGGGGTTGCCCACAGTAAATGACATCAGTAAAAGAGGAGTACACGGCCTTCTTTTTTAGTGCATTCATCGAAAATTTTTGTTTGTTTTGGTGCAAGTTATGTGTCTACTACCATTCAAAACAAAAGTTCTAATATTTCTTACACTTGTCAGGCCATGGCAAGTAGGATGGGCTGTGTGACTACTAGGTAGTTATAAAAAGTGAATTTTGATGGAACATTTTTCCACTTAAAATTCAAGTATTAGAATTATGATATTAACATTGTGTAAATGAGACTGCAGTTACTAGTTGAGTATTCAAAAGGGCCTTTTGTTAAGACTACATTTTATTGTAGGACGACACGCTTCCCTCTCTTGGCAAATTTTCCATCATTTAATAAATATATTTAGATATACAATACAATAGTAAATATAAGATAGAGAGCAAGAGAGACATATAAACCTCTTGAAAATTTCGGCATGGTGTGTGAGTAATACAACAAACCAAACCAAACCAAGCCTTTTCCCACTAGTTGGGGTTGGCTATATGGATTTGACAACGCCAATTAAATCTGTTTAGGGCCATGTCATCCGTTAGATCCATGTAGGCAAGGTCATGTTTAATAGTTTCTTTCCAATTTCTCTTGGGTCTCCCTCTCCTTCTCCTACTCCAGGCAATCTCCATGCTTTCACACCTTTTAACAGATGCCTCCGTTGGGCGCCTTCTAATATGGCCGAACCATCTCAGTCGATTTTCTCTCATTTTATCTTTAATTGGTGCTATTCCTACTTTGCCCCTAATCTCCTCATTCCTAATCCTATCTCTCTTTGTGATCCCGCACATCCATCTTAGCATTCTCATCTCCGCAACTTCCATCTTCTTAATATGATTATGCTTTACTGCCCAACACTTTGATCCATATAACAACGTTGGACGTACAACCACCTTATAA
Source organism: Cinnamomum chago (assembly GCA_038049695.1). Lineage (NCBI taxonomy): Eukaryota > Viridiplantae > Streptophyta > Magnoliopsida > Laurales > Lauraceae > Cinnamomum > Cinnamomum chago. The sequence continues at coordinate 53,065,767 of CP142454.1, read as the reverse complement.
TACTTTCCTTTAACCTTGAGGGGGACTTTCCGATCACACAAAACCCCCGAAGCACTCCTCCATTTGGTCCACCCGGCCTGAATCCTGTGACTTACATCAATATCAAGCTCTCCATCCTGTTGCACCATATATCCAAGGTACCTAAAGTTTTCTTTCTCTACAATCTTTTGTGCCCAAACTTACTTCTAAGTTACCAAGTGTCCTACTTTGACTAAACTTGCATTCCATATATTCTGTCTTGCATCGACGTAGCCTAAACCCTTTTTTCTCTAACGTTTTTCGCCACAATTCTAGCTTAGCATTCACTCATTCTCTCGTTTCATCCACTAAAACAATGTCATATGCAAATAGCATACACCATGGCACATCATCCTGAATATGTCTTGTAATCTCATCCATAACTAGGGCAAACAAGTACGGGCTTAACGCTGAGCCTTGGTGTAGACCAATCGTGATAGGAAACTCTTTAGTCTCTCCGCCAGTCGTTCTTATAGATGTCACGGCTCTATTATACATATCCTTTATTGCCTTAATATATGCGACACACTCTTTTCTTTCCCAGTACTCTCCATAGAATCTCCCTAGGAACTCGGTCATAGGCCTTCTCCAAGTCAATGAACACCTTATGTAAATCTCTTTGGCCTTCTCTATACTGTTCCATTAACCTTCTCAGGAGAAAGATAGCCTCCATGGTTGATCTCCCAGGCATGAAACTAAATTGATTCTCTGAAATGTTTGTTGTTCTTCTTAGTCCTTTCTTAATAACTCTCTCCCATAATTTCATTGTATGGCTCATCAATTTAATCCCGTGCTAGTTCGCACGGTTCTGAATATCTCCTTTGTTCTTGTATATGGGTATAAGAAAACTTTTCCTCCATGCATCAGACATCTTCTTGCTCGTTAACACTACATTAAAAAGTTTTGTTAACCAACTTATGCCCTCCTCCCCCAAGCACCTCCAAACCTCAATAGGGATACCATCTGGCCCAACCGCTTTCCCATTCTTCATCATTTTCAATACTTCTTTAACTTCTTCTCTACTGATTCTCATATAAAACATATGATTCGATTTTTCCCTAGAAATGGTAAGTTGCCTCAATTGTATGTCACTACTACTGCTATCATTAAATAACTTGTAGAAGTAGCCCTTCCAACGCTCCTTTATCTCCTCATCCTTTACTAATACCTTTTCATCCTCATCCTTAATGCATTTAACTTGGTTTAAGTCCTTGGTCCGCCTATCTCTTGCTTTGGCAAGCTTGAATAGCTCTCTTTCACCTTCCTTAGTGTCGAGTCGCCTATATAGCTCCTCAAAAGCCTTTTCCTTTGCTTCACTAACTGCCTTTTTGGTTTCTCTTTTTGCTTCTTTATACCTCTCCAAGTTTGCTTCATTTCGATCATTTTGCCAAGTTTTAAAGCACTCTCTTTTAACTCTTATCTTGTTTTGGACGGCCTCGCTCCACCACCATGCCTCTTTCTGTGCTGGAGCACTCCCTTTGGATTCTCTTAAGACTTCTTTCCCTACCCTCCTAATACACTCTGCTACCTTATCCCACATTATTTGCACTCTCATTTACCGCCCAAACGTCTTCCTCTAGTACTTTTTCCCTTAATGCTAGTTGCTTATCACACGTGTGAGTAATACAACAACGATTCAAAAATAAAAAGTAATAAAAAATTATTTTATGTTTATGTACATTTATACATTTCTCCTTAGGGACTGATTCTCATCGTTTTAGTTTTTACACAACAAATATACACAAAACAATAGATACAGATTAATATAATTGTTGTAATCAATACAGGAGAGAGAATTGTAATCAATACAGGAGAGAGAGAGAGAGAGAGAGAGAGAGAGAGAGAGAGAGAGAGGAAAATTTATAAACATCTTTTGAAACAGTATTTAAGAGTAACAGTTTTTTTTTATAATATTTCTACCCATATGAGGACAATTGTCACCTTGTAAGCAACTCTCTCATTGAGTTTGTATATGAATTCTGTTGCACAGACGCACAACTGGTTCTTTTGATACGTGTTCTTAATTTAGACTTTTTTTTGTTGATATTGCATCAATGATGGTGGAGAAGGTGTATGGAAAAAAAAATAATGTAAGTTTATGTGGGCGATACAAAAATGTGCCACGCCGAAGTTGAACAAAGGTACATTATAGGTGAAAACTGACTTTGTTGCAACCGGGCTGTGTTTGTAATTAGTAGGAGTATTGATGGGGTTGGCCAGCTGTGACTAGTTTGTTGGGTCTTTGGGCTCGCCCCTTCATTGGTCAAACTTGTGGCTAGATACCTCTCTCCGATGGGTCAGGTTGTAAGTAAAAGTTCAGGCATGATTGCTAATTGGTCTAACTTGGGTCATGATCATTGATCCAGAAGAGCTGAATCTAATTTGAAAATTGATTACTTGTCATCTATTCATATCTTCCCATTAATGGTCCAGATTGTGTATAAAAAATTCACGTGCAATTGCTAATTTGTCTACCTTGGTCATCTGTCATTGATCCTTGGGAGCTGAATCCAGCTTGAGAAAGAATTGATTTCTTGTCTCTTGTATTTATAAATATTTTCTCTATCCATATATACACTAAAACAATAGGAAAATAATTGAGAGTGTGTCTCCTTCGTGTAGAAACAAAATTTCCTCTTTCCGCATGACTTCTATGGCAGCCATAATAATTTATGTTTTTTTGCTAGAAGTATCTGTGCATTATAGCTTTTGACTCCTTGTCCTCTCACCTTGATATTGTATTGACGGTTCCAAAGGACATGGGGGTCACTTTATATTAGAAAGAATGAGAATGTAATATGTTCAGGAGAATGACGTCTCTTTCAACTACTAAGATGAGTTGTTAATCTTTCCAACCTTTTCTGCATGTTTACTTGGCTCTTGTTGGAAACAGGCCATTTAGTCACTCATCTCGTCTGCTTGAGCCACCCTTTCTTGGACACGGGGAATGGATGGATTTGTATCTGTGCCAATCTTCCATCTATGTCCAGTTTTGGTCTCAAGTGTTTGGTTGCGCTCTAGGTTTGTGACCTTTCATGTGAGTTGATTCATGTTCCAGTCAATGTTGTCAGTAGTTTTTCGTTATTATTTCCAAAATTTGCATTAATAAGGTGTTGTCTGCACTTGACCCATATTATTAAACATATCAACAATTTTTATTTTTTGACAAAGAACACATCATCTCTTGCAACTGATCCATTTCATTGGTTTAAGAGGTCTCTGGAGACAGGATTCAAGATAAATTGGGTAATTTTCTGATTGGGAATTGGGGATTGACTCAAGACTAAATCGAGAATCTAATTAATTGAAGAACTTTTAATGGTTAAGTTTAGAGGTTTTCTTGGTAATGGGTTAGGGTCAATTTGGGTCATAACATTTAAGGATAAGATGGATTTTGGGTGGTCTAAATTGGATAATTCTAGAGCTACATTTTTTGTCCCTAAAACCTGATGAGCGGTTTCTTGACAATTGTAGGGGTTCCTTCATTGTTATTGGAGCTTTTTTTTTTTTTGTGTGTGTGTGTGTGTGTGTGTGTGTGTGTGTGTGTGTGTGATAATGGAGATTGAAGTTGAGGTTTGAGGGTGAGATGGAGTTAATAATATTGGTTGAATCTGAGAATTTGGATCTTAGATTTCTGCCTTTGGAATAAAAAATTGTTTTGATATCATCAGTTATGCAACTCGAAAAGTTTTAATAGCAAAACTGATGCGAACTCAACTCACAAGAGGCTTTATTGTCAACCCTTTCTTTTTTTTCCAATTCCTTAAGAGAATGAGAACAAACGATTCTCAAGTAAGAGGAGAAAAGAGGCTTCGAGGGAGAAGAGGCCCAAAATAACAGAATTAAAGAGAGTAGCAAAAGTAACAATCTAGATGCTTCGAGTTATCAAATCTGTTGGTATCAAATGGATGGAAGAGAACCTGAAACAGTTCTCGAATCAAGAACCTTGAGCCAAATGGCAATTTACTCCTTCACATAGAGAGATAAAAGGGGAAACCCTTGACATTTTTTAACAACTAGCAATTTACCCTCCACACGAGAGATAAAAATGGAAAAATCCTTAAGAATTTATATTAATATAAGTTTTCTTGGAGTGAATTACAAGGATGGCTGACTGGTCCTCTTTTATAATTTATGATGATACATATTGGAATCCTACTTAACGACAACAAAAATAACAAAACAGATTCCTAATTACAATTTGCTACACTTAATAAAATAAAATCCCAAGAGAAGATTAAAAACCTAAGCTCTAGTTGGGGCTTGGGGACGCAAATCTTTGGCTTATTGGACCCTGTTGAGGTTGTTAGGCGTATTGGGCTTTGCTAGGCTTGGATGGTCCAATGCACATCTAGCTAGGTCTGGCTAGGCTTGCCATGGGTCTGAAGGGTGTGCCCACTAGGGTCGCCTTCTAAAGGCCTGTGGACCCTCATGGACCTAGGTTCATTTAAAGCAAACTAGGTCATAACTAGTAAAAACACACAACCCATTCATTAGAAGAAAAGGACCAATCTTGGATGTTGCCTGATCGCGCGGGTTATTAGTCCACATGAGATTCTTCTGCCATTGTCAATGTTGCATCGGAGTAATTATACCTCCTTTCTTTTTCAAATTTCAATGGATCATGATCATGATTCATCATTGTCATTTCCTTAGCCTTATCCCTAGGCTTATCAATTGAGCTCGTTAAATTGGGTACCCGGCCCGACCCAAGCCCGAAAAAATAGGGCTTTAAAAAAAATTTGAGCCCGCCGGGCTGGGCTTGGACAATGGTTTTAAAGCTCAGCCAAAATGGAACCAGGGATGGGCAGAAAAGGCCCGGCCTGCCTGCAAGCATATTGCACTAATTTTAATTAAATTTAGCAAAACTGCCCCGTCCCCCACTAACAGCAACTAAAGGCTAATTAGGTGGGGCATTTAGCGTTGGAGGGAGGCTAATTTGGACTTCTTTGAAGCCGGATACGGTAGAAGCATTAGTCCATGTTTGTGTACGTACCCTTTCCGCAGAAAGGGAAAATTGCCACGCCACGTCAGCAAATTCCATAGAAATGGAAACCTCGGAAAAGGATTTCCGTAGAATTTAGAAATGCATGTTTGGTGCAAATTTTTTTTCCTTGTTGAGTTGGTGCTAATGTTGTTTAGTGTGGCTGTGGATTCCTTATGGAAACATCAAATTTTCTTATTTGGTGAAATAATTTTTTGAAGAAAAATAACATAACATGTATATTATTTATTCAACATTCAACAGCAAATAAGAATTTATTTAAAGAAATAAAAAATGAAAGAATTATAGGGTTTTGGGTTGAAATGGACAAGAGTGAGGAAAAGAAGGAGAAGTTTTCTGAGGAAATCCATTTCCTATACCACCCCCCCCCCCCCCCCCCCATAAGAAATCCATTTCCACCATTATCAAGGAAAATGCTGATTAGGTTAGAAAGTGTTTCCATGGAATTGTTCTGCACCTAACGCCTGAAAAATGGGTTTTTCGTGGAAAACCGTCCACTTTTCCGCGGAAAAGTGTTACACAAAGATGCCCCTTAGTTAGTGCCCAGGATTGGTTCAGTCACGATCCAACGAGTGATGATGATGCATACAATGATGGGAATGCACTAAATGATCTTTTAGACATTAAAATAAAAATGATTTTTGTTGATTTTTGCTGAGTTCTTTTAAAGAGTACTTGACCCACATAGGATACTTAGCTGATTTCTGTTAATTTCTGCTTTTTTTTTTTTTCTACTTTGTCACTGACAACGACGACGAAAAAAAAAAAAAAAAAAAAGAAAACCCCGCCATGTTGCTTCTTGTATTGCTTGCATTGCCGGTCTCAAGCCTAGAAAAAAGGAGGAGGGTGTAAAGTCCAGTCCACACTTGGTGTCTGGTGGCGGTATATGAATAATTAGAGAATGCTTAGCTTATATTCAAGATCTTGCCCACATGGGACGATATTTGACGTAGGCCCGTTCAATATTGGGCCGAGATTGGACAACTCCTGGCATGCCTGCTCAATACTCGGGACGGGATTGGACAGCCCAAGCCCAGGCCCGACCTGTCCCATTGACAGGCCTACTTATCCCATCAAATGGGGTCAGCTTAATGAGTTCCCATTAAATTATAAAGTAAGTTACATCAATATCTTGTATGCACTCGTGCGTGTCTGTGTGGCACTAGGGATGAAAATCGCAAGGCACGGCCCATTGAAGAAGGGCCCAACCGTGCCCGGGTTGGGCCGGCACGGCCCATGATAATTATGCAGGCCGTGCCATGCTTGGCCCAAGGCCTCTGGGTTAGCCCAGCACGGCCCAGGGCACGGCTCTGGTTGTGCCGTGCTGGGCCGGGCCCTAGTCGGGCCTGGGCCGTGCAGCCCGTCGGCCCACATATCCCCCTCCCCTTTTTTTTTTTAAATTTTTTTTAAGTTCTTTAAGTCTTAGAGACTTAGACTCTTCACTCTTGGTCTTGGACCAATTTCATTAAAATAAAGAAATTAAGAGAAATAACAAGTAGAATAACACTAATGATGTTTTGAAAAAATACATCAAATAAATTGTATTTCCTTGAAATTTAAGTTACAAAAGTTCAAAAAAATTACAAGTTTGAACTTGGATCAATATATATATTGAAATTCAAACCTCCTGATAAATGAAAAAAGAATTATAACTTTAAAAACCTATGATACATTCTAAAAAATAAATTACAACTTTAGAAACCTATGATACATTCTAAAAAGTAAATTACAACTTTAAAAACCTATGATACATTCTAAAAAATAAATTACAACTTTAGAAACCTATGATACATTCTAAAAAATAAATTACAACTTTAAAAACCTATGATACATTCTAGAAAATAAATTACAAGTTGAAAGCCTATTATACATTTAAAAAAAAATGATACTATGATATATGTAACGCCGCTAGCTCATCTTCTATCTCGATCTCATCATTATCGAGGCGTTGTTCCCTATCCTGTGCTTGATACCAATCCCGTAAGCACATGCAGGTCTCAGTGGTTTTTTCTGTAAGCATAGTCCTCCTAGGGTCAATAAGGCGCCCACTTGCACTAAATGCCTGCTCTAATGCAACTGTAGACGCTGGTATTGTTAGTATATCACGGGCTATGGCGGAAAGCACAAGAAACTTAGTTCCGAATGATTTCCACCATGCCAAAAGATCAAAATCATCTTCTTCATCATCCGAGATTGCAACAGGATCACTCCCTAGGTACATTGTTAATTCATTAAGGTTGTAAGATCCTCCGGAAGAAGAGGAGTTACTTCCATGAGATTTCCTCATAAAACTCCAAATAGCCTTCTTTTTTCCTTTATGTACTTGGGGAGGGCCTGTTGGGACCATGGGTGTTATGGATATACCTAATCGGATAGCGTAATCCAAATAAAGTGTTTTTAATTGTGTCTTAATTGTTGTCATGTCATTTATATTAGTTGTATTCATATTAGAGTTTGTTTCATCAAGAAGGGTTTCTACACCTTCTAATTTCAATCTAGGGTCTAATGCAGTAGCTATACAAAATGTTAAAGGAGCTATTCTCCAATATGATGAAAACTTTGCCTCCATTTGTACACACGAGTTGAAAAATTGGAAAATCTCTGTACTTTTTAAAAGTAAGACTTATTTCATTAAAATGGGTTAAAGCTTGATTTGATGTGGGATAATATACCCCGGAAAAAAACAATGTTGCATCATGAAAAACTTCTAAAAAATCTCTTATTATCTCAAGAAGGGTCCATTTATCATCACTTATAAAAATATTTTCAGGCTCCAAATAAAGTTGACAATATTGATTTAGTGCCATTTTATAGGCACATGATTCTTTTAACATTTTATAGGTAAAATTCCATCTATGCTTTACATCATATGATATTTTCTTTGGTCTTAGATTCAAATTTACACATATGTCCCTCCACCATTGTTTTCGTGAGGGAGAACAAAAAATGTATCATTCAATCCATTTAATAATCTCTAAATCATCTCTAATTAATTTCACCCCTACTTGTACGATAAGATTTATGATGTGGCATGCACATCTATTGTGAAATAGATCTCCATTTTAATCAAGTTGAATCGAATGTTTTAGTAAATCTACTGCGACATTGTTAGTGCTTACATTATCTAAAGTTATAGAAATTATTTTATTTTAAATATTTTATTCTCTAAGTTTTTCAAGGATGGTGGACCCCATCCTAGCACCAGTGTGTGGAAATTCTAGCATAGAAAACGAAATCATTCTTTTCTGCATTACCCAATCACTATCAATATAATGTGATGTGATTGCAATGTACCCTAGATTTTGTTTAAAGGTCCATAAATCTGAAGTTAAACCCACTTTTCCAGGTAAATTTTCAAAAATATTTTTTAAATTCTCTTTTTTTTTTTCAAAAAAGTTTTTATTGCATCATTTCTAGCAGTAAATCTAGATATTTTTTGCCATGAAGGAACAAAGGCAGACCTCAAAAATCTTTCAAAACATCAGTCTTCGGAAAGTATAAATGGAAATTGGCGACAAATTATGAACTTAATAAGTTGATATCTAGCATTAGTAGGGTCATTATTGAAAACTCCTAAACCGCCTTATGAATCTGTTTGAGAAAGTTATGTTTGAACCATCCCACCTCTTTCCCCATCGTTAGCGGTATTCGTGTGTTTGAGCATATACTTTTTCATGTGTCTACTTAGGTGGCCAGTGCCGCTTGATGATTTGCCACTAAGGAGATTTTTGCAAAATTTACATTGGGCCTTTTCCTTTGTTCCTCCCGTGGGACTTGGGACGGTAACTTTAACAAAATAAGTCCATACAGGAGAAGTCAATCTTGATTTTCTCTTCTTTTTAGTTGTAGAAACTGAAAATGCAGGATTTTGGGGACTATTACCATCTACTTCTATGCCCTAACTTTGATCTAAATGAATAAATCCAGGATCTTCCTCATTTAGAGAGAAGTCAAGGTTGAAAGGTTGTGATGGTCCAGCCATTTTTCTAAATAATTTTTTTTTAATAAATAATTATGTATAATGTGTTTTTTGTGATAATTTATATAAGAAAGGGGAGAAGATGAGACTTAATATATAATATTACTATGTATATTATTACTAAGTAAAACTCAAAATTAAAGATAATAAATACCTTTATGAGAGAGGGAAAGCTAATGGAGAAGTTCTTCTTAGTTGAATCCTCCACTTTAAAGAAGTTACCCTCACTCTTCATTTCTTAGAAAACTTTGTATAGAGAGCTTAGAGCCTCAGAACTTTAGAGGGAGTGTGAGAAATGAGAGAGTAGATAGAGAAATGAGAGGAATGAAGACTATTTATAGAATTCTTAAGTGATAAAATGACATAAAATACCCCCTCATATGACCGTTTTATAGCAGTTGGGGGGTTATAATGGTAAAAAATGATCAAAAGACACTAATATCCCTCCATTTGACCGTTTATAGCTGTTTGGGGGGGGGGGGGGTTTAAAAATGTAAAAGAACCCCATTTGACCTTTTTTGAGGGGGGGCGGGGGGGGGGCATTTTTATAAAAAAAAGCCGTTGGGGCCCTGCGGGCAGTGCTTCATGCTGTGCCAGGCCACCCGCGGGCTTTGGGGCACTGGCCCAGCAACGCCGTGCCTCGGGCTTGGCAGCCCTGGCCCAACACGGCCTAGTGGGACTGCCAGGCCGGGCCGGGCCGGCCCGTTGTCCAAGTCAACGGGCCCAGGCACGGTTTTTTTCGTGCCGGGCCGTGCTGGGCTTGGGCCGCCCGCCCAGATTTTCACCCCTATGTGGCATTTCCAGTGCAAGAGAAAGACATAAAGATGGTACTCCATGCAGAACTTTAAATATACGGGTCCCTTGAAAAGAACATCAAGATTCAAGGTATGAGGTATCCATTGTAATTACAACTTTAAGTATTCGTTATGTGACCTCTAACCTAGTCAATTTCCATTGAGTGGTCATCAACACTACTGTCATCATAATTCCATCTATTTAGAGTTGCCATTTGAGTTTTATTTTCCACTTCTATGTGAACATATGATCATTAGAACTCCACATTCTAGCATATCTTTCCCCACTACTTTATCAGAGGTCTTCATTAGTCTCCCCCTTCTAGTTTTCTGATCTTGTAATCCTTTTACAAGAGCTGTTTTTGTCTCTCCACAAACATTCACACAGCACAAACCATCTCAAATGACATTTCATTATTTTATATGTACTACTACATAATTCTATCATTATCATTCTACACATCCATCTTAGCATGCGCATCTGAGCTGCATGTCATTCAGCTTCTCATTTCTTTGTTACCCACCGTTTAGCTCCGTATGACAAAGCAGCAGAGTAACCGGGGGCATCATTTCTTCTCCAATGGATATCAGGTAATATTAAAATGAACCTCCATGCACCAAGGGACCATCTGCTAGCCACCTGATTTAACCTGTTCCAGAACTCAGATTACTTTGAGGAGTGTTATTTTTTTTACTATTAGTAACGATGTTTTAATTAATGAAAATGTTAATGTATTGTAGAAGAAACTACAATGTAAGACAGGCATATTGTACTCACAAAATATGCGACCCCCAATCATCATCAAAGTTGTCCCAACTCCCAACTATGTTGGATCAATTACATGAATTTTGTTTTGCCATTCCAAATCTCCAGACCCCAATACAACATGAAAAGTAAAGCTCTCCCAAAACAACTAATGGTCCTCAAAATAGATTGAAAAGAGTCTAAACAAATAATAATCGATTCCTTTTCTAGCACATGCCTTCCCAAGTCATCAATGATCAACTACCTCATTTGTCTCTATAAATGTGCAAGAATTCACATTGTCATCATTGAACATAGTTCCCCCATTTCCCATAAGAAGATGGCCATCCTCGATCATGTCCTCCCTTCTTTCCTACCCTTTTGCATTTTTAAATCTCTCTTGATTGCTAGATTTGCTAATTGCCTTCGAAAATCTCCTACACTTACTCAATGCAAGAATCTGCAATCACTAGATTCCTTCACCCTAACATGCTTTGAAAGGCAAGCACATTTTTTTACTACTCCTATACAATCTAGGTTTCAGCTCAGTATAATCATTGAACCTTTGTAATCTTGAATAAGAAGAGCTTTGGTGCGGACAGTGGAGGTAGAGATGTGGGAGGGCGATGAAGATAGAAAAGATATGGATGAGATAGAACTCCCAAAAAATTCAACCTCGAGTTTTATAAAAGTCCTCCAGGATCAAATATGAAGTGTACAAATCCTCGATGTGCTTCTTGGTCTTCAACCTCTGGGCATGACTTGAAGGCTGGAATCAATACTTTCAACTTCAGGCATGTCTTTCATAGAGATGTAGAATGGGGAATCCATTGCTTCTAAAATTGGGAACTTGCTTTTGAGTGAGATCTAACCATTTGATGCATCAACTTCTGAATTTTAACTGGCTGCACACAATCTCCATGCATTAATGATCGATCTCCGAAGACAAAATCAATATGTGGAACTTCAATCACTTAATTTTCATTTGCAACCTCTTGATCAATAGCTTGCTCTTTTGATGCTTTAGCTGGCTGTTTTGGAAGTGTACTTGCTATAGATTCTTCTATCAGAAGCTCGGTTGGCTTGCATACTACTTCCAATTCTTCAATGTGCTGGTCTCCTTCTTGAGTTGCTCGCACTTGTTGATAGACACTGTCCAAAGAAGACATTTCGGAGACAACTGTATTGATGGAAGTTTCTGGATGTTGTTCTTGTACCTCAATGTTCATATTGGCATCATGGTGATCTCCCATATCATCTTGACAAGACTTCTCAATTTTCTCAACGGGTGTAGCGATAGCCTCAGGTTGCTCCTGTAAAGCAATCATTTGTGCAAACAAGTCTTGTATTTGTTTGGCAAGTTGATCGAAGGTAGCAGCAACAACTTGGGCATCAACTTGGAAGGAAACATGAAATGGCTTCTCAACATCCGTATTGATCTCATTTGCAACAGTCTCCACAATATGTGTTCTTGTGGATTGTTGAGATTCTCTTGCTAGAGGCCTAAAAATTTCTATGCAGTACTGATTAAGCTTGCGCTCAACACGAATTGCTTCTCTACGTGCTTCATATAGGGTCATGCAACCTCTCATGTTTTCCAATATGCTTGGTCTCAAACCTCTGAGAGAGCTGAGGCAATAATGTGTATCATCTTCAACTAATCGACATACTTTTTGCAGCCATGAAAATTTATCATAATATTCATCAACTGTCAGTTCTCCTCGTTGCAAACTCAAGAATTGCAGAAAATAGACTATGTTTTCATGATACCAATTTCCATACTTACGCCTGTACTGTACTCTTTGAATTTTATTGACAGCTTCAATGCGGTCCAACTTCATATTGACTTGGATGTAAAAGAAATGAACTAACCTTCCGTGGAGATCGAATGTCCAGGAAGTTGCAGTTGAAGACGAGTCAACGATTGGAATCCAAATGACTTCAATATTAGCAAATCAAATGCTAACTGTCCAATTGGATCAAAATGGGCCTAAGATCTGGCTGCCATCTGAGCTTTGCTAGATTTTTTTTTTTTTTGTGGGGAATGGGTGACGTTGTTTGGATGGGGCCCAGTTGGCAGGATCTATGATGGGGTTTTGGGTTCTTAGGGTTTGAAGGGCTGATTTTGGTTCAAAGTTGGGTTTCGGGAATTTGGGGAAAATGTTGGGGACTTGGATTAGGGTTAGAGGTTTGTAGAATTGAGGATTTTAGATTAGGGTTCTGGGATGGGTACATGTGGTTTGGCTGAAAAGGGCTTGTGACGGTGATGGGCACTAGATGGATCCGATGGGGGTGGAGATCCTAGCTTGGATTTTGATGATATAGTGTTGAATGAATGCCGAGAATCGAATCCAGGGTTTGGATCGATCTTCGGCTCTGATACCAATTGGTGCGGATGGCGGAGGTAGAGATGTGGGAGGGCGATGAAGATATAAGATAGGGATGAGATAGAACTCTCAAAATACTTAGGGAAGGTCCAATTGTGCAAAACTCATATTTCTTGTATTTCTTGTGATTATCTGGGCATGGGCTGGGTGAGATGGATTAATGGAAAAAACCTAGTGTTGAGATCAAGCGACAAGGGTTGCAGATCTAATGATTAGGATCTTAAATGGAGATTTAGGGTTAGTGCAGGGAGATAGCTCGTAGGAAAATAAATAGAGAAAGAGAAGAGGATACCTTTGATTGGGCTCTCACCAAACTCCAATTTGGAGGCGTTATGTCAAATGAGCAAGGTAGGGCTCAAGAGACTCAGAAATTGGGCCCTCACCAAACTTCAATCCAGGTGGCGTTAGGGATTTCTTGGAGGTGAACTCGAAGAAAACTCATTTTCATTAATCATCAATCATTCTTTTCTAGCCAAAGAGGCATTACATCATTAAATAGGAAAATAAATAACCCTAAGACTAATCTGGACTAATCTGGACCATCCAAACACACTGATGGCCAGGATTAAAACATCCTAATAAGCAACCTAAAACATAATTAAAGGTCTAATTAGCATAGAATAAATGGGTTGGGCCCGTTGGAGGGTCGACCCATGGGGGACCATGGGCTTGTCTTGCATCATGCTTGGTTCTCTCTCTCTCTCTCTCTCTCTCTCCATACATTCACATACACATCCCATAAAAAGAACATGAATCTCCCAAATTGTTCTTAAATATTTGACCTAAAACCTTTTTTTCTCCCTCATTGCCCAACGTATCTGTTAAGCTTTCTTCAGACCCCCCGCCCACCAGTCACCACCAAAACCATGTGCCCTTCTGGAAATGGCATAGGTCTTTTTGAACAAAATGCCATTTTGCAAAGACACCTGAAGCACCCTAAATATGGATAATATCTTGTTCAACATTTCTCTGGCATATCTTCCATGCAGGAATAAATGATCAATTGATTCATTTTTAACCCCACATATACTACACAAGAAAGCATTTGGAGGATCAATTACTTTTCGATTGAGATTGTCCTTCATGAGCACCTTCCCAACGATGTCTTTCCAACAGAACCTTCCACCCTACACAGTGCCAAGCTAGTCAGAACAAAGGAGGAGCTAAAGGCTTGGCAGTGAATTCTCCTGGCGGCTCCCACCTCAGGACTCTTATGTCTTATTCATTCTTACAATAGTCTAATGAATACCATGAGGGCAGTTTTGGACCGTGAACTAAAAGTTAGGATCCAGAAACAGCAGCCATAACAAACATATATCAAGACTACCAAAAATGGAAAGTCAATCTAATATACAAATTAAAGTCTCTAGTTTTTCTTAATATTGTTTTGACAAACTTCTATTCACTGTTTTCACTTTCTTACTGGATCTCAATTTCTATATCCTTGTCATAGGATTTACTTTGCCTTGTGGCTTTCACGTCTCTTTTTTCGACTCATATCTTTCTGTCTTTCCTGCTGTTAAATTTCTGCCACTCTTTGAATGGTTTTTCTTTTAATCAGTAGTCATTTGAACCTCTGCATTACAATGCTTGTATTCTTTGTTTACTACTCTTTTGCCTAGATTCTCTAAGTACATATTTGGCACCTATTTGATACAACCTGCCATTTGAACCTACAGTTCATTAGGATCCATATGCCAGTTCCTAGTTCCTACCTCCTTTGGTCAATAAAGTTTCTTTGAGCAGTTGTAAAAGTGACTAACGTTTCTTAGAATGTTTTTCCCCTTAAGTTTCATTACCTTTAATTGATAAAACCTTTGTTTCATTATTGGTCTGTCATGGTCACCTGGAGTTAACAACATGGACAAATATAATATTATATTGTTTCATAAGTAACAATTGTACTAAGAAAATGGACAAATTGCACATCACATTCATTGATAAATTGCTCTTAGTTTTTATAATGTTTTATTTATATATCTTAAATATTAAAGGTGTTAACAACTAACATCCCATGTGTTCTTGTGATTGTTTTGATGGGGCTTATTGTGAAGCTTAATGCCAATGTGGTTTTCCCTCATTGTTTATGAGGAAACATGTTTTTGTTGACTACATGAATGTTTTTCAATTGTTCGGAATATGTATTGTTACATCTATATTTCTCACCAAAAGTTGCATTGTATTAATGAATCTAATGGAAATTACCATGTGAGAAAGGATTGCTCATTTTCTGCACCGAGACATGAGAGCCAATTTCTCAAAGTTTTTGGTATTATTGTAACTTGTTCATAATTGCACACAATAACAACATAAGAGGACTGATACATCTTTTATCTAATTGTCTAACCATCTGAAATGTCTACACTTTTATTCAATTTATTATGCATCTCGGTGTTGAAGGAAAAGGATTTTGAGCTGACACTTTTTTTTTAATTATTTAATCATGTTATAATTTTGCTACACTGTTTTGCTCAGAAGCATTTGAGCGAAATAATCTTGTGGAGACAAATATTTCCCTTCTCAATATTTGTTAGGAGGTTTTCTTTGATGTATATTCAAGAATTCAGTAAACAACTCCTATGGTATCCTGATGATTTGGAAATAAAGGTCCGCTAATTGGTGCTGTAGATTACATCTTGGAGATGTCTCTTTAATCTTTGACATGAACAAAAATTAATGGAGAACTTTAGTTCCATGATTGCAAGATTGAGTTCTTAGTGTTCAAATCTTGGCTGTACAGTCCCTCGGAACTTTAGATTGCTGGAAGAGCTTGAACGGGGAGAGAAAGGCATAGGAGATGGTACAGTTAGCTATGGAATGGATGATGGAGATGACATTTACATGCGTTCATGGACGGGTACAATAATTGGTCCTCACAATGTATGTCTTCATTCCTTTGCCTTCATTGCATTCTTTGAATTGTTTCTAGTTTGAGTTATTTAAATTAAATTGTTAGCACTTCGAAGATATGTTTGCTACCACTAAAAGAAACTCCATGTATGAAGTGTTGGGCACATGTCCATTTTATTATGGCAGAGACCCCTAAAGTGCACTTGTTATATTGCTGTTGAAGCGCTCCGTGATTAGTTTTTTTTTTTCATACCAACTTTGTTTACTTATGTAATCTGGGCCCTAATATTTGCATGTCCTTGGAATGGATGCGTTATGTCAGATATGATGACTCTTTTTAATACCTGACATACGGCCATGTCTGAAGTCAGATAAATAATGATATGGAAAACATGTTAATATGATAACATGTATTTATTTTAAGTTTTTTAAAATTTTATTTTATTTATCAGTAATTGTGTTCTGCATGTGGCCAGCATGATGGCAGAGCCAACCAATCAGTGAGTTACTTGCTTAGATGTAAGCTGAGCCTGAAAGTAATCAATCTTAGATGTAAGCTGAGCCTGAAAGTAATCAATCTTACCCAGCCCACCCCTTTGCTCCCCCTCTCCCAAGAAAAGAAGGAACAAAATGTTGGTTGCTGTTTTTATTTTTCCTGAAGAAAAGGTCTTACAGTTGAAATGTTAAGATTGTCCAATCAACTTGAGCTTTTGGAATGTTGTTCAGCTATATAGCTGATGCAGGCCAGACCATGGGTCAGCCAACCCATCTGGCCCAGTCCATAGGCCCAACGGGATGTCCATTTAATTAGGAATATTATTTAGAGAGTTGACTTATTTAGAAGTATTTAAAATTAGGAGTTTTATTTAATTTGGTATTAGGCAAGTTTAGTGATTTAGTTTCCTTTATTGTTTAGGAAAGTCTTTGTGTCCAAGTTACAGAAGGTTGATCCTACTTCTATATAAGGTTGATCATCCTCATTGTGATTCATATTTCATGCTATTATAAATTAATCAAAGAATTCTGAGTTTTTCTTCAGTTATGGAGTGTTTCATGAATTTGAGTGTGCCCTAATGCTGTAATCCATCCTTGGATTCAATCAATCCCATTGGAGGTTGATCTATTTTCGATCGAGGATCCGAGGTTGTGCCAATAGCATGCCCCACAACATTAGCAGGTTGGATCCATGTTTAAGCACAACCTATTAGCGGATACCTTGACCGATAGAAGTGTAAAATGTGATCCTTCTCACAATACATTGGTTTTTAAAAGGTTCTCTAGCCATACATGTGATCAACATAAGCAAGATCCTTACAAAGCAATTGTTAATGTTATTGTTAATTGTCAACGTCTAATTTGAAAAGGAGATATTGCGTTGGGTATTTTGTAGCTTGCTCTTCTTTATACTTTCTGATTCATATGTCTCACTGGCTTCATTATTCAATCACAGTCTGTGCATGAAGGCCGCATTTATCAGTTGAAGCTCTTCTGTGACAAAGATTATCCAGAGAAGCCTCCAAGTGTTCGTTTCCATTCCCGGATCAATATGACCTGTGTGAACCACGAGACAGGAGTGGTAACATCTTATCCCTATATTTTGATGACCGATGGCG
This sequence comes from Cinnamomum chago, assembly GCA_038049695.1. Lineage (NCBI taxonomy): Eukaryota > Viridiplantae > Streptophyta > Magnoliopsida > Laurales > Lauraceae > Cinnamomum > Cinnamomum chago. The sequence continues at coordinate 53,048,376 of CP142454.1, read as the reverse complement.
TATGCATGTACTTTATTTGCATTTAAATCCTAAAGAATAATTGCAAAAAATATTCTCAATTTATTCAGAGTCGACAAATTGTTCATGAATTATTTTGTTATTAAGGCTGCATTTAGGTACTCGTCATTTTGGAGCAGATAAATTTTCCATATTTAAGGATTTTTGTTGAATATCAAAAGATTCTCTACATTTCTATACCAGAGCCAAACATGTCACAGATCTTGATTGCAGCTGCTTTTTTGTGAACCGGAGTCATGCCTTGACCATTCATGGTTAGGTCTCACTCTCACTATGGATCAGCCAGTGGAGAAAATTCTGAGGTCAAATGATCATGATTGTCTGATCAGTGACCTGCAGATGGATTTTAATTTAAGGAAGAATGTTATGCCAACCACAGAAAGAGAAAAAGTTCATCAATTGGATGGGCAGGATGTCCAAACCCTTACATACTGTGATCAGTGTTTTATCTGTTGTGGGATCTAGCTGGTGCACAATCTTGAGTCTCTGGATCACACAGACCACGAAGTCTTTTGTCTATTTTGAGTGGGATGCACAGGGTGGCTTAACTGGTGCACTTGTGCAACTTGGGACAGAATTAACCTGATGGTTAGTATTTTTTATTTTTTATTTAGTATATGAATGATATAAACTAGGGGGCTGCTTGGAGAGGAGAAACTGATGTGTTTTGATTCCCCACTAGGTGGAGAAAACAAGAAGAAATCTGGAGATGCAGTACCCATATAGTCATTATGAAATTAATTTCCCAAAAAAAACTCAATGTTTCTTTCTAGTTTCTCCTTTTCATTTCATGCATTCTTTTTTCACATCACTTTCAATATCTGTTTCTCACTCTGCTCTCTGAGAATCATCAAAATGAAGCACCCTCATTTTTTCCTATTTGATGTAGCTGTAGAATTTATAGAGGTATTAACTTTATAAAATGGAGAAAAGGAGGAGAAGGGGCACCTTTGGGTTGAGAAGAAAACATAAATCCCTTCTGTGAGGTGAGAAGTTGGCCCAATTTTCTCCCAAAAAGGAGATACACATTTTCGCTAGAGAAAGGCATTTCTCTTCAGCATTCTCATTGTCCAAGCTAAATGGAAAGACTTCGGTATATTACAAATATATTTGAAGTTATCAAGCACTCTCTGTCTTTTGCATATTCAGTCTGCCCATCTGACTGGTTCTACCATAAATGGGATGCAGCCCAAAAGACAGGTTGGATGATTCTGGATACAGATTAGAGGGTACTTTAAAAAAGAAAAAGCAATTGTTTGTTGTCATTATGTGTGTAAGAATGCTCCAACTGGCTGGTAGGATGATTTGCTCAATGTGCTATTTTTGAGACATAGCACAGATATCCAGTGTGGTCCAGCTTCAGCAAATGAACTGCCCAACAGCCATATCATTGGTGCAGTGCTTCATATAATAAGATTGTGATTGATAGTGCTGGAGCTTCAACTTTATGTGCATTGAAGCCGCGGAGTTTTGCCGGCTGCTGTGTGGATCCTCTGGTCCGTATTGCTCTTGTTGAAGGGTCAACACAATCTCTACTGGATCCCCTGGTTCGCTTTTCTGCATATTTACCCAGATCTATGGAAATGGGTTTTGTATATTTTAGGGACTCTATTATGAGATGGATTAGTGATGGGTCTGTTGGGTTGAGAACTGCTCATGCAATTCCTGCATGCAGCTGCTCATGTGCTCAGGGCGATGCAGGTATTCTGTAGACCAAAGAACATTCTGGCTACTCAGCAAGTGGTGACCTGTGTGATGTGGGCCATTGTGGTTCTTGTAACCATCCTTCTAGCATACTCGTGTAGCCCACCTCATGATTGGTCATCCTTTTTTTTTTTTTTTTTTTTTGGGTACCAGCACAAAGATGGAACTGACCTGATGGAGAGATAGGATCTTGCACATATGCTGTACTGCACATATGGATGTGCATAGTCTCCTACCCATGGTCTGGATCTACATGCTTGGGCCTTACAGAATATGTAATTTTATATTTCTGCTTGAAGTTTTGTTCTAACTAATCCTATGCTGATAGTCCATTGGAAACCCCTATGCATCAACTTCTTTCGATCCATGTGGTCATATGTTGAGTTATGCTCTCAATTTTTCACTCGTCTATGAATTCAATAGTGTATCTTCACTTGGATTGGAGTGAAAATTGGGTGAGTGCATATTCACTAGAGGATGTATCATATCAATAGTTTGGATTACACAAAGGTTGGCCCCATGGCTATGTGGATTTGCAGAAGTTGACCCATGGAAACTCCTGCGCTGTCATCAGTGTAATAGTATTTCTCTATATTTGAATGCAAATACTGCTACCCATGCCACAGCACTGACTGATCAATAGGTTTTGATAGGTAAAATATTAAAAAATCATGGAGGCATTGTAGAAAAATCATTGTAGTTTCTATTTTCTAATCACAAGGCTTTCATTGCTTGTTTCAGGTTGAACCAAAGAAGTTTAGCATGTTGGCGAACTGGCAGCGGGAGTACACCATGGAAGACATACTGACACAACTGAAGAAGGAAATGGCAGCACCCCACAATCGGAAGCTGGTCCAACCACCAGAGGGTACCTACTTCTAGTTCCAAAATGGAAACTGGCTTAAACATATAGATTAGCATGTGTTGCTGTTATGGCAACTGTATCAATCATCTGGAAATCAAGGCCAAAGGATCACCTTAAACCTTCATTATTCATACAATTAAGACTGCTGTTTTTCTTTACTTCATATGCCAGAACTGAGTTATAGTCATCCCGGCTTGACAATTTGGGTTTGCTTTGTGTGATATTGCAAAAAACCATTATCTAGGAAGGTGATCCTTTGGTAAGAACTCTTTGTATGTTATTTGTGAGGACTTGTCTCTGTTGCTTTGCTTCGTTCTTCAACTTTTTCATCCCCCCACCTTGATATGGTCCAATGAGTAGTTGGCCAGTTGGCCTAGGACTCTGCCCTCGGGAAGCAGAGAGGAACACCTACCTCCGTTGGCCAGGAGATACACTGGGTTATCAGAAATAAATAAAATAAAATAATAATATCTGTGCTGACCATATAATGATTGGAGTCACCAAAAGATGTCATTCTAGTTTTTTTAGATAAATGATTTCAGTCTAAGTTGATTCCCCATTTCTGCATCAGCATTTTGTTTCTGTGGTGTTGGTCCAAAGTCTTCAATCCAAGCACAGCCATTTATTTAGCTAGCAGGCTTAATATTAGCGATGTATCCAAAGCAGGCGGCCAAAAGTCGTGCCTGAGGACATCCTGGAATTTTTGGCTGCTTCAATTGCATTTGTTCACTTTTAGTTTGGATCGAGCACGTTTAATTATCAAGCCGTTCGAATGGTTGGTTTACAGTTACGGAGACACAGATGGAGTCTGTCAGATGTTCAATTTGTTTACGCAGGAGCAAGATGCGCGCCGGGGTGGGGCCCTCCTGCTGGTCCATCTGATTGGACCACACACACCTTGAATCTCACAATGGGGCCTACCTTTGCACCCATATATTGTACTGTACACCGTGGGATTAATTGCACAGTGCACACCTATTTGAATGGATTGTACACCGTTAAACTTGTGGGGGCATGGATGGAGATCTTTCGATCGCCTGGTTCCAGTTCTAGTGGGGTCCCATGTGGAGGTGGGATGACTACTCATATACACTGGTTATCTATCCAGTGCGCGAGATTCTAAAAAATGCCCAACTTTAAAAATGCCCCCACTTTTCCCTTCATTTTTTTTTCCTTGGGTCTAGTTTTTAACACATACTAACCCCCATGAATAGTCATGAGTCTAAATTTGACACTCATCTAAATTTTTCTCACCACATTGGATTAAAATCATAATAAACTGATGTATCTAAACAATTAAGTTTTAGGGCCATGGATAAAAAGATTAGGATGATTTTATGGACTCAAAATTTCGTACATAGGCACACATAATATAGATCTTTTCATCCAATGGACTTTCATGATCATCATGCATTCCAGTGGGCCCAACTAGGAGGGGCGTATTTTCTAAAAAAAAACGTTTGGGCATTGAGTAGTGCTCTCTAATGATGGTGCCGTGACACTAGTTACATGCGATCATAGAAACAAAACGTCCGATATTCTTGGATCATTTCCGGTGTCTTTAGATTCCTTTTTAAGGATTATGATAGATCTTTTATCTCAACCGTTCAACTTCTTCAAAAGCCACTAAGACGAATCATTGCATGTAACTAGTCTCATTGCACCATCGTGAGATATCACCTCTCTCTCTCTCTCTCTCTCTCTCTCTCTCTCTCTATATATATATATATATATATATATATATTTGAGCGCTATAAAATATCCCGGGCGCTTTTCACAAAAATAGGCCCATTTTTTAAGCATATAAAACGATAAAACATGTCATAATCAAGTTAAATGTAGATAAGAAATTTAAAATTTGAAAAATCTTATTTTTTTCCTGTTTCCCATGTGAGGTGGAAAAATCTCATTGGACAAGTCAAGTATGGCATAAACTCCTATTTTCTTCTAAATGAGGAAATTTTGAGAATTCCTCATATATATATATATATATATATATATATGAGTAAGGCTCCCTTAACCTGAAGCTTACCTTATCTTAAACTGGAATAGTGCTGGTCCCACAAATCAAAATTGATTATATTTGTTTTTTACATGATGAAATTAGAAAATTAAGTTCTGATTGAATTTATCTTGATTTTGAAGACCATCATCATATAAAAAAAAATGATAATCGACCTTGATTTATGGGATTTGCACTTTCAGCTTAAAATAAAGTGAGCTTCAGCTTAAGAGAGCTGGCCATATGTAGCGCTTCTTGTTCGCTTAAGGTGCAATCCCTCTCCTTAAAATATGCTATATCGCTTCTCGTGCGCTCGTGCGCTGAAAGCTTTTAGGTGCACTAGGCAATCCCTCTCCTTAAAATATGCGGTCAAGATTAAAACACGGTTCCAGAAATAAAATCAGAAGATTTCGTTTCTCTCTCTCTCTCTCACTCTCACTGTTTAGCTTCTCTTTCTTGATACGCCACTCCTTTGTCTCTCCATTTCCTCCATCCCTCAACCCATCATCTCTCTCATTCAACTCAATCAAACTACAATCCAAATAAATAAACAAAAAATCCCCACTCCATCTATATATGTGTTTCAGATTGGGCATAGATTTGTGTGGCATCTGGTCTCATCTTTACGAAGTTGATCTGTTATCCACTTTTACCATTCACAGTAAATATAAAAATGATTTTCTTATGATGAAATTTATGGTTTTAATCTCTTCCTACTGGACTTGGTTATAGATCATAAACCAAACAAAATGATTTGTGTTGCATCTGGTCTCACCATGTGACTGTTTGATTAAGGATCGTGCTTGATTCGAGGGTGGTAATTGGTTCCTTTAGCAATGAGAGATTAGAGATGGGTTAACAGAGGTGATGGAGAATAGAGAACGATGAGTCGTTTAGGATGGAAGGCGAGAGAGATGATAGAAACAAAACGTCCGATGTTCTTGGGATATTTCCGTGTGTGTATATTATATATATATATACATGTATGTATATATGAGAAATATTCAAGAGAGGGATTCCCTCACCATGTGTGGTGAGAGACTCCCCTTTTTGAGGAGGTTTCAAGTACAAATGGACTTTTGTACTTGAAAGGAGTATACCTTTTTGTACTTGAAACCTCCCTAAAAAGAGGAGTCTCTCACCACACATGGTGAGGGAATCCCTCACTTGAATATTTCTCATACATACATACATATCCACAAATGGTGAGGGAATCCCTTACTTGAATACCCGATATATATGATAATGGATGTGAGGGTTGTGAGGGGCCATCCCTTACTCTTTTATTACGTGAGAATGAGAGTAACTCTCACAAGAGCATCTCCCATATACACGGAGCACTATACAGCACCTGAGCATTTTTTTAGGAGAAAACGCCCCTCCAAGTTGAGCCCACTAGGATACATGATGATCATGGAAGTCCATTGGATGGAAAGATCCATATGAGTCCTACCTATATGTAAAATCTTGAGTCCATATGATTATCCTAACCTTTTGGTCCATGGCCCTAAGATTTAATGGTTTAGAGGCATCATTATATCATGATTTTAATCTAACGGTGAGAAAAAGTTGGATGAGTGTTAAACTTGGACTCGTTACTATTCATTGGGTTTTGGGGGGGGGGGCATGACTAAAATTAAGAGGGTCGAAAAAAATGGCCGTTTTTAAAGTAGGAGCATTTTTTAGAAGTTTCTATAGGAGATGATCATATATATATATAAATATTCAAGTGAGGGATTCCCTCACCATGTGTGGTGAGGGACTCCCCTTTTTGGGGAGGTTTCAAGTACAAAATGGCTTTTGTACTTGAAGGGAGTACACCCTTTTGTACTTGAAACCTCCCAAAAAAGAGAGTCCCTCACCACATATGATGAAGGAATCCCTCACTTGAATACCCCTATATACATATATGTATATAAATAGGACATTTAAGTGCATCGATCCCTCACCATAGGGGGAGGGAACTTTCCTTTTTTGCACATGCATATTCCTTTTATACATATGACAAAATAGTACTTTTCCTCTTTTTGCACATGAAAATTTTCAATTATGGAAGTGTCCCTCACCCTATGGTGAGGGATGGATGCACATGAATATTCTCATATATATGGAGATGCTTCTATAAGAGCATCTCTCACCTTACTATAAGAGCTAGTGTGGGGGCCCTTACCTCCATATCCAATGCTAACAACTTAAATGTAAGGGCCCTCAGGGGAAGTTTCAAGTGCATCTATCTCTCACCATAGGGTGAGGGCACTTTTCCTTTTTGCACATGAAGACAAGGAAGTGTACCTCACCCTATGTACTTGAAAATTCACTTTTGTACTTGAAAATTCTCATTTACGGAAGTATCCCTCACCCTATGGTGAGGGATGGATGCACTTGAAACTTCCTCTATATATATAGGGCAAGGCTCTCATAAGCTCAAGCTTAGGATTAAATTTCGTAAGCTTGCGCTTGAGCTTAGGAATAAATTATGTAAGCTTGCGCTTATGGGGCCCACCCTTGGTCCATCCCAATGGACCAAACACACAACCCCCTTGAAGTGCACATGTCCACCAACTTTTGGGCATATCTGAAATTATTGGACTGTTGGATCCAAGGACTGACCTATGTATGGTGTCTTGGGGGCTTCAGCCCCCCACAAACCTGAAAAAAGCCCATAGGGCTTGCCAACCCGATGGAACAAGACCCATTAGCCCCCATAAATCTCTCTCTCTCTCTCTCGTCAGTGACAGGTAATCACCTATGGCTTTGTTACTCATCGCGGTCTTTCTTTCCTCTTTTGCATATTGGTTCTAAACAAATTTTAAGTGTTGCAGGGTGGCTATTTTGTTAGGTGCTTTGTCTCAAAAATATTTTTAGAAATGATGACATTAGAAATGGGGAATTTCTTAAAATCTGCCATCTTATAAAAATCCCCAATTTTGAAATGGATTCTCTTGATTTATTAAAAATTTTGACAAGTGGAGAAAAATCCCCATTATTGAAATGGGTTCTATTGATGAAGTTGGATTTGATTTCAAGAAAAAATTAAGCAAAAATTCAGATTAGAGATGGGGATGAGAAATGCATCTAATATGTCATTAATGTTTTTTTAGATAATGATGTATGTTATTGATTGTTGGCTAATTTTATTTAATTTTGTTGCAATATTTGGTTGTTTGTGGTTGTGATTTGTGTCGGTTTTAGGAAGGAGTTTTAGATTAGGTTTTAGGAACTAGTTTTAGTTTTGATTTGAACAAACAAATGAATGAAGATCGAAGGGTGTTTTTGAAAGGATGCTTCCAATCGAAGTGCCGAAAAGGCAATAGGCCAAATCCATGAAATCCTTTGTTAGTTATTCTTTTTAACAGACTATATGGATTTGTTTTAACAACCTTTTTAAAGTTCTATAAAAAAAGGACTTTATGAAGAGCACAATCTCCAATTTTTCTATATGATAAATTAGACACTTGATTAAAAAAAATGAAGAGAATAGAGGTGAGTTGTACTTTGGCACATCTTATAATAGAATTGCTACACATATAATTTGACTCAGAAGGAAAAAAGTATTGAATATCGTTTTATCTTGTGGCAGACGCTCAACATGAGTTAGGTTTCATCATCTAGGAATTTTCAACCCCTAAGCTTGTCTTGCTTTTAATTAGAAGGGATTTTCCACTTCTCCTTTTTTTTTTTTTTTTTGCTGCTAAACGAGTTTTAGATTCCCTCAAAATAACTCTCATATCATAGGAATGAACATAAATACAATTGATTGGTTTTCTTTTTTGCCATTGATAATGTGAAGAAGGTATAATAAAATAATGATTGACATTTTTAGTTGACTATATATCGTTACCCCCCCCCCCCTTAAACAAAAATCTTGGGTCTGCCACTGGTTGGATGGCCATTAAACTTTTGGAGCCCACAAGCTGGAATGGTGCTGGTCCCATAAATCAAAGTGCAATATCTCTGCTTCTGGCATGATGGAATTGGAAAATACAGTTTTAACTGGATTTATCTTGATTTTGGAGACGATAATTTGATGCAGTTTACAATGGTAATGATTAAAATAAGCTACAACTTAGGAGTATATATATATATATATATATATATATATGGGAGATGCTCATGAGATATCTCTCACCTTATATGAGACATAAGGGTGGAAGCCCTTACATTTAAGTTGTTGGCATTGGATATGGATGTGAGCGCCCCCACTCAATCTCTTATTTAAGGTGAGAGATATCTCTCATAGGAGCATATTTAAATAAGGGGGCTTTTGGCAGTAGGTCCCTCATCATTTGCTTTTATAGCCTAAGGTCCACAACATTTTATCGTACCGGCTACAGTCCTCTAATGAAAATGACTAAGTGAAAAAGACAAAAAGGCCATTCTACACGTCAGCAAAAACAGTCCACTTAAAACTGCTTCAAACCATTTCAGAGAAGCAAAAACCAGATTCTTCTGAATCGCAGAAGCAAAAGGCGAAGATGAAAGAAATTGTAAAACCTAGAAGCAAACTCAACTCATCGAATACCTCCATCATCTGAATCGTCTTCACTTGGTTAGAAAAAGTACTTCTTCCATTCCTAAAAGGAAGATGCACAAGATAATTTCTTTTGAAAAAAACTAAAAACCTAATTTGATTTCGTTCTTCTCTGATTTTATCTATTCTTTATGTTCAACTCTATGTAGACAATGACTAGAACAAACCTCAATTCAAGAGAAAAAGCAAGCGAAGTTAGATAAATTTGTTCGAAACTCAGATAAATTTGTTCGAAACTTAGAAAAGTTGTTCAAAACTCAGATAAATTTATCTGAGTTTTGCCAGAAGTTTAGGTAAGTTTGCCGAAAACTCAGATAAATTTATCTGAGTTTTCGTTAGGTAAGTTTGCCAAATCTCAGATAAATTTATCTAAGTTTTGGCAAATTTATCTGAGTTTTCGTCCAGTTTATCAGAGTTTCTGTTAAATTTATCTGAGTTCGGCGACACCAAAAGTCAGAATACAGAAAATCAGATTCTAATAAAAATCGAAATCCAATACAAGAACACATGATGGCCATGATCTAATCGAGAAAAGAAAGAGAGTGAAAACAAGAAAAAGAGCAAACTGCTCTCTTTCAAATCAGTTGTAGAGAGGGATAGAGAGATTTTGAAGAGACTTTAGATGAAAGAGTAAGAGAAAGTAAAACCGTTTCTATCTTTGAAGAAATGAAAGAGAGAGAATCGAAAGTCATGGTAGCGATGGAAGGTGCTCTGCAACGATACTCCACAACCGTGGAAAGGAATGGAAAATAGAAAATGAGAGAGAAGAATAAAGGAAGAAGTTCTCTAGGACAACAGAGAATAAAAGATAAGTTGGCCTAGGAATGAGGGTTGAAAAGGGCAAATTGGTCATGAAAATATATGACGTGGCATATAAGGAGCCTCTTACCAAAATATGTCCAGCTGTCTGTACTATAGACATTAGAGGAAAATCTATTGGACCGGATGCCTTAGAAGACCGTGCTCAGGGACTGTTAGCTAATTTACCCTTAAATAAGAGATTGAGTGGAGACGCTCACATATATACTCCTATGAAAGATATCTCTCACCTTAAATAAGAGATTGAGTCGGGGCGCTCACATCCATATTCAATGCCAACAACTTAAATAACTCTCGCATTTAGATTTCATCGTACTTTGGCATTTGGGAATTTTCATATATATATATATCGCACCCACTTCATGCGAAGTAGATTCTCTACCGTTAGATCACGAGGCTAATCCAACGGTGTTTGCGATGAGTTATTTAAAGGGGCAAAAAAAAGATAAACCGCCCATAGCTTTCATCTTCCCGCTCAACTTTTCGAGTGATGAAAAACACTCTCCTCTTCCCCATCTCTTCTGGTCTTTCTTTCCCGTCTCTTTCATTAAGTCTCATCTCTCTCAAACTCTCTTGTCTCCCCAACCCTCTTTTCTCCTGGTTTTCTCTTGTGCTAAACCTCACAAACCCCATGGATTCAAACGAGCCCCGACTTCAACTCCAGCTCCAACCCCAGCCCCATCACAGCTGCCGATTCCATCATAGCACGACCCATCTCAGCTCCACGCCACATCGCAGCCAACGGCGTCCATCCCTCTCTCTTTTCTTTAAGTCTTTCCCTCTCCTCATCTCTCTCTCTCTCCCTCTCTCCACATCAGCGGAAGCACCCAATCCAAAATCCAGCTTTGAAAACCCTAGTTTTATATACAAAAACCCTAAATCCCCCATCCCCCCTAAACGAAATCCTACATTAACCCTAAATCACCGCCCCCCCCACCACCCCACATCAACCAAATCCTACATTCTATCACCCAAACCCTAAATCCTACCTCCTCAACTCACTATCTCCGTCATCCAAAACACCAATTGACATCACAAACTCTAAATCCCATCACTAGAAGCCCAGAAACCTAACACCCATGACTGAACATGTAAAGCACCTGAACCAACAATCAAATCCCCGTGACCCAAGGCCTAAATTGCATCCATATATCCTTTGTTTTTTAGATTTGAGAGAGACAAGTAAACTCCTTATGTGTTGGTAGTGGATAGCATTAAAGGGCTTGACTATTAACTAGAAGTGTTAGTAGTTTTATTGCTATGGACTTTGACAATTTGATGGTTGTACTCAATGGTCTTCTTGATTTTCCAATTTCAGGTTCTGGAGTGAAGAAAAATGGTTCCACAATGTCTCTTTCCCTACTGCTTTATAATCTCAGTCGACAGTATTGTAATGCCAATTTCATGTTGAACAATTTATGGTTTTAGATTACGGCTATGGCGTGTTAGCAGTGTGGCTAATGTAAATTCATGTGAAGTTTGTACTTGTAAGTGCAAAAAATGTAACTCACAAGATTAGAAGGAGCCTTATAGGACTTATCCAAATGATTGTGGAAGGACTTATCCAAATGATTGTGGAAAGCCAGCCACTTCAGGGACCTAAAAGGGGAGAGAGAACAGTCAGAGGACCCTGGCTGTGGGCAGCGCAGGGCTCTCTGATGCCTAAGTTAGTACAAGGACTGAACTAAGGTCGAAGAAGAAGAGAGGCTGAGTAACGGCTAGTGAGAGTGTATGTATATGTACCTGGGTTGGACTGGTATTTTATTTATAGGAGAAAAATCTCTAGATACTTGATAGTGGGCCTAATGATTTGACTGCTAAGGTCTCGTCAGCCCACAAAATAATTAATGAGGATCCATCATAGCCCACATTGCATTAAATGATGGTCCGATCAGCCCATATTGCATTAAATGTTAGTCACATTGGGCCTGATCTTGTCTTGACTTGTTGGCGACAAAGGTCCCATTGGATCCTTTCTTGGGCCTTGCCCTGATATGTTGTAGCCGCTGTATGCCGTTTCGTCAGGAATTTGATAAGGATTCTAGACGGCTGGGATGATGTATCTATCCTATCAGCGCGTGCTCGTATCCTGCCACATGTTCGAAGGTGGGATATGGCTGTCAGTGCTTGTCTCGGTTGGCAGTTCGTCATACAGCTGCAGCTGAGATGCACGACTGAGGCCAAGGCACACGGCCAAGATCGTGGCGGTATTAGGTCGGGGCTGACCGAGGTGATAATGTTGGTCTCGGCTAGTGCATTAATATCCGAGCCGAAACGCACGTAGCCGAAATGAATATAAGAAGAACTGGCATTATTGCTGGAGTTAAACATAACTTTGGCATCTTAAGAACTGCCCCACACAATTGCCCCTAGCTTTTGACTTCTTGGAGTCCTGGACTCTTTGAGGTCGGAAGCTATACCAATAAAAATCTGCCAAAGATCTCCGCCTTGACGACAATTGTCGACGTTTGGTCCTCATCTAACTTGCCTCCGTTTGCCTGAGGTAATAAACACTATGCCTTAATTATTGCGGGGAAACAAACTGTTGATGACACGCGTCACCATCTGGCTAGCCGTGCTGTCAAGCAGGAGGCGCGTGCAGCCTTTTGATGCAACGTTTTCGAATTTTGGAAACGGCGCCTTAAGATGGTGCTTTTTTTCTATAAATAACAGCATCTTCTTCTTCTTTTTCTTCTTCTTTATTTCTCGTTTTCGAAGGAGGCCTTCCTAGAATCTTTCAGAGCAGAGGAATCTTCAGCGACACGTAGGACATGCCCTAAGTAGAGATCGATTTGCGGTCTAGATCCATTTCTTGTCGGTAAGTTTCGTTCTATTTAGCTTATTCTTGCTTTCTTCTAGCCCCCCCCCCCCTCTTTTTTTGCCTTTAGAAATGGGTGTTTATAGTCACTGGTTAGAGAGCTCTGCGGCCATTGAGGGGTTTAAAATGGCATATGATATACCGGACGACGTCCTTGTCAGGCGGGCGGATCCTCTGGATCATATAACTCACTCGTATTCGAGCGGCTGGATGCCCATTCCATTAATAGCCATCATCGAGGGGGGGGGGTTAGGTTTCCTTTAGACCCCTTGCTTAGGACCTGCCTTAGTGTCTGGTCCCTTAGTCCCTGCCAGCTGATGCCTAACGGTTATAAAATCATAATGGGCACGACTGTGCTTAATAGGAAGTTAGATATTAACCTCGGTGTTCACGACATCGAGGATTTATACGAAATCTGTAAGTCTCGGGAAGGTACTTATTACCTCCGTGTCAAGCCTTACTAAGAAAGCTTTGTCACAGCGCTTGAAGACTCTAATAAGTATGCGGGGGACGACCTCGGGGTCATTCCAAGTTGCCGGAGTTCGGCGCCAGAGCAGACAGAGCATACATGGTCCCACGTCGCCACGGGGTCGTTCCAAGTAAATATCATTCTTTTAGATTTAATTATGTCTTGTTCTTCACTTTGCCGAACTGATGTTTTGCTTGGCTGTGCAACTGCTAGAGAGGAAACGATTTGCCAGGAAAATTGGCTGGGAAAAGAACGCGGCTTAGCATCAGAAGATCACGAGATGCACAGACTTCTCAAACAGATTGGCCTAGGCGCTGCTGGGCTATGAGTCGAAATATCGCGGCTATTATAAAAGAGCCAAGCTGCCTCAACAGTTGCCCCGAGAAGATAGTCCAGAGAGAAGTGAGCCCAAGGCTGAAACGGGAAGCCGTGCTGCAGTTGTAATCGAAGAGGGAGGTTCTTCTCGGGTTGCGACTGAGATCGTTAGCCGAGCTGCGTCAGGTGCCGAAGCGTCTTCCTCCGAGTCAGTGCCTAGTGGGACTCCTCTTAGGAGAAGCCCCCGCCGTTCTTCGCCGAATCCGCTAGAGGAGGAAATGCCTTGCATCCCGGTGTTCGTGGATCTGGAAGCCCTGGCGCTTGGGGACGAGGCTCCTGAGTCCCCTCCGCCTGTAGTCTCGGAGGCTGTCTAGACCTCTGCCCGCGAGCCTGTCACGGCTCCTGCTGCTATGGAAGAGGAGACCCCTATTCAATCCGCAAATCCAGAGATTCGGCCATCTTCAACTGAGTTCGGGGGAAGAGAGAGTCGCTCGAAGAAAAGGCCGAGAGGCGAGGGTACCAGCTCGGGCGCAATAGTGCCACCAGTCGATTCGGCTCCTTGGGAGCCGAGCTTCTTGCTTGAGACGGGCAGACCCATGACGGTCGAGGATTGTATCCATAAGAAGCCCTACCTTTTTGAAATATTAAGTTCCTTGGTCCTTTTTTGAAAACCACCTAAAAAGTTTAGGACTGTTTTGAAAATTTTCTTTTTACCTACTTACCACTCACTAAGGGCACTTTTGTCCCTTTGAGTTTTTGTTTATATAGAGTTGCCGGCGATGGGTATTGTCGCGACCCCGGACAGGGTCTACGGGCCTAATCCGGGATCGGGACTAATTAAGGATGGAATAGATAGAATGATGATGCCATAACATACAATGCGTGCATGGGTCTATAAAAATCAAATACTACTCGTGCATGTGATTTCCCACAGGTGTCCGCGGTGATGATATCACAATAATATAAATATTTCTTTTAAAGGCGGAAGCGTGGAGCAAACCATGAATATAGTTCATCTCCATCAACAAGACTAAAAACATATTTATAGATATAAGGAATTAGAATGAACAATGATCATTAGTGCTTTCCCAAAAGAAATGTTAAAGTTTCTCCAAAAGATCATTTAATTACATTCCCAAAAATAATGATCAATAAAGGTCAGTAACTCAAAAGTTCCCAAAAGAATGGTTATCCACAACCCAAAATGTTACGCATCTCGGACTATCGAATGTCTAAATGACATCATCGTCATGCCACTCTACTAGACATTGCGGTTCTCCGACCACCTCCTCATGCTCCTCCTCAGGGAAACGGACATCGGGATCTGAGTACCAAAAAGTGGGTCAAACACGACGGTTTGGCAGGTGGGTGAAAGGATATAACAATTCAATAATAAATACAATTACCTTGGAAAATATATAAACCTGTTTAAACAATAAATTCCATAGAAGAAGTAATTCATTTATTCAAAAACATATATGCAGTGTAAAACAAGTAAAGGCAACCGAGGAATCGGGAAACAAACAAGATGGCAACCATACGAAGCTAAGTCCTCTATCACCGAAGTGACAAGAGCATATCGAGGCGTTGATCTCAGTTGCACGAGGTGAGGAGATTCAACGAAATATACATATACATATAATAATATGGGACATGACTACGGTAGCGAGCTGGGCATCAGGAACCACGGTAGCAATCCGGGGTATCGGGACAAGACCATGGTAATAACCGGGTAGCGAGATCCAAAATGCAACTGGCGGGACAAGAGCGGGATCTCCAAGTCAGTGGATCAAATCGACAAGGTTATCCAAGTTAGTGGTGCCGACTCATAGGTTAAATAACAGAAATCAAGACATGTGTAAAATACATCAAGTGTGAATAAATAAACGGGCGGGGCGGGGCTGCTCCAAGGCACATTTGTCTTTTCATGTCGGGCAATGTACTTCGGGGCTAGCAAATATTACAAATACAATTTCAATGCTTTTGGGAATAAAAGGTCATGTAGTATAAATCTCGAGAACAAGAGGATACAATTTAACTTTTGAAGTTTGGGGCAAAGTATTGGGTTCAAGATTTGTTTAAGGTGAATAGGGGTCCCGTATGTCGATTTAATAATAACTTGGTACTCATAGAGTTTGGAGGAGACATTCCGGGCTCCTTATACACCTTGATAATTTCAAAACATTCAATGAATCTTCTTGATATGGTTTATTTCTCAAACGGGCTTCATACATGTCTCCAGGTGAACAGTCCCCATCATTCTCTGAAAGGGTTTACCAACGATTGGGACGGAAACCCCCTTCATTTCTATTCATTTCAAAATTCCAGGGTACGGTCAATCACTTGGCGGTTAGCCACTGATGGGTTTGGCAGTGAGCCGCTGGCTGACTGCACGGCTGACCGCGGTTGGCCTGACAGAATGCAGCCACTGGAATTGTAACTGCTCTTGTTCGGTTGGCTAGCGGTTAGCCGAAGATGAGTTCGGCGGTTAGCTGCTAGCTGACCGCGCCTTCAGAAGAGAAAAACAGCTCTCTAGAATTATAATAGAACCTAGGTCGGTCAGCCGCCTGGTGACAGATGATCGCCAGCTGATTACCCAACTGCGGGAAATTCACACTGAGTTCAGATCTGAGCCTTTTCTTCTTCCAATCAATTCCCTTCATTTCCCATTCATTTCCCTGCAATGAAATGAGCTAAGGAAATCCTCGAAATCATCATTGAACACTTCCCCAAAATTTCTATAATCATTCATCCAATCACCTCCTTCAACACCCCTTTCAACCATAAGAGAGAGAGAGAAAAGATAAAACCACCAATCATCAACATCCGTTGACTATCAACAAGTAATAAATGATAGACTAAGACCAATATTTCAAAGACATTAAAAAATCTAGCAAGATGCATTCATGAGTGTTTATTTCAAATCATTGCAAGTGATTAAACAAGAATGGAAATGACAAATGAATCACATTTCTCAAGAAATTATCAATGCTCAAACTATCCATTCATCCACTTGCCTTAGGTCTCTAATCAAGCGATCAAGCTCCTAATCACACTCTTTCAAGCCAAGAACAAAAGCTACACAAAAACCCCAAAACAAACCTTAAAATGGGTCAAAACAAGAATGAAGAAGAAGAAGCTTCAATAATGAATATGAACACTCCCAAAGGCTATGAAAACACAATATCAAAAGAAAAGGAGGGATTGCTTACTTGTAGGTTCTCCAAAAAGGCAAGACTAGCTCAATGTGGATCTTGGGATGGAAGGTTTTCTCCACAAATGATATCAAAAGAGAGCTTTAGAGGAGAGGAAGGAGAAGATGACCTCCATTTCTCAAAAGATGCAAGGTTGGTGATGATTTGGTGATGGAAAAACAAAGGGGAAGAAAAAGAAAGGGCAAGAGAGACCCTAGATAGCTCCCAGCCACTTCGTTCCCACGTTTTGAGCCAAGAAGAAAGGTAAAGTGGAATGGGTTTCCTTTTTATAGCAATTGAGATGGGCTCCACCACTTAACAAACTAGTTGGGCTGAAATCATGATTTTCGGACCTCGGTTGCAATCGACGAAGAAGGGAGAAACGATTGTCGAAATTTCTAGTTTCCAAAAAGTATATGTTTCGTGGGTTTCGAGGATATCAAATCTTGGGTACAAATTTAGTGTAAAATGACTATTTTGCCCTTGAAGCTAGGAAAGTCGGGTCTCGGGATCTTGGATTGGTACGTGATCAACATGAAATTTGTAGGGATCAACGAGATAAAGTAAATCGGGATAAAAACACCAATCACAGGAATCTCGGATAATCCCCCAAGTACACACAAAGTTATAAAAGGAACCCCCAAAGGGTCCCACTAAGCACAAAGGCACTTAAAATTCTCCAAAGCTATATCAAAAGCTATTGTATTCCCAAATTAACCAAAATTCACTAATCACGTTTATAACTAACACATGACTTAATTAATACTAATCGAGGTTACTCGGGTCGGGGTCTGATCGGATCCCAAGCATATGGTGCAATTGTAGTAATAATCTGGTTAGTCCAGGTCGATCCACAGGGAGCAATGCTGTTTAAGAAACTTCCCAACTTTAACCTGTCCTAATTCAGAAACTAAATCTAACATAATAAAGAAACTAATCAAATTACAAGAAAATTCCTAAAAACTGAAAATTAAAAATTACAACTTTTTAAATACAAAAATAAACCTAAACTAAGTAATGAAACCTAGTTTATTCAACCCTATTCTAACTGTAACCCTCAAAAGTAACAAACTCATCAAAACAACCAATTTAATATAAAATAAAAAAAAAAATTTCCTAAATTGGATCCTAATTACCAAAATAACTTTCTATGCAAATATGAATGATCTATAATTCCCTAAATACTGACAATGCAATTTTATGCAAGTTTCTACAAATCTGATGCATGCTGTAAAAAATTCCAAGTATGGAAACTCTTTCATAGGCCCAATTTTGCTGGACTGTAAGACTCATCTAAGATGATATGAACCTAAATCTAATTGCTGGAATCAATACTCTAATGATGAATGAACACAACAAAAAAAGAAGAATGGAAAAAGGACTTAAAACGAAAAAAATATGATCACCTAAAGATGCCTACTTGAACTGTTTTGTGCTAGAAATCTGATCGCAGACTGTCCAACTACCCCTGTTTGGGCCTCTGGTTGACACGGTTCCCGAGGTTATTTTTGGCTGAAATTCTGGGGTTTTAAAGTCCAATTACCATACTTTAAATCTGCTATTTTTCGGACCAAAACATTACGTTCACCTGGTTTTTAAATCGCGCACTTTTGCAACATAGTTGGGTCAATTTTGCTGAAACTGTGCAAAAGTTTTCACTATTCACATACCAAGTCCGAATTTAGTCTTTCTAATCAGTTAATAATCTTGTGATTTCAGCATAAAAAAAAACTTGTTCTAATGCAATTTCTGAATATGAAGTATGCATGTAAAAACACTTTCCAACCATTTATTATGCAATTAATAAAAATAGAAAGTTTCTACTAAACATTGAAAGATGTAAGTTGGGTTTTTAAATCAAGAATTTGCAAGTAAGAAAAAATCAGAATATTAACTAAAAAATAAAAAAAAGGGTGGAAAAATAAAAAGCGAAAAAAATGTACCAAAGATCTAGAAACTAGACGATCATACAAGTATTGACAATGCGATGATGATGTCCTCTCTTCTCAGAGTAGGAAAAATTTATGCAAGTGATTACTTGTTATCTCTCGACTTTTAATCCTTTTATTTTTTTTCAAATCCCTAGATCTAATCATGTGAAATATTGTCTCCAATCAGAACACATAAAAGAACCAAAATGAGAAAATTAACACACTTACATAGAGAATACGCAGAATCAATTCAAGTGATGTCTTTATTCCTTGATCTTGAAGTACAAAAAATTAAGATTCTTCTCTCTTCATCATTCTCTCAACATGATCTCTCAATCTATGTCTAAAGAATTAGAATAGAGAAGAAGAAGAAGGGATTAGAGAGAGAAAGGGTGGATGGGAGTGGAAAGAGATAGAAAACCTCCAAAGTTTTTTACACTATCTTCATGGACGTCCAGCCACTTTGTTGGCTTCCTTTTTATAATTTTTTAATACTCCTTGTTTGGTAAGACGCCTCTTCCATCTTGGCTTGAACTCCAAGCAATCCTCCTATCTTGGTAACTTTTCTTGCTAATGATAAAGTCTTGTGGTCCCATTCTTTCCATCTTTGGACTCCTCAAAAGGTCTTTAAGATTGCACATGAGAAGGATTCCAAAAAAATCAGAATGTGTGCCAACTTTGTTCTCCCATGTGGGATGCCCAAGACTTGTGGACCCCACTAGTGGACGTCCAACACAACTTGGTTTCTCCTCTTTTTTTATTCTTGATTTTACGTCCTTTTTAATCTTTATCTCCTTCTTGGATTAGATTTATTCTTCCACAAGTTTGACTCTTTTAAGGTTCCTTAGATCTTCTTTCCATTTTTGAACAAATCTCTTTCTTGAATTTGAATTAGAATTTTTTTTTGCAACACATAGAAAGAAGAATTTATCAAAATCTTGGAAACTTGCATGCTAATAACAAAGTGGGGCTCCTCCTTGGGGGTGTAGTGTGGTCCGTACTCAATTGGTTTTCAATGTGGGTCCCATTTCTTGTTTTCTCCTACAAATTGAAAGAGATAAATTTAACATTAATTATATGTAAGAAAATAATTATGAACCATGTATGGGACCCTACATGCCTAGTGATGCACCAAGTTGCAGTGCTATCCTCAAGTGCTCTTTATGCTCTTCTTTTGTCTTGGAGTATACCAAAATGTCATCAATAAACACTGCCACAAACTGATCTAGATACTGTGCAAATATCTTGTTCATCAATGCCATGAATATTGCTGGTGCATTAGTCGACCCAAATGGCATTACAAGGAACTCATAATGGCCAAATCTCGTCCGGAAAGCTATCTTCAGTACATCTGATTCTTTGACTCTCAGCTGATGGTAACCAGATCTCAAGTTAATCTTTGAAAAATAAGAGGCACCTTGCAATTGATCAAACAATTCATCTATCATTGACAATGGATATTTGTTCTTAATGGTTACTTGACTCAATCTCCTGTATCCATGCACATCCTCATTGAACCATCTTTCTTCTTAACGAACAAAACTGGAGCTCCCCATGGTGAAATGCTCGGTCTCACAAAACCTTTGTCTAATAATTCTTGCAGCTGCATCTTCAATTCTCCCAATTCCGTCGAAGCCATTCTATAAGGTGTAATCGAAATCGGAGTGGTCCCTTGTAGCAACTCAATAGTGAAGTCAATCTCTCTAATGGGTGCCAAAGTTGAAATTTCCTCCGGAAAAACATCCGGGAATTCCCAAACAATAGGGATCTCCTCCACCCCTTGGGACCGTTTATCCTCCTTGATAAACGCCAAATAGGCATCACATCCACTTTTCAATAGTCTATCAGCCTTTAATGCTGAGACAAACCCTGTACGAGGGTTCCTCCTCTCTCCATGAAACAACACTCCTGCTGGTGTCGTATCTAGTTTAAAAGTAAGGGTTTTATGGAAACAATCCATCGTGGCATGGTACCCTGCCAACCAATCCATCCCTAGGATGACATCGAAATCATGCATCTCCAATAAAATGAGATCTGCGGTTAAAACCACTTCTCTTATATGAACTGCTTAACTAGGATAAAAGATTCTACATATAACTTGTTTACCTACTGGGGTTGACACAGTTAAAATATACTCAAGTTCTCTATCATGCACATCAATCAACTTAGAAAATGCATGAGACAAAAACAAGTGTGTAGAACCAGGGTCAAATAAAATCTGATGAGTGTTAAATATTGCATATTGTACCCCTCATGAGTCCGAATTTTATCGGCATCTCATATGCATATCATTTGCTTTACACAGAGATTTTATCATTCTATCACATTAATGAATTATCGGATTATCATGTATAAATCCGATTATTTGTAGTGCATTTTTATGTAATTTCTCTTGTGTAGGTGGACCCCGAGACTATCCCAACATTCCGGCTAGTGTCCCAAGCCATCAAGAAGTGATTTCAATAAAGAAGTTACATGAAGAAATCTTAGGAAGTTTTAAAGAATTCCAAAATAAGAGGAGAAGACTTTATGGATAAAAGAAGTCATTTTCTAACATAAATGATTGGTTGGTGTACTGGTTAGAGCTTGAGTTGGTATGGAATATGTTATGGGTTCAAATCTCAACAATTGCATATTAATTTTTTTTCCATCCAACTCACCTCTCCACAAATCCATGTGAAAGGATATGAGCCAAGTTGCAACCAATCAAATGGAAGCAATCGTTGTGAAATGAAATGAGCCAATCAAATGTCTTTAATGTTCCTATAAATTGGAATGCATTTGTAGAGTGGAGAGGGGAGATCTTTTGACAAGTTAGTCTTTTTGCAATTTTATTTTCACTTTTAGATTGTAATTAGGAACTTCTTTGTAACTAATCTAGAGAGAGTGTGTAATTGAAGATCATTAATGAAGATTTGGAGCTCTTTCTTGATGTTTAGTGGCTAAAGATCTTGGATTAGGCTCTCCTTTTAAAGCTAAGTAATGTGATTAATTCAATTACATGCATGTTTTAATTTAAATTTCCTACTTATGCCTTGATTGATTAGTAGATTTTAGATCTAATTGTGCTAATCTCTCTCATTTCTCATGCTATGTCTCTACACTTGATGCTTTGTAGTTGGATTAAGTTCTCTCACATAGCATGCTCTAAAACCCTCATCTTTGATCTTTTGTAACTTGATTTTGATGATTAATTGTTATGGTAGTTAGGTTATGATCTAGAATCTTGGCTTTTTTTTTATTTTCTTTACTTTGATCTTCATTGCTATATCATCCAATCTAATTAGGCAAGAGATTGCTCATTGGATTGTAGATTTGGGAATTGAATTAGAATATGTATTGTTTGAATTAATTACATACTTAGTGGATTTTGGATTGCCTAATCTCTTCTTTTATCATTGTTAATTTAAATCCTTGTTTGATTTGTTATTTTTACTTTTAGATTGTTAGATCTATATTTCACATAACTTGTTTTAAAACCCACACATTTCACACCACATCTTCACCTTAAATCTTCCATTTCCACCACCACTCATCCACTAGTTTAGTGTAGTTTGTTAGATCTTATTAATTTTATATTTTAAATTGTTAGTTAGAGTAGTTTAGTTGTTATTTTAGTTTTGTTTCACATTTCAATTAGTTTAATTTCATTTTTCACACATAGTTTAGTAGCTTTAATTGTTCAATCCAATTGTTTACATTAGCTATATCTTAGTTCAATTCTATATTAGTTGGATTCATTGCTTGTTCCATTCTCTCCTCGTGGGATCGATAATTCAGACTCTTTAGTCTTTTACTACTTGACGACACCGTAGTCTTGCGGTTAAGCGTTACACATCTAAGTGTCGATCAAAATCGTAACTTTAATTCCATAAACGAGGAGTGTAACTTCCACTACATTGTCTGCCGCCTCTGCATCAGCCCTATTGACCGCATAGATTTGGCCTCAATGCTGTGGCTTGTTCTGAACCTGCTATGGCCTGTCTTGTGGGACATTTCTGTTCTGTTGTGGGGGACGCTGATTCTAATTCTGTCCCTGTTGACAGGCCTGTTGCTGCTGCTGTGGTGCTTGCTGCTGAAGTGGCCTTGCCTGATTTTGGACAACCATTGCATTCTGTGGTGGTGCTGGACGTTGTGCTCCGTGCTACTGCTGATTCTTCCTGTTTTGCCTTGGACAGTCTCTCATCTGATGGTTCATCGAACCACATCTGAAGCATGCTTCTGAGACTGTACGACACTGGGTACTCTCATGATTCTTCCCACAGTGGATACAAACTGTCTGATTCCGAACATTTAGATCTAGCCTATGCCTCTTGTGCTGCTGGTTCTTTTGCTGTTAGTTCTGTTGCTGAGGTTGTCCCTTTCCCTGAATTCTGAGGATCTTGTGGTGAAAGTTCTCATACTTGTAGGCTCTCTTAACAACTTCCTCGAAAGTGGTAGGTGGCATTACGCCCGTGGCATCTCTCTCAATGATGGGGTTAAGTCCCTCTAGGAACTTGGCAATCTTCTTCTCCACCGTGTCCACTAACTTTGGAGCATATATAGACAATCTCTCGAACTTAGTGAGGTATTCGAGGACCGTCATGTTCACTTGCACAAGTTGCTAGAACTCTACTGCTTTTCGCCTCTTGACGTGAGTGGGTACATATTTATCTCCAAACTTTTTATTGAAGTTTGCCCATGCAACTGCATCCGCCATAGTCATGTATTCTTCTTTGACGGTTTTCCACTAGATATCCCCTAAACCGGTAAAGAGAGATGTTGCAAGTTTCACTCGTTCTCCCCCGGTCCATTGGAAGACCTTGAAGATGTTCTCTGTATGCTTAACCAGTCATCTGCATCTAATGGATCTTCTGTCCTAATAAAATCTTTTAGAGCTCTCTTCCTAAACCGTTCAAACAATGCATTCAGGTCATGTTGCCTTTGATTGATGACAATTGCGGGTTGAGCTTGGATTGGTTCAGGTCACCTTTGTAATACCTCTAGCAATTGCCTCTGCATTTCTGCCAACTCTCTAGCATGATATTCCTCTCTCTTTGCCATTTGTTCATGTAGCCTACCATGATTCTCATTAGCCCGACGTTGTTGATCAAGCATGGCTTGCATCATTTGTTGGAATTGATTTTGCATGGTGTTATCAACCATATCTTCCTCAACTAGCCTTGTATGATCACTATTATTTGCGGTGGGATTGCCGTTTATCGGTCTCTTGCGAGGTGGCATGATACTGCCAAACAAATTGTTAGCACATAATAATTAAATACAGGGTCACACATTGCTCACACGATTCTAGCAAACGAAAGATCTAACAAATCCTCGCCACGTCCTTAGGATTTCTAGTTTCTTTTAATTGCTTGAAACACGTCTCGCTTTGATACCAGTTCTGTCACGACCCCGGACTGGGTCTACGCGGCTAATCCGGGATCGGGACTAATTAAGGATGGAATAGATAGAATGATGATGCCATAACATACAATGCATACATGGGTCTATAAAAATCAAATACTACTCGTGCATGTGATTTCCCACAGGTGTCCGCGGTGAGGATATCACAATAACATAAATATTTCTTTTAAATGCAGAAGCGTGTACCAAATCATGAATATAGTTCATCACCATCAACAAGACTAAAAACATATTTATAGATATAAGGAATTAGAATGAACAATGATCATTAGTGCTTTCCCAAAAGAAATGTTAAAGTTTATACAAAAGATCATTTAATTACATTCCCAAAAATAATGACCATTAAAGGTCAGTAACTCAAAAGTTCCCAAAAGAATGGTTATCCACAACCCAAAATGTTACGCATCTCAGACTACCGAATGTCTAAATGACATCATCGTCATGCCACTCTACTAGACGTTGCGCTTCTCCGACCGCCTCCTCATGCTCCTCCTCAGGGAAACAAACATCGGGACCTGAGTACAAAAAAGTGGGTTAAACACGACGGTTTGGCAGGTGGGTGAAAGGATATAACAATTCAATAATAAATACAATTACCTTGGAAAATATATAAACTTGTTTAAACAATAAATTTCATAGAAGAAGTAATTCATTTGTTCAAAAACATATATGTAGTGTAAAACAAGTAAAGGTAACCGAAGAATCGGGAAACAAACAAGATGACAACCACATGAAACTAAGTCCTCTATCACCGAAGTGACAAGAGCATATCGAGACGTTGATCTCAGTTGCACGAGGTGAGGAGATTCAACGAAATATACATATACATATAATAATACAGGACATGACCACGGTAGCGAGCCGGGCATCAGGAACCACGGTAGCAATCCGGGGTATTGGGACAAGACCATGGCAATAACCGGGTAGCGGGATCCAAACTGCAGCTGGCGGGACAAGAGCGGGATCTCCAAGTCAGTGGATCAAACCGACAAGGTTATTCTAGTTAGTGGTGCCGACTCATAGGTCAAATAACAAAAATAAAGACATGTGTAAAATACATCAAGTGCGAAAAAATAATTTGGCGGGGCGGGGGTGCTCAAAGGCACAACTGTCTTTTCATGTCGGGCAATGTACTTCGGGGCTAACAACTATTACAAGTACAATTTCAATGCTTTTGAGAATAAAAAGTCATGTAGTATAAATCTCGGGAACAAGAGGACACAATTTAACTTTCGAAGTTTCGGGCAAAGTATTGGGTTCAAGAATTGTTTAAAGTGAATCGGGGTCCCGTATGTCGATTTAATAACAACTTGGTACTCCTAGAGTTTGTAGACATTCTGGGCTCCTTATACACCTTGATAATTTTAAAACACTCAATGAATCTTCGTGATATAGTTTATTTCTTAAACGGGCTTCATACATGTCTCCAGGTGAACAGTCTCCATCATTCTCTGAAGGGTTTACAAACGATTGGGACGAAAGCCCCCTTTATTTCTTTTCATTTCAAAATTCCTGGGCAAGGTAGGTCACCTGGCGGTTAGCCGTCGATGGGTTCGGCAGGTGGCCGCTGGCTGACCGAGATTGGCCTGACAGAATGCAGCATACTGGAATTCTTACCGCTCTATTTCGGTTGGCTAGCAGTTAGTGTCACGCCCCCGAACCGAAACCTCGGGGGCGGGAGATGGGATTAAGTATAAATGTATTTTACTTCTCCCAAGATCCGCGTGTGTGAAGACAACACATTCTGAATATTTTGTGGAAGCATTTGTGGCGTTGCGACCCGAAGTCCGTGGCCATCGGATTCCGCGTCGCACTCAACCTTTAGCCCATAGCTATTATATCAAGAATCATATCAGACTGGAGTAATCATCACAATAATTTACAGAGCTGACAGTAACCGGATATTACATTCCCAAATATATTCAAGTTACAATTATCAATGTACATTAATTAAGAATCCCAAGAAAAGGCTAACAAAAGCCATACAACAATAAGCTATAAACTACTACCCAAATGTGACGTAGCTCCGATGTCAGACTCAATGTCTACATGACATAGCCGACAAAACAACCTGCAAGGCATGGCTTCAAAGCCAACAAAACACTCAACTCGGGGCGAATAAATCTGAACCTGAGTACCAAAAGTAGTGGGTCAGACACGACGGTCTGGCAGGTGGATGAAAAGAACACAAATATACTAAAGAATAAAACATATAATAAATCATGCTAATCGATCAAGTGCTGTATATAATTAAACGGGTGCAAAGTCGGGAATCTCGGGGAAAACTTGTATTCATTTCAAGTACGGGTAAAACATGAACATCTAATAAAGCATGTATTCATTTACATCATCTATAATCATAGATATTTGACAATCGGGTATTCGTCTAAAACATGTATAAATATAGTGGTTTGACAAAACAAACGTTCATTTGAAACTTAAGTAAAACACAAGTATACAACAAATCAGGTATCCATAACAGTCTAGCAAAACCAATGTCCATTTGAAACCTATGTAGAAGTATGGATATTTAATAAATCGGGTATCGTTTAAAACAGGTGTAACCAAGGAAATCCAACAAGACTAATGTTCATTTAAACCTATTCCAAAGTATGGATATTTAACCAAATCGCGTATCATGTAAAATAGGTATAAACATAGGAATCTGGCAAAACAAGTGTCATTTGAAACCTATTTCAAAGCATGGGTATTTAACAATTCGGGTATTCATTTAAAAACAGGTATAAACATAGATATCTGACAAACCAAATGTCCTTTAAAACATGGCACGGATATTTAACAATTCGAGTATTCCTTTAAAACACGTGTAATCATATAAATCTAGCAAAATCATGGATCGTATGGAACATATGTAAAAGCAT
The DNA here is from genome assembly GCA_038049695.1 of Cinnamomum chago. Taxonomy (NCBI): domain Eukaryota; kingdom Viridiplantae; phylum Streptophyta; class Magnoliopsida; order Laurales; family Lauraceae; genus Cinnamomum; species Cinnamomum chago. Next base: position 53,021,422 of record CP142454.1, on the reverse strand, counting down.
GGTTCTTCAACAGATCGGGCATTCATTTAAAACATGTGCGGGTACAAAGAACAGAAAACAATATAATAATAACTGAATTTACATTGGAGAATATTAGCACTTGTTTAAATAACAACTTTCATAAAGGAAACGAATCATTTATCGGAAAGCAAGTAAACAATATAAAACATGTCGGGTGTCCAAGGAATCGGGAACTGGCAAGATGGCAATCACAAGAAGCTAAGTCCTCTATCACCGAAGTGACAAGAGCGGGACGTTGGTCTCAGTCACACAAGGTGAGGAGACTCAACGTAAATCATATATACAATAATAAATATACGGGAACGGGAGCGGGACCACGGTAGCGAACCGGGTATCGGGACGGGACCACGGCAATAACCGGGTATCGGGATCCAAACTGCAGCTGGCGGGACGGGAGAGGGATCTCCAAGTCAGTGGATCAGACTGACAAGGTATCCAAGCTTAGTGATGCCGACTCATAGGTTAAAACCAATCGAGACATATGCAAGTGATCAAGTACAGTAAATAAACGGGTAAACGGGGGTGCTCAAGGGCACACTGTCATATCATATCGGGCAATACATTTCGGGACAAGTAACTGTTACTAATGTAACTTCAATGCTTTCGGGAAAACAAGTCATGTAATGCAAATCTCGGGACAAGAGGTGAAACAATGAACTATGACAATTTCGGGAAAAGTATTAATTTCAAGATCTATTTAAGTGAATAGGGGTCCCGTATGTCGATTATAACAATTACTTGGTACTCCTTGAGTTTGAAGACATTCCGGGCTCCTTATGCACTTTTACTACTTCCAAAATTTAACATGAGCTTATGGGTAGTTCTAGATGTTACAATAGCAAGAATCAAGATTATCAACGGTCCATCCTAGGTATGACATTAATTCGGAAACATCGAGCAACCTATTCAGTCACCGAAAGGAATAGAATTCGCGATAACCAAGGGAAAGACTTGTGTTTAGATATAACGAAGATATCGCGTCGTTCCATCCCGTTCAAGATTGAAATGGATTGAACTTCGATGCTACCGAACCAACCGTGAAGAGCATCGGCTCAAGACGCTCTCACATATGGTCGAGTGAGTTCGAGGAGGTTAGCCAAGGTCCACGAAGAAAATAAACCTCAAAACCCACTGGCGCATCAGGCCAGGCAGACTGCATCGCTCGAGCGAATCTGGGAGTTCGCTCGAGCGAACTCATCGTTCGAGCGGTTATTTAAATGTGGTCGAGCGAACTAGCTACTGGAACGCCCGTATCCCTTTCTGGACAGGTCGCTCGAGCGAACTGTCATGGTCGCTCGAGCGAACTGTCCAGAAACTGAATTCTGGCAGTTCAGTTCCCTCCTTTCTCTTCTTTTTTTACAACCCTCTTTCAACCATCTTTATACATCAATCGAGGAGTCTAAAACTTGATTCAAATACCATCAAATGTTTCACAACCTCCATCACATTCCCCTCCATCAACATCACATTCAATCCAAGGAAAGCAAGAATGAAACCATTTCACATAAGATATAATTGGGACAAAACAAGAGGAATTAAGGCTATGAACCATCACATATCTATGACAATAAATGTACTATCAAGGCTCTTCATGAGCATTCATTTCAAGTCAAAGTAATAAATAAACATGTAGGGAGAAACAATAAAATCAACCACATTTCTATAAAACCATATGAGCAAACTTTGACCAAATAAAATGCATACCTTTCTACGAGATTTAACAAGAGAGAAAAACCCATGAATATGCATTTCAAAATCACTAGAATGTGGCAAGAAACATATGTGAAAACATATATCAAATTATCAAGAATAAGTAACAAAATTTAGGATTTCTCATAAAACTTTGATAACATTAAAACCATCCATTCATCCACTTGCCTTGGGTTCCAATCTAGCAAAACAAGCTCCTAATCACCTCTCAAGCTCAAGATCCACAATCTCTACAAAAACCCCCAAAAAAGCCCTAAAATGGGTTAAACCATGAAATGACAAGGAAACTTCTCAATAATCAAGGTGGAGGTTCTCTAAGGCTAGAAGAACACATATCTAGAAGATGAAGAAGAACACTTACTTGGAAGGCCCTCTAATGGACAAGGTAAGCTCAAGGAAAGTCTTGTAATGGTTGGTGAGCTCCACAAAAGCTATGGAAAGAAAGTTCTCAAGGAGATGAAGAAGATGGTAGCCTCCAATCTCTTCTTGGTGCAAGCTTGGAAGTAGATTGAGTGATGGGAAGCAAGAAGAAGAGGAAGGGTTCCTCACAATGCCCTAGCTTCTCACTTGTGCTGGAAAAGAAGAATGAAGAAGAAGGGAAATGGCTTCCCTTGTTAACAAGTGAGTTGGGTTGGGTTGGGTCCCACAACTAAAGGAACTAACTTGGCGGAAATCATCTCTCTCGGGTCCTCGGATGAATTCGACGAAGAAGGAAGAAATGATCGTCGAAATATCTAGTTTCCAAAAAGTGTATGTTTCACGGATTTCGAGAATATCGAGTTTTGGGTACAGATTTGGTGTGAAAAGACTGTTTTGCCCTCAAGGCCAAGAAATCGGTTTTCGGGTTCTCAAATGGATATGGGATCAACATGAAAGTTGTAGGATTCCTCAAGATGAATGCAATGGGCCAAAAACACGATACGAAACCAATCGGGAAAACCTCACAAGAAAATGCAAAGCCAAAAAGGGAACCCCCAAAGGGCCCCACAAGCTACCAAAGCACTCAAAAGCCCAAAACTGGAAGAAAACTCATTCTAGCTCACAAACTCAACCCAACAACTACTAATCCCACTAAAAGAACTAATCCACAAATAAAACAACACTAATCCAAGAGATTAGGGGTCGGGTTCTCACAGTTAGCCACCGATGAGTTCGGCGGTTAGCCGCTAGCGGACCGCGCCTTCAGAAGAGAAAATAGGTCGGTTAGCCGCCAGTCACCAGGCGGCTAGCCAACAGGTGACCGCCAGCTGACCGCTCAGCTATGGGAAATTCACACTGAGTTCATATCTGAGCCTTTTCTTATTCCAATCAATTCCCTTCATTTCCTATTCATTTCCCTGCAATGAATGAGCTAAGGAGATCCTCCAAATCATCATTCAACACTTCCCCAAAATTTCTATAAGCATTTATCCAATCACCTCCTTCTACACCTCATTCAACCATAAGAGAGAGAGAGAGAAGATAAAACCACCAATCATCAAGATCCATTGACTATCAACAAGTAATAAATGAAAGACTAAAACCAATGTTTCCAAGACATTAAATAAGCTAGCAAGATATATTCATGAGCATTTATTTCAAACCAATGCAAGTGATTAAACATGAATGGAAATGACAAATCAACCACATTTCTCAAGAAATCATCAATGCTCAAACTATCCATTCATCCACTTGCCTTAAGTCTCTAATCAAGCGATCATGCTCCTAATCACACTCTTCCAAGCCAAGAACAAAAGCTACACAAAAACCCCGAAACAAACCCTAAAATGGGTCAAAACAAGAATGAAGAAGAAGAAGCTTCAATAATGAAAATGAACACTCCCAAAGGCTAGGAAAACACAATATCAAAAGAAAAGGAGGGATTGCTTACTTGTAGGTTCTCCAAAAAGGCAAGACTAGCTCAATGTGGATCTTGGGATGGAATGTTTTCTCCACAAATGGTATCAAAAGAGAGCTTTAGAGGAGAGGAAGGAGAAGATGACCTCCATTTCTCAAAAGATGCAAGGTTGGTGATGATTTGGTGATGGAAAAGCAAGAGGAAGAAGAAGAAAGGGCAAAAGAGACCCCAGACAGCTCCCAGCCACTTCTCTCCCACGTTTTGAGCCAAGAAGAAAGGTAAAGTGGAATGGGTTTCCTTTTTATAGCAATTGAGATGGGCTCCACCACTTAACAAACTAGTTGGGCTAAAATCATGACTTTCGGGACCTCGGTTGCAATCGACGAAGAAGGGAGAAACGATCGTCGAAATTTCTAGTTTCCAAAAAGTATATGTTTCACGGGTTTTGAGGATATAAAAGTTTTCAATTCTGGGTCAATTATGCCGAAATTGTGCAAAAGTTTTCACTATTCACATACCAAGTCCGAATTTAGTCTTTCTAATCAGTTAATAATCTTGTGATTTCAGCAACAAAAAAACTTGTTCCAATGCAATTTCTAAATATGAAGTATGCATGTAAAAACACTTTCCAACCTTTTATTATGCAATTAATCAAAATAGAAAGTTTCTACTAAGCAAAGAAATATGCAAGTTGGGTTTTTAAATCAAGAATTTGCAAGTACAAAAAAATCAAAATATTAAATAAAAAATAAAAAAAATGGGTGGAAAAATAAAAAGCGAAAAAGATGTACCAAAGATCTAGAAACTAGACGATCATACAAGTATTGACAATGCGATGATGATGTCCTCTCTTCTTAGAGTAGGAAAAATTTATGCAAGTGATTACTTGTTGTCTCTCGACTTTTAATCCTTTTATTTTATTTTCAAATCCCTAGATCTAATCATGTGAAATATTGTCTCCAATCATAACACATAAAAGAACCAGAATGAGAAAATTAACACACTTACATAGAGAGAGAATACTCAGAATCAATTCAAGTGATGTCTTTATTCCTTGATCTTAAAGTACAAAAAATTAAGATTCTTCTCTCTTCATCATTCTCTCAACAAGATCTCTCAATCTATGTCTAAAGAATTAGAATAGAGAAGAGGAAGAAGGGATTAGAGAGAGAAAGGGTGGATGAGAGTGGAAAGAGAGAGAAAACCTCCAAAGTTTTTTACACTATCTTCATGGACGTCCAGCCACTTTGTTGGCTTCCTTTTCATAATTTTTTAATACTCCTTGTTTGGTAAGACGCCTCTTCCATCTTGGCTTGAACTCCAAGCAGTCCTCCTATCTTGGTAACTTTTCTTGCTAATGACACTACAAGAAAATTGACAATTAGCGGCGGTTTATAGCGGCGGTTTATTTGTCCGTTACTACATCTAATATTATGCTAAGTACAGCGGCGGAAAATGTATTTTGCTGCTAATAAGAACATATGGCGATGGAAATTATATTGTGCTGCTATTAAAGAGGGTTTTTGTTGATATAGAGCGGCAGAAATTATATTTTGCTGCTATTAAGCTATTAGAAATTATTTACGTATAGTAGCAGAACGTACATTCCGTCACTATATATTAGAAATTATTTACGTATAGCAGCGGAACGTACATTCCGTCACTACATATTAGAAATTATTTATGTATAGCAGCGGAACGTACATTCCGTCACTACATATTAGAAATTATTTATGTATAGCAGTGGAACGTACATTCCGTCACTACATATATCTAAAGCATTACCAGCGGAAAGTATATTCCGTTGCTATAATTTAAAACTATTGTACATTCTGTCACTACATCTATCAATTAATATTTATACGTATAGCAGTAGAACGTATATTCCATCACTACATCTATATATCTATTAATATTTACACGTATAGTAGTGGAAAGTATATTCCGTCACTAATACTTCGGAAAATGTATTATGCCATGTATAAAGGTAATCAGTACACTATGTATAAACGGTGCATTCCTTCAGTTATACTATGTATAAAGCATTTCGTCAGTATATTATGTATAAACGGTAATCAGTATACTATTCTCGGTATACTATGCATAAACGGTAATCAGTATACTATTCTCGGTATACTATGTATAAACGGTAATTAGTATACTGTTGTCAGTAGAGATAAGACCGTATAGCAGCGGAAATATGCTTTCTGCTGCTATACATTTAAACCCCTATATGCGCCCTTAGCACAGTCCAGTCCCAAAAGCCCTATAGCTTCATCAGCACCGTTAGCATCGTCTAGTCCCCAAAACTTCTTCACTTCTCTCACCTCATTCCTCGCCTTCTTTCCTCATCTTCTAGGGTTTTGATTCTCTCCTCTAAATCCCTCTGAATCCCTCTTGTTGCTGCTCGGATCGAGACATTGCGCTTCTGGAGCTACCTTTTGATCTCCATTCCGCTCGATTTCGTGACTGTTTTTTGCGGGAAATGATTCTCTCCTTCCAACAGTAATTTCGTTCTTTGAAGAGATCATTTGAGAGGTGATTTCTCATTCTTTTACGTTTTGTGTCGATTTGTGATCCCCAATAAATAAGACCCACAATAAATAAGAACTTTATGATTTCAAAGACAATTTTTTTAATTTTGCTTTTACTTTTGTTTATCTTTTCGAAAAACTAATGTTTGCATTATCATAAATAGGCACGAAGCAGGAGAAACTCTATAAATCGCGAGGCACAGACGATGAGTCATACGGCTGGAACGAAAAGTTTTGCCCAAATACGCGATGAAGCGGTAATTTCTTATTTAATTAAATCATTTTTGTTAATATAATACTTTGGATATCCATCTCATTGTTTTTAATCTAACTATTTTAAATGATTATAGCGGGCACGAGATCCCAATGGTTAGGTGTCGGACCGGATGGAAGTGTTCCGAATTACTCATACACGCCGAGATGGGCAGCTCGTGGATCGAGCATCAGAGGACGTGATGGTATGTTTAATCCTTGTTGATCATGCTAAAAGCATTATTTGGGTTTAAAAACCAATTGCTTTCTCTCTTTTTTCCAAAATAAAAGAAAATGAAATTCTAATAACAAAGTGTTCTGTTGGCATCTTCCACCATAGTTTCTATATTCTTTGATGCTTTGCAAATTATTATATTTAATGGACAATGCTGCAATCAGACGGGTCTAGTCTTTTGCTCCGTTTTGACCTGAATGTTTTAATTGAGTAGAGAATTAATTGACCATAGGCACAATTGGAAAGAAAATTAATCTCCCTGTTGGGTCTGTTTTTAATAGCTTGAAAGTGAGTTTGGAGGGGGTATTGTCTGTCTGGTACTACACCAAATATGCTTTGGTTTGGAAGTTTGGGTTGTGTGGAAAAGATGTGGTTTTAGTTGATTGGATGAAGGAATTGGGTTGGGTCCCCATTTTCTTCCTTTCCTTGTATTTAGACTACAATGATCCTGTTACAGGATGATATGATTATAAGTGTTTTTGCATTTTTGTATGCATTTCTTTGGGAAGTGATATACTTCCCCTGTTTTCATCCATGATTGAGGGTGTTCGTATCAAAATTGCTTGTGCTTCAGTTCAGCTGGTTCCCCTGTTTTCCTCTAATACACTCATTCTTATTTCTCTTCATGTAAGTTTCTGCATGTTGGCTGCATGCATGCACACTGCCATGTTGTTCCTCTGCTGCCCAACATTCAGCTCCATATAGTTTATACAGGTCTAGCTTCCTGTCCCGCCCGCTTATAAAATTGTTCATTAGTCATCATATAATACTACACCAAATATGCTTATTTTTTGGAAAAAAACCCAAATGATCTAATTTGATTGTAGTTCCTATTTTTCTTTTTCTTGCTGTTCTTATTTGATGATGATGATGGATGCATGCAACCAGCCTGTTCATATCTACATTGTGTGCTGTTTACGATCTTAAATTTGCAAGAATTGATGTGTTTTACTTAAAAACTGACTGAGTTCCAAATTCTGAATTGCAGAGACAGCTCAATGAAAGACTTAGCCAACTTCCGGAAAGCTCACAAAGCAGGACAACACGAGATGACATCTTCACCCAAGTGATGGGAGTAGATAGACGTGGCTGGGTTCATACGTTTGGGTTAGGTGTCACTCCCTCTGATATATATGGCCCACGAGCTTCAATTGCTGAAGCAGCTGCAGCTGTTGAATCAACGAGGATAGCAGAGGTGGAGAGAGCTCAGAGGATAGCCTTGCAAGAGGAAGTGGTCCAGATGCGAACCCAATTGAACCAATTGATGACATGGATGCAGAGCTTCACTGGGAGTGGCCCGTCGTCGTCTTCGTCTGTCCCTGTGGGTAGCATACCATAGATTTAAAAATCAGTTATATTTGGATTTAATTCATTTTAAAATTCATACTCAAATGACTGTTTTTTTTGTACTAGATTTCCGGTGTTGCTACTAATGACATCCAGTGTGATGGTCCTGTTTAATGGACCGTTAGCCATGTACACTAGATCCAACATTTCCCATTAATCAAACGCCTCAAGTCTAAGGTTCATCAATTGGATGGCCAGAATCTTCTGATCAGGATATTGTTCATCGTGGCCCCACACGAAAAATGTAAACTACTGATTTAGGTAGTCCAGCAAGCTACCAAATACTTCCTCTGCAGTTTCGTAGATAAGGCAGCAATAAGAAGCAATGGCTGGGCAGCAAATAGGAGTGGCAGAGAGCCATGACAATCTTATCAGCCATTTCATCATCCTCCATCCTTCCTACCAGTGCTCTACATACAACCTCTCTTTCTCACCATCAATCTCTCTCCAACAGGCATGGAAATGCCCAGTGCCTACTATGAGGTAAATAAAGAAATGTCAATGGTGAGAGGGGTGTGTGTGTATATTCATTTATATAGAGGCTTTCAACCTGCTTGGCTCTTTCTCGTGTATATTCATTTATATAGAGGGGTTCCCATGTTGAGTTTTCAGGATATACATTACTTAGAATCGAGTCCGAATCACACAGAGTAGCTAGTGTACCAATCACGGTGAGCCACTTGCAATTGCTCCAAATCCTCTTCGAGTTGAAGCAGCACATGATAATCAATCCCAAACATGTGATAATTACGTGATTTACCGTTGATGTGGCTCATGTGATTGATCCACTCACGAAGAGTGTACATAGGTACTGTAGGTGATCCGGACTCCTTAGAATCAGATCAATTAAATCTGATTGATTTCCCAGGCCAACTCTACTTGCAGTCTGCATTCCATATCTCACTGCTTATAACTTTTAAAGAAAATCACTCCAACCACTACACCATTTAACCCTTTTCGTGTAAATATTTATCAAAAGAAATTCAAAATCATTTAAACTTCTTTTTCTAAGAATTCGAATGTCACCACCACCATGCCTATCTACATGTTTCCAAATTTCTTTTATCAAACTCACCCACCTCAACATATGCAGGGCCCAATATATAAATTAATTTACTTGCCAACCCATATAATTATAGGGCCCCACATGGATGAGTTTCATCTCAGGAGTGAAATCTTTGTCAAATTACAAACAGGTTATTTTTCAATTAGAGGATCCAAATAACATAAGATGATTGATGGGGTTTCCTAAATGAATAAATCCTATCCTTTCCAAGAAAAACATAGATTTTAATTCACAAACATTCAGGTGCAGTTTGAACTTGCCTTGCTAATGTTTCTGTTATTCGATTGTCAAGTCTTTGTTTTTACTTTTTTTTAATGTGATATTGTATCCAAGATTTGAGCTTATATGCCATGGCATTTATTTCTGTTGATTCCTTTGTTAGATATGATGAAAATGGATTGTCCATGTCTCTAGTTAGCAGTGGAACTCCACAGTGCATTGAGATTTTTGAAGCATTGCACACTTTTTTAGAGACACTATAAAGACTTTCTTGGTCTTTATTTTTCAATTGCTTTCGGCAGTTCACTTATTGACAGAGTTCTCACGGCTTAAACTAAACATTGGTATTCCTTGGTGAGAATAAGTGAGTAGTTTTAGTCATTTCTTTTATTTTTTTTTCCAAAATTCCGTGGAGTGGTTATAAGTGGTGTCAGTTCTTGGAAAATTGCCTATTTGTTGTCGCCTGCTCTTCTTTTTAATGCAATTTTTTGAGTCACATACTTGATACAATCATTGACTTTTTAAACAAAGATCAACCAAAGATTCATATTTTACCCTTTCCGTAGTTTTGTGTTTCGTTGTACTTCTGTTGTAGCTCAGGTACTTGAGTGAAACATTTCTAATTGTATTTATTTTATATTAACATGTCCTATGTCAAGCATGTTCTTTCATTCCAATTTGGATGCTGTTTCTCACTTGTTTATTATTTGTGCAGTTATATTACTTTGCAACATCAGCTTATCAACTCAATCAAACGTGGATCTTCAAAGGAGGTTTCTCTTGCATCTCGTGCCCTTAGTAGCTTCTAGTGTTTCTTATTTCAAAATATGTTATTCCTTTTGTCCAACATTGGAGTGCTTATGTTTGTGATGCTTTTTTTTTTAGGATTGCTAGCTATTACTGTTGGTTCTGGAGATAATGCACATGAAATATTGGAGAATCGACTCCCCACCTTTCTCAGGCCCTTAAATCAGGCACTGACTCACTTAAGAGATCATCTGTATGTGTGCTTTGTACTTTATGCAACTGAGTATGCTTGTCTTTGCAATCATGTTATGTGCCATTAGCCTTAAATTAAAGTCCGTGGCATTTATAAATTTTGGGCTGAATTCCATCATTTGAAAATTTATTCCATCCTATTTTCTTTGTAGGTTGCAGCTCCAAGTAAGCCATACAAATGGCAAATGAGCCTGTACAAAGAGGAAGAAGTGACATGTGAACCCCGGGCAACCAAGGTAAAAACTGACTCTCCTCACCACTTAGATAACGAGCCGTTTTTACTTCATATTTGGAGTATTATAACGACACTTCCTTATATAACAAGACTACATCATCTCTCCATGGAAACAATTCTTACTTCTTATCCGGTTACCAAGCTTTAACCTTTCTAGAACTCTATTTACTCTTTTAACTTTTTAATCATCTAAGAAGAGACATCCAAAGATTTACTCAGCTCATAAGAGAGCTTTCTACCAAAAAAATAAAAAAAAATCATAAGAGAGCTCTCTTTTTAATTTCTACTTCTTAATCACTGAAGAAACAGAGTTTAAACCTCATTGAAGAAGAGAGATCAATACAGGTGCCTTCTTTTGTATTACCTTCATTGAGAAATAAATTTAGATATGATTTTTGTATTAATTTTCGGATTGCATGTTGGGACCCTTTGAAAGATGATCAACCGGTTAGTCATTTTATGATTATTAGATGTGAGGTTAGGTATTTGAACATTATTATTATTATAGCTTAATTGATGAAATAAATCAGGGGTTAGTATAATTGTATTGTAGCAAGGCTATAGAAACACGTGGTGTTTATGGTGAAAAAATGATGTTCGGGTGATGAAAAAATATAAGGGTACTGGTATGCAGAAAATGATGAAAAGAAGAAAGAAGTTGAATACTATTACTAGTAATATCTTGTTTCTCCCTCATGAAATGCTTGCATCAATCCTAGCTTCTGTTGCTTCTTCCTCCATCTTTGATCTCATTGATGCTAAATTAGTGTAAGTTGCTTTCCTGATCTTTCTTCAACAAGTAGTTTTTTTTTTTTTGGTTGAGATCTCTTAATTCATTATTTTTGGAGTTTAGTTTGCTGTTTTATTGATATGTTTACTTTGGGTTCTATTACAGATGGAAGCAATTTTCAGAAGCATGTCGTTTCTTTTGTCAAGCACTGGTGAATGGAAAGAATTCTAAGACTTCATGTAATCCATCTAAGATGCAGCAGACCCTCCTTTGATGATTTTGCTGGACCTTGGGTTAATGACCCATAATTAGATAGGAAAATGCCAGACTTCACATTTTGCAGATAAGCTCAGACTGGATGTTAGTGATTTACATTTCCAAATCACTGAAGTGTGGCCCACATCTTGATGGTGTTATGGATTGCATATTTTTCCCTTGATAGAGGACGAACAGATGAAAATGATATTTTTTCTGCTCATAATTTTATGTTTTCATAAATGGACAGTTTGAAAGCACATGATAGATTTGTCTTGTAAGAGAGAGATGTTGTTGAGCTGTTGATCTCTGCGACTCTATGATGTATTCAAACTGTTTATTAGAATATTTTCAGTCTTTGATGTCGTATAGTCGTATACATGATGTGGTTTCCTCCACTGCAATCAGATCTTCTTAAGCTGCATGCTGGTGAACCAGTTTCTCCAGTAATGACATGTAGATAGGAGAAAAGCTCGAGCAAATTAGTGATATTTTTGTTGATCGACTGAGCAGTAGAACCATTGAGGCTCATGTAGCCACACATGTGGGTCATTGATGGGTCCATACGTATGTTTCTCCAACGTTGGCTAAGGAAAAAAAGATTACTAATTCTATCTTACTGAAACTTTAGTATGCTATTCGATTCTTCTTCAGAAGCTTACAAATACAGTTGTAAAAGAAAAATTAAAGCAAAGCTGAGTTTTATAAAAAAAAAAAAATCAGTACAGGAATTATAATAAAAAAAAATGGGAGATAAATGAGTGATGTTTTCAGCAGCAGTTTATGAAGTTTTCTGCGATAAGTTACGCTAATTAGTGGCGGTTTACAAGCGCCGCTATTGATAGTTTTTTTTGTAGCAGCTCCAATTCCGCTGCAAATACAATCAGTGATGGGATTTTCTACGACAAAAGTGGCGGCGGACATTTTTCCGCCGCAAAAGGTATTAGCGGTGGATATTATACATATAGCGGTGCTTTAAATGTGATTTTTCTTGTAGTGTGATAAAGTCTTGTGGTCCCATTCTTTCCATCTTTGGACTCCTCAAAAGGTCTTTAAGATTGCACATGAGAAGGATTCCAAAAAAACCAGATTGTGTGCCAACTTTGTTCTCCCATATGTGGGACGTGCAAGAATTGTGGACCCCACTAGTCTACGTCCAACACAACTTGGTTTCTCCTCTTTTTTTATTCTTGATTTTACTTCCTTTTTAATCTTTATCTCCTTCTTGGATTAGATTTCTTCTTCCACAAGTTTTACTCTTCTAAGGTTCTTTAGATCTTCTTTCCATTTTTGAACAAATCTCTTTCTTGAATTTGAATCACAATTTTTTTGCAACTCAGAGAAAGAAGAATTTCTCAAAATCTTGGAAACTTGCATGCTAACAAAGTGGGGCTCCTCCTTGGGGGTGTATTGTGGTCCGTACTCAATTGGTTTTCAATGCAGGTCCCATTTCTTTTTCTCTCCTACAAATTGAAAGAGATAAATTTAACATTAATTATATGTAAGAAAATAATTATGAACCATGTATGGGACCCTACATGCCTAGTGATGCACCAAGTTGCAGTGCTATCCTCAAGTGCTCTTTATGCTCTTCTTTTGTCTTGGAGTACACCAAAATGTCATCAATAAACACTCCCACAAACTGATCCAGATACTGTGTAAATATCTTGTTCATCAATGCCATGAATACTGCCGGTGCATTAGTCAACCCAAATGGCATTACAAGGAACTCAGAATGGCCAAATCTCGTCTGGAAAGCTATCTTCAGTACATCTGATTCTTTGACTCTCAGCTGATGGTAACCAGATCTCAAGTTAATCTTCGAAAAATATGAGGCACCTTGCAATTGATCAAACAATTCATCTATCCTTGACAATGGATATTTGTTCTTGATGGTTACTTGATTCAATCTCCTGTAATCAATGCACATCCTCATTGAACCATCTTTCTTCTTGACGAACAAAACTGGAGCTCCCCATGGTGAAATGCTCGGTCTCACAAACCTTTGTCTAACAATTCTTGCAACTATGTCTTTAATTCTCCCAATTCCATCGGAGCCATTCTATAAGGTGTAATCGAAACCGGAGTGGTCCCTGGTAACAACTCAATAGTGAAGTCAATGTCTCTAATGGGTGGCAAACTTGGAATCTCCTCCGGCAAAACATCCGGGAATTCCCGAACAATAGGGATCTCTTCCACCCCTTAGGACCGTTTATCCTCTGTGATAAACACCAAATAGGCCTCACATCCACTTTTCAATAGTCTATCAGCCTTCAATGCTAAGACAAACCCTGTACGAGGATTCCAAGTACACGCAAAGTCATAAAAGGAACCCCCAAAGGGTCCCACTAAGCACAAAGGCCCTCAAAATTCCCCAAAGCTATATCAAAAGCTATTCTATTCCCAACTTAGCCAAAATTCACTAATCATGTTTAGAACTAACACACAACTTAACTAATACTAATCGAGGTTACTCGGGTCGGGGTCTTACAGGTATAGATTGTCGCGACCCCGGACCGGGCCCGCAGGACTAATCCGGGATCGGGACACTAATGTGTCATGAACCAACAACATATACATTTTTATTTTAATTTCCCACAGGTGTCCGTGGTGAGGATATCACAACCTTGCATGAATGTTTCTTTTTAATGCGGAAGCGTGTAGCAAATCAAATAGTTAGACTATCTCTAGTCATGCAAGCATTTACATCAATATCAAACTGTATCAGAAAGAGCAATGATCTATAGCATGTTTCCCTAAGGTTGTTAAAGTTAGACAAAAATATCATTTAGTTACATTCCCCAAAATTAGAGGCCAACAAAGGCCAATATTACAAAATAATAACCCAAAGAATAGTTAACAAGTCCTTCCCAAAATGTTACGCCTCTTGGCAACCCGATGTCTACATGACATCGTCAGCACGCCACTCAACTAGAGGCTGTAGCTCACCTACCGCCTCCTCCGGCTCCTCCTCAAGGAAACCGGCAACGGGACCTGAGTACCAAAGCAAAGGATCAGATACGACGGTCTGGCAAGAGAAAGCAAGGATACAACAATATCTAATACAAGAAAATCTCTGGCAAAGCGTATAAATCTGAGTTAAGTAAGAACTCTCATAAAATAGATAAATCATTTGCGATGAACAAGTAAACAATATAAAACATATCAGGTATCCAAGGATTCGGGAACTAACAAGGTGGCAATCACATAAAGCTAAGTCCTCTGTCACTAAAGTGACAACAGTATTACGGGACGTTGATCTCAGTCACACAAGGTGAGGAGAAGCAACGTAAACATATATACAATATAAATATACGGGAACGGGACCACGGTAGCGAACCGGGTATCGGGACGGGACCACGGTATTAGACCGGGTATCGGGATCCAAACTGCAGCTGGCGGGACGGGAGAGGGATCTCCAAGTCAGTGGATCAGACTGACAAGGTATCCAAGCTTAGTGATGCCGACTCATAGGATAAAACCAATCGAGGCATATCAAGTATTCAAGTACAGTAATCAAACGGTAAAACGGGGGTGCTCAAGGGCACACTGACTTTCCATATCGGGCAATACATTTCGGGGCAATTCACTGTTACTATTGTAGCTCCAAAGCTTTCGAGAAAACAAGTCATGCGATGAAATTCCTGGGAATGAGGTGAAACAATACACTATAATGAAATTCGGGTAAAATATCAATTTAGAAATCCAATTAAGTGAATAGGGGTCCCGTATGTCTTTTATAGCCCTTACTTGGTACTCTTTGAGTTTTGAGACATTCCGGGCTCCTTATGCACTCCTACGATTTTTCCAAAATTTCGAATGACATATTTGTGATGTGGTTTCTTTCTCGGATGGCATCAAGCAATGCCTAATGAATCCCCTTCGATTGACAAAGCTCAACGCTCGAGCGAACCGGAGAGTTCGTTCGAGCGGGGAGCTTTTCGAAATCTGGGATATTTCGGTTACCTGGCGGTTAGCCGCCGATGCATTCGGCGGTTAGCCGCTGGGTAACCGTGGAGCTGACCGAATTTCAGGTGAGAATTCTGATGCTCTCGGGAAAAGGAACCGTGATTGTGCGGTTGGCTGGCGGTTAGCCGCCGATGGGTTCGGCGGTTAGCCGCTGGCTAACCGTGAGGCTGACCGCGTTTTCAGGTGGAAAATGATGCTCTCTGGAAAAGTCACCGCGGTGCGCGGTTAACTGGCGGTTAGCCGCCGATGCATTCGGCGGTTAGCCGCTGGCTAACCGTGAGCTGACCGCCAGTTACGAAAATGCTCACTGAGTTCAGTTTTGAGTCGTTTTCCTCCTCAAAACCATCTTCCTCACATCCACAAGGTCCTTACAATAACATTGAGCTAATAGTTCCTCCAATGCATCTCTTTATACTTCTCCAAATCCTCATTAAGAGTTCTCTCCATCACTTCTTCCATGTCAAGTCCAATGCAAATAAAAGAGAAGTAAACCATTTCACAAACATTCATCTAAGCTATCACAAGAACAATAAATGCTCTACCAACATGTTTGTAAAACATTGAATGAAACTATCAAGATACCTTATGAGCATTTATTTCAAACAAACCTCATTAAATGAAAGTATGGAAAATCCATAAAGACTACACCAAATCATTTCAAAATTAAAAACATCCAAACATTCACTTGCCTCTATTCCAAGCTAGTTGAAAACAAGCCTTTTATCACCTCTATTGCTCAAAGCCAAGCTACACATCAAAAATCCCAAAACAACCCTAAAATGGGTTACACAAGGAATGACAATGAACAAACCAACAATAATGCAAATGTAGCTTCTCAAAGGCTAGAGGAACACTAATCTAGGAGATGGGAATGATCACTTACCTTGAAGGTCCTCTAATGGCAATAGCAAACTCAATGAAGGTCTTGGAATGGAGAGTTCTCCTCACAAATGGTACCAATGGAAAGCTTGAGAGATGAGGGAGTGATTGGTGACTTCCATTGCTTGGTTGATGAGCTCTAGGTATGGCTTGGAGATGAAGAAGCAAGAAGAAGAAAGAAGAGTCACAAGAAACCCTAGGTTCAGTTGTGCTGGAGCAATGGAGAGTGAATGAGAAAGAAGAGATGGGTTCTCTTTTGTTAACAAAGGGAGCTTGGGTCCCACAACTTAAGGAACTAAATTAGCTGAAATCATCTACTTCGGGACCTCGGATGGGTTCGACGAAGAAGGAAGAAATGATCGTCGAAATATCTAGTTTCAAAAAAGTGTATGTTTCGCGGTTTACGAGAATATCAAGTTTTGGGTACAGATTTGGTGTGCAATGACTGTTTTGCCCTCCGGGCTATGAAAATCGGGTTTCGGGGCCTCGAATGGACACGGGATCAACATGAAAGTTGTAAGAATCCACAAGATGCATGCAACGGGCCAAAAACATAATCCACAATAAATCGGGAATTTCCTCGAGAAAATACAAAGCCGAAAAGGGAAACCCCCAAAGGGCCCCACAAGCTACCAATCACTCTAAAAAGCCCAAAACTAGAAACAAGGTTATTCCAAACCCAACTAGATCAAAAACACTAATCAAGCTTAGCACTAACACGCAACTTAATTAGCACTAATCGGGTTCACTCGGGTCGGGGTCTTACATAGATTGCCAGATTGGTCTTGATTGAAATGAATCTTGAAAATTTTCATACGTTTTTGAAATATTGAATTCTTTTGACCCTTTTTTGAAAATCACCCAAAAATTTAGTACTTTTTTGAAAATTTCCCTTTTTTATAGCAATTAGGTAGATGACACATTTCATTCATCCGACTCCCTATCTTTAAACTATCATTTTTTTATAACACTCGTTATCATCTTTTTTTTATGATATTTTAGATGAGTGACATTTGGGGTTACAACTTTCTTATAGCAACCGAATAGACAATACTTGTCAATAATGTATGACTCCTTTATCCTATAAATAGAACATGCTCTTTGATTTCAATCAAAACATTCACTCATCTAAAGTGTGAAGGAGTGATGATCAAAACACTCAATTCACCATGGTCTATCACTCTCACCCACATTTTCTTTTCTTTTCTTAGAAAGTCAGTATTATTGTATGGTCGACCGTGAATTGAGCTTACTGGGGACATGTGCTGCTTGAGTCCAAAGTGCAGAGGTTTTACTTAGACTTGCTATATTTTATGTATGTATCAGATTATGAATATATACAAATAAAATAACGTATCGTATATATAATAATAAAGTTATGTCTTTTTTTATTCTTAGTAATCAATTCGGTCTTAATTTTATAACTTAGGTCCAAGTCAAAGTATACTAAAATAGAAGAGAATTGATCTCTCTATTGTTTAACCAGATAGACTAAAAGTTGAATATGGATACAAATGTGGCTTGAGTTTGGCTTGTTCATGGAATATATTTTTGAAAGTCAATGGAACTAGTTGAAAGGACCTTTTAAATATGAAGAATTACTCTATTGTATTTTTGTTCGATTTGCAGTCATGCTATTTTGAGATTTTACCTTATGCCTTTGAACATCCTCCATAACTAAGATGATCTCATTTTTGAAATAAATTATGGAATATTTATCTATCCATTTTTCTACATTGCAGGTATAATATCTTTCTCTAAAATGGATGGTATACGAAAAAAGGTATGTCTAGTTTTTTTGTTTAAAAAATAATATCTTAGTTTAATCCACTATGTCAAAACAGGGAATTCCCGACAAATGACTGACTGTACGTAGACTCAACTAATAGTGGCCGTCACATTTTTTGTGACGGGTTATCTGCATCTTACGACGGTCCAGGGCAGCCCATGTTGAAAAAAGGGTAAAAAGTAAAAACCCCATCCATGCTGGCTCCCTAAAAAAAAAAAAAGAAAAACGCTGGCTCCCTCCAAAAAAACCCTCCCAATCCCTCCCCTCCCTCCAAAAACCGAAATCCCTCACCTCCCCTCCCTCCCAATCCCTCCTCTCTTCCAACACCACCATCTACGCTGGCTCCCTCCAAGACGATTCCTCCTCCATTAAGGTCGCAAATGGCTGAACCCCTAACCCTTCTCATCTCTCACATGATACTTGCATCTCTTCCTTCGTCTTCATCTCTCTAGCATCTCCAAAGCAACGAACCCATCTTCTCTCTTCTCCGTCTTCATTTTTCTGGACCTCCTCTGTCTTTGTCTCTCCAGCATCTCCAAAGCAGCGAGCCCATCCCCTGTCTTCTTCATTTTCATTTTTCTGAACTTCCTTATCTCCAAAGCAACGAGCCCATCCTCTGTCTTCTCCAAAGCAAGGCTCCATCCTTTGTCTCCTCCGTCTTCATTTTTCTGGAACTCCTGTGTTTGTCTGTCCGGCATCTCCAAGCTACGAATTTTTTAGGGTTTGACAGATTTTCTCTTCGATTCTTCTCTTTATCTTTTGTGAGTATGAGTTCTCAACTGAATATGAGAATTTGATGAAGATAAGATATGGGTTTCATGTGGGTATTCAGTAAGAAGATGTTAATGAAATCTGGGACTTGTGAGACTCGCTCCTAGAAAATCACTAGTGTCATGAGGTCCAAACTCCTCAAAGTTACTACATTTTTTTAATCTAAATCTTTCTGTAAGGCTAATGTTGTCACGCCCCCAAACCAGAACCTCGGGGGCGGGAATGGGATTAAGCATAAATGTATTTTACTTCTCCCAGGATCCGCGTGTGTGAAGACAACACATTCTGAATATTTTGAGGAAGCATTTGTGGCGTTGCGACCCGAAGTCCGTGGCCATCGGATTCCGCGTCGCACTCAACCTTTAGCACATAGCTATTATATCAAGAATCATATCCGACTGGGGTAACCATCACAATAAATTACAGAGCTGACGGTAACAGGATATTACATTCCCAAATATGTTCAAGTTACAATTATCAATGTACATTAATTAAGAATCCCAAGAAAAGGCTAATAAAAGCCATACAACAATAAGCTATAAACTACTACCCAAAAGTGACGTAGCTCCGATGTCAAGCTCAATGTCTACATGACATAGCTGACAAACTAACCTGCTAAGCATGGCTCTACAGCCAACAAAAGCACTCAACTCGGGGCGAATAAATCTGAACCTGAGTACCAAAAGTAGTGGGTCAGACACGACGGTCTGGCAGGTGGATGAAAAGATAACAAATATACTGAAGAATAAAACATAAGATAAATCATGCTATTCGATCAAATGCTGCATATAATTAAACGGGTGCAAAGTCGGGAATCTCGGGGAAAAACCTGTATTCGTTTCAAGCATGGATAAAACATGAATGTTTAATAAAACATGTGTTCATTTACATCATCTATAATCATAGATATTTGACAATCGGGTGTTCGTCTAAAACATGTATAAACATAGCGGTATGGCAAAACAACGTTCATTTGAAACTTAAGTAAAAACACAAGTATACAACAACCCAAGTATTCATAGCAGTCTAGCAAAACCAATGTCCATTTGAAACATATGTGAAAATACGGATATTTAACAAACCGGGTGTTCATTTAAAACAGGTGTAACCAAAGAAATCTGACAAGACTAATGTTCATTTAAACCTATTCCAAAGTATGGATATTTAAACAAATCGGGTATCATGTAAAATAGGTATAAACATAGGAATCTGGCAAAACAAGTGTCATCTAAAACATATTTCAAAGCATGGATATTTAACAAGTCGGGTATTCATTTAAAACATGTATAAACCCGGGGATCTGACAAACCAAATGTCATTTAAAACAAAGTATGGATATTTAACAATTCGGGTATTCATTTACAACATGTGTAATCATGTAAATCTAGCAAAATCATTGATCGTTTGAAACGTATGTAAAAGCATGGGTATTCATTTAAAACATGTGTGGGTACAAAGAACAGAAGACAATATAATAATAACTGAATTTACATTGGAGAATATTAACACTTGTTTAAATAACAACTTTCATAAAGGAAACGAATCATTTATCGGAAAGCAAGTAAGCAATATAAAACATGTCGGGTATCCAAGGAATCGGGAATTGGCAAGATGGCAATCACAAGAAGCTAAGTCCTCTATCACCGAAGTGACAAGAGTATAACGGGACGTTGGTCTCAGTCACACAAGGTGAGGAGACTCAACGTAAATCATATATACAATATAAATATACGGGAACGGGACCACGGTAGCGAACCGGGTATCGGGACGGGACCACGGCAATAACCGGGTATCGGGATCCAAACTGCAGCTGGCGGGACGGGAGAGGGATTTCCAAGTCGGTGGATCAAACCGACAAGGTATCCAAGCTTAGTGATGCCGACTCATAGGTCAAATAACAAATCGGGATATATGCAAGTAAATCAAGTACAATAAATAAACGGGTAAAACGGGGGTGCTCAAGGGCACACTGTCACTTCATATCGGGCAATACATTTCGGGACAAGTAACTGTTACTAGTGTAACTTCAATGCTTTCGGGAAACAAGTCATGTGATGCAAATCTCGGGAAATGAGGTGAAACCATAAACTATAAAAATTTCGGGAAAAGCATTAATTTCAAGATCTATTTAAGTGAATAGGGGTCCCGTATGTCGATTATAGTCATTACTTGGTACTCCTTGAGTTCGAAGACATTCCGGGCTCCTTATGCACTTTTACTGTTTTCAAAACTTAACATGAGCTTATGGGTAGCACTAGTTGTTACAATAGCAAAAATCAAGATTATCAACGGTCCATCCTAGGCATGACATTAATCCGGAAACATCGAGCAACCTACTCAGTTACCGAAAGGAATAGAATTCGCGATAACCAAGGGAAAGACTTGTGTTTAGATATAAAGAAGATATCGCGTCGTTCCATCCCGTTCAAGATTGAAATGGATTGAACTTCGATGCCACCGAACCAACCGTGAGGCGTGTCGGCTCAAGACATTCTCACACATGGTCCAAATAGTCCAAAAAGGATAGTCAGGGTCCCACCTAAAACCACGAATTAGTATCTAAATCAACACCATTCTTTTCTTTTAGCTCCCTAGTCTTAAAGACCTTAGATTAGGGCATAATTGGTCTTAACACTAAGGTATATACCCCTAGGACTCATAGAAAGCCCAAAGGTTTCCAAAAATAAACAATATCAAATTTCACTGGACTCAAACTGAGTCCTCCGATCGATCGGACCGATCTGTCGAAATTTCTGTCTCAGTGCATTAAAACAGTTCAACGTTATCCCATCGTGGCCTATGCCAGGCAGCCCGCATCGCTCGAGCGAATCGAAGAGTTCGCTCGAGCGAACTCATCGGTCGAGCGGTTATTTAAATGCGTTCGAGCGACCAAGTTACTGGAAATGCCCGAATCCTTTCCTGGACAGTTCGCTCGAGCGAAGTGTCATGGTTGCTCGAGCGTACGGTCCAGAAATGGATTCCGGACCAGTTCAACTGTCCTCTTTCTCTTCCTTTTTCCTTTCCTTTCAAACACTTAAACCACTAGCATTTCTCTTCCATAATCACTTCAAAACCTCATTAAAACTCCAATGAACAATTAAATTCAAACACCTCTTTAAACGGGTATCAATTTCAAGTCAATGTAACTTATAAACATAACCATGAATAGCCAATCCAACCTCATTCCTTTTAAAACCATATGAACAAACTTGACCAAATGAAAGTACATTTTTCCAAGAGATTAACAAGAGAGAAGCCACCATTAATATGCAATTTCGAAATCAATAGAAAGATGACAAGAAGCATGTGTAGAAACGTATATCACATTATCAAGAACAAGTAATAGAACTTAGGATTTTCTCATAAAACTTTGATAACATTGAAACCATCCATTCATCCACTTGCCTTTGACTCTAATCAAGCAAATCAAGCTCCTAATCACCTCTCAAGCTCAAGATCCACAATCTCTACAAAAACCCCCAAAACAAACCCTAAAATGGGTCAAACAAGGAATGAAAATGAAAGAACTTCCAATAATGCAAATGTAGCTTCCCTAAGGCTAGAAGATTACAAATCTAGAAGATGAGAGCGATCACTTACTTGCAAGGTCCTCTAATGGACAAGGTAAGCTCAAGGGAATTCTTGTGATGGAGGGTTCTCTTCACAAATGGTATCAATGGAAAGCTTGCAAGATGAGGAAGAAGAAGACGGTCTCCATTTCGAGTTTGGTGCAAGATTGGTGAGGATTTGAGATGGAGAAGCAAGAAGAAGAAGAGGAAACACAAGAGAAAACCCTAGGCTCAGTTGTGTGCTGGAGCAATGGAGAGGAAATGAGCAATGAAGGGGATGGGTTTCTCTTATAAGCAAGTGAGGTTTGGGTCCCACAACTTAAAGAACTTGGGTGACTGAAATCATCTAATTCGGGACCTCGGATGGATTCGACGAAGAAGGAAGAAATGATCGTCGAAATATCTAGTTCTCAAAAAGTATATGTTTCGCGGTTTCGGGAATATCGAGATTTGGGTACAGATTTGGTGTGAAATGACTGTTTTGCCCTCAAGGCCAAGAAATCGGGTTTCGGGTTCTCAAATGGATACGGGATCAACATGAAAGTTGTAGGATTCCTCAAGATGAATGCAACGGGCCAAAAACACAATACGAAACAAATCGGGAAAATCTCACAAGTAAATACAAAGCCGAAAAGGGAACCCCCAAAGGGCCCCACAAGCTACCAAAGCACTCAAAAGCCCAAAACTAGAAGAAAACCATTCTAGCTCACAAACTCAACCCAACAACCACTAATCCCACTAAAAGAACTAATCCACAAATAAAACAACACTAATCCAAGAGATCAGGGGTCGGGTTCTCACAAATGTTCCCAGTCTGGATCAAGCCCATTGTGTGGTTTTATTTGCATGACCTTACTCGTTCAAGGGTTGAGGCATTTTCAGGGCTAGTAGTCATAGGCAAACTCTCAAGTCTTGACAGTTCACAATTTAATTAAGGGTGATGTCTGTCAAGTTGTCTATCCGATACTTGTTCATTGTGCAAAGTGGAAAATGAGACAATCTGCCTTGTATTTATTTAGTTATGATTCACTTGGCAAATTTGGTGCTATTTCATTAGCATTTGTGGATTAAGGGGGTCTACTCCCAGTTCTCTCAAAAATGTAGTGAAGGCATGGCAGAGCCTTGTATTGCTGGGTTGTCTTCTCTGCTCAGTGAGGTGCTTTTCTGCTGCTTCTTTGCAGTCTTCTGCAGTGTTTTAGTGTATTACTCTCCAATGTCTATCTCTGTGTGAGCTGTGCTGTGGCTATGTGTCTTCCTGCTGCTGGTTTAGAAGCTCTTTGATGTGTTGTGCTCTATTTTGTCTCGTGTTGGTGCCCTCCTTGTGCAGGTGCTGTAGGTTTGAGCAGTAATTGCTGTTTGTAGTGCTATAAGGTGTTGTGGAGTTTTCTTCTTCTCCCTGTCGGCTGGATCTCTCTTTCAGTTGTTTTGTTTTTCTGTTGGCTGGTGCCTCTCCTGTTTCTGTGAAAGTCTTTCTGGTTGTTTTCTTTTGATTGTTTTCTTTCTTCTCCTTGTCCTAGGGGCTCTGCCCTTTTTCTTTTTTAATAAAAATTTACCATTCAGTAAAAAAAAAGAAAAAGGTATTCCTTCCTTGGGGTGTGGGAAAATTATTTGAGATTATCAATTGCAACAATAATTTGGTCTTTCATTTAAAAAAAAAGACAATAAATTGGTCTTTATCTTTCAGAACCTAACATGAAGAAATCTTCTTCATATAGTTTTAGTAAATTAGTTTTAAGGTTCAATGGGGACTGTACATAATTAAAGTATTGCATCTCTGCAATGTCCACCTAAATCAGGATATAATCTGAAAGAAAACTGTAGTAATTTTACATGTGGGGTACCCAATGGAGGCAATGAAAAAGATGAAACAGAGCACCAATCTGGATATATAACTTTTAGGTATCCTATACTGTAATTGTCGTTTGATATCAAATACAGTTCACTACTACTGCACAAGTGTTGAGGAGAGAATTTGGTTAGTTGTTGTGTGCTTAGGAGTTCAACAATTTATAGATTTCACAATGAGTATAAAGTTTTTGTTTCTTTTCTTTGTGGATCTATTTGTCTGCATTCTAAGTGTCTTTTGTAATTTGATGATTACTGAGATGTTCTTCTGCTTGGATGTATTTGTGTACTTTCTAGTCTAATTAGCAGACTGAATGGAAGTGCATTATCCGCATTTACGGCTGATGTAGATATTTATCTGAATTTTGGACTGCATGATTTTTAATGCATAAATGATAGGCTAACTATTGTAAGGTGAATGTGATGGGTGCACTGGAGACCCTGCTATTCTTTTCTAAGTAGTAGTTGTCGCGACCCCTAACCGGGCCCGAAGGGCTAATCCGGGATCGGGACTAATGATGTACCACAACAGTTTAATAATATCATATATTTATTTAATTTCCCACAGATATCCGCGGTGATGATATCACAACCATAAATGAATATTTCTTCTAAGTGCGGAAGCATGTAGCAAATCAAATAGTCAACTATCCCTAGTCATGAAGACAACATCAAGTATAAAATACTGTATCAGAATGAGCAATGATCATTAGCATGTTTCCCAAAAGTAAGTTTAATGTTTAACAAAAGATCATTTAGTTACATTCCCCAAAAATAGAGGCCAACAAAGGCCAATATAAACAAAACAATAACCCAAAAGAATGGTTAAATAGTTTTCCCAAAATGTTACGTCTCTCGTAGTAACCAGATATCTAAATGACATCATCAGCATGCCACTCAACTAGGGGCCGCGGCTCACCTACCGCCTCCTCCGGCTCCTCCTCAAGGTAACCGGCAACGGGACCTGAGTACCAAAGAAAATGGGTCAGACACAACGGTCTGGCAAGAGAGTGAAAAGATACAACAACATATAATAAAAGAAATATCTTGGAAAGCCTAGAAATCTGTTTAAGCAAGAACTTTTATAAAGGAAATAAATCATTTACTAGAAAACAAATAAACAAGATAAAACATGTAAGGCATCCAAGGAAATCGGGAACTAACAAGATGACAATCACATAAAGCTAAGTCCTATATCACCAAAGTGACAAAAGTATAACGGGACGTTGGTCTCAGTCACACAAGGTGAGGAGATTCAACGCAAAGCAAATATACAATATAAATATACGGGCGGGACCACGGTAGCGAACCGGGTATCGTGACGGGACCACGGTAATAAATTGGGCATCGGGATCCAAACTGCAGCTGGAGGGACGGGAGGGGGATCTCCAAGTCGGTGGATCAAGCCGACAAGGTTATCCAAGCTTAGTGATGCCGACTCATAGGTCAATTAACAAATCGAGACATGAACAAGTAAATCAAGTGCAAGTAAATGAACATGCGGGCCAAGGACGTTCAAGGAATAATTTCCATTTCATGTGGTGCAATGCATTTCAGGACAAGTAACTGTTACTAGTGTAACTTCAATGCTTTCGGGAAAATAAATCGTGTAATGCAAATCTCGGAAATGAGGGGATACAATGAACTATTACAATTTCGGGTAAAATATTGGTTTCAAGATTTATTTAAGGTGAATAGGGGTCCCGTATGTCGATTGTAATAATGAGTTGGTACTCCTTGAGTTTGAAGACATTCCGGGCTCCTTATACACTTTACGATTTTCAAAACTTTAAATAAGCTTATAGATAGTACTAGATGCTACAATAGAAAAATCAAAACTATAAACAATCCATCCTAAGTATGATGTTAATCCTGAAGCATCGTACAACCTACTCAGTCACCGAAAGGGATAGGATTCGCGATACCCAAGGAAATAGACTTCGCGTATAGATATAAGAAGGTTATCGCGTTGTCCCATATCGTTCAAGATTGAAATGGATTGGATTCCGATGCAACCGAACCAACCATGAAGAACGTCGGCTCAAGACCGAACCAACCATGAAGAACGTCGGCTCAAGAGAGGGTGGTTATGCCGGACTTCTTCAATGGAGGAGAGGTCGCTGTAACAACTTTGGCAGAGTTTTCTCTTGCGTATTTTTCGGATTCCGTCGATTGGTCCCTTTCTCTTGGAATGACCCCCCTTTTATAGGCCTTTGGTGGCCATAAGGAGGGTTTATGGGTCTTTAATGCATTAAAGCCACATAATGGGAGGAGTTATAAGTTTTTAATTCATTATTTTGTAACTCCTTTTTCTTGGATTTTGATTGGCCGGTGGAGAATTAAGGGCTTTTAATTGCCTTTAACCTCCATGATGGGAGGAGTTATAAGGTTTAATGCCATGATTATGGTTAACTTGTAACTCCGTTTTGCTCGCTTCTAATTGGGCCATCCAAAAGAATGAGTTAATGACCGCATTAACTTGTCATAAAATGGGTCATTAAATTGCATTAAGTGGTCGTTGAGGCGCTTAAAGAGTCGCGGCCGTACCGCATCTTTTAGAACTCTTCTTGTGATGGTCGCTGATGGATCTTTATGTTAATTGATGTCGGATGACCATGCAACTTTAGACATTAATAGCTACCAGTGGGCCGGTATCATCTATCCTGTCGATTTCTAGATCGATCGAGCAGAAAATGTGTTTTCTTGGTCGGCCGGTTGGCGATTTCGAAGTGGTCAATGAAGATTTCATCCGTTTGATGGCGGATCTGTGATGTTGACGAAGATTGGTGGATTTTGTTCCTCGAACGTCAAATTCTTAGAAAACCACAAGGGCTAGACATATCGAATCACGAAAAAGGACCGAAAAATGGTCTTTCGGCGAAAATCTGACGACCCGGATATTCAGGTTTACCGGTGACCATGCACCCATGGTCGTCGATAACCACATGGGCCATGGTCACCGCGACCATGGGCCAAGGTCGCCGCGACCATGGGCCAAGGTCGCCGCGACCATGGGCCAAGGTCGTTGCGACCATGGGCCAAGGTCGTCGCTACCATGGGGATTTTTATCCCTTTTGGTCGCCGATTTTCAGCCGTCTTTCCGATTCTTTTTTCTTTGGTATTTTTCCGGACGTTTTTGTACATATTTTGGCCTGAGTTCTTTACAGAAAACTTGAAAAGAAGCGATACATATTGGAGAGTAAAGTTTCCGATTTTCTGGGAAAGCCGAAGACTTTGTTGCGCAAAGTTGTCGATTTGCTGTCAGGAGCCAGAACTGGGTCAAACAATGTCGGAATGACCTAAAATTTGAGGTGATGCCTCCTAAGCAATAAACAAGACCAACCATAGGCTTTTGTTTGAGTTTTGAAGCCGTGTGGTGTCCTGTCGCTAGTAGACTTGATTTTGTCGCGAGAAAGATGTTGCGCTTTGATGTACAGTCAACCGATGTCCGATTATCCTAAAATTTGACAGGGAGCCTATTGGATTCATCTTGAGACAATCCATTAGCTCCGATTTGGAAATCATGGTTCAAGAGAGCTCCGCCGTCGGGAAGCCTAATATGGATTCCGAGAGTCAAAATCCGGTCAAATGTTGTCATAATGACCTAAAATTTGATATGTAGCCCTTTGGAAGCATTTTGAAGTCACCCATGTGCTTTGTTTGATGAGTGATGGCCTCGGTGGTTCTCACCATCGAGAGGCTTAGTTTTGTTGTTCGAGGGTTGATGTGGAGTCAAACGTCGTCGGTTCGACCTGAAACTTGACAAGGAGCATTTTGGAGGTATTTTGAGATCATCCATAGGCTCAGATCAAAGATTAGATGTCTTCGACGCTATCACCGCCGGCAGAGCTGACTTTGTTGCGGCTGTTTATGTTTTGGGCCGTACGATGTCGGAATGGCTTGGAATTTGATATAGAGCTTTCTAGTGGCATTTTGAGGCCAATTGTTTGCTCTGTTTTGTGAACTGAGGTCATTAGCTTCACTGCTACAGGGAGCTCCTGTTTTGCAGCTAGAAGAGTGAAGTTAGGTCAAATAATGTCAGAGTGGCCCGAAACTTCATGTGTACTCTTCTTTTGGTTGTTTTGAAGAATCTTGTAGTTTTTGTTTGATTCTGACAAGATTTGATGCTCGAAGTAGTACTGCATGTTTGTGGTAGGATGTGACTTCATGTAGTTTTTTGATGTTGAAGAGGCAAAGTGACATTTTTGGTGTCAACAATCGTCTCCGTTGTCTCCTCCTCCTTGGGGTTGAAGAGCTCGGTACCTATGCACAAAGAGTAGCATCATCAGACACGAAGGTCGGCAAGCAATATATATAAAGATCATCGAAGATTTGAAATACTAAAGAGATTATACGATAGACAAGATCATAAGAATGCAAAGCATCGGAATCAAGAACAAGCTAACATAAACATCTATCAAAATAGGCGGTCCACATATGCTAATTACCACGGGATAGTGTCATTGCCCTCCCTTACTCACATTGAGTTGTGGTGGAGATATAAATCATTTGGGATCAAAACCTGGTGTTCAAAACGATACCCCATTTGTATCTAGCGGTGTCCATTACACCCATTTATTCAAAACGATACCCCATTGGTATCTAGCAGTGTCCAGTACGCCCATCCGAACTGCAAACGGTCCTCAATTCAAAGCCCTAACACAGGTGGTGCCCCAGCTATGTTGAACATTAACAGCTGAGTGGTGCCTGACACAAAGAATCCTAAACAAACATCAGTGAAGGGCTAGGCTTTCTTATGTGAACAAGATTCAGCAAAACAATAGATAAACTACTTTGCTTCATATAAAATCAAACTTACGGGCAAAACTTCAAACTTAATTAGTAGTTGATGGACCCAATTTTCTTCCTTTCCTCTCCCATCCATCCCCGGAATCACCGAGAGGGCTGAATGGAGGGAAAAAAGGGGGAGAAAGGCGGGTATCAACATTTTTGTACGGGTATGCCAGATTTTCTATTCTACTTGGAATTTAGAAATGGTGATCCGGAGATCCACCTTCGCAAGTAGAAAGAAAATCAATCTTTTTTCTAACTTCCATTGCACATATATTTAAGAAAAGAGACAAGGTTTTTTTTTAATGCCGTGAGAGGCGATTTTGTGCTGTAGAAAGCGATTTACAAATCTTATCAAAATGAAAGACAAGAATTGTGAGTTTTTTCTCTCTTAAAGAAAATACAAAATACAATGGAAAAGTAAGAAAATGAATCTGACTTCTCAGGAAATTGCGGAGTCACGTTCAGATCGACGGTCGCAAGTCATGTATGGACTTCGCCATCGTCCTTCAGATAAGAACATACAATGCTTTGATTGAAAGTCCGGGGATCCGAACCCTAGAGGGGGGGGGGGGGTGAATAGGGTGAGCTTCAATTATGACCAATTTTAACCAATTTTAACTTCTTTAACTTAAACTAGTTAGTCACAAGTGGTGATTACAAATAAAATGTGGAAGCTTAATAAAAACAATCACCACAAAGCAAGCACCATCACACAAGGATTTATAGTGGTTCGGCCTCAATGCCTACATCCACTACCGGCTTGTGATCCAACACCCCACCGGATTTCCACTATTTATGCTTTTCAATAGGCTAAGCAATAACCTTTACAATGATGTTTTTCAAGGCTTAACATCAACCTATACATTATGGTTTTCTTAGGCTAAGCAATAACCTCTTCAACCAACGGTTGGTTATCACTCTAATTAGTGTCTATAATACACTTGATGGAGATTCAATTTAGCTCATTAGAATGCCTCTTAATTAGGCGGATATGGAAGTGAAAAACTTTCATACACACACACTATGAATGCAAAGATGAATGCTCAATGTGTATGTATGATGTCCTCAATCATTTTTAAAATGAAAGCTCATAAATGTATGCCTAAGGGTTTTGAAAGTTTTAGCTCATAAAAACATTTATGATTGAGGAAAGAATGCAAGTCAAATGTTAAAAATAACTTGTAAAAGATATACATTTGTATCCTAAACAAGTTGTGAAATTCTAAGTACAAAACATGTGATGCATAGGGATGTCAATCAAATCAACAATGTAGCTCAAAACATAAAAATAGATTTGATTGAAATAAGGGGACAAATCATATGTAATTATAAAAACAACTTGAAAATGATATACCTATCAAAGCAAAGCAAGTTGTGAAACTTTAAAACAAAGTTACATATGATTTGTGAAGTTGTTGAATCCAAAACATAAGATAGTTTTGAAAGTGATTTTCTTATGTTGAAAAACAACCATAGATTCAACCAAGTATAGGAGTCATGTTACATATAATTTCAAAGATTCTTTCATTAACATGATCTACTTAGATTTACCAAATAAAGTACTACTTGGATTGAATCAAGGTGATGTATCCAAAACAATAGATCAATTCAAAACGTAAACATGTTAAGGACACAACAAATCATAGTTTATCATGCTAGAAAGGATTTACCAATAATTAGAGCAAAGCATGAAAACATATGATTTGTAAAAATGTTGAATCCAAAACATAAGATATATTTGAAAGTGATTTTCTTATGATGAAAAACAACAACCATAGATTCAACCAAGTATAGGAATCATATTACATGTAATTTCAAAGATTCTTTCATTAACATGATCTACTTAGATTTACCAATTAAAGTACTACTTGGATTGAATCAATGGTGATGCATCCAAAACAATAAATCAATTCAAAACATAAAACATGTTAAGGATACAACAACTCATAGTTTATCATGCTACAAAAGATTTACCAATAATTAAGCAAAGCATGAAAACATATGATTAAGGAAAGTAGAGCTTACTTGGTGATTTAACTTCATTAATCCAAGCTTTAGCTTTCCTAATGACCCCCTTCATCCCTTAGTTCATTCCCCTTTCATTGGCCTCAAAACCTCTCAAGGAGGGCCTTAAAATTGCTAACTCTTGGGAAAGGA
This sequence comes from Cinnamomum chago, assembly GCA_038049695.1. NCBI lineage: Eukaryota > Viridiplantae > Streptophyta > Magnoliopsida > Laurales > Lauraceae > Cinnamomum > Cinnamomum chago. The sequence continues at coordinate 52,990,209 of CP142454.1, read as the reverse complement.
ATGAACTAGTATTTATAGCCAAAACAGCCCAACGGCTAGTCCCCTGGTCGACCTGGCCCTTCCCCGGTCGACCTGGCCTTCACAACGGTAAAAAAATAGACCGTTTGAAATAGGGCTAACGGCTCTTTCCCGGTCGACCTGCAGTGTGGCTGGTCGACCGGCCATACTGCAGGTCGACCCCCTGTGACCAAAAATCCCAAAAATTGCATATTTGAAGGTATTTTTTGTGGGAACTTTTTGGCCACTAAATTAAGCTTGAAAAACATGTTTTAAAACATTCTAAGGGTTTTTAAAACATGAAACATAAAAAAGCCTAAAACGATTTCAAAAATTGAAAACACATAGGCTAGCTTGATTTCCAAAACTTCTTTCCAATATAAAATGCATCCAAGTTTAAAAACAAAACATGCATAAATCAATATCTTAAAAACAATGCATGTGTAAATCAAGATTTCAAGATTTTCTAAATCAATGCATATGTGTGTAAATCAAATGATGCTTGAATGATAATGCATCCATCAAATTGCAATCTACAAAATTCCTAACATTGATTCTTTTGGCTTGACTTGGACTTCATTTTTTTTAGAGGATAAGGACCAAAGGAAGGTCCTATATCCAATAAAAAAAATGAAGAGATGGGCTGAAAAGCTGCGTCTAGGCCATGTTGAATAGGAGAAGAGAGGGCTTTGCCTTGGGGGGAAGTGCCCCCCAAGGTACTTGAATCACCTTGTGGTGTTTGTTGCAACCGAGTTTTTTCAAAGCTTCTAGGAATTCTGGACGATCTTTCTGGCTGATTTTTTTGGATCTGTTCTTCTTGGAATGCTCTCTTATTTATAGGCTTTTGGTAGCCATTAGGAGGGTTTATGAGCACTGATGGCTTTAAAGCTTCATGATGAGAGGAGTTACAAGTTTTTATTTCTTGATTTTGTAACTCCCTTTTCCTTGAATCTAATTGGCCGATGGAGAATGATGGGCTTTTAATCGTCTTTAATCTCCATGATGAGAGGAGTTTCATAGCTTTAATGCCATGATGGCTTTGACTTGTAACTCCCATTTCCTTGCTTCTGATTGGGCCATCCAAAATAATGAGTTAATGATCGCATTTAGTTGGGTCAATTAACAACATTAAGTGGTCGCCGGGGATTTGAAGAGTCACGGGCCGTGCCGCGTCTTTTGGAATTCTTCTTGTGATGATTGACGATGGATCTTCATGTTGATCGATGTAGGATGATCATGCAACTTCAATCATAGATTGCTAACAGCGGGCCGGTACCATCTGTCTTGTCGATTTCTTGATCGGTTGGGCAGAAAGTGTACTTTCTTGGTCAGCCGGTTGGTGATCTCGGAGCGATCAATGATGATTCCATGCTTTTGATGGCGGATCCGTGATGTTGGCGATGATCAGTCGTTTCCGAGCATCAAAAATCAGATTTTCAGGAAATCACAGGGGCTGGAACTCCCGAAACGCGAAGAGGATCGGAAAACGGGCCCACCGGCGGAAATCCGGCGACCCGGACTTCCAGGGTCGTCGCCGACCATGGGGGAATTTTTTCTCCTTTGGTCGCCGTTTCATTGGCCGTTTTTTGAGCTTTTTGTTTCTTTTCTTCTCCTGTATTTTTCTTGAAATTTTTCCTCATTTTTTGGCTTCATTGTCCTGAAGAAAACCTGATGAGAAGCCATGCAAATCGGAGCACAAAGTTTCCTACTTTTGGAAAAGCCGAAGACTTTGTGGTTGATTTTTCATCAAGAGTCGAAACTAGGTCAAACAATATCGGAATGACCTGAAATTTGGGGTGAAGCCTCCTGAGCAGTAAATAAGACCAACCATGGGCTTTGGTTTGAGTTTTGAAACTGTTTGGGGTCCCGTCGCTGCTAGGAAGATGTCACGCTTTGATGTGCGGTCAGCCGATGTCCGATTGACCTATTATTTGACAAGGAGCCTGTTGGAGTCATTTTGAGATGATTCATTAGCTCTGATTTGGATGTCATGGTCCTGGGGTGCTCCGCCGCCGGTAGCCTTGATTTTCTTTCGGAGCGTCAAAGTCGGGTCAAACATTGTCGGAATGACCAGAAATTTGACGTACAACCCTTTTGAAGCATGTTGAAGCTGCCCATGTGCTCTGTTTGATGAGTAATGGTCCCGATGGTTCTCGCCGCCGAGGGGCTTGATTTTCTTTCGGAGCATCGAAGTCGGGTCAAGTGTCGCCGGAATGACCTAAAATTTGACGTGGAGCCTTTTGGAGGTATTTTGAGACCATCCGTAGGCTCAGATCGAAGTTTTGAGGTCTTCAACGCCGCCGCAGCTAGGAGCTCCTGTTTGGTTGCTGGAGGAGCGAAGTTAGGCCAAATGATGTCAGAATGGCCTGAAACCTGATGTAGAGCCTCCTGGTGGCATCTTGGGGCCAGCTGTGTACTTTTGTTTTGTGTGTCAGGGTTTCTGGTTTCACCGCTGCCGGGAGCGCCTGCTCAGCTATTGGAGGACTGAAGTTGGGTCAAATGATGTCAAAATGGCCGAAAACTTCATGTGAACTCCTCTTTTGGTTGTCTTGAAGGATCTTGCAGTTTTTGTTTGATTCTAAAAGGATCTGATGCTTGAAGTAGCATTGCCCGTTTGTAGTAGGATGCGGCTTCTTGATGTTGAAGAGGCAAAGTGACATTTTTGGTGTCAACAAATGCCCCTTCGAGGTACAGCGACGAGTAGCTTTTGGCGTCGATGTGCCTCGAAGAGAAACTTAAAGGAGAGCTTTTGATTTGACCAAGAGTCTTTGAGCATTTTTTTAATAGCCTTTTGAGTTTCCAAGGGAATTTTATGGTAGTGAGAGGGATCACGGACTATCTCAAGGCAAAATTTTGAAAATGACATGAGGGAGTTGGATTTGGGTTTTTTGATTTTGAGTTTTCCATTTGACCTTGTGAACCTAAGGGCTTTATGTGGCGCATCAGGCGATCAAGAAGGACTTTTTGGTTTTTGACCTTGTGATCTAACAAGCTGTATGTGGCAGGTTAGGGGGTTGGGGTTTTATTTTTTTGGATTTTGACCTTGTGACCCAACAAGCTGTATGTAACAAAGTGGGGGGTCAGATTTGGTTTTGACCTTGTGACCTAACAAGCTATATGTGGCAAGCTACGGGGTCATGTTTGGATTTTGTGGAATGTCAATTTCAAGGTTTTGGCTCAATTTGGTATATGAGGTGGGATTGTTTGAAATTTTGGAAGCTCATGAGGCTTGGATATATATATATTTTTGTGTGTGGTCCAATCAACTCAAAAGAGGCATGGAACCATTTTGTGTGCTCTTGGTGAGAGGAATTTTTTTGAAAGGATGCCCTTTTTAGTGCCTAGGTGGTCAAACCTGGCTCATGTGGGCTAGCCCATGGGACCTTAAGCTTTTAAAGATGACTTAGATCTCACATGGTGTCATTTTGTAAAGAATATCTAAAAATATCTCTTTTGGATAGAGAATATCTAAAAATATTCTTATTTGGAGAGAATCTCTCAAGTTTCCTTTCTTTTGGGAGAGATTTTCTCAAAGTATCTTTCTTTGAGAGAGAATATTTCTCATTCCCTTTCTTTTTGGAGAAAATTCCTCAAAGAATCTTCTATTTGGGAGAGAATATTTCAAATCTCCTTTCTTTTGGGAATGTTGCTAATGTTTAGCACTTACCTCCTTTCTTTTCTCCTTGTTTCCTCTTTTGATTTGCTGTCTTCTATAAAAGCAGGAGGAGATTGGATCTTTGCTTCAATGCTTTCTTTCTTTACAAGAGTCTCCAAGAGTGCTCCAAGGTCAAGAATTCTTCTTCTTCTTCAAAGATCTTCAAGTTCTTTCTTCTTCTTCTCCATCAATGGCTTCAAGTAACTTTTCTTCCTTCACAAGAAACTCCATGTAGAAGTAGAAATTACTTTCTTTTTCTTTTCTTTTCGTTTCTTTCTCCTTTTATTTCTCTTTCTTTTTCTTCAACTCCATGTGTTTTCTCTTTTTTTTTCTCTTTTTTCACATGCTGCCTCTTTTTTTGCATTTTTTTTATTTCCTTTGGTTGTACGAACAGGTCTGTACGGACCTGGCCGTACTGCCATGTGGCAGTGGGCCACGGCCCGCTGGCCAATTTTTTTTTGAAGAAATTTCTCTCTCTCTCTCTTTGCTCACCAAGATAATGAGGTTTATGCACCATGATGATGAGGTTTATGCATTCCAAGATGTTCATGCATATTTTCTTTCTTTCTCTTTTTTTTTTTTTTATGCTTCAAGATAAAGGCTAGAATCTCCAGGTCAAGTCAACATGAATTTTGACTTTGACTAAGTTTGATTGGTTTTGACCAAGTTGGGTTAGAATTGAACAAACTTTGGTTAAAGTTTTCCTAGCATCTAATGCATGATGATTTTTTTGAATGCATGCTTTTAGTAAATTGATTGGGAGCATGATGATGCATACCTGGAAATCTTTTGCAAGTTTTGGGATTTGGAGCTCGCAGCAATGTTGAGCCCTTTCCTGATCTTGCTGGATTTTGAGGAGCTTTGTAAGTTTCGAAGTTCGGAGCTCGCAGCGATGTTGAGCCCTTCTTCAAGCTTGCAGAGATTTGATGAGATTGGTTTGATCTCGCAGCAATGTTTGAGTTCAAACCTTCTTTGAGGATGCTTCATTGAGCTTGCAATGATGTTGAGGTCATCTTTAGGCTTCCTATCTTTTCCGAGATATTTCCCTTTTCTTCGGAATTGTCCAGGAACCATGCCAAAAATTCGCTAGAAATTTTTTTTTTTAGCAAAATTCTGTCACTTTGGTGATTGATTTTTCCTTTTTCATTCTTTGCAGGTAGTTCCTCCAGAACAAACAAGGACTGGGAGAAGATCCAATTTGTGGAGAGAAACTTAGACGAGTGCAACTCCCTCAACCGCGATGTGATGAGACAGCGATTGATCGCTCTCAAGGATGAGGAGTTTTACAGAATTATGATAAGCAACCGTCCTTGGGTCTTGGACGATCAGAGCGTTGTGCCCAAGCCTACCTTCTTATTTGGCGATGTAGTCCCTGACGACTTGACGTACCAAAAGAGATGTTTTCAGTTCTCTTACACGGCTGATGGTGAGGAGAGAACTATTTCTACCCTGTCGACCTTTGATCGGACTGTCTCGATCATGAATCTTTCTCCCACATGTCCCAAGAGGGAGGATCCTCCAAGTTGGGTGAAGAGGACCAATGTGGTAAAGACCGGGGTTTTTGTTGGCGGCCCTTCCGGATATGCGGAGAAGTCGTCTGTCCGTATGGACATTTTGATGCCCTCCAGTGGCTACCAGGGTTCTAACCATCCGTCGGTCAATTTGAGACCGGTTGGCCTTGGCATTTTTCGGGGTGACAACAGTAGTTGAGTGAAGCCTTTTCGACTTCGTGGCCATTACAGTGCTAATTCGAGCTGGGAATCATGGACTAATCACACCCTGCAGGTTGGTGGAGCCATTTTAAAGGAGGCTGGGATCTTCGTTGCAGTTCGCGCTTTTTGGAAGACTGTGGTTTTCTCCGATGAGGCCTTCATGGCCATGCTAGAGTCATTCCTTCCACAAACCAACACCTTCATTGTGACGAACGGTGAGATTGGTTTTACTTTGAAGGAATTAAGCTTCATCACCGAGCTGCCTATCCTTGCCAAACTCTATGAGGGGTTTATGCCTATCGACAGCGTTCTTGAGGAGCGGTCTGAGGAGTTCAGGCTTCTATACTTTTAGCTCATCGCCTTCTATGATTTTTTGAAGGAGAAGGAGGGCTCGAAAGTCCGGTGTAGCAGTTGGAAGAATTGTAGCTCCAACTTCTTTGACTACGGAGAGTCTTCTGATGGTATGGCCCAAGATGCTAGGGCCAAGAACCCAGGTTTGAAGAAGATCTCCGTTATGCGAGATGACTTGAAGAAGTTCTTCGAGAGTACATACGCCATTTGTCTTGACATTGCACTGTGGAGAGATCTCGCTGTTTACCTCACTTATTGGTTGGGGGAGGCTATTTTCACTGGAAAAGATGGAACATACATCAGGCCGCACTGTATTTTTCTGGCTTGTCAGATGGCGTTCGGAGAGCGGTTGGCTTTGGTGCCAGTTCTATATTCCTACTTGTGTATCGAATTGCAGGCTGCTTCTTTCTTGGTTCGGCTGGGGCTCCCTATGAACAGGGTATTTTCAGCCCATATTTTCTATTCGTGGTAAGTTTACCACTGTCCTAGCTTCCATTGCTTAGGAGTTGCACAGGATGATGACCCTTTCATGATTCGGTTGGCTAGAGGGACAGCCGTTTCCGAATCTCTTTTGTCTGCCCGTTTGAGGATCCGACGGTTCAGGGATGTCTAGATCAGGCAATCTTCAGTGAAGCTTTCTCCAGGTTTGCTGAAGAAGGCTTTTGACTTTGGTGCCTCCTGTGATTCCACCAGGGCGGGGTCGGGAAGACATTACTCCTTGACCAATGCAGAAAAGGGGTGGCTTTTTAACATACGTGTTGGTGCGATGGTGTACCGGAGACATCTTTTTGTTGATATCCAGCTGTAAGTTCCCTCGCGTTTCGCGCTGCAGTTGGGCTTCTCTCAAGGCGTTGTTGGAGTGCCTTCGAGCATGGTGAAACACTTTGGAGGTTTGCAGGACGAAAGGAATGCATGGGCCTTTTACAGTGCGGAGGACACTACCGCCATGATTTCCTATCTTGAGTTGCCCACTTTCCGGACTGCTGGTTTCACGAAATGGTTTGTGGAAAGCTTTTATGTGTACTGGGGGCTTTCCAAGAAGGAGCTTGATGTCAAGCAATCTCCTGTGAAGGGTCTTGGCAGATCAGATGGAGCCCGGCGAGAGGAAGTTCTAGATTTCCTTTCCGGAGAGAAGCACAAGATCGACTTTCTCAGTGAGCAGGACATCATTAGACCAGGAGTTGTACAAGAGATACCTAGTGAGGTCTTGGATCAACTAGAAGAGGAGGAAGCCGAGATCGACGCTTGGATGCAAGCGGAACTAACGGAAGCTTCCATGGAGTCTACTAGGAAGAGCAGACCATCTGGTGAGGAATTAAGTGAAGATCCTGACTTTGAAAATAGGGCGGGTACTTCAAGTAAACTAACCCATAGAAGCAAGAGGAAGAGAGGGCAGCGTCGTAATAAGAGACGGCATGAAGACTCTCCTGATTTAGAAGTCCCTCTCACCACTGCTGAAGAGATGTCAGGGGACGCTGATGAGCCTCTGGAAAAGAGGAGTCGAGAGGAAGAAACTGTTGATGAAGGTATGATTCCTCCTCTTTATCTTTCCGCTTCTTTCATTGAAGTTTTGTTTTTTTTATTCGCCTTTTCTCCCTTTTTCAGTGGAAGATGAGGACTTGGTGATGCCTGAGGTCCCGGCTGATGAAGCAACGACGGATCCAATTGCGGCATCTGAAGAAGAATGGAGGGACTCTGGAGTGATTCCAGAATCTTCACCTGGTACGACTTCTTTGTGTTTTCTTTTTTTGTTTGTGCTGTCATTTGCTAACATGTTGCTTGTTTTCTTGTCAGCTGACTTGTCGCAGGATTCTGATGATTTCAAACCATCCATGGACGTGACCTTTGACGACGCTTCAGATGAACTCATGGAGGCAGAAAGTATTCCGCTGATCGTCGAAGAAGGTATTTGTAGCAATAGCCCTGATGATAATAATTTTTTTCCAACATGATCATATTCATACCTCTTTTATTTTATTTTGCTGGCAGATTATGAGGTAGTAGAAAAAGTTCCTCCGTCTTTCTCAGTGCCAGAGCAGGGGATGCCTGCAGTTGAACCAGAAGTAGGGACTTCTTCTTCCAGTTTTAATGCGGCAGAGACAAAATCTTCTGAGCAGATTCCTTCGCCAGCGTCTCCGATTAGAAAGAGCTTAATGATCACTCCTCCAGCAGGACATGACACAGGCAATCGACCAATGGAGAGGGGCGAGCCTTCATCCGGGCCATCTCTTGAGTATGCGAAGAAAGTGTTGAAGAGCGTTTTGAGCTCATGGGTCGAAACTCTTTCTTCTAGCCATTTGGAAGCTGGCTTTGGCATTATCACGCATGTACATGACATCTTTGCTGATAGCGAAGAAGTCGGTCTGGACATTGCAGGTGCGAAGGTTTCGTTGATGAAGTCATAGCTCTAGGGAACAAATGGAATGAAACCACAAGCTTCCCAAGCAGTGACTTCTTCAATGAGATGCTTTTGAAGCCTTTTGGTGAGGTCAAGTCTGAGCTGAACGAGATCTCGCGGACTCGGAAGCAATTCGTTCGGGAGAGGAACGTTACCGAGTTGTCTATCATTGAGCTGACAGAAGATCTGCGCCGTGTTGATAGGGAGGTCGTTGAGACCAGGCAGCATCTTGAGCTATTAGAGGAACAAGCTGCTGCAAAATGGGCTGCCATTGTGGAAGCTCGTGCCAGAAAAAGGCCTCTGATTCACCAAGTCGAGGAGGCTGAAAGCAATCTCCAGAGGAAGACTCAAGAGTACGAGCGATGGCAGATTCTTTGGGAAGAGCTTCCCTGTGCTGCAGACGAATCGCGGCGTTCTGCCACATTTTATGGGAAGATTTTGAAGAAGCGTGGCCTGGAAGCTTTAGAGGCTAAGGCCAAGGGTCTGCTTGAGGAGTTGAGTCTTTGGTTGAAGACCATGTGAGACTGAGCTCCTGATTCTTGTAACAAACTTTTTTCTTCTTTTCTTCTTTGGTAGCCGTGTATGCACACACATATTTTTTGGTACTCTTTCTTTTGTAGTGCTTGTGGACATTGTTTTTAGCACTTCTTTTTTTGTATTCGTTCTTTTCACTCAAATTCTTTTGTGATAAATTCAAGCAATAGTTAAATGGGAATGTTTGTTTGGGAATTTGATCAGAAATTTGTCATTTTGTGAAAAACCTTTTATCAAATGGTTGTTTTGGCGTGAAAGCCAAATTTTGAGATGGCATGGAAGCCGAATTTTGAGATGGCATGGAAGCCGAAATTTGGGTCGGCATGGAAGCCGGAATTTTGAGATGGCATGGAAGCCAAAATTTTGGGTCGGCATAGAAGCCGAAATTTTGTGGCTTAAAAGCCAAAATTTGGGATGGCATGGAAGCCGGTTTTGTTTGTGGCATGGGAGCCAAAATTTTTGTTTGTGGAATTAATAGCCGGGATTTGTTTTTGGCATGGAAGCCGGAGTTTTTTTTTGGCATGGAAGCCGAAATTTGTTTTTGGCATGGAAGCCGAGATTCTGTTAGTGGCATTGATAGCCAGGTTTGTGGCGTTTATAGCCAATTTTTGGCATGAGAGGCGATTTTTGTGGCGTTTATAGCCGAGTTTTTGGCATGTGAGCCGTTTTTTTTAAAACAAAGGTTTGTTTTGTTGGCATGAAAGCCAAATTTTGAATTGGAATGAGAGCCAGGTTTTGTGGCATTTATAACCGATTTTGTGGCATTGATAGCCGATTTTTGGCATGAGAGCCTAGTTTTTGGCATCAGAGCCGGGTTTTGGTTTTAAAAAATGCAAGTATCGACTAAAAGTTGCCTCCCTGCTGAATGGTCTTGCAAGAATTGATGGAATTTCGCCTCCTTGCTCATTCAGTTGCGAGTATCGATGGAATGTCGCCTCCTCGTGAATTTGGGTGCAAGTATCGACTAAGTGTCTCTTCCTTGTTTTTTTCAAAAATTTTGGTTTTGTGGGTATCGATTGAATGTCGCTTCCCCATGATTTTTGAAATTTGAGGTCTTTTTTTTTTGGACCTCAGTTTTTCTTTGAATTTTGGGTTTGTGGATATCAACTGGAACGTTGCGTCTCCACGATTTTTGAAAATTTGCCAGTATCGACAAAGTGTCGCTTCCTTACGATTTTGAGATTTTGGAAGTATCGAATGGGGTTTGCATCCTTCCGATTTTTGGGTTTTGCGAGTATCGACTGAGCGTCGCTTCCCCGCGGTTTCTAAAATGAACCGCTTTTTTTTTTTTTTGTTTAAAGATAGGAGGGTCATAAATTTTGACTTAAAACCGTTTTTGGTTGTAAAATTCAGGGTGGACTAGGGTGGAAATTCCTGAGTCCTGATTTTGTTTCTAACCATGAATTTTGGGTTCAAAGATCGAAAATTTGGCCAAGTCCGGGAAGAGGCTCTTAAACTTGGATTTTTGGATTTTTTTTTAACAATGAAACTATGAAAGTAAGCATTGTTTTGAATTTTTAGAAATCTCAACAGAAGGATGAAAAATCTAAAAGAGGCGGGTTTGACGAGCGAGTACCTGAGAATAGGCTTTTGGCCATGCAAGCATTGCTCTGACCCAGGGCGTAAGTCTTCAAGGGTAGTACCGCTTCAAGAACTTGCCGTTGATGGGCAGCATATATCTGTTGCCCTCCATGTTTAGAAGTACGTATGCGTTGTTGGAGAAGACTTTGTCAATGACGAAGGGTCCCTCCTATTTTGGTTCGAGTTTTGTTAGACCCCAACCCTGACCAAGTCGATTAGTGTGCGATTAGTATGTGTTTAGTTCTAAGTGGGTTTAGTTATCGTTGGGATTAGAAGTAATTATTTTTAGTCTTGGACATAGCTTTGGGAAATTTGGAGAACGTTTAGTATTAGTCAGACACGCTCAGGAAGGCCTGAGTGCGCGTGTAAGCTTTGGGAGATCGTGTTGGGTTCCGTGTGATTGTGGTTTTGATTTCATTTGAATTATTTTTCTATGTGTTACAACTTTCGTTTTTAAGCCCATTCATGTTTGAAGCCCAAAAACCCATGTTTTGGCCCAAAGAGGGTAAAATTGTCTTTTATGCACAAATCTGGACACAATTTTCGAGATCTCAAAACCATGTCAAAAATATACTTTTTGGAAACTAGATATTTCGACGATCGTTTTATCCTTCTTCGTCGAAGTCATCCGAGGCTCCCAAGATCGTGTTTTGATCACTTCAAGTTCAGCTAGTTGGGGCCCATTCTCATCACTTAAGCCCCATCTCCCTCTCTTTTCATTCACTTTACCAATCTCTGCAATTTCTGAGCCTAGGGCAAGGAAAACCTTTCTTTTTTCCTCTTCATTTCCTCTTGCATGCTCTAGCTATAGATCTCCAAAGATAATTCTAAGAACATCATCTTCTTCATCTCTTTGCAAGCTTTCCATTGATACAAGTTTCTTGGAGCTTCTTGTGAAACAAGCTCCACATTTTCGTCCTTCTCTCTTGTTTGACCTTCTCTAGGTAAGAGCTTCCACTCATGTCTTTCATGGAGTTATTTTGGTTCCTTAAGATCATGTTTTTCATGTTTACAAACCCTTTTGTTAAAATGGGTTCCTTGGTTCCATTTTTTGAGTAAGTTGTGTGGTTTTCTCTTGGGTTTTCTTGTAGTGTTGGATTAGCTTGAGAGAAGTGCTTGAGAAGGATTGTTTAGCATTTGGGCAAGGCAAGTAATCTCTATAGGACCATTGTGCATGTGTATTTTAAGCTACATTGTTGTTTTGAAAATTTTGCATATGAATATGTTTACAAGCTTCATGACCATGTTCTCTTCGGATTGGATGTTTAAGATTTGGAAAAATATGTGTTTTGTCCCTTGGAGAGCATGTAGGCTCAGGGAGTGCAAATGGAATGAGAAACAAGAAGAAGGGAAGAAGAAATGCGCAAAAATCTGAACTGGACTGCCTTTCCCGTGCAGTTCAGTCAGCCGTCGGTCGGCTGGCGGCTAACCGAAATCCCCATTTCGGTTAACCGCGAGCTGACCGAGCTCGGCGGTTCCTTTTCCAGAAGCTGACATTTCGACAGGGAGTTACGGTCAGCTAGCGGCTAGCCGCCATACCCCATCTCGGCTAACCGCTGGCCAACCGCGTATTGTTAGTTCCTTTTCCCGAGAGCTCCATTTCAGATTGGGTTTCAGCGGTCAGCCCTACGGTCAGCTCGCGGTTAACCGCCAGGTCTCAGTTCGGCTAACCGTAAGCTAACCGTAGTCATTTCGGTTTCTTTTCCAGAGGGCTATGTTGGACCTGGATTTCCAGCGGTCAGCTTGTCGGTCATCTGGCGGCTAGCCGCCAGGCCTTAGTTCGGGTAGCTGACACCTGACCGCGAGGTGACCGAATTTGACAGATTTTCCTGTTTTGAAGAGATTTTTGCAAGAATGAAAACTAAAACATGTTAAGTGGCCTTTAGCTTGATATTATGCACTCGAAACCCTAGATGTCCTTGAACTTCTGGGGCACCAATTCTGTTTTAATTTCAACATCTGGGCTTCGGCTGCACAACAATCAACCCAAGGTCTTTGCATGAACTTGATAGGCTTTGTATTTGTACTTTGGTTTTGATATGATGAATATCATCGTGGACTCGTTTTGAAGTTAAGTACAAGCTAGTTTTGAAGACGTGTTTCATGAAAAAGGGGATCACTTCCTAAGCGTGTTATGCATATTAATTATGCCCTTGCTAGTCGTGTTCATCGTGTTTTGATAAGTGATTTCCCCCTTTTTTATCTCGACAAGTTTTGATAGTGCTTCGCGTGTTTTGTGCATTCATGAATTAAGTAAACACCACTGAGCTTAGACTGCCCTTTCGGTTTGATCCACTGTCTGGGGGTCTTTAAACATGTGGACTGTCAGCAGACTGGTCGTGTATTTATTACACATCGTGCGTGTTCGGTTCCGCGGCCGGAAATTCCCGTCTTTGTGGGAAATTGTGTCGTGCTTATATTATGTATATCGTGCTTGTCGTGCGTGCTTGCTCTTTTCATTATATAAATGATAGAGAAAGGATGGGCTCTTTGTGGATTGTAACTATTCATGATATATTATGTACTCATGCTAGTTTGTTTTATTATCTTAGCTCAGCTACTTATTTCTACAAATGTACCTCAGTCATGATAGTATTTTTAAATCAAGTATTGTTTATATGTTTTCCTAAACATTATTGTTCATGCTTGCTCCTAAAGTGATTACCTGCCAAACCGTCGTGTTTGACCCTTGTTTGTTGGTGCCCAGGTGCAGGAGACGTTGCCTTTGAGGAGGAGCGTCAGGAGGAGGCTTGTGAGCCAACCCCTGTGAGAGAGTGGCAGCCCGACGATGTCATTTAGACGTCGGGCGGGTTCTTGAGTCTCGCTATCATTTTGTCTTGGGGTTTATTTTGATTATATTTTGAGAAGTGTATTGGCCTCTGTTGGCCTTTTATGGAACTATAACTAAACTTAAATTACTTTCTTGTTCGTCTTGTAACTTGAACTACAATGGGAATGCCTTGTTAGCTTCTTTCTTTGATACTATGCCTTGTGAATATTTGTTATGGCACCTAAAGATTTTGTTGGTGCTCATCTTGATGTGTTTTGCTACACGCTTCCGCAAAGCTTGTACGTGTGAGTCAGATTCCGCGTGTCTTTGGGAATCCTCACCACGGGAACCTGTGGGAAAACAGTAGACAATGCAACTCACCCAAACGTCGCGGGCCCGGGGATCCGTTCCGGGGTCGCGACAAGTTTGCCTTTGGATTTGTGGGCATAAAGCATTGGCCTTTTTACTGCAAGAACAAAGTCACCCTTTTTATAGGTGCATTGCCTGACTTTCCTGTCGAAAGATCCTGCCATGCGTGCTTGGTACAACTCAATGCTTTGTAAGGCTTGGAGCCGTCTTTCGTTGAGATTGTCCAGTTCTTGGAGTCTCAGTTTGACATTGCTTCTTGCGTCATGTCATTTTGTAAAGATACCCTTAAGGAAGGAATTTGTACTTCCAAAAGGACAACAACTTCGCATCCATAGACCAAAGAGAATGGTGTGCTATGGGTTGGTCCTCGAACGGTGGTTCGATAAGCCCACAAAGCTTCAGGTAGTTTGTCTCGCCAGTCTCTTTTGTGACTAAAGACCATTTTCTTGAGAATTTTGCAGAGTGTCTTGTTGAAGGCTTCTGCTAGTCCGTTCGCTGCCGGATTGTATGAAGTCGAAGAACAACTCTGGATTTTGTATTTGTTGCAAAACCTGTAGAATCGGTGATCTTGGAATTGTGGTCCGTTATCATCGACGAATCTTTTAGGTATGCCGAAGCGACAAATGATGTTGGTGCGCAAGAATTGAAGGACTGATGAGGTCTTCATTTAGCTGAGCGCGAATGCTTTTGACCACTTGGAGAAATAATCCGTAGCGGTGAAGATGAAGCGATGACCTTTGCTTGACGGGAGAGAGATAGGACCTATGATATCCATACCCCAAGCTTCGAATGGCCATGAGATTGTTGTGGGGTGTAGCCATTCTGGAGGCATATGAACATAGTCTCCATGAACTTGGCATTAGTGGCAGCGTTTAGCAAATTGCATGCGTCAGCTACCATGGTAGGTGAATAATATCCCAACCTTTTATCCGATCATAGAGCTTGGGACTAGCCTGATGAGCTCCACAAAGACCATCATGAACTTCTTTGAGGGTTTCCTCAGCCTTTTGTTGTGACAAGCAGTGCAGAAGTACTCCGTCGAAGGATTTTCTGTAAAGCATTTTTGAAGGTGTATCCAAATTAAAGTTTGGGGCTCATCTTTGAATGCTCACCCGTTCTTTTGGATCTTCAAGGAGGATTCCGAACATGGTGTAATCAATGAACGGATCTCTCCAGTCGCCGATTGGAGGTTTAAGGATGGAGATCCGACTTCCAACCAATTGGTGGCATTCAACAACTGCTTGGTGTGTGTTAAGAGGAAGGAGAATCCTTCTTTGACACACTGTAATTTGCATGTTCTTCCCTTCCTGGATCGCCATGGATGCGGCAAGTCCGGCCAGGGCATTTGCACGGATGTTCTCACCTCTGAGGATATGGGTGATATGACATATGTCAAACCTTTGGCGAAGTGATTGTGCCTTGTTGTAATAAGGCAACAGATCAGGCTTCCTGACTTCAAATTTCTGATTCATCTGGTTAATGATCAGTTGAGAGTCTCGAAAGACTTCTAGCATGGTGATGCCGGATTCGAGGGCTAGTTCCAGTCCTACGATTAGAGCTTGGTATTCAGCTGCATTGTTTGAGCATGGTTCTAGTAGTGAGAAAGCATGTGGAATCATGTGCTTGTCGGGGCTAACAAAGAGGATGCCAACTCTTGAGATCAACTTTCTTTTTTCATTTGTCCTAGTTGCACCATCAAAGTACATGTCCCAGGAGGCATTTGGTGAGAAGGTCTCCACGTTGTAGACAGGTTCGTCTGGGAGATCATCTTTGAGTGGGGAATCTTTAGGCAACGGATGCTCTGCGAGGAAATCTGCTAGAGCTTGGCCTTTGATTGCCTTTGGTGGTACATACCTAATATCAAATTGTGATAGGAGGATGGGCCATTTTGCCAGTCGGGCATTGAGAGAACTTGCTTCTGTGACAAGGACCTTTAAGAGGTTGATCCTGGAAATCAGGTAGACTGTGTTCGAAAGAAGGCAGTGATGTAGCTTTTGTACGACGAACATCACTCCAAGGCATTCTTTCTCGACTGGAGAATAGCGATGCTCCGTACCTACCAACAAATGGCTGAGGTAGTACAGATCAACTTCTTTTCCCTCGTCATTCTCTTGTGCGAGCAGGGCGCCCAAGGAATGGTCGAGAGCTCTTGTGTACAAGATGAATGGTTTTCCAGTGGTAGGGTCAGTCATACTGGAGGTTTAGTTAGGTATGACTTGATATCTTAAAATGCTGCTTCACATTCAGCATCCCAAACAAAGTCCACACCTTTCTTCATTAAGCGAGAGAATGGACGACACTTTCCTGACGGATTGGAGATGAACCGTCGAATGTATGCCAACCTTCCTTGAAGTCCTTTCAGTTCTCTTAAGGTTCTTGGAGAAGGCATTTCTAGAATAGCCTTGACTTTGATGGGGTCAAGTTCTATTCTAGCTTTCTGGACTATGAATCCGAGAAACTTACCCGATGACACGCCGAAGAAGCATTTTAGGGGATTCATTCACAGTTTCTGTTTGCGAAGTCGGAGGAAGACTTCCCGAAGGTCTTTCAGATGATCTTCTTTTCTTCTGCTTTTGACAGCGAGGTCATCAACGTAACATTCAACCGTCTTGTACTGCATATCTTGGAATATTTTCATCATAGCTCTCTGATATGCGGCACCAGCATTTTTCAGACTGAATGGCATGACAGTGTAGCAATACACGCCAAATGGGGTCCGAAATGATGTGTGCTTTTTATCTTCAGGATGCATCTTTATCTGATTGTAGCCAGAGAATCCATCCATGAATGTATTCACTCAAACCCACAGGTGTTGTAAATCATCACCTCTGGTGGTATAGGGAGCAGGAACTCATCTTTGGGGCAAGCGCCATTTAGGTCTCTATAATTAATACAGACCCTGATCTGCCCATTTTTCTCTGTCACGGGGAAGATGTTGGCCAACCATTCAGGATGTCGTTCTTCACAGATGAAGCCGACGCTTTTGAGTTTTTGAACTTGTTCAATTTTGTCCATCACGTCTGGACGGAATCTTCTTTGGCCTTGTTTGATAGGCTTGATATCTTTTTGCAGATTGAGTTTGTGGACTGCTATCTTGGGGTCTAAGCCAGGCATTCCAGCCTAAGACCATGCAAAACAATCAACGAACTCACGAAGAAAAGAGATATACTCGGGTAACTCATCATCCTTTATTTTCTTGCTTATGAATACAGGACGTGGGTCATCTGTTGTTCCTAAGTCTATCTTTTGAACATGATCTTCTGTTGGAAGGTTCGAAGGTGGTTCCTCCACAATATTTTCGGAGGCTTCCAACTCAATGAAACCTTCTGGAGTTTCAAGGGCATTTTCAGGCCAAGGCTTTGTTTCTAGCCATGGGTCTTCAGGATTAGTGATCTTCTCAAGGCTCGCTATGAGCTAATCCCAATCGCCTGTTGAAACTGGGTCGAAGTAAGGTACTTCTTTTGGAGACGACGGTTCTTCTGGGTCAGAACGACACATGTTTTATCACCGGATAATTCCTCTTCATCATCAGAGAAATCGTACGAATTGGTAGAGCTTCCTGGATCCTTGGCGAGTGACTCTTCAAAGAGATATCATGGGCGATTGATGTCTTCAAGGACATGAGATGTTGAGGCTTGGTCGGCAAATCGACTCCTCAGAACTTGTGTTAACAATCTCATGGGAGTGTCGGGATCATACCCCAACCCATGTGAAGATTTTTCTACATGACCGTAGAGTCTCCAATCTTCCAGTTGACTTTTGGTTAAGGCGGGCTCCAATGGTGTGAGAATACCATGACCTTGCCCCAGACCGACTGGGTTTTGTGTGTCATAACCCATTTTCTTCATAATAGCTTGTGCCATAGGACTATATAGAAATAGTTGAGGCATACCTTCAATTTGGAAAGGTTTAAGTATAGAATTTGATGAAGAAGCTTCTGATCTGTGAAAGAAGATTGACTTCTCTTCGGTTGAAGTTGTCAGAACAACAAAGGAAGCAGACGTAGGATCTTCTATGTCAGCGGTGTCTCTATTGGAGGTAGAGCAGGTTGAATCTGCTGAGTGCCAGCTTGGCTTGGCGATATGTCATTTTCTGACTCTGACTCTGAATCCATGTCTTGCATGATAGACATGAAAGAGACAACGAACTTACTCCCAAACTTTTGCTTTATCTTCTTTGCTTTGGTTGTTATGACCAAAGGCTTTGAAGATTTGAGAGAGACAACGAAGGGAGATGGATTGTTCCCTTCGGATTTGCCGGAAGGTTTGTTTTCTTCCAATGATTGCTGAGGAGTTTTGCCTTTATCTTTCTGGAGATTTTCAGCAAAGGGTGTTATTTCTTCCTCCTTTTCTTCTTTTTCATCTTTGTACATTTGAGCATCTGCAAAATGGACTTCTTTGCCTTTAAAGGACTTTTTGTCAGCAAACACTTGATGTACCGAGCCGTCGTTGCCGACGAACTTGATGCATTGATGTAGAGTTGAAGGGACGACTCCATTATCGTGTATCCAGGGCGTCCAAGAAGGATGTTGTAGCATGAATGGGTTCTTATTGCATACATAGTGACTTCGGAGATAAGATCACCGATTTTCAACTTGAACCTGATTTTGCCGATAGGCTTTTGAGCGCTCCCGTCGTACCCAAAGATAGATACAGATGTGTGACTCAACTTGCTAGGTGGGATGCCCAGCTCTTCAAGCGCCGAAGTAGAGATGAGGTTGAGTGCAGAACCTGGGTCGATCTGGACTCTGTGTATCGGCATTACTTTGATGTACCTTGTGAAGTACAGGGGTCGGTTGTGCTTTGTCTCGCCTAGCAGGAGGTCATCCTTACCGAAGGCGATGGTTGCACTTGCTGCTTTCTGTACCAAGAGGCATTCAATGCCGGATCCCTCGGTTTTCCTCTTTTCTCCCTTTGAGGGAGTATTCGATTTTTTGACCCTATAGTCCATTTCAATTTGTAGGACTTGTGGGGCATGTTTATCAACATCCGCATTCAGCCTTTGCAGTTCTGAAATGAGATTATCACGAGTGTAGAGACATTCGTAATAAATCAAGGATGTGCAGTCGTGCAGGTATGAGTTTAAAGTGCTCAATCGAGTCGTACTTGAAAGCCTCCTTCGGGCCTGCATGTTCATTATTGTTGCCACTTGGGACGTTTACAACATCTTTTCCGGAAGGATTTACATAAGAAGAAGAAGAAGAAGAAGAAGAAGATTGGTTGTAATTTTTGTG
The DNA here is from genome assembly GCA_038049695.1 of Cinnamomum chago. Classification (NCBI taxonomy): domain Eukaryota; kingdom Viridiplantae; phylum Streptophyta; class Magnoliopsida; order Laurales; family Lauraceae; genus Cinnamomum; species Cinnamomum chago. Next base: position 52,971,609 of record CP142454.1, on the reverse strand, counting down.
GTAATCCCGACCAGAACGGATACCTCTACCAACTTCAAGAGCTTCTTGAGAAGGGTCTTCATTTGGAAAATCGTCCTTGGGATCCAATGGTTGATCCTTCTCGTTTGCTGAAGATGTGTCTGCGGCAGAGTCACCATCCTCAGTGATTGTGTTACATGGAGCATTTTCTGAGAACAAGTCCTGAACAACATCCAGTAACTTTTCTCCTTTATTGAGTAATTTGTCGGTCCAGATGTCTCTTATGAGGTCAGGTATCTGGGACCATTTGAACAGGTCTCCATCGGCTGAAGTTTCTTCAGGATGATCGTTCGGAAGAGCGGTGAGTCGCGACGTCATGGTTTTAGGGGACGAAGGCTGAGAAGATGTTATCTCAGTGGAAGTCACCTGAGAAAATGTAGCTCTGGAAGATATACTATCAGGTGTAGCCGGAGAGTATGTGTTGTTGGTAGATGATGCTTCAAAGGCGCTATCATCCTGAACTATCGCATTACAAGTTGTCCTGATAGGAGATCCCCCCCAGAGTGGACTGCTGGGAGTCGGGCTCATCATCGGATGTGAGAGGATCATCTATCCAACCGTTTTCTCAGGAATTGAGGGAGGAGGTACCTGTTGATTTTTAGGGACTTCCGGTTCTGGGTTTTGATTGCGGAGATCTTGCTCTCGTTCTAAGGCATGGCGCTACAAGATCCTCGCATACTCTTAAAGATCAGGCATGGGAGCCAAATCTTCTTCTTCGTCTGCCCCTTGTGGTTCAACACGATTAGGTTGCACTGGAGTGTTGAAGGGTGCTGAGTCAACAACATTTTCTTGAATAACCTCTTGGTCACCCTCATCATCGGACCATGATCCTTGTTGCTGATATGGGTTATACCAGATTACAGGTATAAGATGAGATTTGGGCATCCATTCTTCGTTGGAGAGGTATTCTCCTGTTTTAAGGGATTCCTCCCACTCGTCGGTGTCACTGGACTCGTATCCATCCATGGGGAATCCAATTACCGAATTGCAAGAGTATGATGCCCCCTGCGTAGTTTCATTTCTGAATTGAGGTGGTATGAAATCACCAAGGGTGAATTTTCTTTCCACCTTCGAAGCCTTGGATTCTTCCGTTGCCCCCAGCGAAGCAGTGGAAGAGGCATCTGCCTTTTCAAGAACTTCTTGCTTTGGTTGAGCGTTCTCCCGCTGTTTGAGCTAGCGAAGTTGTCTCTTGGCTTGCCTTCGCTGTGGAGCGGTAGGCTTTGTTTTGACGATCTCCCAATTTTCTTCTAGGAGATCGGGATGTACCCATATAGGTTGTTCGTCTGGTGTTGGATAAGGAACCAACTCTTGGGACATCTGAGTCATCTTTATCACCTTAAAGGAAGTAGTGGTCTTCTCCTTTGGTGATTTTAATATTTGTCCATATGACACCATATTGACGGAGGCAGACCCATAGTTTTTGTCAAAGGTGATGACTCCATTTTTCCACATCTCGTTGATTTTCTCTCTCACAAGAAAGCATTGGTTGAGAGGATGCAAGATCATCTAATGGTATGGACAATACCGGGGATCGTTGGTTTTGCCAACATCTCCCTGTCTTTTGGGCTCAGATAAGGTGAGTTTACCATTTGCTACGAGGGCCTCGAAGATTTCTTCAACATCTTCATCGAACGGGTATTTTTTTCTCTACTCGTTGGTTTCTTTGGTTGCTGAGGAGCTGACTTGGTTTGCACATTAAGAACCTCCTTTTTCTTTGGCTTTGAGGTCGTAATGGTAGCTGGCTCTTTCTTTGATGACTGCTGATTTGTTGCCGATAATCATGGAGCAGATCCTCGCTCTCATGTTGTTACAGCAGATGTCGACGAGCGATGCTTGTGGCAACACATCGGAGCATTTGTATGCCATCGCCTTCCACTTATGAATGAAGTCGTCAGTTGACTCATTCTCTCCCTATTTTAGGCTGCAGAGTTATGCCATAGTAACAGGATGATCCTCACCTTTGAAGTGAGTCAGGAAGTGTGTCTCTAGCATGGACCAGTTTTGGATGAAGTCCTCTGGTAAAGTGGAGTACCAATCGAAGGCAGTACCTTTTAGGGTACTTGCAAAGAGACGGACCTTGAGGGCGTCTTGATCTGCGATAGCTCCCGTTAGTATTTTGAAGTGGATGACGTGCTGTTTGGCTGAACCTTTCCCCGTATATGTTTGGAGAGTAGGTTGTTTGAATTTTGCAGGGAACGGGACCGAGTCCATCCATAAGGGATATGGTGGCTTGATGCCATGCTCCTTCAGTATATCCTCTTCTCTTGCCTTGGGGAGGATATCGTCAACGTCCTTTTTGGTAAGGGCGCGTGACTCATTGTTTTCTACATTTTCCTCGTCATCTGGAGGAGGTTGGTTGTTTTCTTGATGCTAAAAAGCGAGAAGAAGGTTTTCCATCAGAGCCTCAATCCTCTGCTGACCTTGCTCCAATTGCTGGATGTGTGCGGTCGTTTCATCAGGAGGTGGATTGCGAGGTGGCTCAGAGTTTGTAGCCAAGACGTTCATCCCCCGCGATTCGAACGAGGAGATCGTCCTGGTGACTGAGCTGGGACTCATTCTTGAAGAGCATGAGGAAGGATTACTCCGTTGCCCATGGCTTGAAGGAGTAAAAGATTCTTTCAGACGTCTTCGGGTCCGGGAGACACTACGAGTCACCGGTCGTCAGACATGAAGTTTAGTTACTGACTTCTGGTTTTTCCATCCATATGGACAGCAGTAATTTGATCGGGTCTTTCTTTTTCAACTCATTTTTGGGAGACTTGGCGGATAGGATGACGACATACGACGACGTATACGACGGGAAATTTGATCTTCTGTCAGCTCTGGCTGGGCTTTAGCAATGAAGGGTGTACTCCCTCGAGCACAGCAGCCGAGCCTGTCTTCTTTGAAGCTGGGCATAGACAGGATTTGGACCCGGTCCTTCGACTGTCGTAGCGAAGCTTTGAATTTTGCGAGTTCGGCCCCCGTTGAGATAAAGGGTTCAACTGCAGGAGTGCAGGCCTTGGCAGGTTCTTGCAGAGGCCTGGTGAAGTATGATTTGATTTTTGGCTTGTAGGAGCAAGCCGGCTTATGATGGGTTGACTTCTTTGTCAGGCAAGAGACTGGTTTCTCCTCCTTCATGTATGTAAGAGGATAGAACCGATTTTCATTAAGTGGGGCCAGGTATGCTGGCCTTGCAGATGTTCGGGACCTCATTTGTTTTGGTGAAGGTCTTTGTTGGACGTGAATTTCGATCTCTCCGGGGAGGGAAATCGCCATCCATCTATGTGTGCTATTTAAATTTTACATCGAAAATGAGGATTCCGACTACCCACAAAATTGACGGATCACGATCGCCAGCTACGGTAACGGCCGTAACACCGTTCTTCGACGAAAGCCTAAGAAGAATGGGAGAAAATAAATGGGTGGGTTCTTCCTCTCGTCTAATGTGCTGCCGGTAACACACAATGGTTTTCCTGTCACATTAATTTGGGTCTCTTTCATATAGGGTCAGTTCAGGGTTATGAGTTAAAGTCCAAATAAAGGTTAATCCTCACAGCAAAATCATGGTGTATCCAAGTAAAATAAAATAATTAAAAAGAAGAAAATAAAAGGGGGGAGGTGCCAAATATTTAAGAAGAGGATTGACCCCGTTCCCGGGTACCCCTTTCTAATCCCATGGCAAAATATGGTTGAAAGGCCGACTTTTCAAACCAAAATGATGATGCAAATGAGACTTTGACTTGTAATTTCTATGTTTTTCATGTGCGATACACGAGTGATAAAAGTGAGAGGCCGATGGGCCGTAATTGATTGGAGGTAGCCGATGGGCCGTTGTTTGTTTTAGAGTGGCCAATGGGCCGAAATTGTTTGCGGGTGGCTGTTGGGCCAAAATAAAAATATGCAAAGTGTGTGAAATCACTCATCTCATCTCATCATTCTCATTTATTCACTTTTAGAAATCAGTTCTTTATTCCCTTTTATCGCTAAGTTTGATTAAATATCTGGCACCTGAGGTAGAGGAAGAAACAAAGGAAAAATCTTTTTGGGTTTATTTTGTTGGTTTTATAGTTTTTATGGATTTTTAATATTGGGCTAGAAGGGCCTAACTAGGGGATTTTTACTTGGACTTATGCCATTAGTGTTTTATTACTGATCATCGGATTAACCCTAACCTATGGTCCTATACCGCCCACATCAGCTCTCCCGGTCCATTAACGGGGCCCCGAGAGAGAGTGGGACCTAGCTTATTAGAATGAAAGAAATGTAAGTCCTGGGGATCCGAACCCTAGAGGGGGGGTGAATAGGGTGAGCTTCATTTATGACCAATTATAACCAATTATAACTTCTTTAAAACAAACTAGTCACATGTGATGATTTATCATACAAGATGCGGAAGCTAACAAAAGAATCACCACAAAGCAATCACCATCACACAAGTATTTATAGTGGTCCGGCCTCAATGCTTACATCCACTACCGGCTTGTGATCCAACACCCCACCGGATTTCCACTATTTATGCTTTTCAATAGGCTAAGCAATAACCTTTACAATATGTTTTTCAAGGCTAAGCAATAACCTTTACATTGATGTTTTTCAAGGCTTAACATCAACCTATACATTATGCTTTTATAGGCTAAGCAATAACCTCTTCAACCACAAGGTTGGTTATCTCTCTAATTTAGTGTCTTTAATACACTTGATGGAGATTCAATTAAGCTCATTACAATGCCTCTTAATTAGGCGGATATGGAAGTGAAAATCTAATACACACACACACTATGAATGCAAAGATGAAAGTACATGAAGTGTGTGTGTGTGGTCCTCAATCATTTTGAAAATGAAAGCTCATAAATGTATGCCTAAGGCTTTTGAAAGTTTTAGCTCATAAAAACATTTATGATTGAGGAAATGCTAATCACATGTTAAAAGTAACAACTTGTTAATGAGATCAAAGATTTACAAGTTGTATGAAATTAATTAGCTCTAAACATGTGAAGCATAGGGATGTCAATCAAATCAACAATGAAGCTCAAAACATAAAAATAGATTTGATTGAAAAGAGGGGACAAATCATATGTAATTATGAATACAACTTGAAAGTGATATACCTATCAAAGTAAGGCAAGTTGTGAAACTTTAAAACAATAATACACATATGATTTGTAAAGATGTTGAATCCAAAACATAAGATACATTTGAAAGAGATTTTCTTATGATGGAAAAACAACAACCAAAGATTCAACCAAGTATATGAATCATGTTACATATTTCATTAACATGATCTACTTAGATTTACCAAAGATAAAGTACTACTTGGATTGAATCAAATGGTGATGCATCCAAAAAAATAGATCTATTCAAAGTATAAAGCATGCTAAGGATACAACACATCATAGTTTATCATGTTACTAAAGATTTACCAATGATAAAACAAAACATGAAAACATATGATTTGTAAAGAAGTTGAGTCCAAAACATAAGATAGTTTTGAAAGTGATTTTCTTATGATGGAAAACAACAACCAAAGATTCAACCAAGTATAGGAATCATGTTACATATAATTTCAAAGGTTCTTTCATTAACATGATCTACTTAGATTTACCAAAGATTAAGTACTACTTGGATTGAATCAATGGTGATGTATCCAAAACATTAAATCAATTCAAAACATAAAACATGTTAAGGACACAACACAAACATAGTTTATCATGCTACAAATGATTTACCAAAAATAAAACAAAGCATGAAAACATATGATTAAGGAAAGTAAAGCCTACTTGGTGATTTAACTTCATTAATCCAAGCTTTAGCTTTCCTAATGCTCCCCTTCATCCCTTGGTTCTTTTCCTTTGAATATGCCTCAAAACCTCTCAAGGAGGGGCTTAAAATTCCCAACTTTTGGCAAAGGAAAGAACACATATTTATAGCAAAAAGTGCCCAACGGCTAGTCCTCGGTCGACCTGCAAACAGGTCTCGGTCGACCGGGATCACACAACGGTAAAAAAAATGACCGTTGGTGCGCCAGGCCACTGTCTGCCTGCAGTGTTCCCGGTCGACCGGGACCTCTGCGCCGGTCGACCGGCGACATTGCCAGGCCACCAAATTCCCACTTTTGCAAGTTTGAAAGATTTTCTTTGTGGAACTATTTGGGCCACTAAACCAAGCTTAAAAGCATGTTTTAAATCATTCTAAGGGTTTTAAAACATGGAACATAAAAAGCCTAAAACAATTTGAAAGATTTAAAACTCATAGGCTAGCTTGATTTTCTAAAACTCTTTTCAAAACAAATGCATCCAAGATTTAAAAGCAAATCATGCATAAATCAAAACTTTTACAACTCTTAAAAGCAATGCATGAATAAAACAAGATTTCAAGTTTATCTAAACCAATGCATATGTGTGTGAATCAAATGATGCTAGAATGATTATGCATCCATCAAATTGCAATCTACAAAATTCCTAACAAGAAACTAAAAGTAGTCCAACCTGACTAGGGGGAAACCGAGAGCTGTGTCTGGGGTCTAACCTAATCATCTAAACTATTACTTAATTTCTAACTTTATTATCTTTAGATTTTTAATATCTTTTACTTTATTTTTGGTCTTTTTGGGTTTTATTATTTTATTTTGTTTTTGGTTTTATTTATAGAGTCTAAAATCTCCTAAACTAATTTGTCTAATCCTAGTGAAAAGGGAGGAGGAGAGGAGAGGATAAATTACTAATTTTTATTTATTATAATCATGTTAGATTGTATGGTCTCAATACCAGTATATGATGAATAGATTGATTAATTTCTTTATTTATCAATATAATCATGCTTTCCTTTCATGAGATGAATGGTGATTTATTACTTAATGCACATGACTAATACATATGACATAATGGTTCATGAGATGAACCGGGTCCCATTAGTATATTAGATGTGATATATGTATATGGATGAGATCCACATACGGGAGATATGTGTCACAAATCTTATACTTAAAATACCTTCACAACCAGAATCTTATACTTAAAATATCTCATCTGACAAGGTTGCAGTACTTTGATCACTATGAGATAGTGTGATTTGTCTCGATCATCAGAATGTAAGATTCTGGATCACGGTGCTGGTACATTGGATGTATTGAATGACCATGAGAAGCACCTTATGAAATACTGTCTCAATTTAAGGAATGCTCTCATAATTCCCTAGCAATAGGCTCTCAATCCTAAGACATTGATGAACTCAAGTTTCTATCTATTCATTTGCTTTGAGTCACCAATGAGTGAGGCCAACTGTAGGTCAACACCTCGGTGTCTTGGGTACGTGGTAGTAGGACTGTGGGAACATGCGATGATCAAGATGGAATCTATCTACATTATCCCCTTGTGCCAATTAATGGATTTATCATTGGTAAGTACGCACCCTTTCCAATTAAGAGTTAATTGGAACGGTACCAAATGATCACTATAATTAATTGGGGCTCAAGGATAATAAAATGTGGATCTAATATTGAATGAGAAAGATTTATTCCAATTGATCCATGGATAATGATGGAGGGGCCTACTTGTGGTAATTGGGAAGTTTAGGGTCTTCATTGTAATATATTCCTAAGACTGGAGTGCAATTGCATTTATATAGTGAAGTTATTTGCAATTAACTGTGGGCCCGGATTGCACATGAGATGTGGGGTCGCGTGTCCCAGTTGGAGCCAGCTTTCTAAGGAATCCCTAGTGGTCCCCACACTAGCCCAAGATATTAGAAAGATACTAATTATAGTAGAACTCTAAAAGGAAATAGAAAGTTACTATTTCTATTTGAAGTGAGACTTCTAATAGTGGTAATAGTAAGTTACTAATTATTAATGGAAGTAAGACTTTTATTTTAATTAGTAAAAGAGGAAGTTGCTAATCATATTTGAAGTAAGACTTCTAATTGTGATTTAGTAAGCAACTAATTGTTATGGAAGTAAGACTTCTATTTCAATTAGAAAGAGGAGGTTGCTTAAGTGCTATAAAAGGAGAAGAGGAGAGCTCTTGGACGTCCCTAATGCTAGTTCACCTAGGGATTCACGCCCATATCACTCTTCCTCTCTTTGTGCAAGTTGTTGCACATCACTTCCCTCTTCTAGTTTCTCTTCTAGTTTCCTCTAGGGTTTTTCTCTTGGAGATTCCACCATCTTCTTGAGAAAAGAGAATCTGATACGGGTCATAGCGTGGAAGATCAAAAGGTGTTGGAGATTCTAGTTTGATTAGTGAAGGTGTTCATCATCAAAGAAAGAATTCAACTTCTCCATTAAGAGCACTACAAAGCTCCAAAGGTATAATCTACATCCTTGTATGTTGTAGATTTTGTGGTTGCATGTTTAGATGCTATTTTCTATCTTCTAGATAGGTTATGTTGTTGTACATGGTGCATGAGTTTGAGGGATTGCATCCTGAATTGGGTTTATTGCCTTCTAGATAATTGATCCCTGCATCAAGTGGGTCAAAAGTTTTTGAAACCTGTCTGGAAGGCCCACCTAGTTTCCAACAAATCAAACCTAACTAAATTAGAATTTTCTAAATAAATTCCCTAATCCTAATGAAAGGGGAGGAGGAAAAGGAGGTTTATCATACCTAACTTAATTGTTCTAATTAATCTAACTAATGTCTAGGATTCTATTCTTTTTATTCTCTTTTTTTTGTTTTTTTTATGAATTATCCAATTCTAATTTTTATAAAGAAAATAAGATGAAAAGATAAGTGAAAGGAGTCCTAATTTTCATGGGATAAAGTATAAATGTGCAAAAATGAAGGGAATGCAACTACTTATATGATGCATTGGCATGTTTGAACGCATGGGGCAGGTTTGACCGAGGTAGGAATAAATTGAAATAATTAATGAATAGGAGAGTTTACCTAGATCCGTGGCCGGCTTGAACAAATTAGAAATAAATTGAAATAAACATATAAAATAAAATATTTGCCTAAATGCATGGCATGTTAGGTGCATGGACAGGCTTGATGCTGGCTAGAAATAATTTAAAATAAATTAAGACCTAAAAAATAATAACTTTATCTTAAATGCATAGGCTTGATAGGCATAACAGTCTGTGCCTGATGGGTTATGGGCCTTTCCCTTGTAGTCCAGCTTGGGTAAGGTGAATGGGCTCGTTTAGGTGGGTGAGGAGATGGGTGCATGTGTGTGCAGCAGTAACGCTGCTATGCAGGGTGGTGCTGTGAAAGAGAAATGGGACAAAGAGAAAAAAAAGAGGAGAGGTGCAGTGGATGCGTGCAGGTGGGTAACGAGGGAGGAAGGAGAGGAATAATGGGCTCCGCTGCGCAGGTGGGTGCAGTTGCAGGTGAGGGAAGAAGAAAGGGCGACGAAGAAGGAAGGGAGAGAGGAGGAAAGATGGGACAGAAAGGAGAGGAAGGGGTGCGCAGGTGGGGTGCAGAGGTGAAGTGCAGCAAGGAAGGGCAGTGCATGTGGTGGCAGCTTTGGTGGGGAGAAGATGGGTGCGCAGATGCTGAGTGCAGGTGGGTGCTACGTGCTAAAGGGGAAATAGAAGAGGGAAAGGGGAAAGGAGAAAGAAGAAAGGATGAGATGGGTTCAGGGGGCTTGTGATGGAAGGAGTGTAGAAGAAAAGAAGTAAGAAGAGAAAGAAAGAGAATGAAAGGAGGTCGCAGGTGTTGTAGAGAGGGATAAAAGAAAGAAAGAGAGGGGAGAAGGCAGAGAGGGAGACTAAGTGCGGGTTGAGAGAGAAATAGAGAGTGGCATGAAGAGGGTGGCAGGGAGAGAGAGAGTGTGGACTAAGAGAGAAAGAGAGAGGGCAGAGAGAGCGTGGGTTGGGAGAGAGGAGAGGCAGAGAGAAAGTGGAAGAGAGAGTGTGTGGGCCGAGAGAGAGGAGAGGCAGAAAGAGAGAGAGGGAGGGTGCGGGCTGACAGAGACTGGGCGGAGAGCGCAGAGAGAGAGAGAAGGGGAAAAGAAAGAAGGAAAGAGAGTTGCAGGGAGGGGAGAGAAGAGAGGGAGAGAGAGAGACAGAGATGAATGGAGACTGCAGAGGGAGAGAAGGGGAGAGCGGAGGAAGAGAGGAGGGGGCGCGAGAGAGAGAGGGGGAGAGAAGAATGGAGAACGCAGAGAGAGAGAGAGAAAGGGAGAGCAGAGGAAGTGTCACGTCCCCCAAAATAATAATTGGGAAAAACGTGAAAAATTAAATCAAATTCAAATTTCTTGTGTTTAATACAACACAAGCTTCCAAAAGTGGACCCAAAAATTTTTTTCAACCTGTGGTGAGTCAAAATGAATTTCATTAAAAGCAACGGAAGCTTATTCAATTGGTATTCAATGATCATAAATAAGATCCAACACGAAAATCAAATAAACATTAAATGTTAAAGTTGCAGAAAGAATAAAACAATTACTAAAGAAATGTTTATCATTAAGAAAGTTCATCTAAAGAATTGCTAAGATGACGTTCACTCTCATGCAGGCTCAGACGGCTCCGAAACCGTCTCCAGCATCCCACTCGGGTTCATCAGTTGGCTCAAACGTTTGAAACGCTTGATCCTCCTCCGTCTCCTGGGTAAAGTAGGGTTCGGTACCTATGCACCAAATATTACAAAGTAAATAGCAAGTACATAATCATAATTCGAAATTTAATACAACAATGAGAAGAATATAAACAAGTGATCATATAACAGTAATGACAGTAATAATGACAAGAAAGGACGTATAGCCTAATCCAAATAAAACAAAAGGAGCAATATAATTCACACGAAGACAAGTGTCCCCGTTTTGGGTGGTCAGCCCTAAATAAATCGGGAGAGCCCGTCCATAACGTCGGTGGTCATAAACCGATCGAATTAAAAACAAATCAGGATAGCCTGTTCACATTCAAAGCGGATTATAAGTGATCAGGTCACATCGGTGATCAACTGTCCATATATCGAGCTGCAGTCGTCCATAAATGACCCACATAAACATAAATATATAAGCATAATAGACCTGAATAATAAAGCTCCGACGCAAGAGTCCTAAGTCAAAGTAAAGTGCTGGCTATTCCACATCCCATATCATAATCGAATCGTCATACAAAATTTGCCGAGCCACTTTATAGTCCATAATACACAATAGGGTATGCATCTAAAGGAGTACATATCCTAAACCAACATAGATATGCATGCGAAGGTTAAGACATAAATACGAATCGATCATAAGGTCAAACATAAGGTCTCGTACCCCACAACCATAGAAATCTCTAATAAATATAAGATCAACGCATCCCTTTTCCCTCAATGGTGCATAGACCCAATTAAGGGTTTTCCAATAGTGATGGGTTGAACTCGAATCCATTAGGATTTCCCCGAGGTCATACAAAGTACTAAATCCCATGTTAGTAAGATACCGTTTGCCCGTACGGTATTTACTTAGTCCATTGTTTTAATTAATAAAAATATAATTTTAACACATTAAAAACTAAGATGTCATTTAATATTAATTTGCAAATAAAAATAATCTTGGTCTATAATTTTAGAAAACTCAAAGACCACCTAAGATATTTTCCAAATCACTTTTTTATACCATAAGTTAAAAGGGTCTAATTTGAATTTAATTAAAACTAATGGTTCTCTTTGTAAATCCAAGATCTAATGGACAAAGTCTTCAAAGTAAAAAAGCATGTCCTGTAACAACAACAGTTGTACAGGACTCATCACTCCCCTTTTTTTTTTTTTTTAATGGTCAAGTATTAGCTATGATAGTCACCTACTTCATCTATCCCATCCCCACACGTCTCCATCACTCTCTCACTCTTTATCCCCCCTCACATCATCATTCTCTCTCTCCTTCATTATCTCTCTCCTTCATTCTTCTTCTTCCTGCAACAGAACTAAACGAGTTCTGTAATAAACTCATCACCAAACAGTAACTGGGCCACTGGAATAGGGGTCCCACTGATCAAGAGCACAGATCAATCCCCATCATTATGGTCGCCCAAGCCTACTCCTCAAGATGTAGGGACCTGATCAAGATTTAATGGTCCATGTGGGTCCCACAATCAAACACATGAAAAGTTCCTAAACTCCCTGCGTCCGGGAACTACTTCCCTGGTTCTCTGCCTTTTTCCAATGGACTGTATTGAGTCCAACTCCAGCCAATATATCCACATTACAATCCGATTTACAGAGTCTTAGTTGTGCAAAAGTGGGTTTTGAAACTCAAACAACAGTGATGTAAACGTAGCAGTTGAAACAAAATTCAATATAAGAAAATTGAAATCGCAACATTATCTTATAAAAAGGGCATCAGACGATTTCTATATGCATCACATACGAATCAAGGAGAACATAAGCATTAAAATTAAAAATTATTATTAGGTACTTGCCTTTTTACCGGGGTTGAAGAAAAGCAACAGATCCTAACCAAAACCCAAACCGAGATTCCCACAGCGCTCAATCACAATCCTAACACCAATCTGATATAAGAGATGAGAAAGAGATATCCATGTGATCAGATCTATGATATTCCTACCCAAAACCTAGCATTGGAAAGAAAAAGGGGATAACCCAAGAATACAGATCTACTCCTAATGATTTGAGGAAAGGGTTACCTGAGATGAGAAAGTTGAGCCAAGAATGCTGGTATCCTCTGATCTTGATTCTGATGGCTGGATCCTAAAGCTGGAATGGCTTGGGAAGTTGAAAGAGGAAGAAGACGAAGAGGTTACGGGAGGAGTTGCAGAGAGATAAGTTGTGAATATTAAAATTAGGGATTAGGTTAAGAAGATATCCTTTGGGCTTAAGTCATTGGGTCAAAACCACGGGTCAGGTCATCTACCCACTAACCCAACTCACTAACTCACGCATCTAATCTAACGTGTGCCCCACTTAATCCTAACCACTTAAATAACTAAAATACATTAAATTAATATAATTAGTGGCGGGGCCGGATCTTACAGGAAGAGAGGAGGGGCTGCAAGGGAGAGAGGGAGAGAGAAGAAGGAGACGGAGAGAGAGAGAGAGAAGACAGAGAGATAGAGAGCGAGAGATGGGTACACAGGTGGAGAAAGTGGAAGGAAAAAAAGGAAAGAGAGTGTTGTGAGTGCAGAGTGCGGGAGGAAGGAGAGAGTCTACCAGGTCAAGGAGGCGTCCGGAGGAGGGAGAAGGTGGCGCTGGTGCTGCGTGCAGGGGGAGAACGAAGGTGCTGCGAGCGTCTGGCGTGCGTATGGTGGAGGTAGATGGAGCAAAGGAAAAGATCGAGAGGGATGAGGGGTGAGCGTGATGGAGAGATGGGCACAGAGAATGGGGAAGAGAACGGTCTGTGTGTGAGAGGGGAGAGATGGAAAGAGGTGGGAGAGATGAGAAGAGAGGATCGAAGATGGGTTCTACGCCTCCAGAAGAAGATAGAGACGGGGGAGAGGGTTTAAGGGGGAACGAGAGACGAGGGGATCTGGGACTCTACTTCCCCAGAGCCCTGGGCTCTTTCTTCCTTATCCAGGGTGACAGGTCAAGGAATCTGGGCCAGGTCTTGGGTCAGGTTGGGGATTGGTTTGGCTTGGGCTAGAGTTTAGGTCCAAGTCTGGATCAGGCCCATAGATTTGGGTGTCGGTTTAGGGGATGATTGTCGGGTTCATTGGGCCAAGCTTGGTGGGTCTGGTTTGAGTTTAAAAGAAACTGGTTCGGGCCCAGAAGGTGGGGTTCGATGGAGTTTGGTCAGGTTATCACCGCTGTGGCCCAGGCCTCGTAGATTTTGATCCGCTCACCAGGTTTCGACGTTGTACACATCAGCAAAAAGCCCTCGGCGTGTAGGTCACAATGAACCAATTTTCAAGGTAATCGGAGGTTTAGAAATGATAGGTGAATTTTTAGGCAGGTGCCATTGGAGCATGGGACCCACTGTTATGATTTTTCAATCCGCCCATTGGATTTGGAATTTTACATATGGACAGAAAGCTGTCGACAAGCAAATCGTAATAAGCCAATTTCCAGGGTGATCGGGGGTCCAAAAATGATTGGTGACCTTTGACTCGGGACCTATTCATGACACAAGATCCCTTGATTGAATAGTGGGTTGGACTCGAGATCTCGATGCGATTCAGCCTTTTCTCTCACGAATCTCTATAGATCGTCGAACTAAGTCTAAAATTATCAACAAGCATCTTCATCGTCATTAATCAATCTTAATTATACCATTAATCATTCAATTATGGGTGAAATGGGGGCATCGTTATATATGATAAGTGTTTAAGGCTATCATAGGGGGCCAAATGAGGTGTCTACAGTATGCCCCTCTTTGGATAACAACACGTGGAGAGTTGTGCTCCAAAGAAAGTAGACACACCACTCATGACTCACGGGAGCTTTTGAGCTCGTGGGAGTGGCCACCTACGAATGTATGCAATTGCAAACTTGTTCTAAAGGTGAGGTTCACTTTTCTAGGATCGATCCTGATTCAGGGGGAAAAAAATTAAAAAAGAAGTTACGTGCCTACTGATTTGATTGGAAACCCGAGATCTGTGCCTCGATGCCCGTGGTATTGCCACGTGGTGGGTTAGGAACTGTGCCCCGGTTGCTTAATTTGAGTTGATGGTGGGAACAGTGTCCCAGTTGCTTATAATTTAAAGTGATGGTGGGAACTGTGCCCCAGTGGTCTGAATCAGAAGTTGATCTTTTGATTGGCTAAGTCACTAGTAGAATTTCATTTGTTCTTGCAATAGAGTTCTATTCAATTTGTCATATATAATGTCTTTTGACTTTCATCCATAGTTGAATGCTCAAGGCATAGTTGAAACTAACTAGCAATAATGGAGATCTTGAAGCCAATCACAAACATAGTTCAAGCAATGGTGTGAGGTGCATGTGAGAATGAGTTGCATTTTTTTTTTTTTTGGAAAGAGATTTTATTTTGAAACTCAGGTATGCATTGAAAAAGCTAAATCAATGGAAAATGTCCATCAGAATAACCGTCACTCTCTAGGGATCTTGGTCTTCACCCAAGCATAGATGAGAACTTGGGATAGATCCGATCATCATTTTGTGCTTATCATGGAGAGTTTCGAGTTACACGAATTCCATTCTCCAACGTCAAGATTTGAGTCGGCAAACACCATAATTCATGATAGCCCGGTATTATGGTTGCCGTACTGATTATAAGTGCTTAAGGGAGGCCTACGTCGACTCAATTTCCAGACGTGAAATAAAATCATGAAGATCCATAGTTAGGTGTACTTACCTCAAGAGCTTTCCATAAATTTGACGATGGGGATCATTGCCGCTTTCTTTCGTTGTTCATTAGCCGAGGTTCGTGCCATTCATCTCCAACAGCGTGCTTGAGTCACCTTTGGTGTTCTCCTTTTTGAGTTGGAAATCTGCAGTGGACAAACACTAAAAGATTCTGCGCTTTTGTCTGTGAGTACTTAGTTTTATAATTTACAGAAATAACAATTCTAATATCTATTGATGGAGATGACATGGGATGCAATGCATAATGCTAGATGTATGCGTGACGGGACTACTGTGTGCATGACATGACTGGACCCCTTGTGATGGGACAATATTTGGTTCGACAATGTGTGTCGTGCTTTTGTGTGTGTGCCTCTTTAACTTGCCTTTTTTTTGTTTCTTTTTTTTTTTTTCTTTTTTTTGTCTGGTCATCATTTTTGCCAATTTCTCAGGCTTTTGGTGCAGAAATGGGTGTAAGCGTGGTTGGCACCCAGCCTTTCAAAGCATTGCTTTTCCACATTTCGTGTGCAGAGAGCACCTTTGCTCTCCTTTGCATATTTTCCTTCAATTCCGAACTCCGAATGTGAGAGCTTTCACTTCATCTTTTATCTGAGTGGTGTTTCTTAAGTCGACTGTTCAAGTTTGATTAGTCTGTTTGTTTTTAGATTAATTGTTTTAATTATGTTGTTTGATCATGTGTGTTGGAGGGTTTTATAATATTTATGTTCAGGTTTAAGTTCCTTAAAATTTTTATTCATTTTAGTGTTGTTTTCAATCGGTTTGTGATTTTTAGGCAGTTTTGTGTTTTAGTTCTTGAATTGGACATGGTCCCCTTTCTTTCACTTTTCATTATTCTTATCCAAAAATCTTGAACCCAAGTGGTCCGGTCCTAATTTTGCAAAGAGGATAATTATTGATCAAAGATAGCTTTAGGAGTAGACCATGGATTAGGTTTGTTCAAATTCTATGGCATAAACCTCCAAGTTTTCTATCTCCTTTCCTTTTCCTTAAATGAAGTTCTAAGATGTGGAATGAGGTTCGACCATTGACCGAGATGGCCATAGAGGTGATGGATCTTCATAAAAATGGTGGGGCATGTCCGCTTCGGCCTGGGGATGACGGTCCTAGCCTCTGATTTCATTAAAAATGGACATGTTGATGGGGAGATCAATGCCTAAAAGGATTTAGGCAAAATTTGGGGGAAAAGGGGATTTTTTACAATTTATGGAAATGAATGAATTTGTTGGTGTGATTGGGTTTGTTGAGATTTTTAGTTAATTTAGATTCAGTTTTTTTTGGTGAATTTTTTGTGTTTTATTGTTTTTTTGTGGGTTTAAGGGGGTAGTTTTAATTCTTCTTATTTTTTTTTGTGTGTGTGTGTATGTTTATGTGTGATATGTGGTGCTTGATGAGTGATGTATTATAGATGTGGTCATGGTGTAATGAGGTGAAGTGAGATGGAGTGAGATGTAGTGGTAAAGATGCTAAAGAGTATGGAATAAAGTGATGTGTGGAGGAGTGGTAAAGTTCTATTTCCTATGAATGATGTATGCATGCAAACCTTAGAAATGTGTGTTTTATTATCATTTCTTGTTGGTTGTGGTTATGAGGTGTGTTTTAACTATTTCTTTTAGCTTATTTATGGATTAATTGAATTTTAAAATTGGTTTTGTTTAGTTTTAATTTGCTTTTGTTGTTTGGTTTGTTTTGTTTTGTTTATTCGTTGCTTTTTTTTAGTTGGTTTTTTTTTTATCATTGGTGAGTTGGTCTTTATTATGTTTTTTTTTTTTTTTTTGTCTATTAAGTTCATTGTTATTGGTTGGTTGGTGGATTTTATTGATGGTTAAATCTGTTGTTTTTGTAAAGAAAACCAAAAAAGGAGGGTGGAGGGTCTTCTACGACAACCTCGATTGATTTCAGCATGGAGAGGCAAGGAGGAGTGCAACGGAGCTACCGTTTCATCTTGGATGGGCTGAGGAACCACAAGGCACGCATCCTTTTTCTCGGCTTTGTTGGGTTAAGTCCTTAATTTACGTTTAAGTTTAATTTTAATTTTAAGTATTTTAGTTCTCTTATTTTAAGTTCAAGTTTGGTTTAAATTTTAAATTTGAGTTTGGTCTTAGTTCTTCATTTAGTGAGTTGATTTCTCTTCTGGAATTTAATTTGGTAGGTCACTTGGCTCCCCGATTAAGATGGCTCGAATGACGAGTTGATTGTGGTGTGGGAGAACATTATTTATTTGAAAGAATATATGATTCCATGTTCCAAAGATCGCAGATAGGCTGTCGTTTGCAGCATTGTGTGACAACTAGAACGTCATTACACTATCCTAATCGATGAGGCTACCAAGAGCTGGTTATATCCGGGATGGATCTCTAAGGGATTTAGACGCAAATTTGCAGCATCAGGGAATTACGTGAGACATTGGAGGGGTTTTCCATAACGGTACATAATCTTAGAGTTATACCCTTGCGGGGCCTCCTATTCTATTGGAAATTGTGCAGAGACGATCGAGGCCCTATATTGTTGTTGTTATGGTTATGATTGGTGTTTGTTATCTTTTGATGTTGATTATTAGTTGTTGGACATTGGTGTTGTATATATGATAGAGGGATGTTATTTTTAGGCTCATTTTTTCACTTTGATATATGTATTATGACGTATAAGATGTGTACAAGTGCATGTAGCATTTATAATGTGAGTGCATGCTTTGTAGTTTGACTTAGAAGTGCCTTGGTTGTGTGTATGATGATGGAATGGACTCCCTGAAGGGCACCAAGGGATCATGTGAAGTGTGTTTTTTTTTCTTAAAGGCGACGGGTTTTATACCCAATGATTTTTCAGGGTCTAGGCATGGAGTCTCACAGAGGGAGCATTAGTACTTTAGAGTTAATAAAGCGAGATTTCATATAATAAAAAGAGAATAAGCATAATCTCTCATCAATCTAAACTTAGTTAGCAACATAGAATTAGGTTCTCACACAATAGGGAGTGCCTGAGTGTGTGACATTTGTGGCCTATGCAACTCTATGTTTTGAGGCATCCATAACATCAGGTATAGACGTGAAGGCATATGCTAACGATCATCATATTTTATCATGAATTTCCATGGCAGACATCGTCCATGGTATATAATAGTAGTCAAATTCAATATACGCATCGAATAGACATGATCCATAATTTCTATCAATCATTATCTTATTTCAAGTCACAGGGAGTTGTGCACAAAACAATACCCATAAAAAAATGCCCCAGCTTGTGGGATGTTTTGGATGTGATCGGGGTTGGGTTCCCTGTAAGGTCTCAAAACAAACTATGGATATTTTGAGGCTCCTTGCATGGTCTGGCTAAGGAAGCATTTTTCTTTCTCGGTAAAAATGTCAGGGGGCCGTTTTGGCACTCAAGCTTTGAGAAAAACAAGATTGGGAATGGGACCTTCGGGATACGTGTTATTTTTTTTCTGCATTCAACCGAAGGTCATTATAATGAAAACATGCATGAGGTGAGTGTGTGTAGGCTATTGAATGCTTGTGGCAGCTGTGTATATATGAGATGAGGACCCAGAATTGGGAAGCCGTGCGAGATAAACATATATTCATAAGTATATATATAAAAATTCCCCAGCATAAGAATAGTGTTCATTTTGGCTATGGGCGAGAATGCGAAGGTAGATTAGCTTCTCAATCCATGATTGTCAACTTGGTGGCAACATGATCTTCCCTAACTATCCTTTGGAGGTCGAACCCTCACGGGCCCCCTTTTGTAGCTACTTAGTCTTTTCGGTTGAACTCCATAAAGTACTTGACCGTCCCTAGGGCTCATTTGTGAGTTGTGTTTGTGTGCGGGGTGGTGTGTCACTGTGCTTCCTTAGTGTTGTGATTTTCAACCACTTTTTGCTTAGTTCGCCCGATGAGTACCCATGTCACTCCAGCAAGCCTAATTCTAATAGAATTTTTTCTTCTCTTTTTTTTTTTGACATGTGACTGTGCAATGCCTGGGTCCCTTAAGCTTTCTAATCAACCCATGTAACGAGCATTCGGCCAATGACTCCCAAACCAGGTGGTTTTAGGGCACTTGGCATGTAAATACCCCTATGGGCTTACTGGCTCAAGTTAAAAAGGCTACGAACCTAGACTAGTTAGAAAGCTTTTATTCTTTTCAAGACTTCTAACTAAACATTGTTTCTTCTCTCTTTTTTTTCATCTTTTTAGCAGACGGTCGAGAAGCTTTCATGACATGGGTGAACTCACCTACAAACCTTCACATTGGATGGCTTTAACCGTGCGGAATTTGTGTGGGGGCAAATTCACCATTCTATGTATTTTTAAGTGTTGGTGTGTGTTGGACTTCCAAGTTTGATTAGAGTGCATCTCTTCGGTCCTCCTACGGAATTTCTACAACTACGCTAAAGAGCAAGGAGGGTCATACTCCATAAGAAGTAGGGGAGGGTCATACTGTATACGTTCCATGGATTGAGGAGCTCTTCCCCTTCTACATTTACTAGTCTATATCCATTACAAGAATATGCTTCTTTAATTACATAAGGGCCTTCCCAATTGGGTTGTAATTTACCTTTGGGATGCAGAAGCTGGGATGGAGTGATGCGCTTTAGCACAAAATCACCAACTTTGAACTTTCTTTCTTTGACATGTTTGTTAAAGGCTCTAGCGATTCACTTCCGGTATACTTGTGCATGCTCTGCTGCTTTCATTCTTTTCTCATCAAGTAGGTTAGCTGAGGTAGAAATGCTTCTCTCTTCTGGTCTTCTGTCATATCTTCGTTTAGCTAGACGCACAGTGATGAATGAAGGACTTCGAGGGGAAGGATTGCTTCCATTCCATAGGTCAAAAAGTATGGGGTTTCTCCCATAGGAGTTTTTATAGAAGTTTGGTACACCCACAATGCTATGACCAAATGGTCTGGCCAGTTACTATCTTTGGGGGTAATATGGGGTTGAACGATGCGGATCTATGTCATATTTTGTGCACAACTCGTTTATTTGTTGGGATATGAATTGTGGACCATTGTCTGTTATGAATACCTTGGGGATGCCATGTCAAGCTATTATGTTCTTTTTATTGAATTTGACTACAGAGGTAGCTTTAATGTTGACATATGCCTTAGTTGTTGTTGTTGATATGAATGCCTCAGGCAGTTCTTAAATCTCCTAATGTGGTCAACCAAGCTAATCTCTTTAGTACGCACTAATTTAGAAACATCCAATCATCATTAATAATCGTGGTTCATAGGGCAATCCCGGTTTTGAAGTAGTAGGTAAAATTTGTAACCGATCTCACTAATTCTACTTGTGACCTTTTCTAGTCGCGATTGTTCTACTAGAGGGATTTTCCACCGCTTTGGTTCGCCTATGCCTTTTATGATGATTAGACAATTGTGTTTTTATATTGTTTATACTTCTTTTTTGGTTAGTTATATTTTTTTATTTTTTTGGGTTTTTAGGGTTTTTTATTATTATTATTTTTTTTGCATAATCCTACGTAGTAACTAATTCATTCGGGCTTGCTTGAATTTGTAACCCTTCGTTGGCATGAAGCCTAGGGTCGGCCTAGCATGATTGTTATTTTCCATTGTGTGTGCTAGTGATGTGTTGCGCACATTGAATATTTTGACTATTTGAGAACGTGGACGTTTAAGACTGAAAGTCCGGGGATCCGAACCCTAGAGGGGGGGTGAATAGGGCGAGCTACAATAAGTAACCAATTATGACAAATTTTAACTTCTTAAAATAAACTAGTCACAAGTGATGATTTATCAAACAAGATGCGGAAGCTGATAAGAACAATCACCACAAGCATTCACCACCACGATTTATAGTGGTTCAGCCTCAATGCCTACATCCACTACCGGCTTGTGATCCAATCACCCCACCGGATTTCCACTATTTATGCTTTTCAATTGGCTAAGCAATAATCTTTACAATATTGTTTTTCTAGGCTAAACAACAACCTCTCAATGTGCTTTTCTAAGCTAAGCAATAACCTTTACAAGATGTTTTTCCAAGGCTAAGCAATAACCTCTACACTAATGCTTTTCTTCAGCTAAGCAATAACCTTTACAATAAAAAGATTTTCTCTCAATGTAGTGTCTACACAAACACTTTAAGAGATACAACTAAAGCTCAATATATTTGCCTCTAAAATAGGCGGATATGAAAGTGAAAAACTAACTCACACAAATACTAAATGAATGCAAAGATGTATGCCCATGATGTGTGTGTGTGATAACTTCAATCAAGTTGAAAAAGTAAGCTCAATCTGTAAATGCTCAAAGCATTTAAAAGTTTAAGGCACATAAAGGATTTTGATTGAAGTGAAATGCAAATCACATGTATGGATACAAACTTGTTAATGATATGAAAATCAAAGGCTCACAAGTTCTATGAAATTAATTAGCTCTAAACATGTGATGCATGTGCAATGTTGTTTTCAAAACCAAACTAATTTAACTAAAGTTTAAATGAATGAAAACAACAAATAAAGATTCATCCAAGTAAAAGAATCATGCTATGAAAGAAAACAAAGATTTCGGCTAAGCATGATTAAGGAAGATTTTAAAACAACTTGGATTGAAATCAAAGTGAAGAATCCAATCTAACTTAGATCAAAGATTAAAAGAAGAATGGATTCAACACATCATAGTTATAATGCTAAAATTCATTTACCAATAATTTAAACAAAGCATATAACATATGATTAGTAAAAGTAAAGCTTACTTAGAGATTTAACTTCATTGATCCAAGCTTTAGCTTCACTAATGACCCCTTGGTCTCTCTTAGTTCATCCCCTTTTCTTTGTCTCAAACACCTCAAGAGTGGCTCTTGGTTCCTCTCTTTTTCAACCAGTTTTCCAAAGGAATGAACTTGTATTTATACTCAAAAATTGAGTTCCTGCGTCTCCCTGGTCGACCTACCCTTTCCCCGGTCGACCTGGCCTTCAACGGTCATAAATCTGACCCCAACGGCTCTTTCCCGGTCGACCGCGTAGTGTGGCCAGTCGACCGGGTCCCCTGGGCCGGTTGACCGACCACACTGCGGGTCGACTCGGGTCTGGGACCAAAATTCCCTAAAAATGTATATTTCAAAGAGATTTCTTGTGGGAACTTTTGGGCCACTAAATCAAGCTTGGAATCATGATTTAAATCAAACTAAGAGGGTTAAAATCATGACACACAAAAAGCCTAAAAAGATTTGAAAGATTAAAAACATAGGCTAGCTTGATTTGTAAAACTTCTTTTCTAAACTAATTGTATCCAAGTTTAAAAACCAAAAATGCATAGATCAATATTTTTACAAGTCTTAAAAACAATGCATGTATAAATCAAGATTTCAAGATTTTCTAAAACAATGCATGTGGGAAAATTCAAATGGTGCTAGAATGATAATGTATCCATCAAATTGCAATACACAAAATTCCTAACAATCTCCCCCTTTGCAATTTGATGGCAACTTACTCAACACCGAATTTTACACACTAAGTCTTCAGCTCCCCCTAAGCTGGACAAGTCTTGAAATCTCTTGGATGCTTCTTCTCATAGCTTTGGCTCTTGGAATTTTTCTTCATTCTTCTTGATGCTTGGAGCTTGATCATTCTTCAAGCTTTCTCTTCTTCTTTCTTTCTTTAGCCAAGCATCTTCTTTAGCTCCCAAGGTTTCTTTCTTCTATTAGCTCTCCCCCTTTGTCCATACACTCTCTCCGTTTGGCAAGATATGCATTCTCTCACCCTGTAGAAGATCATACAATATCTCCCCTTAGGAAGCTTGGACATTCTCTTCCCCTTTAGAGAACTTGAATGCTCTCTCCCCCTTTGACATTAAATTGCAAAGGTACCTACACACATGAAACAAGGAAAATACCTTTTCATAGCACCTGTTAACAAAAGAAATCGAAAATGAAATACATAACAGGTTATCATGTATGGAAGTAATCTCTAAGGGTTCAAAGTCAATCGAAGGGTCAATTTGATCAAAACTAATACTTCCTATGAAGGTTTACACTCCCCCTCAATCCATTCTCTCCTTTTGTCAAACTTTTGACAAAGATTTAACTATGAAGTGCAAGAAGATGATGGTTTTACCAATTGAGGGTTAACTTCAAGAGAAAGATTAGATACATTTAACTAAAGAGCACAAAATGATCAAATTACCAAAAGAGCAAGGCCAAATAGAAGAAAATCGATCATGGATACCAATTGGAAAAACAAAGAATACCAATTGAGATTCAAAGATAAGACTATAAAATCAATCACTCTAAAATGGAGTTATAAAGAATATAACTATTAAGATAAATCCAAATTAGAGCTATCCATGATGAAATGGGGTTTACCAAACATAGCATCAATCAATTTAACTAAGAAAATCATGTGCTATGAAAGATTTGAAATCATTTCATTCAATTATTAAGTAAGTATGACTATTAATTGCAAGATGAGTGAAATGAAATTCAAGCATGAAGCCAACATCAACTAATAACCAACCAAGATTATGAATACATAAGCATGGTGGTCATGAGATATACCTATATGAGCAAGAGAGGTGGCAAACATGAAAATTATGATGCTAATGGTGTGTGACATGGAACAAATATATTACTATCAAGTTCAATCCAATGTACACAAGGTCTATCACATTCACAAGAAATCAAACCAATTGAAACCAATTGAATTTGACAACATGATTAAGAGCAAGAATGTGACAAACACAAAATTCCATCAATCATCATAAATGGATATTCATCACTTTTAAAGATATAACTAATGAGCATAGTGATAAACAATGTAAATTGCAATGCAAAAGGATATAACTTGGTAATGCATGCAATTTCCAAAGTGTCAAAATCATATGAATTCAACAACTAAGATATCCATCAAACATATAGAAATACAAGGAATGGATTTCAAAGAGTTTCATATGATCAAGATCACTACTATGAAGTTGAAACATGTATAAGGATGACATCACTTAGAGAATATACATGAATCAACATCATAGCCATCCAAAAAGAAATGACATACATGGAACCAAATGGATTTGAGTTCTAGTATGGTTTCTACAAATATAACTAATATCACAACCATACATGGAACCAAATGACATTTGCATATAAAAAGAATGCAACCAAAAGAGCAAGGATGCAAATGGCTTATAATAACAATTGATCATGAATAATCTAGCTAAGAAAGCTTTTGAAATCACAATCAATTGATCATGTATAGAAATGCAATGCAAGAGATACAACTCAATGTGAGCAAAAAGCAAATCTAACATGATGAAATTATAATCAAATGATTTTGAAAACCATGATATGTAACTAGAATGATGCATGAAGACAAAATCAATTGATCACAAATAAACATTGCATTTTAAGAAATGTAACTAAGAAAGAACAAAATGCAAATGTAATAAAGACCAACAAAAAGATTTAACTATAAAGAATAGGTTGGTCAATGAGGTTCAAGGCCCTAAGGTTTGTCTAAGTATCTAACTTTAGGAATCCACCTAAGGTCTTGAGAGGGTTGATCCTTGAGGTCTAATTTATGAGTCCCACCAACTATAGGAGATTTGACTTGATAAATTTTCAATTTGAACTTATCACCATGATATTTAGATTTGACTAAATTTAGCTTAGATTGGTGATTAGTCTTTTGAGGTTGGTGAGTTTGTTTCTTAGGGGATAGATTCACTTTTCTTTTCTTCTTATTTTCTCCCTTTATTTGACTTTTGAATTTTAAATTTAACTTGGCTATTTTCTTCAAAAGTTCTTTCATGGGTTGATTTAAGGGAGATAGGTTGAGAAGCTTTTTGTTCATAGATTCTTTTAAACTTGGTTTAACTTGTTTAAACTTTTTAGAATCTATCTTAGGAGACTCCATTTTAATTGATTTAACTTGTTTAATCTTTTTGGAGTTTTCTTTGATTTTTAGTGTCTTACCCTTCATAGATTTAGATCCTACCATCTTGGGTTCATAGATGGGTTTAGACACATGGCTTCTTCTTCTTAGTTTGCACTCAAACCTAAAATGCCCTTCAATGCCACAATAATTACATTTAAATTTGAGCAAAGGAGAAAGAGTGCTAGAGAAAGAGGACTCACCTTTCACAAATGTGTTAGTGAATTTAGGGTCATGTGAAATATTCCTATCAAATCCAAGACCCGTCCTATCTCTTTGAGATTTACCCAATTTAAGTAACTTTTCAAATTTCTTTTCACCTTGGGTAAATTTGCACTCATACTTTTGTTTGTAGCTTTCAAGTTGAGTGACTTGGTTTATAAGGATTGAATTTTCATTTTTAACTTTTAATAGTTCATTTTCAATTTCCTTATATTTGATTAGTTCTTCATGGGCAAGTTTTAAATCAAATTTAAGTTCATTAATAACATTAGATCCAAGTTCTAGATTTTTTATCTTATTTTGAGAATTAGATAAATTTTCCTTTGAAATGGTTAACTTGGATTCTAGGTTGTTAATGTTTTTATCTTGCCTTAGTAATTGATCTCTTAGTTTTGAATTTTCCTTATTAAGACCATCATTTTCAATTTTTAATTCATTTAGATCATCTTTAATATTATGAAGGTTATTCAAAGAGATCATAAACTTAGAGTCTAAACATTGTATTACTTCTTCTTTTTCTCTAAGTTCATCTTTTGAAGAAACTAATTCTTTGTTTAGATTTTTAGTTTCTTCTCTTAATTTTTTATTTTTCTTATCAAGCTCTAAAGATAATGTATATAATTCTTCAAAGGCTTGTTGAAGATCATCTTCATTTTCATCATATTCTTCTTCTTCTTTTAAGTCACATTGAGATTCATTTATTTGAAAGTTTGAATCTCCAATAGATGGAAGAAAGAGAGGTCTAGAAGAATCTAGACAAAAGTCTAAACAATCTAACTTAGTCACTACAAAAAAAATGTCTTAATGAGTCACTTTTAAAGTGTCTTAAAAAGTGGTTTGTGTCGCTTTTCCGATTACTATGCAAGCGTCTTATCTGCCAGCGTCACTAAAAGTTCGTAAAAGCGTCTCAAGAAATACATTTGTTGTGTCAGTTTCTATTATCAAAGTGACACAAAAAAATGGTTACTTGTGTCACTTTAACCCAAAAGTGACACTGAAATAACTTAAAAGCGTCACAAGAAAGATGATCAATATGTTGTTTTCGGACCAAAAGTGACACAAGTAGTCATCAGTTGTGACAGTTTCCATAGAAGCGAGATACCATCCATTTTAAAAAAAAAAAATGCAATATATACATTACTAATAATATGCTGCAGTATGGATACACTTTCAATAAAAATGCAATAATAGCTTGTTTAATGTTCAAGCAAAGCTCAAGTCAAGCTACCTCTTGCTCTCAAGTTCACACACAAACACTATTAGATTCTATAGTTTCAGGGAGAAAATTATAACAAATCACAAGTTTACAAGTACTTGATAAAAAACCAACACTATCACAACCATTTCTACATGAATCTAATCAAGCAATGATATGAGAAGACATAACAAATTTAGGAACGACAAATAAAAGTTCCACAAACCATGAAACTGACACCTTCATGTAAAATAATGGAGGAATGACATACCAACATAATGGGAGTATAGTGTTGGAAGGAAAGGATGATCCAGCATCTGTAATATCTCTCTTTATGTCTGAGCCCTCACCATCTTTTTTCTGCTTGCTAATAAATCATTATCCATGACCTTTAACGCAAAAAGGCATTTTGTACCAATTAGCTCAGCAAGATAGACAGTACCAATATCTCCACAACCAAGCCTCTTGAGCAGCTTGAAGTGGCTCAGTCCCGAGCTACCATGTTGTGTCTCAACATGTCGAATGGCTTCCCATTTTGAATCTTTTGACATGTGAGGTCTATAGCCACTACAACTGGAGCTAGTCAGATTGCTCTCCTCACTAATGCTAGTACTGTTGCTGTTGTACTCACCAATACTACTACTTTTTGAGCTTTGGGAACACTCCCCCTTTCCTTTACAACTATTTGAACTGACATAATGCCTACTTGAACTTACCTTAAGATTAAGATTTCTACTGCCAGATGCTAGAGAAACAGATTCTTTCTTTGCATTCTTCTGGGTACAGTCATCAATGTGGCTGCCAGATTTACATGTACCATGGCCATCTGAGATACTGTCAACTTGGGCACATGTATTCAAACTTCTGGTAACAGATTTTACACCCTGCTTTGCTTTCACCTTACTGGAGGTCTTCTTCCTATGGATTGGCTTGATTTTACGCGGACTCCCAATTGAGTTGCTCCATTTAGAACTAGTATTTGAGCTAGAAGCATGATCCAGATTTTCTTTTGTCCCAGTTTCTGATGCAGATGTTTTGCATGCACCTGATGAGGCTGGCTCAGTGACATCTCGAGATGATGTCTTTGCCTTTGTTAGTTTCAAAGTTTTCGTATACACACAACGAGGAGAAAAAGAAGTACTCGGATCCAACGATTCAGACTTAGACACTTGCAAGGATGAAGTAGCATTTTCAAGTGAAGTTGAGGTGCTTTTTTCTGGCACAAAAGATATTTCTACCAGACTTCGTTCACCTTTGCTAGGGGGAAGACCAGTTTCACCAGATTCGACTACCACTGCTCTGTATAATCTTTTAATAGTTCCAGCTTCTGAAACAGAAGATAAGCCTGATGGTTTTGATAACCGCTTCATTGCAACCATCTCTGAAGCCTGTGAAATGCATAGCCCTCTTAATGCCTGCTTCAGGCTCACCGATTCAGAAATACCGATACCGGATGCTTGTGGTATCCCAACTCTAATTGGCTTCTTTTGGGTGTTCTTTCGCAATGATCTTGCTCCTACTTGGCGTGAAGGACCCAAACCCCTTGAAGTTTTAAGCTCTATTGCCTCGAGAAGCTGATCAAGGTCGTATTCTAGTGAATTATGCTCTGAAGTTGGCATGAGATGCTTTTGAGCCCCTTCATTCATTCTCAATTTGAAACTTAAAGAGATCGGCCCTTTCAAATGCTGAACCATATCTACTTCTTCCTTCACTTCAATTATCTCGGAAGTACCAACAGATGAGCCCATTTTCTGGAATAGCAGCACATGCAGCAAAAACTGATCTAATACAACACAAGGCCTGGAATTGGGGGCAAGCACACAAAATTCAACTAACCAATCTCCAATGGAACTTGCTCACGATGGTAGAACACAGAAATTGAATCAGCCACCACATTTAAGTTGATGTTTTCATCCATCATATCGAATCCCAGGTTCAAAGTTCTGTCCTCACATCAAACTGCAGTATCCAAATCCTGTCATCATAACCATGATTCAAATAAGCAAGGCACAACTATTAACTAAGTCACATTGAACTATTTGCAGATATATCTGAGTGGAAACAATTGCAATAATGTCAAGAGACAAGTGAAATTTCTAAGTGCAAACAATCATTTTTGAAAACTCACTTCTACATCGTTGCAACTTGGTTGTGGCAATCTAAGTCAATGTTTGTATCCAAAAACATCATAAGAGTGTACTTGTGTATGACAGTTTTCCAGAGCAATTTATTTCCTTAGTTGACCTTTTTTTCTACGGAAAATGGAAAGTAAAGATATCAAAGTTTTACAGTTTCAGATTATACTGTTTGGTGCAGCAATATTTTCGGCTGTGAAAGGCATCTTTACCTTGTGTAACACAGCAAAAACTGATTTTCTACATCTTGGGCCTCAATCTACTTGCTACAAATAATGCGAAAAATGCTTTCACCTCATAAATGAAAACTGGAAAAAAGATTGTAAACACGGAACAACAGAAAATAATCGTCCCTCAGAAAAAAAAAAAAAAGACATTTCAATTTTGCCCTGGAAAACACTTTGAACAAAACTATGCTCAATATCTTATTTAATAAAAGCCAACAAACAAACATATCCTAATTCCTAGCAGATTATGTATAATTGGACAAAGTTTTTTTATGCCAGACAAATCCCCACCAAATTCAAGCCAGATCAACCCGGTGCAACGTAAAAAAGAAAAAAACAAACAAAATCCCATCAATTGAACATTTAGAGCTTCCCCATCATTAATAAGTTCTAAATCCCAACTCCTGCAATCAAAATCAAGAACAGAATGAGTATAACAATCACACTCAAATCAAACCAACGCTTTACAATAAAATCAGCAAAATAACCCATTGATTGGATGGTCATGATCATAAAATCACTCACAAGATCTCAATTTCATTGCTTAAACAGTTTCAATGCTAAGAATTTAAACAATTACATCACAACTCAATTCAAACCAAACCAACGTCATGCTCAATATAAGGAAAAAGAAACCCCACTAACTGGAATGTTAGGATCATCCATCGACCATCAACCCAATAAGACTTCAAGCAAAATCAAAACAAACAGCTCAAAGAAAGAAGAAAAGAGATTCACATGCATCAAACGAGTACGATATGGTTAGCACAATGTGGAGGGAGATTGAAAATGAAATTTAGTTGTAGAACCCTAAGTCTTGTTCTTACACACTCTTTGCCATTAATGCACTCCACATGATTCTAATCACCCACTCTTCTCTTCCAAGGAAAACAGCTCTCTTTCCCTACTTGTCATGGTCATAGTGTCATGTAAACTAAGTTATTTATCTTATTGACCCCTCATAAAAAATTTATGGTCACATCTTAGTGTTGAGAATTTTCCAAGTGTAGCATCTCTGTGGAAGACGAAAACTTCATCATCATTACCAACTCCTCCCCACAATCTTAGCCACAAAACAAACACCACCAATGTGGTTCCAAATGAGAAGGCAGAACTACAACTCATTTGGGGTTGACTTTCTACAAATATTGGAAGATTAGACTATCTGGCTTAAGCTAGATTAGTACAAGCACAACTTATAATAATAACTTTTAGTAGCATTTCATCAAACAATTGGTGTTCATGCTAATTAAGAACCAAAAAAAAAAACTCATCAATCAAAAACCAAACTCCACCCAATCAACACACATATGAAACCGGCAAAGGAAAATATAACCTAACTTCACCGGCAAAGGCAAAGGCAAAGGCAAAGGAAAATACAACTTATGCAATGAAGTATGCTCAGACAGGAAACCACTAATGCAGCCAAGTCAATGACATCATCAACTGTTACGACCACTGCTTACAGTATATGCTTAAAAGCTCGAACAACCATCTCATGGACACACAGTGATTGTACATGTGGAAGTTTGTCTACAAGTCCAACCTAGTATGTGTATAACAGACAAGAATATGAATGCACAAAACAAAAGTCATGAACATGAACTTCAGAGTAGTTTTATGTTTCAAAACAAAAACAAAAAAAAAAGGAATGAAAAAAACTACAAGCTTTACATGTTAATAGAAAATTTTGGAAAGCAATGCAGTAAGAAGACATTCTTCTGCAATTAGAATTTTCCTAGGAAAGAGGAGTTGGACAATCTTGGCAAGATAAATAGAGCTGGTTGGTGCATACCATATGAAGGCACCATTGGCTATACTGTCCTATTTGAAAGGCACAAATGGTTCTGACCACCCTTTTAAGTAACAGGGCCTTATTATCCAGTGAATGTTCCAAAACTAGTGACATGAAAGCTTCAAAAAAGTAAAAATGAAAGAAATAACAAAAAGGGAAAATAACTAACCACCATCAACTGAAATATTCCTTCAGCTGTCCTTATAGGATTTTTTTTCACAAGGTAGCATGGAGGAAAGAACTCATACTTCAGGAATCTCCCAACTTGAAATTATCACTGCTTGGTCACTGCTGCAAAAATCATGGAAACATCAATGCCGCGAGTCCTCTTCCTTTTCCACTGGCAGGTCCTCCAACCCAATTTTTTTTTATCATCGCACTCTTTTGAGAACAAAGAAGAACCCCATAACATGAAAATCAGTGAGCAAGCTCTATTCAATAACAACAAATCTAACCAAACTAATGAATAATAAAACACAGTGACAGATAGCATCACATCAAATAGGAATTAGTAGAAAAGCAAAAACCACAGAAGGTGATCCTAATAGTTCAGAAAAGTGAAAATGACATGCTAATAGTAAGTTGATGTTCCTTGATGTGATTAGTATGAGGGTGGCTTCTCTAGTACTTCTATTTGAGGGGATGTCTGTTGTAGGTTTCATTACATTCACATGGAGTGTTTTCTTGATGTCTTCCCAGAATAGCATAACCAACACATTGAACAATAGTTATAGGCACCATTCAAAAAAAAAAAAAAAGAAACAGTGAAACTAAATTGGAAACTTCAATTAGGCCAGCAGCTTAAAAGCAGGTCCAATATAGCATGACCTAGATTTCATGAATGGGACCAAGGCTCATTGATTCAGTGGATCTTGCTGCTAAGTGAGGATTGTAGGATGAACTTTCCATTTACAGGACCAAGCAACCAATTGGTGTCGGTCAATAATCATTTAGCTCCTCAAAAATCTTAGACAACTCAATCTCATAGTATTAATGCAATCATATGTTGTCACAGAAATGTTAGCAGAACATGTAACGAAATAGTGGCCCTGTTTGCCAGTCAAAAGGAATGGTACTTCTCATGATTTACATAAAACAGTAAGGAACCGGCTCAACCCCTTTCCAATTGGGAACCTTTCCTTCAGCAATGGTGGCAGAGCATTTTAAAAGCTCATGGACTAACTGCCTTTGTATCACTTTACTCTAGCTTCAAAAGCTAATAGTGACGGCAATAATGACATCATCATAATGAAACATTTGAATTATCATAATTGCCAATAGCAATGTAACAGCAGCACTATCAAGACTAATTTTATGCACACCAGTTAAGGAACATATAGGGAATGACACTTCATTAGAGAGATGCAGTTAACGTAGACAACAATGGAAACCAGAACTCACCCATATTATTCCTCCGTCTTAGATTGGAAAGAGCGATAGCAATATTTGCGCCAACACATGCATTGTTCTTCACAAGTGCAATATCTAGCCTGGTTAAGGAGTCTATACAGAGGAAAGTATGGAAAATCACTGATAAGTTATGCACTTAGTTCATTGGTTCAATATCAGAGTGAAGGCACAAGTTCATATAATAATCACTCCATGAAGTTCAGATTCTTAACTGTTAAAGCTGTTAAAGTCTTAATGTTTACATCACATATATTGGTATTTACCATCAAAGTACCATCATTTCAACAATCTGAGTCATTAGACAATGGCCTATTGGCCAACTTGTACAAACTGAAAATCCATGAAAGCAACTCAAGTTGATATAGATTTGTGCTCCCTCCTTAAATTGTCAGCATCAAACCCATAAAACATCAACCAATATGAATAATTATACATTAAGAGTGATTAATCAATCATCACTCCATGAGTTAATAAAGACTTCAGGGAAAAAATAAATAAAGAAGTACTTGCCTTGTACTGGTATTTAAGAGAGATGGTATATGCATCTGTAGCAAACCAACCTTCCATTCTACTTGGGTACCATTGCAATATGTTAGAGGCAAGTCCTTGCCTACAAGAAAACTTAGGGTTTAAATGGAACTCAAATTCTAATATCAATGCAAGTAATCGAGCATATCTTAAGAATCAACAAGAAACCTAAATCCGAGCGCTTCTCAAGAACTTAACTAGAGAATGGGATCTTTTCTAATTACTTATGGTCTGAACATTAACCAGAGAAAATCATAGAACTTAAAGCTTGAAAGATTAAAGAATCAAACAATGAATTAGTACTTAAAATAAAGAATTTGAAAACAACCACTCCTAGTTGTGGTCAAACAATCCAGAATTGTCACCATACTTTTGGTAAAGTGGCAGTCTCAGTCTTCCGATTAATGGTGCCAAGGAATTTTCTTTGTAAACCCCATGCAACCTGAATCATGATCGACAACATACAGCACATCTATTCAGACCTGCTTTGAGAAAATACATTTTTCTAAATTAATTACAGAATGATAAATTGTGTCCCAGCAAATAAGTGTACCATGATGCACCCATGTCGACAAGAAAAACAAACGAGTAGTAGGTGTAAACTCAGCCACCAATTCGATCTCAAGATTCCAAAATAACAGCCTGGGAATAACAGATTATATCAGGTAAAACCACATTCTAACATGAGCAACACATGTCATGCTAGATCACACCAAAGATGAATGCTATAATGCTACAAAAAGATGAACTGCAAAATTCCTTTTCACATCAAGCTACACGTCTTCCTTGTATTTTATTTTGCTGTCAAAGGATGAATATTTATTTAAGTGATGCTGTTGCAAGAAGATTGAGCATGAAAACACAAAAGGTAACTAGCCTAAAAACAGAGCAAGACAAAAGAACCCATTTGAAAGGCAGTTTCTGTTAATTCCCCTTAAAAACCCAAAAAGATTGCAGCTTTCCACACAAGTAAGCAAAAAGAACCCATCTCTGAATATTAGCATTCCACACACCTTTTTGTCGATTACTCCAGGTTCGAGCGCCTTTTTCCCACTAACTGAAGGGAAAGGGGTTTTGAGAGGGAGGGATTTCGGGGTGAGAGAGATTCTCCATGGGCAACACGTGGAGATACCAGAGAGAGGAAAAGAGGCAAGGAGATGCCGGTCGCTGAGAAGATGCTGGCCATTTGGTCGCTGGCGGTGTCTCCGGATCTGTGGCGTTGGGTCGGAAGGCAGGGTGCTCTACCATTTCCATGTGATTATCCACCGGTGACGAGGGAGGGGGGAGAGAGGGAGAGAGGGAGGGGAGAGGGGGATCGAGTGTTGGTGCTGGCCGGGGAGGAAGAGAGAGGGAAGAAAAGGGGGAAAGAGGGAAGCAATCGATTTTAGGGCTTGGGGTGTGGGAATGAGATATGGGCTTATTTCATTTCCACGATAGAGGGGGAAGGGGGAAACAAAACGATTAGGGATGGGGGATATGAGAGCGAGGGGCAGAGAGGGATATCAGAGCAAGAGAACGAGAGATGGAGATGAGGGCCAGAGAGGGATACGAGACTATGAGAACAAGAGAACGAGAGGCGAGATTAGAATAAAACTTTGCTCCGCTAGTGTCACTTTAAGAATAAAACGAGATATAGATTTGTTTTGTGTGTCGCGTTATAGAAAAAAGTGACACAACAAACCCCCTCCTCGTTTACTCCTCTTCTAAAGTGACACATCAGACCATACTGTGTCACTTTATTATAAAAGCGACACAAAAGCTCAATTCAAAAGCGAGACTAAAAGTCCTTTTTTTTGTAGTGAGTGGAATCCATTTTAAAAGTATTCATTCAAACACAAGACTAGGGTTATAAACTCTAGGTTTTTACATCTAATCAAGAGTTCCAAACACTTGATCCTATAAGATAGAGCACGAGGCTCTGATACCAATTGAAAGTCTGGGGATCCGAACCCTAGAGGGGGGGTGAATAGGGTGAGCTACAATAAGTGACCAATTATGACAAATTTTAACTTCTTAAAATAAACTAGTCACAAGTGATGATTTATCAAACAAGATGCGGAAGCTAATAAGAACAATCACCACAAGCATTCACCACCACACAATGATTTATAGTGGTTCGACCTCAATGCCTACATCCACTACAGGCTTGTGATCCAATCACCCCACCGGATTTCCACTATTTATGCTTTTCAATTTGCTAAGCAATAACCTTTACAATATTGTTTTTCTAGGCTAAACAACAACCTCTCAATGTACTTTTCTAGGCTAAGCAATAACCTTTACAAGATGTTTTTCCAAGGCTAAGCAATAACCTCTACACTAATGCTTTTCTTAGGCTAAGCAATAACCATTACAATAAAAAGATTTTCTCTCAATGTAGTGTCTACACAAACACTTTAAGAGATACAATTAAAGCTCAATATATTTGCCTCTAAAATAGGCGGATATGAAAGTGATAAACTAACTCACACAAACACTAAATGAATGCAAAGATGTATGCCCATGATGTGTGTGTGTGTGATAACTTCAATCAAGTTTAAAAAGTAAGCTCAATCAATATATGCTCAAAGCATTTAAAGTTTAAGGCACATAAAGGATTTTGATTGAAGTGAAATGCAAATCACATGTATGGATACAAACTTATTAATGATATGAAAATCAAAGGCTCACAAGTTCTATGAAATTAATTAGCTCTAAACATGTGATGCATGTGCAATGTTGTTTTCAAAACCAAACTAATTTAACTAAAGTTTAAATGAATGAAAACAACAAATAAAGATTCATC
This sequence comes from Cinnamomum chago, assembly GCA_038049695.1. NCBI lineage: Eukaryota > Viridiplantae > Streptophyta > Magnoliopsida > Laurales > Lauraceae > Cinnamomum > Cinnamomum chago. Next base: position 52,936,225 of record CP142454.1, on the reverse strand, counting down.
CAAGTAAAAGAATCATGCTATGAAAGAAAACAAAGATTTTGGCTAAGCATGATTAAGGAAGATTTTAAAACAACTTGGATTGAAATCAAAGTGAAGAATCCAATCTAACTTAGATCAAAGATTAAAAGAAGAATGGATTCAACACATCATAGTTATAATGCTAAAATTCATTTACCAATAATTTAAACAAAGCATATAACATATGATTAGTAAAAGTAAAGCTTACTTAGAGATTTAACTTCATTGATCCAAGCTTTAGCTTCACTAATGACCCCTTGGTCTCTCTTAGTTCATCCCCTTTTCTTTGTCTCAAAACACCTCGAGAGTGGCTCTTGGTTCCTCTCGTTTTCAACCAGTTTTCCAAAGGAATGAACTTGTATTTATACTCAAAAATTGAGTTCCTGCGTCTCCCCGTTCGACCTGCCCTTTCCCCGGTCTACCTGGCCTTCAACGGTCATAAATCTGATCCCAACGGCTCTTTCCCGGTCAACCGTGCAGTGTGGCCGGTCGATCGGGTCCCCAGGGCCGGTCGACCGACCACACTGCAGGTCGACCCGGGCCTGGGACCAAAATTCCCTAAAAATGTATATTTCAAATAGATTTCTTGTGGGAACTTTTGGGCCACTAAATCAAGCTTGGAATCATGATTTAAATCAAACTAAGAGGGTTAAAATCATGACACACAAAAAGCCTAAAAAGATTTGAAAGATTAAAAACATAGGCTAGCTTGATTTGTAAAACTTCTTTTCTAAACTAATTGGATCCAAGTTTAAAAACAAAACATGCATAGATCAATATTTTTACAAGTCTTAAAAACAATGCATGTATAAATCAAGATTTCAAGATTTTCTAAAACAATGCATGTGTGAAAATTCAAATGGTGCTAGAATGATAATGCATCCATCAAATTGCAATACACAAAATTCCTAACAAAGACCTCTTGACCTACATGTTTTTATTAGTGGATATTTGGTCTGGGTCTTATCATTTTGCTCTCTTTGGAAATGAGAGTGTTGAAACATTTTCGACCTCTGCCATTTGGGCTTTGGTCTGATGACAACATATCTCACTTGTATTTTATTAGGGTGTCTTCTTTGAAACCTTTGATTTGTTATTTATAGTTCAGGTCCTAAAATGATGCATTTAGTCCATAAGTTTTTATTTTGGTTCATCCAGAAACGAGACCGTTGAAATATTTTAGACCTCTGCCATTTGGGCCTTGGTCTCATATTAAAGAGTTTCATATGTGTCTCATTATGTTTATTTCTTTGAGAACGTAGATATGACTTCACTCGTTGATGCATTAAGATAAGGCTCTTATATTGGGGACCTTTAGTTTGCTCTTGCCGAAAACGAGAGCGTTGAAATGTTTTGGACCTCCGCCATTTGGGCCTTAGTCTCAAAGAGTTTGAACAATTAGGAGATTTGTGATCTTTGAATGATGATTCCCTATTTTTACTTGATGATCTCCGGTCTTTTGTTTTCCTAATTGTTCGACCCTCATCTTTTGTGTGAACCATATGATTTTTCCTTTTCCTTTGGGCTCTAGGTTTTGTTGTAGTGCATCTAGCTTCCTTAAATGTAGTATGTCCATGTTTTGGAACGTGTGCTCTAAATTTTCTTTGTAACCTAGCAGACTTACATCGTGAAAGTCTTTGAGCAAGGGTGTAATCTTGAAGTTTTGGTTGTGTCACTACTAGATGGTCATGTGGGATAAGAATTTCTTCAGTCGTGTGGATTTTTACATTGTTCTTTGGGACTATCGGAATCTTAGGTGGCACGTTTGGGTTAACACCTGAAAGTTCTTCTACAGTCAAATCTCCGAAAGTCTTTCCTAGAGTTTTGGGAGTGGTCTTAATTCTTTCATGGAAACTAATTGGACCAAACTCTATTTGGCTTTCTAATTCGGGAATGGTCTCTGTTGTTGTGTTTGGATTTTGCTCTTTATGGGCAGGGTACCATTCTGGGTGAAGGATCGGAGTTGGATCAACTCTTGGTCGTTGTCTTTTCTCAAAGTATTCTATGTAATCTTGGCTCATGATTATTGGATTGGTCAAGGGTGGGCATGGTAAACCTTTTAGAATACTTTGAAGTCTTAGTCTCGCATTTAGATGGGCCTTAATCAAGGCAAATACAGGACTAGGCTTTATCTCATTGTGGAAGTCATGTTTGTCTAAGATCAGTTTAATTATATCGTTATCATTTGATCTTCTAAGAGGGTTTGACCTATGAGGCTCACTAGTCAAGACATTTGATTGTGGTTCCTCCTCTAGGGTCTTTTCTACTGAGTGGTTAGGGTCTAGTTGAGGGCTTCCTTGTTGGATTTCAATGGCAGGCCTAACAGTCTCTTGGTGTTGATTCTCAAGTAACGCTTTGGTTTCTATGATAGATTTAGATGACTTTATTCGTTCTAATGGCACCCTCGACCTAATTGGCATCTTTCTAACCTCGGACTTGAGCTTCTCTATGTCCTCTTGTAATTCGTTAAACATGTTCGTATCTAGGAATTCAAATCCAGACTCTTTGTCAACCTTTCTTGGTTCAGCTGGTGTTGGAATGGGGTCAAGATGCATTGGTTTGGGTTTAGGAAAGTCTTGTTCATCATTTGATTGCATGTTTATTTGTCTTTGGATCATGATTTTGGTTTTGCATGATTGTCTGGGATTCAAGTTCTTTCGTTTGTAACGTGGTCCATGTCTTTTAGTGGTATTCTTCTTAGATTGAGATTCTGGATCTTGTATGATTTTGTTCGTATGAGTTTGGTATTTTATTTCAAATAAAGATGGTTTAACCAATCTATGAGTTTCCACACTTGATTCTAAGTCATTCGATTCAAACCTGACTGGTTCATGTGTTTCAGATCTTATGACATTAAAATCTTTAATTAATTCATCCACTCGTTCCGTTTGAAGGTCAAGTATCTTCATTGTCATCATGAATTCAGATTCTTCGTGTGGGTCATTAGGTTGTATTGTCTTGTGTGTCTTCGATTGAATCGTTATGTCTTTTATTTGTTGTGTTGAATTATCTTCGTTTGGTTGTGTTTTGGGTGGCATTTGTGGTTTTGGTATTTCTGATGGGATGGTTGTTTGTGATTGATTTGGTTCGTTCATTTGATGCCTAGTGATCCGGGTTTTACAGTCCCAAGGTGTTTCATGTTGTTCATAATCTTCATTAAACATATCATAAAATTCCTCAGGAGGCATGTCTTTAAAGATGGGGTCGTAAATCTCATCGGAAGATTCAGAAGTTTGGTCATTTGGTGGATAATAGGTTACTATAGGGGCTAAATTTGTTAAACATGGAGGATCATAGGTCCAATTCTTGAGAATATGATCTATTGGGGAATTAATTATGGTATATGGCTTGTCTATGGTTTCTTCATTTTCGAGTTAATGGAAGGGAGCAAAATATGCTCTAAGAATTCATATCCCCTCTTCTACCTCGTAGCCCTTCCATAATGTTGGGATCTTGATCTCTTCAGTCATAAGTCTTCTTAGAGTTTCTGAGATTAATCCAAGTTCCCATTCTAGGTATTCACCACCTATAAATTGTTCTTCTAGGGGCTTCCCTGTGTTTGCATATGGATCATTTTTCGAAGTAATGCCATTAAACCAGTCGAGGTTGGGCAACTCTAGCTCGCTTATGCCACCATTTTAGCAAACTCTTCCTGGATCTGTTTTCGAGATATTTTTGTCTTGTGTGGTAAAAATGGATTTTGGGTTCTAGCATATGTGGTTGAGTTTCTACCTTGGTTTTGATTCGATGTTTGATTAAGCCGGTCGGTCGGAGCGTGAGTGGATTGTTGATATATGATTGTTGGTGGATGGATTGAGTTGGATGGCATGGTTGGGTGTGGCTAGAATGGGTCAACGATCATGGTAGGTGATGTTGTTTGGTTGAATGGTGAGGGTTGGGTGGGATGATGACTTTCATTGGATGGCGTGGATTGGAATGGTTGATAGGTCGGAAAGGGATGCATGGTTATGGAAGGTTGGATTGGTTGATTGAATTGATGAGGTTGGATGGTTTGGATTGATGAGGGAGTTTGATTGGATGAGATGGTTATGGGAGTTTGGATAGGTTGATTGAGTTGATTATGTTGGACGGTTTGGATTGGTGAAGGGATTTGATTGGATGGGATGGTTGGGATGGATTGGTAGGTTTGATTGGATCGGATGGTTTGGATTGGTGAGTGAGTTTGATTAGGTGAGATGGTTGAGATGGATTGGTTGGTTTGATTAGGCGAAGAAGTTTGATTGGATGGGATAGTTTTAAAGGATTGGTAGTCTTGATCAGGATGGATTAGGATTCGGCTTGTCGTTATATACTGTGTATTTTGGATGTAGATTCGTTGATTATTAAGGTTTAAATTTTGATTTATGTCATGATTAATTTTTTGATTATTTAAATTTGTGTGCATTGTGTTTTGATTCAATTGAGTGTAATATTGTCGAGTTGGTTGGAAAGTGGTTTGATATGGTTGGGGTTGATGGATCGGGTCATGGTTTGGCCTCATGTCCTCATAAGAGGTGTGATTGTTTAAGTCTTCATTTGCATAAAAGTGTCATGTAGATCTAAGGGAAGAAGTTTGAGTAGTTATAGTTTGGTTGGAAAGGTATCGATAATTTTGTGTTTCCCTGAGGTAGTGTTGGTTTATATTCGTCTATGAGTTTAAGTTCTGAGAATCTTGAGTCATGTGGTTTGTGTAAGATTGGTAATTTGAGTCGAGCATGAATGATGTTTGGGATGCAATTGTTTGATGTGGATTTTGATAGGCCATCTTATATTTGATTTCCAAAGCAATTATCAAACAATGTCATGTAACCCCAAAAAAAAAAATTTGGTTCAAAATAGAAGGGAGGGAAGAGGAGAGAGATTTTTTTTTTGTTTGGAGTTTTTTTTCTTTTGTTTTATAATTAATTTTTATTTTAGTGGTGAAAGGGGAAAGTTTTAATGATGTTTTTTTTTATTTTGTTATAATTAGGGAAGGCTTCAATAGGCGGTATATTCAGACCTCAGGTTTAAATTTTCGGACTACACTCATAATAACCCTAAAGTGAATGGGACACGAACATTTCATCATTGACCGACTATTCATGTCCTAGAATAAAACTCTAGAAAGACCCAAATAAGTGACAGGAAAACACAAGAGGTCCCATCACGATTGCCAGGCTGTTGGATGTAAATTTCGATCTCCCCGGGGAGGGAAATCGCCATCCATCTATGTGTGCTATTTAAATTTTACATCGAAAATGAGGATTCCGACTACCCTCAAAATCGGCGGATCACGATCGCCAGCTACGGTAACGGTCATAACGCCGTTCTTCGACGAAAGCCGAAGAAGAATGGGAGAAAATAAATGGGTGGGTTCTTCCTCTCGTCTAATGTGCTGCCGGCAACACACAACGGTTTTCCTGTCACATTAATTTGGGTCTCTTTCATATAGGGTTAGTTCAGGATTATGAGTTAAAGTCCAAATAAAGGCTAATCTTGACACAGTAAAATCATGGTGTATCCAAGTAAAACAAAATAATTAAAAAGAAGAAAATAAAAGGGGGGAGGTGCCAAATATTTAAGAAGAGGATCGGCCCCGTTCCTGGGTTCCCCTTTCTAATCCCTTGGCAAAATAGGGTTTAAAGGCCGAATTTTCAAACCAAAATGATGATGCAAATGAGACTTTGACTTGTGATTTCTGTGTTTTTCGTGTGCGATACAAGAGTGGTAAAAGTGAGAGGCCGATGGGCCGGTATTTGTTTTAGAGTGGCCAATGGGCCGAAATTGTTTGCGGGTGGCCGATGGACCAAAATAAAAATATACAAAGTGTGTGAAATCACTCATCTCATCTCATCATTCTCATTTATTCAATTTTAGAAATCAGTTCTTTATTCCCTTTTTTTTATCATTAAGTTCGATTAAATATCTGGCACCTGAGGTGGAGGAAGAAACAAAGGAAAAATCTTTTTGGGTTTATTTTGTTGGTTTTATAGTTTTTATGGATTTTTAATATTGGGTTAGAAGGGCCTAACTAGGGGGTTTTTACTTGGACTTATGTGATTAGTGTTTTAATACTGATCATCGGATTAACCATAACCTAAGGTCTTAGACCGCCCACATCAGCTCTCCCAGTCCCTTAACGGGGCCCCCAGAGAGAGTGGGACCTAACTTATTAGAATGAAAGAAACTAAAAGTAGTCTAACTTGACTAGGGGGAAACCTAGAGCTGTGTCTGGGGTCTGACCTAATCAGTCTAAACTATTACTTAATTTCTAACTTTATTATCTTTAGATTTTTAATACTTGCGACGAAGAAGGAAGGGAGAGAGGAGGAAAGATGGGAAAGAAAGGAGAAAAAGAAGTGTTAGGAATTTTCTAGATTGCAATTTGATGGATGCATTTCATTCTAGCATCATTTGATTTACACACTTGCATTGTTTTAAATAAACTTGAAATCTTGTTTTATTCATGCATTGTTTTTAAGAGTTGTAAAAGTTTTGATTTATGCATGACTTGTTTTTAAATCTTGGATGCATTTGTTTTAGAAAAGAGTTTTAGAAAATCAAGCTAGCCTATGAGTTTTAAATCTTTCAAAATGTTTTAGGCCTTTTATGTTCCATGTTTTAAAACCCTTAGAATGATTTAAAACATGTTTTAAAGCTTGATTATATGGCCCAAATAATTCCACAAAGAAAAACTTTGATTTTGCAAAAAATTGGATTTTGGGGCCACTGCAGTGTCGCCGGTCGACCGGCGCAGAGGTCCCGGTCGACCGGGAACACTGCAAGGCAAAAAATGGCCTGCGCACCAACGGTCAGAAATCCGACCGTTGTGTGATCCCGGTCGACCGAGACCTGTTTGCCGGTCGACCGAGGACTAGCCGTTGGCAACTTTTTGCTATAAATATGAGTTCTTTCCCTTGCCAAAAGTTGGGAATTTTAAGCCCCTCCTTGAGAGGTATTGAGGCATATCAAAAGGGAAAAGAACCAAGGGATGAAGGGGATGATTAGGAAAGCTAAAGCTTGGATTAATGAAGTTAAACCACCAAGTAGGCTCTTCCTTCCTTAATCATATGTTTTCATGCTTTTGTTTTATTTTTGGTAAATCATTTCTAGCATGTTAAACTATGTTTGTGTTGTGTCCTTAACATGTGTTATGTTTTGAGTTGATTTATTGTTTTGGATACAACACCATATGATTCAATCCAAGTAGTACTTAACTTTGGTAAATCTAAGTAGATCATGTTAATGGAAAAATCTTTGAAATCATATGTAACATGATCCATATACTTGGTTGAATCTTTGGTTGTTGTTTTCCATCATAAGAACATCTCTTTCAAAACTAACTTATGTTTTGGATTCAACTTCTTTACAAATCATATGTTTTCATGTTTTGTTTTATCATTGGTAAATCTTAGTAACATGTTAACCTATGATGTGTTGTATCCTTAGCATGTGTTATATTTTGAATAGATCTATTGTTTTGGATACATCACCATTGATTCATCAAAGTAGTACTTTATCTTTGGTAAATCTAAGTAGATCATGTTAATGAAATATGTAACATGATTCATATACTTTGTTGAATCATTGGTTGTTGTTTTTCCATCATAAGAAAATCTCTCTCAAATGTATCTTATGTTTTGGATCCAACATCATTACAAATCATATGTGTATTATTGTTTTAAAGTTTCACAACTTGCCTTACTTTGATTGGTAAATCATTTTCAAGTTGTCCTTATAATTACATATGATTTGTCCCCTCTTTTCAATCAAATCTATTTTTATGTTTTGAGCTACATTGATGATTTGATTGACATCCCTATGCATCACATGTTTAGAGCTCATCTATTTCATACAACTTGTGTAACTTTGATATCATTAACAAGTTGTTACTTTTAACATGTGATTGCATTGTTTCCTCAATCATAAATGTTTTTGAGCTAAAACTTTCAAAAGCCTTAGGCATACATTTATGAACTTTCTTTTTCAAAATGATTGAGGACCACACACACACACTTCATGTACTTTCATCTTTACATTCATAGTGTGAGTGTGTATTAGTTTTTCACTTCCATATCCGCCTAATTAAGAGGCAATTTCATTTGAGCTTAATAGAATCTCCATCAAGTGTATGTTAGACACTATCTTAGTGAGATAACCAACCTTGTGGTTGAAGAGGTTATTGCTTAGCCTATAAAAGCATAGTGGATAGGTTGATGTTAAGCCTTGAAAAACATCAATGTAAAGGTTATTGCTTAGCCTTGGAAAGCATATTGTAAAGGTTATTGCTTAGCCTATTGAAAAGCATTAATAGTGGAAATCCGGTGGGGTGTTGGATCACAAGCCGGTAGTGGATGTAGGCATTGAGGCCGAACCACTATAAATACTTGTGTGATGGTGCTTGCTTTGTGGTGATTGTTTTCTTTAAGATTCCGTATTTTGTTTGATAATCATCACTTGTGACTAGTTTGTTTTAAAGAAGTTAAAATTGTTAAAATTGGTCATAAAAGAAGCTCACCCTATTCACCCCCCCTCTAGGGTTCGGATCCCCATGGACTTACAAGAGGATCAAAGTTTCTCAAAATTGAATCCAAAAAAGAAAAATCAAATTTCTCTGTTTTTTTTTTTTTAAATGAGAAAGAATGAAATAAGCTCAAAGGTAGAAATTTTCCAAAAATCCCATCTCATGTTTTTCTTTTTGGATGCAAGATCCAACATAGGCCACCAACTAAAAAGGAGCCTAAGAATTCAAGCACCGCGTTCTCAAATGAACGGAGTCCCACCGGGTATGCCAACTTGATGGACTGATTTCCTTCATTTCCTCTCCCATCCGTCCCCGGGGTCACCGAGACGGCCGAATGGAGGGAAAAAAGAGGGAGAAAGGCTGGTATCAACATTTTTGTACGGGTATGCCAGATTTTCTATTCTACTTGGAATTTAGAAATGGTGATCCGGAGATCCACCTTCGCAAGTAGAAAGGAAATCAATCTTTTTTTCTAACTTTCCATTGCACATATATTTAAGAAAAGAGACAAGGTTTTTTTTTAATGCCGTGAGAGGCAATTTTGTGCCGTAGAAGGCGATTTGTGTCGTGAAAGACGATTTACAAATTTTATCAAAACGAAAGACAAGAATTGTGAGTTTTTTTGTCTCTTAAAGAAAATACAAAATACAACGGAAAAGTAAGAAAATAAATATGACTTCTCAGGAAATTGCGGGGTCACGTTCAGATCGACGGTTGTAAGTCATGTATGGACTTCGCCATCGTCCTTCAGATGGAACAACAATGCTTTGATTCTTTTGTCTTGACTTGGACTTCATTTTTTTAAAGGTAAGGACCAAAGGAAGGTCTTATATCTAATAAAAAAAATGAAGAGACGGGCTGAAAAGCCGCGTCTAGGCCACGTTAAATAGGAGAAGAGAGGGCTTTGCGTTGGGGGGGAGTGCCCCTCAAGGTACTTCAATCACCTTGTGGTGTTTGTTGCAGCAGAGTTTCTTCAAAGCTTCTGGGAATTCTGGATGATCTTTCTAGCTGATTTTTCTTCGATTTTTCTGGATCTGTTCTTCTTGGAATGCTCTCTTATTTATAGGCCTTTGGTAGCTATTAGGAGGGTTTATGAGCATTGATGGCTTTAAAGCTTCATGATGGGAGGAGTAACAAGTTTTTATTTCTTGATTTTGTAACTCCTTTTTCCTTGAATCCGATTGGCCGATGGAGAATGATGGGCTTTTAATCGCCTTTAATCTCCATGATGAGAGGAGTTTCATAGCTTTAATGCCATGATGACTTTGACTTGTAACTCCCATTTCCTTGCTTCTGATTGGGCCGTCCAAAATAATGAGTTAATGACCGCATTTAGTTGGGTCAATTAACAACATTAAGTGGTCACCGGGGATTTGAAGAGTCGCGGGCCGTGCCGCGTCTTTTGGAATTCTTCTTGCGATGAACGACGATGGATCTTCATGTTGATCGATGTCGGATGATCACGCAACTTTAGTCATAGATTGCTAACAGCGGGCCGGTACAATCTGTCTTGTCGATTTCTCGATCGGTCGGGCAGAAAGTGTACTTTCTTGGTCAGCCGGTTGGCGATCTCGGAGCAATCAATGATGATTCCATGCTTTTGACGACGGATTCGTATGTTGACGAAAATCAGTCGTTTTCGAGCATCAAAAATCAGATTTTAAGGAAATCACAAGGGCTAGAACTCCCGAAAAGCGAAGAGGATTGGAAAACGGGCCCTCCAGCAGAAATCCGGCAACTCGGACTTCCAGGGACACTGACGACCATGGGGGAATTTTTTCCCCTTTGGTCGCCGTTTCGTCAGTCGTTTTTCGAGCTTTTTGTTTCTTTTTTTCTCCTGTATTTTTCTTGACATTTTTCCTCATTTTTTGGCTTGATTCTCTTGAAGAAAACCTAACGAGAAGCTGTGCAAATCGGAGCACAATTTTTTCTTTTTTTTTTTGGAAAAGCCGAAGACTTTGAGGTCAATTTTTCGTCAAGAGTCGAAACTAGGTCAAACGATGTCGGAATCACCTGAAATTTGGGGTGAAGCCTCCTGAGCAGTAAATAGGACCAACCATGGGCTTTGGTTTAAGTTTTGAAGCCGTTTGGGATCTCGTCGCTACTAGGCTTGATCTCGCTGTGAGAAAGATGTCGCGCTTTGATGTGCGGTCAACCGATGTCCGGTTGACCTAAAACTTGACAGGGAGCCTATTGGAGTCATTTTGAGATGATCTATTAGCTCCGATTTGGATGTCATGGTCCCGGGGTACTCCGCCACCGGTAGCCTTGATTTTCTTTCGGAACGTCAAAGTTGGGTCAAACATTGTCGGAATGACCTGAAATTTGACGTGCAGCCCTTTTGAAGCATGTTGAAGCCGCCCATGTGCTCTGTTTAATGAGTAATGGTCTCGGTGGTTCTCGCCGCCGAGGGGCTTGATTTTCTTTCGGAGCATCGAAGTCGGGTCAAACGTCGCATGAATGACCTGAAATTTGACGTGGAGCCTTTTGGAGGTATTGTGAGACCATCCGTAGGTTCAGATCGAAGTTTTTATGTCTTTGATGCCGCCGCCGCCGCCAGGAGCTCCTGTTTGGCTGCTGGAGGAGCGAAGTTAGGCCAAATGATGTAAGAATGGCTTGAAACTTGATGTAGAGCCTCCTGGTAGCATCTTGGGGCCAGCTGTGTACATTGTTTTATGTCAAGGTTTCTGGCTTCACTGCCGCCGAGAATGCCTGCTCAGCTGTTGGAGGAGTGAAGTTGGGTCAAATGATGTCGAAATGGCCCAAAACTTCATGTGAACTCCTCTTTTGGCTGTCTTGAAGGATCTTGCAGTTTTTGTTTGATTTTGACAAGATCTGATGCTTGAAGTAGCATTGCCCGTTTGTAGTAGGATGCGACTTCATGTGGCTTCTTGATGTTGAAGAGACAAAGTGACATTTTTGGTGTCAACAGTAGTTCTCTTCAAGCCTTATAATCAAAGCCACCTAGCCTCAACACCTCAAACAAAACTCAGAATGAACGAAACATCAAAAAGGATCCTAAGTCCATCATCAAAGTTCTTCATGTGATCCCAACCAAAGCAAAGTAAACGAAGCTAATGAACATGTTCGTTACATGTACACAAGGGCACCAGACGGTATAATTCAAAATCAAAAGCGATAGACAATCCAATCCTATGTATAATGTCATTCCCGAAGTCTCGTACGACCCCACTCAGTCCATGAAAGGAATTAAGGTTTGCGACACCCGAACGAAACATCTTCGTGCATAGATATAAAGGAGGGTATCCCGTTGTCCCGTACCATTTAAGATTGTGATAAGTTGAAACCCGAGAAAACCAGAATAACTATGAGAAATTGTCGGCTCAAAACATTTCTCGTATCGAGTCCAAAGTAGGCATCAAAGGCATTACCAAGGGTCTCACCTAGGTCATCAAACTAGGGAAGGAAATCCCTTTCAAAAAGGAAATCAGAACACTCCACGGTTACCTTACGGCTAGCCGTGGAGCCTTCTATGGTTAGCCATGAGCTCTCCGTAGGCACTGGGTTCAAAACCCATTCAGTGTTTCATCAGTTAGGCTCCTAGGCAGAAACTAACCCATGATTCACGGCTAGCCGTAGAACAATAAAAAAAGCCCTGAGCGCTAGCTCCCAAGCTTCCACGGTCAGCTTCCACGGCTAGCCGTAGGACAATCCACAGCTCGCTATGAAGATAAAGAATTATGATCCAAATTTTGTTTCAGTTTAGTTTCGGGGAGAAATCCATCTCCCTCTTCATCCACACCTACAGACAAACATATAGGGCCTTGCCCTCTTCATATAAAACATGCACCTCTCATCAAGTCCATTCAAACATCTAATTAAACCATTCAATCCATTACAGGCATAATTATTATGTTTTGAGCAAAACAAACTAAATTGAGAAAATGGGCAAACTACACTACACCAAAAATCGAAAATTGGAACGGAAAAGCGTTCCTAATCCTCCCGTTCCTAATTCGTTAAACCGTTCCAATTTCCGTTCCAATTTGGTACCAACCGTTCCTAATCCAAATTGGAACGGAAATTGGAACGGTTTAACGGATTAGGAACGGGAGGATTAGGAACGCTTTTCCGTTCCAATTTCCGATTTTTGGTGTAGTGCTAACATCATCAATCCTTAAATCAAGGAGAACAAACATATCCTAGCATACTTATGTTAGGAATTTTGTGTATTGCAATTTGATGGATGCATTATCATATTAGCACCATTTGAATTTTCACACATGCATTGATTTAGACTTGAAATCTTGATTTATACATGCATTGTTTTTAAGATTTGTAAAAGTATTGATTTATGCATGTTTTGTTTTTAAACTTGGATGCATTTGTTTTTTAAAAGAAGTTTTAGAAATCAAGCAAGCCTATGAGTTTTAAATCTTTCAAATCATTTTAGGCTTTTTATGTTTCATGTTTTTAAACCTCTTAGTTTGATTTAAAACATGATTCCAAGCTTGATTCATTGGCCCAAAAGTCCCCACATAAAAATACTTTGAAAAATGCAAGTTTAGGGGATTTTGGTCCCAGGCCAGAAACGCAGTGTACCAGGTCGATCGAGTCAGGCCCAGGTTGTCGCGACCCCGGACCGGGAATCCCAAATCCGGGATCGGGACCAATAGTGTGTGATGATTATTCAAGATGATTACCTACATCCACCATATTTAATTTATTTAATTTCCCACAGGTGTCCGCGGTGAGGATATCACAACCTTGCACGAATATTTCTTTTATAGTGCTGAAGCATGTAGCAAATCAAATAGTCAGACTATCTCTAGTCATGCAAGCATTAATATCAAATGTCAAAACTGTATCAGAAAGAGCAATGATCTATAGCATGTTTCCCAAAAGTTGTTAAAGTTAGACAAAATATCATTTAGTTACATTCCCCAAAATTAGAGGCTAACAAAGGCCAATATTACCAAATAATAACCCAAAAGAATGGTTAACAAGTCCTCCCCAAAATGTTACGCCTCTTGGCAACCCGATGTCTACATGACATCGTCGACACGCCACTCAACTAGAGGCTGCAGCTCACCTACCGCCTCCTCCGGCTCCTCCTCAAGGAAGCCGGCAAAGGGACCTGAGTACCAAAGCAAAGGATCAGACACGACGGTCTGGCAAGAGAGTGGGAAGATACAACAACATAAAATAGATGAAATATCTCGAAAAGCAAGGAAATCTGTTTAAGCAAGAACTCTCATAAAATAGATAAATCATTTGTTAGAAAAACATGTAAACAAGATAAAACTCATAGGGTATCCAAGGAATCAGGAATAAGCAAGATGGCGACCACACGAAGCTAAGTCCTCTATCACTAAGGTGATAGAGTAATAACTAGGCCCTGGTCTCAGTCACTCGAGGTGAGGAGAAACAGGGGATCTCATATAAATACATATGCATATACAATACTATACATGACCACGGTAGCGAGCCAGGCATCGGGGACCACAGTAGCAATCTGCGGTATCGGGACAAGACCACGGTAATGACCGGGTAGCGGGATCCAAACTGCAGCTGGCGGGATAAGAGGGGGATCTCCAAGTCGGTGGATCAGACCAACGAGGTTATCCAAGCTTAGTGGTGCCGACTCATAGGTCAAATACAATCGAGACAATGCAAGTAAATCAAGTACAAATATATATAATCAAACGGGCAAGACGGGGGTGCTCAAGGGCACACTGCCATATCATGTGGTGCAATGCACTTCGGGTCAAGTAACCATTTCAAGTGTACAACAATGCTTTCGAGAAAGACAAGCCATGTAAAGAAATCTTGGAAATGAAGAAATAAAATGAACTATTACAATTCCGGGAAATATTGATTTCAAGATCTATTTAAGTGAATAGGGGTCCCGTATGTCAATTATAGCCATTACTTGGTACTCCTTGAGTTTGAAGACATTCCGGGCTCCTTATGCACTTTTACGACTTTAAAAACTTAAATTGAGCTTATGGTTATAACTAGATATTATGATAGGAAGACAAGACTATAAACGGTCCATCCTAAGTAGGATGTCAACCCGGAACCATCGAGCAATCTACTCAGTCACCGAAAGGAATAGAATTCGCGATACCCAAGGAAATAACTTTGCATTTAGGTATGAAGAAGGTATCGTGTTGTTCCATCCCGTTCAAGATTGAAATAGGTTGAACTTCGATGCCTCCGAACCAACCGTGAAGAGCATCGGCTCAAGACACTCTCACATATGGTCAAATGAGTCCAAGGAGGGTAGCCAAGGTCCACAAAAAAAAAAAATTTCAAAACCCACTGGACTCAAACTGATTCGGCCCAATCGATCGGTCGAAATTTCTGTACCAGAAATACGCAGGGTCCGATCGATCGGTCCAAAAAGCCTTACAGTTAAAAGTCAGACCGATCGATCGGCCTGTAGGTCCGATCGATCGGCACTGGGCGTGAAGCATGCCCGGGAACTTGATTTTTCTCCTTCTTGTTTCCTTTCCTTCCAACACCTCAACAACCACAAATAACTATGAACAAGGTGACTTAAACACATGATTCCAAGACATTAAATGAGGCTATCAAGATGTGTAAAGATCATTTATTTCCACCATGGAAAAATCAATGAAAGTAATCAATGAAAGCATGAAAACCATAAATACTTCACCAAACCATTTCAAACTTAAAAACATCCAAACATTCACTTGCCTCAAGTCCAAGCTAGCCAAAAACAAGCCTCTACTCACTTCTTAAGCTCACTTCCAAGCTACAATCAAAAACCCCAAAAACAACCCTAAAATGGGTTACACAAAGAATGAAAGTGAAAGAACTTCCAATAATGCAAATGTAGCTTCCCTAAGGCTAGAAGATCACTAATCTAGGAGATGAATAAGATCACTTACTTGCAAGGTCCCCTAATGGACAAGGTAAGCTCAAGGGAAGTCTCAAAGTTGATGGATTCTTCTAAAAATAGTATCAAGAGGAAGCTTGCGAGATGAGGAAGAGATTGGTAATCTCCATTTCTTGATTGATGAGCTCTTGGTGAGGCTTGGAGATGGAGAAGCAAGAAGAAGAAGAGAAAAGCAATGAAAAAAACCCTAGACTCAATAGTTGAGCTGGAACATGAAAATGGAGAAGGAAGGGAAGGGTTCCTCTTTGTTAACACTTGGGAAGTTGGGTCCCACAACTTAAAGAACTACGTTGGCTGAAATCATCTCTCTCGGGTCCTCGGATGAATTCGACGAAGAAGGAAGAAATGTTCGTCGAAATGTCTAGTTTCCAAAAAGTGTATGTTTCGCGAGTTTCGAGAATATTAAGTTTTGGGTACAGATTTTGTGTGAAATGACTGTTTTACCCTCAAGGCTATGAAATCGGGTTTCGGGACCTCAAATGGACACGGGATCAACATGAAAGTTGTAAGAATCCACAAGATGAATGCAACGGGCCAAAAACACAATTTAAAACACGTCGGGAAAATTTCACAAGAAAATGCAAAGCCGAAAAGGGAACCCCCAAAGGGCCCCACAAGCTATCAATCACTCCAAAAAGTCCAAAACTAGAATCAGGGCTATCCAAACCCAACTAGACCAAAAACACTAATCAAGCTTAGCACTAAAACGCAACTTAATTAGCACTAATCGGGTTCACTCGGGTCGGGGTCTTACACAGGTCGACCGGGAAAGAGCCATTGCTGCCTTTTCCAAACGGTCAGTTTTATGACCATTGAAGGCCAGGTCGACCGGGGAAGAGCCGTTGGGCACTTTTTGGCTATAAAATGAAGTTCATTCCTTTACCAAAGTTGGAGATTTTTTAGACTCTTTTGAGGTATTTGGAGACAAGACAAAGGGGATGAACTAAGAGAGACCAAGTGGTCATTTGGAGAGTTAAAGCTTGGATTAATGAAGTAAAATCTCTAAGTAAGCTTTACCTTTCTTATTCATATGTTATATGCTTTGTTTAAATTATTGGTAAATTAATTTTAGTTTTATAACTAGATGTGTTGAATCCATTCATCTTCTAATCTTTGATCTATGTTGGATTGGATTCTTCACCCTTGATTTCAAACAAAGTTGTTTTAAAATCTTCATTAATCATGCTTAGACAAAATCTTTGTTTTATTTTATAGCATGATTCATTTTCTTGGTTGAAACATTATTTGTTGTTTTCATTCATTTAAACCTTAGTTAAATTTATTTGGTTTTGAAAACAACATTACACATGCATCACATGTTCTAAGTTAATTAATTTCATACAACTTGTGAGTCATTGATTTTCATATCATTAACAAGTTGATATTCATACATGTGATTTGCATTAAACTTCAATCAAATCTTTTATGTGCCTTAAACTTTGAAATGCTTTAAGCATATATTAATTGAGCTTTGTTTTTAACTTGATTGAAGTTATCACACACGCACATCATGAGCATACATCTTTGCATTCATTTAGTGTTTGTGTGAGTTAGTTTTTCACTTTCATATCCGCCTATTTTAGAGGCAATTACATTGAGCTTAAATTTATCTCCTTGAGTGTTTTTGTAGACACTTCTTTAAGAGAAATCTTTTTCTTGTAAAGGTTATTGCTTAGTCTAAGAAAAGCATTGTGTAAAGGTTATTGCTTAGCCTAGAAAAGCATCTTGTAAAGGTTGTTGTTTAGCCTAGAAAAACAACATTGTAAAGGTTATTGCTTAGCCTATTAAAAAGCATAGATAGTGGAAATCCGGTAGGGTGATTGGATCACAAGCCGGTAGTGGATGTAGGCATTGAGGCCGAACCACTATAAACCTTTGTGTTGTGGTGCATACTTTGTCGTGATTGTTTTTATAAGCTTCCGCATTTATTTACTTAATCATCACCTGTGACTAGTTTACCTTAAAGAAATTAAAATTTGTCATAATTGGTCATAATTGAAGCTCACCCTATTCACCCCCCCCCCCCCCCCTCTAGGGTTCGGATCCCAGGACTTTCAACTTATACATAATAACTTGCCTTTGATGAGGAGCTTAAGTAAATCTCAAGAGAATTTGGGAAAAACCTCACCCAAAATCAATCTACAAATTAAATGCAATTGGTCCCAATGAGCTATCATCCTAATCCATTTCTTAACAAAAGGAAAAAGAAGGTCTAAGTTTAAAAGTTATAGGAGCTTACCTAGCCAAGGTTAGTGGATGAAAAACTTAGAAAAGTAGATGGTGAGATCCTAGGAGCTTGAAGAAGATGAAGTGGAGTTAGAACGTCATCGCCGGAACTCCGGTGGCTGGAAATGGAAGGGAGGTAGTGACGGAGAAGAATTTGAGAGAGATAGATTGAAATGAGAGAGAGAGAGAGAGAGAGAGAGAGAGAGAGAGTGGGGGGATAAGAGATGGGTGTGGGTTATATTAGGTTAGACTTAGTCGATAATTCTAGTTTAGTCCTTGGTCCCACTAATGACGATATTTGGGCCCCTTTGACACGTCGAATCGAAATGCGTCCGTAGGCTAAAGTTCACGAAATGCTGAGATCTAACCGATGCACCCAAACTCACAAAAACTCATAGTCTCATAAAAACCCCTAAAAACTTCCCGCAATTGCAAACCAACCCCCTACTATACCCAAACGCACTCCGAATTGTGCGAGACTTCTCACGCATGATCCACCCATTAAATCTGACTCGCTAAGACTCTAAACACTTAATTAACTAACAAGTAATTAATTATAATTAATAGGGATTAAGGGACGGGGTGTTACAGACCTTGTTTCCAAGCATGCTCTTGGAGAGGTTGTTTTTACACTATTGGTATATATTTCTAGGCTCCTCATCTTTTAATAATCCGAACATATCAATGTTGCTGTAATTAAAGGAAGTCAAGACTCTAACTCTTATGTAACACTCAATTGATAGAGCACTTTGGAATGATTTCATTTTGTTCCGTAAGTGTTGAGGTAACCAAGAAATTCAATCTTTTTATGTGGGTTTTTGTTTCTTCCACACCACTTATAGAGATAGATTTGGTTACATATTTTGATGCGACCCTGAACATAGAAGAGTTGATAACCTAAGGCGGCGAACTCTTTAGATTTGGGTTTGAACTTGGCCCTTGCCTTCTAAACGAAGGAAAACATTATCTCATACGTAATTTAGGGTCACATAATCTTGTCTCTAGATCATTACCATCATTGGTAAAAAGTCTTGAATCATTGTTTCTATTGAAACATATACCGGTATCTTAAAATCTCTTCTTACACAATTTCAGGTACATATGTAATTCTCATCGCTTATGGTGAGAGATACCATGATGGCCCCCACCTGGGGTCCCACTAATCATGGGACAAGTGCAATGGAAAGAGCCATCTTTGATGGGTCCAACTATCGAGTTTTTGTGTTGGAAGTAGGTGGGCCTCGTGGATAGGTTTTCAAGAATTTTGACCCACTTGACTCAGGGATCAACTATGTAGAAGGCTATAAAACTCAATCCAGGATCCATGTCCTCAATCTCAGCCATCATGATCAGTAAATAAACCTATGTATAAGATAGAACAGCATGCAACAAGCATCCATAAAAATCTACAACATGCACGGAAGTAGTTTATACCTTAGGAGCCCGGTTGTGCTCTAATGGAGAAGTTGCATCTTTATTTGATGATGAAACACTTTCACGTATCAAATAAGAATCTACAAGTCCTTTTGATCTTCCACGCAATGACCCTCTTATCAGATCTCTTTTCTCAAGAAGATGGGTGGGATCTCCAAGAGAAAACCCTACTAGAAACTCTAAGGAACTAGAAGAGAGAAGAGAGGAGAAATAGAATTGTGCAACACTTGCACTAGGGGGCTTTGGGCGTGCTTTGGGCTGTTAACACCAAAAATGTCACTTTGCCTCTACAACCTCAAGAAGCTACATGAAGCCACATCATACTACGAAAGGGCGTTGCTGGTTCAAACATCAGATCTTATCAGAACCAAACAAAAACTGCAAGATCCTTCAAGACATCCAAAAGAGGTGTGGACACCAAAAAAGTCACTTTGCCTCTTCAACATCAAGAAGCCACATGAAGCCGCATCCTACTACAAACGGGCAATACTGCTTCAAGCATCAGATCTTATCAGAATCATTTGAAAACTGCAAGATCCTTCAAGACAACCAAAAGAGGAGTCCACATGAAGTTTCGGGCCATTTCGACATCATTTGGCCAAACTTCACTCCTCCGGCAGCCAAACAGGCGCTCCTTGTGGCGGCGGAGTCGAAGACATCAAAACTTCGATCAGAGTCTACGGATGGTCTCAAAATACATCCAAAAGGCTCCACGACAAATTTCAGGTCATTCCGACAGCGTTTCACCCGACTTCGACGCTCCGAAAGAAAATCAAGCCCCTCGGCGGTGAAAATGACCGGGACCATTACTCACCAAACGGAGCACATGGGCGGCTTCAACATGCTTTAAAAGTGCTGTACGTCAAATTTCAAGTCATTCTGACAATGTTTGACCCGACTTTGACGCTCCGAAAGAAAATCAAGGCTACCGGCGGCGGGGCACCCCGGAACCATGACATCCAAATCGGAGCTAATGGATCATCTCAAAATGACTCCAATAGGCCCCCTATCAAATTTCAGGTCAATCGAACATCGGTTGACCGCACATCAAAGCGCGACATCTTCCTCGCGGCGAAATCAAGCCTAGCAGCGACGGGAACCCAAACGGCTTCAAAACTCAAAAAAAAAGACCATGGTTAGTCCTATCTACTACTCAGGAGGCCTCATGTCGAATTTCAGGTCATTCCGACATCGTTTGACCTAGTTTCAACTCTTGACAAAAATCAGCAACTCTGCGTAGCAAAGTCTTCGGCTTGTCCAAAAAATAGGAAACTTTGTGCCCGGTTTTGCACAACTTCTCATTGGGTTTTCTCCAGGAGAACGAAGCCAAAAAATGAGGAAAATGTATAGGAGAAAAAAGAACCAAAAAAGCTCGAAAAATGGCCGACAAAACGGCGACCATGGGTGTATGGTCGCCGGCGACCCTGGAAGTTCGGGTCGCCGGATTTCCGCTGGAGGGCCCTTTATCCGGTTCTTTTCGCGTTTCGGGAGTTTTAGCCCCTGTGATTTCCTGAAAATCTGATTTTCGACGGTCGGAAAAGACTGATCTTCGTCGACATCTTGGATCCGTCGTCAAGAACATGAAATCGTCATCGATCGCTCCAAGATCGCCTGACGGCTGACCAAGAAAGTGAACTTTCTGTCCGACTGATCGAGAAATTGACAAGACGAATGTCACCGGCCCGTTGGTATCAACCAATGCCTGACGTTGCGTGATCATCCGACATCGATCAGCATGAAGATCCATCGTTGATCATCGCAAGAAGAATTCCAAAAGATGCGGCACGGCCCACGACTCTTCAAATTCCCACAACTCTTCAATGTTGTTAATTGACCCAACTAAATACAGTCATTAACTCATTATTTTGGACGGCCCAATCAGATTCAAGGAAATGGGAGTTACAAGTCCAAGTCATCATGACATTTAAGTTATGAAACTCCCCTCATCATGGAGATTAAAGGCGATTAAATGCCCATTATCTCCACCGGCCATTCAGAAGCCAAGAAAAAGGAGTTACAAAACAAAGAAATTAAAACATGTAACTCCTCCCATTATGTGGTTTTAATACATTAAAGCCCATAAAGTCACCTAAAGGCTACCAAATGCCTATAAAAGGAGGTGATTCCAAGAAGAAAGGATACCCGAACACAGACGCCCAGAAAAACATGAAAAATCCCGGAATTCCGAACTCAAGATCCAGAAGCCCTGTTACTCTGAAGAAACTCTGCTGCAACAAACACCCAAAAGGTGATCAAAGTCCCTTGGGGGCTCCTCTAAGAAAAAGCCTCCTCTTCTCCTACTCAACATGGCCAAGACGTGGCTCTTGAGCCCATCTCTTCGTTTTTCATTGGGTTTAAGACCTTCCCTTGGTCCTTATCCTCTAAAAAACTGAAGTCCAAGCCAAGCAAAAGAATCAAATCATCAAGCGTTCTCTTCTGAAGGACGATGGGGAAGTCCATACATGACTTGCGACCGTCGATCTGAACTGGTCCCCACGATCTCCTGAGAAGTCAGATTCCCTTTCTTACTTCTCTATTGTACTTTGTATTTTCTTTAAGAGACAAAAAAAATAACATTTCTTGTCTTTCTTTTTTATGAGATTTGTAAATCGCCTTTCACGGCAAAATTGCCTTTCACGGCACAAAATTGCCTTTCACGACACAAAATCGCCTTTCACGGCAAACAAAATGAAGCCACCTCAAACGACATTCAAAAGAAAACTGTCTCTTTTCTTAAATATATGTGTAATTTGAAAAGTTAGAAAAAAGGTTGATTTCCTTTCTACTTGTGAAGGTGGATCTCCGGATCACTATCTCTAAATTCCAAGTAGAATAGAAAATCTGGCATACCCGTACAAAAATATAGATGCCCTTTTTTCTCCCCCTTTCCTCCCTCCATTCGATCTCCTCTCAGCGACCTCGGGGACGGACGGGAGAGGAGAGGAGAGGAAAAATCGGGTCCTTCAAGCTGGCATACCCGAAGGGACAAGTTCATTAGAGAACGCGATGCTTGAATTCTTAAGCGCATTTCTAGTTGGTGGCCTACGTTGGATCTTACGTCCAAAAAAAAACATGAGATGGGATTTTTGGAAGATTTCTACCTTTGAACATATTTCCATTCTTTCTCATTTCAAAAAAAAAAAGATCTGATTTTTCTTTCTTGGATTCAATTTTGATAAACTTTGATCCTCTCCTCTTTGAACTTGATAGCTCACAGAAATGTTCGCAGCTATTGTTCTTATCGGGGAATGGGCTATCTTTTCTCTTTGATGAGTCCGATAGGGATTTCAAAAAAAAAAAGAAACTCTTCAAAAAAAAAACTCCTTAAAAAAATCTTCTTTTTTGGAATCAAATTTGAGAAAGTTTGGTCCCCTCCTTTTCGGATTTAGCGCTCGCAGAAATGTTTGAGCCCTAATTCGGATTGGAACACCGTTCATTCTCTTTGATGAATCCATAAAAAAATCAAATTTTTTTCAAAACCCACTAAGGTTGCACCAATTGCGTTCTTTGACCAAAGTGGGTTTAAGAAAAGCCTTGTCCAGAATGTGGAGACAGCTAGACTGTTCGAGGCAAGGGTCCTCCAAACGGGTTCATTATGTAATCCTACCCTTACCTAGGGGCTAATCTATCTACTAAGGTTTCATAAGACCGAATTGAAAACCTTTGTGGTTCTTTCAAAAAAAGAAGAAAAAACAACAAAAAAAATTTCAAAAAAGCTTTAAAAAAAACTGTCATTTTTGGGTTTACATTTGAGAAATCTTAGTTCACTCCCCTTCGGATTTAGCACTCGCAAAAATGTTTAAGCCCTTATTCGGATTGGAACACCATTTGCTCTCTTTTATGAACCCGATTTTGACCTTTCAAAAATCCCATCTCGTGTCCATTCCAAGGATGCGATTTGCAACATTTGTGCCTAACGGTGCTAGTACGCCCTTCCGGGTCTATTGTATTCGTAACCGACGCATCTGTATCTCCAACCTTATATCATCTTGCCTCGAGTGAGCCTCGTTTCTCGGTAATTTGAATTAATGTCCATAATTTCTTCTAGGAGTCACTGGAATGCTCGCTCTGAGCTTCCTGTACTTGCGTTCAGAACAATTGTATCCTCTATGGCTTTTGCCTTCTTTCGTCTCGGTTGGACTGGGCCATGTCCCCTTGAACGATTTGAAAAGGCAAAACCATAAGTTCTTTCCCATTTATGATCACTATATTCTTGTGATTACTAATGGACGTGGTCTTGTTTTAGAAGTTTTCCAAAACTAACAATGGCAGCTTCATTAACCATCACGTTTGATGAGAACAAGTACCAACTCATGCTCCAAGAGAAGTAGAAAAAGCGCATCCATAAGCCCCCTGCTAGCTGCCGAAGTGTCACCTCCCTCGGCAAATTTTAGAAAACTGGGTCGACCTCTACTCCCCGGACTATCATCTTCCAGTCGCTGGGACCATTCCCAATTCCCATAGAGAAAATCGCACCTGCCAAGAAGCAGAAGATCGCCCCGCAACGTATCACTACCATGACACCAAGGGCGAACGCGAAGAAGCCTGAAGCCCGTGGCAACCCCACGAAGCCTCAACCCGCAGAGAACAAGGTCTACCCTAAGACTTGGTCCCCAATACCTTCACCAAAACAAACGAGGTCCTGAGCTTCTGCAAGGCCAGCATACCTGGCCCCTCTCAAAGAAAACCGGCTCTATCCTCTTGCATAAGGAGGAGAAACCAGCCTCTTGCCTGGCAAAGAAGGCAACTCATCAACTCCTTATGACCAAGATCACCTAAAACAGTCGATCATTACTTTGAGGATGCATGAATTCTGGTATGTCTCACTTACTTAGTCATTATTTATACGATGGTCTCCGCACGAATAAAAGAAACTGACCCAAAATACGGAATGTTTTTTATTCTATAGAAATAGTATGTGGAGAACTACAATTATGTCAATGTTGAGGAGACATAGCCATGTGGAGCTCCATTGATAAGCGTGGAAGACGCCCCAGAATAGAAAATGGGCTCGTAAGTACCATTGTACAACTATAGTAATTCAATTGACTTGATTGTGACTTATTTACAATCGACTAACAATAGCATGTCCTGTGTCAGTGTTGATTGCGGAGTGGTCGTTTGTTATCTTATGAAGCAACTTACTCATAAACAAGTAATTGCTTCGAAGTTGCCGCAGTGCGTCATTGACGGATTAAGGGCAGAGATAGTAAGCAAGTCCCTAAATGACAAGCATTGCAGCTGGACAATTGAAAACTACCATGCCAGGCAACAAGCTGCTGATGATGACTTTGAAAAATGATGAAAAAACTACAGCAATGAGACAAACAAGTTGTTTTCAATCAAGTTGATGTCAAACAGAAGTCGAAACATTTGAATGTAAATCTTTTTATATGAAAAGTGAACGTGCAACAGACTTGTGAATGTTTTTTTTTTTTTGTTCACATGAATGTTGGATAAACATTTCTGTCAATGTAATTCTCACATTTGTGAATGAATGTATATGGAATCTTCTTGTCAATGTCTTTGTACACCAGCACTATGCAATCATTTTATCTAATTTCTGGTGAAATTTTAGCTGACTTCTGATAGAAATTAACTGAGTTCTAACTGAGATTATATCAGTTTTGGATGAAATTATCTAGGTTCTAATTGAAATTATCTGACTTCTAAATCAAATTATCTGAGTACTGGATGAAATTATCTGAGTTCTAAATTAGATTATCTGAGTCCTGAGTGAAATTATCTGACTCATGAATGAAATTATCTGAGTTCTGCATCAAGTTATCTCAGTCCATGGTAATTATCTGAGTTCTACTACATATTGAGCTGAGTAATGTGATTGCTCTGTCTAGCTAATGATTCCAGATAATCTCAGTTCTAATGCAATTTCAATATCAATTTTGAACAATGACTAAATGATTAAGACACATTTGAAAGTAATTACTTATAAAATCAAGAGCACATTAAACAACATTAAAGGGAATGTCAATTTGACTTTTTATTCACTAATCAGAATTACATCACGGGTATCAACAATATTACACTTAAGCTAAATTCAACATCTAATTCAATGAAATGTCAAAGACTAGGCTCCTTGCACGATTTCTTATTGTGGCTGCCAATCCGACCACACCGCCCACATTTTATCTACCGGGTGATCTCCCTTCTTGACAAGATCCTCCTTTTTTTCGGCCTGCCAACTGGTCCTTTAACAACAGGTGGGAGAATAACGGCTTCGACGCCTTTTGACTCTGGCATCCCCACAGTTGGAATTGGGAAAATCTGCTCTTCATACGAAGCCCTATATGTATGAGTGTGAAAATAATGATCAACAAAGAGACTCAAGTCCTTTTCACTCTTTTGAATCGCAGCACAAGCATGGGCGCAGGGAAACCCATTGATCTGTCACTGATAACAGGAACATATGTGGTTAAAAATGTCAACGGTCACTGACGGGTAAGAGTGCACATCGTAAACAGTTTCACTCGAACGGCTAGCGGTCTACGTCCTTCCAAGCCGGATAGTAGCATCAAGCCTCTTATCCATATCCGGGCAGATGACTGACTTCCATCTGCTGGAAACTTCCTTCCTATTAGCCATCTGCTCCATTATTTAAACCCTTATTGTGTCAACCATCTTTGTAATTGGAAGATGGCGAGCTTCTCTAATCCATGAGTTGAAAGATTCAGCAGTATTCGAACACATCTCACCGTACCGCTGACCCTTAAAATATGCATTGCTCCATCTTTCATGTGGCAATCCACAGAGAAATTTGTCTACATCGGAACCACCTCCACGCCTCAACGACTGCGACTTTGCATGGAAGGCAGCAATGGTTGGCGCATATGTACATTCCCGAAGCATCATAACCATTCTCTCTCTAAATTCATTAGTGTAACCACCAGACAACTTGTCCCTCAAATTTTCCTTAAGGTGTTGGAGGCAATACGCATGATGGGCAAAATGAAATACCCTTAAAACAACCTCTATTAGACCTGGATTTCTGTCTGAAATAAAAGTAATAGTGCGATCCGGCAATATAACTTTCCTTAAATTCTGCAGAAACCATGTCCAATTGTCCTCCGTCTCTGAGTCCACCTCAAAAGCAAGGGGGAACAAACATGTCGCATGAATTAACAAAGATTTATATTTCAGATACTATTCAGAAAATCAAAACATGGTAATCATTAATAAAAAATAAATAAATGTGTCAATAATATCAGAAAAAACAACATTACAACTTACCTTGATTCTCATTCTTCCCAGTTGCTGCCAACAAGTTTCCCTTGTATTTGCCTTTTAAAAAAGTGTTGTCCATAAATAACAAAGGACGAATATGATTAAAACCAGCACTTGAAGCATAGAACGACACAAAGAGACGCTTGAAACACATAGTTGATTGGTCATAATCTAGCACAAAGAGGCTTCCTGGATTTACCTCCTCCGCCACCTTAATATACCAACGAAAATGGTCAAAAGATAGCTATGAATCACCATACAGCTTATTTCTAGCCCTTTCCACACCCCACCATGCATGATGATATGTAATGGTAAGCCCATAATTCGCCTTAAAGTGATGCACGACATCAATGGGTCTGGTGAGCAGCTTCTCGTGGATATGATCCATTATTAAATCTGTAACTGTCTCAGAATTCATACGGTTGTTCTTTGACGTTCGAACCGCTGCACTGCATGTATGCTCATTGTTTAATGTCCTGATAAAAAATGGCCACTCAACTTTTCAATAGATGCATGAACACGCCGTCTGCATCCCATTGAATGACTGCGAGAGCATTCAACTGTCACGCTCACCTTATCATTTTTCACATATACAAATTGAAACTCAACCTCAATCGAATATCTGCACAAGACACTTCTAAACTCCGCAACACCGCCCTTAAACCTCTGCCCCACATCTCTAATATCACTTGCTCAGCCGGAAGACAGCAACATCTTCTCGTTGTGTCTACAAAACTGTGGAAGAAGATCTGTCTCCATATATGTATCCTCGTACCCCACTAATGGTAGGGCATCTTCAGCTAAATCACCACAATTTTCCTCTTGATCATCGTCCTCTGATTCCTGCGATTATGATACAAATACATCAATTGTTCCCAATCCCATTGAAGGAGCCAGCATGGACAAGCTTAGTAGATCCGAATCGTTGTCCAGCAAACACTTTGGGTGGCCAGGCAACGCATAAGTCAAACAAACCATGTTCACTGAAAGATTTCTCCACTTGTTACAAACTTGACGCATCAAACCATCATAACTCATACTCCGACTCAAATGAATAACGGCCCTAAACATGCCATACTTACAAAGAAGCAATAACGGCGGTGACATCTATAAAACAACAAGATTCAAGGGATATAAAAGGTCATTATCATTGCAAAAAGTATGCATAATGCAAAAAACAAACATGATCTCTGCAAATCTATCTGAGTTTTTGCAAAAACTCTGTGAAAGTATCCGGATTTTCAGAAGTGAACTTAGATAAATTCAATACAAAACTCAAATAAAATCAATACAAAACTCAAATAAATTGTACATAACATAGATAAAATTGCATAAACTAATATATGACAGTCAGATTAATTTGATCATAAAGTCACATATCTTTTATTACATGACTTGTTCCACAATGCAGCACTCAAAAAAACTAACTAATAAGGCTAGCAAATAATTCAGGCTCTAACAAATCTAAATACATGATGACCTAGAATTAAATATAATAAAAAGCAATTCTACATCAACAGAAGTCATACAAATTGAATTGTTCATTAATAACAAAAATGGTCATTATCATTGCAAAAACTATGCAGAATGTAAAAAAACAAACATGATATCTACAAATCTATCTGAGTTTGTGCCAAATTTGCATGAAATTATCTGGATTTTCAGAAGTGAACTCAGATAAATTCAAAACAGAAATCAGATATTTTGTATAGAACTCAGATAAAATTACACAAACTAAGATTTGTTTGGTTAATAGTCAGATAAATTTGATGCTAAAGTCACACATCTTTGATTACATGACTTCTTCCATAATGCAGCTCTCAAATAAGACTGTCAAATAAGTCAGGCTCTAACTAATCTAAATGCATGACCATCTAGAATTAAATATAATAAAAAGCAAAGCAATTCTACATCAACTGAGCTGATACAAATTGAATAGTTCATCAACAACAAAACTAATGAAATCTAACTATAAAAACTGGAAAAGAAAAATTAAAAACTGCACATCCATACAAGAGATAGAACTGCTACACAAAAGTTAGATCTGAAATCTGCTCTCCAGTAAATCAATTTACAAAACTATAAACCAATAAGAATAGAACTGACCACGAGTATCAAATATATATAGATCTACACATTCAAATAACTAAAAATGCATAATCTCTGCTGTAAATAGAAGAAATCGCTTACCTCAAAAAAGTTGGAATCCCTTCCCAAAGTTTGGATCTGAAATCTGCTTCCCAGCCAAACAACTGTTTCCCAGCCAACCAATCTACGAGACTATAATCCAATTACAATAGAACTACTTCCAAACGTTTGATCT
This sequence comes from Cinnamomum chago, assembly GCA_038049695.1. Lineage (NCBI taxonomy): Eukaryota > Viridiplantae > Streptophyta > Magnoliopsida > Laurales > Lauraceae > Cinnamomum > Cinnamomum chago. The sequence goes on along the minus strand of CP142454.1, from coordinate 52,907,593 downwards.
GCAATCTGCTTCGCAAACAATGAATCTACAAAACTATGAGGCAGTGAAAAGATCTATCTTCTCTCTCGTTAAGTTTCTACATTCAGAATCAAGATCAGAAATGATTGCAGTTTGAAATTCAAAAAACAAGATCTGCGCTGAATTACAGGGGCATATCAATAATAACTTTCACGCTTATGCACTTAAATCGTGGCTAAATAATCGTAACACGTTGGGGACCACTCCATTACATGTTGCGACAGTTATAGGGACAAATTAGTCCTAAAAATTGAAATCGTGTGGATATAGGGACCTCAGGTTGTAAACAGCCTAGCTGCTTGGACCAGAGCCTTTGAAAAGAATTCGCTTGGACTGGAGGCCGAAAACATTCAATTCTAGGGACCTTTCGCCAATTATCTCTAAATCTTATGAATGCAGTGCCTGCATGTTCTAATTTCTAAAGGTGGGGCACTACATTGTAATTTCTAAAGGTGGGTCCTGTATCCACAATCATTAAAAAATGTGGCTCCACCTTCTCATTCATAAATGTGGGGGGTCACCATCACAAAGGGTGGACCCACATTATAAATCATATGAATGCGGGCCCCATATTCTAATTTTTAAAAGTGGGTACCACTTTTAATCTCTACAAGTGGGTCCCATGTATGATAATAATAGAGTGCCGTAAACAATAAAAGGTGGGCCCCACATTGTAAATCCTATATCCACTCCTTAGAGCAAAACTTATGTAATGTTACCAAACAAGTTTTGTATAGCATGTTCTTAGTAGATTAGTTTAATCTAATGTTGAAGTTCCGTAGAGAATAAGCTCAGCACAACTTGATCCAAGCACAAAATTGAGAATAACACGAGAACGGTGCCAAACGGGCCCTAAGGGACAAATGATAATAGCAATTTCTGAGAATATAAAGGGGATTATTAGTATGCAATTAATACTGGGTGAAAAAATCTAAGATATAGTCAAAATCAGATATGAAATCAGGCCCAAATTTGAATTTGAATTTAGTTCGCTTCATATATAAGAACTAGCAAAAAAAGATCGTGCCCCAAAATGAACTAATATTTAAGCTAACTAAAATCATAAAATGTAGCCATATGTTGTAGTATGGGTAAAGTCTAATTTGGGGCTTTATATGACATATTACTTGGGAGAAAACAAATTCAAAATAAAGCAAGTATACTATTAAAATCATCCTTAATATTCTAAGTTTGAAAATCAAATTATAAGAGCTCCCTCATAAGCTCACAATTGATTAAAATATTTATGTATCATAAATATGATATTAGTTTTTGTATATGGAAGACCTAAGTTACATCACAATCCCATTCCTTCAATTTACTTCCATTATGCTCATGAGTAGAGCATGCCTTCATGGATACAAGTGGTTTCCAAGACCCTTTCACTTCTTTTTTTTTTTTTTTTGAACTATGGAAGGGATGAACTCATGCAATCTGACTCCCTAAGAGGGTGTTTTAGTGTCCTCAGCTACATCTCCACATCCCAACATTATGAACCACTACATCTTTCTTCAAGTTAGTGTTTGGGAAAGAAACTAAAATGCAATTGTTGTTACTTTATAGAGAAGTCAACTATATGAGAGGATGCTGAGAAAGCAATGCTGAAGCTGTACTGTAAAGAGGGCACAATCCTTACCTTAATTACCAATGCAACAAAATACAATCCTTTGATTGATAAAAAAGAAAACAGAACAAGACTTAGTAGGCACCAACTATCACCGATAACTTATTATATATTGTCAAAAAGAATATCGTGTGAACATAAATGAGTGTTTCTACTATTAAACATCATCGATCTTAAAAATTTATGATAAGTCCTTAAAAATGCATAATTTCCTCATCATTTTAGAATTAATTAAGGACTTAATCATCAAATCATAGACCATTTTAGTAAAAAAAATCATGATTTTATGTTTATGGGCATCCAAGTTTGAATTTGAGTTAAAACTCATTGAAAAATTGCATTTTCACATAAAATAACGAATTTCTCAATTTCTTGGCATTGAAAGTCACAAATTTCTCATTACTTTTTATTCACACATGAAATGATAAATTTTCTTTGCATCATTGATTTAATTGAAGATTTGAAAAAATGGTGACATTTTATGCATCTATTAAGTGTGAATAGGGCCCGCATCTTGCATCATTCCTTACCTATATGATTAGATTATTCTTTGATCTTTGCATTTATTTTTGTAGGGAATTTCAAAAAGTGGGGCCCGCGGAAGAGAATTGACGAATCATAGGCACCATGGAACCCACCTTCCTTGGGCATGAATTCTAAGGTAGGGGCGGCCATGGTAGGGTCCGCTCTCATATGCAAGAAAAAAAATCAGATTTAATCTCTTGAAGATAAGTTCTAGATTTGTGGGCCATGTGATGAGGTGTCTAAGACCTTCCATTCAAGAATCACACATCCAAATGGGGCCTACTTCCTTGGTTGCAATGAAATTAATTTCAGATTTGAGGGGATCTTTTTAAGAGAGAAAGTGAGCCCATCTAAGGATATTTTTCCAGCAATGAAGAGTTCAAAAAAAAAAAACTTGGAACATCTAAAAGTCCGGAATCCTAACCCTAGAGGGAGGGTGAATAGGGTGAGCCACAAATTAGTGACCAATTATGACAAATTTTAACTTCTTTAAAATTAACTAGTCACAAGTGATGATTATAAAATTAAATGCGGAAGCTAACGAAAACAATCACCACAAAGAATGCACCATCACACAATGATTTATAGTGGTTCGGCCTCAATGCCTACATCCACTACCGGCTTGTGATCCAACACCCCACCGGATTTCCATTATCTATGCTTTTCAAAAGGCTAAGCAATAACCTTATAATGATGTTTTTCCAAGTTAAACAACAACCTATCAATGTGCTTTCCAAAACTAAGCAATAACCTATACACTATACTTTTCTTAGGCTAAGCAATAACCTTTACAAGAAGAATATTTTCTCTCAAAGTAGTGTCTACACAAACACTAAAAGAGATACAATTTAAGCTCAATTATAATGCCTCTAAAATATGTAGATATGAAATTGAAAATCTAACTCACACAAACACTATATGAATGCAAAGGTGTATGCTCATGATGTGTGTGTGATAACTTCAATCAAGTTAAAAAGTAAGCTCAATCAATATATGCTCAAAGCATTTAAAAGTTTCAGGCACATAAAAAGATTTGATTGAAGTGAAATGAAAATCACATGTATGAATACTAACTTGTTGATGAAGTGAAAATCAAAGGCTCACAAGTTGTATGAAACTAATTAACTCTAAACATGTGATCCATGTGCAATGTTGTTTACAAAACCAAACTAATTGAACTAAGGTTCAAATGAATGAAAACAACAAATAAAGATTCAACCAAGTAAATGAATCATGCTATAAAAGAAATCAAGGATTTTAGCTAAGCATGATTAAAGAAGATTTTAAAACAAACTTGGTTTGAAATCAAAGTGAAAAATCCAATCCAATTTAGATCAAAGATAAAATGAAGAATGGATTCAACACATCATAGTTATCATGCTAAAATTAATTTACCAATAATTTAAACAAAGCATATAACATATGATTAATAAAAGTAAAAGCTTACTTAGATATTTAACTTCATTGATCCAAGCTTTAGCTTTACTAATGACTCATTGGTCTCTCTTAGTTCATTCCCCTTTTCCTTGTCTCCAAACTCCTCAAGAGCGGCTAAAAAGTTATGCTTTGATCAACTCTTTTACAAAGGAATGAACCTCATTTTATATTCAAAAAATGAGTTCTGGCGTGTCGACCTGGGCTCAATGGTCATAAATCTGACCGTTTGAAAAATAGCCCCAATGGCTCTATTTCTGGTCAACCTGCAGTATGGTCGGTCGACCAGCCACACTGCAGGTCGACCCGGGCCTGGGACCAATTTCCCCTAAAATTGCATAATTCAAACTATTTCTTTGAAGGGAATTTTGAGCCAATGAATCAAGCTTGGAATCATGATTTAAATCAAACTAAGAGGTTTAAAAACATGAAACATAAAAAGCCTTAAATGACTTGAAAGATTTAAAACATAGGCTAGCTTGATTTATATTACTTCTTTTCAAATTTAAATGCATCCAAGTTTAAAATCAAAACATGCATAAATCAATATTTCTACAAGTCTAAAAAAAATGCATGTGTAAATCAAGATTTCCAGATTTTATAAATCAATGCATGTGAGAACATTCAAATGATGCTAAAATGATAATGGATCCATCAAATTGCAATAACACAAAATCCCTAACAATCTCTCCCTTTGCAATTTGATGGCAACTCGCTCATCACTGAATTTATACACTAAGTCTTCAGCTCCCCCTATGCTGGACAAGTCTTGAAATCTCTTGGATGCTTCATTTTCTTAGCTTGGGCTCTAGTTTTTTTTTCTTCATTCTTCTTGATGCTTGGAACTTGATCATCATTCAAGCTTCATTTTCATCTTTCTCTCTTTGGCCAAGCATCTTCTTTAACTCCCAAGCTTTCTTTCTTCTTTCAACTCTCCCCCTTTGACCATGCACTCTCTCCCTTTGGCAAGATATGCATTCATTCTCCCTTTAGACAACTTGAACACTCTCTCCCCCTTTGACATTAAATTGCAAAGGTACCTACACACATGAAATAAGGAAAATACCTTTTAGTAGCACCTGTTAACAAAAGAAATCAAAAATGAAATACATAACAGGATATCATGTATGGTTAATAAGTTATAAGGGTAAAGAGCCAATACAAGGATGAATTTAATCAAAACTAATACTTCCTATGAAGGTTTACACTCCCCCTCAATCCATTATCTCCTTTTGTCAAACTTTTGACAAAGATTTAATTATTTGGAGCAAGAAGACATTTTAACCAATTGAGGGTTAACTTCAAGAGAAGGATTAGATGCTTTTAACTATAGAGCTTAAAATGATCAAATTACCAAGATAAGAGCAAGGCCAGAGAAGAGAAAAGCAATCATGGATACCAATTGGAATAAAGAATACCAATTGAGATTCAAGGATAAGACTATTAAAGCAATCACTCTAAAATGGAGTTAAAAAGAATATAACTACTAAGATAAATTCAAATTAGAGTTATCCATGATGATATGGGGTTTACTAAACATAGCATCAATCAATTTAACTATGAAAATCATATGCTATGAATGTTTTGAAATCATTTCATCCAATCATTAAATATGACTATCATGTGCAATATGAGTGAAATGAAATTCAAACATTAAGCCTACCTCAACCATTAACCAGCCAAGATTATGATTACATAAACATTGTGGTCATGAGATTTACCTATATGAGCAAGAGAGGTGGCAAACATGAAAATTATGATGCTAATGGAATGTGACATGGAACAAAAATATATTACTATCAAGTTTAATCCAATGTACATGGTCTATTGCATTCTCAAGATATGACATCAATTGGATATGACAACAATCGAAAATGATACTAATTGAAACCAATTGAAAATGACAACATGATTAATACCAAGGATGTGACAAATATAAAAATTCCATCAAGCATCATGAATGAAAATTCATCACTCTTAATGATATAACTAATGAGCATTGTGATGAACAAGAGAAATTGCATTTAGAAAATATATGACTTGGTGGAGCATGCAATTTTCAAAGTGTCAAATCATATGAACTCAACATCTAAGATATCCATCAAACAGTAGATATAACTATGAAATACAAGGAATGGATTTCAAAGAGATTCATATGATCAAGAATACTACTATGAAGTTGAAACATGTATAAATATGACAATACTAAGAAAATACAAATGAATCAACACCATAACCATCCATATAAAAAATGACTAGAAAGAACAAAAGATGGATTTTTGAGTTTTAGTATGGTATCTATAAATATAACTAAGATCACAACCATACATGGAACCAATTGACATTTGCATATAAAAAGAATGTAACCAAATGAGCAAAGATGCAAATAGTTTATAACAATATTCATTTCCATTTCTAAGATGACGTAACCAAATGTATAAGGAAATGAGAACATGGAACATGCTTTGATGATTCTAACTAATGATGTTTTAGAGCATTTCCATTCATACAATCTTCAAATCATTTCAATAAACAAAATCCAACAATGAGCATAAAAAGAAAGGTTTTGAAGATAACACATTATCAATTTTCAACTTTACAATTTAAAAGATATAACTTATTTGAAACACATACAAGTTGATTTTTCAGAACAATAATTTTCCATATTAAAGTATAACTTAGAAATCTATTAGAAATCTATGAAAAATTCAAATTGATTCAAATCATTTGTTTTTTTTTTTAATAATCTAACTATGACATCTACACAAATTATTTTGCAACAACAATCGATCATGAATAATCTAGCTATAAAATCTTTTGAAATTAATCACAATCAATTGATCATATATAGAAATGCAATGCAAGCGATATAACTAAATGTGAGCAAAAAGAAAATCTAACATGATGAAATTATAATCAAATGATTTTGAAAACCAAGACATGTAACTAGAATGGTGCATGAAGACAAAATCAGTTGATCACAAATAAACATTGCATTTTAAGAAATGTAACTATGAAAGAAAAAAATGCAAATGTAAATATGATCAACAAAATGATTTAACTATAAAGCATAGGCTGGTCAAGGAGGTTCAAGGCCTTAAGGTTTGTCTAAGTATCTAACTTTAGGAATCCACCTAAGGTCTTGAGAGGGTTGATCTTTGAGGTCTAGTTTAGAAGTCCCACCAACTTAAGGAGGTTTGACTTAATAAAATTTTAATTTGGACTTATCACCATGATATTTAGATTTGACTAAATTTAGCTTAGATTGGTGATTAGTCTTTTGAGGTTGGTGAGTTTGTTTCTTAGGAGATTGATTCTTTTTTTTTTCTTCTTATTTCCTCCCTTTATTTGACTTTTGAATTTTAAATTTAACTTTGCTACTTTCTTCAAAAGTTCTTTCATGTGTTGATTTAAGGGAGATAGGTTGAGAAACTTTTTGTTGATAGATTCTTTTATACTTGGTTTAACTTGTTTAACCTTTTTAGAATCTATCTTTGGAGACTCCTTTTTAATTGATTTAACTTATTTTGAACTTCTTGGAGTCTTCCTTGATTTTTAGTGTCTTACCCTTCATAGATTTTTATTCTACTTTATTGGGTTCATAGATGAATTTAGACACATGGCTTCTTCTTAGTTTGCACTAAAACCTAAAATGCCCTTTAATGCCACAATAATTACATTTAGTCATGGGCAAGGAAGAATGAGGGCTCACCTTTCACAAATGTGTTGGTGAAGCTAGGGTCATGTGAAATATACCTATCAAATCCAAGACTCGTCCTATCTCTTTGAGATTTATCCAATTTAAATAACTTTTCAAATTTCTCTTCACCTTGAGTAAATTTGCACTCATACTTTTGTTTCTAGCTTTCAAGTTGAGTGACTTGGTTTATAAGGATTGAATTTTTATTTTTAACTTTTAATAATTCATTTTCAATTTCCTTAATGTTGTCTAGTTCTTCATGGGCAAGTTTTAAATCAAATTTAAGTTCATTAATAACATTAGATCCAAGTTCTAGAGTTTTTATCTTATTTTGAGCATTAGATAAATTTTCCTTAGAATTAGTCAACTTGGATTCTAGGTTGTTAATATATTTGTCTTGCCTTTGTAATTGATCTCTTAGTTTTGAATTTTCCTTATTAAGATCATCATTTCCTATTTTTAATTCATTTAGTTCATCTTTAATATTATATAAGTGATGCAAAGAGATCATAAACTTATAGTCTAAACAATGTATTACTCCTTTCTCTCTAAGTTCATCTTTTGAAGAAACTAATTCTTTGTTTAGCTTTTTAGATTCTTCTTTTAATTTTTTAATTTTCTTAACAAGCTCTAAGGAAAATGTACATAAATCATCATAAGCTTGTTGAAGGTCATCTTCATTTTCATCATTTTCTTCATCTTTTAAATCAAATTGAGATTCAGTAAATTGAAAGTTTGAATCTCCAATAGATGGAAGAAGGAGGGGTCTAGAAGAATCTACACAAAAATCTACACAATCTAACATAGTGGAATCCATTCTAATGATCTTCATGAAAACACCTAATCAAGAGTTCCAAAACACTTGATCCTAAAATAGAGCACAAGACTCTAATACCAATTGAAAGTCCGGGATCCTGACCCTAGAGGGGGGTGAATAAGGTGACCTACAAATTAGTGACCAATTATGACAAATTTTAACTTCTTTAAAATTAACTAGTCACAAGTGATGATTATAAAATTAAATGCAGAAGCTACCAAAAACAATCACCACAAAGCATGCCACATCACACAATGATTTATAGTGGTTCAGCCACAATGCCTACATCCACTACCGGCTTGTGATCCAACACCCCCACCGGATTTCACTATCTATGCTTTTCAAAAGGCTAAGCAATAACCTTATAATGATGTTTTTCTAGGCTAAACAACAGCCTATCAATGTGCTTTCTAGGCTAAGCAATAACCTTTACACTATGCTTTTCTTAAGCTAAGCAATAACCTTTACAACCTTTACACTATGCTTTTCTTAAGCTAAGCAATAACCTTTACACTATGCTTTTCTTAAGCTACGCAATAACCTTTACAAGAAGAATATTTTCTCTCAAAGTAGTGTCTACACAAACACTAAAAGAGATACAATTTAAGCTCAATTACAATGCCTCTAAAATAGGCGGATATGAAATTGAAAATCTAACTCACACAAACACTATATGAATGCAAAGGTGTATGCTCATGATGTGTGTGTGTGTGTGATAACTTCAATCAAGTTAAAAAGTAAGCTCAATCAATATATGCTCAAAGCATTTAAAAGTTTCAGGCACATAATTAAAAAGATTTGATTGAAGTGAAATGAAAATCACATGTATGAATACTAACTTGTTGATGAAGTGAAAATCAAAGGCTCACAAGTTGTATGAAACTAATTAACTCTAAACATGTGATGCATGTGCAATATTGTTTTCAAAACCAAACTAATTTAACTAAGGTTCAAATGAATGAAAACAACAAATAAATATTCAACCAAGTAAATGAATCATGCTATAAAAGAAATCAAGGATTTTAGCTAAGCATGATTAATGAAGATTTTAAAACAAACTCGGTTTGAAATCAAAGTGAAAAATCCAATCCAATTTAGATCAAAAATTAAATGAAGAATGGATTCAATATATCATAGTTATCATGCTAAAATTCATTTATCAATAATTTAAACAAAGCATATAACATATGATTAATAAAAGTAAAATCTTACTTAGAGATTTAACTTCATTGATCCAAGCTTTAGCTTTACTAATGACCCACTGGTCTCTCTTAGTTCATTCCCCTTTTCCTTGTCTCCAAACTCCTCAAGAGTAGCTAAAAAGTTCTACTTTGATCAACTCTTTTACAAAGTAATGAACCTCATTTTATACTCATAAAATGAGTTCTGGTGTGTCCCCGGTCAACATGCACCTTTCCCCAGTCGACCTAGGCTCAACAGTCATAAATCTGACCGTTTCCCCTAAAATTGCATAATTCAAAGTATTTTTTTTTAGGGGAATTTTGGGCCAATGAATCAAGATTGGAATCATGATTTAAATCAAACTAAAAGGTTTAAAAACATGAAACATGAAAAGCCTAAAATGATTTGAAAGATTTAAAACATAGGCTAGCTTGATTTATAAAACTTCTTTTCAAATTTAAATGCATCCAAGTTTAAAATCAAAACATGCATAAATCAATATTTCTACAAGTCTAAAAAAAATGCATGGTAAATCAAGATTTTAAGATTTTCTAAATCAATACATGTGTGAAAATTCAAATGATGCTAAAATGATAATGCATTCATCAAATTGCAATAACACAAAATCCCTAACAAGATCTTGATTAGCAATCCAAGTTGGAAACAAATTCAAAGAATCCAAGATTTTAGCACTTAAACTCCAAATGGATAGGCCTCAAATTTTGAAAGTTTGTAACCCAAGATTCTTGGGAAGATGGAGTTGCACGTCCAACACCTCCAAAGAGATAAAACTCATCCAAAAGGGGGTTGGCCATATTGTTTCAAATTTTGAATTAAATCTGAAGTGGGCCCAAGAGAGGAAGTTGCATGAGACATAAAGAATCCTATTTTTAATAGGATTATGTGCAAAGAAATCCAAGAAGATAACAAGATGGAAAATCCCTTGAAACTCTCCCAAAACCCTCCTAATCCTAATCCAACTTGGACCCCACCTAACTTATCCTTCCCAAACCCAAAAACCTTGCAACCCAAGATACTAGAAAATATAAAAAGACCACAAATAGGGATGCACGTCAATTTCACTCCCCCCCCCCCCCCCCCCTCTTGGACGACTAGCAACAAAAATTTCCTCCTTCTCCATTATTTTTTCTCCATTTTCATCTCCTTCCATCACTACTTCATCCAAGGCCTTTCCTAAGGCACACCACCACTTGGATTTCTACGTCGCCACGCAGCCCCCGTTGCTACCGTCACTCCATCATCAACCAGCCATCTACTTCTCCCTTGGTGAAGGATTGAAGACTTGAAGATGGGATTATGCGCAAGTCCTATTTTCTTCATGTGTTCGATCTAGGGTAATGAAAGATTCTTTTTAGTTTTGATTACTATTGGGAAATTACTAGTTTATTGGTTTATTTTAATTTAAAAGACACAATTATTGAGGTCAAGGTGTCCCGCCTTGGATCGGCATCATGTGTTTGTGGGTAGTGACAGTACGCACTTGGTACAGTGTTTTTGCAATTTTTTATTAATTTTTCCAATATAATGTTGTGATTTCCCATAATAAGAATATTTAGAATTTTTTTTATTCTTATTTCCGAATGATATTATTAATGAATTTTTATTTTTAATGCATGATTTATTTGCTTTTATGCAATTGGTGGTTTGATGTCTTTTATGTTTTTGCAGTCTTTAGATTAGGAATTTTTTATTTGGGATTGTAATTTTTAATTTGGATTTGTAATTAAAATTTTAATTTCAGTTTCGTAGAGATTTATTTTTATAGACTTTATTAGGTTAGTACTAATTTTCCAATAGGACAGGTTTTACGCGATTAACTACTCCCTGTGGATCGACCCGGTTTCACCGGTTATTACTGCAATCACAGCCTTGCACTTGGGGCTACGATCAATTTACACGCTTAGATCCATTGGTATGCCCATTAGCATTCGTAATTCTTCACTAATAAAGACACAATAACAATAGTTGACCCCTTTATCATGGTGCTCTTTTCATGCATTTCTTCAAAGCATCCAAATCCATTAACAATAAAAATGAAAATGCAACCAGTACACCAACTTCCGCACATTAAGACATCAATAAAAAAAATCAAGATTGAGAAAAAGTTCCTAACAAGATTGAGAAAAAGTTCCAAAAAATAGAAAAAGAAAAGAAACATGGAAAAGAGAGAATGAACAATTGACTTAGAGTGAGAGAGAGAGAGCGCGCACGAAACATGGCTTTGTTCTAGCCCCTCAAGATATGGTAGAAAGGCATAGGAGAGAAAAGAATCCAAGCCTCGGTCTTGTTGATGGCACTATCCATGCTTGGGTTGTAATCTGCTATCTTAGATAAGAGAGAAAATTATTAAAGGAGTCGGCTTGGGTTCTGAAGATGCTACCTATGGAGAATTTGAAAGGGGTGAGAGAAGGGAAGAGAAAATGAGATAGGATAGACGATCGTGGAGAGAGAGAGAGAGAGAGTAACAGAAAGAGGAGTTATAGCAGGGTTTTTCACATTTATAGAAATTAAGAAGAAAATGAGTTACTCTAATAGGAATTAAGAAGATTCGAGGGAGGGAGTTATTCACAGGAAAAAAAAAGGGAAAGAGGAACGTGGAATGGAGAGACTTTATTAAAAGAGTCCAAATAAATGACAGAATCAAAATCAATAAAAATTTGACAATAAAAACCAACCTCTTTCATATATATATATATATATATATATATAAACTAGCCAAAAGCCCATGTGCTAAGCATGGGTAGCATGTGTAACGCCCCAAGATCCGGGCGCCTCAAATCTCGAGACGCTACAGGAAAGTACCTAAGAGATGTGGAAAATCCAATAATATAATCAAGTGTGAATCTCATATGAGCAAGTAATTGGACAAAGCCCTAAAATTTTATTTCACTGTAAGGGATTACAAGGTACTTTCCGTAATTAAACTAACTATTCAATCACAGGCCAACATGGCCAGCTACAAGAAAAGGAAAGAATAGAGATCTAAGTGATAGACGCCTCTCGATTCACCAATAGCATCATTCTCTAAGCCATGCGGCAACGGATCAATCCACCAAGCAATTCTACCAATCAAGGAAAGCGGAAGGAGAGATACCTGAAAACACCAAGGATTGGATCAGGCTCAATGAGCCAAGCAAATAGGCATGTTTAGATGGCAATACATTATATTAATAGATAGGGAAGAAGACCATACCTGATCCCAGCTGTACCTACGTGATTAGTATCTCGATAATAATATAGAATATCATAGTGCGACCAAAAACGGTGTGGAGTGTAGTACGTGAACGATAATCTAGATATTTATATAACAGATGTTGATACGGCATATCAAGAAGATAAGAGAAGCCATCATCATCAAGATATCATATAAACCATACAAGCACATTGGAGTCACCAGTAGCACAAATAACCTGAGGAAGTAACCTTACCATATTTGTAACCATCATATCCAGATCCAACTGTAACAGTGTCGACAGTTAAAGACAATAAACAACGACATCCACAATACATAATAATCATACATCCACAAGAGCACAAAGGTATGTCCACAGTTGAAGTACAAGGAACGTGGAAGGTCAGAGCCAACCCATCGTCGTTGTCCCAACAACTGTCGATGGACATCAACCATGGGGGTCATAGCCACCCATTGCTGCCGTCACAACGAATAGGAGCGTACAAGAGCCCGTCAGTATCCATAGTCACTGCCAAGTCTCAGTTGTTGGTCTTACATGTTAGATCTACCTCATCACTCATTTTATAGCCACTGCCAAGTCCCAATCATTGGTCTTACGTGCTAGATCAATATCAATATCCATCCACATGTACCCGGTCCGAATGCCAGCGGTCTTGGTACCCAATCACTCATCGGTACCTACTGTACTCAACCACATCTCAATCACTCAATACTCAATATCAATGTTCATGCCGGCATCATAACCATCGGTAGACTAATCATACAATCATAATCCTACAGATCACTAGGTGGGGGGACTTTGAACCGGATAGCCTTTTAATCCTTAATATGAGATTATAGTAGTCAAGGGTACGAGGCACTGAGTTCTGGTATAGCTAATCCATCCTTGTGATTCTCAACAACTAAAAAAAGCATACCCTTATAAACTCCACTTCTCTATACGCTTAATTAGTATTATCTCATTATATAGTCCGTCGATCAGTATCTACCGTTAAATTCTCAATATTACAGGTCAGGACTTCAAGTGCCATGTCCCGACATTTCATCCAATATGGACCATGATCATGGATCAGAGCCTAAGTGCAATGCCCTGATTTATAATACCTCTCAAGGCCTACATCCAAGGTTCGGACCTACCGGCCAGATTTAGTGTCCGTTTTACAATATAAGTACCACATATCACAAATACATCGGTAATCCCTACCCTTCTTTTTAAGTCCAGGGTCCCACTTTACTTAAGACCATGATCACGGAGTCTCAGATGCTTATTAAGTATCATTGGTGCTTCTGTAGGTATTTAGCATCATAAGACATCCATAACCATTGAATCAGGTTCTGTTTCACAACCCAAGACCCTACTTAGGTGGTTACATGGGTCAAGGTTAACCCTGGCCCTTGACTCGTGTCTAGCGCGTCTGAAACAGTCCAAATGGAAGGTCAATGGGGCCACACATGATCAGATCAAGAAAGGAGTGGACAGTTAACTCCCAGTTAAAAGACTATTTGATCGATCGGAAAAAATAGCTTACTGTTAAATGGCAGTCCGATCGATCGGACAAGGCTTATTGTTAAATGACAGTCCGATCAATCGGATAGCGGCGGGTTGCAGCAGTAGAACCCAGATTTCTGGGATTTTCCAATCCAACTTCTATCCAAATCACCTCCAAACATCAAATACTCCTCCCACATCAGGATCTCATCACAAATGGGCCATTGATCTTCCAAATGGGGGATTCCCATCCATCAAGGCCAACAACACATAAGATAGAGCTTAGAACAACAATCCATATATAATAACATCCAATCAACTATCTAAATACAGAAATCATGCTAAATAACCATAAAAGATAGTAATTAACAATCTAAGCATATTAATCACTTAAATTAGAGAATCTATGCATGTCTACTTGCCTAATTAAGAAGAAAGCTCCTAAAATAGCTTGGCCCCCACTCTAATAGCTCTAAGATCACCCCAACAACTGGATCTACAATCTCTACACCAATTCCCAAAGAGAGAAATACATAAGAAAGTGAAATCTAATAGAAAAGACTATTTTACAAGAAATTGAAAAGGGAGATGAAGATTACCTTTACTTTGAGAGGGGAGAGAGATCTAGGAGATGAGGTTGGCTTTTAAGCTTGTAGATGGCTAGATGTAGGCGGGGCTCCAACTTCTTGCTATTGCGGGGGCGGGGGGTGGGCTAGGTCTCATAGCTTAGAGAAGCCCTAATCTCTAACCTAGAGTGAGAAAGAGATGGGAGGAAATTGTAGTGAAATGAGAGGAAGAGATAAGAGGGGTTTCTTTTATAGGGGTTGGTTGGGTTATAGTCTAAAATGCCCTCTCTTGTTAATGTAAAGTTAGGATTAGGATGAGGGTATTTGGAGAAGGTTAAAATGGAATGACAAAATGGTCATTGGTTGCTAATAGAAATAAATGATAAGGACTAGGGTAGTTTAGGTATTCACATATCTATACCCCTTATACGAAAGAGAGTAACTTGGCATAGTTGTTTCACTACAGACCTGGCCCACTTAGTTGCAATCCACTAATGTGCCTTGGGCAAGGAAGGCCATCTGTAGAGCTTATCTCCTTACAAGCTGGCATCTGTAGAGAAACTTGGGCACCTCTTCATCTCTCTCTCCCTCTCCCTCAGTTATTCCAAAAAAATGCCTACGTTTGCCCTCGTCGGAGCTAAAGGTGGATTGTCCATTTTCTCTCTCTCCAATCTATTTTGTGATGTTGTTCTTTGAAGCTTCCCCTTTTGTTTTGTTTTGAGATTTCAATATGTTTGTAGTTCAGGTTCTTTGGGTTTGATTGTGATGTGGCTTGGGTCTCATCTCCATTCCTCTTCTTTGCACCCCTAAACAGGAGATTCATAAACACCACCGCCTGAAACCCTATTTCCTCTGTTTTGTGCTTCAATGCCATTTTAATCTCCTTCCGATTCAATCTCCAACAAAAATGCTCTATGGAAAACATATCAGTAGCTTAAATTTAGACCTATTTCACTTGTATAAATCCATGCAAGTTTACATCTTTATGCGATTTGTTTTGAGAAAACTCAGTTTTATATGTATTTTACTTTGATCTTCCTACTTTAAATCGGAAAAATGCATCATCTAGGTTTCATGAAATTGCTTTTGGATCTGTGATGTTTGTGTTGTCCTTCGTTCTTGTGGTTTGTTGGCATGATGTAAGACTTTGGTTTTAATGGGTTTCTTTTTGTTGAAAGTGTTGATTAATTTGCCATTCACCGAGATACTCATTCTGCTATGTGTGGTTATGAAGGATGTCATAGTCTAGAACTTCAAGACTTAAGAGGAGCTAACACTAATGTGTATTCGGTTCTTGGATTATTGTTTTTGAGTTACAGAAATAAAACTTGTTTTGGCCAGGGACATAAACTCCAATCTTATATGTCGTGTGGAAGGATCAAAAGATTAAGAGGTAAAGGGATTCATCTAATTTCTGTCTATAACGTTTCCATTCTGTATTATCTTTGTTTGCATTCTCATAAATTTTATAATTTCAGTTTTTTTGTAATTTATAATTTTATATTCCAATAACTGCCCAATTGTTTGGAAATCATTATCAACAATTTGCTGGGTAATTGGGTTTTTTTTTTGTTTATTATTAGTTTCTTAGTTGTTTTTCACTAAATTCTGTAACCAGTATACTGAAATGCAAATAATGGTATTTGAAGATCAACAATTTTCTGGTTAATGATATGATTTTTTTTTTAAATTAAAAGGCAACGATCCGCTACATCTAGATACGTGACAAAGTGCAGTGTGGATATACACAGTGGGGCCCACTTCCAGTGAATGGGAACATGCCCAAATTTCACTTTGTTCAAAGCGATATTCACCATTGATTGAAATACTGCAGATGGCATGATCAAAATAATCACTTTATTTGCATTGTTGTGGTCTCACGTTGTATTGTACTTGGATTCTAGATATCATTTTAAATTAAATATTTTGTTAGAATACTCCTTTTGCTATGAATTTCATTAGTATTAAATTGATAATAACATTTCAACATGGTTATTTTTTTCAGACCAATAAAGTGTTCTATCTAAACAAACATTTTTGGTTATGTTAATGGTTTTTAGATGGCCATGCTTATATTTAATTTTGTTTAGCCTCTTTGTTTTTGGTCTTGCGGGGTAGAATTATATATTGGACTATCGTGTATTCTCTTGAATCTAGCAGTAATCTTGTGTACTACTCTTTTCTCGCAGAACATCAAGTGAGCTGATCAGGAATCAGAAATACCAACTCCATCTATTGCGCCAACTATCATTAAGAGACTAAACAATCTCTCATTTTTCTTGTAAAAAGATGTTGGCTCTTCATCTTCCCTTAGTTTGATGATGGTCATGTTTTGGAGGTTGGCTGTAAGTGGAACATCTGTTGAAAGAGTTCTGATATTAACAGTACAGAAAGGTTTTTGTAATTAGGAATATTTTATCCTAAATGTGTACATCTGCATTCAGTTTTTTTTCCTACTTACCATTTCCTTTTGTGGGTGATTTTCATTAAAGTAGTTATAAATATGTTTGTTTTTTAACATCATTATGGTTGTCTATGTTTAGGTTTGACCCAAAGCATTTAATTACTATTCTAGAATCAGAGGATGAAATATCCTGCATTACTTACAGTATGCTCAAGGTTTCTCTACTTACTTTTCTGATATGATTAGCTTTTTCACTTGGATAAAGTGAACATATTCTAACTGACAAGTAATATTGATTTTTGTTTCAAATTGCATTCGTTCTGTTTTATCCTATTCATTCCAATTATATATTGTAAGATCTTTTATTGTGTCCATTGTATGCACAAGGATTGATATTGTGAAATAGAATTTACATATTTTTATTTTTTTTCCTATATTGAATGCTTAGATGTATCATGTATGAGACTTTCTCTCTGTGTTCTCGTGTACGAGATTGAACTATTCAATAGAATACATGCTCTATTTTTTCTCTCTCTTACTTTGCTTTCTTTATAGGGGTTAATATTGTTTTAATGTAGGTTTTATACAACTTATTCAGATGAGAGCAAAAAAATGGCATATGTGGATTATTATGAGCATGTCCTTACAAATGGCGTCCTTAGCATAAAAAGGGGAACAGTGTTAGATTGTGTGGTCTCAATCCATCAGTTGATGTAATAAATGATTAATTTCTTTATTTATCAATAGAATCATGTTTTTCTTTCATGAGATGAATGGTGTTTTATTACTTAATGAGACGAGTGAGGCCAACTGTAGGTCAACACCTCTGTGGCTTGGGTACGTGGTAGTATGACTGTGGGAACATCCAATAGTCAAGATGGAATCTATCTATTTTATCCCCTTGTGTCAATTAATGGATTTGTCATTAGTTAGTGCGCACCCATCTCAATTAAGAGTTAATTGGATGGTACTGATGATCACTGTGATTAATTGGAGCTTAAGGATAATAAGATGTGGATCTAGGATTGGATGGGACAGATTTATTCCAATTGATCCATGGATATTGATAGAGGGGCCTACTTGTGGTACTATGGAAGTTAAGGGTCTTCATTGTAATATATTCCTAAGACTGGAGTGCAATTGCATTTATATAGTGGTATTATTTGCAATTAATTGTGGGCCCGGATTGCACATGAGATGTGAAGTCGCGAGTCCCAGTTGAAGCCAGCTTTCTAAGGAATCCCATGTGGTCCCCACGCTAGCCCAAGATATTAGAAAGTTACTAATCTTACTTGAACTCTAAAAGGAAGGAATCAGAAAGTTACTATTTCTATTTGAAGTGGGACTTCTAATAGTGGTAATAGTAAGCTACTAATTTATGTAGAAGTGTGACTTCTAATACAATTAGTAAGAGAGTTATAAGAGGAGCCTTGATGACTTTAAATAGAGATTTACGCACCCTTGGACATCCACTAATAGCATTGGACGTCCAAAGCCTTCAAGTGCAAGAGTTGCACATCTCTCCTCTCTCTCTCTCTTCTAGTTCTCTTCTAGTTTCCTTGGAGTTTCTAGTAGGGTTTTCTCTTGGAGATCACACCCATCTTCTTGAGAAAAGAGATATGATAAATGGGTCAAAGCGTGGAAGATCAAAAGGTCTTGGAGATCTCTATTTGATACGTGAAAGAGTTTCATCATCAAAAAAAGACGCAACTGCTCCATTAGAGCGCAACCGAGCTCCAAAGGTATAATTTACTTCCTTGCATGTTGTAGATTTTTATGGATGCTTGTTGACTTCTGTTCTATCTTCTTGATAGGTTTATTTACTGATCATGATGGCTGAGATTGAGGAAATGGATCTTGGATTGGGTTTTATAGCCTTTTGGATGCTTGATCCTTGAGTCAAGTGGGTCAAAAGTTTTGAAAATCTATCCACGAGGCCCACCTACTTCCAACAAATAGGACCTGGGGTAATGATTTATATGCTTCCTCATCAAACATTTATCATGGTTGGGGAACACAGTTTGACTCTTTGCTACATATTTTGCTTCATTATAACAAACATAGGTATGGTTCATCTTCTATAAAAAAAAATTTGTTCCAGGTTCAAGAATCTATCCATAAGTTTCATAAAGTTAATAGAATGAATGTAGCAATCCTCGGCTCTCATCCTTCTGGTTGAAAGAGAATAATATGTTCTATATTGAGTTTTCTTCTTTTGTTAGTAACAATAGGATGAAAAACGTCTTGAAATTGATATGTTTGTATGTGTGAGAACCCGACCCCTAATCTCTTGGATTAGTGTTGTTTTATTTGTGGATTAGTTCTTTTAGTGGGATTAGTATTTGTTGGGTTGAGTTTGTGAGCTAGAATGGTTTTCTTCTAGTTTTGGGCTTTTGAGTGCTTTGGTAGCTTGTGGGGCCCTTTGGGGGTTCCCTTTTCGGCTTTGCTTTTACTTGTGAGATTTTCCCGATTTGTTTCGTATTGTGTTTTTGGCCCGTTGCATTCATCTTGAGGAATCCTACAACTTTCATGTTGATCCCGTATCCATTTGAGAACCCGAAACCCGATTTCTTGGCCTTGAGGGCAAAACAGTCATTTCACACCAAATCTGTACCCAAAACTCGATATTCTCAAAATTCGTGAAACATATACTTTTTGGAAACTAGATATTTCGACGATCATTTCTTCCTTTTTCGTCGAATCCATCCGAGGTCCTGAATTAGATGATTTCAGCCACCCAAGTTCCTGAAGTTGTGGGACCCAAACCTCACTTGTTTATAAGAGGAACCCATCTCCTTCATTCATTTCATTCACCATTGTTCCAGCTGAGCCTAGGGCTTTTCTTGCAACTTCTTCTTCTTCTTCTTGCTTCTTCATCTCCAAGCCACACCAATAGTTCATCAATCAAGAAATGGAGACCACCTTCTTCTTCCTCATCTTGCAAGCTTTCCATTGATACCATTTGTGAAGAGAACCCTCCATCACAAGACCTCCTTTGAGCTTACCTTGTCCATTAGAGGACCTTCCAAGTAAGTGATTCTTTCCACCTTCTAAAATTGTAATCTTCTAGCCTTAGAGAAGCTCCACCTTGATTATTGAAAGGTTTCATGGTCATTTCATTGTTTAACCCATTTTAGGGTTGTTTTGGGGGTTTTTGTAGTGATTGTGGATCTTGAGCTTGAGAGGTGATTAGGAGCTTGATTTGCTTGATTAGAGTCAAAGGCAAGTGGATGAATGGATTGTTTTGATTATTAACATGTTTTGTGAGAAAAATCTTGTTTCATTAAGGGTTTTGGTGATTTTAGTAGTTGTCTTTACTATGATTAATATTGATTTCGAAATGTGCTTATTGATGAGTTATTTCCCTCTTGTTCATGCTTGGAAAATGTATGCATCATATTGTCAAGGTTTCAAATGGTTTCACATGAATGAGTTTTCTCCACCTTGAGATTTATTGTGAATGGAAAGAATGGAAAGAATGGAAAAAGGAGAAACTTGAAATGAGGAGCTCTTTAGCTCATTTTAATATCTTGGAATCATGTGTTTAAATCACCTTGTTCATAGTTATTTGTGGTTGTTGAGGTGTTGGAAGGAAAGGAAACAAAAAGGAGAAAAATCAGTGTCCCGGACCTACTGCACGCCCAGGTCCGATCGATCGGACCTACAGGCCGATCGATCGGTCGGCCTGTCTTTTAACAGTAAGGCTTTTTGGGCCGATCGATCGGACCCTGTACATTTCTGGTACAGAAATTTCGACCGATCGATCGGTCCGAGTGAAATTTGATATTGTGTTTTTTTGGAAACCTTTGGGCCTTCTATGAGTCCTAGGGGTGTATACCTTAGTGTTAAGACCAATTGTACCCTAATCTAAGGTCTCTAAGACTAGGGAACTAAAAGAAAAGAATGGTGTTGATTAGACACTAATTCTTGGTTTTAGGTGGGACCCTGACTACCCTTTTTGGACCGTTTGGACCAAGTGTGAGAATGTCTTGAGCCGACACGCCTCACGGTTGGTTCGGTGGCATCGAAGTTCAATCCATTTCAATCTTGAACGGGATGGAACGACGCGATATCTTCTTTATATCTAAACACAAGTCTATTTCCTTGGTTATCGCTAATTCTATTCCTTTCGATGACTGAATCGGTTGCTCGATGTTTCCGGATTAATGTCATGCCTAGGATGGACCGTTTATAATCTTGATTCTTGCTATTGTAACATCTAGTACTACCCATAAGCTCATTTTAAGTTTTGGAAAGTAGTAAAAGTGCATAAGGAGCCCGGAATGTCTGCAAACTCAAGGAGTACCAAGTGATGACTATAATTGACATACGGGACCCCTATTCACTTATAGAGATCTTGAAATCAATATTTTCCCGGAATTGTTATAGTTCATTATATTTCCTCATTTCCCGAGATTTGCATCAAATGACTTGTTTCCCGAAAGCATTGAAGTTACACTAGTAACAGTTATTTGTCCCGAAATGTATTGCCCGATATGAAGTGACAGTGTGCCCTTGAGCACCCCCGTTTTACCCGTTTAACTATTGTACTTGATTTACTTGCATATGTCCCGATTTGTTATTTGACCTATGAGTCGGCATCACTAAGCTTGGATACCTTGTCATTTTGATCCACCGACTTGGAAATCCCTCTCCCGTCCCGCCAGCTGCAGTTTGGATCCCGATACCCGGTTATTGCCGTGGTCCCGTCCCGAAACCCGGTTCGCTACCGTGGTCCCGTTCCCGTATATTTATATTGTATATATGATTTACGTTGAGTCTCCTCACCTTGTGTGACTGAGACCAACGTCCCGTTATACTCTTGTCACTTCGGTGATAGAGGACTTAGCTTCTTGTGATTGCCATCTTGCCAGTTCCTGATTCCTTGGATACCCGACATGTTTTATATTGTTTACTTGCTTTCCGATAAATGATTCGTTTCCTTTATGAAAGTTGTTATTTAAACAAGTGCTAATATTCTCCAATGTAAATTCAGTTATTATTATATTGTTTTCTGTCCTTTGTACCCGTACATGTTTTAAATGAATGCCGGTTGGGTGAATAACCATGCTTTTACATATGTTCCATACGATCAATGCTTTTGCTAGATTTATATGATTACACGTGTTTTAAAGGAATACCCAAATTGTTAAATATCCGTACCTTGTTTTAAAGGACATTTGGTCTGTCAGATATCCATGTTTATACCTGTTTTTAAATGAATACCCGAATTGTTAAATACTCATGCTTTGAAATATGTTTCAAATGACACTTGTTTTGCCAGATCACTATGTTTATACCGGTTTCAAATGAATATCCGATTTGTTAAATATCCCTGCTTTGAGATATGTTTTAAATGAACATTAGTCTTGTCAGATTTCCTTGGTTACACCTGTTTTAAACGAACACCCGGTTTGTTAAATATCCGTATTTTTCATATATGTTTCAAATGGACATTGGTTTTGCCAGACTGCTATGGATACCTGATTTGTTGTATACTTGTGTTCTACTTAAGTTTCAAATGAACGTTTGTTTTGTCAAACCACTATATTTATACATGTTTTAGACGAATACCCGATTGTCAAATATCTATGATTATAGATGATGTAAATGAATACATGTTTTATTAGATCTTCATGTTTTACCCATACTTGAAACGAATACAGGTTTTCCCCGAGATTCCCGACTTTTGCACCCGTGTAATTATATGCAGCATTTGATCGATTAGCATGATTTATCATATGTTTTATTCTTCAGTATATTTGTTATCTTTTCATCCACCTGCCAGACCGTCGTGTCTGACCCACTACTTTTGGTACTCAGGTTCAGATTTCTTCGCCCCGAGTCGAGTGTTTTGTTGGCTGTGGAGCCATGTTGTGCAGGTTGTCTTGTCGGCTATGTCATGTAGACATAGAGCTTGACATCGGAGCTACGTCACATTTGGGTAGTAGTTATAGCTTTTGTTGTATGGCTTTTATTAGCCTTTTCTTGGGATTCTTAATTAATATACATTGATAATTGTAACTTGAACATATTTGGGAATGTAATATCCTGTTACCGTCAGCTCTGTAAATTTTTTGTGATGGTTACTCCAGTCTGATATGATTCTTGATATAATAGCTATGTGCTAAAGGTTGAGTGCGACGCAGAATCCGATGGCCACGGACTTCGGGTCGCAACGCCACAAATGCTTCCGCAAAATATTCAGAATGTGTTTTCTTCACACACGCGGATCTTGGGAGAAGTAAAATACATTTATGCTTAATCCTATTTCCCGCCCCCGAGGTTTCGGTTCGGGGGCGTGACAGTATGCATGGAGCATGATGACAGTACTTATTAGTTTTTCCAAGGTGCCTTTGAAAGGTCGGTTCTAACATAGGTATGGTTCTTCATTGCAAAAACTTGGTTTGATCATTTTACATGTAAAAGATTGTTTCTTCATTTTAAGATTTTAGTTTTTTATTTTATTTCTTGTTATCATATAATTACACAAATGTTTTAGGAGCGATTGAAGCTTGTGCAACCATCCTTATTTCGTCACAAATGTTTTAGGTCGAATATTTAGTCCCAACTGTGCTTTGTTTTGCTGGAAACTGATAGAATCATATGATATTTTCTTTGAAACATATGAAATCTTATTCATGATTTGTAAGACCCCGACCCGAGTGAACCCGATTAGTGCTAATTAAGTTGCGTGTTAGTGCTAAGCTTGATTAGTGTTTTTGGCTAAGTTGGGTTTGGAATGGCTTTTGATATAGTTTTGCAGATTTTGATTTGCTTTGTGTTAGTAGGGCCCTTTGGGGGTTCCTTTTCATGACATTGCATATGTTTGAGGATTTATCGGAGGTTTTTACATTCATGATTTTAATCCCGTTTTACTCATTTTGATGATCCCTACAACTTTCATGTTGATCCCGATTCCGTTTGAGATCCCGAAACCCGATTTCATAGCCTTGAGGGTAAAACAGTCATTGCACACCAAATCTGTACCCAAAACTTGATATTCTCGAAACCCGCGAAACATATACTTTTTGGAAACTAGATATTTCGACGAACATTTCTTCCTTCTTCGTCGAATTCATCCGAGGACCCGAGAGAGATGATTTCAGCCAAACTAGTTCCTTAAGTTGTGGGACCCAACTCTCAATTGTTAACAAAGGAGACCCTTCCCTTCCTTCTCCATTTTCATATTCCAGCACAAGAGGAGAGTCTAGGGTTTTCTTGCTTTCTCTTCTTCTTCTTGCTTCTCAATCTCAAATCCTCACCAATCTTACACCAAACTCGAAATGGAGATCACCAACCTCTTCCTCATCTAGCAAGCTTCACTTTGATACCTTTTGTAGAAGAATCCATCAACTTTGAGACCCCCTTTGAGATAGCTCTCTTCATTTGAAGGTCATCCAAGTAAGTGTTCTTCTTCATCTTCTAGATTTGTGTTCTTATAGCCTTAGAGAAGCCCCACCTTTATTATTGAAAGGTTTCATTGCCATTTCATTGTTTGACCCATTTTAGGGTTTGTTTTGGGGGTTTTTTATTGTAGCTTGGCTTTGAGCAATAGAAGTGAATAGAGGCTTGATTTCAGCTAGCTTGGACTTGAGGCAAGTGAATGATGAAGTGTTTTAAGTTTCAAATGGTTTGGTGAAGCATTTATGGATTTTCATGCTTTCATTAATGTGTTTATGGTTGAAATAAATGCCCTTTTGCATCTTGATAGCCTCATTTATTGTTTTGTAAACATGTTGGTTTAGCATTTATTGTCTTTTGGATATATCCTAAATGAATGTTTGTGAAATGGTTTCCTTCCTCTTTCCTTTGTATTGGACTTGATATGGAAGAAGTGATGGAGTGAACATATGATGGGGTTTTGGAGAAGTGTAGATAGAGGCATTGGAGGAGCTCTTAGCTCAATGTTATTACAGGGATTAAGTGGAAGTGGAGAGTATGGTTTTGAGGAGGAGAAGGGCTCAATTCTGAACACAGTGGGTGATTCCCGCACCTGACGGTCAGCCTACGGTCACCCGGCGGCTAACCGCCAGGTAGCCGAAATGTCACGGTTGCTTTTCCAGAGAGCACACTTCTCCACCTGAAAACTCGGTCAGCTCCACGGTTAGCCAGCGGCTAACCGCCGAACACATCGGCGGCTAACCGCCAGCTAACCGCACTTGGCGGTCAGCTTTCCAGTAAGCTGCATTTCTGCAGCCCAGCTGCGGTCAGCCACCGGCTAGCCGCCCGTCCCAGCGGCGGCTAACCGCCAGCTGACCGCCAGGTAACCAAAATTCCCCAGATTTCGAAAAGCTCCTCGCTCGAACGAACTCTCCGGTTCGTTCGAGCGCTGAGCTTTGTCAATCGAAGGAGATTCACTAGGCATTGCATGAGGCCATCCGAGAAAGAAACCATATTACAAGGATGTCATTCGAAGTTTTGAAAATCCAAAGTGTATAAGGAGCCCGGGATGTCTTCAAACTCAAGGAGTACCAAGTCATTTCAATAATCGACATACGGGACCCCTATCCACTTAAATAGATCTCGAAATCAACAGTTTTCCCGAAATGGTATAGTTCATTATATTTCTTCATTTTCCCAGGTCTACTTAAATGATTTGTTTTCCTGAAAGCATGAGAGTTACACTAGTAACATTGACTTGTCCCGAAGTGCATTGCCCTATATGAAATGAAGGTTACATATTTGAGTATTCTTGCCCCGTTCATTTATTTACTTGAACTTGATGTACTTTTCATTTGTCTCGATTTATTATTTGACCTATGAGTCGGCATCACTAAGCTTGGATACCTTGTCGGTTTGATCCACCGACTTGGAGATCCCTCTCCCGTCCCGCCAGCTGCAGTTTGGATCCCGATACCCGGTCATTACCGTGGTCCCATCCCGATACCCGGTTCACTACCGTAGTCCCGTCCCTTATATTTATATTGTATATATGATTTGCGTTGATCTCCTCACCTTGTGTGACTGAGATCAACGTCCCGTGATACTGTTGTCACTTTTGTGACAGAGGACTTAGCTTTATGTGATTGTCATCTTGTGAGTTCCCGATCCCTTGGTTACCTCATATGTCTTATCTTGTTTACATGTTTTCTAGCAAATGAATTATCTATTTTGTGAGAGTTCTTGCTTAAACAGATTTCCTTGCTTTTCGAGATATTTCATTTATTATATGTTGTTGTATCTTCTCACTCTCTTGCCAGACCGTCGTGTCTGATCCTTTGCTTTGGTACTCAGGTCCCGTTGCCGGTTTCCTTGAGAAGGAGCCGGAGGAGGCGGTAGGTGAGCCGCAACCTCTAGTTGAGTGGCGTGCTGACGATGTCATGTAGACATCGGGTTGCTACAAGAGGCGTAACATTTTGGGGAGAACTTATTAACCATTCTTTTGGGTTATTGTTTTGTTTATATTGGCCTTTGTTGGCCTCTATTCTTGGGACTGTAACTAAATGATATTTTGTCTAACTTTAACAACTTTTGGGAACCATGCTATAGATCATCGCTCATTCTGATACAGTTTTGATATTTGATGTTAATGCTTGCATGACTAAAGATAGTCTACTATTTGATTTGCTACAGCTTCCTCACTAAAAAGAAATATTCATGCAAGGTTGTGATATCCTCACCGCGGACACCTGTGGGAAATTAAATAAGTTGTATATGATCATTATTCACAATTAGTCCCGATCCCGGATTCCCGGTCCGGGGTTGCGACATGATTCGAGAAAATGGATTGAGAAAGTACTACTTTACTATAACCTAATAATAATAAAAGACTTAAAGGCTTCTTATGAAGAGAAAAACAAGACCCAAGTGTTTGCAACAAACAATGAAAAAAAGAGCACATGAGCAATGAAAATATATATATATATAGTAAGAAAAAAGTCAGATTAGACAATGAGAACAATAAATATACCTTCTGTTATAACCTAACCCAATGGGGATTCTTTCTTTCTTCGTTTCTTTTTATCCATTCTTATCTTAAATCAAATAATTATAAACCAATGGGATGCCTCATACTCCCATGGTTTTATTTTTCAGAACACGGACCCAAGTAAGGAGTGGATGACTCTGCATGTGTGTTTGAATGCCAAGTGATGAGATGACCTTTTCTTTCTCTTGCCTTTCTGACTTTGGCACTGGCTCTTGTTTGCTTGACATGGGTAGCTAGAGGTGGTGATGGAGATGGTGTATGGGTTGTGTTCGTGTGGAATTAATTCAGGTGAAAATCCAAGTAAATGTATGACATGCTGAAGTGGATTGGATTAGATGACCATCTACATCAACACCATTTTTACCTAAGCAAGAAAATGGATGTTAAATGAAAATTTCCAAGTGTTGATCAATGTATAATCTTTTGATCAATGGTTACTATAGAGTAAGTATATTTTACTAATTCGAACAGAGATATACATATTCTATTTTCTTTTTGGAGGTTGAGGTTTCCCATGTCTTTAAGATTTTGCCTAAAATCATTACTGAAAACTTATTGGTAGATTCCTTGTCGAAAATGTTTCAATCTCTTCCTTATTATTTTTGTTGTCGATGAGTAGTCATATGGCCCGGTGTCTTCTCTCCCTTCTAAAAAGTTAGCCTTTTTTTTATTTGAAATGAATCAATGAAATGAGAACAAAAAAATACTATTTCTTTTTCAATGTTAAAAGATCATGTTATTTCCTTAATATATTTGTGTTTCTTATTTTATCCCTTCAAGAATAAATAGGTGAAAGGAAAATAACAAACTATTAGAGTTTAGCAATGTTAGCTAAATTTATCATTGGCTTCAGTTATTTGTTCCTTATTCCATGAGTCTCTGTGCCTTCGGCTCTTAATTATCTGTTCAAGTAGTTCTTTTTATTTGATTTTTATCTTCACCATGAATAAATGAGGTCAGCAATTTAGCAAAACACAGTTTTAGCTTCAATTGTTGTGTTTCTTATTTCATGGGGTTTATGCTTTCCTAAATAAATAGATGAAATATAAAGAACATATACCATTACATTTTTAATTACGATAGTGGAACATATTCTTGGTCTCAATGATATGTTTTTCATATTTCATGGGATCCTATACCTTCTATTCTTACTTTTGTGCTCAAGCAGCTTTTTATTTCAATAGGTCTTTGCCATAAGTAACGAGGCCTACCATTTAAAAAAAAAGAAAAGAAAAGAAAAGAAAGAAAGAATGCATACAATATGTTTTTCTTTTCTAAAAAAATATGGAGCAATTGACAGGTATGTGTGCATGCGAGAAAACCATAGCAACTAGACACAGCCATCTCGGTGGGAAATTGTAATATTAGTTTTTTGCACAATACCTTCTCATCAGAATTTGCTTGTACAAATGACATGTTAGCTTATGACTTTCAAAGTTTGTGATATATTTACCTTCAAGTAGTCTTCCCATCTTTGTGGTTCCATGTTGACAATATGAGTGTATTTGTTGTAGTCTCCATTTGGTTAAGCAATTTGTTCCAAGTTGCATATTGTTTCTTCATGATATTCCACATTTTTTGTTGAAAGAGAATATCCCACATCTTTTTTAATTTCTTTTGATTATAGCATTTAGATGAGTCCCTGGTCTACCTTATTTGCACTTCTTCAATGCATATTTCAATTTCTCTTATATTGGCAAAAAGATAAGAAGAATATAATTTCTTATAATATATACATGGGAATGAAAATAAACGATAATAATGATTAAAATCAATATCCATTTTAGCTTGTGAGAGGTGCATCAAATCTAACAGGCTCATCAAGAAGAGGTACTCATTTTTTTCCTATCAATTATTCTTCTAGGTATAAATAATAGTTACTTATGGTCTAAAGTATTTAACTGTCTGTCAAACATACACCATATATGTACCAGAGTCTCATATGCTTTATGCATCATGCTCCATTATTTGGTATATATGTCAAAGGTCTAAAGTATTTTACTTGAATGCTTTATGAGTTATCTACCATATTTATTTTGGTAACTTGCAGATATAGAAAATTTGTCAATCTTTAGAGTTCTTCACAAAATTGAGAAGAACCCAACATACTGAAGTCAAAACTTATAAGGTTTTAGAGTTCTCCTTCTCTCATCTTATTTCATCCAAATCTAACCTCTTTGACAATCCTTCAATGGAGCTCATTTGACCATGAATTTCAATGTATTTAATTCCTATGTACTCTAATTCTAATGCAAACAAACATCCCTCCATCAATGTGAAATGAAGATGGAGATTCCTCATTGAGTGGATTCAAAGGAACAGATGGCAAGTCCGAGAGACACAAATCAATGTAAGTGGATTCAACGAACTCTCTTTTATTCTCCACACAACACACATGCAACTAAATGGGCTCTAAGAGCAAAGGTGTAAAGTCCATTTGCAAGCATCTATCTAAGTGGGCCGCATGAGGTGGGTACCTATGTGGGGCATTCTCCTAAGAGCAGGATTACGCTAATCTCGGTAACAGTACCGACTTGGCTTATCAAAGTCTCGGTAGCCAAGCACGGCAGAAGTACAAGATACATCTAGCTCGGCAACGGTGCCAGCTAGCACCAAGCTTGAGTTAGCTTCGGTAAAAGTATTAGGTAGCCTCATCTCGGTTTCAGCACGATGCACCTCGACAACAGTGCTAGAATGCATCCATGTTTGGTCTCGGCATCATCTTCAATTCAGCACGGCCAATTAAGATAAGTACAAAGTCCTAATTGTACTCCATAATGCTACGGCTACGTTGCAGAACGTACTGACATATAAGATGAGTGCTGGATTATAATAAGGGGTTGTCCCTATCAGAAGATCACGTCCACATTAATACGAGGATTCAGCACATGATCTGATGGGACAGTGCCTCCACCTACCACTACTAAGGAAGCATAGTATGGGGCAATGGGACAACGCCTCCACCTACCTCCACCAAGGGAGAGACCTCTCCCTATATATATGCATGAGGTAAATCCACGAAAGGCATGCTATCAGATACATCCTCACTCTAAACTCTCTGTTCTTCAATACTCACTCATCCTTTGTCTAGTGACTGCACTAACTTAGGCATCGAAGTGCCTCCGGCTGACGACAGCCAAGGCCTCTAACCTTTCTCTTCTTCCTTTCCCTTCAGGTCTCAAGCGGTTAATCTCTCCCAAAGAAGTTTTACAGAAATATCAGAAGCTTAGTATCCACCTGACCAAGTCCGTAATATTTAGGCACTCACAATTGGCGTCGTATGTGAGAACCAGATCGGAAGAAGGCTTCGATGAGCTCGGCAGCCATCTCAACCTCCACCTCTGGGGGCAACAGGAAGTCCGAGCCAGCCAAGCCAACCGTTGACTCCTACAAAGTTGTGAATACAATCTTCAAGGAGCCCATTTATAAGCTCATCGGCAAGATCAAATCACAGCCCTACTTCAAATGGCCGCAGCCAATGAAGGGTGATCCCTCCACCCGAGACCAGAGCAAATTATGTACCTATCACAAACAAAATGGGCACAGAACTGAGGACTGTATGGAGCTCAAGTCCCATCTTGAAAAGCTCGTCAAGGACGGGCACTTGAAAGATTTCATCAGAGAAGGTCGTAAAGTCAACCGAGTTCATCAGCGTCGACCTGATGAAGATCAGGACAGCGACGAGTCGGAAGGCATTATCAATATCATTCACCTGGCTCCCGCACCTAGAGGGGGTAACTAGGCTCGTGCCGAGGCCAGGAGGGCTTCACATGGCAAACAAGTGATGACAGCCGAGCTAGAACCTACAGCCAAGAAAGCTTGGAAAAAGAGACCCAAGATCTGGTTCTCAGATGAGGACCTAGAAGGAGTCCGGCTCCCCCACAACGACCCGCTAATTCTCACCCTGAGATTGAAGAACTTCAAGGTAAAGCGAATTCTTGTGGACCCTGGGAGCTTGTTAGAGATCCTCTACTTTGACTGCTTCAAGAAAATGGGTCTGAAAAAGGAGGACTTATAGGAAACCCGCACTCCCCGAGTGGGCTTCAGCTTAAAACCACTGTACCCTATGGGGAAAGTCTCCCTAGAAGTCCAAATCGAAGGCACCTCCATGTTAGCCGACTTCCTAGTGGTGGATGCACCATCCCCATATAACGCAATCATGGGGCGGACTTGGCTACACAACATGGAAGCAGTGTCATCCACCCATCACCAAAAACTCAAGTTCCCGTTAGAGAACACGAACGACCGAGTTGAGGTGGTCACAGTTAGGGGAGACCAGCAAATGGCCAAACAGTGCCTGATGGCTGTGGTGCCTAGTGAAGCATAACCACAACAGGTACATATGGCCGAACTGGAAGCAAAACTCGAGGATGTCGGTCGATCTGCAGAACAGAAAAGCATTGAAGATCTGACCGAAGTCAGAATTGATCCCGACGACCCTGAGAGATATTTCTTACTCTAGAGCCAGCTCCTCGAAGATGAAAAGTCTGAGTTGTTTAACTTCTTGTGGCAAAACAAGGATGTTTTGGCCTGGACGCCATACGAGATGCCAGGCATCGATCTCGAGATCATGTGCCACAAACTGAACGTGGACCCCAAGCACAAAACTGTGGTACAGAAAGCTCGCAAAACGGGGATCCCACAAACAGAAGCAGTGATCGAAGAGGTCGAAAAGCTACTGGAGGCCAAGGCTATCAAGGAAGTACACTACCCAGAATGGCTGGCCAACACAGTAGTAGTAAAAAAGAAGAGCGGGAAGTGGAGGGTCTGCGTGGACTTCACCGACCTCAACAAAGCTTATCCTAAGGACAGCTTCCCACTCCCAAAAATTGACCAGATGATGGACGCCATTGCTGAACATGACATGATGTGTTTCCTCGATGCCTACCGAGGTTACCATCAGATTCCAATGCACAGGCCTGATGAAGAGAATACCGCATTCATAACACCTAGAGGCATCTATTGTTCAAGTTGATGCCCTTTGGGTTAAAAAATGCAGGGGCAACTTACTAGATGCCAGTAACGAAGATGTTCCAAGCCCAGCTCTGAAAGATAATGGAGGTCTATATTGACGACATGGTTGTCAAGTCTAAAAGGTCATAGGACCACTTGGCAGACCTGAGTCAAACATTTGCCGTTCTCAAAGAGTTTTAGCTCAAACTAAACACCTCCAAATATGCGTTTGGTGTCGGCTTCGGTAAATTCCTGGGAAGCCTGGTCACCAGAAGAGGAATCGAAGCCAACCCAGAACAGATCACGACGATCCAGGCAATTCAGAGTTTGACCTCGGCAAAACAAGTCCAAAGGTTCACAGGAATGGCAGCTGTGCCGAATCGCTTCATAAGTCAAGCTTTAGATAAGTGTCGCCCCTTCTTCCAGCTTTTGAAGAAAAGTTCAAGGTTCCAGGGGACTCTGGAGTGCGACAGAGCTCTTCAAGAACTCAAAGCCTATTTGTCTTCACTACCCCTGTTGTCCACACCAAAAAATGGCAAAGTGCTTTTTCTCTACCTGGCCGTCTTGGATCATGCAGTGAGCTCAGTATTAGACAGGGAAGAAGGCAAGCAGAAGAAGCCTATATACTACACGAGCAAGATCATGCTTGACGCCGAGACAAGGTATCTACCACTTGAGAAACTTGCATTAGCACTCGTCAGTACTTCTCACAAACTCTCCCACTACTTCCAGACATACACCATAGTGGTTGTTACAGAACATCTGCTTAAGTTCCTTTTTAGAAAGGTTGACTTCTCTGGAAGGATTTCAAGATGGGCCAGCGAATTGGGCCAATACGATATCCAATATCAACCAAGAACGGCGATCAAAACCCAGAATTTGGCAGATTTCATTATGGAGTTCACCTCTCCTAGTTCGACACCGAGACAACTCGATACCGAACTGGGGGATAATAAGGATGAGGCTACCGAAACGGAACAAGAACTATCCTGGAAGCAGTTCGTTGATCAGCATGGAAGGTCTTCATCGATGGATCCTCAACCTCCAAGAGGGCTTGCGTTGGCATTGTTCTCTAATCTCCAGAAGGCCTTGTCATCGAGCAAGCCTTGACACTTGACTTCAAAGCATCCAATAATGAAGCCAAGTATGAAGCATTGATCGTAAGACTCAGTAGTTTTAAAATCCTGGGGGCACGACAACTGGTGGTCTTCAACGACTCTCAGCTGGTGACGAGCCAACTGAGCGAGGATTACCAAGCCCGAGACGAAAGGATGGCAGCCTACTTGGCTCGCGCAAAGTGGCTCCTCTCCCAATTCCAGACGACCGAAGTCAAACAGGTCGACAGAGAATCTAACTCCGATGCTGACGCTCTTGCCAACTTGGCCTCTGCTGTTGAGGTCGGGAAGAAAAGAACAGTTGAGGTGGAAACGCTAGAAAAACCAAGTATAGAGTTCCAGCCACCTCGGCAGGTTTTGTGCGCTGATCTTGGTCCAAGCTGGATGGACCCAGTCATAGCGTACCTAAGAGATGACCTAACTCCCTAAAGATAGGAATGAAGCTCACAAAATCAGGCTAAAAGTAGCTCAATTTTGGTTATCTCAAGATGGCAAACTCAATAGAAAGCCCTTCACCGGCCCTTACCTGTAAGGTCCGCGACCTTACTGGGTCAATTGGGCCCAATAGCAGGCCCGTTGACCTGTTTATTTTATTATTATTATAATTAATTGTATTGTTAGATATTTAAGTGGGATTAGGCCTTGAGTGAGTTTCTTTTAGTGTTAGAATAGTGTCTGCGAAGTTTCGTTTGATTTCGAGTTTGTTTGATCCTAGCAGGGGGTAGTTTACAAATTAGGAAAAATTGAGTGTTTTTCCGGAAAAATCCCTATCACCGTGATTTTGGGTTCGTTGGAAAGGTCTCGTCGCGCTGATCATTTTTGTCTCCTAGCTCGTCGCGATCCGACGACCAGAAACCCTTCAAATGATTCATTCTTTCACCGGACCCACTTAAAGGGCAATTCGGTCTTTTCCTCCCTCTCTTCTTCTTAAACAGGGATTAGCCCTAATCTCATTCTCACTTCTGCAACAAGAGTTACAACTGCCCATCTTCTTCCCCTTCTCTTCTCAAGCCCAGATCTCCCTCCGAGAGAGATCATCTCCGCGATCTGGACCGCACATCTTCTTCCTTTCGATCTCCTTTCTCCATTGATACTAGTTGGTAAGCATTTTCCCATCATCAACTTTTCCATTCGTTTTCTCTTTTGTTTAGAATAGGTTGGATCATGATCTTTTTCCTTTCTTTCTTCTTCTCGGTGTTTTAAATTACTTTTGAGCGGGGTAGATTGTGGTCTTCGTGGTAGAAAGCTTCTCCTCAAGCTTTTTCAGTTTTTAATCATCTTCTTGGCTGAGGCAAGTAGATATATGCATTTTATATTTAATCATGTGTGTATTGTTTTCTTTTTATTGCAATGATATCCTTGTTAGATTACCCAAATTCCAAGCTTATTGTTGGTATTGCATTAGGATTGACATGTTAGGTTAGATTTGTGGTTTGAATTGGATTAATCGTTAAATGGTAGCTTTAGAGGATTTTAATTTGATAGAATGAATGAGAATGATGATTGTAATGATTGGGGAGCATGGAGGCTCATTTTCTGCAGGAAAAAGAAGCGAAAAACCCATTTTCGGGCTCAGGCTACAGTGCCGATCGATCGGGCCTGCAAGTCGATCGATCGGACTGAAATTTGGTCTCAGTTAATTGAGACGAATATCAGTCCGATCGATCGGATCTCTTGTCCGATCGATCGGATGGCATTTTCGTAATTTTTGTCAACTTTGAAAAAATACTTAAAACACTTATAACTTTTAAATTCGTACGTCGGATTTCTACATATTATATACCGTTGGAAAGCCCTTGAGATGTAGAATCCAATGGTTCTAGTTTCATCACGATCGGAGGTCAGGAAGTGATGTAAAAACTCAGATTATTGACCCAGCTTATATTTTATTAGAAATGAGACCAATAACTTAGGTTTGGGCCTTAGATGTTGGAAACCATGAACCTACTATCAGTTGACCATTAATGGGGAATAAATCGTAGTACGTGGCTTGGTGTGCTTCGATTAGGTGTCTAGGTGTTCGTGTATTAAACATGGGGTAACCGAATGCGTATGGAACTGAATTAATGGATGCTTAACATGATTGTACACCAAGGGATTTCCGTAGAAGCATCGTTGATCCAATTCCACACGTACTCCGTTAGAACATGTAGGATACATTGATGACACCACTTGCCTAGGTTTGGATTGTAATTCCTCCTTGACTTATTTATTCGTATCCGTTGTTATAAATCCTTGTACACTCACTCTCGGCATAATACACCTAATTAATTATGAAACATAATCTCTTGTAGAATTAGGACTTGGACCTGACTTAGAATGTACCTTAGGACCCCGTGTTATATAATTGATAAACATGACTGGCTAGATTATAAGGATTATCACGTGATTGAATTTGTTTTGTATTGACTTGAATAAGATAATCCCTATGAACATGTCTTGTATATTGAGCTAGCCAAACCTGCTTGTCTTGGTCTATTCTCTTGTCAACACCACTTTATTATTATTATTATTTGCATGTTATAGCCATCTGCAGTTTGGAGTATTATTGATGGGCCGGTTACTCGGACATCGGGGTGAGCAATCGGCTTTGGATGGCGTCCATGGCGTTGAATAGTTGGGAACGGGCTGGGACCGTGCTACTATTCCTAGGACCGGGAGCTAGGATCCCCCTGGAGCCGGACTTTGGTATCAGTAGTCCGGATAGGATTGTTATTGGTACCCCGTGAGGTGGCTTGGACATCCACGGAGTCTCCCTCTTGTGCATTGCATTACATTGGTAGTGGTGATTGTTTGTATTGCTAGGATTTCTATTTATGATTCGGATGGTTATTTACATTTGTTACATGCCTAGTATTGTTCCTTGTATTCCTACGATCTTGTACTTGTCATTACTCTTATATTTGATGCATGTTATGTTTAATTATATCTTGCTTATCTATTGCTCAACATGTCGTTGACTCTGTTCCTTGGTGTGCAGACTCCTCATGTGAGTACTACTACGAGGAGCAATCAGGTGAGGAGATCCCAGAGGATCTCCAACCAACTGAGGAGGAACGAGAGTGGCGTGCCGATGACGTAGAGTAGCGTCATCATTCCCGGCACGAGAGCGATTTGTTGGGACTTCCCTAGATTTTATTTCTTCATTTATTATCTCTTGTTGAACTTTTACACTATTGACTTCACTATTGTTTTAAATGGCCTTGATTAGTGGGATGGCCATTGAATAAATAAATTTCCTTGTTTAAGTTTTATTTTATTCTTTGTTCAACTTTAATATATATTGAGATTCATTATTCCTTGTTGATATCCAAATATGCCTAGAATTGTATGAGTTCCGCAAATTCTTATTTTATTTGAGGCTTGAAATATTATATCCTCACAGCGGACTTACGATCCTTGGGCCTAAAGGACAAAAATTTTAATTAGTCCTAAATTTCACTCCCCATATCCGGTTTATTTTCTAATCGGGTTCGGGGGACGTGACAGAATGGTATCAGTGCCAGGTTGGATGGTTTCTCAGGGTAAAAATTGTAAAAACCATAGGACGCGTGTGAGGATTCCGTTAGTAGTAGGTTGGCTTGGTAGTTCTTTCTTAGCATTGTATTATTAGATTGAGGCATATTGGAACTAACCTTGAATGTTTGTAAGACCCCGACCCGAGAGAACTCGATTAGTACTAATTAAGCAGTGTGTTAGTTCTAAGCTTGATTAGTGATTTTGGCTAAGTTGTGTTTGGATTAGCTTTTGGAATAGTTTTGGGGGATTTTGATTGCTTTGTGATAGTGGGACCCTTTGGGGGTTCCTTCTTTATAACCTTGCATGCGCTTGAGGATTTATCGGAGGTTTTTGCATTCATGGTTTTAATCCTGTTTTATTCGTATTGATAATCCCTACAACTTTCATGTTGATCCCGCCCCCGTTTGAGATCTCAAAACCCGATTTCATAGCCTGGAGGGAAAAACA
This sequence comes from Cinnamomum chago, assembly GCA_038049695.1. Lineage (NCBI taxonomy): Eukaryota > Viridiplantae > Streptophyta > Magnoliopsida > Laurales > Lauraceae > Cinnamomum > Cinnamomum chago. The sequence goes on along the minus strand of CP142454.1, from coordinate 52,870,655 downwards.
GTCATTGTGCACTAAATCTGTACCCAAACTTGATATTCCCGAAACTCGCGAAACATATACTTTTTGGAAACTAGATATTTCAACGATCACTTTTCTCTTCTTCGTCGAATTCATTAGAAGCCCCGAAAGCCATGATTTCAGCCCAATTAGATTTCTGGTGGTGGAGCCCACTCCCCACTTGTTTATAAGGAGACCCTTTCCCTTTCATTTCCCTTTTTCCAGCACAAGAGAGTGAGAACCTAGGGTTTCCATTGCCTTCTTCTTGCTCTTGCCTTCCATCACCCAATCCACCACCAACCTTGCACAACTTGAGAAGTGGAGATCATCATCTTATTCCTCATCACCCTAGCTCTCCATTGACACCATTGCTAGAGAAAATCATTCATTACAAGACTTTCTTTGAGCTCACCTTGCCTTTGTGAAGAACCCTCATGTAAGTAATCATTCCCTCCTTCTAGATTTGTGTTCCTTTAGCCTTAGAGAAGCTTCACCTTCATTATTGTAAGGTTTCCTTTGCTATTTCAATGTTTGACTATTTTAGGGTTTGTTTGTTTTGGGGGTTTTGTTCATAGCTTGGATTCCTTGCTTGGAATAGTATTAGAGCTTGATTTCATTGTTTAGAAGACCCAAGGCAAGTGGATGATTGATTTTTCCTAAGCTTTCATTGACTTTGGATATTTTCCATTAATGCTGGATATTTTCTATTAATGCATATTTATTGCTTGTTTTGAAATAAATGTTCATGATAGAGTATTAATGGTGCATTTATGGTCATAGAGGTGTGTTAGTTCATAGCATTTAATTCCTCTTGTTTTGTCACAAATGTACTCTTATGTGAAATGGTTTCCTTCTTTCTTTCCTTGTATTGAATGTGATATTGATGGAGGAGAATGGGATGGATGTAGTGGAAGATTGAATGTTATTTGATTGAGGTTGTAGACTCCTCATGTAGTGTATAAAAGTGGCTGAAAAGGAGTTGTAGAAGGAAGAGATAGAGAGGAGCTGAACTGGTCCGGATTCAGTTTCTGGACAGTTCGCTCGAGCGACCATGACACTTCGCTCGAGCGACCTGTCCAGGAAGGGACTCGGAGCATTCCAGTAGCTTGGTCGCTCGAGCGCACCTTTGGTCGCTCGAGCGGACATCCCAGAACCTGTTCCAGAGAGTTGTTCGTTCGAACGCATTTAAATATTCGCTCGACCCAAGGTGTTCGCTTGAGCGACCTCAAAATTCGCTCGAGCGAATCTACCCAGACAACCAATCCAGAGAGCCACTCGCTCGAGCGAACTCTCCAGTCTGCTCGAGCGATGGGCCCTGTTGGGCAAGGCTATGTTTGGGACAATGATTAACTATTTCAACGTATTGGGACTATTCTTTGGGAACCCTCTATGTCAAGGAGAATTATTATGGATTGTATGAGGCCATTTGGGAAAGAAACCATATCACGAAGATGTCGTTCGAAGTTTTTAAAGATTCAAAGTGTATAAGGAACCCGGAATGTCCCCAAACTCAAAGAGTATCAAATTGTTATTAGATGGACATACGGGGTCCCTATTCACTTCAAATAAACCTTGAACCCAATACTTTACCCGATATGTCAATTGTTTATTGTACTTCATCGATCCCGAGATTTATACTACAAGCCCTGTTTTCCCGAAAGCATGGAATTACACTTGAAACAATTACTTGTCTTGAAGTGCATTGCACCACATGATATGACATTGTGCCCTTGAGCACCCCCGTCTTGCCCGTTTGTTTATTTATTTGTACTTGATTTACTTGCATATGTATCGATTGTGATTTGACCTATGAGTCGGCACCACTAAGCTTGGATAACCCTGTTGGTCTGATTCACCGACTTGGAGATCCCCCTCTTGTCCCGCCAGCTATAGTTTGGATCCCGCTACCCGGTTATTACCGTGGTCTTGTCCCAATACCGTAGATTGCTACTGTGGTCCCCGATGCCCGGCTCACTACCGTGGTCATGTATAGTATATGTATATGTATATGTATTTAGAAGATCCACTGTTTCTCCTCACCTCGAGTGACTAAGATCAGTGCCTAGTTCTTGCTCTATCACTTTAGTGATAGAGGACTTAGCTTCATGTGGTTGCCATCTTGATTGTTTTCTCGTTTCCTTGGTTACCTTACATGTTTTACAATGTTTACTTGCTTTTGAATGAATGTTTTCTCTTTTCAAAGAAATTGTTATTTAAACAGGTTTAAATGCTTTTGAAGGTAAATTCATTCATTACCATATTGTCATTGTATTTTTACCCATTTGCCAAACCGTCGTGTTTGGCCCACTCTTTGGTACTCAGGTCTCGTTGTCGGTTATCCCGAGGAGGAGCTTGAGGAGGCGGTCGGAGAACTGTAGCAGTTAGTTGAGTGGCATGCTGACAACGTCATTTAGACGTTTGGTTGCTAGGAGAGACTTAATATTTTGGGAAACTGTTTAACCACTCTTTGAATTGGTCTTTTGTCTATATTGGCCTTTGTTGGCCTCTATTTTTGGGGAAATGTAATTAAATGTTAATTGTATAAACTTTAGCTCACTTTTAGGTAACATGCTATTGATCATTGTTCTTTCTGATACAATATTTGATACTTGATGTTATCTTCATGACTAAGGATAGTTTGACTATTTGATTTACTACACGATTCCGCACTTAATAGAAATGTTCAGATATGGTTGTGATATCCTCACCGCGGACACCTGTGGGAAATTAAATAAATGTATGTTGTTATTAGACCGATATGGATCATCATTCAAATGTCTCGATCCCGGATTAGTCCTTCGGGCCCGGTCCGGGGTCGCGATAATGTTTTACACGACAATGGCCGGTAGGACCACCCGAACCAATAATAGACCAGCGCCAGAGGGTAGTTCTTCTTAGAATGGCCCTGAGAATCAATTCCACCAATTCATGGCAGCATTTATTTAGTCTCAGAAGGATTTGGCTGAACAGAGTACTAGACAGAACGAAAGTCAGGCTGTATTCCAAGCTCAGATGCTTGAGGTAGTGCAGAAAGTGGACCAGCCACAGGCTAAGGAGTATGACCTTAATGAACTAGTTAAGAAGTTCAGGAAAAGGTTTCCACCAGAGTTTCATGGCATTGAGGACCCCGCTGTGGCAGATGAGTGAGTTGTTCAGATAGAGAAAATCTATGAAGTCTTCAAGTGTACAGGTGTTCAGTAGGTACAGTTAGCAACCCACATGTTCCGTGGGGCAGCCGAAAGGTGGTGGAAAATAGTTAAGCACCCTTATGAGACAGTCGAGGAAGAAGTAGCTTGGAAGACCTTCACTGATCAGTTCCAAAAGAAGTTTATCCTTGAGCACATTGGGATCAGAAGATGGAGGAGTTTGAGAGATTGGTTCAGGGTGATCTCTCAGTGCAAGACTATGAGATCTCTTTCACCTACCTATCCAGGTTTGCAGGATAAGTGGGTGAATCGGAGAGAGTTCGGAAGTTTATCAAGGGACTGCGGGCAGATATTAAGATGCAAGTTCAGCGCAGTAAGCTGACTGATTATGATGATGTGGTCAAGGAAGCATATTGGGCGGAGGAGTCCTTGAAGGGTGTGATTGCACTAGAGCAGCAGAGGATCTTGGCTTTGATACCTCAACCCAAGGTACAGAGCTCATCATCCCATCACTTTCAGCAGCCAGCACCTAAGAGGCTAAGGTATGAACCAGTGCTTCGACAGTTGCCACAACGGATCACTTGCACTTTTTGTGGGGGAAGTCATCATGTCCGTGATTGCAGGAAGCAGGCTGGTGCATGTTTTCATTGTGGAGACCCAGGGCATAAAATTCACACTTGTCCAGGGAAGACAGGAGTGGCACCACCAGCATTCCCAGCTCCGGCGCTCAGGCCTCCACATCCTGCGCAGCCGTTGAGACAGGTGCCACCTGCACAGGCTAGGCCCCAGCAGCAGCAGATGATTGTCAGACCACCCCAGCCACCACAACAGCATCCTCTAGTACCGCAGTAGCGATTCCAGCAGAGACCCCCCGTACCACCCAGATCCCAGGCTCGTGGTCCTAGGCCGTAGCAGCAGTATCAACAGCAACATCCCTAGCTGGCAGGAAGAGCTTATGCTCTGACGCATGAGGAGGCAGAGGCTGCAGGCAATGTCATAAAAGGTACACTTTCAGTTTGTGGATTTAATGCTAAAGTTCTATTTGATCCTGGATCCACACACTCATTTGTTGCACCAGCATTTGCACTTCACTTGAGGGAGGATAAGGAGACACTACCATATGATTTGATAGTAGCCACCCCTGTGGGTAGATCGGTTCCTTGTAATGTCATCTACCCTAGATGTAGTGTTCAGATTGGAGAAGTTCAGCTGATGGCCAGCTTGATCATCTTGCCGATGTCAGAGTTTGATGTGATACTTGGTATGAATTGGTTAGCAGCGAACCGAGTGGTGTTAGATTGTTTTAACAAGACTGTGAGGTTGCAAGGTGCGGACCGTAGTGTTGAGTTTATTGGAACTGAGAAGCCCACATCTACTCGATTGATTTCTACATTGAAGGCAAAATGATTGATAATGACCGGTTGTGAAGGCTTCATCGCGTTTATCGCGGAGGACAAGGAGTCCAAGACAGTGGATGAGATTCCAGTGGTGCGAGAATTCTCGGATTTATTTCTGGATGAGATTCCTGGTTTGCCACCTGTTCGTGATTTTGGGTTTCACGATAGAATTGCAGCCGGGTACAACACCTATTTCGAAGGCCCCGTATAGGATGGCTCCAGCGGAATTGAAGGAGTTAAAGACTTGGATAGAAGATTTGCTAGATAAGGGTTTCATCAGACCTAGTGTTTCACCGTGGGGAGCTCCGGTGATATTTGTAAAGAAGAAGGACGGGACAATGAGGATGTGCATAGACTACCGACAGCTGAATCAGGTGACAGTTAAGAACAAGTATCCGTTACCTAGAATTGATGAACTGTTTGATCAGCTGCAGGGAGCTCAATTCTTTTCGAAGATAGACCTGCGTTCCGGTTACCATCAGTTGCGAGTCGGGAAGGAGGATGTTCCTAAGACTGCATTCCGGACGAGATATGGCCACTTTGAGTTTTTCGTGATGCCTTTCGGGTTGACTAATGCACCCGCAGTTTTTATGGCATTGATGAATAAGGTGTTTGCTCCTTTCCTGGATCAGTTTGTGGTTGTCTTCATAGATGATGTGTTGGTATACTCGAAGTCTAAGGATGAGCATGAGCATCAGTTGAGGATATCATTGCAGCTTTTGAGGGATAACCAGTTGTATGCTAAGTTGAGCAAATGTGAATTTTAGTTGGAGGAAGTTGCATTTTTGGGCCATATTATTTCAAAGGATGGATTGATGGTGGACCCTAAGAAGGTAGCAGCAGTTGTTAATTGGGACAGTCCACGAAATGTAGCGGAGATTCGCAGTTTTCTTGGACTTGCAGGCTATTACAGGAGGTTTGTGAAAGGGTTTTCTACCATAGCATCCCTACTTACTAAGTTGACAAGGAAGGATGTTCAGTTTGTGTGGACAGAAGAATGTGAGAAGAGTTTTCAAGAGTTGAAGACCCGGTTGACTTCAGCACCCATACTTGCTTTACCCTCAGGAAGTGGAGGATTTGTAGTTTATACAAATGCATCAGGGATTGGATTGGGCTGCGTTCTCATGCAAAATGATAAGGTGATAGCATATGGGTCCAGGCAGTCGAAGGATCATGAGAAGAAGTATGCCACACATGACTTAGAGTTAGCAGCAGTGGTTTTTACCTTGAAATTGTGGAGGCATTATTTATATGGAGAAAGATTTAAGGTGCACACAGATCACAAAAGCCTGCAATACCTGTTTACACAGGGTGATCTAAATAATAAACAGCGGAGATGGATGGAGTACATAAAGGACTATGATTTTCCGATCAAGTACCATCTTGGAAAGGTGATGTGGTAGCAGATGCTCTCAGTAGGAAGGCAGCTTTCAGTGGGTGTGTAATGCCTGAATGGAGATGGATGGAGCAGTTCAGGGATATGGATGTGGAAGTATGGCCTGTCAATGAGAAAGTTCTAGTTGCTACTATGGGAGTTTGGGAGCTAGAAATAGTTAACAGGATCAAGGAAGCTCAAAAGGATGATCCAGAGTTACAGAAAATCATTGACAACATTGATGGCAATTCAGAGTTCCGATTGATTGAAGGGATTCTGTATTGTAAGGATAGGTTGTGTGTGCCAAATGTTCAAGACATCAAGTTAGAGTTGATGACAGATGCGCACCACACCAGATACTCCATTCACCCGGGAAGCACCAACATGTATCAGAATTTGAAGAATCACTACTGGTGGGTGAAAATGAAGAAGGAGATTGCAGAGTTCGTTTCCAGGTGTATGACTTGTCAACAGATTAAGGTAGAGCACAAGAAGCCTCCTGGTTTGCTTCACCCGTTGGATATTCCTCAGTGGAAATGGGAGAACATCACTATGGATTTTGTGTCAGGGTTGCCGAACACTAGGAAAGGTAATGATGCTATTTGGGTGATTGTGGATAGATTGACTAAGTCAGCACATTTCCTGCCATTCAAGACTGGTCAGTTCATGAACAAGATGACTACGTTGTACAGAGACAATATAGTCAAACTACATGGAGTGCCTACGTCCATAGTATCCGATCCAGACCCAAAGTTTGTCTCTCGGTTTTGGTCTACTTTCCAATCATCTATGGGTACTCAGTTAAAGTTCAGCACAGCTTACCACCCTCAGACAGATGGACAGTCTGACCGTACCATCCAGACATTGGAAGATCTTCTCCGAGCATGTGTTTTGGATTTCAAGGAGAATTGGGATGAAAGCTTGCCTCTATGTAAGTTTGCCTACAATAATAGCTATCATTCAAGCATTGGCATGGCACCATTTGAGGCATTGTATGGATGGAGATGCAGGACTCCAGCATGTTGGGAGGAAGTAGGAGTTTGGAGTTTCCATGGACCCTCAGAGATTGCTGACTCCAGTGAGAAAGTCAGGATTGTTCAGATGAGAATGAAGGAGTCTCGTGATCGTCAGAAGAGCTATGCAGATAAGAGGCGGAGACCTATAGAATTCCAAGTGGGGGATAAGGTGTTTCTGAAGGTGTCACCGATGAGAGGAATTGTCAGATTTGGTCAGAAAGGGAAGCTTGCGAAGAGGTTTGTGGGACCGTTTGAGATCAAAAGCAGGATTGGAGACGTGGCTTATCGTTTGGTGCTACCGCCTGAGCTAGCCGGTGTGCACGACATTTTTCATGTCTCAATGCTTCAGAAGTATATTCCAGATCCTACTCACGTGTTGCAGCACGAGCCACTTCAGTTACAAGCAGATGCAACCTATGTGGAGCGTCCGGCGCAGATCATTAATACGAAGGAAGTAGTGTTGCGTACCAAGACCATCTAGTTGGCCAAGGTACAATGGGAGCATCACACTCTAGAGGAAGCTACGTGGGAGCTCAAAGACAAGATGCAGAAGGCGTATCCTTATCTCTTTCCCGATGAGATATGTTTAGGCATTTGGGGGACCAAATGTTCTTTTTAGAGGTGAGAGATGTAAGGTCCGCGACCTTACTGGGTCAATTGGGCCCAATAGTAGGCACGTTGACCCGTTTATTTTATTATTATTATAATTAATTGTAATGTTAGATATTTAAGTGGGATTAGGCCTTGAGTGAGTTTCTTTTAGTGTTAGAATAGTGTTTGTGAAGTTTCGTTTGATTTGGAGTTCGTTTGATCCTAGCAGGGGGGTAGTTTGTAAATTAGGAAAAATTGAGTGTTTTTCCAGAAAAATTCCTATCACCGTGATTTTGGGTTCGTTGGAAAGGTCTCGTCGCGCTGATCATTTTTGTCTCTTGGCTCATCGCGATCCGACGACCAGAAACCCTTCAAATGGTTCATTTTTTCACCGGACCCACTTAAAGGGCAATTCGGTCTTTTCCTCCCTCTCTTCTTCTTAAACAGGGATTAGCCCTAATCTCATTCTCACTTCTGCAACGAGAGTTACAGCAGCCCATCTTCTTCACCTTCTCTTCTCAAGCCTAGATCTCCCTCCGGGAGAGATCATCTCCGCGATCCGGACCGCACATCTTCTTCCTTTCGATCTCCTTTCTCCATTGATACTAGTTGGTAAGCCTTTTTCCATCATCAACTTTTCTATTCGTTTTCTCTTTTGTTTAGAATAGGTTGGATCATAATCTTTTTCCTTTCTTTCTTCTTCTCGGTGTTTTAGATTACTTTTCAGCGGGGTAGATTGTGGTCTTCGTGGTAGAAAGCTTCTCCTCAAGCTTTTTCAGTTTTTAATCATCTTCTTGGTTTAGCCAAGAAGATATGCATTTTATATTTAATCATGTGTGTATTGTTTTCTTTTGATTGCAATGATATCCTTGTTAGATTACCCAAATTTCAAGCTTATTGTTGGTATTGCATTGGGATTGACATGTTAGGTTAGATTTGTAGTTTGGATTTGATTAATGGTTAAATGGTAGCTTTGGAGGTTTTTAATTTGATAGAATGGATGAGATTGATGATTGTAATGATTGGAGAGCATGGAGGCTCATTTTTTGCATGAAAAAGAAGCGAAAAACCCATTTTCGAGCTCATGATACAGTGTCGATCGATCGGGCTGCAAGCCAATCGATCGGATGGCATTTTCATAATTTTTGTCAACTTTGAAAAAATACTTAAAACACTTATAACTTATAAATTCGTACGTCGGATTTCTACATATTATATACCGTTGGAAAGCCCTTGAGATGTAGAATCCAATGGTTCTAGTTTCATCACGATCGGAGGTCAGGAAGTGATGTAAAAACTCAGATTATTGACCCAGCTTATATTTTATTAGAAATGAGACCAATAACTTAGGTTTGGGCCTTAGATGTTGGAAACCATGAACCTACTATCAGTTGACCATTAATGGGGAATAAATCGTAGTACGTGGCTTGGTGTGCTTCGATTAGGTGTCTAGGTGTTCGTGTATTAAACATGGGGTAACCGAATGCGTATGGAACTGAATTAATGGATGCTTAACATGATTGTACACCAAGGGATTTCCTTAGAAGCATCGTTGATCCAATTCCACACGTACTCCGTTAGAACATGTAGGATACATTGATGACACCACTTGCCTAAGTTTGGATTGTAATTCCTCCTTGACTTATTTATTCGTATCCGTTGTTATAAATCCTTGTACACTCACTCTCGGCATAATACACCTAATTAATTATGAAACATAATCTCTTGTAGAATTAGGACTTGGACCTGACTTAGAATGTACCTTAGGACCCCGTGTTATATAATTGATAAACATGACTGGCTAGACTATAAGGATTATCACGTGATTGAATTTGTTTTGTATTGACTTGAATAAGATAATCCCTATGAACATGTCTTGTATATTGAGCTAGCCAAACCTGCTTGTCTTGGTCTATTCTCTTGTCAACACCACTTTATATTATTATTATTTGCATGTTATAGCCATCTGCAGTTTGGAGTATTATTGATGGGCCGGTTACTCGGACATCGGGGTGAGCAGTCGGCTTTGGATGGCGTCCATGGCGTTGAATAGTTGGGAACGGGCTGGGACCGTGCTACTATTCCCAGGACCGGGAGCTAGGATCCCCCTGGAGCCGGACTTTGGTATCAGTAGTCCGGATAGGATTGTTATTGGTACCCCGTGAGGTGGCTTGGACATCCACGGAGTCTCCCTCTTGTGCATTGCATTACATTGGTAGTGGTGATTGTTTGTATTGCTAGGATTTCTATTTATGATTCGGATGGTTATTTACTCATGCTACATGCCTAGTATTGTTCCTTGTATTCCTACGATCTTGTACTTGTCATTACTCTTATATTTGATGCATGTTATGTTTAATTATATCTTGCTTATCTATTGCTCAGCATGTCGTTGACTATGTTCCTTGGTGTGCAGACTCCTCAGGTGAGTACTACTACGAGGAGCAATCAGGTGAGGAGATCCCAGAGGATCTCCAACCAGCTGAAAAGGAACGAGAGTGGTGTGCCGATGACGTGGAGTAGCGTCATCATTCCCGGCATGAGAGCGATTCGTCGGGACTTCCCTAGATTTTATTTCTTCATTTATTATCTCTCGTTGAACTTTTACACTATTGACTTCACTATTGTTTTAAGTGGCCTTGATTAGTGGGATGGCCATTGAATAAATCAAGTTCCTTGTTTAAGTTTTATTTTATTCTTTGTTCAACTTTAATATATATTGAGATTCATTATTCCTTGTTGATATCCAAATATGCCTAGAATTGTATGAGTTCCGCAAATTCTTATTTTATTTGAGGCTTGAAATATTATATCCTCACAGCGGACTTACGATCCTTGGGCCTAAAGGACAAAAATTTTAATTAGTCCTAAATTTCACTCCCCGGATCCGATTTATTTTCTAATCAGGTTCAGGGGACGTGACATTACCTCTAGTGCGTTCACCCGAGCAAAGTCGAAGCTTTCCTTTATGAAATCTAAGAGGGGATCTGTGGAAGCCACATCGGAGGTCAGTCGCTGGCTTATCGAGCTATAAGCCAGGGTTATTGGTGGTCGTACATGCAAAAAGACGCTCAGCTTTATGCCAAGAAGTGTGAAAAATGTCAAAAGTTCTCACAGTCTCTCCACCAACCAGCACAAGACCTGAGCCTGCTCTTTAGTCCATGGCCCTTCACTCAATGGGGCCTCGACATCGTCAGACCACTCCACTGAGCTCCATGGAATAAGAGGTGGCTAATAGTAGCTACTGATTATTTCACTAAATGGATAGAAGCAAAAGCATTGTCTTCCATCACCGAGCACGATACAAAAAACTTCGTATGGAAGAATATCATCACGAGATTTGGAGTACCGCAAGCCCTAGTCTCGGACAACGGAACACAGTTTGACTCCAATCTCTTCAAGAACTTATGCCAAGAGCTCGGCATCAGAAATTACTACTCAACTCCGGCGTATCCATAGAGCACGGTCATGCGGAGATCTCGAACAAGGTGGTACTCGATGGGCTCAAAAAGAGACTCGACCGGGCCAAAGGAAGATGGGTGGAAGAACTTCCCAACGTCCTTTGGGCGTACAGAACTACTCCAAGGCATTCCACTTCGGCAACACCCTTCTCCCTCGCCTATGGAATGGAAGCTGTGATCCCCCTCGAGATCGGTCTTCCAACCCTGAGGTCGGAACTTTTCGACTAGGGTCTGAACGAAGTAAACCTGGCCCGAGAGTTTGACCTAGTTGAGGAACGAAGGGATGCAGCAGTTATCCGCCTAGCTTCTAATCAGCAGCAGTTAGCCAAAGGATACAATCAAAGAGTCAAAGAGAGGAAGTTTTCAGTTGGAGAACCGGTCTTGAAGAAGACGCTTCCAGCGGACAAAAACCCCAATGAAGGCAAGCTGGCGCGAGAGCTTGACCTAGAGAATGAAGTAAACCTGGCCCGAGAGCTTGACCTAGCTGAGGAACGAAGGGATGCAGCAGTTATCTGCCTGGCTTCTTATTAGCAGCAGTTTGCCAGAGGATACAATCAAAGAGTCAAAGAGAGGAAGTTTTCAGTTGTTGAACTGGTCTTGAAGAAGACGCTTCCAGCAGACAAAAACCCCAATGAAGGCAAGCTGGCACCGAACTAGCACGGGCCATTCAAAGTGATCTTGGCAGCTGGGAAATTAGCTCACAGGCTTCAGGACATGGATGGTAAAGAGTTACCACGCCCATGGAACGCCACACTTATTAAGAAGCATTATTTTTGAATTGTACTCAATTATTGGAATCAATAAAAGTAAATTCTTATGGAAAGATGTACTTTGTTGCTTTCAATTAACGCCAAGCTACGGAACTTGGCACCAATTTCAGCTCGGTTAGGGAACCAGCTATATAAAACACCTTGTTACAGAACTCAGTGGTTTCAGCTCAGTTATGGAACCAGTTATACAAAACGTTGAATTACAAAACTCAACAGCTATCTCAATTCGGTTATGGAACCAACTATACAGAGCACCCAATTAAAGAACTTAGTAGCTGCCTCGAAGAATTAAGTTCGATTACAGAACCAACTAAGAATTATGTCACCAAAACTTGGAATAACTTGTAAGAGCTCAATCTAGTTTGCCTCTGTGAGAACCCGACCCATAATCTCTTGGATTAGTGTTGTTTTATTTGTGGATTAGTTCTTTTAGTGGGATTAGTAGTTGTTGGGTTGAGTTTGTGAGCTAGATTGGTTTTTCTTCTAGTTTTGGGCTTTTTAGTGCTTTGGTAGCTTGTGGGGCCCTTTGGGGGTTCCCTTTTCGGCTTTGCATTTTCTTGTGAGATTTTTCCGATTTGTTTCGTATTGTGTTTTTGGCCCGTTGCATTCATCTTGAGGAATTCTACAACTTTCATGTTGATCCCGTATCCATTTGAGAACCCGAAAACCGATTTCTTGGCCTTGAGGGCAAAACAGTCTTTTCACACCAAATCTGTACCCAAAACTCGATATTCTCGAAATCCGTGAAACATACACTTTTTGGAAACTAGATATTTCGACGATCATTTCTTCCTTCTTCGTCGAATCCATCCGAGGTCCCGAATTAGATGATTTCAGCCACCCAAGTCCCTTAAGTTGTGGGACCCAAACCTCACTTGCTTATAAGAGGAACCCATCTCCTTCATTCATTTCATTCACCATTGTTCCAGCTGAGCCTAGGGCTTTTCTTGCAACTTCTTCTTCTTCTTCTTTCTTCTTCATCTCCAAGCCATACCAATAGTTCATCAATCAAGAAATGGAGACCACCTTCTTCTTCCTCATCTTACAAGCCTTCCATTGATACCATTTGTGAAGAGAACCCTTCATCACAAGACTTCCTTTGAGCTTACCTTGTCCATTAGAGGACCTTCCAAGTAAGTGATTCTTCCCATCTTCTAGATTTGAAATCTTCTAGCCTTAGAGAAGCTCCACCTTGATTATTGAAAGCTCTTTCATTTTCATTCTTTGTGTAACCCATTTTAGGGTTGTTTTTGGGGGTTTTTTATTGTAGCTTGGAAGTGAGCTTAAGAAGGGATTAGGAGCTTGGTTTGTGAGATTGGAACCCAAGGCAAGTGGTTGATTGGATCTTTTTGATTATTAACATGTTTTGTGAAAAAAAATCTTGATTCATTGATGGTTTTGGTGATTTTAATAGTTGTCTTTAATATGATTAATATTGATTTCAAAATGTGCTTATTGATGAGTTATTTCTCCCTTGTTAATCTCTTGGAAATGTATGTATCATAGTGTCAAGATTTCAAATGGTTTCACATGAATGAGTTTTCTCCACTTTTGAGATTTATTGTGAATGGAAAGGATGGAAATGGAGGAACTTGAAATGAGGAGCTCTTTAGCTCATTTTAATGTCTTGGAAACATGTGTTTAAGTCTCCTTATGTACAATTCTATGTGATTGATTATATGTTGGAAGGAAAGGAAACAAAAAGGAGAAAAATCAGTGTCCCGGACCTGCTGCACGCCCAGGTCCGATCGATCGGACCTATCGGCCTGTCTTTAACTGTAAGGCTTTTTGGGCCGATCGATCGATCGGACCCTGTACATTTCTGGTACAGAAATTAAGCCGATCGATCGGCCTGTCTTTAACTGTAAGGCTTTTTGGGCCGATCGATCGGCCGATCGATCGGACCCGGTACATTTCTGGTACAGAAATTTCGACCGATCGATCGGTCCGAAGTGAAATTTGATATTGTGTTTTTTTGGAAACCTTTGGGCCTTCTATGAGTCCTAGGGGTGTATACCTTAGTGTTAAGACCAATTGTAACCTAATCTAAGGTCTTTAAGACTAGGGAACTAAAAGGAAAGAATGGTGTTGATTAGACACTAATTCTTGGTTTTAGGTGGGACCCCGACTACCCTTTTTGGACTGTTTGGACCATGTGTGAGAATGTCTTGAGCCGACACGCCTCACGGTTGGTTCGGTGGCATCGAAGTTCAATCCATTTCAATCTTGAACGGGATGGAACGACGCGATATCTTCTTTATATCTAAACACAAGCCTTTCCCTTGGTTATCGCGAATTATATTCCCTTCGGTGACTGAATATGTTGCTCGATGTTTCCGGATTAATGTCATGCCTAGGATGGACCGTTTATAATCTTGATTCTTGCTATTGTAACATCTAGTACTACCATAAGCTCATGTTAAGATTTTAAAGTAGTAAAAGTGCATAAGGAGCCCGGGATGTCTTCAAACTCAAGGAGTACCAAGTAATGATTATAATCGACATACGGGACCCCTATTCACTTAAATAGATCTTGAAATTAATACTTTTCCCGAAATTGTTATAGTTCATTGTTTCACCTCTTTTCCCGAGATTTGCATTACATGACTTGTTTTCCCGAAAGCATTGGAGTTACTCTAGTAACAGTCATTTGTCCCGAAGTGCATTGCATCACATGAAATGACAGTGTGCCCTTGAGCACCCCGTTTTACCCGTCTATTTATTGTACTTGATTTACTTGTTTCCCCAAAAGCATTGAAGTTACACTAGTAACAGTTATTTGTCCCGAAATGTATTGCCCGATATGAAGTGACAGTGTGCCCTTGAGCACCCCCGTTTTACCCGTTTATTTACTGTACTTGATTTACTTGCATATGTCTCGATTGGTTTTGACCTATGAGTCGGCATCACTAAGCTTGGATACCTTGTCGGTTTGATCCACCGACTTGGAAATCCCTCTCCCGTCCCGCCAGCTGCTGTTTGGATCCCGATACCCGGTTATTGCCGTGGTCCCGTCCCGATACCCGGTTCGCTACCGTGGTCCCGTTCCCGTTCCCGTATATTTATTATTGTATATATGATTTACGTTGAGTCTCCTCACTTTGTGTGACTGAGACCAACGTCCCGCTCTTGTCACTTCGGTGATAGAGGACTTAGCTTCTTGTGATTGCCATCTTGCCAGTTCCCGATTCCTTGGATACCCGACATGTTTTATATTGTTTACTTGCTTTCCGATAAATGATTCGTTTCCTTTATGAAAGTTGTTATTTAAACAAGTGATTAATATTCTCCAATGTAAATTCAGTTATTATTATATTGCCTTCTGTTCTTTGTACCCACACATGTTTTAAATGAATGCCGGTAGGGCGAATACTCATGCTTTTACATATGTTTCACACGATCGATGGTTTTACTAGATTTATATGATTACACATGTTTTAAAGGAATACCCGAATTGTGAAATATCCAAGCTTGCTTTAAAGGACATTTGTTTTGCCATATTCCTATGTTTATACCTATTTTACATGATACCCGATTTGTTTAAATATCCATACTTTGGAATAGGTTTAAATGAACATTAGTCTTGTCAGATTTCTTTGGTTACACCTGTTTTAAACGATACCCGGTTTATTAAATATCCGTACTTCTACATAGGTTTCAAATGGACATTGGTTTTGCTAGGCTGCTATGATTACCTGGTTTGTTGTATACTTGTGTTTTTACTTAAGTTTCAAATGAGCGTTGTTTTGCCATACCGCTATATTTATACATGTTTTAGACGAACACCCCATTGTCAAATATCTATGATTATAGATGATGTAAACGAACACATGTTTTATTAGATGTTCATGTTTTACCCATGCTTGAAATGAATACAAGTTTTCCCCGAGATTCCCGACTTTGCACCCGTTTAATTATATGCAGCACTTGATTGAATAGCATGATTTATCTTATGTTTACTCTTCAGTATATTTGTTATCTTTTCATCCACCTGCCAGACCGTCGTGTCTGACCCGCTACTTTTGGTACTCAGGTTCAGATTTATTCGCCCCGAGTTGAGTGTTTTGTTGGCTTTGGAGCCATGCCTTGCAGGTTGTTTTGTCGGCTATGTCATGTAGACATTGAGCCTGACATCGGAGCTACGTCACATTTGGGTAGTAGTTTATAGCTTATTATTGTAGGGCTTTTATTAGCCTTTTTCTTGGGATTCTTAATTAATGTACATTGATAATTGTAACTTGAACATATTTGGGAATGTAATATCCTGTTACTGTCAGCTCTGTAATTTATTGTGTTGGTTACTCCAGTCTGATATGACTCCTGATATAATAGCGATATGCTAAAGGTTGAGTGCGACGCGGAATCCGATGGCCACGGACTTCGGGTCGCAACGCCACAAATGCTTCCGCAAAATATTCAGAATGTGTTGTCTTCACACACGCGGATCCTGGGAGAAGTAAAAATATATTTTATGCTTAATCCCATTTCCCGCCCCCGGGGTTTCGGTTCGGGGGCGTGACAGCCTCTGTTGGGTTTGGTTAGTGAACTAAGCCTAATTGTACAAATTTGGTATTAAGATCAAAATCTAATTTCTTGAGTTACAGAACTTAAGAACAAAAGGGGTTTCAGTTATTAAACCTAGCTCGATTTGTTTCTAGTTATGGAACCGAAGTCATCTGCATAAACGGTTACATAAAGGTTCCGGTTAATAAGCCGAACTTAAATACTTAATCATTCAAAGGACTTATCAGGAAAAATGATCGAGGACAAAGATTGAAAAAAAAAGAAAAGAAATTGTATTCATCATTGTAATGTTACAATTACATTCTTTCCTTTCCAAAAAAGCAAAAAAAATTACATCAAAAGACAAGCTCAAAGGGGTTGGCATCCCTAGTCTCGGCTTCGGTCGCAGTCGGCTCGGGAGGAACTTTGGTCAATTCAGGAGGGACTTCGGGAAAAGGAGCTCGACTTGGTTCTGGTTCTGGTTCTGGGGGTTGGAACTTGGGTGGATTCTTGTATAGTGGATGATCTTCAGAGATTCTGGTCTCTCTCAGAGCGTCTCTCCACCCAAGCTCCCAGATTTTCTGGCTCACATCCAGAACTTGAGCCTCGTATATCTGTGAAGTCGCTTCTACCCCCTCTTCGTAAGCAGAGTCGACCTCGGTCTGAAGTTTGGCCTCGGTGTCCTCCTCCTGCTTCTTGAGCTTGGCAATCAGATGTTTCTGCTCCTCAACCTCAACCTTCGCTGCTTCGAGTTCAGATATGATGACCCAGACAGTCGCTTCCTGCTCCTCCTCCCTCCACTTACCCTCCTCCGAAGTTGCTTGGAGGGCCCACTTCTCCTCCTCCGCCCTCGCAATCCGAGCTCTGGTCTGCCGAGACATTTCCAGCTGGACCAAGGTTCTTTGCAGTATCCGCGGAGGAAATAGATTATCAGAATACAACGAACGAAATGAAATGGAGAAACTTATGAAAGGCTGAAACTTACTGAGAGGGCTAACTGCATATTCCACACCGCCAGCTGGACATCCTCGGCCTCCCTGTGCCTTGCCATATCCCTTGGCAGGGCACATGCATGGGCCAGAGCCGTAATCATGAGGGGATTCCCCGACATCCAGTCCTCCATCGTTAACGGCCTCCCGGGCTCTATCATAAAGCTCGACCTCCATGCAGTCGGCCCAGGAAAATGAGTTGTCGTGGCGCCGCCAGGAACGTCTTCAGTCGGGCCCTCGACCCTAGCCCTTTTCTCCCACTGGGTTTCTTCTTCTTCTCGCCGACCCTGCTCCTCTTGTCGAACTTCCAAGGTCAGGGAAGGAGTGTCAACGACCTCGAAAGTAGATGGGCCCAGGGCGGTTAGAGTAGCTCGGCCACCGAAAACCAGGGCGCTCAGGTCCTTGACTACAAGAGGACGTCTTGGTGCCATCTCTTATGAGCTTGAGGAAGGGTACAATTCAATGACTTGCTTGAGTTCGGCTTCCCCCGAGTCAGAATGTGGGACTGTAACTTCAGCACCCAACGTCTCTTGGCGTTCAGTGCAGGTCAATGCCAGTATCGATTCCCCACTCCCTGATGGCTCGCCATCTCTCCTTTTAATGAAGGAGCAGTACCTTAGTTCGTACCTGAGCAAAGACCAAGCGGCCCGTCCTCTATGGCACCGGTAGCGGTAGACGGCGTCGAACCAAGCGTTATTCTTCTTCCACCCTGCTCGGTTCGCCTCTTTTCGCCTTTCGCAGACGTCTGCACAAGAAACGAAGTGTCAAATCGGCAAAAGCATAAAAGAATAATACAAAAGCTTAGGTGTTCGGTATTTACTTGGAGGAGCCCCGAGGCAAAGAGGGACCCTGTATATCCTCTTGAGCTTAGTCTCGGCCTGACCTCGCTCCCAGTTGCCCAAGACAAACAACCAATTATCTCCGGCATATTTATTCGAGTCCTCTAAATCCTAGACAAAAGGCACTCGTCTTGCCTTCACCAAGAGATAATATGTGTGGTCCCCCCCCTCCCCGGACTTACAAAGGTCATAGGAGTCTTCGATGTTATGGACACCGAGACCGATACCCAGAATTTTATAGAGCTTGGATACACCCATGATAATCTTGAAACTGTTCGGCGTCAATTGACAGGGGTAGAGATGCCACCTACTCAGGCAAATCTTAAGGAGGGGGTGCAAAGGGAACCTAACTCCGCCCTCGACTATCGACATCAACGGGAATGGCATCCAACCGTCCCGGTAAAATCAGCCATCAAAGGGGTCCTCTGGGTCGTTTAACCTAATCTCTACATCATCTGGGATCCTGTACATTAACCTAAACTCCACTAGAGCCTCTGGAGTATCTAGCCAATGCCTATAGATCCCTATATCTAAATATGAAGAGACTGGGAGAAAGGAGGGCAGAGAATAAAAAAAGGCACCAGAAACCCTAGACACAGCGAGGAAGAAAGAAAGCCTAAAAAGACCTAAAAACGGAAATAAGAAAAAGCAGGGAAAGAATTACGATGGCAAGGAGAGATCCTAGAGACGCCGGACTCTGGTTAGAAAAGGCTCAATAGCAAGAAGCTCTCTCGGCGAAGACTCTTCTAAACAAATGCAAAGCAAAAGTGAAAGAAGGAAAGGGGGGCACCCCTATATAAAGGAGATATAGCGCCCTTTTGAATTTCAAAAAGCACGCGTGCAAAGCATCGCCTCGCAAGCTGTACGCATCGCTTCAAATTAATTGGGCGACCAACCAGATGGAGACACGTGGTACCACCAGTTCATCTCCAGCAATGATTCAGACACCATATTAATTACCTCGGGCAAACAAAATGACGGCAGCATGTTATCAACTATTTTAGGCAGAGGAACCGACATCAAGATGGGATGCGAATTAAATCCCTAGGACTCTTCAGTCATATTACTTAGCTCTCGACCTCAAAGAGTTGGAGAACTCTACGAGGTCAAGAGCTAGGGGGCAATTGTGTGGGGCGTTCTCCTAAGAGCAGGATTACGTTAATCTTGGTAACAATACCGACTTGGCTTATCACGGTCTCGGTAGCCAAGCTCGGCAGAAGTACAAGATACATCCAACTCGGCAACTGTGCCAGCTAGCACCAAGCTTGAGTTAGCTTCGGTAAAAGTACCAGCTAGCCTCATCTCGGTCTCGGTAACAGTGCTAGAATGCATCCATGTTTTGTCTCGGCATCATCTTCAGCTCGGCATGGCCAACTAAGATAAGTACAAAGCCATAATTGTGCTCCATAACGCTACAGCTACGTTGCAAAACGTACTGACAGATAAGATGGGTGCATGATTATGATAAAGGGGTTGTCCTTATTAGACGATTATGTCCACATTAATACGAGGATTCAACACATGATCCGATGGGACAGTGCCTCCACCTACCTCTACTAAGGAAACATGGTATGGGGCAATGAGACAGCGCCTCCACCTACCTCCACCAAGGGAGAGACCTCTCCCTATATATATATATGCATGAGGTAAATCCACAAAAGGCATGCTATTAGATACATCCTCACTCTGAACTCTCTCTTCTTTCCTACTCACTCATCCTTTGTCTAGTAACTGCACTAACTTTGGCATCGGAGTGCCTACGACCGACGACGGCCAAGGCCTCTGACCTTTCTTTTCTTCCAGGTCTCAGGCGGTTAATCTTTCCCGAAGAAGTTTTACAGCAATATCAGAAGCTTAATATCTATCGAACCAAGTCCGTAATTTTTAGGCACTCACAATACCCTTTCCTTTTGGCAAATTGGACACATCCATCATTAGTAGTAGTGCCAGTTCCTAACCCAAGCTACCATTCTAGCCCTCAACATAATGAGGTTATTTAGACTTATGTTTGTTCGTCTTTTCTTTTAAGTTTGGCTTGAATTCAAGTTCGTACACTCTTTGTAATTTACTTAACCTTAAACCAACCCAACCCAAATAATAATAATATCACTTGGCAACTTAATCCAAAACCAACATGTTAAGTGTTTTAGCTGACCTTTCTACCTTTCAAATTAGACATTTTCAAACTGATTAGCAAATGTATCCATTTATGCTGAACCCGTACATGTTGCCTTCTATGCTCTAATGCAACTCTGGTTCAAACCGAATGTTATTTTGGGTTGTTATGGAGTAGATACCACAATCAAAGTTGTTTCAGGCATGACCTTTCAGGTTTACACTACTTCAAATCAGTTTTTGCTCATACATGCATATTTATATCATGTGAAATTTGATTCATTGCAAATGTTAACTTTTTCTTTTGAATGTATTGTAATAGTATCTTTCATTTGTCTGCCAAACGACATGGTATGGATTGCTCAACAGAGAAATCTGGAAAGGTGAAGAAAATGTCCAAGAAACCATGTTTTTTGTGTTATGAATTACATGTGCAAGTGCAGGGCTCCACTAGTAATGACTAAAGTATCCTCAAATGAGTGGTTGTGAATAAAGGAGTTTAAGAGTAATAAATGTAGGCTATTTATTATGACAAAAGTACCCAAATTTACTTGGTAGAGAATGAAGGAGGCCGAGGTCATTTTTCAAAAAAAAGGAAAAATGTGTGGTAGGAAAGACTAGAGTGCCTTCATATAATTAATGGGCTAATGAGTTAGGCAATGGGTAGTTGTGTCATTCTAAGGTTGTTTGCACAACTCTCTAAGAGAAAACCATCTATAATTCGGATTACAATTAAGGCCTCTAATTGGTTAATTAATTCTAAGAAAACCACTATTAGTCTCACAAGGGTCTTAACCTTATAAACTAGGTTTAATTAATGGAAATTACTAATTACTCATGTTGATCACCTATTAAACATGATAACTTAGCGTTGACTGAGTCACATTGGGTCCCACTAGGTATTTCTAAGAACGGATCCTTACAGCATGATTTATAAAATTAAATATTAAAAAAGTATATTATGAAATTTAAATTACACTGTGATCCAGTAAACTCATTCTGAAAACATGTATTGTCAATATTAAATATATTCTGAATTCTAAAGAACTACTACAACAGCATATAACACAAAACTCTAGATTTTCCTACTTTAAGCAAGTAATTAATCTCCTGAGAATAACATAACTGCTGAAGATATAAATGCGTAGGTAAGCTAATGCTCTAAATAACAAATAAATGTGGTAAATTGGATAAAGGATGCAACACCCATGTCTTAGGTCTGGTGGACGTGGTAGATGGCTGGGAAGTGCATGTCCACAAGTGATTGAGGCAGCGTTGTGGCAGCACGAAGGACAGGGCAGTGGCCTTTGGGGATGATGATGATCAAGAGGCCAATGAAGATGATAGAGTCCGGCCAATGCAGATAGTTACTGAGAAAGCTTGATAATGTCTGCATCTTATCTATGATTTCCATCAGTTACAGATCTATGACAATGTATTATATGTTAGAAAAACAATGAGTTGTAAATCCATCAGTTTTAAAGAGATCTCTACAGACGTGGAATGGAGAGGCTTTATTGAGAGAGTCAAAATCAATCAAAAATTGACAATAGAAACCAACCTCTTTCATATATATAAATCGGTGGATTTTTTTACATGTGTCCAATCCGATATAGGCCCTACTTTGATTAGAATGAGATTCAACTATGGGTCCTAAAATTAGGAGTAAATAATTATTTTACAACGAGTCCTATTAATTTTGTATTTTTACTGTCCTCAACGTATTGAGAAATATGTCTTGAAATCTGTGAAATTATTTTCAAATCTAGAAACTCTTTTTTAGATATTAGTAAAAAAGTGAGCTCTGAATAAATTTATATTAAAATTATAAGTAAAAAATCACTACGATAAAAATATTTTTAATAATTCCCTTTAAAAAAGTTTGGCTTCTTCCTGGTTCCTTTCACCACTTCACCCAAGCCCTATTCCAAAATGGTGAAATCTAGTTTAAGGACAGAGAAATACACGTAGCCCTTCCCCTCAAATCATGCGATGGGCTTTTGATCTGCAGATAGGGAAACATATACCTCGACATCTCATTTGTCGTGGCTATAGCAATGAGCTCTTTCTCAGATGCCGCTTTGGTTGACATGTATGGTGAATGTAGGACAGAGAAAGGGAGATCAGATGCCTCTATGGTTGACATGTATGGTGACAGTAGGAGAGAGAGAGAAGACTGAGATAAGGTGCGTAAAGGTAGGGAGAAGTTGCGGGAAAGGAATGGAAAGAGTCCTATAAGGGAAGAGTCTTTCCTCCTAAACAGGAGTGTACACGGATTGAATTGGTGCGAATTGAGCCAAATCCGTCACCAATCCGTTACCTACAGATTGACAGATTTGGAATCCGTCACCAATCCGTGGCTGTTAAAATCCAATCCGATCCGATCCGTGGAGGACCGGATCGGATTAATCCGTTCAATCTAATGTTAAAAAATGAATATCAAATATGTTGTAAAAAAATTACATTTTGACCCATAAATTTTTTTTTTCTTATTTTATATTTAGACATCTTAATTTATATTTAGACCCCTTATATTCTTTTTATTTATATTTAATGTCAACGGATTGGATCGGATTGAATCAGCGGATTGAGGGTGGAATCGGCCACCGATCCATTGCTAACAGATTACAAAATTTTCAATCCGTCACCAATCCGTTTACCTTTGGATCGGATAACAATCCGTGGATCGGATCAGATTGGATCGAATTTACGGATGTCAGATTTTTTTACGCACCCCTACTCCTAAAGACTATCTTCGGAACAAGAGAAAAAGTTTTTATATTCAAACGCATTCTCCCGTGTTCATCTAGTGGGAAAGCATAATCACTCCTGGATTGATGCCGAACGGGCCCATATAGCCAATGTGACACACGTGCGTGAGTATGACCATTTGAAATCACCAATTGCTATAGATTTCTTTGACCTAGTGTTTGGCAAGTCAACTTCGACCGCTGGCCTTCCACACACTTGGGTGGACTTGGACTTTTTCTACCACAAATGAAATTAGTTTTCTTCCTACATTATCTAATGCCATTTGACGCGTTCAAATGTTTCTCATTTGACATATTCAAATGTTTCTCATTCGGACTGACGTGCCAACTAGGCCGTAAGCATGAGAAGCGACAATGCGGAACAGAATTAAGACCCGGTCACTTGTCTGGTGTGACTATTGACTTTGCGAAATCACTTGTATGGATGAAAGACCCGGTCAATTATACAGTAAACTCAACCTAGGGAAATATAAGTAATTAATGTGATTAAAATGAAATAAATTTACTTAGTTGAATTTATTATTATAATACAAGCAAATAGCATTAAGGAAATGCTCCAGTAGATCGTTAAAGTAAGAACTTTCAGCGGCCTACCTTATGATCAATCTAAATCATTCACACGTAGAGGGTCCCCCTTTATAGTTACCAGATTCCTTGGTTTGCACCCACCTAATGGATCGGGTACAAACTTTTCTTTAATATAAAGTTATTAAATTTGTGGGCCTTGGATCAAGGGGCGACCCATCTTTGATATCTAGGTCCATCATGACTGGATCTTCCCATTGCCCTCATGTTCCATGATTTGTAGGGCCCTATGTAACGCTCCAATCTGAATACCGAAATTTCCGTCAAGGTATCTGAAGTTGGCGCGCTACTTCCAGGAAAATCTAAGAACTTCCAAGATTGTAAGTCCGCAGTGAGGTCCAATTTAAAACTTTTTAAACAATATAGTATCAATTGTTAAATTGCGGAAGCATGTAAAAATATATATCAAATGTTTATACAAATTTTACTAACTCCTTGCTCACCACAAAGTCACTCAAAACCCAAAATAAGAAGAACACTCAAGGCCCCGGTATAAGCACTCCATCCTCCAACTCGACCTCTTGGTTAGTTGGTCCCCATCCATAGTCTTCGGCTATGGGCTCCTCGACGAGCGCGTCGTCTTCGTAGTCTGGTCAAAACCTAAGCACCAATAATGGGTCTAATCCAAAGATCTGGCAAGTCACAATATACAAGAAACATTTGATGTATGCATCAGAAGAATAGAGACGGGCATATAATTAATGAAAATAACAAGGATACGTAATATAGGCAGTTAAGCAAGATAAAACAGTTAGAATTAGGATAAATAAGTTATCTAATCTAACAGAAATCAAAGTGGCACATTCACACAAGCCAGATACCGCGGGATATTATTCTGCGGCCCTCCCATACTGAACACAATCGCGGTGAGGAAAAGTAACAATGCTGGGGAATGACGAGCCCCGCAAAATAACACTCATCCATCTCATCACTCATCACTCAAAAGACTGGATCCAGTATCACATCGTCCGTCTAAAACATAGTTCATCATGATAGCCTACTCAACACTCATCAATAGCTCATACTAGTAATGATCAGTCAACAGGCTAAGCTTAGAACAACTCAGTGAATGTTCATGCCGACTCAAGGAAACAATACAGATCTGTGTCTATCTAGACTTTACCTTGCCTGAACAAGGTCCTATCAAATCCCTAAGAGGTCCAAGTATCAAAGCAATCCATGGAATACAGTCCAACTCAAAGTCCAATCATTGAATCCATACCAAGGTCCACCAAATACATGGCCTAGTCTAAAACAATCCAAATAAAGCAACAGGTCCATTTCCAATAATAATCAGCCATTTCTCATCCATAATGAATCACAATTCCACCAAAACAAACCTCTCCATCATAGGATATCACACATCCAAACTTAGGCCATAGAAGGGTCCGCCTAGCCACAGACATGGGTCATTAATCACCCAATCACATCATTGGGTCACCTTTTAAGGTTCAGGTCCTCCATTTTTCATTTAATTAACAGGTATAAACAATAACAAGGATATAAGAGTGATAGTGATGCATTGAGTGAAATAACCTCCAAGAGAATCAATGGAAAATATTGAAAGTCCATCCTAAGAATTGGTTCACTTTCATGTCCAGGTCCATCTTAGTTAATTTGATCTCTAAATGAAGTTCAAATGCCAATGGATACAGTGTTTAGTGCTCCAAAAGGTACAAGCATATTCAACAATGTTTAAGGATCAAATCGTTGTCGAATCCACAACCTAGACCCTACTTGGTGGTCCCTACGAGTCAAGGTTGAGCCACACCATTGACTCGTGCTTAGCACATCAATGTAAGTCTATTTGGATAGTCAATAGGCCCCACAATCGATCATAACACAAAACGGAGTTCGAACCCAGTGTTGGAAAGTAGGTGGGCCTTCCAGACAGGTTTCAAAGCTTTTGACCCACTTGATGCAGGGATCATCTATCAAGAAGGCAACAAAACCAATTCAGGATGCATTCCCTCAAACTCATAAACCATGTACAGCAATATATCCTATCTAGAAGATAGAAAACAGCACCTAAACATGCAACCACGAAATCCACAACATACAAGGATGTAGATTTATACCTTTGGAGTTTTGTAGTGCTCTAATGGAGAATTTGAGTTCTTTCCTTTGATGATGAACACCTTCACTAACCAATTCAGAATCTCCAACACCTTTTGATCTTCCACACTATGACCCATATTAGATCTCTTTTCTCAAGAAGATGGTGGAATCTCCAAGAGAAAACCTATCTAGTAAGTCCAAGGAACTAGAGGAGAAAGAGAAGAGAACTTAAAGAGGAAGAGAACTTGTGCAACACTTGCACAAAGGGGCTGGAATGGCTCTCACTAATATTGGACGTCCAAGAGGGGTTCGTTCCTCTTTAAATAGCCCTCCATTCCACCTCTTTTCTTATTTGAAATAGAAGTTTAACTCCCATTACAAAATAGTAAACTTCTCCCTTGCTAGTTGCCATAGAAGTATCACTTCCACAACAATTAGTAGCTTTCTCCTTTCTAATTAAAATAGAAGTCCTACTTCCATTAATAATTGAAAGTCCTGAGGATCCTAACCCTAGAGGGGGGGTGAATAGGGTGAGCTATAGATGATTAATCAAACAATATGCGGAAGCTAATAAATGAATCACCACAAGCATACACCACAACACAAAGGTTTATAGTGGTTCGGCCTCAATGCCTACGTCCACTACCGGCTTGTGATCCAATCACCCCACCGGATTTCCACTATTTATGCTTTTTACTAGGCTAAGCAATAACCCTTACAATGTTGTTTTTCTAGGCTAAACAACAACCTCTCAATGTGCTTTTATAGGCTAAGCAATAACCTTTACAAGATGCTTTTCTTAGGCTAAGCAATAACCTTTACACAATGCTTTTCTTAGGCTAAGCAATAACCTTTACAAATAAAGATTTCTCTAAGAATGTGTCTTTACAAAAGATCGCTCTAAGAGATACAATTTAAGCACAATTGGATTGCCTCTAAATAGGCTAATATGAAAGTGAAATTCCAATTACAAACATACACCAAAACAAGTTAAAGTGTGTGCACAAGTGTATGAATGCTTTTCTTCAATCAAATTCAACAATGAAGCTCTTAAATGAATGCATGATGCATTTTAAAATCAAAGCTTATAAAATGATGATTGAAGAGAAAACTAATCACATAAAAGATTCAAACAACTTTGAAGAAATGAAACAAACAAGTTATATGAATGTTAAAGTCTAAGAACACATGTGATTAGGATAAGAGAGTTTGCAAACCAAACTAATTTACCAAAGATGATATTGAGTTTGCAACACAACTCTAGAAATCATGCATAAGTGAAAATACAAAGATTTAAGCATGCATGGATTTCATTTTAATGGAAATCAAAATACAAGTAAAGATCTACCTTTTTAAAACTCAAGCATTTGATTTCCAAATAGCCCTCTAGCCTTTCCAAATTCTTCCCCTTTCTTTGGCTCCAAAATGGTCTCAAAAGTTCATGTGTTAAGCCTTGAAAAAGGTTGGAAATGAATGGACTTTATACAAGAAAACAGTCCAACGGATAGACCTCGGTCAACCTGCAAACAGGTCTCGGTCGACCGGGATCACACAACGGTCAGAAAAATGACCGTTGGGGCTCCAGGGGCCCTTTCTGCCTGCAGTGTTCCCGGTCGACCGGGACCTCTGGGCCGGTCGACCGGCGACACTGCCGAACCACCCCCTGGGACCAAAAAATCCATATTTTGCAAATTTGAAGGTTTCTCTTTGTGGGGATTTTTGGGCCACTAAACCAAGCTTGGTAACATGTTTTAAATCAAACGAAGATGTTTAAAAACATGAGACACAAAAAGCCTAAAAAGATTTGAAACTTTAAAACTAAAGGCTAGCTTGATTTGATAAAACTCTTTTCTCATAAAAATGCATACAAAAATGATTCTGAAAGTGATGAATGTATGCAAGGCACAAACCTAAATTCTCAATATGATTTCTCAAAACTAATGCACAAAGAATTAGGTTTTCAAAAGAGTTTGAATTTTTAAAAACCAATGCATCCAAGTTTAAAACCAAAACATGCATAAAACAAGATTTCTTCAAGTCTAAAACCAATGCATGTAAAAATCAAGATTTCAAGATATTTTAAATCAATGCAAGTGTGTGTAAATCAAATGATGCTAAAGTGAAAATGCATCCATCAAATTGCAAATACAAAATTCCTAACAATCTCCCCCTTTGCAATTTGATGGCAACTTACTCATCATTGAAATTACACACAAGTCTTCAGCTCCCCCTAAGCTGGACAAGTCTTGAAATCTTCTTGGATGCTCCTCTTAGCTTGGGCTCTTGGGCTCTTTACTTCATTCTTCATGATGCTTGGAGCTTGATCATTCTTCAAGCTTTCTTTTCATCTTCCTCTCTATGGCCAAGCATCTTCTTTAGCTCCAAGCTTTCTTTCTTCTATTTGCTCTCCCCCTTTGACCATGCCTCTCTCCCCCCTTGTAGAAGATCATACACAACTCTCCCCTTAGGAAGCTTGGACATTCTCTTCACCCTTCTTGAGAACTTGAATGCTCTCTCCCCTTTGAGTACTTGAACTCTCTCTCCCCCTTTGCCATTAAATTGCAAATGTACCTACACACATGAAACAAGGAAAATACCTTTTAGTAGCACCTGTTAACAAAAGAAATCGAAAAGGATCATCATAATAGGCTATCATGTATGGAAGAAGACTCTAAGGGTTCAAAGTCAATCCAAGGGTGAATTTGATCAAAACTAATTCTTCCTATGAAGGTTTACACTCCCCCTCAATCCATTATCTTCTTGTGTCAAACTTTTGACAAGATATAACTATTTGGTTCAAGAAGTAGATGGTTTAACCAAATGAGGGTCAACTTCAAGGAAATGATTAGATTCATTTAACTATAGAGCACAATATGATCAAATTACCAAAAGAAAGCAAGGTCAATGAGAAAAGCAATCATGGATACCAATTGGAAAAACAAAGAATACCAATTGAGATTTAAGGATAAGACTATTAAATCAATCACTCTAAAATGGATTTTAAAAATATAACTATTAGGAAAAATCCAAATTAGAGCTATCCATGATGAAATGGGGTTTACTAAACATAGCATTAAATAATTTAACTATGAAAATCATGTGCTATGTAAGTTTTGAAATCATTTCATTCAAACAATAAATATGACTATTAATGTCCAAGAATGAGTGAAATGAAATTCAAAC
Source organism: Cinnamomum chago (assembly GCA_038049695.1). NCBI lineage: Eukaryota > Viridiplantae > Streptophyta > Magnoliopsida > Laurales > Lauraceae > Cinnamomum > Cinnamomum chago. The sequence continues at coordinate 52,841,859 of CP142454.1, read as the reverse complement.
ACGAAGCCAACCTCAACTAATAACCAACCAATATTATTAACACATAAACATGGTGGTCATGAGATTTACCTATATGAGCAAGAGAGGTGGCAATCATGAACATTATGATGCTAATGGAATGTGACATGGAATGTAAACATATTACTATCAAGTTCAATCCAATGTACACAAGGTCTATCACATACACAAGATAAGATATCAATTGGATATGAAATCAATGGAAAAATATACCAAATGAAACCAATTGAATATGACAACATGATAAATAGCAAGGATGTGACAAACACAAAATTCCATTAAGCAACATAAATGGATATTCATCACTTTTAAAGATATGACTATAGAGCATAGTGATGAACAAGGTAAATTGCAATGCAAAATGATATAACTTTGAAATGCATGCAATTTCCAAAGTGTCAAAATCATATGAATTCAACATCTAAGATATCCATCAAACATATAGAAATATGAGGAATAGATTTCAAAGAGTTTCATATGATCAAGAACACTACTATGAAGTTGAAACATGTATAAGGATGACACCAAGAGAATCTACATGAATCAACATCATAATCATCCAAAAAGAAATGACTAGAAGACATAGAGGATGGATTTGGGTTCTAGTATGGTTTCTACAAATGTAACTAAGATCACAACCATACATGGAACCAATAGTCATTTGCATATAAAAAGAATAACTAAATAAGCAAAGATGCAAACAACATTCATTTCCATTTCTAAGATAATGAAACCAAAAGAAAAGGAAATGAGAACATGGAACATGCTTAGATGATTATACTAATGATGTTATAGAGCATTTCCATTCAAACAATCTTCAAATCATTTTGATAAACAAAATCCAACAATGAGCAAAAAAGAATGATTTTGAAGATCAATTTTCAACATTGTATTTTAAAAGATATAACTTAATTGAAACACATACAAGTTGATTTTTCAAAACAATGATTTTCCATATAAAAGTATAACTTAGAAATCCATGGAAAAACTTGAATTGATTCAAATCATTTGTTCAAATAATCTTACTATGACATCTACACAAATGATTCAACAACAATTGATCATGAATAAATTAGCTATGAAAGCTTTTAAAATCACAATCAATTAATCATGTAAAGAAATGCAATGCAAGACATATAACTAAATGTGTGCAAAAAGCAAATCAAACATGATGAGATTATAATCAAATGATTTTGAAAACCATGAAGTGTAACTTAGAATGGTGTATGAAAACAAAATCAATTGATCATAAAGAAACAATGCATTTTAAAAGATGTAACTATAGGGAAACAAAATGCAAATGCAACATGACCAACAAAGAGATTTAACTATTAAAGAATAGGTTGGTCAAGAAGGTTCAAGGCCTTAAGGTTTGTCTAAGTAGATAACTTTAGGAATCCACCTAAGGTCTTGAGAGGGTTGAACTTTGAGGTCTAGTTTGAAATTCTCACCAACTATAGGAGATTTGACTTGATAAATTTTCAATTTGAACTTATCACCATGATATTTAGATTTCACTAAATTTAGCTTAGATTGGTGATTAGTCTTTTGAAGTTGGTGAGTTTGTTTCTTAGGGGATTTGTTCATTTTTCTCTTCTTCTTATATTCTCCCTTCATTTGACTTTTGAATTTTAGATTTAACTTTGTTACTTTATTCAAAAGTTCTTTCATGGGTTGATATAAGGGAGATAGGTTGAGAAGCTTTTTGTTTATAGATTCTTTCAAGCTTGGTTTAACTTGTTTAACCTTTTTAGAATCTATCTTTGGAGACTCCATTTTAATAGATTTAACTTGTTTAGTCTTTTTGGAGTCTTTCTTGATTTTTAGTGTCTTACCCTTCATAGATTTAGATTCTACCTTTTTGGGTTCAAGGAGGGGTTTAGACACATGGCTTCTTCTTAGTTTGCACTCAAATTTGAAATGTCCTACTTTACCACAATAATGACATTTAGTTTTGGACATTGGAGAAAGAGTGCTAGAGAAAGAGGACTCACTTTTCACAAAAGTGTTGGTGAATTTAGGGTCATATGACATATTCCTATTAAATCCAAGACCCGTCCTATCTCCATGAGATTTACCCAATTTAAATAATTTTTCAAGTCTTTCTTCACTTTGGGTAAACTTGCACTCATACTTTTGTTTATACCATTCAAGTTGAGTGACTTTGGTTATAAGGATTGAATTTTCATTTTTGACTTTTGAAAGTTCATTTTCAATTTCCTTATATTTGCTTAGCTCTTCATTGGCAAATTTTAATTCAAGTTTAGTTCATTAACAACATTAGATCCAAGTTCTTTGGTTTTTAACTTACTTTTAATCAACTTGGCTTCTAAATTGCTAAAGTCTTTGTCTTGCCTTTTTATTTGATCTCTTAGATTTAAATTTTCCTTATTGACATTATCATAATCCATCTTTAATTGTTTTAGTTCATCTTGAATGTTAGATAGATTATTTAAAGAGATCATGAAGTTAGATTCTAAACAATTTATCACTTCTTCTTTCTCTCTAAGTTCATCTTTTGAAGAGACTAGTTCTTTGTTTAGATTCATAGATTCTTCTCTTAAACTTTTGTTTTTCTTCTCAAGCTTTAAGGATAATGTATATAATTCATTATAGGCTTGTTGAAGATCATCTTCATCATACTCATTTTCTTCCTCTTTTGAATCAAATTGATATTCATTTAATTGAGGGTTTGAATCTCCAATAGAAGGAAGAATGAGGGGTCTAGAAGAATCTACAAGGTCTAGCATAGTGGAGTCCATTCTAATGATTTTCATGCAAGTACAACTCTAGGGTTTTGACTCTAGATTTTTACACCTAATCAAGAGTTCCAAACACTTGATCCTAAAAGATAGAGCACGAGGCTCTGATACCAATTGAAAGTCCTGAGGATCCTAACCCTAGAGGGGGGGGGGGTGAATAGGGTGAGCTATAATTATGACCAATTTAGACAAATTTTAATTTCTTAACATAAACTAGTCACATGTGATGATTAATCAAACAATATGCGGAAGCTAATAAATGAATCACCACAAGCATACACCACAACACAAAGGTTTATAGTGGTTCGGCCTCAATGCCTACGTCCACTACCGGCTTGTGATCCAATCACCCCACCGGATTTCCACTATTTATGCTTTTTACTAGGCTAAGCAATAACCCTTACAATGTTATTTTTCTAGGCTAAACAACAACCTCTCAATGTGCTTTTATAGGCTAAGCAATAACCTTTACAAGATGCTTTTCTTAGGCTAAGCAATAACCTTTACACAATGCTTTTCTTAGGCTAAGCAATAACCTTTACAAATAAAGATTTCTCTAAGAAGGTGTCTTTACAAAAGATCACTCTAAGAGATACAATTTAAGCACAATTGGATTGCCTCTAAATAGGCTAATATGAAAGTGAAATTCCAATTACAAACATACACCAAAACAAGATAAAGTGTGTGCACAAGTGTATGAATGCTTTTCTTCAATCAAATTCAACAATGAAGCTCTTAAATGAATGCATGATGCATTTTAAAATCAAAGCTTATAAAATGATGATTGAAGAGAAAACTAATCACATAAAAGATTCAAACAACTTTGAAGAAATGAAACAAACAAGTTGTATGAATGTTAAAGTCTAAGAACACATGTGATTAGGATAAGAGAGTTTACAAACCAAACTAATTTACCAAAGATGATATTGAGTTTGCAACACAACTTTAGAAATCATGCATAAGTGAAAATACAAAGATTTAAGCATGCATGTATTTCATTTTAATGGAAATCAAAATACAAGTAATGATCTACCCTTTTAAAACTCAAGCATTTGATTTCCAAATAGCCCTCTAGCCTTTCCAAATTCTTCCCCTTTCTTTGGCTCCAAAATGGTCTCAAAAGTTCATGTGTCAAGCCTTGAAAAAGGTTGGAAATGAATGGACTTTATACAAGAAAACAGTCCAACGGCTAGTCCTCGGTCGACCTGCAAACAGGTCTCGGTCGACCGGGATCACACAACGGTCAGAAAAATGACTGTTGGGGCTCCAGGGGCCCTTTCTGCCTGCAGTGTTCCCGGTCGACCGGGACCTCTGGGCCGGTCGACCGGCAACACTGCCGGACCACCCCGTGGGACCAAAAAATCCATATTTTGCAAATTTGAAGGTTTCTCTTTGTGGGGATTTTTGGGCCACTAAACCAAGCTTGGTAACATGTTTTAAATCAAACAAAGATGTTTAAAAACATGAGACACAAAAAGCCTAAAAGGATTTGAAACTTTAAAACTAAAGGCTAGCTTGATTTGATAAAACTCTTTTCTCATAAAAATGCATACAAAAATGATTCTGAAAGTGATGAATGTATGCAAGGCACAAACCTAAATTCTCAATATGATTTCTCAAAAGTAATGCACAAAGAATTAGGTTTTCAAAAGAGTTTGAATTTTTAAAAACCAATGCATCCAAGTTTAAAACCAAAACATGCATAAAACAAGATTTCTTCAAGTCTAAAACCAATGCATGTAAAAATCAAGATTTCAAGATATTTTAAATCAATGCAAGTGTGTGTAAATCAAATGATGCTAAAGTGAAAATGCATCCATCAAATTGCAAATACAAAATTCCTAACAATAATTAGTAGCTTACTATTACCACCATTAGAAGTCTCACTTCAAATAGAAATAATAACCTTCCTTTTAGAGTTCAAGTAGAAATAGTATCTTTCTAATAACTTGGCCTAGCGTGGGGACCACTAGGGATTCCTTAGAAAGCTGGCTCCAACTGGGACACTCGACCCCACATCTCATGTGCAATCCGGGCCCATAGTTAATTGCAAATAACTCCACTATATAAATGCAATTGCACTCCAGTCTTAGGAATATATTACAATGAAGACCCTAAACTTCCTCAGTACCACAAGTAGGCCCCTCCATCTATATACATGGATCAATTGGACCTATCCACCAAATTAGATCCATATCTTATTATCCTTGAGCCCCAATTAATTATAGTGATCATTTGGTACCGATCCAATTAACTCTTAATTGGAATGGGTGCGCACTTACCAATGATAAATCCATTAATTGGCACAAGGGGATATTAAAGATAGATTCCATCTTGACTATTGAATGTTCCCACAGCTCTACTGCCACGTACCCAAATCACCGAGGTGTTGACCTACAATTGGCCTCACTCATTGTGACTCAAAGCAAATGAATAGATAGAAACTTGAGTTCATTAATATCTCAGGATTATGAGCCTATTGCTAGGGAATTATGAGAGCATGCCTTAAAATAAAGACAGTGTATATAAGGTGCTTCTCATGGTCCTTCAATACATCCAATGTACCAGCACCATGATCCAGAATCTTACATTCCGATGATCGAGACGAATCACACTATCTCATAGTGATCAAAGTGCTGCAACCTTGTCAGATGAGATGTCCAATCTCATCACTGGTTGTGAAGATATTTAAGTATAAGATTTGCAATACATATCTCCTGTATGTGGATCTCATCCATACACGTGTATTACATCTAGTATACTTGTGGACTCCGGTTCATCTCATGAACCATTCTGTCATTTGTATTGGTTTTGTGCAAGTATATAATTAAACACCTTTCATCTCATGAAAGGAAAGCATGATTGTATTGATAAATAAAGAAATGAATCAATTTATTACATCATATACTTGGTATTGAGACCATCAAAACTAACACCCAGAACTTGTTATCTGTAGTGTGGCAGGTTGACTTGGCTATGGTCGGGTCAGGGGTCAGGGACTGAAATCTAGCTTGCACTCTGGAATTCCCAGTGTTTCCGGTCGACCTAGTGGCCAACCGATCGACTTGGTACACAGTTCTACCTTGATCAAACATATTACAGGCTATTTCTCAGACCCTGAGTGTCTCAGTGTATATGGTCGACCTGGTGCTGGGCCAATCAACCGCGTACACTGGCTCTACAGAATTTCCCAGAAAACTAACTGGGACTTGTATTCTCTGAATTTCAGTGTCGCCGATCGACCGGGCATAGGGCCTGGTCGATCGCGCACTCTGGGTCCTAGGATTTAGGGGAATAGTCCATCTCTTAGTTAAATTACTAAGTTCATGTGTATTCAGTCTACTGAATACAGGGCTCAGTCGACTGAGCACAAAAGACCTGAGGTTTCTTAGAAATTAACTGAGACCTGCATTTTTCCATTTTCAGCGTTACCAGTCGACTTTCATCGAATACGGCTTTCCATAGGATTCTATCCCACTACAGGTAGGTCGACTGGGCACACGCTCTTGCTGCAGAAATCTAGATTTCTAGAATTCTCCTACTTCAATCCAATTTTCAATCAAACCTTCTCCAATCTCTTCCATTCATCACAGAAACATAAGAAAACACAAAAACACTTCTATCACCAATTCACCATCCATCTAACCGACGACTGACAATTTGAATCCAGATCAGAAAATGTAGCATTTTGGAAGAGGAACCAAACTGAATTTGGTTGGCTCTCGACTAACCGAGGTGGTGCAGTTCGGCTAGCCGCTAACTGACCGACATCTCCCTGACGCGATGCAAGCTTCTAGAAAAGGAACCGACAGGGTTCGGTTGGCTGTCGATTAGCCGAAATGAGTATTTCGGTCCTTATACGGGCAGTTCAATTCAGGTTCAAATTTTTCACTTTTCTTCTTCACATTTCCCTTCCTTTCATTCTTAAACAGCATTTACACTTCCAGAACCTACAATACCTTCAATAGAGCAAATTTCCAATAATTTCTAACACAACAGCTCCATTCATCACCCTTCTCCAAATTTCGTCAAAACAAATCCAAATTGTATTTCTAAACAAGCTTATGCTTACACTTCAAAATAGGAAATCCAAAAGTTTGGAAAACCATTGGCATCAACACATGTAAATGCAATAAAACCAAAAATAAGAAGAGTCTAAGAGAAATATAGATTGCAAGCTTAGTAACAATGTCATGCCATAAACAATAGAAATGCAATCCATAACACACATGCACATCAATCCCATAAAGATTACTTGCCTTTGCCCAAAATGCCAAACTAAACTCTCATCAAGAAATCCACTCTACAGCTGAGCCAAGGTCTACACAAAACCCCAAGAAACCCATTCAAAAACCCAACAAATTTGGAAAATAAGAACCCAATTCGAAAATGGGTTTGCATGTATGAGAAACAAGCTCCTTGGTAAATCAAAAGACTCCATTAAAGACATGAGATGGAGCTCTTACCTATAGATGACCAAACAAGGAAGAAATGACTGGGAGGAGGAAGAAGAACTGTAAGATATCCAAGTGAAGCTTGAAGGAAGAGGATGAAAAAGATGGTCTCAGATTTGCAAATGGAGTCATCTAACTAGGGCATGCAAAGTGGAGAAGTGAAGGAGAAAAGTTCTCTTCCCAGCTCTGGTTCTTGAGAAAATTGCAGGAATGAACGAGAGAGAGAAGGAAGAAAGACTTTAAGTGATTTGAAAGTGGGGCTCAACAGGTGTAAATCTTGCGCTGATAAAAACACGATCTTGCGGGCCCTGGATGAAATCGACGAAGAAGGACGAAATGATCCTCGAAAAATCTAGTTTTCGAAAAGTATAAATTCGAAATGATTTTGAGATTTCGAAGTTCGTGTCCAGATTTGGGTGTGAAAAAGTCAATTTTACCTTTTTGGGCCAAAACTTAGGTTTTTGGGCTTCAAACACAGACGGGTTGACAACGAAAGTTATAGAAAATAATAAAACCATTCAAATGAAATTGAAACCACAATTAAATTGGAAACCATAATCATCCTCCCATGCTTGCACGTGCACTTAGGGCAACCTTGAGCGTGTCCGACAAACACTAAACGCTCTCAAAATTTTCAAATCTATGTCTCGAATTAAAACCAATTATATTCTAATCCAACGGTCACTAAAGCCTCTTTAGTCTAAACACTCACTAAGTAAGCACTAATCGGGCTAATCTAGGTCGGGGTCTAACACTTATTAATCCAAAATAGTCTCATTTAAGAAAAAAAATCATGTTTTTATGCATTTTGGGTTTATTGTAGTGCATTCATGCATAATAATGTACATTTTAATTTATGGGCCCACTATCATGCATTTGTGATTTTTATTCAAATTCATTATTTTAAATTGTAATTCACTTTTGTTTGTAGGAAATGGAATAAATGGGTCCCACAACCAAGGAATGAGATAAAGAAAGAAATTGTAAGGAGAAGAGATAAGGCATCCCATGCCCAACATGAACATCACATGGGACCTATCACCTAATGTAGGTGATTGAATGCTACAAAGTAGGACCTAAGGAGAAGACTCATGCCCTACATAGGCATCTCATGCCCCTATATAGCAACTCATGCCTTATATCAACATCACGTGGGATGTTCTTCCCCCCTTCTTCTCATGGAAAACAATCCCCTCTAGCCTCTTTTCACTCCATCCTCTCCATTCTCCTTCTCCTCATTGTGTTCCTCAAGGAGGCTTAGTCCTAAAGCCACACTACTCCCTTGAGATTTCTCATCTAGAATAGGTTTTTCCATCCTAACATGTATTTTTCTATTATTTTTATTTTTCATCTTGTGTAAATGAATCTACATGTTAGTAAATGTTTTTTTTTCAATATTCTTCTTCTTATGGTTTATGCTTGATGGTTTATTTATGTTGCTTATTTTTGTGCTTGGATTGACGACCCATGTTTATGAGGGCATATTTGAAGTAATTCTAAATTGTATTAAGAAAGGATTTTTGAAAAGATAATTTCACTACTTGAACTACATTTAAATTATACACAACTACATTTACTTTTCTTCACAACACTACATTTAAATTTTATTAGTTTCACGACTTTTACTTTTTGCAACACTACTTTTATTTTCCAACAAATTCTTTTATTTCGTGCACTTTGAGTTTATGCATAATTTATTTCTTCATAATAATGCATGCATCATAATTAGAAATTGCATTAGAATAGGTTTTGTTTATGAAATCACAATGTTTAATGATTGATTAATAATGCTAATTTCGGACCTGGTACATAGTGGAAAATCTGCACATTGAAAAAAACTGCACTATTTCAGTAGTTTTGGTCTAACTATGTTCCAAAAGTATGTGATTTGAAAACCAGGAAAAAGATGTTATTTTTCCTTGAAAGTTAGCAGAATCAAAGTAAGGTATTAGGACTTTGAAACCCTAGAATTTCAGCCAAAGATAACCTCGGGAACCGTGTCAACCAAAGGCACAAACTGGGCAGCAAGGTCGTACCATATTTCAGCTGCATAACTGGTACAAGTAGGCATTTTGTTGCATTCATATCTTTTTCATCCGAACTCCTTTTTCACTTCTGTTTCTTTTTTTGTGTTAATGAATCATCAAGGTTCGAATTCCAACCATTAAGTTTTGGTTTAGAGCATCTTTGGTAGGTTTTACAGTTCAGTGAAAATAGGCATGTGCATAAGGTTTTTCATACTTGGAATTTTTCAGAGGGCATCAGATTTTTAGGAACTTGTTTAGAATTGCATTATTTGCATGTAGGACCGTATAAATCATTCATATGTTCATTATAATTTGTTTTGGTAAGTAGGATCTAATTTATGAAATTTTATTTTGATTTTTCATGTTAAATTGGTTGTTTGATTTGTGTGTTCTTTTGCAGGTTTTTTTTATATTCTAGGATTGCTTAGATTAGGTTTCCTTTAGTAGAATAGGTCTTTTTTATTTTGGAAAGAATTGTAATTAAGCTTTTTACATTCAGTTATTTTAGAAAAGTTGATGTAATTTGATTAGTTTCTTATTTAGGCTAATTTTAGATTTTAATTAGGATAGGTTAAAAGTTGGAAAGTTTCTTAATCAACATGGCTCCTTGTGGATCAACCTAGTCTCACCAGTTTATTATTATATCGCAGCTCTACACTTGGAGCTCACGATCAAGTTTTTGGTGCCATTGTCGGGGAGCGCCATATAAGGTAACTCTTCAGACTTTCTTTATTTAAATTGCTTTATGGGTGTGCTATTTTTGGCATCTTTTTAGATATAGGGGGTGCATGCGTGGAATGTTAAACCGCTCTAAATTAGATTAGGAAATTGCATGGATTGCTAATTAGAAATGAAACTTCAGTGAATTTTTAGAAACTTTCTAAGAATTAGCAAAGTTATGTTATTTGTCAACTTGTTTTGAATCCTTTTAGAAGAAAGTGACCCAAAGTGACCTAATCGTTGTCCTTGATTACCTCGGTGCTGAAGCAAAGCCTTGTCCAGAGTGTGGAGACAGCTAGACTGTTCTAGGCAAGGGTCCTTCAAATATGTCTATTCATGATCCTACCCTTACCTTGGGGCTGAACTGGTCGGGTTAGTTTCATAGGGGCAGGATTAGTGAATCTAGGGATACTTTTAAACCTTAGGATATTAATTTAGTTGTTTCTTGTGTAGGCCAGGTTTTTCTCATTTGTTTTTTCAAAAAAAAAATCCAAAAAGAAAGTACAAACAATCTCTAACTTGCTCACACCATTTGTGCATGAGCAAGAAGAGTCCAATTGGCAAAGAGACTTAGCGCATCGGTTAAAAAGAATAGAGTCCCCAATCAAAGAACTTATAAGAATCCACGACTCTCCTCAATCTCTAAGTCCATCGAGATTGTCTAACATGTCGAGTGGGTCAAGTAGCAACCCCAACAATGGTGAGGCGCCTGCTACAAATCCAAATGGGGACCACAATGGTAGGGAGGTGAACCAGCCACCAAGGAAATTATGTGATCTTTTGAACCTTGCACGACACAGCACACCATCGTGCATTGTGTTACCCGCCATTGCGGGTCAATATGAAATAAAACCTGGTATGATTCAACTTCTGCCCAAGTTTCACAGGCTAGAATATGAAAGTGTATACTTACATTTGAGGGAATTAGGTTAAGTATGTGCTACACTTCAACTGCAAAGCATAGTGCCAGATGTGATCAAACTCAAATTATTTTATTTTTCTTTAAAGGAAAAAGCTAAGGCTTGGCTCCACACACTTAGGCCTAATTCAATTAATACATGGAATGCCTGTGTCACTGAATCCTTAAAAAATTCTTCCCACAGCACAAAACCAACACCTTAAAGAGGGACATCATAATGTTCAGGCAAAATAAAAAAGAGCCCTACTTTAAGTGTTGGGAACACTTCAATGACTTGATCCTTGCATGTCCACACCATGGGTATGAAACACACCGTCTCATTGAGATCTTCATTGAAAACCTCACTCCTGAGACGCGTCAGTTTATTGAGATGATGTGCAATGGTCAATTCCATCAAAAAACACCAAGTGAAGCATGGGAGTTTTTGGAATTGATGGAAAAATGCATAAAAATGGGCCTCCTCTAAGGCGGTAGATCATTCCAGGGGGTTGAATCAGTTTAAGAGTGGAGGTCTATTTCATGTGAACAATTACATAGACATCCAAGCCAAACTTATGGCACTCACGAGAGAAGTCAAAGCCCCGACACTTGGAAAGAACAAGGATACAGTCATGGTTTGTGAAATTTGTGCTTCCGAAAATCATATGTTGGTAGATTGTCCAATTGGACCTGTCTTACAAGAAGCAATTTAGGAACAGGCTAACCCTTTGAATTCTTTTTAAAAAGTCGTTCAATGCAAATACCATGGGGAACATGTACAACCCTTCGTGGCAGAACCACCCAAATTTTAGCTGGAGGAATGGGCCAAATGCTACTCCAAAGTTTAATCCCCAAAGACCATCAAATTCTAGTGCATACATGAATCCACAACATAATACATCTTATGCACCATAGGTCCAGAATTGGTCATTGGAGGAATCACTCAATACACTGATACAATGTCAACATCAGTTTATGCATAGCCTGCATAATAATCAACAAATTATTCAGAATAACCAGCAAGCTATTCAGAATAATCAACAAGCTATCCAAAGGTTAGAAACCTCTATCGAGCAAATCAAACGTAGCCTTCAAGATCATGGGAAATAAACCTTTCCAGCCTAAGCCTTGCCAAACCCTAAAGGTTAATTTGAAGTGTCCGACATAACTAACCCTAACTATCAGGAGCATGTTCAAGCTGTCACTCTATGCAGTGGCAAAGAGCTTCAAGATATTCCGAAAAAATATAAACAACATGTCTCCTTGGATTCAAATGAGAAAATTGAGAAAGAAAAGGATAGCACTAATGCAAAAACTACCGTTGACACTGAAAAAGGTCCTGACCCCATGATTATCAAACCCGTTGCCCCTTTCCCTCTAAGGTTGACCCATTCCAGACAGAAAATCCCAAACCAAGAGATTTTGGATGTTTTCAAAGAAGTTAGGATCAATATTCCTCTACTGGATGCCATTAATAAAGAGGTCCCCACCTACGCTAAATTCTTGAAAGATCTTTGCACTGCTAAATGTAGGGTTCATGTTCCAAAGAAAGTGTTTCTCACTGAGCAGGTCAATGCATACCTGGCTCCGACTACTCCTCCTAAATATGAAGATCCGGGATGCCCCACCATCTCATGTGTTATTGGAAACCACCGGATAGGTCAAGCTTTGCTAGACCTTAGAGCGAGTGTAAATATATGTCATGCCTGCGGACCGAGGCCCTAATAATCAAGTCTTTAATCCGGAGGACGCGGCGCGACGGGTTAGAAAATCCCGCCCGCACACGCTAATTATTTTCCCACAAGATTCCGCGGTGAGGATTCCAGACGATCCATCACAACCAATTAATCGAATTCACAACAAATAAAAATAGGCAGAAGCATGTTGCAAAATAAAAACTAAATGAAATATAAGATAATTGCACAACCTCTGTATCAAAAGAGAAATATATTAATGGGCATAACTCAAAGTTAGTTAAAGTTGTGAGGATCACAAAAGTATATTTAATTTATACAACCCAAAAAGAAAAGGCCAACAGAGGCCATAAGCAAATTTCCCAAAAAAATGTTATCGAACTCCAGGCCCAACATGACATCTACATGACATCATTTGGCTGCCACTCGTGCTCCACCGGAGGCCCTACTGCCTCCTCCGCGTGCTCCGCCTCAAAGGCTGCACATCCAACATCTGATACCAAATAGAAAAGCATCAGACACGACGGTCTAGCAGGTGAATAAAGCAGATGAGGTATACAACTTTTAGAAATGCCATGTTTAAAATCATAAAAGTGTAATTGAAACGAGACATATATAAAGAGTAAACCAAATGATCCATATATATACAAATAAGAGAATTTCATAATTTAAATGTTTCAAACTAACTGACAGATAATTAAAATATTGGCAAACCACATTTAGCTATATTCTCCTATTACCGAAGTAACAAGAGCACACAAACAAATAACCGTTGCCACATGAAATGGCCGGAACAGACAGACAAAATCGTTGCCACTACTCATGGGATAGGAATACAGAATCGTTGCCATGGCCGGAGCAGACAAAGTCCAAACTACAGTTGGCAAATAATTTAAAGATCCCAAGCCGGGTGATCAGCCCAACTAGGTGACCTAAGCTTAGTGGTGCCATTCAAAACCAAAACCCGAATCGATACAAATCAAATCATAGTAATACATTTCCAAAATCGATAAAAGGAACTACTCCAGACAAATACATACTGACAAATTTGAACGAATCAGATGAGTAGCCTTACCGATGTTTTGAATGTGACAAACCACTCAAATCTATTTCAAAACAATTTGTAGAAAATATACAAATTTCCCTAACTTGGAATGAAATAATGTATAGTTGTTTAATGGCTTACCACGGGTCGTCTTGACATACACTTAGACCCTTAATGTCGATAATATATGTGGAGCTTGGTGTCACTGAAGATCTCCGGCAATTAAGGATATAAAGTGTATATTAAGACTTAAATGAATTCCCGAGTAATTCTAACATCAAACAATTCCATCTTTTTTCCCATTTAAATTTCACAATTCAAGTAATTCAATTCAATGTGTATATTTCATACTCCTATGCTTCAATAGGATTTAAATGGGCTTCAAATAATGAGGGAAATGGGCTGGAAAAAGGGGCTAAAATGGGTTGGAAAACAGCCCAGAAAAATGGGCCAGAAATGGACCTAAAATCAGCCTAGAGATGGGCCTGAAAACTGCCCAGAAATGGATCTGACACAGGGCCCAGGCCCGTTCGCTGCTAGGCAGAGCCTGGTCCGCTCGAGCGAACTGGGCTCTGCACGCCCAGTTCAGTGCAGGAAAACCTGCATTGATTCTTCTTCCTCTTGTTTTTTTTTTCTTTTGAATTTCCCTCCCCCTTCTTTCCATTCCTTTACATTTCCATCATCCAAACTACAATCTTCTGTACTTCTACCAACATCCAGTCAACTCCATTCAACCACATTAATCAATTTCATTCTAATGACTATCACCAAACAAGAATTCAAACTGAAATGTGTTTTAAAAACAGAACTTGGAGAACCCATTTTTCAGCATTGTAAAACAGTGATAGATCAGGACTTCATGCACTAAAATAGTCACCATTTCCTGCATGAGAATCACATACAATCTGATCTAAAATCATGGAGAGAACAATCATTCCAAATATAAGAAAATAATTCAACAAAACTTTGAGAAGAAGACCCATTTTCTTTACATGCATTCCAATCTAGTTTCTTCACTTGCCTTGGTGATCAAAAGGATTCTAAGACACTCTAAACACTCCCTTGTCAGCTCAACTCCAATCCTGCACCAAAAGCCCCATGAAAACTAGCTCAAAATCCATGAAAATTCAAAATCAATGGAGTCCTCTAAGAGAACACCTAGCATGCATGATAAAAGGGTTCTAATAGTTCAAACAACTCCAATGGGGCAAGGAGGAAGCCATTACTGACCTTGACAAGTTCTAACCAAGAAGAAAAGCTTGATGAAGAGGGTTATTTCAGCAGAAATTCTTTGAAAAGGGCACCTTTGAAAAGCTTGGAAGATGAGCAAGAGGGTGGTAAGATTGTTTTTCCAATTTAGGTTGTGTTTCAAGAACATGCAGAAGAGAAAAGGCATGAAGAAGGGGAGTTCTCTCCCTGGTTCGTTTGCATCAAAGAATGAAGGACAAGAAGAAGGTACAACATGGGTTTTGGTTTTAAAATGGGTAAGTTGTGGGCCCCAATGGCTCTAATATTTCAAGGGCTTAAAACTCCCTTTTGTGGGCCCCGGATGAGATCAACGAAGAAGACTAAAATGATCATTGAAAAATCTAGTTTTCAAAAAGTATATTTTCCTCATGATTTTTAAATTTTGAAATTTATGCACAGATTTGGGTGTGAAAAGACCGTTTTGTCCTTTTTCTTGAAAAACGTGATTTATGTGTTTCAAATGCAAACGGAACAAACATGAAAGTTATTGGGATAAAAATAAAAAATTCAAAAATGTCGAAATCCATATTTTTCATAAATCAAATTCCCATACTAACGCGTGTCACATGGGCCACCCCAGACCCGGTCAAGCCAGACTCAACGCGCTCAAAATTCCCCAAAGCTATCCAAAATTCTAATCTAAGTAAAAACCCAAGTTAATCATCCCCTAATCCCGCTTAGAGACTAATCACAGTTAAAACAATAATAATATATACTAAACCTAAGTCGAGGCCTGACAATATATTACCTTACTCAGTTTATGAACAACTAGGGCTTGGCGAGTTAAAACCAACCATAACTACTCTTCAACTCACGGATTGGTCTGTTAAGAAACCGAGAGGGGTAATAAAAGACATTTTGGTACAGATTGAGCACTTTTACTTCCCAGTGGATTTTTACATGCTGGACACTGAGCCAGTACAAAATGAAAGTGGTGAAATTTCAGTCATTCTAGGAAGACTGTTCTTGGCCACTTCCAACGCACTGATCAATTGTCGGAGTGAAAGGCTCAAATTGTCTTTCGGGAATGTGACCTTGGACCTTGATATCTTTCAAATGTGTAAACAGCCAAGGGTTGCGAAACTGACTACCATGATGTGGATTTTATTGATACATTGGTTGAGGATGAACTTGAGAAGTGCATTAACTCCCATGTTGCGCTACTTTTGTATGGAGAGGACATGGGCTATCTTGAGGACTTTCAAGATGACACTGTTCAGGATGCCCATGCAGTATGGAAACCCCATTTTGAGGAGCTTGTACCATCTGGTAAGCCAACTCTTCCATCTCTAGTGAACCCTCCCAAGCCTAAGTTGAAGCCCCTCCCATCAGACCTGCATATGCTTACCTTGGGGATAAAGAAACATATCATGTTGTTATTTCTTTGCTTCTTACTGAGGACCAAGAGGTCCAACTGTTGAAAATACTCAAACAGCATAGAAGTGCAATTGCCTAGAATGTGGTAGATATTAAGGGAATTGCCCCTTTAGTGTGTACGCATCACATTTACCTTGAAGAAGATGCTAAACCATGTAGACAAATGCAACGCCGGCTCAATCCTACCACACAGGAAGTGGTAAGGGCTGAGGTGTTTAAACTCCTGGATGTGTGTATCATCTATCCAATCTCGAATAGTCAATGAGTTAGCCCTACCCAAGTCGTCCCGAAAAAAGCCGGCATTACTGTAGTCAAGAACACTCAAAATGAACTTGTCCCCACCCGAGTACCCACAGGGTGGAGGGTTTGCATAGACTACAGAAAATCAAATGCTTTCACACATAATGATCACTTCCTTCTACCCTTCATGGATCAGATTTTTGAAAGGGTAGCTGGCCATCATTATTATTGTTTTCTAGATGGGTATTTCCGGTATAACCATATCGAAATCGCCCTGGAAGACCATGAAAAGACCGCATTTACATGTCCTTTCGGTACTTTCGCTTAGCAGTGAATGCCTTTCAGGTTATGTAACGCTCTTGCAACATTTTAGAGATGTATGCTGATTATTTTCAGCGATATGGTGGAGTGGATTCTGGAGGTCTTCATGGATGATTTCTCTGTGTTTGGTATTCATTTGAGGACTGTTTGAGCAACCTAGAAAAGGTCCTCACCAGATGCCAATAAAAGAACCTTGTGTTGAATTGAGAAAAGTGTCATTTCATGGTTCACTAGGGAATTGTCCTTGGTCACATTGTGTCGGAAAGAGGATTGGAAGTTAACAAGTCCAAAATAGATTTGATCGCCAACTTGCCCACACTCAAAACCATACGAGATGTCAGATCATTTTTAGGGCATGCAGGCTTTTACAAGAGGTTTATCAAAGACTTCAGTTCCATATCCAGACCTCTCTATAACCTGCTTTCCAAAGAGGCAGAATTTAACTGGACAAAGGCATGCAAAAAAGCATTTGATAAGTTGAAAAGCATGCTGACATCTGCACCTATTATGCAGCCTCCAGCGTGGACTTTGCCATTTGAGATTATGTCTGACGCCAGCGATTATGCGATTGGGGCAGTGTTGGGGCGATGTAAAGACAAGAAACCTTACGTGATTTCTTATGCAAGAGCTTGAATAGTGCACATATTAACTATTCGGCCACATAGAAAGAACTGTTGGCAGTGGTCTTTGCACTTGACAAGTTTTGGTCCTATTTGATTGGATCCAAGATTATTATCTTCACTGATCACTCTGTGCTAAAGTACCTTCTCTCAAAGAAGGATGCTAAGCCCAAACTCATTAGATGGATACTCATACTCTAAGAATTTAACTTAGAAATTAAGGATAAGAAGGGAGTAGAGAATGTTGTGGCCGATCATCTATCTACGCTGGTTCGTTCCGACACCATTAAATCGTCACTGATCTGAGACGGTTTCCCAGATGAACATCTTTTTGTGGTACATGAATCCCCTTGGTACACTGATATCGCAAACTATCTTGCTACGGGCAACACTCCTGACCATTGGACTAAGCAAGATATAAATTCTTTCTTTTCTCAGGTTCGATATTTTTTATGGGATGATCCATATTTGTCCATACTGCCCCGACCAAATAATTAGGAGATGTGTGCCTGACAATGAGAAACACAGTGTCATCTCATTTTTCCATACACAGGCCTGTGGGGGACATTTTTCTAGATAAAAAACTGTTATTAAAATTCTGTAGTCTGGATTCTATTGGCCCTCATTGTTTCGTGATGCTCATGATTTTTGTCAAGCCTGTGATCGCTACCAAAAGTTGGGTACAATTTCCAAAAGAAACATGATGCCACTGAAACCCATTCTGGTAGTAGAGCTTTTTGATGTTTGGGCATTGATTTTATGTGTCCATTTTCGCCGATTTTTTGTTATATCTATATCTTAGTGGCCATGGACTATGTGTCCAAGTGGATAGAGGCTATTCACCGATGGGAAAATGATTCTAAAACAGTCCATAAATTTCTGAAAGAAAATTTCTTTTCTCTTTTTGGTACTCCACAAGCCATCATCAGTGATGGGGGTTAGCACTTTTGCAATCGGGTATTTGAAGCCCTGATGAAACAGTATGGGATCACCCATAAAGTCTCTACCCCTTACCACCCACAGACCAGTGGGCAAGTGGAAGTGTCGAATCGGGAAATTAAAAGAATATTGGAGACTACAGTAGGCCCTAATCGGAAATATTGGTCAATGAGATTGAATGATGCTTTATGGGCATACCGGACTGTTTTTAAGACTCCAATTGGAATGTCTCCCTACCGGCTCATCTATGGGAAAGCATGCCACCTCTCGGTGGAACTGGAACACAAAGCTTATTGAGTCATTAAGCAGTTTAAATTTGATATGGATAAAGCTGAGAACAAGAGGAAACTGCAATTAAATGAATTAGATGAGTTGCACAAGAAAGCCCATGTAAACTCAAGAATTTATAAAGAGAGGACCAAGATCTTTCACGATAGAAATATTCTACAAAAATCCTTTCACATTGAGTAGAAGGTCCTCCTTTATAACTCTAGGCTTCATTTATTTCCTGGGAAACTTAGCTCTCGTTGGACTGGACTATTCATTGTAAAAGAAGTGTTTCCATACGGTGTCGCTCAGATTTATAATCCCAAGGATGGCCAGACGTTCAAAGTCAATGGCCAAAGATTGAAGCCATTCTTGGAAATTGCACCAGCTGATGAGGAAGAAATTCCTTTTGATGATCCTGTCTACCAGGATCAGTCGGCCCTGGATCTTATAGTGGCCCATTGTTGTGTATACTTAGTAGTTTAGGTTTTATCCCATTATTTTGTTGTTTTGTCTAACTTTGGACACAGAGCAGCTCAAACATATCCCAGGTGCTTTCTACACTTTACCGTCCATTACTTTTTATGTTCCTCATGTTTCATATGTTCATTGCATATCATTCCTTCACACATCGAGGATGATATTCTTAATAGGTTGGGGGTGGGAACAAGCACACTTGTCCATCTTTAGACGAAAGTTTTACACAATTTGTTCTTGATTTTTAGGTTTTGATAATAAAAAAAAGAAATAAAATCTTTTATTTTGTTGGTTCTTGGGAAAAAGGAAATTTTGAGAGGATTTTTATGAAACAAAGATACATTGAACTTTGAAAATTTTGGTGCTTTGGGCAAATAAGAGAACAATGGTTTACTGTTTTGTTTATAGAAAGGATTTTTGGAAAAGTGCTAAATTTTGATCCCTCACTTTTACACAGTCTGTATATGTTTTCAAAGTTTTTGAATGCCAAGCTATGATTTTCGTTCTTCTTTGACGATTGGATTGAAAATATGATGGAAAACCTACCCTTAGTTTCACAGTTTCTAGATTCATCTGGTTTTGTTAGCCACAAAGCTAGTGAATTAATTCGGGCACATGAAAAGGGTTGGCGCCTATTGTTCGGGACCATGGAAAAAAATAAAATAAAATAAAAGAAAAAAGAAAAAAAAGAGGAGAAAAAAGAAAGAGAAAAAAGAGAAAAAAGACTTCCTTGAAAAAAAATAAAATTAAATAAAATGGCGACCCTTTGAAAAAATAATAGTGCGAAAGCCGCTATGGTTGCCTTGAGAGGAATATTGTTTTTCTTTGCTAAGGTTAGGTGGCCCAGAATTTTGGATAGAAAATTATTTTCACGGGAATCTTGGCAGATCATTTGAGGCTTATACATATACATACTATTTCACAGTGCATGATCAATTTAGCTTGATTTCGAGAATTTCAAACTGAAAGATAGGACTTGTGAACCAATTTTCAAATTTGCCTTTGCTTTTTAAATTTTGAGAATCAAGAATATCCGGTGTTTGTAAATTTTCTTTTGAAAAAGCTCCTTTGATTTTGTTAGGTTTATACTATGATTCTTTTTCAAAAAAAAAAAAAGAATTTTGTTGGTAAATTCACTGCAAATCCTCACGAGGCACAACTCGTCCACTAAAGGAAACTTAGGGGTTTAAGGGCTTACTGCATACGCAAAATACAGTCGAGAGTGCAGCGAAAGTTGCGTTGCATTCATTTCCATTTTCATTGCATTTCAATTGTTTTAGGATAGATTACCTTACGATGGAAGCCTCACATTTTGTTCACAATTTTTGCTAGTGTGATAAGTCCTTAAAATGTATATTTTCATACATATTTTAGACCATTTTAGGGACTTATTAATAAAAAAAATCTCATTTAAGAAAAAAATCAAGTTTTTATGTATTCATATTTTCATTATAATTTGTTTTGGTAAGTATGATCTAATTTATGAAATTTATTTTGATTTTTAATATTAAATTGGTTGTTTGATTTGTGTGTTTTGTTGCAGGTTTTTAGATTTTCTAGGATTGCTTAGATTAGGTTTCCTTTAGTAGAATAGGTCTTTTATTTTTGGAAATAATTTTAATTAAACTTTTTACATTCAGTTATTTTAGAAAAGTTGATGTAATTTGATTAGTTTTTTATTTATGCTAGTTTTAGATTTTAACTAGAACATGTTAAAAGTTAGAAAGTTTCTTAATCAACATTGCCCCCTGTGGATCGACCTAGTCTCATCAGTTTATTATTATATTCCAGCTCTACACTTGGAGTTCACGATCGGCATGATTTCGCAATTGGTATCTATTGACAATTGTACATGAAAAATGAATCATGTACATCTCTCCCTTATGTCCTTTTCCACACCTATATAACAACACCTGTCAAAACTGACCTAAATCTTCCATCACGCAAACAAACAAGCCCTAAGGAATGTACTTTTATCATTGGAAACAAAAGTTAGTAAAAACATTTCAATTGCAATTTATACCTATATTCTATATATCTCTTGATTCTAACTTTTATCTTTGTATATCTTCTTTTTTTTTTCTTTTCAAAATTCAATCCAATCAAAGGTCAAATGATTGTCTAATTTTGTTTGATGACAATTCGCATAAGCGAGAGTAAACAAGACAAATAGACTGATCAAAGTGGACTCATCTGCTTCATATGTTAGGACTGTATACATGTAAGGACCGGACCACCATGACCAGAAATATGTTTTCCTCATGGAATAATTCAAGGATAGCTGACGGTAGGAGATGCGTATACTTAGGCCCTGTTTGGCAAATCTTATATGTTTGAAATAGATCTGGCTCAAACAGATCTGCGAGAAATAGATCTGTGAGATATAGACTATTTATAAATAGACTGTTTGGTAACACATGCAATATATCTAATTTAAATGGATCTATGTGAAAAATTATGTTTGGTAAACTTTCAAATAAGAGCTTATTACAGGGGCATTTTTTGTCTTTTAAAAAAAAGGTGATTTATAATAGAAATTCAATTTGACATCCATTATAAATTATTATTTATCTCATTGAGGCAATGTGAAACTCATAAAAGTGAGTTCTAACTTTCATTGAGACACAAAATTTGGTTCCATTCCATGAATATTTATGGCCCAATTTGGTTCCATTTTTTTATTTTTTTTGGCAATTATTAGCCGCACCTAGCACAAAAATATTTACCAAATACACCCAAAAAACAAGAAACAAAAGACCAAATGCACCCAAATAACCTTTCAATTTACAACCAACTCAAAAGTGCAGTAACCCTATGATCAATATTCATGCATTCAATCCCTTGTTAATTTTACTCATATTTGATCCTTCTCTACTAACTTGTTCACAAATAAAACTTCAATTATATACTTGTTCACAAGGAACTCTGCATTATATACTTGGCTATACACACAACTAGTTCAATTAATACAAAGAAAACCCAATGTTATTTACATCTTAAAAGTTATTCTGAGATGCCTTTCGGCATTCATCAAGATAAAATCAAAATCCAATCAAATGTAAGGATTGATGTGTGAAGTGTAGTAGTCTCTGATGCCTGCACCTTCCCATCCCATCCATTCCTCCCACAAGTCCCAGCTTGGATCATGTATTCCCCTCATGGAATCATCATAACCATCTTCACTGTATTGATCATAAGATTCATCCACCTGCAATGCAATAAAATGAAGCCAAGTGGATTGGACAATAATATAGATTATAATGCACCGTTTGAAAAAAGTATATCTTGGTTAAAAGTAATACCATAAAAAGACTCCTTTCTTGTGGACTTGTAATCCACATTGATGCACTCAATGTAGTTCATATGGTGCCTTTCAAATAACTGTTGGATAGTACCCTTCACGACAGTTCCCTGAGCCATTGGAAATCAGATAGTAGGACCATGATAAACTCAACAACCAATACAAACTAGTCAAGTCTAAAACATGAGTCTGACACTTTGGCCATAATACCTTCATTTTATCTTCCAATTTTTCACAGAGAACCCTATTAAGTTCTTGCATATCGTGTTGCATGAATGAATCACATGTATCCCATCCAAATGATTTAGTCCTTTCCTTTTGTAGTCCTTCAACTTGCTTGGAAAGGTCTTCATTTGCAAGCTTTAATCTCTTGATCTCCTGTATTGCCTTGGAAACTGTTTCATTCTGCAGCCAAAGGAAAATTGTAAGAGCAACTTCAAAAAAAAAAAAAAAAAAAACTTCCAGTTAAAAATAGTCATTCGAGGTCTCTGCCCCAGGGCATTTGGATGTAACAAAGTAGCAAACATTTTGGCCTGAAGGACAGTAAATGGATCCACTTTTTTTTTTTTTTAATCAATTGAGAAATAGAAAACCAGACTAGATATAATGCTGCTTTTTTGCCTTTTCCATCCTCAAGTAACAAGTGGTGAATGCCAACACTCTGTTGAGGTGGAGAAGTTTAAGCAATATCACAAGTAGGGCAATCTCCACTAGAGTACAGACTTCCTCTTCAACCCAACTGCACAATATAACAAATACCAATCCATTCTACCAAAAGAAGTGACCAGTGAAGATATCCAAATGCACCATTAATCTGGCTAAGAGATTGAATCACTTGGAAGAAAAATTCCCTTTGTAAAATCTGCAATAAATGAAGATGGACAGATGAGGGAGTCTGGATATACTCCAGCACTAGTCATCTGAAAGTGCTTAAAAGGATCCATAGTTTTAGGGCAAAGAGCATCCATTGGACTGTTGCCATTGCTCATAGCCAAAACACAATCAATGCAGAACAAAATGCTCATCATTTACACCAGAATTCAAAGAGTCAGACCCATGTGCATCCTTTGGGACCCAGTTGCCCTGTACTCACAGTCCACCCACAAGTTTGTTAAACTGCAAAACTTTAGGCTTTTGCATGTAAGCTTACTCAAATGCAAGAGCTGTAGGCTTATGGGTAATGTGAGTTGGTTCCCAGATTCAAATAAGATTTAAGACAGAAAAATTAAAACACTCTATTTTCACTAACCCTGTTTGCTCACTTTAATGACCCATTATCAATCAATAATCCCTCCTCAAATACCCTTGCCCTTGCCTTCTTTGCCTGTAACATTCATTTATTAAATCAAATAAAATCATCCAATGAACATACATGAGCAATAATATCTCACTAGTCAGTACATTCATGCTTCCTAAGAAGGGCTGAGTGAGCAAGAAAAATCAACACAATCTCATCCAAATTCTGCTTTTTTTCTTTTGGGAATTTCATTGATTTTGTTCCATTCAATTACCACTAATTCCTCAACCAGGCAGACCAAGCAAGTAACAGGGAAAGAGAAGTCAAATTTTGGACTCACAACAGTCAAGCAATCATGGCCAGTCAAGGTATGTGCATTTAATTTCAATTGATTTGATTATATATACATGTTGCAGGGGCTTTGC
Source organism: Cinnamomum chago (assembly GCA_038049695.1). Classification (NCBI taxonomy): domain Eukaryota; kingdom Viridiplantae; phylum Streptophyta; class Magnoliopsida; order Laurales; family Lauraceae; genus Cinnamomum; species Cinnamomum chago. Next base: position 52,817,789 of record CP142454.1, on the reverse strand, counting down.
ACTGATCATTTGCATTTATAGAAACTTAACTGATTTTGGTTGCATATAAAGAGCAAAAAACAAACCTGTTGCTCCCAATTTGTTAAGACTGTAATGATGGTGAGAAGTGTAACTTGTATGGTAGATCCACACACTATTCCAATCCAAAGACCCTTTCCTCCAATATGAAACACAAAGCCTAGTACCACGGAGATCGGAATTCCAAATATATAGAATGCACCAAGGTTGATATAGGCACCTGTTGAGGGTTAAGTCCATGACTAATTGACTATCCATCATTTTTGTGCTACCATTTGCCTGTACCTCCCTTTGTTTGAGGGTGATCTTCTAACTGCAGAAATTATAAGTTCAACAGGTTAGACTATAAACTATTTAGACCAACCATTTTGAAGGGCCTGTTTCAGCTACCTATATGCATGGCTGATGGTTGGAGAAGAAGTGTTGTGTCTAGATTGCATGTGGCTAAAAGAATTGACCTTCATGTGATGATCATAACCATTCTGTCTGTGAGAACCCGACCCCTAATCTCTTGGATTAGTGTTGTTTTATTTGTGGATTAGTTTCTTTTAGTGGGATTAGTATTTTTTGGGTTGAGTTTGTGAGCTAGAATGGTTTTTCTTCTAGTTTTGGGCTTTTGAGTGCTTTGGTAGCTTGTGGGGCCCTTTGGGGTTCCCTTTTCGGCTTTGCATTTACTTGTGAGATTTTTTCGATTTGTTTCGTATTGTGTTTTTGGCCCGTTACATTCATCTTGAGGAATCCTACAACTTTCATGTTGATCCCGTATCCATTTGAGAACCCGAAACCCGATTTCTTGGCCTTGAGGGCAAAACAGTCTTTGCACACCAAATCTGTACCCAAAACTTGATATTCCCGAAACCCACGAAATATATACTTTTTGAAAACTAGATATTTCGACGATCATTTCTTCCTTCTTCGTCGAATTCATCCGAGGTCCCGAATTAGATGATTTCAGCCAAACTAGTCCCTTAAGTTGTGGGACCCAACCTCCTTTGTTAACATAAGAGAACTCACCCCCTTCATTGCATCCCATTCCCCATTTTTCCAGCACAGCCAGCTGAACCTAGGGTTCCTTGTGCTTCTCTTCTTCTTCTTGCTTCTTCATCTCCAAGCCACACCAATAGTTCATCAATCAAGAAATGGAGATCACCAACCTCTTCCTCATCTTGCAAGCTTTCCATTGATACCATTTGTGAAGAGAACCCTCCATCACAAGACTTCCTTTGAGCTTACCTTGTCCATTAGAGGACCTTGCAAGTAAGTGTTCTTCTTCATCTTCTAGATTTGTAATCTTCTAGCCTTAGAGAAGCTCCACCTTGATTATTGAAAGGTTTCCTTGTCATTTCATGGTTTAACCCATTTTAGGGTTTGTTTTGGGGGTTTTTGTAGAGATTGTGGATCTTGAGCTTGAGAGGTGATTAGGAGCTTGATTTGCTAGATTGGAACCCAAGGCAAGTGGATGAATGGATGGTTTTAATGTTATCAAAGTTTTATGAGAAAACCCTAAGTTTATTTCTTGTTCTTGATCATTGAATACATGCTTGCACATATGCTCCTTGTCACTTAGATATGGATTTCGAAATTTGCATATTAATGGTTGTTTCTATCTTGTTAACCTCTTGGAGAGGTATGCATTTCATTTGGTCAAGTTTGCTCATATGGTTTTATAAGGAATAGGATTGGTTTGGCCATCCATGGTTATGTTTATTAGTTACATTGACTTGAAGTTGATACTCATTTAATGAGTTTTGTTAAATCATCTATTGTGATGGAAATGTGATCAATAGACTTTGTTTATCCATAGATTTTTGGCTCAATTGGACCTTTGTATACATTGGAGATTCTTTCCTTTGGTTTGGTTTTTTGTTAAATGGGAAGAAAGAGGTGTTTAAAGTTAATTTTTCATTGGAGTTTTAATGAGGATTTTAAGTGAATATGGAATAAAAATGTTAGTGGTTTATGTGTTGGAAGGAAAGGAAGAGAAAGAGGACAGCTGAACTGGTCCAGAATCCATTTCTGGACCGTTCGTTCGAGCGACCATGACACTTCGCTCGAGCGACCTGTCCAGGAAAGGATTCGGGCATTTCCAGTAGCTTGGTCGCTCGAACGCATTTAAATAACCGCTCGACCGATGAGTTCGCTCGAGCGATGCGGTCTGCCCGGCATAGGCCACGTTGGGATAATGTTGAACTGTTTTAATGCACTGGGACAGAATTTCGGCCGATCGATCGGACCGAAGTGGGTTTCGATATTTTTTTTTTTTTTTTTGTGGACCTTGGCTACCCTCCTTGGACTCACTTGACCATATGTGAGAGCGTCTTGGGCCGATGCTCTTTACGGTTGGTTCGGAATACATCGAAGTTCAATCTATTCAATCTTGAACGGGATGGAACGACACGATATCTTCTTCATACCTAAATGCAAAGTCTATTTCCTTGGGTATCGCGAATTCTATTCCTTTCGGTGACTGAGTAGGTTGCTCGATGGTTCCGAGTTGACATCATACTTAGGATGGACCGTTTATAGTCTTGATTTTTCTATCATAACATCTAGTTATAATCATAAGCTCAATTTAAGTTTTAAAAATCGTAAAAGTGGATAAGGAGCCCGGGATGTCTTCAAACTCAAGGAGTACCAAGTCATTTCTATCATCGACATACGGGACCCCTATTCACTCAAATAGATCTTACAATCATTATCTTTCCCGAATTGGTATAGTTCATTTTATTTCTTCATTTCCAAGATTTACTTTACGTGGCTTGTTTCCCCCGAAAGCATTGTTGTACACTTGAAATGGTTACTTGACCCGAAATGCATTGCACCACATGATATGTCAATGTGCCCTTGAGCACCCCCGTCTCGCCCGTTTGATTATATATTTGCACTTGAATTACTTGTATTGTCTCGATTGTATTTGACCTATGAGTCGGCACCACTAAGCTTGGATAACCTCGTTGGTTTGATCCACCGACTTGGAGATCTCACTCTTGTCCCGCCAGCTGCAGTTTGGATCCCGCTACCCGGTTATTAACGTGGTCTTGTCCCGATACCGCAGATTGCTACTGTGGTCCCCGATGCCCGGCTCGCTACCGTGGTCATGTATAGTATATGTATATGCATTCATGAGATCCACTGTTTCTCCTCACCTCGAGTGACTGAGATCAGTGCCTAGTATATGTATATGTATTTATATGAGATCCCCTGTTTCTCCTCACCTCGAGTGACTGAGATCAGGGCCTAGTTATTGCTCTATCGCTTTAGTGATAGAGGACTTAGCTTCGTGTGGTTGCCATCTTGCCAGTTCCCGATTCCTTGGATACCCGACACGTTTTATATTGCTTACTTGCTTTCCGATAAATGATTCGTTTCCTTTATGAAAGTTGTTATTTAAACAAGTGTTAATATTCTCCAATGTAAATTCAGTCATTATTATATTGTCTTCTGTTCTTTGTACCCGCACATGTTTTAAATGAATGCCAGTTGGGCGAATACCCATGCTTTTACATATGTTTCAAACGATCGATGGTTTTACTAGATTTATGTGATTACACATGTTTTAAATGAATACCCGAACTGTTAAATATCCGTGCTTTGTTTTAAATGACATTTGGCTTGTGAGATTCCTATGTTTATACATGTTTTAAATGAATACCCGATTTGTTAAATATCCATGCTTTGAAATATGTTGTAGATGACACTTGTTTTGCCAGATTCCTATGTTTATACCTGTTTTAAATGATACCCGATTTGTTTAAATATCCATGCTTTGAAATACGTTTAAATGAACACTAGTTTTGTCAGATTTCTTTGGTTACACCGGTTTTAAATGAACACCGGTTTGTTAAACATCCGTATTTTCACATATGTTTCAAATGGACATTGGTTTTGCTAGACTGCTATGAATACCTGGTTTGTTGTATACTTATGTTTTTACCTAAGTCTCAAATGAACGTTTGTTTTGGCCGGCCGCTATATTTATAAATGTTTTAGACGAACACCCGATTGACAAATATCTATGCTTTTTACGAATGTTGTAAATGAATATATGTTTTATTAGATATTCATGTTTTACCCATGCTTGAAATGAATACAGGTCTTCCCCGAGATTCCCGACTTTGCACCCGTTTAATTATATGCAGCATTTGATCGAATAGCATGATTTATCTTATGTTTTATTCTTCAGTATATTATTATCTTTTCATCCACCTGCCAGACCGTCGTGTCTGACCCACTACTTTTGGTACTCAGGTTCAGATTTCTTCGTCCCGAGATGAGTGCTTGGGTTGGCTGTGGAGCCATGTTTTGCAGGTTGTTTTGTCGGCTATGTCATGTAGACATTGAGCTTGACATTGGAGCTACGTCATATTTGGGGTAGTGTTTATAGCTTATTGTTGTATGGCTTTTATTAGCCTTTTTCTTGGGATTCTTAATCAATGTACATTGATAATTGTAACTTGAACGTATATGGGAATGTGATATCCTGTTACTGTCAGCTCTGTAATTTATTGTGATGGTTTACTCCAGTCTGATATGATTCTTGATATAATAGCTATATGCTAGAGGTTGAGTGCGACACGGAATCCGATGGCCACGAACTTCGGGTCGCAACGCCACAAAAGCTTCCGCAAAATATTCAGAATGTGTTGTCTTCACACGCGCGGATCTTGGGAGAAAAATATAAATTATGTTAATCCCATTCCCGCCCCCGAGGTTTCGAACTGGAAGGGCCAACAAATTCGATATAACCGTTCATTTTTCACGTTTGATTGTATGGTTATGATCAGCAAATCTAATTGAAATTGAAGACATGTTCAACATAATAAAATTAAAGATTGAACGCAGCTAAGGATATGAGAGGAAACATTTAACCCTTTGATGGACAATAGGACAATGCACTTCAATAACCACATTGCTTTTTTAACCTCTTTCTCAGAAGCACCTGGTTGAATTCTCAAAGTCCTGTACTGATTTGTTAAACTTGCATAAGAACAACCAAATATATCAACACCACCTACAGGAGATTTTGTTCAACACATTAAATATAAAAAGTTGAAATATGTTGTGTGCTAATTGAACAATTTGCTTTGCTACAGGAATTACCCATCCACATTTTGATAATACATTTTCTTCATGTAATGGGCTGCATTATGCATTAGAAATACCCAAAAACCTTCCCCATCAGATGATCCTAGCCATTGTTTTTCCACTGTACATGTGCTCCAAAGGTTTAAGTGCATTTTCAATAGGGAATATGTTCAGCCATAGAACATCCATGCCACAGCCCACAATTTCAACAGCTTAGGCTGCCACTTCAAGCTGTGACCCATCTTTATAGTTTAAAACTCATTCAAACTTACCAAAACTTAACTAAGTTACTCAGCTCAGTAAATCACCATGTCAGGTCTCCCAAGCCAGTCATGCCTGGACCAGCCAATCGCTGTGTTTGAGTTTCCAAACTATGCCTATACCATGGTCAGACAAAAACAGAGTCTCTCTCTTAACCAAGCCTAGTTTAACACTTTCATGGAGAATATAAGAAACCAAACTTGTATATTTCTTACAACCCTACTTTCATACCTGATTTAAACAAGCTGCAACAAGAAGACCCCCATTGCTTCCACCTTCAATACAAAGCTTTCTAGGCTGCGTGTAGCCTGCAGAGACAAGATATTCCTTCTCTTTCCATACAAACCCTTCCAATGTCCAATCCATCAGTTGCAGCTTCTATGATTGATTTGGTTACTCTTCTCAAATCAAAATCATTGGACACACAAACCCACATTCTTAGTTCAAAATGCCTCATCATTTGGTCTTGTGGATTAGGAAATCCTGACCCGTAGTTATATATGTTAGACACAAATTGACCTACCTACCCCATCCAACACGGAAGCCCTGTTTTGAGTTTTTATATGGTCTCGTTGGTTTCTCTGGCTGTAACATGCATATATGTGCATTGGGTTGGGTTGAGCCTCAAATCAAAATACATCTTTTCAACTTGACCTCTATAGATCTGCCCACCTGTTTGCCACCCCTAGTTTTGACTGATCAATTTAACTGAGAATGTATGTTACATGAATGTCAAATATGTAGTGCTAATTTTATTTTGGGGTGGGGTGGAAGAGAAAAGTTTATATATGATCTACTGTATAAAAGGGCCATCCAATCATTTTGACCCTGGGAATGATCTCAGCATCAAAGCTCTAGATTTAAGGCCACAAACTGACAAGCTACCGTGAAGAAATAGATGTTAAGACTTCTGAGTAGCAAACTACAAAACCATATTGCTTGCAAGATGAGAAGTTTATTTACAATCTGATTAATATTCACATACTGACAATGCAAAAGACATACAATGATAGGAGTGAATCATATCTGAGTTGAGACATTTGACACCATCAGTTCATACTCAAACGCTGAAACAACCTGCAAATACAAGACACCAAAATCAGGACATGGTCAATCAGTGTCAGCTTTACGATATGTTAATCTAATATAATAAGAAGAACAGCAATCCCTGCCATAAAAAAAACTATATATGATAAGAACATGAATAGAGGTATAAGAATACCTTTCTTCTTTCCCAGTCCACCCAGCAGCCTCTTCCTGTTTCTTGCATCGCCATCTCTTACTTTAATTCCCAACGCTTGTTCACACAAAGACTCAAGAACCCAACTTTTCAATTCTTATGAACACAATGGGAGGAACTTCAAAATGTTCAAAATGTAAAAAAAAATTGAAAATTGCAAGCCCATCTACAAGAAGATGGTGGAAAGGAAGAAGGGAAACAAAAAAGATAAGAGAGACAAAAGGAGGCATATGGAGTTGAAGAGGTTATATATTTACCAAAAAAATGCAAGCCCATCCACAGCTATTGCAAAACCACCCCATCATCATCAACATTAAGAGAATCATTTCAAGAGAGACAAAAGGAGGCATATGGAGTTGACGAGGATATATATTTACCAAAAAAATACAAGCCCATCCACAACTATTGTAAAACCGCCCAAAGAAGATGTCATCATGAATGAAAGAGGGCATTTGCTATTGCATTTCTAACTTCTGACATCTCCATCTGTTCTGCAATATCCACCACTACATCGGTGTCAGAGGTGCCACTATCATCATTATCAACTGCCTCTAAAGATATGTCTTCATTCTCGTACTCTATAAAGAGTGCATCTGCAATAGCCTCTTTTCTGATAAAGTTGTGCACAGCCATTGAGCGACTACTATACTCCTTTGTACACAAAATGAGTAGGGAGGCATCCTTTTTAAAATTGGGAAACGAGCTTTCAATACTCCAAAAGAACGCTCTATTACATTCCTTAAAGATGAATGAACATAATTGAAATGTTCCTTCTCATTACGAGGATGACCACCGGCCTGAAAATCTGATAGCCAATACCGAACATTACGGTATGGAGCAAGAAAACCACGCATATTCGTAAACCCAGCGTCAACAATATAATATTTACCTGAACAAAAATATATATATTATGATAAAAAATGTAATATGATTTATAATTGACTAATCATTAAATACCTGGAAGGGCATGTGGAAAATTCAGATTTGGCTTATATATAGTATCCAATAAAATACGTGAATCATGTGCAGTGCCTTCCCAACCAGCAATAACGAAAGTAAACAGCATATCAAATGAGCACGCCGCTAGAATATTTTGTTGGCATTCTCCTTTTCTTCCTCTATAAGGTACTTGGTTCTCAACGGGGATTACAGCATTTAGGAGTGTGCCATCTATTGCCCCAACACAATCCTTCAAAAAAAAGAAATCAACATAAGATTTAAAAACAAAAGTCACTCTATTGAAAAATAATTGCAAATATAATTAAGGGTAGGATTATACTTTAAAATATGGATAAAATCGATGATTATGCAATATCTCCTTTGGTATTTGGTCGTATGAAGGCGACTTTATAATATCCATTGAGAGGTGAATCATTGCTGCTAAAACTGCACGAAAGTGGCGATGGATAGTTTCACCTGAGTGTTGAAATCTATCTTGCAAAATTCTATTCCTATGATTTTGCCCAACTGTCATTAGAAATATAGCCACTTGCTCCTCTACTGAAACAAAACGGCTATCGTCAAGTAGCCTTTTCTCTCGTAAAACCACACACAATCGCAAGAAAACATGTTTCTCCATACGCAGTAGCTCCAAACATGCTCTTCGATTGCCTTCCAAAATTCCCTGAACGAAAACATGGCCTGATAAAATTGAAGTTCTACATGGCTCTTTCGATATGTATATCCGTCGCTTCTTTACAAGTAATAAAGCAAAAAGTGCTATTGCTTTTCGTTTCCTTGGTGTCATGATCTCCTACATTCATTCCATCCAACAATAAAAAAAAAGTTCATACATTCATTCCATCCATTCTCATAATAAAAAAGAAAATCATAAGCTCTTACATTCATACTCATAATAAAAAAGAATATCATAAGTTCCTAAATTCATTCCATCTCAAAATAACAAAGAAAATCTTAAGTTCCTACATTCATTCCATCTCACAATAACAAAGAAAATCATAAGTTCCTACATTCATATCGTCTCATAATAAAAAAGAAAATCATAAGCTCTTACATTCATTTCATCTCATAATAGAAAATAAAATCATTAGTTCATATATTCATTCAACCCAACAACAACAACAAAAAAAAGATAATAAATAAAGGCTACAAAAGTGATGAGTCATGTGTTCTAACATTCATCCTATAATGCTCACATAAAACCCATCAAGGCCCATGCTTCATTATCATATTCAGCCAGTAGAGACGGGCATCATTACTTTCAAACGACATGAAAATATCTCTATTGTCCTTGTCTTTAAATGCCATTGTGCCAAAAAAATACAATTCTGAGGTCACTTGGATATTTGGTATTTGCTTTAAAATATCAATACAATCTTGCATAGTAGGACCTCGCTTCCTCTCTTCTTCTTTCCGCTCTTCTTCTTTCCTTGCTTCTTCTTTCCTCTTTTCTTCTTTCCTCTCTTCTTCTTTCCTCGCTTCTTCTTTCCTCTTTTCTTCTTTCCTCTCTTCTTTTTTTCTCTCTTCTTCTTTCCGCTCTTATTTTTTTCTGTCTTCTTCGTTCTTATCTTCTTCAAGTATAATTACTAGGCGCTCCATATTCTCATCATATTTATTGTTCCTAACATCCCTCCTACTCCGTGAAGGACAAGGACGTTTCCTCCGAGCACTTGTCATTAGCTCCTCTGTCGAGATATCCTCAAAAGTCTCTACCTGCACATGAATCTGGGTATTGTCCATATGAGGTGGCGGAGAGGACATCTGTGTAATCAATTCTTCTGGAAAGGAACCAGAAGATGGTGCCCAAGTCTCTTCTCCCCTAGCCTGGGTTCCACCAAAGAGAATTCCCATTTCATCTGGGAATGACAAAGGTCTAGTCCTAAAAATTTTCGCTTCGGGGTGCCCCTGCATTAGATGTTAAATATTTATTATTATATAATAAGTAATATATACTAAAAATGTCAAATAATTATTACCTTTAGATATTCATCCCATCTCTCGGGATCCATTGTAATTGTTTGAGTTGCTTCATTGAGCCCAACACCGGTTTGCCCACATAATGTTATCCAAGCATTATATTGTTTTCTCATTCCATCCCATTGATTCTTTAATTGTTTTTGTCCATACAAAATTCCAGTTTTCTCCTTAAAACCCTCGATAATTCTTGTCCATGATTGTGGTTTTAGATTTGAGCCCGGTCTTCCGCCTTGTAATACTTCTACTATGCATAAGTCAATGAAAATCTTCTTCATATTATCTGACCAAACAGCCCTACTCATCTCCGCCTTGTCCTTACCCTTATGAGATGGAACCCTTGATTCTGCCATCTACACCTTGCTAAATCAATGTCAAATCAATTATAGAAAAAGAAGCAAATGAGTCCAACTTGAAACAAAAAAACTATATTCCTTACAAAATAGTGGCCCCCAAAAAGCAAGTGGTAAATAAGAACCATGTCAAGGGAAGTGGAGAGAACTGAACCTAGGTATGATTTTCAATCTCAAATTGGTTTCTATGTTTTTTCTGTGTAAAGAAGCAACAAAGAGCACACAAAGAGAAGATTTCTTTGAAGTGGGTACTGGAAAAAAAAAAAAAAAAAAAAGGAAAAGATTTTTTAAACTGAGAGACCCACCAAACTAATAAGCTATGTTTTCATTTATGTTTTTATTGAGGTTGGTGTGATCTGGTATGCATCAAAAGCATTTTATAACAGAGAAAGACAAGCAACTGCCTTATAATAACCAAACTGGACACTATAATAGTAATGACTAGTGATGATGAGGTATTAGAGTACTTGATTGGCTAGTTGTTAGCTATTGAGGTGATCATCATCATCAGCTATTCATGTGAAAAAAGGCCCTCAATTCATGGGCCTTGCCCATGTACTCAACAGCGGGTTGCCTTGCCCACAATCTACCATTCACCCCTTGTCCCCTGTAGAGATAGATGGTAGTCTGGAATTTGAATGGTCGTGCAGTGGGCAATGAACACCAACCCAAAAGTGGCACTGATCAGACAATCCAAAAATCACTAGCCACCCAATCACTAGTCAGTTGAGATGTGTCTCACATTGCCCATTAACTAAGCACTGATCGAACAGTTATGTAACACCCATGTAGGGCCCAATACAGTTTTAGAAATTTTGATAGAATCATGTTCATCAGTTAGACATAATTAAAACAAGCAAAAAAAAATCTTTGGAATCAATTCTAAGAACAGAATAAAGCAAACAAATAAATAAATACAAATGCTTGACATCCACTCTAATGCTTGACAGGCAAGTATATGTTTCTATATTATTAATATATCATATGAGAGATGAAACAAAACCATTACCATTTGAAGGCTGTGCAAATTGAATTGAGGCTAGAGAGTCTATAGATTATAGACTTCTAATTTGATTTTGTTTTGGATGTAGAGTGGCAAATGCCTGACCTCCTCCTTCAATGACATTAACGTTGGCAATGTGTAAAGGACCAATGGCCGATTTCACAACGTGGATGGATTTCAACTTTCAAGACCAGAACAGGTCCGTGTGTGATTGATTTCCAAAAAGTGAAATTGGGGTCTTTGCATCTTCACATGAAAACCTTTTACAATCCAACTTTTACAATCCAACCTTTACACCAAATCATAAAACCCACAAAAAAAAAAAAAAAAAACCCCAACTCACAAAATCAGACCCAAGTTCTTCTCTATCATGGCCGTCAATCTTCTGAACGAAAAAAAAAAAACCTCCAAAACCAATAACAAAGATGAAGAGAGGAATGGAAAGAGAGAGAGAAAATCACATAAACAAAAAGCATATTAGGAGAAAAGTACCTTGTGAGGAATGGAGAAAAGGTGGAGGAAGGAAGGAAAAGCTCTGTTAGGGTTTTTCTTTCCAACGTGAATGAGATAACCTTCGTTGTTGCAAAGAGGAATATGGGTAAACTTGTCAATCTCAGAAATAAGTGAGGGCAAACTTGTTTGAAAATTACTCAAAATGGGCTACCCGCTTCAGACCTTTTTGTCTGTCCATAACAGCATACTTTTTGGGCTATTTTGAAGTAGACAAAAATTGTCTATGATCTGGCTCAAATAGACATACTACTTGTGATATTCAAACAGTCTATTATCCTATAATGTCTTTTCCAATTAGTTTTAAGAGATACAGACTTGGAAAGTAGACATGCCAAACGGGCCCTTATACTTTGTTATCTACGGCTTTGGATATATCATAACCGGATTCGGATGTTGGTGTTTGCAGAAGGCAGTAAGTTGAATGAATAGAGATGTTGCCTTCAAGATTAGAGAGGGTCCGGAATCTGAATATAGGTAGAGGGTAAAATCGTCATTTAGAGGGTGAGTGAGTGGAGTGCTTTATTCCGACTCTTGATGAGGACAAGAGAAGCATCCACCAAAGGCAAAAGAAAGACGCAAGAAAGGTCTCATCTCATCTCATCTCATGTCAGTGTATAATGCCATGTGAAGGAAGGGTCAAAATTCATCTCCCTAAGCTGCTTCTACAAGTGAGGAATTAGAATATTTATTTTTTTGGTGTTGTGCAGCAAACTGTACATGCAGATGGCATCATCAAATAGAACGTGGAACAGAAGATGAGAGGCCGCATCCTTTAATAAAATAATAGTCAGTGTTTAATTCCACACGCTATTCACACACTTAAAAGCGGCGCGTAGTCAAAGCCCGCCATGGGCAAAAGACGGCCCGCCCACCCGCCTAGCCGTTAAGGTGTTGACCAGTTGACCAAATGACGATGTAAATGTATCTCCCAGTCGGATTATTTAGTGGTTTCGATTCATCAATAACCGGATTTGAAATCCTATTTAGGTCCCCATAAATACATAAGTTGGGGTTTGGGTTATTTTTGGCACCCATGACTGAAATGGGTTCGAGTCCGATTCCACTTTGGTTTTGGGCCATGTACCAGAGACGTCATAGATTATTTCAATTTTCAAGAATTCCTCCTAAACGCTATTTTATTTCCAAATCATTCTTTATCTAGACCTGAGCATGGATCCAGACTCATCCAATATATGGATCCGATTTTGATTGTGAGTCCATCTTCTCATTAACGGATCTGATTACGAAATGAGGAAACTCGTTCCAAATACATTCTGGTTCCATCATCTCATTAATGGTTCTAGTTCTGGGTCCACCATGGACTCAAATAGAACAAACCCATTTACATCCCTAATTTTGGGGCCACCCCTACTCTTATACACTTGAATTTGAGAGTTGCATATTGCATTATGAGTTACAAGTGTGAGTCTTGATGTGTTTTGGCTTTTTTTTCTCTTTTTTTTTATAATTTAAAATTTCAGTTACATTATTGAATCTCATAACGAAAGGTTTTCACTTAAATTTTGATCATTTCACCTTAATTTTCACTTTTGCAACAATCTTTCGAGATCTTAAGTTATATATATATATATATTACCATTCATAATCATTTAAAATGTTTTCTTTCATCCTTTTTAAGATTAACACTGTATTACTATTTCTTTAAGCATATTATCTTTTTTTTTTATGATTTTTACAACTATCATTGTTCAAGTCAAAAAGTAAAATATTATAAAATCCAATAAAAACCCCGTTTGAGATATAAACAACTTCCATAAATCTCATATCCATGTAAATTTGTAAAAATCTATCACATCCTGGTCTCGAATTACCCCCGCCTAGGGTAATCCCCGAGGTGAGATACACTTATTCCGTGATGTTGTACCTATCTCGAGCTAAATACAACACACGAAGGAGAGAAAAACAATTTTTCCACATGTGAGTCAAGCGCACGAAACCTGTCAATAATACTTAATTCATAGCGGAAGCTGTAATTTATATATATGAAGATATCATTTCTCATTCAGTCCAATTAAGCATTTAAGTTTAATACAAAAGAATTACACAATTATATACATTGCTTTACAAAAGGTGGTGCATAAAAAAACCTATACAACACTACCAAAAGTATAAGAAAAAGAATAACTAAAACTAAGTGTGACCCACACAAAAAGGGACTGGCCACACTCTACTGCAACATCTCTAAAGTATATAACACGCGCTCCGAGTAAGGCATCTAAGGAGGCTCTTGTTCTGGCAACTCCTCTAGTCCTGGAGGTACCTCTTGGGTAACCTCATCTCCCTCTCGAGCCTTTTCAAGGCCGAGAGCTGCACCTACGACTATGAAACCAAGAGTAGTATCTCAATACGACGATCTTGCAAGTATAGGAAATAATGAGGAAATACATAATGTTACAAATTGAATTTAAAGACATTGAGATTAACAGATGTCTTGATAAGTATTGACTAGGCAAATTGTGCTAAAATCGGATAATTTATGTTTGTGAATCAAAGAAAATGAAAACATACTAATTTGTTACTACCTTAAGCCCATCCTCTCAAAAGAGAGCAAATTTAGTTGGGATGTCACCAGCGGCCGGGCCAAAGGCTAACTGGCTACCCGATTCTGGAGTTCCGGTGCTCCAGATGACTTACTGTAGTAGTCTCGAATAACTAAACCAAGTTCAACCCCATCGGGTATCATAGGGTCGAAGTTAAGTAGTGCCGACTCAATCGAATAAATAACAATCGAAATAATAATAGGATTTGAGTAAGTCTATATTCCTTTATCCATAATCAAATAGAATAATAATCACATATTTTCGAATACTTACTTAGTCCACATTACCAACGAATACTAAATTGGATATACGATAATTAAGTCACGATTTGAATTTAGAAAATCGAACCAAGATGAATTCTAATAATGCAACGAACATATCAATTAGGAATTGATATCAATAACGAAATGAGACTTCAATATGAAATGCAATAATTTAAGAGAATCAAGATGTTCTTACAAACCAATACTAAACTACTATTTTTAGTCTTTCACCGTCCAATACAAGGTAAATTGGGAAGGTCAATGTGTATACTACCTTATTAGGTGCCACTATTTATGAAAAATACGTTGAATTACCAAATTAACCCTCATGGCATAGTTTTAGACTAATGAATACCCATCGGGCCAATTAATGAGGTTAATGGTTCCATTTTAAGATTATAATATAATATTATCAAATAAGTTCTACACAATCACACTCTCCATACAATCCCAATCCCACCAAATAACTTAATCCCAAGGACACTCTCCATACAACCCAATCTCGGTAGAAACTAAGAACACCAAAGCTGCCAAACGGCGCTTATAAATATATGAGTAATGCTACATGGACAAACTTTTTGGCCAGAATTTTGGCCAACCCCCATGGTTTGCATTGAATATCACTAGATATTCAATGCAAACCATGGGGGTTGGCCAAAATTCTGGCCAAAAAGTTTGTCCAAGTAGACTTTTTGTAAATATATACAGCCTTTGTTATAAGTACAGCCAACATGAGCCGAGCCAGGTACGCCGCCCAAAGAATCAAGCCGGTCTACTTTCCAGTCAAAGCGAGTTGGAGGTGGGCTCCACCTACTTTCAATATTCCTTCTTTCTTTAAAACCGTGTTCTCTTTTCCAAGCAATTGCTCCTTCGTCCTTCCCTTTCAATCTCCCCCCACCGTCTCTTCTATAAAGCCCCGCTTTTCATGTCTCTCTTCCCACATCTCCCTTCCCAAACCCTAATTACAAAATCAAGAACGCCCCCAACAACCCTGACAATTCAATCACATCATCTTCAACAACAACAACAAGATTACTATCCACTATGGATTCTTCCATCATCAAATCAAAACCAATCAAAATCCGGTCAGTCTGGCAATCCACACTTGAATCTGAGTTCAAACTCATCGCGGAACTCATAGATCGATTCCCATTCATCTCCATGGACACCGAGTTCCCTGGAATCGTCTTCAGAATCGAAGGCAAACCCTCGTACAGACAACGATCCGCAGAACTGTACAGATTCCTCAAAGCCAATGTTGATGCTCTCAATATAATCCAGATCGGCCTCACACTCGCCGATTCGGAAGGTAATCTCCCCGATCTCGGCACTGATAGCTGCTATATCTGGGAATTCAATTTCTGCGATTTCGATGTGAAGCATGATCTGCACTCGCCCGAGTCGATCGAGTTGTTGAGACAGAACGGGATCGATTTCGATCGGAATAAAGATGATGGGATTGAGTCGGGGCGGTTCGCCGAGTTGATGATGGCGTCTGGGCTGGTGTGTAACGAGTCGGTGAGTTGGGTGACGTTTCACAGCGCGTATGATTTTGGGTATCTTATAAAGTTGCTCACGAGCCGGTGCTTGCCGGAGAAGATGGGCGATTTTCTGGAATTGATGAGGGTTTTCTTTGGGAAGGTTTATGATGTGAAGTATTTGATGAGATTTTGCCAGAGTTTGTACGGTGGATTGGACCGCCTGGCGAAGACGTTAGAGGTGGATCGGGCCGTCGGAAGATGCCACCAGGCTGGTTCTGATAGCTTACTGACCTGGCATGCGTTCTTGAAGATGCAGGAGAAGTATTTTGTCTGTGGTGCGGATCAGTACGCCGGCGTTCTCTATGGCTTGGATGAAATTGCAGTGATGTAACTCGATCACTCTTCTTTTTTATTTTATTATAAATTATTGTTTATTTTATTTTTTAGATTTGTAAATTATTTGTAGTGATGCTGACGCTCATCTTGAGCGTCGAAATAATTAATATATTCTTTTTGTACTCAAGGGTTTACTACAAAATTTATGTCTGTGATTTGAATTTGAATTAATGGAGAATGGGTCAACGTGGAGACTTCACTTCACTGTTTGCTTACATGAAAAAACCATGCTAATGGAGTCTTTATGCATCGGAGAAGTGCTCAAAATTTGAAATTTTCAGTTCAAAATCTTTTTGGCCAAAGTTTCAGCATAATTGTCCCCAACCTTTAGACTAGTTGGTGAGGCCGTGTGGAACATTGATGTGTGAGTGAGAGTGCATGACTTCGAGTCTCCAA
Source organism: Cinnamomum chago (assembly GCA_038049695.1). Taxonomy (NCBI): domain Eukaryota; kingdom Viridiplantae; phylum Streptophyta; class Magnoliopsida; order Laurales; family Lauraceae; genus Cinnamomum; species Cinnamomum chago. The sequence goes on along the minus strand of CP142454.1, from coordinate 52,801,285 downwards.
TATTGCCAAAAAAGAGTGGCACCATAATTAGGTCACTCTTATGAGGGCTAGAAACAATGGTTACAATAACTCGCTTAAATCTATGGCTACTTGTTGCAGGCGCCATTGTGGAACTGCTTAGAGGAAGCAACTTCCTCGTATTTGGCATTGCTAGCATGTAGTTGTTTCCGCACCTCATCATGCATTGCTTGAATGTTTTGGGCCATCTCCTTGGCATCTTCAGTAACCTTTCGAGCCTTTAGATTTGTACAAGATCCAAAACATAGGTGGGATAGGACCAATACACAACCTCAAAAGGGTTATCTGTGTATGTCGGTTATGAGAACTATTATAGGCAAACTCCTCTTGTAGTGGCATGAAGTCCCATTGCCGCGGTCGGTCGCCCCCTAAGCTATGAACTAGATCCCCCAAGGTTATGGTAACCACTTCAGTTTGGGTGATATGCTGTATTGACTGGAAGTTTGGTCCCCAACCTACATGAGGTTTGCCAAAAATGTACCACAAACTTAGAGTCTTGATGAAAAAAAAATTAATGGTCTTAAGTAGCCCATGCAGACGAACCACCTTTCGAAAGTATAGGTTGGCCACATGAGAAGCATCTGGAGTCTTCTTGCATGGTATGAAGTTTGCCATCTTTAAAAACCTGTCAAGCATCACAAAAGCACTACCTATTCCTCACTGGATCTGCAGAAGACCCAACAGAAAGCCCATACTAATGTCCTTCCAGGGGGTCTATGGACAGGAAGTGGAGTGTAAAAGCCACTGTTCTGAGTATGATCCTTAGCCATCTGACATGTATAACAGTGCTCCACGAATCAGGTGACGTCACGACAAACTTGCAGCCAAAATGATCTTGCTCCACTGAAGCAACCGTCTTGGCACGTGGAATTGGAAATCTGTATTTTATGGTGATTTAATTAATGGCTCTACTATCCACACGTCCCCCTATCCATATTTCTTAGGCGTTAGAAGGTTCGGAACTGAACACGTACTCATACTGTCCTGTATGTATTTATGGTCCATCAACTACTCAACTACCTATTTAGATCCTCATGCTCCTAGGACTCATTTGGTAGGCAGGTCTATCGGGGAAACTAGCCCCTGAAATAAAAATCAATCCGATGCTTTATGTCCCTCACTGGTGGCAATCCGGCTGGTAAATCATCCACAAACACATCAACATACTCAACCATCTTAGGGTTCATCATATTAGGCACCTCCATGCCATCCAACACCTGCTTGCCTACCACAAGAAAAACTGTACTACTATCCTTTGTCTTGTTGACACACTGCACCATGGAGAAGAAGTTCACATCTCCCAGTAAAGTGGGCTTTGTTGACTCCGTATCTCTAGTAGGCCCCAATACGACTTTCACATTATCATTCCAAAAGGTATTTCGACAATGGACAACTTATGGCGCTGATGAGCCATCATTGTTAACACATGTCCTATGTGCTTGGCGGGTGAGGAATCCATTTATCATTTGTTGTGGAACCGTTCTATAGCTGAACACATGTGGAAGTGAATCTTCAGTTGGTTCAATGTGCTTGGTCCCATCCCTAATTCCCTTCTATCTTTATTTGAGTTTTGGAGGTTAAGCGTGGGGTCTAAGAGGGGTCGGATGATGTGGAATGTTTCTTTCCTAGCAGTTATTTGGTCTATTTGGAAAGATAGAAATATGAGGTGTTTTGAAGGTAAATCTACTCATGTTATTAAATTAGTGGAGAAGGTGAAGTATTTAGTGGCTCTTTGGGTCTTCCCTCTTCCTATTTCTAAGGTATCTCAGTGAATTCCATTATTCATAATTGAAAGGAAGTTGTTTTCTCTCACCCGCACCATCCACGAATCTCTCCTACATGGTGCCCTCCCCCTCCAGGGGCTATAAAGCTTATTTATTATTATTATTTTTTTATCGTAGTGCTTCTGGTAATTCTAATTTGGCAGGTTTGGGGGTGTTACTCTGGTCCAGCTGGTTTTTGTTCGATAAATAAAGCAAAATTGTTAGCACTCAGCCTTCACGAAAATTGTTAGCACTCAGCCTTCATCCTCAGCGGTTAGTTGTTGCAGGAGACTCTCTTTTGCGTTATACAATGAGCAACTTAGTCCTCTATACCTCCCTGGTACCTTGTAGATATCATTGAAGAGGGGATCCAACTTTCTGGGAATTTCAACATCTCCTTCCAGCATATCAAGCGTTCGGCCAATGAGGTAGCTGATAAGCTCGCCAAACAGGTAGTTCTTAAAACCGCGTTGACCATTTTTGTTTAATGTTCTTTTGTATTTAGTTTTGAGTGTTGCCTGTGTTTTTTGGGTGGCTTAGGTCCTTTCATTTTGCTTTTGGTTGCTCCCCCCCCCCCCCCCCCCTTCCTTTTTTTTTTGGGGGTTTTTTGAGTTCTACTGTACAATTCCTTTTGAGCAATAGATTTAGTCTCCATTTTAAAAAATAAAATCAAATAAAAAATCCTCCCAAAAGGTAAGTGTTTTTTCGGCCATGGTGCATTGCACTCCAATCAGATCAAATTGCCAAGGCCTATCCAATATCACATGGCATGCATCCATGTGCACCACATCACACCATACAATATCAGGATATTTTCTGCCTATAGAAAGTGAAATGAGAGCTCATGTACGCACGGTTACCTACCTCATTACCCTTCTTGAACCGAGAAGGGTGATATGGAGTAGGATGTTCCTCTGTAGGAATCTGAAGCTTGTCAATCACCTCTTGAGCCATGATGTTCTTATCGCTACCCCCGTCAATAATCATCTGGCAATGCCAATCATTTGCAACAAGTGTGGAAGGTGCTAGCGCAAGGCCAATCTTCATCCTTAGGGGCTTTAAGTGCTAACAAGATCTTTTGGACTAGAAGAGACTGCCCCGGATTGGTACAAATAATATCATCCTTCTTGTTCCGATTCCTCATTTTAGGTATGGTCCTCCATGCCCTCCACGGTGGCTGTTTCATCTTCCACATTCTCTATATTTGACGTCCTAGTCTATGATGCCCGGATACGGCATGGATACGATATGGACACAACATGGATACGATAGGGACACGGCATGGATACGAAAGGGACATGGATTTTTACACATAAAAACTGAAGTATCGGATACGATACGACACGATACGTCGCCCATTTTGAAGTATCCGTGCATCATAGGTCCTAGTCATGCGTGCTCTCTGTTCCCACACTGGGAGAGATATGGCCTAATCTGCCAGCATTTGCAACAGCGGAAAGCGGCCTTTCCCTTGACTTTTGCGTCTGTACCAGCATCCTGATGTCCTCCCATTGCACGGTTGGTCCCGGATTGAGCCCGGTCCTCCCGGTGCATTGTCCTCCTTTCATGCCACTACCTTCACCAACTAGCCCCTTATTCACCCTTGAATACAATGATTGGGCCCTTCTAAATGATCACTTTTGGAATTGTCAGTAGCCATAGCCCATTGGTAAGCTCCATGGTGGTCCATAATGGATGGACATCCTAGGCTTCATGCATGGCTGGATTTAAACGATGTAGATAACGAGCCACTAACTGCTCTTCATTATGTGCAACCAAACTGTAAAATTCCTTTGCATACTCTTTAATACTTCGTTCGCCTGGTCATAGGGATTGAAGTCGTTAATACAAAGCCTGCATGTAATTCGGTGGAAGGAAGCTGCCCCTCATGTGACGCTTCATTGTGTCCCATGATATAATTGGATCCATCCCCATTTGAAGTCTTGAACTTTTGAAGTTGCTTCCACTATGCAACTGCATGTTCCTTCAGTTTAATAGCGACTAACTTGATCCTCTTGCTATTGGCCAACTCCTTGTAGTTGGAAATCTTCTCTGTAGAACTCAGCCAATCAAGGAATTTCTCTCCTTTCATGCTGTGCTATATTCCAGAATATCTAACTTCACATCGAGCTCTTTTCCTTTATCATCATGAACATATCTCCCTGTGGCTTATGAACCGGTGAATGTTTGTTGTAGTATCATCCCTCCAGTCCATCAACTCAAATATTCATCATGGATCAAAGGTTCCATGTGCTCTAAGCGCCCAGAGAGCATCTTTACTTGCCTTTGTGGTTGCTGGCTTTCTTCATCACGAGGATCTGGTTGTCTACCACCGCCACCACCACCACCAGCCCCTCTGCCATGAGCATGTCTGGTGGGCACCTTCCTCTTTAAGACAACGCTCTTAGTGCAGGAACTTTCACTCTGATAGAAACTGGTGCACTGCAAATTGCAGATACAATCTGTAGGCAACAGCGACTTGCTGAAATCTGTTTCAGCACTGCAACATTCCCACAAAACTGTAGGTAGCTTGCTGCCCAACATAAAACTATGGCTTTTATGCTGGAAATTTAAGCCTGAACAGTTATAGGTCTCAAAATTCAAATAGCCCCAAACACTTCCCAACATGCAGAACAACCAAAAGAGAGAAAAAATTCGCTCCAGGTTATCGCTGTAAAACCAAGTAATCAGTCTTTTATATTGAATGCGATATATGCATGTGGAAGTCAATTGAATCTGATGAACATGAACAGATAGTGGCATAGCCACGTATTGATACACCTAGTGCCGTGCTGGTCATCTCGTTTAATGCCCTAAGAAGTACCACTTCACGACAAAATGTGAGAACTCAGGGCATGATCAAACGATAATTGGTAGGTTCCAAAAGCATTCACAGTTTTTTGAATGTGCAACTGGCTACACGATTGAGCTGTTCAATCCAAAAGAATGTCAAACTTTGTGTTATGGTTGAAAATGGTGAGGACCCATTAAGTTGTCGTAGATGTCCCAATCTCACTTTTCTATTCAGCACTTTGAGTTCTTCGCTGAGTTTTATCTATTGGAATTTCGAGGATATGACATGGTCCTTGGAGCTCAGTGGTTATAAACCCTAGGACCTATTTTGTGAGACTTTTCTAACATGTGGATGCAGTTTATGACTAATGGGATGTACCCATCCTCCATGCAAATCATCCCACCATGCAAGGCATTTAAGTCCTTGCATAGCAGTGCAACATGTGCCTTTCTGTACATGTATTAGCAAGTGAGAACTAGTTAGTATGGGATGAATGATAGAGCACTATAGTAGCTACTGGAACAATTTGCTTGTCTTTTAAAACCAATGGGGTTACCGCCATTCCATCAACATGATCATCAAATCAATCTGGAATTGGAAGCAAGCTCGTGAATGTTCGACCATATCATATCCCTGCTCTCAGAAATTGGAAATTGAGTGACAAGTTTAAAAAATGTTGTGTTTTGGAATTATTTGATTGAGCAACATTCCTTACTCCTTGCTTGTGTTACTCGTTAAGAAAGATGGATCATGGCCATTATGTATTGATTATTGAGCTTTAAATGAGATTACAGTGAAGCATCGATTCCCTATACCCATCATAGATGAGCTATTAGATGAACTCAATGGTGCTGCCTATTTCACCAAGTCAGATCTTTGAGCAGGGTACTACTAGTGTTAGAGAATGTGACATCAAAAACACAACCTTCCAAACACATTGCAAACATTGTGTGTTCCTTGTCATGCCTTTTGGACTCACAAACGCCTCCTTTACATTTCAAAGTCTCATGAATGACATCTTCAGAAAATTTATGTTAGAATTTATTTATTTATTTTTTTGGATACTTGGAGCGATCACTAGCAACCTGAAAGAGGTTTTTCTTATCTTAAGCAAAAATCACTTGTCTGTTAAGCAGTCTATGTGCAGCGTTGCTTCTGCCAAGTAGAGTACCTCGGTTACATTCTGACCAAAGATGGGATTGGCTGTGCCCACTACCATAAAGGCTTTACGTAGTTAAGCGGCTGACTTGTTTAGGAAAAAAGTGATAGCAACAACACTAGTTCTAGCTGTTCCACATTTCTCAATGGTGTTCATCATCAAATGTGATGCATTAGCAGTTGCTATTGGAACTTTCTTAATGCAAGACCCAATGCCAATTGCTTACATTAGTCGAGTGCTTCATGAAAAGGAGATGATGGCCATCTTATATGTTTTAGCGAAATGGCGGCCGTCCCTATTGGGAAGGAGGTTCCAAATTTGGACAAATCACTCAATATCAAATACATAGATCAACAGCAAGTCTCTACTCTGTCACAACACAAGTGGTTGTCAAAAAATGGGGTATGACTATGAAATTGAGTACAACAAGGGTAGAGAAAATTGAGTTTTTGATGCTTTCTTGGTTATCAAAAAATGGGGTATGACTATGAAATTGTGTACAACAAGGGTAGAGGAAATTGAGTTTTTGATGCTTTCTCCCGATATGCTACTCCTGCTATGCTTCATGCAGTGTCAATTCCAGTTCATAGATGGGTAGAAGACATAGTCAATGAAGTTGTTGACAGTCGTTATATAATTCAAAATAAGGATGAACTATTGGCTGGATCTAAGTGCCCAGAGCGTGGAACGGGAGCAGGAGTGGGAGCGCCGAAACGCTAAGTTTTAAAATAATTATATGTAGGGAGCGCCTACGGAGCGCCTATATAGCATAATACAGTGTTGTTAAAGGCGCGCCTGGGCGCAAGGCGCACATGTAGGGCCTCAAAGCCTTTGGGGCGAGGCAATATAAAGAAGGCGCAGTAAAAGTGCATAAGGCGCGCGCCTTTGGATGAGGCGTGAGGCGCGCACCTAGTGGGCTTCGGTCAATGAGGCCCAAAACTTAAGATTAAAAAAAAAGAAAAAGAAAATTATCCAGCCCAAAAGTCAATGGGCTTAAGTTAGAAATTGGTCCAGTTGTCCAGCGGCCTAGCCCAACAAAGAGGGGCATATATTGTGCCCTAGGTGACTTAACGAAACAAAAAAAAAAAAGAAGAAGAGGGAATCGCTGGAAGCAGAAGAAGAAGAAGAAGACGACGACGGCGAAGAGGAAGAAGCTGTTCTTCCGGCGCTGCCCAGGTGCCAGGTACATCACGTTCTTTCCTTTCTTTCCCTTTTCTTCTGCTGCTATTGTTTTCTGTTCTCTCTCTCTTTTGTTTTGTTTTGTTTTCTGTTTTCTCACGATCTCTGCTGCTCATGTTCTTGCTGCTGTTATGTTTTTTTTTTTTCGTTCGTGCTGCTGTGTTTCTTCACACCGCTGTTTTTTTTTTCCCCTGCTGCTGCTGCTGTTTTCTTTCTATTGCTGCTGTTTTTGTCCCTGCTGCTGCTGCTGTTCTTTTGTTTTTTTGATCTGCTGTTTCTTTTCTTATGTTTCTTGTGCTGCTGCTGTTTCTTTTCTTTTTTTGTTTTGCTGCTACATTCTTTTTTTTTTTGGTGATCTATGCGTCTAGTCTTGACAGTGTTCTTGCAGCTGTTTTTTTTTTCGTGCATTGTGTTCTTGCTTCAGTTTCTGCTGCTTTTTTTTTTTTTTCCCCTGTTGCTGTTTTCTTTCTATTGCTGTTGTTGCCACTGATTTTCTGCCACTAAATTTTTTTTTTCTTGTTCATCAATCAGATCATGCTTTCTTTCTTTCTTTTTTTTTTTTTTTTTTTTTTTTTTTTTTTTTTTTTTTTACGTTGTTTGGCTGCTGTAAATCTGCTTGTTCTTTTTGTTTTTTTGCTCTGCTGCTATTTTTATTTTCTGCAGCTGTTTCTTTTTTTTTTTTTTTTGTTCTGTTGCTGCATTCCTTTTTTTTTTTTTTTTTTTTTGTGTGATCTCTGCTGCTACTTCTGGAGCTGTTTATAGATGTCAACGCCATCGGAAGGTAGTAGTAGAAAGGACCCAGCATGGCAGTATGCACATTTGGAAAATCCACAAAATATTAATAGGTTCAAATGTAATTTTTGTGGCAAAATATCAAATGGAGGTGTTTATCGGGTCAAGCAATACCTTGCTGGGGGTTTCAGGAATATTACTGCTTGTCCAAAATGTCCAGCTGAAGTTAGAGAAGAGATTAGAGAGTACATGACAAAGAAAAAGAAGAAATGAATATGTTGCCTCATTTTGATGAATTGGCTAATGCATATGAAGAAGATGATGTAGAGGTCATTGAATGTGGTAAAAGACCCTTGGCTCATGGTAGCGAAGTTTCTAGTGCTCGTGGAAGTACTACTATCTCCACTGTGTCCAAAACTAAAAGGCCAAAGCAAAAAGGGCCTATTGATGTATTCTTTACTCCCAATCCGGATGTTGTTGTGCAAAATCGAAAAGCCCAAGGAAAACAAACAAGAATTGATGCAAATGATCCGTATAGAAAAGAATTAAGAGAGCGGGCATGTTTAAGATTTGCAAGGTGGATGTATGATGCTGGAATTCCTTTTAATGCAGTTAATTGTGACAGTTTTGGACCAATGATTGAAGTTATTGGGCAATATGGTCATGGTATAAAACCACCAAGTTACTATGAGGTGCGAGTTCCTCTCCTAAAAAAAGAGATGATTGAAGCTATTGGGCAATATGGTCATGGTATAAAACCACCAAGTTACTATGAGGTGCGAGTTCCTCTCCTAAAAAAAGAGATAGAGCATACTAATAATTTGATGAAGGGTCACCGGGATGATTGGGTATAGTATGGATGTTCTATAATGATGGATGGGTGGACTGACAAGAAAGGGAGGACATTACTTAATTTTTTAGTGAATTGTCCCAAAGGAACCATGTTTGTGGAGTCAATTGACGCTTCTAGCTACTCAAAGGATGCAGAAAAAATGTTTCAACTAATTGAAAAGTTTGTGGAGCGTATTGGAGAAGCTAATGTGGTCCAAATTGTCACAGACAGTACTGCAACTAATGTGTTGGCGGGTAAGAATTAGTGGTTATTGGAAAAAAGTTTTTTATTTAGTAGTATTAAAAGAATCAGTTATCTAAAACTCTTTTTTATCTCTTTCTTTGTTTTGGTTCTAACAGGAAAGTTTTTGGAGGCAAAGTTTGCACACTTGTATTGGACACCATGTGTTGCCCACTGTTTGGACTTGATGTTGGAAGACATTTTTAAGATACCAAGTCCCAAGAGAACATTTGAAAGGGCTATTGTGGTACATGGGTTCATTTATAACCGCCCAACTTTGCTAAATATGATGAGGTGGTTTACACAAATGAAAGAGTTGATCAAGCCTGCAAAAACCCGATTTGCAACTACCTTTCTCACTTTAGCAAGGATTCATCAACAAAAAAACAACTTGAGGAAGATGTTCACTTCATAGGAATGGACAACAAGCAAATGGGCAAAGGAGCAACAGGGTAAAAGGGTTGCACAAATTATGTTAATGCCTTCATTTTGGAACACTGTTGTCTATGCCCTTAAGGTCTTAGGTCCTCTTCTTTGTGTACTTAGATTGGTTGATGGTGAGAAAAAGCCTCCCATGGGAAACATTTATGAAGCTATGGATAGGGCTAAAGAAGCCATTTCAAATGCTTTTGGTGGAAAAGAAGAAAGATATAATATTATCTTTGAAATCATTGACAGAAGGTGGGATGTTCAATTGCATCGTCCTTTGCATGCAGCTAGATATTTTTTGAACCCAGAGTTCTTTTATTCGAATCCCAATATTGAGCACGATAATGAAGTTATGGCAGGGTTGTATAATTGCATATCAAAGCTGGTCCCAAATATTGATGTGCAAGATAAGATCAGTCAAGAGTTGTCTATTTATAAGCAAGCTGAAAATTTATTTGGGTTGCCTATGGTGATTAGGCAAAGGGCGACAACGGCACCGGGTAAACTATTTTTATCCCATAAGTTTATTCCATTATATTATAAAATTAATTTTTTACATTTATCCCATAAATTTATGTTGATTACCTATAATAAACAGCTGCATGGTGGGCTGCATATGGTTCCAAGACCCCAAATTTGCAAAAAATTGCGATTAAAGTTCTTAGCCTGACGTGTAGTTCATTTGGTTGTGAATGAAATTGGAGTGTATTTGAGCATGTGAGTATTTTTCTCAAGTCTAATGAATTTAAAATATTTTTCTTCTCTACGTATAAATTTTAATATCTTTTTTAATTATTGCAGATTCATAGCAAAAAAAGAAATAGGTTGGATCAAAAACGTCTCAATGATCTAGTATTTGTTAAGTACAACAGAGCACTCAAACATCAATATGATGTGTGACATACTTGATCCCATTTTTTGAAGAATATTGATGAAAGCAATGAGTGGTTGCTTGGGAGGATAGATAGATAATTGGATGAAGATGATGAATTTGTGTTTGATGATGATATTTTGACATGGGGTGATGTTGCTACAGCTTCTGGAGTGGGAGAAAGTAGTCAAAGAACTAGAGCAACATCAACTTCAAGGGCAAGGGCAACACCAAGAGTGACTAGATCATCAAGTGTTCTTCAATTGGTACATGAGGAAGAGTCAGAGGAGACGGACGAGGAAGACGTGGATGGATATAAATCCAATGATGAAGGGCAAGATTATGACTGACTTGGTGTAGATGTTAAGGATGACGGTTAGGTCCTCCTTAGGAGCATCTGTGTTGTTGCTTTGACTTTGAAGTATTTTGTGTGGTGTTTTTATGTATGGTGTCACACTTTTGTACTTTTGTTGGTACTTTTGTTGAATGTTTAGCAGTTGGAGTGATGGATGTTATGACTTTTAGAGTTCTTCTAATATTCCTCTTCTTTTTTGCTCTAATTTGTGAATTATGTATCTATACTAAAATATATATATTTTTATCTACAATGTGCGCCTCGCTTCGATGAAGCACGCACCTCGCCTCGCGCTTTAGCGCCTAGGCCCCAGGAGACCTTAGCGCTTTGATGTGCCTCTCGCTTTTCAAAACACTGGCATAATTTATGGGTTTATAAATAATTAACTAATGGGCACAAACATATCTTATCCATATATTCAAGTATCAAAAATGGAGGAAAAAAATTAACTTTGCAATTTTATCACATAAAATAGACATTAATTAATAAGTCAGAAGAAGTTTCTTCATTTAAAAGATAACTGTCAAACTTATGGAAAAAGAAAATACACATAAACTAAAGATTCTGCACGGTTCGCTTTATATTAAGTTGATCCGCACTCCGAGCATTTTCGAACCGCGCTCCGAAGATTGTCGAACTGAGCTCCGAGGATGGATTTGCTCCGAAAATGCCGATCCGTGTTTTCGGAGAGGGATTGGTGAAGGGGAGGGGAGGTTCTGGTTACTAAGGGCTGGATCCTCCGCCTATCCAAAGTTTGCTATCAACAATGGGTGATTATAAGGGATGATTGTTCCTAGCCCCAGCTCTTAAGTCTAAAGGGAAGGTGACAATTTACAACAGCTTTTATGATTTACATGAAGGAAGGTACACCAGATACTCAGAACTAATCAGTGCATCCATCAAAACTTTTGGCAGAAGGGAATGAAATGAGACATTAAACAACACACTGCAGCTTGTGATGTGTGCCAACTGAATAAATCAGAATCAGTTGCTTCACCAAAACTCATGCAACCCCATCCAATTTTGGAGAAGATATGGGCAGATATCTAGGGACTTCATTGATGGTCTTCCTCTTTCATACGGTAAGTCAGTGATACTTGTCATTGGCAATGGACTTTGCAAATACATCCATTTTATAGCTTTATCTCACCCTTATTCTGCGGCTCAAGTTGCTCATGCCATCCTTGAGAATGTTTTTAAATTACATGGAATGCCTTCTTCAATTCTATGTGATACAGATGCTATCTTTTCAAGTTCTTTTTCTTGGCAGTATCTGTTTTTGACTTTATGGGAGTGAGATGCTGATGAGCTCACCATACGACCTCTAGCGGCCAGATCAAGTGTATCAATTGTTGCATAGAAACATATCTTTGGTGTTTTTCAAGCACACAGCCAAAATAGCGGAGACATTGGTTAGCATGGGCCGAATGGAGATACAACACTGCCTTTCATGAATCCATCAAGATGACACCATTTGAGGTTGTTCATGTTTATCCACACGTCATCCTTAGAACAGTGTGTTACGGGCACGAAAAATGCCTACCACATTAAACATGAGTTGTGTAATAGAGATTGGATACTGGGTTGCTGTTTGAAAATATATTGGTTGCCCAAGCTTGGATGAAGGCACATTACACAAGTGGACAAACACGGTACAAAATGGTCATTTGAAGTTGGTGACTGGGTCTATCTATGATTGTACCCGTATTGATAGTCTTCAGTTGCTACATGCCATTCCACTATATTGGCCCATGTACAACAAGCCTTAATGCATTTTGGAAAGAGTAAGCCCAGCCAGTTGCATACAACCTGGAGTTACCAGACTTTTCTCTGATCCATTTGGTATTTCATGTTTCCAGTTTGAAGAAAAAGTGTGGAAACTCACGGTCTCCTCCACAATGTTGCTTGCACACTTAGATATGAAATTTCTTTTTTTAATTCTGGAGGCTACACTAGATCAATCGGTTCAGGAAGCGACACACTCTTGCATCAACTTAGGTGCTTATGAAATGGATGAATCTAACAGAAGATGGGAACATGGGGGCTGTGGCTGAAAATTCAAGAGCAATTTGTGGACTTTAAACCTTGAGGACAAGATTGCTTTCAAGCGGGGTGGATTGTAATGACTAATGATCCCCCCCTCATCTTTATTTCAAAATTCAAAATTTATATATACATTTTAAACTCATCTCTATCCCTCAAATCTCTCTACAACCCCCCGCTTTTCCTTGTGCAATTGTAGACCCCACAACAGATCTATGGATTTGTGTAAGGCATCTAGAAAATTTCATCAATAAATCACTTGGAGTTGTCGGGTTCCCTTGAAATATCCGAATTTTTCCTCTTTTTATTTTGGATTTTTACACCTTTATCATAATAAGATGTGTTTCCACACTACTATTGTATTTTGCATTGTTCGTAGCAATCTTGTATCAGACTTCATTAAGGATGCCATGCACATGCTGCGCAAAAGCTTCAACATCTTCACTCAGCAAGCTTCTTTGGGAAACTATAGCAAATCATTTAGTTGGCTCAATTTCCATGACTACGGACAAGAGCCCGTGTCAGCTGTTGAAGGTGCTCTCTATTGCAAGTGAGTTCCAGTCATGATACCATTAAAAAAGCAATAATGAAAAGAAAAAAATCTGATGGCCGTGATCATTCTATAGTAGATAAATTAATGCAGCTATTGTTAGCAAGCTACAAATTTTGACTTGCTGGACAGGAATCCTGCATTCCATCTCAATTTTGGAGCTTTCACTCCGCATCCCTTCTGAGGCTAGTAACAATATTCTAATCATCTGCATCTTAGGTTCTTTTGCTGACCATTTGTTGGTGGCTGTGATTGATTTGCTGACTAGCACATTCTCCAAATTGTTGGCTCTTGCATCCGTTTGTAAGTGGTGCATTTAATTTTTTCTGTTTGTCGGCTTTCCTCCCACTGATCATTGATTGAAATTTGATTGTTGGTTTCCTCCCACCAACTTCTATAGTTATTCATATTATTGGAACATACAGCAGGTGTGCATTAGCCCCCTTTCGGTTCTTTCCAAAACAGGTATGCATTTCTCAAAGCCCATTTAGTATTTTTACTTCAGCTTATACCATTGTGATTTGTTGGATCTATTTTCTTTCATTTCCCTTCTAGATTTTTTTTTCAATGTCTAGATGGTTGATCTATTTACTTTTATTACCTGTTTTCTGTTATTGTATCAATACTATAATGTGGTTTGACATGCTCACTCAGATTTCTAATATAAGCATTTTACTCCTTTTAATGCACTTTTATGACTTCGTTTTTTGTCGAATGATTTTGATATGTCTCCTATGGGTCCGTTTGGTTCAGAAATTAGTGGCATGAAGTTATCCCATTTGACATGAAATTGAAATTTTCTCATGGAATCCAGTCATTAATGATATCATATTATCATGGAATTCAGCACATTAGTAGATCTGCAAATGGGATGGCTGATTGTTTAGCTAAGCAAGGGGTAGATAGATCGTGTAATTTGAGTAATATTTTGTAGTTTGTAGCTGGTACATTTCTCTTGTACCGGTATTACTTTGAAAGTTGTTCTTCTAGTTGTTTTAGTAGTTTTGTAATCGTCTCTTCTTTAATAAAATTTCTTTGTTACCGGTAAAAAAAATGATATCATATTATCATCAAACTGATTCCAGAAATGATCCAAAACAGAAGTAAAAAAGGCACTTTTTAGAATCTACAAAATTATGAGAATTCCATCGTCGGCCAAATATTGAATTTATGAGATGCAAAAAATCTTTATCAACACAGCCCCGATGATTGCTGCATAGGACAATTCCTTTCCAGGAATTTGTATAATCTTGAACTAAACTGACCCTATTATGGTGTCTGACAACATTTTGGACATGTTCTTGCCATGTGGGAAGGAGGGTGAATCAATTAATCATCTTTTCTTACATTATGACTTTGTTTCGCATCTTTGGAATCACTTTGTCGAGAGGTGTGGACTATCATAGTGTTTTTTAGGCAAAGGATTTGGTAGATCCTGGGAGACTGGTCTCTTTTCAATTTTTATGGTGTGTCTTTCACTCAAGTCCATTTCGTTTTCTGTTAGGTCAATTTGGATAGAAGGAATGATAAGGTCTTTAGGGGCACACCCTGATCTATTTGCTTCTATACATGGTGACCCTAGGTGGGCTTTGGTAAGTAGGAGTTTATCAATGTCAAGCTAAATTGTATTCTTCATAATTGGCGAGCTTTCAAGGAGTGTGGTTCGGTTAAGGAGAGGAAGTTGGAATCTTGTAGTGCTCTCCACCACTGGGTGTTTTGAAGTTCAATATAGTTGGAGTAGGAAGATGCAAGACAGGCCCAACAGGTTTTGAAGGCTGTTTCGTAATAACTAGTAATGTGAGGGAAGTCTTCTACATGTTCTCTAAGTATGTGGGAGATATAGATTCTAATGAAGTCTAGGTGGAAGCTCTTTGAATTATTCGGTCGCTTTAGCCTTTTTATGGTAGGTTAATTGCAGAGAGTGATTTGGCTTAATGTGATTTTATGATAGTTTAATTGCAGAGAGCGATTTGTTTAATGTGATTTTGTGGGTAACCTCCAATGATTCCAACCCTTGGAGACTTTTCTATTTCTCTGAGATCAAACCTTTGTCTTAATTTTTCAGGTGTTTTCCCCCCTGTAATTTTGGTCCATTAGCTAATAGCATGATGGATTCTTTAGCAGAACAGGGAGTGGAGTGGATAGAGGGTTTGGTCGCTTCTATTGTATAATTGTTACTTGTGTTGGGTATATGCTCTTATATAGACTGGAATGGTGAAACAGAATTCATGCAGCTCCCCTTGATGATGATGATTGGGTAGGTGCTCTTATAACTTCTTTCTTTCTTTTTTTCTTTTTCTTTTTTGTGTCCCTTTGTATATTGTTCGGACATGTCATTTTGTTAATACAATTTAATTTACCTTTACCGACTAAAAAAAAAATCCTGTTATAGTTGTTGTTAGATTCTTTTGTATTTGCATGGGCATATATGAGTTTAGATCCTGTTATTGAGTGATTGAATCTTATTTATGAGTTGCTAGATACAAATTTTCACCAGTGGCTATATTTTTGTACTTGGGGGACTCCAATTATTTTTTAGGACCTATATAGCTGGATTTTATATAAGTGGGGGACTCCAATTCAGAGGAGATTTTGGCTATAAGTGAAATCATTAAATTATTTGACAGCATTTCCTTGCGCTCTTTGATAATTGAGGTTGATGCAGTTAATACTCTAAAATAGGCTGAAGGGAAGCCACAGCGCCCTGGAGTACCCCACTTACATAAAATCCTGCTATATAGGTCCTAAAAAATAATTGGAGTACCCTAAGTACATAAATATAGCCATTGGTGAAAATTTGTATCGAGCCACTCATAAATAAGATTCAATTTCCTACTTATGGTGAATGAGATGAGGAACATGTTAAAATAGTACACGTACCTTCGTGTGTGTTCCAAGCAAGTAAAATGAAGAGTGATAATCTAAGTTGTGTAACCCGGATCCGCGATGGATGCTATAGATCAATCTCCTGAGGGATTGATCGAATCCAAGATGGATTCCAGCCACTAGGGCAAGAGCGAAATCATAAAACAACTCATAAAACTCACGATGAACTCAGAAATCTTTTATTAATTGAAAGTAAGCATGCCCAAATACAATGAAAGGCTCAATATAGAGAGATGCTCCTATGAGAGCATCTCTCACCTTACTATGAGAGATAAGGTGGGGGCCCTCACATCCATATCCAATACTAACAACTTAAATGTGAGGCCCCCCACCTTATCTCTCATAGTAAGGTAAGAGATGCTTTCATAGGAACATCTCCCATATATATATAGGCAGTGTTCTGAACCACTAAGAATTCCAAAATAGAAAGCTACTAGTCCTGATTAATCAATAATTAAAAATAATTCCTAATTAAATAAACTTAAGATAAAAATTGCATGCCACAATTGGCTGCTCAGCCAATTAGGCCTGTGGGCTGAACCCAAAGGACTGGGTTGGATGGTTGGGTCCATCATGTGGGACCAAGGACGTTCTTAGGCTTCCGTACTGCATCAACTCTCCCCGGCTTGAAAGAACTCAACTCCGGCGAGTTAATAGCTTGATAGCATTCATAAAGATCTGGATTCAGGTGCTGGAAGTCGGTAGATTGTAGCAGTGATCCATGTAGCATCAGAGATGAGCTGTTTTTACCAACGGATAAGGAATTTCTGAAAACCTCCTTGACGAGTAGAAATAATTTGATCATCGAGAACATCAATGATTCTATCTGCCGGTGGAGAAACATGTGGTAGTGTAATGGCTTGTTCTTCAGAGTCGTCCTCATTGTCATGCCCACGATAGAGTATGAGATCTGCAACATTGAATGTGGGACTGATACCAAGATCTGAAGGTAACATCTACAGTTTATGCATTGGAACTTAGCTTCTTCAACACTTTGAAAGGACCTGTATTTCTCAGATGCAACTTCTTGTTAGCTCCTGGCGGTAACCTTTCCAGATGAATACAAACTATAACCATGTCTCCTTCAGAAAACTCTAGGAAACGATGACGTTTGTCTACATGAGCCTTGTAACTGTCATTGCTAGCGGCATTATGTCGTCGAACTTCATAATGTATCTGCTGCATGTGTTTGATGAAAGTATCCGCTTCAGCGCTAGGTTGCGCTTCAAGGGGCAATGGGAACCCTTGTGATTGTTTCAAATAGGGAGATGCCTGCGAAACGAATGGCCGAATTGTTGCAAGCAAATTCAGCCATAGGTAGAACTTGATCCCCTATGGTGATATGATCAAGTATAAGACATTGTAACAGCTGTCCAAGGCTTCTATCGACAACCTCGGTTTGTCCATCAATCTGTGAATGTTAAGCAGTAAAGTGAAGCTTTGTTTTTGTTGTCATCCACAAAGTCTTCCAGACGTAACTCATAAACTTGGTGTCACGATCTGAAACGATTGTCTTGGCGAGGCCATGTAGACGGATTACTTCCTTGAAGAATAATTGAGCTACTTTGTAAGCATCCGTTGTGTTGTTGCATGGAATAAAATGTGCCATTTTAGAAAGATCATCGACAACAAAGATGGAATTAACTAAGTCCTAATATAAAATCCATGCTGATATCTTCCCATGGTGCATTAGGGAATATAACCCTGTATTCCTCTTGTTACCTTTAGCCGATTGACATGTGCGACATCTTTCACATATGCCAATAAAAGCGATCATCCATGAGAGCAAATGTCTCGTCACATCCCAAGTGACCACTACAACCTTCTGAATGCAATTCACGAACAACATGTCCTCGAATAGATGTCGCAGGGAGGCAAAGTTTGGTACCTCTGAATAAAAAGGCCATCATGTATGCTGAAATAAGGGTGCTTGTCCTGGTCACCATTAAGAAGATCTGAATAGATTGGACCGAAATTTTTATCATCTAGATACTTCATGCTTTAGTTGCTCAAAACTTGGTACAGTGATTGCCATAGTAGTGAGGAGAAGTTTCTGACGGCTTAATGCATCAGCTACCATCTTTTCTTCGTCGTCTTTATGACAGAGACTGGAATGTGTATTCTTGGGGGTAAGAGCTCCATTTAATTCAACGATCACTTATATGCTATTGAGATTGAAGATGTTTCGATGCCTCGTGATCGGAATATATGGCGAAATCTTTTCCTAATGACACCAATGTCCCAATGCTTGCACAACGACATAGAATTCAAGATCATTGGTATGAGTATGATATTTGCACTTGGCATCGGGGAGCTTGTCTAAGAACTCCTCCAATGCTGACATGAGAAGCATCATAAGCAACTTTAAAAACTTTGTCAAAATTTGGAAGTTGTAATATAAGGGCTTTTGTGATCTTGCGCTTGATTTTTGCAAACGCCCTAGTTGCTGCACTTGTCCACCCTTTTTCAGACAATCAATGATGGGAGCCATAATACTTGCTGAAATCTCGAATGAACCTTTTATTGAAAGTAGCAAGTCCGTGAAAACTACGAACTTCGGTGATAGTTGTCGGAATAGGCCAATCGATGATAGACTGAACCATGGATGGGTCGATTTCAACATCTTTTGAAGAGACAACAAAGCCAAGGTAAACCACATAATTGCTCATAAAAATACACTTCTTCAGATTAACATAGAAGCGTTCTCGGCGAAGAAGTTGAAATATGCTCTTCAAGTGATCAAGATGCTCCTTTTTGAATTTGCTGTAAATCAAGATATTATCGAAATGGACAACAATGAACTTTCCAATAAAAGGTTTCAGCAATTGATTCATAACACGCATGAACATGCTAGGTGCATTAGTGAGACCAAATGGCATAACCAACCATTTATAAAGACCATCTTTAGTTTTAAAGGTTGTCTTCCATTCATCACCTAGTCTAATTCTGATTTGATGATATCCATTGTGAAGGTCAATCTTAGAAAATACAGAAGCACTAGTCATAAGATCCAGCATATCATCAAGTCTAGCGATAGGGAATAGTTACTTTATAGTGATTTTATTGATGGCACGGCTATCCACGCACTTACGCTAGCTTCCATCCTTCTTTGGTGTGAGGAGAGCGGGAACTGAACATGGACTAAGGCTTTCCCGAATATATCCCCAGTGCAAAAGATCATCAACTTGTTTCTTAAGTTCGGCATGTTTGGATAGGCTCATTCGATAAGCACGAAGATTAGGGAGAGATGCTCCAAGATTTAAATCTATTGCATGTTGAATGTCTTGTATTTGTAGCAATTCATTTGGCAATTCTTCAAGAATTAAATCAGAAAAATCATTAAGCAATGGCTGTACCTCTTGGGGAATTGATGGCTTTGAGTCTTCTTTTGAGTCGGTCACCTATTTGGTAACCAAAGCATACATCACTCCTTGCTCTTTACTTTTTTAAGTGCTGAAAAATTACTCACAAGATAAAGGGAGCCTTAGAGGACTTATCCAAATGACCGGAGGGAGAGAGAGAGCTGAATGCTTTGAGAACCTGAAAGGGGAAGAGAAGAAAAGACACTCAAAGGACCCTGACTGCGGGCAGCACAGGGCTCTCCGATGCCTAAGTTAGTGTAAGGGAAACAATCGGAGAAGAAAGAGTTGCAGATGGTTGCATGCATGTAGAACATATCTGGTCTTGGGTAGTGGATCCCCTTATATGAGAAGTCCAGGATTCCTGTTAGTGGGCTTCCTGATTTGACTGATGAGATCAGGACCATATTAGCCTCGTAGGGCCATTGATGAGGGCCCATCATAGCCCTCATAGCATTAAATGAGGGTCCGATCAGCCCATACTGCATTAAATGCGAGTCATATTGGGCCTGATCGTGCTCTGACCCATTGGCGGCCGGGGTCCCATCGGATTCCCCTCTCGGGCATTGCTCAGATGGCTGCAGCCACTAGATGCGGGTTTGTCAGAGAAATGACAAGGGTGGACGGTCTGGATGGCGTTCCTGTCCCATCAGCACGTGCCCATGCTTGCCACGTGTCCAGGTGTCGGACGTGGCTATTAGGCCTTGTCTAGGTTGTTCGGCACGTAGCCATCAGAATGTGGTGCACAACCGAGACCGAAATGGGCGTAATGGAGGAGCCGAAGTGAAACTAGCTATCTCTTACCGATACCAGCAAAAGGAGGCGCCGAAGTCGAGGTGGGGCGAGCATGTTGGATGGCACGGATCCATACAGTCGAGACCCTATCTGCTGCTCTGGCCGAAATCAGGCTAGACCTTAGCATCACGGAAACGTCCCCACACAATTGTCCCCCAGCTCTTGACCTCTAGGGTTCCTCAAGTAGAGGTCGAGAGTTGAACCAGAATTTTGAGGAAATTAAATTTTCGTGCCACCTTGATGCGGATCATATTCGTCGTTTGGCATTTTATCTCATAATTATCCCCCAATCAAAGATTCTAATGGTTTAATGCGCCGCCATCGTTTCACTAGCCCGAGGTAATCAATGGGATGATAAACGCGGTGGCCATGATTAATGTGGGAAGACGGACCGACTGTGCCATGTGTCACCGCTTGATGGGCTTTTCTACAACTTCGAGGAGGCGTGTGAAATGAATGAGGCGATGCTTCGTACGCGTCTCCCCTTTGAAATTCGGGATGGCGCCCATCTTCAACCTTTATATTCTGTTTGCCTCATCTATTTTCGTTTTTACTTTGGCCTTTTAGTGGAACTAGTAAAGGACCTGAGCAGAGACCCTCTTCCTGTGACCTTCATCAGTTGCAGTCACCCAGTCTAGCGTCGCTTACCGTAGTCTGGTCCTACCTCCTGGCAATCCTGTGAGTGCCTCTCTCCAATTCTCTTTTTCTTGTTTATACCCTTACCCTAGCTTCTAGGGTTTCTGTCCTGTTCTTCGTTCTGTTCTGCCCTAGCCTGCCTTTAGGGTTTCTTAGAAATGGGGGTTTATAGTTACTGGATAGACACCCCCCAGGCTCTGGTAGAGCTCAAGGCGGCATACATGATCCTGGAGGACGTCCGGGTGAAGGCCGCCGATTCGTCCAGTCCGTCCAGCTGTGCCTTCAACAGAGGCTGGATGCCGTTTCCCCTAGTCGCCATTATCGAAGGTGGGGTCAGGTTCCCCCTTCACCCCCTCCTTAGGTCGTGTCTCCAGGCCTGGAACCTGTGTCCATGTCAGTTGATGCGAACGGCTTCAAAATTATCATGGGCGTCGCCGAACTGAACAAGATCCTCGGGATCAATCTCGGCGTCCACGATATTGAGGATGTGTACGACCTCTGCAAATCCCGGGAAGGCGGCACGTATTACCTCCGCGTCAAAGCGAAGTGCTAGCCTCTCGTCACGGCCTTAGAGGACTCGAAGAAATACGCCGGGGATGATCGCCTGTTCGTCTTAGGCAACTGGGAGTTCAGGGCGACCGAAACCGAGGCGGCGAGGAGGGTCCAAGTCCCGCGGTTCTTCGGGACTCCACCGAGTAAAACACTGACCCCTCTTGGGTTTCGGATTTTGTTCTTATTTCATTTCTCTGCTTCATTCTGACCTCTGTCTTCTCTTCTTTCCTTTTTTTTTTTTTACAGGCCTTTCCCAGCGAAAGCGAGACGCCCAGCTAGACCATTGGCGAAGAAACACGGTCTGGCTGAACAAGGTCTACCGATATCGAGGGTATCAGAACAGAGTCGCTTACTCCCTGTTGGGGTACGAGCCGAAGTACGTGTCTTATACACGGAAATCAAGCCGTCTCGGAGAGACGGTACTCGCCCTTGCCAAAGCCGTGAGCATAGCCGTCTCGAGCATTGAAGCCTCCACGTCGGCTGCCGGTGCCGAAAGCGATCCACTCAGAGAGATCGAGGACTACTCCTCTCCGAGCACTGAAGAGATGGAGAGACGCCGACCATCATACCAACTGCTCAATCTGGAGGACGCCCTCTTTGGCGACCAGGCGGCTGGGTCTGGTGGCGTAGCCGGGCCACCCCCTTCTGCTCCCGCTCCCCTCCCGAGCTCAGAGGTCCGACCTGCCACCGAGGGGGAGAGGGAATGTCCCAGGAAGAGGGCCAGGAAGGAGGCCTTCAGGGCAGGAGCGCAGCCGCGGCCTGCAGAGCCCGAGAGAGAGAGAGGCCTCCCGAGGCGACATCTATGGCGGGGGCTTCGGCGGAACGATGCCCCGAACTGCCTCTGGAGACCCTGCCACCGGGGCCAGAAGCTTTCAAGCCCGACCTCGAGTTGTGGCCTGGGAGGCCACTAAACGTCGAGGATCATCTGCTGGGCAATACGGCCGCGATCGCGGCTCTTAGCAGAGCCTGCGCCCTTCCGAAGGACATGGAGAAGCACAGGGCAGCTGACAGCATCCAGCTGCTCTTGAAGACACTGCAGCATTCTCTCTCGGTGAGTCTATGTTGGTTGTGAACTCCGGGTTTCAAATCACTTCTCAACTCACTTTTTCTAATTCGATTCTTTTCCTCTTGCAGGGCGTCCAAAGACTGCAAGTGGTTCTGGACAGGGTCCTGAAACAGGAAGCCAAGGTTTGCCGCCTAGAGGATGAAAAACGGCGGGCCGAAGCCGAGCTGCAGGCAAAATGTGAGGAGCTGAGGGTGGTGGAGGCTAAGAAGGCCGAGCTTGATGCTCAGGTTGACTTAGCGGTGTGCGAGCTTTCCCGACTGAAGGCAGAGACGTACGAATTGCAAGGGAAGCTCAATGCCAAGGAGGAGATCGGCAGGACTGGCGGCCGAGCTTGAGTTAGAAAAGAAGGCGAAGGAGGAACTCCTTGCGTCGACCAGGGCCGAGGTCGACGCCGCTTTTCTTGAAGGGGTAGCGGATGCGGGCCGGAATTACACTGACCAAATCAAGAAGCTTAGCCCAAAGCTATTTCAGCTCGGCTATCGCGCCGTGCTCAAGGAGATGGGTATTCCTGAAGATCATCCTTTATATGTGAACCCTCCTGAGTTCGGGCGAGCCCCGTCTGCGCCCCAAGCTCCCGCTGAGACCTCCGCAACTCCTCCACTAGTGGCTTATGACACTGCGCCAGGCCCCCCCGAGGCTCCCTCAGCAGGCGACGCCGAAGCGGCGAGCACCGAAGAGATTATAGCAGGGTCGTCCTGAATTTTGTTTTAGAATGTACCCCTTTTTCTTTTTGTTCTGATGGAAACTTGTAATTTGTACAGACTCAGGATCTTCAATAAAATTTCTCAACTTGTTTCCCAATTTGTCTTAAATCATTATCCATTCTGAATTCTGCTTGCTTGTGGCTTGTCATTTTTCCGCGTTCATTTATTTAAACAAGTATATGTGTTCGGCTCGAGGCAGACCGGCCAGTTTAGGACCCGTCATGAGTGTCCTATTGCCTTATGGATCTCACTTATTTCGGCACTAGGAATGTGGGCGAACCCAGAGGCAGCTTAGCCGAAATGGATACTTGCCCGAATAGCGTTTTGCCGACCCGAGACGGGAACACCAATGGCCGTAATGGCTTCACGCCTTGGTTTTATACCGACCCAAGGCGATCTCATCAAAGCCCGTAACGGCTTCATGCCTGGGTGGTTTTACATCAACCAAAGG
The DNA here is from genome assembly GCA_038049695.1 of Cinnamomum chago. Lineage (NCBI taxonomy): Eukaryota > Viridiplantae > Streptophyta > Magnoliopsida > Laurales > Lauraceae > Cinnamomum > Cinnamomum chago. The sequence continues at coordinate 52,777,871 of CP142454.1, read as the reverse complement.
CGATCTCATCAAGGGCCGTAATGGCTTCATGCCTGGGTGGTTTTACACCGACCCAAGGCGATCTCATCAAGGGCCGTAATGGCTTCACGCCTGGGTGGTTTTACACCGACCCAAGGCGATCTCATCAAGGGCCGTAATGGCTTCACGCCTGAGTGGTTTTACACCGACCCAAGGCGATCTCATCAAGGGCCGTAATGCCGAACTGCCAGTGAACAGAACGTGACGAAGAAAAATTCCATTAATCTTGAAAATGCACGATGTACAAACTAAAAATAGAATTTCTTGAGGTGTGATGCATTCCACGGTCGCGGCAGCTGTCGGCCATCCATGTCTTCGAGTCTGTAAGCCGACTGCCCAGCGACGGAAATTACTTTGAACGGTCCGTGCCAGTTCGACGCCAGTTTGCCCTGATTAGGATCCTTATCCCCTGGGAATGTTTTCTTCAGAACCAGCTCTCTAACGGAGAATCTCCGCTGCCTGACCTTCTGGTTGTAACCTCTGGCCAGATGTTGCTGATAGGCAGCCAATCTGACTGCTGCCACTTCCTTTCGCTCATCGGCTAGGTCCAGTTCCCTAGCCAGATTTGCTTCATTTTGCCCCTGGTCAAAGAGTTTGGATCTTAGGGTCGGTAGGCCAATCTCCAGAGGAATGACCGCCTCCATCCCGTAAGCGAGGGAAAAAGGCTTTGCCGAAGTGGAGCGCCTCGGAGTAGTTCTATAAGCCCATAGGACACTTGGAAGCTCTTCTGCCTATCTCCCCTTAGCTCGGTCAAGCCGCTTCTTAAGCCCATCAAGTATCACCTTGTTAGAGATCTCAGCCTGGTCGTTGCTCTGAGGGTACGCTGGAGTCGAATAGTGGTTCCTGATGCCGAGCTCTTGGCAGAAGCTTATGAAGAAATTGGAGTCGAACTGGGTCCCATTGTTTGAGACCAACACTCTAGGGATGCTGAACCTCGTGATAATGTTTTTCCACATGAAGTTCTTGGAGTCCTGCTCTGTGATGGAAGACAATGGCTTCGCCTCGATCCATTTGGTGAAGTAGTCGGTGGCTACAATCAGCCACCTCCTGTTCCCTGGCGCTCGGTGCAGTGGCCCCACGATGTCGAGCCCCCATTGGGCAAATGGCCACGGGCTGGAGAGCGGACTGAGATCTTGCGCTGGCTGTGGAGAGAGTGGGAGAATTTCTGACACTTTTCACACTTCCTAGCGTACACCTGCGCATCCTTCTGCATGTGTGGCCACCAGTAGCCTTGACTAATTGCTCGGTAAGCTAACGATCTCCCTCCAATATGGCTCTCGCAGATTCCTTCATGAATTTCATAGAGGAAATCCTCGACTTTGTTCGGATGAACACACTAGAGGTACGACCCTGCGAACGACTTCCTGTAGAGCTTGCCTTCGGGAGACAACCAGAACCAGGCTGCTCTGAGCCTGATTCGATGGGCCTCGTTTCTGTCTTCGGGAAGTTTGTCGTCCTTGAGGTAGGCCACGATGGGATCCATCCAGCTCGGGCTGAGATCAAGGCACAATGCTTCCCGAGGTGGACGGAGCTCTATGCTGGGTACAACCAACGACCCTACCTCAATGTTTCTTTTTTTTCCTGCTTTGACAGCAGAAGCTAAATTAGCGAGGGTGACGGTGTGAGAATTTGAGTCTCTGCCTATCTGCCTGATTTCGGCTACCTGAAACTGAGAGAGCAACTTCTTTGCAAGGGCTAGGTAAGCGGCCATCCTGTCGTCGCGCGCTTGGTAGTCCCTAGTAAGCTGGTTCGCAACCAGCTGTGAATCGCTGAAGACCACTAGCTGTTGAGCTCTGAGGATTTTGGCGCTGTTTAGTCTCGCTATCAGGGCTTCGTACTCAGCTTCATTGTTCGATGCCTTGAAATCAAGGGTCAAAGCTTGCTCGATGACCAACCCTTCTGGAGATTGGAGGACGACTCCTGCACCAGCTCTTTTTGAAGTGGAGGATCCGTCGACGAAGACTCTCCAAAGGGTCTGGCCTTGTTCACCTGAGCCTGTTGGCGCTTCCTGCCCCCCGTGCCCCCTAGTTCGGTGCCGAGCTAGGTTGGTGCCGAACTCGTAGAGAACTCCACGAGGAAATCTGCCAGCACTTGGGCTTTGATCGCTGTCCTGGGCTGATACTGAATATCGTACTGCCCCAGTTCGACGGCCCATTTGGAGATTCTCCCTGAAAAGTCAGCTTTTTTGAAAACAGACTTAAGTGGATGTGCCGTAACAACCACTATAGTGTGAGTTTGGAAGTAGTGTGAGAGCTTGCGCGAGGCGCTGATGAGTACTAGTGCGAGCTTCTCTAAGGGTAGGTATCTGGTCTTGGCATCGATGAGGGTTTTGCTCGTATAGTAAACTGACTTTTGAAGCTTGTCCTCTTCCCTAAGAAGGATCGAGCTCACCGCATGAGCCGAGACCGCCAGATATAGGTACAAAGACTCTCCGGGTATCGGGGTCGAGAGCAGAGGGGGTGAAGAAAGATAGGCCTTGAGCTCTTGCAAGGCCTGGTCACATTCTGAAGTCTATTGAAATTTTAGTTTTTTCCTAAGAAGCTGAAAGAAAGGCCGACACTTATCTGATGATCTGCTGATGAAGCGGTTCAGTGCGGCCGCCATGCCAGTCAGCTTTTGGACTTCCTTCGCAGTAGTGGGACTACACTCTGAGAATGGCTGAGATCTGATCTGGATTCGCCTCGATCCCCCTGCGCGTGACCAAACTTCCCAGGAACTTGTCAGAACCGACACCGAAGGCGCACTTAGAGGCGTTGAGCCTGAGCTTGAACTTCTTCAAAATATCAAAGACTTGGGCCAGATCTGCCAAATGGCTCTATGCCTGTTTGGACTTGACGACCATATCGTTGATATAAACCTCAACGATCTTGCCGAGCTGGGCCTGAAACATCTTGGTGACGAGACGCTGATAGGTGGCTCCCGCGTTCTTCAATCCGAACGGCATCACCTTGTAACAATAAGTGCCTCTGGGTGTTATGAAGGCTGTCTTCTCTTTGTTCGGCCCATACATTGGTATCTGATGATAGCCTCGGTACGCGTCAAGGAAGCTCATCCTGTCGTGGCCAGCAGTGGCGTCAATCATTTGGTCGATCTTAGGGAGAAGGAAGTTGTCCTTAGGGCAGGCTTTGTTGAGGTCGGTAAAGTTGACACACACCCTCCACTTTCCTGTCTTTTTCTTGACGACCACCGTATTGGCTAACTAGGAAGGATACTGGGGACCTCTCTGACCACCCTGGCTTCTAGCAGCTTGTCTACCTCCTCGATCACGGCCTCTGTCTGTGGCACCTCAGTCCGGCGAGCCTTCTGCATCACTGGCTTGTGATTAGGGTCCACCCTTAACCTATGGCACATGACCTCGGGGTCATTGCCCGGCATCTCCTGGGGCGTCCAAGCGAAGACCTCTTTGTTCCGCACTAAGAACTGGACCAACTCTGACTTTTCTGGCTCTGCAAGCTGGCTTCCGAGCAGGAAGAACCATTCTGGATCGTTTGGGTCGATCCTGATTTCGGTCAGCTCTTCCACGCTCTTCGTCTCCGGATCTTGGCCGACCTCGTCCAGCTTCTTTTCTATCTCGACCATATTGACCTGCTTGGGTTCTCGTTCCGCGGACACTACGGCCATCAGACACTGCTTGGCCGTCTGCTGATCTCCTCGAACTGTAACTATCTCCACTCTGCCATTCCTTCCTTCCAACGGAAATTTCAGTTTCTAGTGGTGAATAGAGGGGACTGCTTCCATACCATGGAGCCATGTTCTGCCCATAATGGTGTTGTAGGGTGATGGCGCGTCGACCACCAGGAAGTCTGTCATCACGGATGCTCCGCCGACCTTGACTCTGAGAGTTACTTTTCTTTTGGGGTACACCGGCTTGGCACTGAAGCCTATAAGGGGAGTTCAGGCTTCCCGCAGATCTTCCTCCGTCAGGCCAAGGATGAAAATATCGGTAGCGGCGGGCGTAGCGGCCCGCCGCCAAACCGATACGAAGCGGGCGATACGTAGCGTATCGGAGATACGTATCGGCGTAGCGGTGCGATTTTAAAAAATCGCCAAAAAAATCTGAAAAAATTCTAGAAAATCCAGAAAATTGTAAAATGAAAGAAAATGTGGTTCTTTTGCAAAAGTAAGTAAGAAAAGGGGGTGTATCGGTGCCCTCAATATATGATGTCCTGTATCGCTGTATAAATAGAAAATAATAGTAATGATTAGTTTTTTCACATGTATTCATGTTTCTTAGTCATGTTAACTTAAAAAGTAATGAAAAGCTCATTAAAAAAAAAAATTAGAACATGAAATAAAGGCATAAGAATTAAGAAGACTTAAGAGTTAGGTCATTAGTGAACATTGAACAATCAAATATCAATACTTCAGCATTCAAGGTTCAAATTCAATCAAGTGAATGAACTATGAATTGATCAACAATCAACATTCAACACCAATTTAGAAATGACAAAGAGAGTAGAGAGTTAGTGAAAGAAATAGGAAATTAGGAATACCTTGATCACCACCAAAAGGAATGTCTACCAAGATTCAAGGGGCTATGGTTATCCTCATCCCCATCAGTGTTATCATTTCTATTGGCACCATATTGAATTTGATATTGATGAGTATTGGGATCCACAAATCCAAAGAAGCCAGCCGCACCCACATCATAGGAACTTGGAGGAGGTGGTCCAGGTGGATATCTGCCATATTGCGTTTCACCATGGTCACCATATGAGTAGGACCCCGAAGTTGAAGACTGTTCTTCTCCTTGTTGTACTTGACCATATGGAAAAAAGTCAAAATACTGTGAGTGTGAGGGTCCTTGTCCACTGTAACCAGGGTTCCACGAATCAGTCCATGATGCCGCTTGTTGTCCTTCAAAATCTCCACCCCTAGTTCCTTGCTCAGTACTACCTCCAGCCCCAGGTGGTGAATCTCTTCGGCGCCGTTGATAACCACGGCTTGGATCAAATCTTCCAGATGGAGGTAACTCCTGTACTTCCTCTACAGGAATGACATCGTCTTCATCATGTTGATAGTATTCACTAGTACCACCTGTCCCACTGTCTCCTCCTCCATCTCCTCCACCATGGCTACTTGAAGAGACTGTGGTGGAACTAGCTTTCTCAGAAGCAGGTTCTTTCCCACTCCTCCTAGTCCTACTACTGGTACCTTCTCCCTGAGGTGGCTGACCTTCTGCAGGTGCCTCACCCATGTCCTCACCTATCAACTCTTGAACCGTTTCCTGAAACCCCGGATCTGAATCTAGCAGTGGATCCTCTATCTCGGCTAGCCATGGGAGTAAGGGATCGTCATCTCTAAATATGTGATCCAAATTAATGGGACAATAATCAGGACTATCCCTTACCCTTCTCTCCCTAATTCTGTTTCTCAACTTCAGATTGTAATGACAATACACAAGCTTGTTGAGTTTCTGCATGGTAAGCCGATTCCTGACCTTCGTGTGGATCAGAGAGAAAGTGCTCCAATTTCTTTCACAGTTGAAAGATGTTGTAGTTTGACTAAGGATGCGAACAGCCGCACTCCTTAGATGTGGAGCACTCTCTCCAAAATTCATCCACCAATCAGCTGAAATGCAAAAAATAAATAAAGAAAATTAGATCGTATCACAAGATATCTGCAATGTGGATATGTCTTTTGTTCATAGTCATACCAGGTGGCATCTTTCCAATCGATCGTATCACAAGAGGGTCAGCAAAGGTTCCTCTCCTTTGTATATATATAGATATCTACAATGTGAAAATTAGATATAAGTCAGTAAACCCCTACAACATAATTAAATTCTCTTAAGTAACCACCCACTCACCTCTTGTATGGCCTCAATTTGATCATCTGGACCTAACAATTTCTTCAACACCTCCCGTAATCCTACCCGCAAGTCTGTATCTATTGCTTCGGTGTGTAGTTCGACATTGCGGCAATAGAATTCGGGATTCAAAAAATAACCTACATTATAAATATGTAGAATGTACTGTGAGCAAGCAAGATAATAAATACATTAGTTAGGAAAACAAAAAAGTATCAAATTCAAAGATATATATTAATTACCTGCGGCATGCAATGGATGGTGCAACTGATCGTTCCAACGGGCATCAATAATCTTTATATATTTTTCGTGATATCTAACATTTTCCATGATGGATTGCTTTGCCCGATCCATTGCTTCATATATAAAGCCCATTGTCGGCTTGTCATCACCATCTACAAGCCGCGACACTTTAACTAAAGGCTCAAAAACCTTTAATATCTTCTTCACTTTCTTCCAAAATTTATTGTCCCTCATCAGGTTTGGGACTTCAAACTCCGGACCACTAGTTGCATTGCCCCATCTCGAGCGAAGCCATTCTTCTGATGCAAACATCTGAATGAGCTCCGTTCTAAACTTTACAAGGCTTTCCATAGCCAGAAAATGGGTTGCAAACCTTGTTAATCCTGGACGCAGCAAGGCATGGTTATTTGTGTATCTTTTCATCAAGCTTAACACCCATGAATGATCATAAATAAATCTTGTAATTCCTCTACATGCCTTGATCAATGAAGCCACTTTTGTCTTCCTTCCAATCTCTTCCAAGATGAGATCTACGCAGTGTGCTGCACATGGGGTCCAGAATAAATGGGTCCTCTTCTCCATTAATTTCAAACCTGCTGCCTTGAAATTGGCGCCATTATCTGTAACAATCTGTACAATATACTCCTCTCCCACACTCTCTACAACTTTATCCATAAGAGTATATATATATGTGGCTGTCCGTCTATGTTCAGATGCATCGATGGACTTCACAAAGACGGTCCCAGCGACTGAATACACCAAAAAGTTTATTAATTGTGTTTGGGTGCCGCTGGTCCACCCGTCACACATGATGGTAACACCATTTTGTTGCCACATGGTCTAAATTTTTCCACCCAAGCCTTTATTTCTTTAAATTCTTCTTCAAGATATTTAGTGCCCACATCATATACGGAGGGCACCTGTATACCCCGCCCAACTTCGGCGGCAACATCAAGAATAGTCTGGAAATATGGGGAATCTATTGCTGTAGGTGGTATGTTCTTGTGAATTAGCCATTTTGCTGTAGCTTTGGCCAATCTATCTCTTGCAGCCTTCATTACCCCTTTCATAACACTTGATATTTTTGGTTGTTTAGCTCCCTCTTTTCTATGTGCTAGAGGATCAACAGGGGGAGGAACTGCTCTTCTTGTAGAGATAATTTCTACATCAGCATCCCGTTCCCGGGTGCTAAATGCCCTACGTATGGACCCCGCAAAGCCCTTGCCCCTGCTTGGCACAGTAGATGATGAGCCCCCTGCATCATAATATTTGCTTCTAGCAAATGCACGACGTTCATATTCTTCTTGTTGGCTCATCAAAGACTCTCGGCGTGCAGCCTCCATCTGTGCATCTTCCTCCTCATCAAAATATTCATCCCCAAATACATCATAACGGGCAGCATCAACATCTTGCCGCCTCTTTTCTTTTATCTCTACTTTTCTAGCTTTGTTTTGGCCAACCAAAGCTTTCATTTGTTCTCTTACTTCCCTCGGTACTTCGGTACAGCCAACAACATTGCCAGATATGTGGCCCAAGTGGTGCTTGAATCTTGTAATGCCCCCATGGGTCACTCTTCCACAGAACTTGCATTTGATTTTCAACCTATTATTCTCAACTGCCTCACCAAAGCTCCATGCGGGATCAATATCACGAGGCATTTTCACTTATCAAATGGCAAAGACAGATGGACTGAAATTGAATACCTGGCTGCCTATAAATATAAACAAGTAGTATACTAGTTACCTAGTATGTTAAAAATTAAAAAAACAAAGAAACATGTTAGAGGAAACTTATATCACAAATATAGGAACCATTTTCAAGACATTTGATTGGTATTCAAATATTAAAAAATATTTTTATTTTAAAAAATAAATAAATCCGAAAATAAAAAAATAGATAAAAGTCAATAAACATTCAAAATGTGATGGATTGATCTATGGGAAACATAGATCTATCATTTACAATCAATTTCCAAGTGGTTTCATGGGTTGTCCATGAATATTCACATTTTTTTTTCAAAAAATAAATAAATCCGAAAATAAAAAATAGAGAAAAATCAATAAAAATTTAAAATGTGATGGATTGATCTATGGGAAATATAGATCTATCATTTACAAGCAATTTCCAAGTGGTTTCATGGGTTGTCCATGAATATTCACATTTTTTTTTCACAAAATAAATAAATCCGAAAATAAAAAATAGATAAAAATCAATAAAAATTCAAAATGTGATGGATTGATCTATGGGAAACATAGATCTATCATTTACAAACAATTTCCAAGTGGTTTCATGGGTTGTCCATGAGTATTCACATTTTTTTTTTCACAAAATAAATAAATCCGAAAATAAAAAATAGAGAAAAATCAATAAACATTCAAAATGTGTTGATTTGATCTATGGGAAACATAGATCTATCATTTACAAGCAATTTCCAAGTGGTTTCATGGGTTGTCCATGAATATTCACATTGTTTTTTCAAAAAATAAATAAATCCGAAAATAAAAAATAGATAAAAGTCAATAAAAATTCAAAATGTGATGGATTGATCTATGAGAAACATAGATCTATCATTTACAAACAATTTCCAATTGGTTTCATGGGTTGTCCATGAGTATTCACATTTTTTTTTTCAAAAAATAAATAAATCCGAAAATAAAAAATAGAGAAAAATCAATAAACATTCAAAATGTGTTGATTTGATCTATGGCAAACATAGATCTAACAATATGAAGCTATTTTCAAGTTGTTTCATGAGTTTTCCATAAGTGATAATGTTTTTTTTTTTTTAAATAACATAAATCCGAAAATAAAAATAACAATATATAAAAAAAAACAAAAGATATGCATGTAAGATCAAAAGGAAGCATGGATCTACAATAAAACAACATAATGATGCCATTATGTTGTGATTCATAGTAGTTAGAGAGTGATAAATGAAATGATCATCTCAAAAGTTGAAAAAATAAATCACATATACCTTAATGAAGAATCTTGTTTTGACTTTTGAATCTTTAGATTTCTTTCAATAATGGTTTGTTGGTGATTTGGTGGCAAGATATCTTGAAGAGAGGGATTTGGGAGACATTTGGGACCACAAAGAGGTGAAAATGGAAACTATAGAGGAGAAGAGAAGAAAGACAAGGGTAAAAAACCCTAAAAAGTCCAAAAGGGGGGGTTTTATAACCCCCCCCACGTGTATCGGCCGATACGTATCGTGGCGGTATGTATCGGCTGATACACAAGAGTATCGGCCGATACGGGCCGCTACGGGTGCGATACACCCGTAGCAGCAGATAATTTCATGTATCGTATCGGCCGATATTTTCTTCCTTGCGTCAGGCCCATCCTCCTGAAGCAATCGAAATAGAGAACCTCAGATGAACTGCTGGGGTCGACGAGGATCCTCTGCACGGTGCAGTCCTTTAGTTTCAGAGTGATGATGAGTGGGTCATTGTGGGGGAGTTGGACCCCTTCTAAGTCCGCATCAGAGAACCAGATCCTTGGCCACTCTCTCTGAGCCCTCTTGGGAGCTGAGCTGAGTTTGGCAGCCATCACCTGCTCGCTGTGGGATGCTCGCCTGGACTCGGCGCGGGCTCGGTTACTCCCCTTGGGAGGGGGAGCTAGGTGGATGACGTTAATGAGTTTCTCTGACCCGTCACTGTCTTGGCCCCTCTCATCTCGGCGCAGAGCTCGGTTGTCGTTCCTGGCGTCTGCCTTGATGTACTCCTACAGATGCCCGTCCTGGACGAGCTTCTCCAAATGTGACCTAAGTATCCTGCACTCTTCAGTCTTGTGCCCGCTCTGCTTGTGATACGCGCAGAACCTGCTCTGATCTCGGGAGGATGGGTCTCCCCTCATGGGCTGCGACCAACTGAAGAAAGGCTTCGTTTTGATTTTACTCATGATCTTGTGAATGGGCTCCTTGAAGATCGTGTTTACTGCTTTGTAGGGGTCTGCGGACAGCTTGGGCTTCTTGCTTCCCGCCGAAGTGAATGCCGGAGCCTTTGCCGAATTGGATGGTGCCCAGTGTCTGTCTGACTCCTCCCTGCGGAATGACCAATTGTCCTTCGAGGGCTTGCTATCTCGGTCTCGCTGCGCGACCCCGAAGCTTTCTCGGGCTCGAATCTGGTCGTCTTCCTGGGCGATGTAGCGGTTGACTATGGCCATCAACGCGGCTATGGAAGATACAGGATTCCTGGTTAGGTCTTTGCGAAGATCACTGTCTGGCAGCAGGGCGTTCTGAAATGCAAAGATTGCCACTTCGTCCTTGGAGTTTTCGATCTGGCTGTAGACTGTCCAAAATCGCTTGGCGAAACGGGTGACGTTCTCCTCTCGCTTCATTTTCAGGGCCATGATATCTGCGTCCGTCTTCGGCATGATTCTGTAGGCCTGAAAGTTTTTCATGAAGGACTGTTGGAGTTGCTGCCAACTCGAGATGGACCCTTCAGGGAGCGCACAGAACCATTTTAAGGGGAGGTCGCCCAGACTGGAGGAGAAGACTCGATAGTTCAGGTGACCCTCGTCTCCCCAAACAGACATCCTCTGGGAGAAGTGCCTAAGGTGCGCGGCCGGATCCGAGGTCCTGTCATATGTAACGAACCTCTTCGCGGAAGGGGATAGCTTTTGATGTCGCGAGAGAAGGGGGACGCGCCAAGGTCAACAGACTCACAGACATCCCGTTGCGCTGGTACTTCAGAAGGGGGACGCGCCAAGGCCAACCACCTCCAAGTTGCGCTGGACTGTCCGCCTGATGCGTTCGTCGAGCCACTCCCGATCGTCGAATATGTCCTCCGGGATGGTTTTTGACACCTTTCTCGAATAGCTGCGGCTCGTGCTTGAGCCTTCGTCGCGAGCTCTATCTCGCCTCTTCTCATTCAAATGAATCCTCAAGTCTTACTCGGGGGGAGCAGTGCGTCTGCTACGAGACACCCTCCCCTCGTCTTGTCGCTGTGACTGTTTCTGCTTGGTCGAGCCTGTCGCTCTCTCCAGCTGCTGCTGGAGCTGGTGGATCAGAGCATCTTTTTCCCTGATGGTGGCGTTTTGCGCTCGAATCTCCTCAAGGGTGGAGTCAAAGTCATCATCGGGATTATAATCTTCATCATCATCGTCCTCCGAATGATCGGAGGGGGCTGGTCTGTCCACCACTAGAGACCTGCTCCGCCAAACCCGACCCAGCAGGAGGTCCTCCCTAAGCTGTTGTCGGGAGTCTCCCCGCCGGAGAGACGCTGTCATTCCCCTCGAAAGTGACTCCGAGCAAAGGTTGTGCTCTTGGACGTTGACTTGGACGAAGTCACGTTCATCGTAGTCTTCTGCAACAGGTTTCTTCCCAGACCTCTTCTTAGCAAGGAGGAGGTTAGAGGAGGGTCTTACACGTTGTGTCTTAGATGTTTCTCCGCCTTTCGCAGTTCTCCTAGTCATGGTGTTAGGAAAGATTATGCAAATCGGTTCCCACATACGGCGCCAATTGTAAGTGCTGAAAAATTACTCACAAGATAAATGGAGCCTTAGAGGACTTATCCAAATGACCGGAGGGGGAGAGAGAGCTGAATGCTTCGAGAACCTGAAAGGGGAAGAGAAGAATAGACAGTCAAAGGACCCTGGCTGCGGGCAGCACATGGCTCTCCGATGCCTAAGTTAGTGCAAGGGAAACAATCGGAGAAGAAAGAGTTGCAGATGGTTGCATGCATGTAGAACATACCTGGTCTTGGATAGTGGATCCCCTTATATGAGAAGTCCAGGATTCCTGTTAGTGGGCTTCCTGATTTGACTGGTGAGATCAGGACCATATTAGCCCCTTAGGGCCATTGATGAGGGCCCATCATAGCCCTCATAGCATTAAATGAGGGTCCGATCAGCCCATACTGCATTAAATGCGAGTCATATTGGGCCTGATCGTGCTCTGACCCATTGGCGGCCGGGGTCCTATCGGATTCCCCTCTCGGGCCTTGCTCAGATGGCTGCAGCCACTGGATGCGGGTTTGTCAGAGAGATGACAAGCGTGGACGGTCTAGATGGCGTTCCTGTCCCATCAGCGCGTGCCCATGCCCTGCCACGTATCCAGGTGTCGGACGTGGCTGTCAGGCCCTGTCTAGGTTGTTCGGCACGTAGCCATCAGAATGTGGTGCACAACCGAGACCGAAATGGGCGTAATGGAGGAGCCGAAGTGAAACTAGCTGTCTCTTACCGATACCAGCAAAAGGAGGCGCCGAAGCCGAGGTGGGGCGAGCATGTTGGATGGCACGGATCCATACAGCCGAGACCCTATCTGCTGCTCTGGCCGAAATCAGGCTAGACCTTAGCATCACGGAAACGTCCCCACACAACTTTCAACTTCAAATTTTCGCATCGTGAGGATGTGAGCAAATGCAGAAGGAGGAGCTTGCTTTGCTGAGAATGGAGTCTCCATGGGCTTCAATTGAATTCGACGTCCATTCCATTTAAATCCATTCCATTTAAAAGTGTAGGCGTTATCCGCATGATCGGTGATGACCTTCAAGCGTTTTAGCCAAGGCCTACTAGATAAGATGTGGGCAACATTCATCGGAATACCATCACACTTAACATTATCTTCATATGAGCCAAGCTTTAAAGGAACAATGCATTGTTGGTTGATGGGAATAGAATAATCATCTAGCCATGCAACTCTATAAGGCCTCGGGTGCTTCAATGTCGGCAACTAAAGTCTGTCAAGTGGTTCTTTGGATATGACATTCATAGCACTTCCACCATCAATGATGACGTTGCAAGCTCTTCCTTTACAAGTGAATCATGTTCTGAAAATTGGAGCTTGATTTTCATCGTCTTCCGTGGCCCAAATCCGCGATGGATGCTATAGATCAATGTCCTGAGGGATTGATCGAATCCAAGATGGATTCCAGCCACTAAGGCAAGAGCGAAATCATAAAACAACTCATAAAACTCATGATGAACTCAGAAATCTTTTATTGATTGAAAGTAAGCATGCCCAAATACAATGACAGGCTCAATATATATATATATATATATATTTTATATATATTTATTTATTTATATAGGGAAATGCTCCTATGAGAGAAATCTCACTTTAAATGAGAGATTGGGTGGGGGCCCTCACATTTAAGTTGTTGGCACTGGATATGGATGTGAGGGCCCCCACCCTATCTCTCATATAAGGTGAGAGATATCTCTCATATGAGCATCTCCCATATATATATAAAGTTGAAGCTTACCTTATCCTAAGCTGAAACAGTGCTGGTCCCACAAATCAAAGTCGATTGTCATTGCTTTTTGCATGATTATTGCCTCCAAACTCAAGATAAATCCTAATCGACTTTAATTTGTGGGACCAACACTATTTTAGCTTAGGATACGGTAAGCTTCAGCTTTGGAGAGCACTGATATATATATATATATATATATATATGGGAGATGCTCCTGTGAGAGTATCTCTCACCTTACTATGAGAGATAAGGTGGGGGCCCTCAAATTTAAGTTGTTGGCATTAGATATGGATGTGAGGGCCCCCACCATATCTCTCATAGGAGCATCTCCCAATATATATAAGTAGTGTTCTGAACCACTAAGAATTCCAAAATAGAAAGCTACTAATCCTGATTAATCAATAATTAAAAATAGGGTTAATAACAAAATACCTACTTGTACTTTGGTTATTTTGCAGAGTACTTCCTGTACTTTTGTATTTTGTACTAAACCTACTTGTATTTTAAATCACAATGCAAATAGAGACCGCCGTGATGGAAAATAGGGAATGACAAATTTCCCCCTCCATATATAAGATGTCTCTTAGCGCTTTTTTTTTTTTTTCATTTTCCCTGCTTTCTCTTACAGCTAGGGTTCTTCTTCGCCACCCATCATCATCACCAAGGAAAGCCCTAATGAGCTCCGCTACCACGTCTTGGAGATCGGCACTGGCACTGACGTCTTAAAGATCGGCACCAGCACCGATCATCACCAGGAACCCCATTTTCCTATCTGGGTTCCCTCCCATCTACTCTGTGCTAGCTGTTTTCCCCTTTTTTTCTTTCCTTTTTCCTTCTTTTTTTCACTTTTCCCCCATAGAAATCTTTTCTTGCATTTTTTTGTTTGTTGTCTTTCTTTAGCTAATAGCCTAATACCCCATTTGGATATAAGGGGTATCAATTGGGCGCGTGTTGGAAACTAGGTGGGCCTTCCAGACAGGTTTCAAAAACTTTTGACCCACTTGATGCAGGGATCAATTATCTAGAAGGCAATAAACCCAATCCAGGATGTAATCCCTCAAACTCATAAACTATGTACCGCAACATATACTATCTAGAAGATAGAAAACAACACATAAACATGCAACCATGAAATCTACAACATACAAGAATGTAGATATACCTTTGGAGCTTTGTTGTGCTCTAATGAAGAATTTGAGTTCTTTCTTTGATGATGAACGCTTTCACTAATCAAATTAAGATCTCCAACACCTTTTGATCTTTCACGCTATGACCCGTATTAGATTCTCTTTTCTCAAGAAGATGGTGGGATCTCCAAGAGAAAAACCCTAAAGGAAACTAGAAGAGAAACTAGAAGAAGGAAAGGAAGAGGAGAGTGCAACACTTGCACAAAGGGTATTGGGCGTGAATTCCAATATGGGATGAGCATAAAAAACGTCCAATACACTCCTCTCCCCTTTTTATAGCACTTAAGCAACCACCTCATTCTAATTGAAATAGAAGTCTTACTTCCACAACAATTAGTTGTTTACTAAATCACAATTAGAAGTCTTACTTCAAATATGATTAGTAACTTCCTCTTTTACTAATTAAAATAGAAGTCCTACTTCCATTAATAATTAGTAACTTACTATTACCACTATTAGAAGTCTCACTTCAAACATAAATAGTAACTTTCTAAGTTTTACTATAATTAGTATCTTTCTAATAATTTGGGCTAGCGTGGGGACCACTAGGGATTCCTCAGAAAGCTGGCTCCAACTGGGACACGCGACCCCACATCTCATGTGCAATCCGGGCCCACAGTTAATTGCAAATAACTCCACTATATAAATGCAATTGCACTCCAGTCTTAGGAATAAAGTACAATGAAGACCCTAAACTTCCCAATTACCACAAGTAGGCCCCTCTATCATTATCCATGGATCAATTGGAATAAATCTGTCCCATCCAATCTTAGATCCACATCTTATTATCCTTGAGCCCCAATTAATTATAGTGATCATTTGGTACCACTCCAATTAACTCTTAATTGGAATGGGTGTGTACTTACCAATGATAAATCCATTAATTGGCACAAGGGGATAACATAGATAGATTCCATCTTGATCATTGCATGTTCCCACAGTCATACTACCACGTACCCAAGACACCGAGGTGTTGACCTACAGTTGGCCTCACTCATTGGTGACTCAAAGCAAATGAATAGACAGAAACTTGAGTTCATCAATGTCTCAGGATTGAGAGCCTATTGCTAGGGAATTATGAGAGCAGTCCTTAAATCGAGACAGTATTTCATAAGGTGTTTCTCATGGTCCTTCATTACATCCAATGTACCAGCACTATGATCTAGAATCTTACATTCTAATGATCGAGACAAATCACACTATCTCATAGTGATCAAAGTGTTGCAACCTTATCAGATGAGATGCCCAATCTCATCACTGGTTGTGAAGATATTTTAAGTATAAGATTTGTGACACATATCTCCCGTATGTGGATCTCATCCATATACATATATCACATCTAATATACTAATGGGATCTGGTTCATCTCATGAAGCATTATGTCATATGTATTGGTCATGTGCATAAAGTAATAAATCACCATTCATCTCATGAAAGGAAAGCATGATTATATTGATAAATAAAGAAATTAATCAATTTATTACATCAACTGATGGATTGAGACCATACAATCTAACAGCGCGGTCTATCAACTATGACACTACGTCATGATCATCTTCAACAGAGTTGGCGTATGGTAACTGCTTGCTGTAAAGCGATTCCAGGAGGTATATTTGGTTAAAATCGTGAAGATGCATTTAGGGCTATTCAATTTGATACTTTGGCTAATCTGATACTTTGCCATAGCCACATTTGCGGTGGGCAATTGCAAAACCAGTAAACATGAGTGAACTTAAAACTTGTGTTTCAGTTTTAGGCAGGCAGCTATGGCGGGCACAAGAACAAGAAATCACCGTGGAAACCGGAAGCTTGGACTGCAGTCTGAGTAGACGGTCAGTTGCTCGGGAAAAAGTCATTAAACCCGTAACCCCACTAATATCTACCTGCACCATTTCTTCCTTTTTCTTTTCTTTCTTTTTTCTGTTCTGTTTCATTTGCCTTCTTATCTTTCTATCTTCTTCTTCTTTTCTAAAATGGGTTATGGTTGTTTTCATGTCATTTCAAGTTCCTTCTCTGTACACAAAGCAATGAGAGGAGGCAAATGTTAGATAGATGTTAATGTAGCTGATGTTCTACTCTTCTTCTTTAAAGAATTCAATGTCTTTCATTATTTTATGTTATGTGCTTGATGGGTTAGGTTCAGGGGCAAATAAGTCTATTTGGGAGAGTAATTTGCCGCCAGTATGCACCTGTCACCATTTATACTACCTGTGCCGTTAATACTGATAGAATCCGTGAGTTTTGCATGTTACTTAGAACTACAGGTAGGTTTAGTACAAAATACCAAAGTGCAGGGGGTACTTTGCAAAATGACCAAAAGTCCAGGTAGGTATTCTGCTGTTTTCCCTTAAAAATAATTCCTAATTAAATAAACTTAAGATAAAATTTGCATGCCACAGTTGGCTTCTCAGCCAATTGGGCCTGTGGGCTGAACCCAAAGGACTGGTTTGGATGGTTGGGTCCATCATGTGGGTCCATGGACCTTCTTGGGCTTCTGTATTGCATCACTAAGCAACTTTTAGAGGCCTAGTTGAAATTTGTAATGAAGAGGTGCTTATGAATGATTTTAAGAACTTTGGCTTTATTGGATTTTTAGGTGTGTTTGGTTTGTGGTCTTTATAAGGATAAAAAGTGGGAATGGTGGTCTCCTCCTTTTGGATTGTTGAAGTTTTATGTGATGGGGCAACTAGAAGCAAGCCGGGTCCAGCTGGTATAGGTGGAGTTCGTAGCAATCATGAACGTCATATGTTACCTTCTTTTTCAAATTCCATTTGCATTAAAAGATTCAAGTGAAGCACAGATTTTAACCATCCTCGAAGTGATGAGGTCATTCAAGTCTTCATACCATGACTCCATGAGCCTGTTATTCTGGAAAGTGATTCTCTTAATACTATTTCTTGGGTTTCAAGTTCAACTAGGGGCTGTGGGTATGTTCCTTTTATATATATATATATATATATATATATATATATATATATATATTAATGAGATCAAGTTTCTTTCTTCGTCGATGGATGTGGAGTTTCGGCACATTCTTTGCCGCTCGAATGAGTAGGCTGATCTGTTGGCTTAAAGGGGCTTTGATGCAGCCTTTTGTGTAGTTCTTTTCATTGTATTTTTGTTTTACTTCTGATTGTGCGTTGGGGGTTGTAGTGTCCATGTACCTTCTGATTTTCCCCTTGTTTGTTTTCTCCTTTATTGTTTGATCTTGTATCCCCTCCTTTTGGTCTAATATATTATCCAGTTACTGATCAGAAAAACTGATTTCCAAAATTTTCAAGTGAAAAAAAAAAAAAACCCTGATTTTCTGATTTTTCTATCATCCATTGCACTCTTCGTTCTTTTTTGAGGAAAATTTTATGTACATTTGGAGCCTATTGTAGTAGGCTGTGAATCAAAATTCTTTCCAAATCAAACAAATCTTAAGTTGAATATTGACTGTTGTCCTTATTATCTTTTTATCCATCTATCTAGATGTAAGTCAATATCTTGTGGCTAGAATTATTTCATGTCCATCCAAACAAATGAGATGTTTAGTCTGTAGTGTTTGACTGTATCATGTGTCTGGACCTCAAGTTACATTTATTTGGCTTCCACATCGTCATCATCATCATCATTGTTGTTGCCAATGTTGTCATCGTTAAATACTTATTCCCCTGTTAAAAAGAAAAAGAAAAAAGGTCCTTATTCTGCTGTTTGCCGAGTGGCTTATCATTGAAGCCTTGCCCTATTTATTTGTTGTTGTTTGAGTTCATCTACTTTCATCTTTTTTAATGCTTCTCCGCCACTGCATTATCTAATGGCAGTTTCTGACGACGGTAATTGCGAAGCTCATTTCCCTAAAAATACCTTTGATTCTTATGTCTTATTTGTCGTGTTCATTTCATGCTTCACCATAAAATAATATTAAAAAAATTTCAAATGAGGCTTTTGACACATTGTTTGTTTCCTGCCCGCATTTCTCATTGTGTGCAATATGTTGCATGGATTCTTTAAAAGAATCTGTCCCCCCGTTGGACATCAGACATTACAGGTATACTCCAATGGATTTCTCCACAGATGATGATCTATTACTAGATTAGACATTGTTTTGCAGTATAAAAATATTCTTACATTTTTTCTTCTTTTGAAATCTATTTACTGAATTGTTTATTGCTTGATTATCTGATGTAAAGATTTATTCAACTCTGCCAGTTTAAACTTCGCCAATTTTTACTGCCGGTCCCAAGCCCTGGTAAAAGAGGAGGCTTGCATTAGGTAGGTGACAGTCAGTGTAAAACTTGTCACAACTAAAGCATGAATTCTAATTGTAGAACCGAGAAACAGAATTCCGGTAGCTGACCCCAACATAATTGGGACAAGGCTTGGATGATGATGATGATGATTTACAGATTTACTCAAACATGAATTCTAATTGTAGAACCGAGAAGCAGAATTCAAGTAGCTGACCCAACATAATTGGGACAAGGCTTGGATGATGATGATGATCTACAAATTTAGTCATTCTTTCTCATTTCTTTGATTGTCCATATTGCTTTTTGCTTTTTTTTTCCCGCCAAGTTGGGCTACTACTCAGGAGTGATACTGAATAGGGATGTGTTTGATACTAAGGTACCAACACCACTCAACCATGAGTGTGTTGGTTATTATCCATACTGCTTTTATGTTGTTATGAACGTTCTATTTAATTTTTATTTGAGTTTGTGCCAGTTGTACAATTCTTATTTTCCAGAATTTGCTGAGTAATAAATGTACCTATACTTGTGCAACTTCCTGGGTAACTATGCTTCTTATTACTTCACTTCAAGTCTCTATTTGAGATTATTTTCAGGATGTTTGCTTGCAAATGGTTTTTTTCCCATGGACCTGTTTGGATCTTCAAAAGTAGACAGGTTAATGCATTTGAATAACCTGTAATCTTACCCGTAAGTCACCTTTTTTTTTTTTGTTTTTTTTTTTAAGGTATTGTTATTGCTATTTTTTTTAAAAGCAGTTACTGGTAATTAGATTTATAAGTATACTGAAAATTGAACTTGGCGCAACTGAATTCCAAGGATCCAAACAGGGCCTTGGGGAAGCGGGTGGTCAATCTTGGCAAAAGAGTGACGATGTTGGTTGGGCGAGGCTATACCTAAAGAGTAGATGTTAGAAACTTTCACAGCAAAATGGTTCCCTACCCTCCCCCTATGAAAATGAATCTACAGATATATGAACCTTGATGTTGTTCTCCACCCTTCACCCTTGTCCTAACCCTCCTTGCCTGTAAAAATGTCACTAGCAAATTCTCCCTTTATGTTCCATGGATCCAAATGTGTTTTAAATTATTGTTTTAACCTTTAAAAGGCTCATATTCTGTACTTTTCCAATGAACTGTCGTTCTAGGCACAAGACTCTGCCCCCACACCAGAAGGCATAGTCTAATAAATTTTAGTTTTGTAGCTTTCCATATCTTTGCACCACATGTTCTCTCACGACATATAACAACTATTTATATTCTGTCCATCTCCTAGAGTATTTAATTCTAAAAGCTTCATCCAAATGCAAGTCTAATGGAGTGATTTCTCATTGTTTATTTGCATTCTGAGACTTCTAAATTCTATACATGTGGGAATTCTGTACACGTTTTAGAGTATGCTTATTATGTATTTTACTTAAAAGAGTTGAATGATCAGCAAAGTGTAATGGGTCAAATTACCATTGGATCATGATATCATGGTGAATAAACATCGTGGAGCTGGATGGCGTGGCACCCTCGATCTTAAGGCGGAACCCATTATCTGATTATTATTGTTAGATGATCATTTGACATTTGCCATTTCAAATATACTTTTCATTTAGATCAGAGGAATTATACTGTCTCTGCAGAAATGTTTAGTTTGCTGCTGCTCTTAATTCCCAATGCGTTTATTTTTATTTCTTCTTCTTTTTTTTTTTTTTTTTAAACTATCCAAGACTTTGGAGTGGTTGGGGCCTACTTGGACGACGACTTAAAATTTGATAAATGGAATTGTAGAAGCAGGGAAGGTATTTGGATCAATCATGAGTACTCTAAATACAATGTATAAGCCTACGAAGAAGCACGATGGAAGCCTTCAACTCAATGAAAGATGATAAGGTGTATGGGAGTTTTCAGACAGACATGCCTTTCTTTAATCTGTTGTTTTTAGTTTGTCAGATGCTTATGGCATACTTAAAGTGTAGCTAATCACCTAAGTACAAAGAATCTGACCTTAACAGCAGACAATTCCAAGAAGACAACACTCTACCAACAGCAAGCAAATCAGGATTATAAGATCTACATTGTGTTTTATTAACTAAGGAATAACAATTTACATTGTATTAGTGATATGTAGTGTACTGTACGGATTCCTGGTAAACTATTCCCTGGACTGTCAGGGCCAGGCTTCATGGTTACTACTGTTTTGCGTTTTGAAACCCCATTTCTGGAATTGGAAGCTGCATGCATATTCAGATTGGAAAATATATACTGCTTTTTTTTAGATTGAGACTGACAGTAGCTTGCTCTTCAGCTTTTGATCCCCCACCTCAACATGCTTGGTGTGGCCCCAGGTTGGCCCCCCAGAGGGCGTGCTCATGTGAGGTGCTCAAGGATGGTGCTGAGGTGAGGGTGACTCCAAGATGTAAATGAGATTCATGGGTATACAAAATATCAATCCCATTAGATCATCATATCCCTTTGATTTATGGCTCTGAAGTTTAATGTTTTTAGAAGGCATCACTTTTCCCCCCTTTAATCCTAGGGCAAGTAACCTGCGCATTGGAGCCCTTGGACCATTTTCAAATTTCAACTTAATTGATACAATTGGATTGGGTAGGTTCTTAAAAATAAGTGATGAATCCCACAATGCAAAACTGGTCCGGAAATCTAAAAATTTGATCTGTGCTAAAAAAAAATAAAAAAAATCTCCCCTCATGGATAGATCAACTGTGCATCACATGAAGGTTTAGATCCCTTGAAAGTCAGCCCTATTATATGAATATTGTGATTTGTTAAAAATGATTGTACGTTTTTCTCAACAGATGATCAATGTTGCCAACGTGGAGATGCGATGAGTATCAAGTTAACGATTTAGATCTTTTGAGAGGTGACCCCTGCATGGATAAATCCATCTATAAACACACATGATGTAGAGGGTTTTTTTTGAAGATATGCATGATTTCTCCTCGGGCACTTGCAGTGGAAGAAAATCTGCTGACAAAGGTCTCTCTGATGACTGATGCAAGCCTCACTAGGGAGAAACTAGCTCAAACTTATTGTTCTTGACACCCAAACAAACGACAGGAGATTCCCTAACAAGTTTAAGAGAGCCTAAAATATCTCAATTCCACATTATGTACTTGAGGTGATGCAATACTTAGGCTTTGAGTAAAATAATAAGGTGTTTGTCAAGCTGTTTCGAGTCGGACAAAAAGGAAAGACGTGCACATGTTCCTAGTGAATGAAATCTTGGTCTTCCTTTTAAAGAAATAAATGTTGATTTTGGTAGCTAGTAGCAATGTTTAACTTATGAAACTCTCAAGGGCCACTTTGCCTAATTGGTCGTAAATTCTTGGCAAGGGGGGCTTGTGTTGAAGATAAAAGTTCTAAGGAGAAGGGTGCGTAACTATTTCCAGTCAAAAGGTCACTATCATGGTCCTTCGTGGATCTTTGCATCCAGACCCTCATTTTTGGCCCCTTTGATCTATTGGGATTTCATAAGAAATTTAAGAACATATGGGTCCTCTTACATGGATGGGTTAGTGGCATTTAAAGCAAATTGGTTGGTTATAAATGGTTAGTATCTTCCTACCATCGGTGAATGTAAAAATCGAACCAAATGTGAGAGAATTTGATGGTATTCACTGTTGGTCTTCACTCAGTAGCACTTTATTTTCTACCTCTCACCCATTTTGACCCCTCTACTTGTAAAGACAGGAGTCAGGATCCCCTGTTGCAGCTATTACATGCTTTCTTTATAACAGGTCTCCAGAACTCCACATGGAGCCTATATAATGATAATTCATACCATTCAAGATGAAAGTCATCCGCTCTAGTAATGAGTCTGGATCAATGCACTTGTATAAAGAGGTTGCAATTAAGAGGGTGCAATTAGTAACATCACATTTTATACAGGCGGCGCTCTAGGATTAGAAGAAACAATATTCCCTTGTTTCAATGAAATTGGGGATTCGGACTCCTCTAGTAACATATCCTCAAATTTCAATTCAATAGGAGTGGGTCCCAGATTGAGGACATGACATTCATCTTGAATGTCTGGATTATCATTATATGGGGCCCATGTGGGGCTATTGAGACCTGATACAGGGGAGGCACGTAATAGCCACCACTGGAGATCGGACAAGGGCAAACAAGAGCGAAGGTTAGTTCTCCTTCCACTCACCTAATCAATGTGCTTAGTCAAATGATTTGATGTCAATAATTGTTTAGTTACCACTTACCACCATCTTTGTTACATTGGGAATTGATGGTTTTGATCAAATGAATGAACGACTCTGATCTTATTAACAAGAGCAACATGTATTACTGGAGAGAGATGTAGCCCCCCATAACTTTCTTAATGCAAGTGCATGGTGCGATTTTTAGCCTTTTTTACTTGCAGATCCGACTATTAGGTGAGGAAGTTGTTATTTTTATTTACCCCCAATCACTTGACTCTTTGAATAACGCACTTTGATGGGGACAGATGGGAAGGTTGTCTCTCAATTTTATACAGGATACAGAGGCAAGGAAGGGATTTGGGTTGGGCCCAAGTTTAACCCCGGGTCTGGGTCGACATTCCTTGCACCTAGATCAGTATGGCCGGCTAAAGGTTGCTGGAGTCCTGAAGTCTATTCAATAGAGCTGCAAGCCTGATAAAGGCCTGCTTGTCCAATGGCCTGGATGCCGGGATTTTTCCTTGGCCTGATGGGGTTCTGGTCCATAAATGTTGGATTGGGTTCACCGATTCGGTCCATGGGGCCTATTTTGATAATCCTTTTGAGTTGGGCATCGAACCGTAGAATAGGTATCTGGATAACAATAAATAAGTGAATGAAATGTTTTCAATCATCTTAATTAAGATCTAAACGGTCGGTTGGGGAAGATGATTAGGTTAATGGGGCCCTTCAGTTGATCAACATCCAATCTACACGGGGTCTCTATTGTCAAAGGAGGGCCTTTGTTGAGTACATAATGCAAAGAACTAAAAATAATAGTGATTTTGTCCCCTCTCTACTCAGCAAGATAAGAAACAAGGCACATGAATCATTTCAAGGACACCCTTTAAATAAGGTGCATGAATACAATTCCACCTATTGAATGATGTTGAATTCTTGAAAAATCTTCTTCTTTAATCCCAAATCCTTGATTTTTAATACCCACATGAGAGGCCTATCACAACCACTTCCAAACACCTTCTTTCCACCCTCTTCCTTGTCACCTCTCTCCTTATAAAAACACCTCACACCCTCCTCTGAACTCCTTCCAACTCACAAAAAAAAAGCCTTCCATAACCCCCCAAAAAAGGACCATTTGAACCCATTTCTCCCATCCTCTTGCAAAATCAAATGGGCAGGAAAATGAGTTTCAGCTCCTTCTTCAAGCAGCAGGACACAAGCCCTGCATGGCCATGGCCTTCATGTAATAACCTGCAAACTGACTCTTTTAGAGCTTGCAATGAAGTTTACAAGACCGTAAGCTCCATTTACATCGACCATGTCGACGAGTTTCTCACCACATCGGAATCATGGTTTACTAACTCGTCTGAATGTGAAAGCTCATCAACTTTGTCTGAAGAGTCTGATGAAGAGTCATTAGAGTACGTAATAAACGGTTTGTCCTCTGGGAGATTCTTTGTTGAGCCTAATGAAACCAAGTCCATAATGGAAGTGGTGAAAGGGAACAAGCTTCCATTCGAAGAGAGCGTGGCACTGGCGATGGAGTCGAAGGACCCATATGTCGATTTTCGGGTGTCGATGGAGGAGATGGTGGAGGCTCATGGGCTCATGGATTGGGAGTGTTTGGAGGAGATGTTGCAATGGTATTTGAGGGCGAATGGGAAGAAGGCTCATGCGTATATTGTTGAGGCTTTTGTTGATTTGCTTGTGGGGCTTGTTTCTTCTTCCATTGAATGTGATGAGAAGGATTACTCAGCTTTGAAGATGTGAATGGGAGTAAGATTTTCAAATGTGTGGATTTCTTTTGGGTATACTAGTAATATGTAAAAATGATAGTGAAAATTTCAATCTTTTGTACATTCTCTCTCAAATTTCAATCTTTTGTACATTCTCTCTCTCTCTCTCTCTCTCTCTCTCTCTCTCTCTCTCTCTCACACACACACACACAGAACTTTGAAGATGTGAAATATGGGTCTCTCTCTCTCTCTCACACACACAGAGCTTTGAAGATGTGAAATATGGGACTGGGAGTAAGATTGTCAATTGTTGGGTTTCTTTTGGGTATACTAGTAATATGTAAAAGGATAATTCTATATGCACCCACCGGAAGTGTTGAGCACACTCACCATTTAAATTTTTTTAATTACTAAAATGGCCTCATGTGAAAGGACCAAATCGACCTTTACCATCAACATCCATCTTCCTCCTTTGGTTCAGCAGCAGCAGTGGGTCTCGTTTCTCTTCTTCTTCTTCTTTCTCCATTTTATCCCTTCCCTTCTCACTGCAACTCTGCACTCCTTCCTCCTCATTGATTTTCATATCCTTTGTCATCATCCTCTTCAACTGTTTTTTAGTATCATCAAGTCTCCTTTTCTTGAACAAGCTTGGAAGTACTCATTTCCATGCACCACATTGTGTATTTAAAGTAGGCATTTGTAATATGGACAAGCAGTTGACGATCTACGAAAATGAGGTATACGTTTTGACTTTGTTTCCTTCGTTTTCATTTTTCTTCTCGCGTCCTGCTTGGGATTCCAGAACCGCGCATTTAATATATGCTCGATTGTAATAAGACGTGCAACATTATAATGCACGACACTATTAAACCGTACAAGGTACCTCTGATCGGTCAACTTGAACCGATCAGAATCATTAAGAACGACCTATATATACCGTGCAGTATAATATTACACGGTGATAAAGGAACGTGCAGTGATAAATTAAGAATTTGTGATATATTTGCAGGAGATTGAATCAACTGGTGCCAGTGAGTGCCTTTTGGATTTTACAAATGTCTTCACCACTGACATGATATTCAAAAGCTGAGAGGGCCTAATCCAATGGACAAGGGATGTTGGAAAGAAACATTGCTTGGTAATTATAATCAAGACTTCAGATGCCAGTGGAGATGGAAGGAAGCCGAGAATCGTTTTTTCTTGTGAGAGAAGTGGTAGTTACAGGGGTCTATCGAAGGTCTTCGAAAGGAAAAATCTTAACAAGTCAACGGGAACGAAGAAGTGTAGTTGCCATTTTGCTTTGAAGGGCTGAAAATTGGTAACTGGTGATGATTAGATGTTAACAGTGGATTGTGGGGTGCACAATCATCCAAAGGCACAGCATCTCGAAGGGCACTTGTTTGCTGGGGGGCTTTCTGGGGAAGAAATCAACGTTTTGATTGATATGTCTAAGAGTTTGGTGAAGCCGAGGAACATCATTCGAACATTACAGGAAATGGATGTGCACAACACCACTACGATGAAGAGTATCTACAATGCGCGCCAGAAGTTTAGGGTGACAGAGATGGCCGGTAGATCACAGATGCAGTAACTCATGTTGCATTTGGAGGAGAATAACTACATTGAGTATCACACTAGCAACGACGCTACATATGTTATTATGGACCTATTCTGGGCACATCCATCATCTATCTATTCAATTATTACGTGCATTTCCAGAAGTTTTGATTGGATTCCACGTACAAGACTAATTGATATCGACTTCCCTTACTTGAGATTGTTGGTGTCACATCTACTCAACTCAACTGACGTTCTCCGTTGGTTTTGTGTACCTTGAATCAAAGAGAGAAACCAATTATAGATGGGCTTTGGAGAGGCTTAAAATATTAATGCATGGATGGATGCATTCCGACTCGTGTGATTGTCATAGATAGAGACCTAGCATAGATGAATGCAATAAATGTTGTTTTTCCGATTGCAGCAAACTTATTATGCATATGGAATATTTCTAGGAACATCTTGACAAATTGTAATAAGTCTTTTGAGACCAATGACAGATGGGGTGCATTTATCTCTTGTTGGAACATGTTGGTAGTCTCTCCAACTGAAAGTGACTACATCCAACTTCTAAGTTCTTTGGAACGGAATTACTGCGGGTATCCACATGCTATTGATTATGTGAAGAACTCGTGGTTGAATAAACATAAGGAGCAATTTGTGGCTGCTTGGACGGATTGACATATGTACTTTGGGAATGTCACTACTAACAGGGTTGAGAGTGCACATGGAAAATTAAAGAGACACATAAGTTCATCGAGCTGTAGCTTTGATTCGTCCTGGCAGGTTATCCACTCCTTGCTAGAGTTACTCTTTACAGAGATAAAGGCTTCTTTTGAAAAAACTTTGAACACCGTGCAACATAAGTTCAAACCGGCACTGTTTCGTGAGTTGAGAGGATTTCTATCAAGGGATGCTTTGGATATAGTGTTAAATGAGTCGATAAGAGTTGGTGATATTGGTCCAGATTTGGCTTCATGTGGATGCGTAATTGACGAACCTATGGTTTACCATGTGCACACGAAATTGCCGAGTACATAACGGAAGGTTCTCATATACCACTGAGTAGTGTCTACCACTATTGGAGGAAGCTCAATTTAGAAGCCACTATGGTGAATGAAGCCCTTGACTTGACCACAACTTCAGAGTTCGAGTTGATCACTAAGAAATTTTAAAGTAGTGATCAAAGGAGTAAAATACAAATATTAAAAAACTTAGAGAATTGGGGAGTCTTTCATCTACTTCTTTTATTGATCCGGATGTTAAATTGAATACTCGTGGTCGGTCATCATCGAAAAAGCAGAAGTTGGATCGGTCTACGCGTCGGGAACCATCTGCTTTTGAATATGCATTGTCGAGTAAGGATAGCGTTCCAGCTAGATTAAGCAATACAACTGTAACGAAGAAGAAGAAGAAAATGACTGTCCATCACACTCGGTCATGTACGTTTCTGCATTTGCTTCCTCAATCTCTGGGACCCTATATCCACACTATTAAGGATGTTGCAGCTGATGGTAACTATGGATTCAGAGCTATAACTGGTCTTCTAGGCATGGGCGAGGATAATTGGACGCAGTTTATAATGGATTTGTGCAATGAATTGCAGAGGTTTCAAAATTATTATGCATTGGTCTATGGAGGAGAGGAAAAGGTTAGGGAGCTGTATTACGCATTCTTTTACTTTGAAAGCAATCCTTCATTTGATCGGTGGATGACAATGCCGAATATAGGTCACCTGATATCTTCATATTATAACGTTATATTGGTCCTTCTTTCATTGCAGCAGTGCCTTACTTTCTTGCCTTTGAGATCATCCCCGATTCCATCAAGTTCTCACAAAGTTATCATGATTGGTTTCGTCAATAGAAACCATTTTGTTCAGGTCTTCATAAAACCCGAATCACTCATGCCTCCCATTGCTACAAATTGGCATAGACACCACCATCCTAATGCAGACGGATGTCAGCTCCCATATGTTAAGAGCATCGAGCAATTCAGAGATATGATTGGAGACAGTGTCGCAACACAGGAGTCGGTCAATATTGACATCGACTGATTATTTGCACTCTAGGGTTGGTGTAATGTAACTTAGTACTTTTTTTTTTGTTACGGATGGCTGATGAAATCGATGAAAGATTTATGTGTTAACTCATTATTAATACCCTTGTTATTAAAGTGTTAAATTATTAATACCCCTGCTCGGTTAAACAGGGCTGTGCAATGAAGTTTTGAATGGCTAATAGGTTCCGCGCACACGGATATCGCATGAACCTAACATACCGTGTAGTGACTATTTGCACACTATTAAAGTGCCGTGTAGAACGTTATTAACGAGTGATCCTCACAATTTTAAGACCCTGCTTCGTTTAACGTGCCCGTTCAACTGCACAGTGCACGACAAACAGTTTCCGAGCATATAGACAGTGCATGGTATTAAAGTGACATGCAATTACCTTTTTCTTGATACATAATGGCCGTGCAGTGTATTATAGTATATATAACAACAAAGTAAATCCTGTCCCCCTTTCATTCCATTTTGATCAAAATCATACAAGTTCATCAAATGAAATATATATCATACAAAATCTACTTAAAAAGGTGTATCCTCAAAACATCTATTAAAAAAAGTATACCCTTAAAACATCCATACAAAAAAGTATACCCTCAAAACATTCATACAAAAGTATACCCTCAAAACATCCATAAAAAAAGACCCATTCAACACCCCTCATTCCATCACGGTTGCGAACGTCGTCATCTCTACCCTCACCACTCTTGGAGTCGAGTCATCTCTACCCTCATTAGGGTGATAGTGGTAATGACGATCGGGGTTCTGTATTCGAGGGTGTAAAATCCTAAAAACCCACTCAAGGTAGTTAGGTGAGCACTCCCATCCATGTTGTGCTCGATGGCCGCGGTGCGCTACGGATAATACATGATCCTCCTAAGTAACCCAGTACTGGTCTAGAAATCTGTAGGAGACCTTGTATTTTCCAGCAGTAGATCCCTGAGATGCACGAATGGGGGCGAAAGGTACGGGTGGGATGGTCTGTACATAGCCAAACTTTCGGAGAATCCTATGTGGGTGGTAGGGTTCAATGACATCTAGCGATCTTAAGCAACCACAGAACAATGGTATTTGATGGAATGGATGCTGAGCCCTTGCACCAGTGTACGGATCCCAGGCCACCTGTGCAAGTAAATGAAACAACTCATTAATAATAAGACGTATTCCATCGCGACAACGTAAAATATATATCAAGGACTCCATAGGGTGCTCATCTCACTTGGATGTAGGTCATCCAACCTCTCCCGCAACAACTGTATGTTCTTTTTCGCAATCTCAAAATCCTGACCAGGATTCCAACGGTTCGCTAGAGGCATTCCAATAGTATATCCTTACTGTGCATGAGGACAAGCAAATGGGAAATGCTCGTACACCCAAGACTGCAAATGATACCAATTATTAATTATACAATCTAAATGATCAATTACGAGGGAACATGTATATGTAAATATAAAGTGTACACATTTACCGTGAGCAGTGTCAAATATCCAGCAATCTATCGCACATCTGCCCTCGTGGCGGTCCCCCGCTGGCAATACAGATAGGCCAGTGCGGCAGTCCCCCATGCATAATGACGGACCCGTGGCAAGTCCATCAGTAAAGATAGGTAGTAGATGGGGACTCAAGTCGATGACTTATCGGAGAAGAGTGTGCAACCTAACAAATAAAGAAGATAGCATCTTGATGCACACTCTACCTCCTCAACAGACGACGTAGGAGTCACATCGCTGCACGCCTGTTTGATCCACCCCATCCTAACTACCCCACCACGCGCCACTCTCAACTCAGCTGACGCAGATACCCTATCCACACCCAATCCACGCTCAAGTAAATCTACTTGATCAGTAAATCCCATACCAGTCGATGAGTGGACAGGAAGTCTCATTACTGAGATGCCCAAAAGAGTACCCACATCATCTAAGGTGATCGTCATCTCACCAAATGGCATGTGAAAGGTATTTGTCTCAGGCTACCATCTCTCTACAAAGCTCGATACCAAAGGGTAGGAGATATATCGATACGAGAAAAGCTTCAACTATTTTAATCCAGATTCTTCTATAATAGCACGAAACCGAGGAACATGAAGATCAACCCCCTCCCCAGGAAGAGGTATGTACCAATCCTTTAACTGACACTAATGATTGATACATTTGAGCGGGTCACGTTCTTGCACATTACAAGCATAAATCTTCATTAATATCTGTTATTTCAACACATCTTATTTGAAAAACAATTAATTAAGACATTAAAAGAATGCAAGCGTATCTCCTCATCCCATATAGGTATGGCTAGGTGCGTCATAAGGACAGATGGTCGGCCGGCCCGCCGGGAATATGACCCTCCCCTGCTGCCGCTGTAGGAGGACTGGATGGTTGTGCCTCCTCGTCTGAAGAATCATCCTCCCCTACTGCCACTGTAGGAGGACTGGACGGCTGTGCCTCCTCCTCTGAGGAATCAACATCTGAGAAATTGTTAACATGCTCCTCAATCGGCTCCGAGAGTGGATCCTGCTGTAATTTTCGTCTTCGTTCAGACGCCGTTGGCCGTTGACCGCTGGCGGTCGAAGAACTCGCATGCATACCTCGGTGATGCGGTCTTGCGACACCAATCTCAGTTCGAACTCTTGATGGCTCGCTAGAAGAACTAGCACATCCACCTGTCGTCTGTGAGCTGCCACCACGACGAGCTGGTCTTATACGCATTTCTTCCAATTGTTGACACCAAAAATGCCACTTTCCCTCTTCAACATCAAGAAGCCACATAAAGCCGCATCCTACTACAAACGGGCAATGCTACTTCAAGCATCAGATCTTGTCAGAATCAAACAAAAACTGCAAGATCATTCAAGACAGCCAAAAGAGGAGTTCACATGAAGTTTCAGGCCATCCGATATCATTTGGCCTAACTTCACTCCTCCGGCAGCTAAACAGGAGCTCCTGGTGGCGACGACGTCGAAGACATCAAAACTTCGATCAGAGCCTACGGATGGTCTCAAAATACCTCGAAAAGGCTCCACGTCAAATTTTAGGTCATTCCGGCGATGTTTGAACCGACTTTGACGCTCCGAAAGAAAATCAAGCCTCTTGGCGACAAGAACCACCGGGACCATTACTCATCAAACAGAGCACATGGGCAGCTTCAACATGCTTCAAAAGGGCTGCACGTCAAATTTCAGGTCATTCCGAGAACGTTTGACTTGACTTTGACACTCCGAAAGAAAATCAAGGCTACCGGCAGTGGACCACCCCGG
Organism: Cinnamomum chago; assembly: GCA_038049695.1. Taxonomy (NCBI): domain Eukaryota; kingdom Viridiplantae; phylum Streptophyta; class Magnoliopsida; order Laurales; family Lauraceae; genus Cinnamomum; species Cinnamomum chago. The sequence goes on along the minus strand of CP142454.1, from coordinate 52,746,407 downwards.
GATCATGACATCCAAATCGGAGCTAATAAATCATCTCAAAATGATCCAATAGGCTCCCTCTCAAATCTCAGGTCAATCGGACATCGGTTGACCGCACATCAAAGCGCAACGTCTTTTTCGCTGCAAAATCAAGCCTAGCAGCGACGGGACCCAAAAAGGCTTCAAAACTCAAACAAAAGCCCATGGCTGGTCCTATCTTCTGCTCAGGAGGCTTCACCTCAAATTTTGGGTCATTCCGACATCGTTTGACCTAGTTTTGACTGTTGACCGAAAATCGGTAACTTTGCGCGGCAATGTCTTCAGCTTTTCAAAAAAATAGGAAACTTTGTGCTCCGGTTTTCCATGACTTCTCATAGGGTTTTCTTCAGGAGAATCAAGCCAAAAAATGAGGAAAAATGTCAAGAAAAATACAGAAGAAAAAAGGACTGAAAAAGCTCGAAAAACGACCGAAGAAAAGGCGACCAAAGGGGACCAAAACCCCATGGTCGCGGGCGACTATGGGAGCATGGTCACGGGCTACCCTGGAAGTCCGGGTCGTCGGATTTCTGCCGGAAGGCCCATTTTCCGATCCTCTTACGTTTCGGGAGTTCTAGCCCCTGTGATTTCCTGAAAATCTGATTTTTGATGCTCGGAATTGACTAATCTCCGTCAACATTTCGGATCCGCCATCAAGAGCGTGAAATCGTCATTGATTGCTCCAAGATCGCCAACCGGCTGGCCAAGAAAGTACACTTTCTGTCCGACCGATTGAGAAATCGACTAGACATATGGTAATGGCCCGCTGTTAGCAATCTATGTCTGAAGTTGCATGATCATTCGACATCGATCAACATGAAGATCCATCGTCGATCGTCGCAAGAAGAATTCCAAAAGACGCGGCACGACCCGCAACTCTTCAAATCCCCGGCGACCACTTAATGCTGTTAATTGACCCAACTAAATGCGGTCATTAACTCATTATTTTGGACGGCCCAATCAGATTCAAGAGAATGGGAGTTACAAGTCAAAGCAATCATGACATTAAAGCCATGAAACTCCTCTCATCATGGAGATTAAAGGCGATTAAATGCCCATCATTCTCCATCGGCCAATCATATTCAAGGAAAAATGAGTTACAAAATCAAGAAATAAAAACTTATAATTCATCCCATCATGAAGCTTTAAAGCCATCAATGTTGATAAACCCTCCTAAATGGCTACCAAAGGCCTATAAATAAGAGAGCATTCCAAAAAGAACGGATCAGAAAAATCCAAGAAAAATCGCGAAGAATTCTTGAAGAAATCTCTGCACAAACAAGATCTCCTAATTTAAAGAAATTCTACTGCAACAAACACCACAAGGTGATTGATGCCCCTTGTGGGGCACTCCCCCCCAAGGCAAAGCCCTCTATTCTCCTATTCAACATGGCCTAGACGTGGTTTTTCAGCCCATCTCTTCCTTTTTTTATCAGATATAGGACCTTCTTTTGGTCTTTGTCCTTTAAAAAACTGAAGTCCAAGCCAAGCCAAAAAAATCAAAGCATCGCATGTTCTCATCTGAAGGATGATGGCGAAGTCTATACATGACTTGCGACGTCGATCTGAACGTGTCCCCGCAATTTCCTAAGAAGTCAGATTCCCTTTCTCACTTTCTGTTGTATTTTGTATTTTCTTTAAGAGACAAAAAAATCACATTTCTTGTCTTTCTTCATTGATGAGATTTGTAAATCGCCTTTCACGGCACAAAATCGCCTCCTACGGCAAAAAAATCGCCTCTCACGGCATTATCGTTTCCTATCTTATTGGTTTTTATTGATTTGCATAAACCTCGTTATCATGGTGAGCAAAAAAAAAAGAGAGAAAAAGAAACCCCTCAAAAAAAAGAGAGAGGAGAGGGGAAAGCAAAGAAAAAAAAAAGAAGGGGACAGGCCTACAGGCCATGGCCCACTGCCACGTGGCTGTACGACCAGGTCCGTACGGATCTGTTTATACGGCCACAAAAGAAAGAGCAAAAAAAGAACACAAAAAAGTGTAAAAAAAAAGAGAAGAAACACGTGAAAAAAAGAGAAGAACAAAAAGAAGAAAACCGTGGGAAACAAAAAAAAGAAAGAAAAGAAAGAAAAAAAGAGAGAAAGAAAAAAAATAGAAGAAAGAAAGAAAAGAACCTTTTTCTTACCATCCTACTTCTACAATGGAAATTTCTTGAAAAAGAAAACTTACTTGAAGCCATTGATGGAGAAGAAGAAGAAAAGCTTGAAGATCTTTGAAGAAGAAGAAGAATTCTTGATCTTTGAGCACTCTTGAAGACTTTTGCAAAAAAAAAGTAATAAGAGTAAGAGATCCAACCTCCCCTTGCTTTTATAGAAGAGAGCAAACCAAAAGAGGAAACAAGGAGAAAAAAAGGAAGTAAGTGCTAAAAATTAGCAACCTTCCCAAAAGAAAGGAGATTTGAGATATTCTCTCCCAAAGAGAAGATTTTTTGAGAAATTTTCTCCAAAAAGAAAGGGAATGAGAAATATCCTCTCCCAAAGAGAGATACTTTGAGAAAATCTCTCCCAAAAGAAAGGAAACTTGAGAGATTCTCTCCAAGTAAGAATATTTTTAGATATTCTCTATTCAAAAGAGATATTTTTAAATATTCTTTACAAAATGACACCAAGAGAGATCTAAGCCATCTTTAAAAAAGCTTAAGGTCCCATGGGTTAGCCCACATGAGCCAGGTTTGACCGCCTAGGCACTAAAAGAGACTTCCTTTCAAAAATTCCTCTTACCAAGAGCATACAAAATGATTCCATGCCTCTTTTGAGTTGATTGGGCCACACAAAAGAAAATCCAAGCCTCATGAGCTTCCAAAATTTCAAGCCATCCCACCTCGTATACCAATTTGAGCCAAAATCTTGAAATTGACATTCCACAAAATCCAAACCTGACCCCCTAGCTTGCCACATACAGCTTGTTAGGTCACAAGGTCAAAACCAAATCTGACCCCCCAATTTGCCACATACAGCTTATTGGGTCACAAGGTCAAAATCCAAAAAAATAAAACCCCGACCCCCTAACTTGCCACATACAGCTTGTTAGGTCACAAGGTCAAAAACCAAAAAAACCTTCTTGACCGCCTGATGTGCCACATAAAGCCCTTAGGTTCACAAGGTCAAAAGGAAAAACCAAAACCCAACACCCAAAATACAACTCCCTCATGTCATTTTCAAAACTTTGCCTTGAGATGGAACGTGATCTCTCCCACTACCATAAAATCCCCTTGGAAACTCAAAAGGCTATTAAAAAAAATGCTCAAAGACTCTTGGTCAAGTCAGAAGCTCTCCAAAAGCTACTTGTCGCTGTACCTCGAGGGGGCATTTGTTGACACCAAAAATGTCACTTTGCCTCTTCAACATCAAGAAGCCACATGAAGCCGCATCCTACTATAAACGGGCAATGCTACTTCATGCATCAGATCTTGTCAGAATCAAATAAAAACTGCAATATCCTTCAAGACAGCCGAAAGAGGAGTTCACATGAAGTTTCAGGCCATTCCGACATCATTTGGCCTAACTTCACTCCTCCGGCAGTCAAACAGGCGCTGGCGGCGACGGCGTCGAAGACATCAAAACTTCGATCAGAGCCTATAGATGGTCTCAAAATACCTCCAAAACTTTGGCACCTGAGGCTAGGTCATATAAACCTAATCAGGATTGACAGGCTAGTGAAAGATGGTATCTTACCTTCATTGGTGATAGAACCAATGCCTGTCTGCGAGTCAAATGTGGAAGGTAAAATGACCAAAAGACCCTTTTTCTCAAAGGGCAGTAGGGCCAAAGATTTATTGGAATTAGTATATACTGATGTGTATGGACCCATAAATATTAGAGCGAGAGATAGATATGAGTACTTCATCACTTTCACCGATGACGACTCAAGACATTAATACATATACCTTATGCACTGCAAGTCTAAGACTTCTGAAAAGTTCAAAGAGTTTCGAGTGGAAGCGGAAAGCATTTAGGTAAAAGTGTCAATACTCTTCGATGAGATTGAGGAGGAGAATATCTCTCCGCTGATTTTATGGGATACTTTTCAGAAAATGGGATTCTATCTCAATTGTCTACTCCTGGTATGCCTCAACAGAACGGAGTAGCAGAAAAAAGGAACCAGACTCTTTTAGATATGATTAGGTCTATGTTGAGTTTCTCAGGATTACCTATATCCTTTTGGGGATACGCCTTGGATATTGTGATGTACATACTGAATCTCGTACGATCTAAGTCTGCACCTAAGACTCCCCGGGAGTTGTGGTCTGGGTGAAAGCCTAGTCTACAACATTTACACATATGGGGTTGTCCGGCACACGCACTGAAGGTTAAGATGGATAAGTTGGAAACAAAGTCGGAAGTATGTACGTTTGTAGGATATCCTAAAGGAACTAAAGGTTGGTTATTTTATAATCTCAAAGAGCAAAAAGTGTTGGTGAGCACCAATACGGTTTTTCTGGAGGAAGATTATATGATGGACCGGAAATCTTTAGAAAATGTTATCTTGGAAGAAATTCAGAAAGAGATCAATTCCAAATCCAAATATGACCGAACTTGAAGAAACTTCACCCATACCTAACCCAGTAATTACACCAGTGCCTTGTTGTAGTGGGAGCATTGTCAGGACCCCTGATAGGTTATGGTTCTTGGAAGAGTCTTGCGAGGCAATCCCGGAAGAACTAGAACAAGATCCCTATAACTATGATGAAGCAACTAATGACATAGATTCGGGACGTTGGTTAGATGCTATGAAAGCTGAGTTGGAGTCTATGTACTTCAATCAGGTCTGTACACTTGTGAACTTGCCTGCCAATATTAAACATATTGGGTGCAAGTGAGTCTACGAGAGAAAGAGATGTCTAGATGGAAGAGTTGAGACCTTTAAGGTCAGGCTTGTTGCGAAAAGATATACTCAGAAAAAAGATATCAATTATGAGTAAACCTTTTTGACGGTAGCCATGCTCAAGTCCATCCGGATACTCTTGTCCATTGCAGCTCATCTCGATTACGAGATTAGACAAATGGATGTCAAGACGGCGTTTCTGAGCAGCCATCTTGACGAAGACATCTATATGATGCAGCCAGACGGTTTTATAGCTAAACAACCAAGAGCAAAGAGTTTGCAAGATGCAGATGTCCATTTATGGACTAAAGCAGGCATCCCGAACCTAGAACATTCGTTTTGACTAGGCAATCAAGTCAGTTGATTTTTGTCAAAATCCGGATGAGTCATGGGTGTACATGAAAAGTAAAGGAGGTAGGGTAATTTTTCTGGTCGACGACATCCTTCTCCTAGAGAGTGGTATATGGATGTTGTCAACAGTAAAAGGTTTAGTTGGCTAAGACTTTTGATATGAAGGACTTGAGAGAAGCCAGCCACATCCTAGGGATCAAACTCTATTGAGACCGGATAAATATGATGATAGGCTTATCCCAATATGCGTACATAGATAAGGTGCTGTTACGGTTTGCTATCCAAGACTCCAAGAAGGGTATTACACCTTTTAGGAATGGAGTGCACCTTTCCAACGATCAGTGTCCTAAGACACCTGAGGAAAAGGAGCAGATGAGGTCGATACCATACGCTTCGGGTGTTGGTAGCCTCATGTATGCTATGCTATATACTAGACCGGATATCTGTCATGCATTGGGCTTAGTCACCAGATATCAGTGTAACCCAAGTCCTAACCATTGGACTACTATAAGATGTGTTCTCAAATCCTTGAGAATGACTAAATATCACATGTTGATTTACGGCAGTAATGGGTCAGTTACATGGATACTGACTTCCAGTCAGATAAGGATTCCAAGAAATCAACTTCTAGATATGTGTTTATGCTGTAGCTGCTTGAGAAGCAGCCAAAGAAGTAGATTGACTCAAAAGATTCCTTATGGAACTTGGAGTGGTACTTTTGGCAGGACAGCTGCTCACAGTTTACTGTGATAACAGCAAGATAGTCGATAAGTCGAAGGAACCCAGGAGCCAAAAGCATGTACAAAGGTTATAACAAATGGTCAGAGAGATTGTGCAGAGAGGTGATACTGCTATCACCCAAATAGACTCTGCAGACAATCTGGGAGATCCCTTTACTAAGCCTTTGAGTACCAAAGTCATTGGGCAGTAAGTAGATGGTATCTGCATGAGATGCAACCCTGAATGACAGTGAGCCCAAGTGGGAGATTGTTAGTTTTATGGTCTCAATACCAATATATGATGTAATAAATTGATTAATTTCTTCATTTATCAATATATATTATTGCTTTCCTTTCATGAGATGAATGGTGTTTTATTATTTGTTTGCACATAACTAATAACGGATGACATAATGGTTCATGAGATGAACCGGAATCCACAAGTATACTAGATGTAATACATGTGTATGGATGAGATCCACATACATGGGACATGTATTGCAAATCTTATACTTAAATATCTTCACAACCAGTGATGAGATTGGGCATCTCATCTGACAAGGTTGCAGCACTTTGATCACTATGAGATAGTATGATTTGTCTCGATCATCCGAATGTAAGATTTTGGATCATGGTGCTGGTACATTGGATGTATTGAAGGACCATGCGAAGCACCTTATGTACACTGTCTTTACTTTAAGGTCTGCTCTCATAATTCCCTAGCAATAGGCTCATAATCCTAAGACATTAATGAACTCAAGTTTCTATCTATTCATTTGCTTTGAGTCACCAATGAATGAGGCTAATTGTAGGTCAACACCTTGGTGATTTGGGTACTTGGTAGTAGAGCTGTGGGAACATTCAATGGTCAAGATGGAATCTATCTTTAATATCCCCTTGTTTCAATTAATGGATTTATCATTTGTAAGTGCACTCCCATTCCAATTAAGAGTTAATTGGATCGGTACCAAATGATCACTATAATTAATTGGGGCTCAAGGATAATAAGATATGGATCTAATTTGGTGGACAGGTCCAATTGATCCGTGGATATAGATGGAGGGGCCTACTTGTGGTAATTGGGAAGTTTAGGGTCTTCATTGTAATATATTCCTAAGACTGGAGTTCAATTGCATTTATATAGTGGAGTTATTTGCAATTAACTGTGGGCCCGGATTGCACATGAGATGTGGGGTCGTGTGTCCCAGTTGGAGCCAGCTTTCTAAGGAATCCCTAGTGGCCCCCACGCTAGCCCAAAATATTAGAAATATATTAATTATAGTAGAACTCTAAAAGGAAATAGAAAGTTATTATTTCTATTTGAAGTGAGACTTCTAATAGTGATAATAGTAAGTTACTAATTATTAATGGAAGTAGGACTTCTATTTTAATTAGTAAAAGAGAAAGTTACTAATCATATTTGAAGTGAGACTTCTAATTTTGATTTAGTAAGCAACTAATTACTGTAGAAGTAAGACTTCTATTTCAATTAGTAAGAGGAGGTTGCTTGAGTGCTATAAAAAGATGAGAGAAGTGGTTTGGACGTCCAATATAATATAGAGGAGTTTCATGCCCAACCCTTTAGTGCAAGAGTTGCACACGCCCATCTCTCTCTTTCCCTCTTCTAGTTTCTCTTCTAGTTACCTCTAGAGCTTTTTCTTGGAGATCCCACCCATCTTCTTGAGAAAAGAGAATATGATACGGGTCATAGCGTGGAAGATCAAAAGAGCTTGGAGATTCTGATTTGATTAGTGAAAGTATTCATCATCAAAGAAAGAGATCAACTTCTTCATTAGAGCACTACTAAGCTCCAAAGGTATAATCTACATCCTTGTATGTTGTAGATTTCGTGGTTGCATGTTTAGGTGTTGTTTTCTAACTTCTAGATAGGTTATATTGTTGTACATGATTTATGAGTTTGAGGGATTGCATCCTGGATTGGGTTTGTTGCCTTCTAGATAACTGATCCCTGCATCAAGTGGGTCAAAAGTTTTTGAAGCCTATCTGAAAGGCCCACCTACTTCCAACAAGTATATCTTCCGGAGCTACATTTTCTCAAGTGACTTCCACTGAGATAACACCTTCTTAGCCTTCGTCCTCTGAAACTGTGACATCACAACTCACAGCTCTTCCGACCGATCAGCCTGAAGAAACTTCATCCAAAGAAGACCTGGTCAATTGGTCCCAGATACCTGACCTCATATGAGACGTCTGGACCGACAAATTACTCAATGAAGGAGAAAAGTTGCTGGATGTTGTTCAGGACTTGTTCCCGAAAAATGCTTCATGTAACGCAATCACTGAGGATGGTGACTCTGCTGCAGACACATCTTCAACAAATGAGAAGGATCAACCCTTGGATTCCAAGGAAGATCTTCCAAATGAAGGCCCTTCTCAAGAAGCTCTTGAAGTTGGTAGAGGTACCCGTTCTGGCCGGGATTACCACAAAAATTACAACCAATCTTCTTCTTCTTATGTAAATCCTTCGGGAAAAAATGTTGTAAACGACCCAAGTGTTGGAAAATAGGCGGGCCATTCAGATAGGTTTCAAAAACTTTTGATCCACTTGATGCAAGGATCAACTATCTAGAAGGCAACAAACCCATTCCAGGATGCAATCTCTCAAACTCATAAACCATGTACAGCAATACATCCTATCTAAAAGATAGAAAACAACACCTAAACATGCAACCACGAAATCTACAACATACAAGGATGTAGATTATACCTTTGGACCCTTGTAGTGCTCTAATGGAAAAGTTGATCTCTTTCTTTGATGATGAACACCTTCACTAATCAAATTAGAATCTCCAACACCTTTTGATCTTCCACGCTATGACCCGTATCAGATTTTCTTTTCTCAAGAAGATGGTGGAATCTCCAAGAGAAAACCCTAAAGGAAACTAGAAGAGAAACTAGAAGAGGGAAGATATGTGCAATAACTTGCACAAGAGAGGAAGATGATGATGGGCGTGAATCCCTAGGTGGGATTGTGCATTAGGACGTCCAAGGCACTCCTCTCCTCTTTTTACAGCACTCAAGCAACCTCCTCTTACTAATTGAAATAGAAGTCTTACTTCTACAGTAATTAGTTTCTTACTAAATAACAATTAGAAGTCTCACTTCAAATATGATTAGTAACTTTCTCTTTTACTAATTAAAATAGAAGTCCTACTTCCATTAATAATTAGTAACTTAATATTACCACTATTAGAAGTCTCACTTCAAATAGAAATAGTAACTTTCTATTTCCTTTTAGAGTTCTACTATAATTAGTATCTTTCTAATATCTTGGGCTAGCGTGGGGACCACTAGGGATTCCTTAGAAAGCTGGCTCCAACTGGGACACGCGACCCCACATCTCATGTGCAATCCGGGCCCACAGTTAATTGCAAATAACTCTACTATATAAATGCAATTGCAATCCAGTCTTAGGAATATATTACAATGAAGACCCTAAACTTCCCAATTACCACAAGTAGGCCCCTCCATCTATATCCACGGATCAATTGGACCTGTCCACCAAATTAGATCCATATCTTATTATCCTTGAGCCCTAATTAATTATAGTGATCATTTGGTACCGATCCAATTAACTCTTAATTGGAATGAGTGCGCACTTACCAATGATAAATCCATTAATTGGCACAAGGGGATATTAAAGATAGATTCCATCTTGACCATTGAATGTTCCCACAGCTCTACTACCACGTACCCAAATCACCGAGGTGTTGACCTACAATTGGCCTCGTTCATTGGTGACTGAAAGCAAATGAATAGATAGAAACTTGAATTGATTAATGTCTCAGGATTATGAGCCTATTGCTAGGAAATTATGAGAGTAGACCTTAAAGTAAAGACAACGTATATAAGGTGCTTCTCATGGTCCTTCAAAACATCCAATGTACCAGCACCATGATCTAGAATCTTATATTCCGATGATCGAGACAAATCACACTATCTCATAGTGATCAAAGTGCTGCAACTTTGTCAGATGAGATGCCCAATCTCATCACTGGTTGTGAAGATATTTAAGTATAAGATTTGCAATACATATCTCCTGTATGTGGATCTCATCCATACACATGTATTACATCTAGTATACTTGTGGACTCCGGTTCATCTCATGAACCATTATGTCATTCGTATTAGTTATGTGCAAACAAGTAATAAAACACCATTTTTCTCATGAAAGGAAAGCAATAATATGTATTGATAAATAAAGAAATTAATCAATTTATTCATCATATACTTGGTATTGAGACCATAAAACTAACAATCTCCTACTTGGGCTCAATGCCAGCCAGGGTTGCATCTCATGCAGATCCCATCTACTTACTGCTCAAAGACTTAGTAAAGGGATCTCCTAGATTGTCTGCAGAGTCTATCTAGGTGATAGCAGTATCACCTCTCTGCACAATCTCTCTGACTATTTGTTATAACCTCTATATATGCTTTTGGCTCCTGGGTTCCTTCGACTTATCGACTGCCCTGCCAAAAGTACCACTCCAAGTTCCATAAGGAATCTTTTGAGCCAATCTGCTTCTTTAGCTGCTTCTCAAGTAGCTACAGCATAAACAAATACCCTAGAAATTGATTTCTTGGAATCCTTATCTGACTGGAAGTCAGTATCTATGTAACCGACTCATTACTGCTGTAAATCAACATGTGATATTTAGTCATTCTCAAGGATTTGAGAACACATCTTACAGCAGTCCAATGGTAAAGACCTGGGTTAGACTGATATCTGGTGACTAAGCCCAATGCATGACAGATATCCGGTATAGTATATAGCATAGCATACATGAGGCTACCAACACCCGAAGCGTATGGTATCGACCTCATCTGCTCCTTTTCCTCAGGTGTCTTGGGACACTGATCCTTGGAAAGGTGCACTCCATGCCTGAAAGGGGTAATACCCTTCTTGGAGTCTTGCATAGCAAACCGTACCAGTACCTTATCTATGTATGCATATTGGGATAAGCCTATCATCCTATTTATCCGGTCTCAATGGAGTTTGATCCCTAGGATGCGATTGGCTTCTCCCAAGTCCTTCAAATCAAAAGTCTTAGCCAACTAAACCTTTTACTGTTGACAACATCCATATACCACTCTCTAGGAGAAGGATGTCGTCGACTAGAAAAATTACCCTGCCTCCTTTACTTTTCATGTACACTCATGACTCATCCAGATTTTGACAAAAATCAACTGAGTTGATTCCTTAGTCAAAACGAATGTTCCAGCTTCGGGATGCCTGCTTCAGTCCATAAATGGACTTCTGCAGCTTGCAAACTCTTTGCGTTTGGTTACTCGCTATTAAACCGTCTGGCTGCATCATATAGATGTGTTCCTCAAGATGGTCGTTCAGAAACGCCGTCTTGACATCCATTTGCCAAATCTCGTAATCGAGATGAGCCGCTATGGATAAGAGTATCCGGATGGACTTGAGCATGGCTACCGGCGAGAAGGTTTCCACATAATCGATATCTTCTTTCTGAGCATATCATTTCGCAATAAGCCTGACCTTTAAAGGTCTCAACTCTTCCATCTGGTCCTCTATTTCTCTTGTAGACTCACTTGCACCCAATAAGTTTGATATTGGCAGGCAAGTCCACAAGAGTCCAGACCTGATTAGAGTACATATACTCCATCTCAGCTTTCATAGCATCTTGCCAATGTCCCGAATCTATGTCATTAATTGCTTCATCATAGTTACAGGGATCTTGTTCCGGTTCTTCCGGGACTGCCTCGTAAGACTCTCCTAAGAACGAGAACCTGTCAGGGGGCCTGACTATGCTCCCACTATGACAAGGCACTGGTGTAATTACTGGGTTAGGTAAGGGCGCTTCTTCCTTAGGTTCGGTCATACTAGGATTTGGAATTGTTTGCTCTTGAATTTCTTCCAAGATCACCTTTTTCTAAAGGTTTCTGGTCTATCATATAATCTTCCTCCAGAAAAACCGCATTAGTGCTCACCATCACTTTCTGCTCTCTGGGATTATAGAATAGCCAACCTTTAGTTCATTTAGGATATCCTACAAACGTGCATACTTCCGACTTCGCTTCCAACTGATCTGTCTTAACCTTTAGCACGTGTGCCAGACAACCCCAAATGTGTAAATGTTGTAGACTAGGCTTTCGCCCGGACCACAACTCCCAGGGAGTCTTAGGTATAGACTTAGATGGTACGAGGTTTAGTATGTAAATTGAAGTATCCAAGGTGTATCCCCAAAAGGATATAGGTAATCTTGAGAAACTCAGCATAGACCTGATCATATCTAAAAGAGTCTGGTTCCTTCTTTCTGCTACTCCATTCTGTTGAGGCATACCAGGAGCAGACAACCGGGATAAAATCCCATTTTCTGATAAGTATCCCATAAAATCAGCGAAGAGATATCCTCCTCTGGCCCTGACATTAATGGGTCCACACACATCAATATACACTAATTCCATAAAATCTTTGGCCCTATTGCCCTTTTGATGAAAATGGCCTTTTTGGTCTTTTTACCTTCCAGACAGGACTCAGACAGGCATTGGTTCTACAACCAATGAAGGCAAGATACCATCTTTCACTAGCCTGTCAATCCTGTTTAGGTTTATATGACCTAGCCTCAAGTGTCAAAGTTTTGTTGGATCAGATGAAGGTGATTTCCTCTTTAATGATGGTCTATTAGTTGTTTCAGTATCATGTATCTCATACATTGTGGGATTAACAAATAAATCCCATTGATTACCTTGTCAAAATACATAAAAATACCGTATCTCTTTATGACGATTTCAGTACCAAGAGTAATTGAATAACTCTTATTCACCATACTAGAAACTGAAGTTGAATTCCGCCGTAAAGACGGTACATATAACGTGTCTGACAAAACCAATTTATCATTTGAAAAACATAATGTAATAACTCCCACTGAAACAGCCTCTGCCTTAGCATCAGATCCTAGGTTGACAATGATTTCTCCGTCACTGAACCTCCTGGTTTCCCTGAACCCCTGTAACGAATTACATATGTGATTAGTTGCCCTGGAGTCCATACACCAAGATTCTGAAGTACCAGTTGCAAAACTAGCTTCAGAAATAAGTGACTCAGACATACCTGAGGTCTTCTTCTTAGACAGATATTCTGGACAATTCCTTTTCCAATGTCCTGTCTTACCACAATGGAAACACTTTCCTTTTACTCCCGTACCCTTAGCCTTGGCCATACTACAAGTAGAACCATTCTCCACCTTAGGACCCTTGATGACTGATTTCTTTTTGCTATCTCCGTCTTTGCCTTTCGGCTTGGTCCTAGCAAATGACTTTTCTATCATGAGGGAATTTTACTCTTTCTTCATGATTTCCTCAGTCACTACCAGCTGGCGAGACCGCTCAGGTATGGTCATTTTCAATATTTTATAATTGATCTCATGAGTCATCAACAGTAATTAGAACTCTTTCCAAAATAATTTGATTTGACCAATTTTAGTAACTTGCTATGTTTGGATCAGATTTGGAAATATTCTAAATTAAGCATGCATCCATAAATAGAAAGTGCTAAAATTAGAAACTAGTCCTCTCCTCCACATGGCCCAAGCGAAACAGACTTCTTGGACTTCTAGACTTTCCAAAACTTTGGGATTCCTCAAACTCTTTGGGCATTACCAAAAGGCTTTTGGTAATCTTTAAACTCTTTGATTAGGAGTCCAACTTTACTTTCCTTCCTCGTCTTGAACATCGCCAGAATTTAAAAATTTAGAAAAATTACATAAATTCCTATGCCTCGATTATGAGACTTATATGGTAATCTAAACATGGAAATAAAAGGGCTATAGGGAAATTCATCATGCCTTGCCCTTTCACGGGAAACCAAGGAAACCATGACGCCCTTTACATTTAGCCTTAAATAAACCAATAACCATAAATAGAAAGCAAAAGACTTGTGGGCCATATGGAGAGGACATTATCACCTGCAGGTTAGTATCTCATACAACAAAGCATCTCACAAAACCAGGTTATCAAACCAAGATGCCAAAAGTAGCCACCCTTTTAATACACGCACTTCGCAGAGGGGGTCCGGGGGTGTCCCCTGGCGGTGGTCAACCCGCCTGACGAAGGCACGAGGCTAGGTCGACCCGCCTGACGAAGGCAGAAAATTGGGTTTTTTTAATTCGAGTCCAAACACCTCCAAAACACTTTTGAAGCCTCTCAATGGCATCATATTATCCTTCCATCATAATTAAACCCTTTTGTGACTATCCAAACATGAATCTACTATTAAACCAAGTAAATTCATCAAAAACTGATCCTTACATAGCCCTTGCTCTATCCTCTTCACATCTCATGCAAAGATTAGAACAAGCTTACTGATCTAGCATGATTAGAGATGAGGTTTCGCTCTGATACCAAATGTTGGAAAATAGGTGGGCCATTCATATAGGTTTCAAAAACTTTAGATCCACTTGTTGCAGGGGATCAACTATCTAGAAGGCAACAAACCCAATCCAGGATGCAATCCCTCAAACTCATAAACCATGTACAACAATACATCCTATCTAAAAGTTAGAAAACAACACCTAAACATGCAACCACGAAATCTACAACATACACGGATGTAGATTATACCTTTGGACCCTTGTAGTGCTCTAATGGAGAAGTTGATCTCTTTCTTTGATGATGAACACCTTCACTAATCAAACTAGAATCTCCAACACCTTTTGATCTTCCACGCTATGACCCGTATCAGATTTTCTTTTCTCAAGAAGATGGTGGAATCTCCAAGAGAAAACCCTAAAGGAAACTAGAAGAGAAACTAGAAGAGGGAAGATATGTGCAATAACTTGCACAAGAGAGGAAGATGATGATGGGCGTGAATCCCTAGGTGGGATTGTGCATTAGGACGTCCAAGGCACTCCTCTCCTCTTTTTACAGCACTCAAGCAACCTCCTCTTACTAATTGAAATAGAAGTCTTACTTCTACAGTAATTAGTTTCTTACTAAATAACAATTAGAAGTCTCACTTCAAATATGATTAGTAACTTTCTCTTTTACTAATTAAAATAGAAGTCCTACTTCCATTAATAATTAGTAACTTAATATTACCACTATTAGAAGTCTCACTTCAAATAGAAATAGTAACTTTCTATTTCCTTTTAGAGTTCTACTATAATTAGTATCTTTCTAATATCTTGGGCTAGCGTGGGGACCACTAGGGATTCCTTAGAAAGCTGGCTCCAACTGGGACACGCGACCCCACATCTCATGTGCAATCCGGGCCCACAGTTAATTGCAAATAACTCTACTATATAAATGCAATTGCAATCCAGTCTTAGGAATATATTACAATGAAGACCCTAAACTTCCCAATTACCACAAGTAGGCCCCTCCATCTATATCCACGGATCAATTGGACCTGTCCACCAAATTAGATCCATATCTTATTATCCTTGAGCCCTAATTAATTATAGTGATCATTTGGTACCGATCCAATTAACTCTTAATTGGAATGAGTGCGCACTTACCAATGATAAATCCATTAATTGGCACAAGGGGATATTAAAGATAGATTCCATCTTGACCATTGAATGTTCCCACAGCTCTACTACCACGTACCCAAATCACCGAGGTGTTGACCTACAATTGGCCTCGTTCATTGGTGACTGAAAGCAAATGAATAGATAGAAACTTGAATTGATTAATGTCTCAGGATTATGAGCCTATTGCTAGGAAATTATGAGAGTAGACCTTAAAGTAAAGACAACGTATATAAGGTGCTTCTCATGGTCCTTCAAAACATCCAATGTACCAGCACCATGATCTAGAATCTTACATTCCGATGATCGAGACAAATCACACTATCTCATAGTGATCAAAGTGCTGCAACTTTGTCAGATGAGATGCCCAGTCTCATCACTGGTTGTAAAGATATTTAAGTATAAGATTTGTAATACATATCTCTTGTATGTGGATCTCATCCATACACATGTATTACATCTAATATACTTGTGGACTCCGATTCATCTCATGAACCATTATGTCATTCGTATTAGTTATGTGCAAACAAGTAATAAAACACCATTCATCTCATGAAAGGAAAACAATAATATATATTGATAAATCAAGAAATTAATCAATTTATTCATCATATACTTGGTATTGAGACCATAAAACTAACACCAAGTGGCAACAATAATGAACATGCAGGCCCGAAGGAGGCTTTCAAGTACGACTTGATTGAGCACTTCAAACACATACCTGCAAGATTGCACATCCTTGTCTTATTACGAATGTATCCACAAACTCGTGATACTCTCATTTCAGTACTGTAAAAGCTGAATGTGGATGTCGATAAACATGCCCCACAAGTCCTACAAATTGAAATGGACTATAGGGTCAAAAAGTCAAATACTTCCTTAAAGGGAGAAAAGAAGAAAACTGAGGGATCAGACATCGAATGCCTCTCGCACTACAACAGATTACATCTTCAGTGACGTTTTTTTTCCTCGCTAAAAGTCCAAAAAACGTCGGTAAAGGTTTTACCAACGTTTTTTTTTTCGTCGGGCAGTCGTCGGCAAAAAAATGTCAAGAAAATACCTTACCGACGAATTAATTTTTCGTCGGTAAAATTATCCTTTTCACCAACGCTTTTTTATTTTTTACCGACGTTTTTTTTCGTCGGTAGAATTAATAAGAAAAATAAAAAATAAATTCAAATACTCTACCGACGTTTTTTTTCCTCGGTAATATTAAAAAAATAAAAATAAAAATATTTTACAGACGTTTTCTTGTGCGTCGGTAATATTAAAAAGAAAAATAGAAACTAAAAAACAGTTTACCGACGTTTTCTGTTTCGTCGGTAATATTAAAAAGAAAAATAAAAACGAGATAAAATTTTTTTACCGACGTTTATTGTTCGTCGGGAAAATTAAAAGAAAAATCAAAATAAAATAAAAATAAAGTTACCGACGTTCTGTTTTGCGTCGGTAAAAATAAAAGAAAACTAAAAAAAAATCAAAATACAATTACCGCCGTTATTTTTTCGTCGGTAAAATAAAATTAAAAAAAATAAAAACATTACCGACGTTGTTTTTTCGTCGGTAAAAATACCTTCACCGACGAAATTTTCATTTTTGTCGGTGAAAGTATATTATTTTTTTAAAATCGACTTTTTTGTTTTTCGTTTAAATTTTCCTGTAAACTTGCTTATACACCTGTAATAAAAAATAAAACTACTCATACTACAATCAATAATACATCCAAACAAAATCATCCCCATTCTTCATCAAATCATTCATCTCTTTAAATAAACAGTACAATTAATAAACATACAGTCGAATAAAAATGTCTAAATTAATAAAAATACAGTCGAATAAAAATGTACAATATACATATACAAATAAACAAAATACAGCAAAACAACACCAAAGTGTGCATCCGATCAGAAAGCGTCCATCAATCTGCAATGACAAAAACAAAAAGAAAATTAGCATCTCTTGAATTAATGAAATTATAAACGAAAGATATACATGTATATATATACATAAATTATAAAAATCGTCAGCAAAATCGGCTCTAATTCCCTCACCGTGAGTCCAATCTGCGAGCGGTCAGTTCCAACATGTTACTCTACCCCCGAGCGAACCTCCCGTGCCGGTCCCCGAATTTTTCGGATGCGGATTCCCGTTCCGAACCCCCGGGAGGCCGTTTTCGAGCCTAAGTGTTGGAAAAGAGTCGGTTTCCGGCTCTAATTCCCTAACCGTGAGTCCAATCTGCTAGCCGTCAGTTCCTACAAGTTACTCTACCCCCAAGCGAACCACCCGTGCTGGTCCCCGAATTTTCCGGTCGCCGATTCCCGTTCCGGACCCCCGGGGGGCCGTTTTCGAGCCTAAGTGTTGGAAAAGAGTCGGTTTTCGGCTCTAATTCCCTAACCGTGAGTCCAATCTGTGATTCGTCAGTTCCTACATGTTACTCTACCCCCGTACGAACCGTCCGTGCCGGTCCCCGATATTTCCGGTTGCCGATTCCCTTTCGGGACCCCCGGGGGGCCGTTTTCGAGCCTAAGTGTTGGAAAAGAGTCGGTTTCTGACTCTAATTCCCTAACTGTGAGTCCAATCTGTGAGCCGTCAGTTCCTACAGGTTACTCTATCCCCATGCGAACCGTCCGTGCCGGTCCCAAAATTTTCCGGTCGCCGATTCGCTTTCCGGACCCCCTACGGGCCGTTTTCGAGCCTAAGTATTGGAAAAAAGTCGATTTTCGGCTCTAATTCCCTAACCGTGACTCGAATCTGCGAGCCGTCAGTTCCTACATGTTACTCTACCCCCGAGCGAACCGCCCGTACCGGTCCCCGAATTTTTCGGTCGCCGATTCCCGTTCCGGACCCCCGGGGGGCCGTTTTCGAGTCTAAGTGTTGGAAAAGAGTCGGTTTTCGGCTCTAATTCCCTAACCGTGAGTCCAATCAGCGAGCCGTCAGTTCCTACATGTTACTCTACCCCCGTGCGAACCGTCCGTGCCGGTCCCCAATATTTCCGGTTGCCGATTCCCGTTGCGGACCCCCGGGGGGCCGTTTTCGAGCCTAAGTGTTGGAAAAGAGTCGGTTTCTGACTCTAATTCCCTAATTGTGAGTCCAATCTGTGAGCCGTCAGTTCCTACAGGTTACTCTACCTCCGTGCGAGCCGTCTGTACCGGTCCATGATTTTTCCGGTCGCCGATTCGCCTTCCGGACCCCCTGCGGGCCGTTTTCAAGCCAAAGTGTCGGAAAAGAGTCGGTTTTCGGCTCTAATTCCCTAACCGTGAGTCCAATCTTTGAGCCGTCAGTTCTTATAGGTTACTCTACCCCCGTGCGAACCGTCCGTGCCGGTCCTTGATTTTTCCGGTCCTCGGTTCGTTTTCCGGACCCCCGGCGGGCCGTTTTCGAGCCTAAGTGTCGGAAAAGAGTCGGTTTTCGGCTCTAATTCCCTAACCGTGAGTCCAATCAGCGAGCCGTCAGTTCTTACAGGTTACTCTACCCCCGTGCGAACCGTCTGTGCCGGTCACTGATTTTTCTGGTCGCCGATTCGCTTTCCGGACCCCCTACGGGCCGTTTTCGAGCCTAAGTGTCGGAAAAGAGTCGGTTTTCAGCTCTAATTCCTAACCGTGAGTCGAATCTGCGAGCCGTCAGTTCCTACATGTTACTCTACCCCCGAGCGAACCGCCCGTGCCGGTCGCCGATTCCCGTTCCGGACCCCCGGGGGGCCGTTTTCGAGCCTAAGTGTTGGAAAAGAGTCGGTTTTCGGCTCTAATTCCCTAATCGTGAGTCCAATCTGCGAGCCGTTAGTTCCTACATGTTACTCTACCCCCGTGCGATCCATCCGTGCCGGTCCTCGATATTACCGGTTGCTAATTCCCTTTCCGGACCCCCGGGGGGCCGTTTTCGAGCCAAAGTGTTGGAAAAGAGTCGGTTTCTGACTCTAATTCCCTACCTGTGAGTCCAATCTGTGAGCCGTCATTTCCTACAGGTTACTCTACCCCCGTGCGAACCGTCCGTGCCGGTCCTTATTTTTTCCGGTCGCCGATTCACTTTCCGGACCCCCTACGGGCAGTTTTCGAGCCTAAGTATCGGAAAAGAGTCGGTTTTCGGCTCTAATTCCCTAACCGTGAGTCGAATCTGCGAGCCGTCAGTTCCTACATGTTACTCTACCCCCGAGCGAACCGCCCGTGCCTGTCCCCGAATTTTCCGGTCGCCGATTCCCGTTCCGGACCCCCGGGGGACCGTTTTCGAGCCTAAGTGTTGGAAAAGAGTCGGTTTTCGGCTCAATTCCCTAACCATGAGTCCAATCTGCGAGCCGTCAGTTCCTACATGTTACTCTACCCCCGTTCGAACCGTCCGTGCCGGTCCCCGATATTTCCGGTTGCCGATTCCCTTTCCGAACCCCCGGAGGGCCGTGTTCGAGCCTAAGTGTTGTAAAAGACTCTGTTTCTGACTCTATTTCCCTAACCGTAAGTCCAATCTGCGAGCCGTCAGTTCCTACAGGTTACTCTACCCCCGAGCGAACCGTCCGTGCTAGTCCCCGATTTTTCCGGTCGCCGATTCGCGTTCCGTACCCCCGGCGGGCCGTTTTCGAGCCTAAGTGTTGGAAAAGAGTCGGTTTTCGGCTCTAATTCACTAACCGTGACTCCAATCAGCGAGCCGTCAGTTCGTACAGGTTACTCTACCCCCGTGCCGGTCCATTATTTTTCCGGTCCCCGATTCGCATTACGGACCCCCGGGGGGCCGTTTTCGAGCCTAAGTGTCGGAAAAGAGTCGATTTTCGGCGCTAATTCTCTAACTGTGAGTCAAATCTGCGAGCGGTCAGTTCCTACATGTTACCCTACCCCCGAGCAAACCTCCCGTGCCGGTCCCCGAATTTTACGGAAGCGGATTCCCGTTCCGGACCACCGGGAGGTCGTTTTCGAGCCTAACTGTTGGAAAAGAGTCGGTTTCCGGCTCTAATTCCCTAACCGTGAGTCCAATCCGCGAGCTGTCAGTTCCTACAGGTTACTCTACCCCCGTGAGAACCGTCCGTGCCAGTCCCCTAGATTTCCGGTCTCCGATTCGTGTTCCGGACCCCCTGCGGGCCGTTTTCGAGCCTAAGTGTTGGAAAAGAGTCGGTTTCTGACTCTAATTCCCTAACCGTGAGTCCAATCTGCGAGCCGTCAGTTCCTACATGTTACTCTACCCCCGTGCGAACCGTCCGTGCCGGTCCCTGATTTTTTCGGTTGCCGATTCGCTTTCCGGACCCCCGGGGGGCCGTTTTCGAGCCTAAGTGTCGGCAAAGAGTCAGTTTTCGGCTCTAATCCCCTAACCGTGAGTCGAATCTGCGGGCCGTCAGTTCCTACATGTTACTCTACCCCCGATTGAACCGCCCGTGCCGGTCCCCGAATTTTCCGGTCGCCGATTCCCCTTCCGGACCCCCGGGTGGCCGTTTTCGAGCCTAAGTGTTGGAAATGAGTCGGTTTTCGGCTCTAATTCCCTAACAGTGAGTCCAATCTGCGAGCCGTCAGTTCCTACATGTTACTCTATCCCCGTGCGAACCGTCCGTGCCGGTCCCCGATATTTCCGGTTGCAGATTCCCGTTCCGGACCCCCGGGGGGCCATTTTCGAGCCTAAGTGTTGGAAAAGAGTCGGTTTCTGACTCTAATTCGCTAACTGTGTGTCCAATCTGTGAGTCGTCAGTTCCTACAGGTTACTCTACCCCCGTGCGAACCGTCCGTGCCGGTCCCTGATTTTTCCGGTCGCCGATTTGCTTTCCGGACCCCTTGCGGGCCGTTTTCTAGCCTAAGTATCGGAAAAGAGTCGGTTTTCGGCTCTAATTCGCTTACCGTGAGTCCAATCTGCGAGCCATCTGTTCTTATAGGTTACTCTACTCCCGTGCGAACCGTCCGTGCCGGTCCCCGATTCGCTTTCCAGACCCCCGGCGGGCCGTTTTCGAGCCTAAGTGTCGGAAAAGAGTCGGTTTTCGGCTCTAATTCACTAACCGTGAGTCCAATTAGCGAGCCGTCAGTTCCTACAGGTTACTCTACCCCCGTGCGAACCGTCCGTGCCGGTCCATTATTTTTCAGGTCTCCGATTCGCATTCCGGACCCCCGGGGGGCCGTTTTCGAGCCTAAGTGTCGGAAAATAGTCGGTTTTCGGCTCTAATTCTCTAACCGCGAGTCAAATCTGCGAGCGGTCAGTTCCTACATGTTACACTACGCCCGAGCAAACCTCCCGTGCCGGTCCCCGAATTTTACGTAAGCGGATTCTCGTTCCGGACCACCGGGAGGCCGTTTTCGAGCCTAACTGTTGGAAAAGAGTCGGTTTCCGGGTCTAATTCCCTAACCGTGAGTCCAATCTGCGAGCCGTCAGTTCCTACAGGTTACTCTACCCCGTGCGAACCGTCCGTGCCGGTCCCCTAGTTTTTCGGTCGCCGATTCGTGTTCCGGACCCCCTGCGGGCCGTTTTCCAGCCTAAGTGTTGGAAAAGAGTCGGTTTCTGACTCTAATTCCCTAACCGTGAGTCCAATCTGCGAGCCGTTAGTTCCTACATGTTAGTCTACCCCCGTGCGAACCGTCCATGCCGGTCCCTGATTTTTCCAGTCGCCGATTCGCTTTCCGGATCCCCGGGGGGCCGTTTTCGAGCCTAAGTGTCGGAAAAGAGTCGGTTTTCGGCTCTAATCCCCTAACCGTGAGTCGAATCTGCGGGCCGTCAGTTCCTACATGTTACTCTACCCCCGATTGAACCGCCCGTGCCGGTCCCCGAATTTTCCGGTCACCGATTCCCCTTCCGGACCCCCGGGTGACCGTTTTCGAGCCTAAGTGTTGGAAATGAGTCGGTTTTCGGCTCTAATTCCCTAACAGTGAGTCCAATCTGCGAGCCGTCAGTTCCTACATGTTACTCTATCCCCGTGCGAACCGTCCGTGCCGGTCCCCGATATTTCCGGTTGCCGATTCCCGTTCCGGACCCCCGGGGGGCCATTTTCGAGCCTAAGTGTTGGAAAAGAGTCGGTTTCTGACTCTAATTCGCTAACTGTGTGTCCAATCTGTGAGTCGTCAGTTCCTACAGGTTACTCTACCCCCGTGCGAACCGTCCGTGCCGGTCCCTGATTTTTCCGGTCGCCGATTTGCTTTCCGGACCCCTTGCGGGCCGTTTTCTAGCCTAAGTATCGGAAAAGAGTCGGTTTTCGGCTCTAATTCGCTTACCGTGAGTCCAATCTGCGAGCCATCTGTTCTTATAGGTTACTCTACTCCCGTACGAACCGTCCGTGCCGGTCCCCGATTCGCTTTCCAGACCCCCGGCGGGCCGTTTTCGAGCCTAAGTGTCGGAAAAGAGTCGGTTTTCGGCTCTAATTCACTAACCGTGAGTCCAATTAGCGAGCCGTCAGTTCCTACAGGTTACTCTACCCCCGTGCGAACCGTCCGTGCCGGTCCATTATTTTTCAGGTCTCCGATTCGCATTCCGGACCCCCGGGGGGCCGTTTTCGAGCCTAAGTGTCGGAAAATAGTCGTTTTTCGGCTCTAATTCTCTAACCGTGAGTCAAATCTGCGAGCGGTCAGTTCCTACATGTTACTCTACGCCCGAGCAAACCTCCAGTGCCGGTCCCCGAATTTTACGTAAGCGGATTCTCGTTCCGGACCACCGGGAGGCCGTTTTCGAGCCTAACTGTTGGAAAAGAGTCGGTTTCCGGGTCTAATTCCCTAACCGTGAGTCCAATCTGCGAGCCGTCAGTTCCTACAGGTTACTCTACCCCCGTGCGAACCGTCCGTGCCGGTCCCCTAGTTTTTCGGTCGCCGATTCGTGTTCCGGACCCCCTGCGGGCCGTTTTCCAGCCTAAGTGTTGGAAAAGAGTCGGTTTCTGACTCTAATTCCCTAACCGTGAGTCCAATCTGCGAGCCGTTAGTTCCTACATGTTAGTCTACCCCCGTGCGAACCGTCCATGCCGGTCCCTGATTTTTCCGGTCGCCGATTCGCTTTCCGGACCCCCGGGGGGCCGTTTTCGAGCCTAAGTGTCGGAAAAGAGTCGGTTTTCGGCTCTAATTCACTAACCGTGAGTCCAATTAGCGAGCCGTCAGTTCCTACAGGTTACTCTACCCCCGTGCGAACCGTCCGTGCCGGTCCATTATTTTTCAGGTCTCCGATTCGCATTCCGGACCCCCGGGGGGCCGTTTTCGAGCCTAAGTGTCGGAAAATAGTCGGTTTTCGGCTCTAATTCTCTAACCGTGAGTCAAATCTGCGAGCGGTCAGTTCCTACATGTTACTCTACGCCCGAGCAAACCTCCCGTGCCGGTCCCCGAATTTTACGTAAGCGGATTCTCGTTCCGGACCACCGGGAGGCCGTTTTCGAGCCTAACTGTTGGAAAAGAGTCGGTTTCCGGGTCTAATTCCCTAACCGTGAGTCCAATCTGCGAGCCGTCAGTTCCTACAGGTTACTCTACCCCCGTGCGAACCGTCCGTGCCGGTCCCCTAGTTTTTCGGTCGCCGATTCGTGTTCCGGACCCCCTGCGGGCCGTTTTCCAGCCTAAGTGTTGGAAAAGAGTCGGTTTCTGACTCTAATTCCCTAACCGTGAGTCCAATCTGCGAGCCGTTAGTTCCTACATGTTAGTCTACCCCCGTGCGAACCGTCCATGCCGGTCCCTGATTTTTCCGGTCGCCGATTCGCTTTCCGGACCCCCGGGGGGCCGTTTTCGAGCCTAAGTGTCGGAAAAGAGTCGGTTTTCGGCTCTAATTCACTAACCGTGAGTCCAATTAGCGAGCCGTCAGTTCCTACAGGTTACTCTACCCCCGTGCGAACCGTCCGTGCCGGTCCATTATTTTTCAGGTCTCCGATTCGCATTCCGGACCCCCGGGGGGCCGTTTTCGAGCCTAAGTGTCGGAAAATAGTCGGTTTTCGGCTCTAATTCTCTAACCGTGAGTCAAATCTGCGAGCGGTCAGTTCCTACATGTTACTCTACGCCCGAGCAAACCTCCCGTGCCGGTCCCCAAATTTTACGTAAGCGGATTCTCGTTCCGGACCACCGGGAGGCCGTTTTCGAGCCTAACTGTTGGAAAAGAGTCGGTTTCCGGGTCTAATTCCCTAACCGTGAGTCCAATCTGCGAGCCGTCAGTTCCTACAGGTTACTCTACCCCCGTGCGAACCGTCCGTGCCGGTCCCCTAGTTTTTCGGTCGCCGATTCGTGTTCCGGACCCCCTGCGGGCCGTTTTCCAGCCTAAGTGTTGGAAAAGAGTCGGTTTCTGACTCTAATTCCCTAACCGTGAGTCCAATCTGCGAGCCGTTAGTTCCTACATGTTAGTCTACCCCCGTGCGAACCGTCCATGCCGGTCCCTGATTTTTCCGGTCGCCGATTCGCTTTCCGGATCCCCGGGGGGCCGTTTTCGAGCCTAAGTGTCGGAAAAGAGTCGGTTTTCGGCTCTAATCCCCTAACCGTGAGTCGAATCTGCGGGCCGTCAGTTCCTACATGTTACTCTACCCCCGATTGAACCGCCCGTGCCGGTCCCCGAATTTTCCGGTCGCCGATTCCCCTTCCGGACCCCCGGGTGGCCGTTTTCGAGCCTAAGTGTTGGAAATTTGTCGGTTTTCGGCTCTAATTCCCTAACAGTGAGTCCAATCTGCGAGCCGTCAGTTCCTACATGTTACTCTATCCCCGTGCGAACCGTCCGTGCCGGTCCCCGATATTTCCGGTTGCCGATTGCCGTTCCGGACCCCCGGGGGGCCATTTTCGAGCCTAAGTGTTGGAAAAGAGTCGGTTTCTGACTCTAATTCGCTAACTGTGTGTCCAATCTGTGAGTCGTCAGTTCCTACAGGTTACTCTACCCCCGTGCGAACCGTCCGTGCCGGTCCCCTAGTTTTTCGGTCGCCGATTCGTGTTCCGGACCCCCTGCGGGCCGTTTTCCAGCCTAAGTGTTGGAAAAGAGTCGGTTTCTGACTCTAATTCCCTAACCGTGAGTCCAATCTGCGAGCCGTTAGTTCCTACATGTTAGTCTACCCCCGTGCGAACCATCCATGCCGGTCCCTGATTTTTCCGGTCGCCGATTCGCTTTCCGGACCCCCGGGGGGCCGTTTTCGAGCCTAAGTGTCGGAAAAGAGTCGGTTTTCGGCTCTAATCCCCTAACCGTGAGTCGAATCTGCGGGCCGTCAGTTCCTACATGTTACTCTACCCCCGATTGAACCGCCCGTGCCGGTCCCCGAATTTTCCGGTCGCCGATTCCCCTTCCGGACCCCCGGGTGGCCGTTTTCGAGCCTAAGTGTTGGAAATGAGTCGGTTTTCGGCTCTAATTCCCTAACAGTGAGTCCAATCTGCGAGCCGTCAGTTCCTACATGTTACTCTATCCCCGTGCGAACCGTCCGTGCCGGTCCCCAATATTTCCGGTTGCCGATTCCCGTTCCGGACCCCCGGGGGGCCATTTTCGAGCCTAAGTGTTGGAAAAGAGTCGGTTTCTGACTCTAATTCGCTAACTGTGTGTCCAATCTGTGAGTCGTCAGTTCCTACAGGTTACTCTACCCCCGTGCGAACCGTCCGTGCCGGTCCCTGATTTTTACGGTCGCCGATTTGCTTTCCGGACCCCTTGCGGGCCGTTTTCTAGCCTAAGTATCGGAAAAGAGTCGGTTTTCGGCTCTAATTCGCTTACCGTGAGTCCAATCTGTGAGCCATCTGTTCTTATAGGTTACTCTACTCCCGTGCGAACCGTCCGTGCCGGTCCCCGATTCGCTTTCCAGACCCCCGGCGGGCCGTTTTCGAGCCTAAGTGTCGGAAAAGAGTCGGTTTTCGGCTCTAATTCACTAACCGTGAGTCCAATTAGCGAGCCGTCAGTTCCTACAGGTTACTCTACCCCCGTGCGAACCGTCCGTGCCGGTCCATTATTTTTCAGGTCTCCGATTCGCATTCCGGACCCCCGGGGGGCCGTTTTCGAGCCTAAGTGTCGGAAAATAGTCGGTTTTCGGCTCTAATTCTCTAACCGCGAGTCAAATCTGCGAGCGGTCAGTTCCTACATGTTACACTACGCCCGAGCAAACCTCCCGTGCCGGTCCCCGAATTTTACGTAAGCGGATTCTCGTTCCGGACCACCGGGAGGCCGTTTTCGAGCCTAACTGTTGGAAAAGAGTCGGTTTCCGGGTCTAATTCCCTAACCGTGAGTCCAATCTGCGAGCCGTCAGTTCCTACAGGTTACTCTACCCCCGTGCGAACCGTCCGTGCCGGTCCCCTAGTTTTTCGGTCGCCGATTCGTGTTCCGGACCCCCTGCGGGCCGTTTTCCAGCCTAAGTGTTGGAAAAGAGTCGGTTTCTGACTCTAATTCCCTAACCGTGAGTCCAATCTGCGAGCCGTTAGTTCCTACATGTTAGTCTACCCCCGTGCGAACCGTCCATGCCGGTCCCTGATTTTTCCGGTCGCCGATTCGCTTTCCGGACCCCCGGGGGGCCGTTTTCGAGCCTAAGTGTCGGAAAAGAGTCGGTTTTCGGCTCTAATTCACTAACCGTGAGTCCAATTAGCGCGCCGTCAGTTCCTACAGGTTACTCTACCCCCGTGCGAACCGTCCGTGCCGGTCCATTATTTTTCAGGTCTCCGATTCGCATTCCGGACCCCCGGGGGGCCGTTTTCGAGCCTAAGTGTTGGAAATGAGTCGGTTTTCGGCTCTAATTCCCTAACCGTGAGTCCAATCTGTGAGCCGTCAGTTCCTACATGTTACTCTACCCCCGTGCGAACCGTCCGTGCTAGTCCCCGATATTTCCGGTTGCCGATTCCCGTTCCGGACCCCCGGGGGGCCGTTTTCGAGCCTAAGTGTTGGAAAAGAGTCCGGTTTCGACTCTAATTCCCTAACCGTGAGTCCAATCTGCGTGCCGTCAGTTCCTACAGGTTACTCTACCCCCGTGCGAACCGTTTGTGCCTGTCCCCAACTTTTTCGGTCACCGATTCGCGTTCCGGACCCCCGGCGGGCCGTTTTCGAGCCTAAGTGTTGGAAAAGAGTTAGTTTTCGGCTCTAATTCCCTAACCGTGAGTCCAATCTGTGAGCCGTCAGTTCCTACATGTTACTCTACCCCCGTGCGAACCGTCCGTGCCGGTCCCCGATTTTTCCGGTTGCCGATTTCCGTTCTGGAACCCCAGGGGGCCGTTTTCGAGCCTAAGTGTTGGAAAAGAGTCGGTTTCCGACTCTAATTCCCTAACCGTGAGTCCAATCTGCGAGCCGTCAG
This sequence comes from Cinnamomum chago, assembly GCA_038049695.1. NCBI lineage: Eukaryota > Viridiplantae > Streptophyta > Magnoliopsida > Laurales > Lauraceae > Cinnamomum > Cinnamomum chago. The sequence goes on along the minus strand of CP142454.1, from coordinate 52,718,823 downwards.
TTCCTACAAGTTACTCTACCCCTGTGCGAACCAATCTTTTTGCGACAAGTATCAAACGTCAGAAGTTGAATTGAAGAAGACAATGGAGAAAGCTAACAATTTAATTGTTGACATTTTGAAGAAAAAAACACAATTAAAGTGCTTTTGATAGTATTTTTTTTATGTTTTGTATTTTTATTTTATTTTATTTTATTTTTATTTTTATTTTATTTTTTTAAGTTTTTTTAGAAATGGGACTTTAAAGAGCACTACTCATAATAGAAAGTGTTCTAAAGAGAGTCTTTCCAAACTAGGATTCCTTACTGAAGAGTTCTGTTTCCTTAATGCAAGATTTTCTTCAAGATAGAGAGAGAAGTTAGGGAGATTTTCAAAATTAGGAGGGGCCAATCCATTACCTTACTTGTAAGTATCTTTATGCAGAGTACATACAGAGAGTCTTATGAGGAAAAGTCTTTCCTATTACTAGGAGTCTAGGATGCTCTAGCTAGAATTTTGGAGCAAGTATTCCAAACTAAGAAGCTCTTCATTATTAGAGATTCTTAAAAAAAAGAAGAACCTTTAAAAATAATAAATCTATGAATTTGGAGAAAATTAATCCCCACTGATTCAAGCCCATGAGTTTTGACATAAATTATAAAATCTATGAAAGTGCATTTTGTTGTAGTGTTTGGGGGCCACATTAGGCCACTTTCAGCACATCTCCTCTCTATTGTTATTTATTAGTCAAATTAATCATGTGTAAAGCATGCAATTTATTTTCTTTGGTCTTTATATTTTGATCTTGTATTTTTAGATATAATTAATCTGACAGTAAGGCCCTCTGTTGGAGGTTACAAGTTGAATGTCTATGGTAGGTCAAAAGCAATCTAGGTTCTGCTGGGATGGGTGGGGTGATAAAAAATAATTATAATAACAGTACAGAATTACAGTTCTCTTTTTCAGAGCCATCAATTTGGGGCGTTAAAATAGGCTGAAAATCACACAAACTGAAAAGTGCTCAAATTTGAATTTCACCAAGCCAATAGGCTACAGAGATTGGAGGATGACTTGAGAAACTCTATTCCGAGCACACAACGAAATGGGTGTCAAGCAGGAGGGCATAGTCATCTCACATAATTTGATAAGTTAAATGCGGCAGGCATCTTATGCTGTAGGTTTGGGTTTAGCCCATCCACTGAATTTGATAGGTGTTGACACCAAAAATGTCACTTTGCCTCTTCACACCAAAAGCTACTTGGAGCCGCATCCTACCAAAAATAGGCAGGCGCCACTTCAAGCATCAGATCTTGTCAGAATCAAACAAAAACTGCAAGGTCATTCAAAACAACCAAAAGATAGGTACACATGAAGTTTCGGGCCATTCCGACATCATTTGGCCTAGCTTCACTTCTCCAACAGCTAAGCAGCAGCTTTCGGAGGCGACAGTGTCGAAGACCCCAAATCTTCGATCAGAGCCTACGGATGATCTCAAAATACCTCCGAAAGGCTACATGTCAAGTTTCAAGTCAAACCGACACCGTTTGACCCTCCGTCAACTCTCGAGCAGCAAAATCAAGCCCTTAGGTAACGGGAACTACCGAGATCGTCACTCATCAAACAGAGCACATGGGCGGCTTCTACATACCTCCAAAGGGCTGCACAACAAATTTCAGGTCAATCGGACATCGTTTGACCAGAAGTCAAAGCTCGGCATTTCCCTCGCGGTGAAATAAAGGCGAGCATTTTCATGACTCCAAATGGCTTCAAAACTCAAACGAAAGCCTATGGTTGGTCTTATCTACTGATGAGGGAGTCACACGTCAAATTTCAGGTCAATCGGACATCGTTTGACCGAAAGCCAAAGCTCGGCATTTCCCTCGCAGTGAAATCAAAGTCGAGCATTTGCATGACCCCAAATGGCTTCAAAACTCAAACGAAAGCCTATGGTTGGTCTTATCTACTGATGAGGGAGTCACACGTCAAATCTCAGGTCAATCGGACATCGTTTGACCGAAAGTCAAAGCTTGGCATTTCCCTCGCGGTGAAATCAAGTCAAGCATTTGCGGGCCCCCAAACGGCTTCAAAACCTGAAGAAAAGCCTATGGTTGGTCTCGTCTACTGCTCAAGAAGCTACACGTCGAATTTCAGGTCATTCCGACATCGTTTGACCTAGTTTCGACGCTTGACAAAAAAATCGGCAGTTCTCCACAGCAAAGTCTTCGGCTTTTCAGAAAATGGGAAACTTTGCGATCCGATTTGCACGGCTTCTCATCAGGTTTTCTTGAGGGAAATCCAGCCAATAAATGAGAGGAAATTCCAAGAAAAATGCAGGAGAAAACAGAAGCGAAAACGGACGAAAAACGGCGAAGAAAAGGCGACCGGAAGACGGCCGACCATGGGGCACAAACCCCATGGTCGCCGGCGACCATGGAGGTCCGGGCCGCCGGACCTCGCCCAAATACCCCGTTTTTCGGGTACTTTTCGCGTTTCGAGTTGATTGGCCCCTGTGATTTTTCCAAAATCTGTTTTTTTGTGCATGATATCCTTCGATCTTCATCAACATCACGAATCCATAACTGGAATCATTAGATCATCATCGGACGCCTCAAGATCGTCAAACGGCTGACCAAGAAAGCACACTTTCTGCCCGCCCGAACGCGAAATCGACTGGACAGATGTTACTGGCCCGCTGACATCAACCAATGTTTGAAATTGGATCACCATCCGACATCAAATAGCATGTGGGTCCATTGGTGATCATCGCAAGAAGAATCCCAAAGGACGCGGCACGGCCCGCGACTCTTCAAGCGCCCGGGCAATCAATTAATGAAATTAAATGACCCGTTTATGACAAGTTAATGCGGTCATTAACCCATTATCTTGGACGGCCCAATCAGAAGCCTCCGTTTAGGAGTTACAAGTCCAAGCAATCATGGCATTCAAGCCATGAAACTCCTAACATAATGGAGATTAAAGGCAACTAAATGCCCATGACTCTCCTTTGGCCAATGAAATCCAAGGGTCAGGAGTTACAAAACAAAAAGCAATTAAACCTGTAACTCCTCCCATAACTTGGCTTTATTGCCATAATTGCCATAAATGACCATAAACCACTCCTAAAGGCCACCAAAAGCCTATAAATAGGAGTCCCCTCCAAGCATTCCGGGGATGAGAATCATCAGAAGGATCAGAAGCATCAGAAGCATCGAAATCATCAGCAAGTCCTGCTCTAGGGGCCAGAGAAAAATCGCCAGAAAATCATTCAAAAATCCTCGGAGAAATCTCTACAACTCTGCTCCTTCAAGAAAACTTTACTGCAACAAGCACTACAAGGTGATCAAAGCTCCTTAGGGGGGCCACCCCCCCAAAGGCCACCTCTCCTCCTATCCAACATGGCTAGATGCGGCTTTTCAGTCCGTCTACTCGGCTTTTTACCGGATATAGGACCTTACCTTGGTCCTTATCCTCTAAAAATCTGAGGTTGGAGCCAAGCCAAAGAATCAAAGCACTATGTTCTCATCTGAAGGAAGATGGCGGAGCCCATACATGACTCGCGACCGTCGATCTGAACGAGCCCTCCCACAATCGCATGAGAAGTTAGATTCCTTTTTCTTACTTTTCTGTTGTAAATTATATTTTTTTAAGAGACAAAAAAAAATTCACAATTCTTGTCTTTTCATTTTGATGAGATTTGTAAATCGCCTTTTACGGCAAAATCGCCTTCAACGGCACCAAACCGCCTTCTACGGCACAAAAACGCCTTTCACGGCATTCAAAAACTTGTCTCTTTCATTAAAATATATTTGCAATGGAAAACTAGAAAAAAGTTTCATTTCCCTTTTTACTTGTGAAGGTGAATCTCCGGATCACCATTTCTAAATTCCAAGTATAAAAGAGAAATTGGCATACCCGTACAAAAAAAAACTGATGCCCGCTTTTCCTTTCTTTCCCTCCACCGTACCCCGTCAGCCCCGGGGCGGAGGCAGCTTTGGAAAAAGAGAAAAGTCGGGACCATCAATAGGATTGCCCTACTTTGTACCTTTTCCTTCACCAAGTGTTGATGATCGATAAGTGTCGACTAGATTACATTGACAATCCACTATAACAATCTCTCCATACGGGATATAATAGGTTCACTCATTTTCATACAGCATTTGGTTGATGGAAAAAGGCCATTTTGTTGATAACTATGATGACTTGATACATTATAAGTTAATCCTCAAAAAAAGAAAGTTAGAAAACCAATGTCATGCACATATTTCAGAAGTCAATCAACATCATCATCCTACTGATTTAAAAGAAGCCAAGAAATTTCAAATTGCCAATCTATGAATTGAAGGAAATAAACTGAAAGACAAATGGGATTAGATTACTCACTATTTCCAGACGGGCGGGAGTTTCTTCGTCCTCTTGTAGCAACGAGCAAGGCGACAGATCCTACTCTCAACAAGGATCAACCTGAACTTAGAGTCCTTATCCTTCTTGTTCCTCTCCAGATGCTTCCTGATCGCAACCGCCTTCTTTATAAGATGATACAAGTCCTCAAGAATCTCAGGAGCAAGACCTACAACAACAGCAGAAACAACAACAACAACAACAACAAACAAATCAAAAACATCAATTCAATCACCGCATAATATCCCAAGATTCAACTCAAAAACACATAGATAGAGAGAGAGAGAGAGAGATGCTGCAGGCAATTGCATTTTTCATTTACAGGTAAAAGGAAGAGGTGAACGTGATTTTGGAGAGAATCCAAACAAGGCACAAGGAGTTTCTTGTGGACCATGCCCTCCCAAATGTAGCAATTCTACTTGCAGGGGAAGTTGGTAGGAGGAGGAGATGCTTGCCTTCTCTTTCACAATTGCACCTCTCCAGAATCTCAAAACTCCGCTTTGAGCAAAGGAGCCAAATATAAATACTTTAATGTTCTTTGCCTCCTTTGGCACTTATTCATGCAAAGTTCCATATATTTTTAGGGAAATTTCATTTTCAGAGAAAATGAGTTGCTGAAAGAGCCTTTCTACAATTGCAAAAGATGAAAGGTTCTTTTACACCAAGGACCCATTAGCCACAAGGATTTCAATTTTCCATCCATTCATGAAGAATGAAAATCCACACAAAAAAAATTGATGTGCAAGGAAATGAAATTTGTGGCAACTTGCTGCACCAAACTATATATTAAAAAACACTTGAGAATCCATTTTCATTTCCAAGGAAATGCTTATGCATGAAAAATTGATAAAATTAAGTTAGATTGTTATCTAATTAAAAAAAAAAACCTCAAACCCCAGGAAATTAAGAAACTACTGGTATAAAAATCTTCAGTTTTCATTGCCTGTTCAAGTTCAGTGGATCAGAGAACATCACTATGGCTGTGGCACTAAATCAGCATCCGATGCTTCCGCAACAAAAATAAGTAGGATTGAACGTGGATCAGGCTGGGGCCTATCCTAGCCCAACTAACAAATTGAGTACATCTAAGGTAAATAAGGTAAACAGTAACTAGTTTAATGCATGCATCTCACTCCAATCTGGCATAAAAAAATCAATCAAGACCGTGACAATTAAAGCCATCCACTGATGCTCATTTTACAGGAAACATGTAATCTGAGAAGGGGGAAATACCTGAGTTTTCAAGGCAGCAAGTTTTTTCTTCCTCTTTTCCTCCTCTTCTTCGTTCCCTTCCTTCGTTTTATGTTGCGTGGAAAGTAAGAGAGTCAAGAGAGTTCACTTGCACGCCAGAGAGGTTGTAGGAGAAGGTCTGAAACACTTTTTATTTGGGGTTTTCGAATGGAGAGGGTTTTCGATGATGGGATGGACGATGGTTCGAGAGAGACGAGGGTAAGGGTTGGAGATTTGAGGGTTTTCGAGTGGAGAGGAATTTCAGTCAGATCGACTGAGGGAGTGGGAGTGATGTGCTAGCGCAAGGGTTGCAGGGGATGGAAAGGACGGCGAGATGATGGAGAGGGCTAGAGAGATGAAGGGTTGCAGGGGAGAGACGGTGAGAGAGTGAGAGAGAAGAGATGGGGAGGGCTGCGCAGGGGAGAGAGAAGAGATGGGGAGAGCTGTGCAGGGGAAATGAGGGTTACAAGCGGGAGACGGTGAGAGAGAAGAGATGGGGGAGGGCTGCGCAGGGGAGAGATGAGCGAGAGAATGAGAGAGCGAGAGAGAGAGAAGATCGAGAGAGAGAGAGCAGAGAGATCGATCCAGAGAGAGCGCAGAGAGAGAGAAATAGCAGAGAGGAAGAGAGAAATCAGAGAGAGAGGAGAGAAATTAAAGAGGGATTTCGGTGGCGGGAGAGGGGAAAAAGTAGTGGGAAAAAGGTCTTTACCGACATTTTAAATTAAAAGTCGGTAATAAATTTTCCGACTTAAATTTTCGTCGATGAAAAAGAAAATCCGTTGGTAAAGGTCTCTGATTTTAAATTTTTCTAAAAATTAAATTAAATTTTACCGACGTTTTATTTCGTCGGCAAAATGAGAAAGGAAAATAAATAAGAAATGTAAAACTACTTTTACCGACGTGCATTCTCGTCGGGAAAAGGATAAAAAATAAATATAAAAAATCGTAAAAACATTTTACCGACGTTTTTTTTCGTCGGTAAAATAATAAAATAAATATAAAAAAATCGTAAAAACATTTTACCGACGTTTTGTTTCGTGGGTAATAGTCTCCGATTTCTTACATTTCCTACAAAATAAAGTAATTCTATGATGTAGTTTACCGACGTTTTTTCATAAAACGTAGGGAAAAGTGTGCCTTTTACCGACGATTTTTAACGTCGGCGAAAATTAATTTTACCGACGGTTTTTAAAAACGTCGGCAGAAAGTCAGTTTTTTACCGACGAAATAAAATATACGTCGGTAAAAGTCAATATTTACCGACGAAAATTTTAAAGCGTCGGCAAAAAACATCGCTAAAGATGCACTTTGTTGTAGTGTCGGTTCAGAAAGTAGCAGGTGTAACCATCGCCTTCGGTAAGGATGACCTCCTGTTAGGCGAGACAAAGCACAACCGACCCCTGTACTTCACAGGGTACATCAAAGAAATGCCGATACATAGAGTCCAAATCGACCCAGGTTCGGCACTCAACCTCACCTCTACTTCTGCGCTCAAGGAGCTGGGCATTCCATTTAGCAAGTTGAGTCACACGTCTGTATCCATCTTTGGGTACGATGGGAGTGCTTAAAGGCCTATCAGCAAAATCAGGTTTTTCAAGTTGCAAATCGGTGATCTTATCTCTGAAGTCACTGTGTATGCAATAAGAACCCCTCATGCTACAACATCCTCCTTGGACACCCCTGGATACAAGAGAATGGTGTCGTCCCTTCAACTCTACATCAATGCATCAAGTTTGTCGGCAACGACGGCTCGATCCATCGAGTGTTTGCAGACAAAAAGCCCTTCAAAGGCAAAGAAGTTCATTTTGCAGATGCTCAGATTTACAAAGATGAAGAAGAAGGAAAGGAGGAAGAAACAATGCCGTTCGCCAAAAATCTCCAGAAAGATAAAGGCAAGGCTCCTCAGCAATCATCAGGAGAAAACAAACCTTCCTACAAATCCGAAGAGAGAGACCCATCTCCCTTCGTTGTCTCCCTCAAATCTTCAAAGCCTTTGGTCATAACGACCAAAGCAAAGAAGACAAAGCAAAAGTCTGGGGGCAAGCTTGTTGTCTCCTTCGTGTCCATCATGCAAGACACGGATTCAGAGTCAGAGCCAGAAGATGACACACCGTCAAGCCAAGCTGACACTCGACAAGTTCAGCCTGCTCTACCTCCAATAGAAACACCTGCTGATGTAAAAGATCCTACATCTGCTTCCTTCGTTGTTTCGGCAACTTTAGCAGAAGAGAAGCCAATCTTCTTCCACAGATCAGAAGCTTCTTTATTAAATTCCATGCTTGAACCTTTCCAAAATGAAGGTATGCCTCAACTATTTCTATATAGTCCTGTGGCACAAGCTATTATGAAGAAAATGGGTTATGACACTCAAAACCCAGTAGGTCTGGGGCAAGGTCGCGGTATTTTCACATCGCTGGAGCCTGCCTTAACCAAAAGTCAACTGGAAGATTGGAGACTCTTTGGTCATGTAGAAAAATCTTCACATGGGTTGGGGTATGATCCCGACACTCCCATGAGATAGTTGACACAAATGCTGAGGAGCCGATTTGCCAACCAAGCCTCAACATCTCATGTCCTTGAAGACATCGATATCCCTAGATATCTCTTTGAAGAATCACCTGTCAAGGATCCATGAAGCTCTACCAATTGGTACGATTTCTCTGATGATGAAGAGGAATTATCCGGTGATACAGACATGCGGCGTTCTGACCTAGAAAAGCCATCGTCTCCAAAAGAAGTACCTTACTTCGACCCAGTTTCAAGAGGTGATTGGGACCATATCATAGCAAGCCTTAAGAAGATCACCGATCCTGAAAATCCATGGCCAGAAACAAAGCTTTGGTCTTAAAATACTCTTGAAACTCCAAAAGGTTTCGTTGAGTTGGAAGCCTAAGAAAATATTGTGGAGGAATCACCTTCGAATCTTTTAACGAAGATCCTATTCAAAAGATAGACTTGGGAACATCAGATGACCCACGTCCTGTATTCATAAGCAAGAATATAAAGGATGATGAGTTGCCCGAGTATATCGCATTTCTTCGTTAGTTCGTTGATTGTTTTGCATGGTCTTATGCTGAAATGCCAGGCTTAGACCCCAAGGTAGCAGTCTACAAACTCAATCTGCAAAAAGATATCAAGCCTGTCAAACAAGCTCAAAGAAGATTCCGTCTGGACGTGATGGACAAAATTGAACAAGAAGTTCAAAACTCAAAAGCGTCGGCCGTCAAGAGCATGAAATCGTCATTGATCGCTCCGTCGTCAAGAGCATGAAATCATCATTGATCGCTCCAAGATCGTCAACCGGCTGACCAAGAAAGTACACTTTCCGTCCGACCAGTCGAGAAATTGCCAAGACAGATGGTACCGGCCCACTATTAGCAATCTATGTCTGAAGTTCCATGATCATCCGACATCGATCAACATGAAGATCTATCGTCGATCATCACAAGAAGAATTCCAAAAGACGCGGCACGGCCCGCAACTCTTCAAATCCTCGGCGACCACTTAATTCTGTTAATTGACCCAACTAAAGGTGGTCATTAACTCATTATTTTGGACGGCCCAATCAGAAGCAAGGAAATGGGAGTTACAAGTCAAAGCCATCATGGCATCATGAAACTCCTCTCATCATGGAGATTAAAGACGATTAAATGCACATCATTCTCCATTGGCCAATCAAATTCAAGGAAAAAGGAGTTACAAAATCAAGAAATAAAAACTTGTAACTCCTCCCATCATGACGCTTTAAAGCCATCATTGCTCATAAACCCTTCTAAATGGCTACCAAAGGCCTATAAATAGGAGAGCATTCCAAGAAGAACGGATCAGAAAAATCACGAAGAATTCTTGAAAAAATCTCTGCACAAACAAGCTCTCCTACTTTGAAGAAATTTTGCTGCAACAAAAACCACAAGGTGATTGAAGCGCCTTGGGGGGCATTCCCCCCAAGGCAAAGCCCTCTCTTCTCCTATTCAACATGGCCTAGACGTGGCTTTTCAGCCCGTCTCTTCTTTTTTTTTTTATCAGATATAGGACCTTCCTTTGGTCCTTATCCTCTAAAAAAACTGAAGTCCAAGCCAAGCCAAAAGAATCAAAGCATCGCATGTTCTCATCTGAAGGATGATGGCGAAGTCCATACATGACTTGCGACCGTCGATCTGAACGTGTCCCCGCAATTTCCTGAGAGGTCAGATTCCCTTTCTCACTTTTCTGTTGTGTTTTGTATTTTCTTTAAGAGACAATAAAAATCACATTTCTTGTCTTTCTTCATTGATGAGATTTGTAAATCGTCTTTCACGGCACAAAGTCGCCTCCTACGGCAAAAAAATCGCCTTTCACGGCAAAATCGCCTCTCACAACATTAAAAAAACCTTGTCTCTTTTCTTAAATATATGTGCAATGGAAAGTTAGAAAAAAGATTGATTTCCTTTCTACCTGCGAAGGTCAATCTCCGGATCACCATTTCTAAATTCCAAGTAGAATAGAAAATCTGGCATACCTGTACAAAAATGTTGATACCCGCCTTTCTCCCCACGTTCCCTCCATTCAGCCTTTTCGGTAGCCCCGGGGACGAATGGGGGAGGAACGGAAGGAATCGGGTCCATCAGTTGCCTACTCGGTTCTAGAGTTCCAGTGCTCCAAACGACTTACTACAGTAGTCTCGTATAACTAAATCAAGTTTAACCCCGTTGGGTATCACAAGGTCGAAGCTAAGTAGTGCTGACTCAATCGAATCGAATAATAATTGAATTTGAGTAAGTTTACATTTACTTGTTCACAATCGAATCAAATAGTAATCACATATGCACAAATACTTACTCAATTCAAATCTCCATCGAATACCAAAATAGTTGTGTGACAATTATAATGACGAATTGGAAATGAATAACCGAATCATGATTAATACTAATGATGCAACTAATTAATTAACCAAAATTTGATATTGTTAGGAATTTTCTAGATTGCAATTTGATGGATGCATTTCATTCTAGCATCATTTGATTCACACACATATGCATTGTTTTAGATAAACTTGAAATCTTGTTTTATTCATGCATTGCTTTTAAGATTTGTAAAAGTATTGATTTATGCATGTTTTGGTTTTTATCTTGGATGCATTTGTTTTAAGAAAGAGTTTTCAAGAAATCAAGCAAGCCTTTGTTTTAAAAGTCTTTGAACCCTTTTAGGCTTTTTGTTTCATGTTTTTATACATCTTAGAATGATTTAAAACATGTGAAAATGCTTGATTTTAATGGCCCAAAAGATCCCCAAAGAAAATCTTCAAGAAACCCAAAAAATGGGAAATTCTGGGCAGGCCCGGTCAACCGGCAATGTGTGGCCGGTCAACCGGCCAAGAGGCCCGGTTAACCGGCCACACAGGGCAGGTCAACCGGGCTGGCACAACGGCTCTTTTTATGACCGTTGTGCTTGGCCGGTCAACCGGCCTGTCATGGCCGGTCAACCGGCTAAACTAGCCGTTGGGGCTGTTTTTGCTATAAATATGAGTTCTTTCCCTTGCCAAAAGTTGGGAATTTTTAACCCCTCCTTGAGAGGATTTGAGGCATATCAAAAGGGAAAAGAACCAAGGGATGAAGGGGAAGATTAGGAAAGCTAAAGCTTGGATTAATGAAGTTAAACCACCAAGTAGGCTCTTCCTTCCTTAATCATATGTTTTCATGCTTTTGTTTTATTTTTGGTAAATCATTTCTAGCATGTTAAACTATGTTTGTGTTGTGTCCTTAACATGTGTTATGTTTTGAGTTGATTTATTATTTTGGATACAACACCATATGATTCAATTCAAGTAGTACTTAACTTTGGTAAATCTAAGTAGATCATGTTAACGTGAAAACCTTTGAAATCATATGTAACATGATCCATATACTTGGTTGAATCTTTGGTTGTTGTTTTCCATCATAAGAACATCTCTCTCAAAACTAACTTATGTTTTGGATTCAACTCTTTACAAATCATATGTTTTCATGTTTTGTTTTATCATTGGTAAATCTTTGTAACATGTTAACCTATGATGTGTTGTATCCTTAGCATGTGTTATAATTTGAATTGATCTACTGTTTTGGATACATCACCATTGATTCATCAAAGTAGTACTTTATCTTTGGTAAATCTAAGTAGATCATGTTAATGAAATATGTAACATGATTCATATACTTTGTTGAATCATTGGTTGTTGTTTTCCATAATAAGAAAATCTCTTTCAAATGTATCTTATGTTTTGGATTCAACATCATTACAAATCATATGTGTATTATTGTTTTAAAGTATCAACTTGCTTTACTTTGATAGGTATATCATTTTCAAGTTGTCTTTATAATTACATATGATTTGTCCCCTTACTTCAATCAAATCTATTTTTATGTTTTGAGCTTCATTGATGATTTGATTGACATCCCTATGCATCACATGTTTAGAGCTAATCCATTTCATACAACTTGTGTAACTTTGATATCATTAACAAGTTGTTACTTTTAACATGTGATTGCATTACATCCTCAATCATAAATGTTTTATGAGCCAAAACTTTCAAAAGCCTTAGGCTTACATTTATGAACTTTCATTTTCAAAATGATTGAGGATCACACACACACACACACTTCATATACTTTCATCTTTGCATTCATAGTGTGAGTGTGTAGTTGTTATTCACTTCCATATCCGCCTATTTTAGAGGCAAATGTAATGAGCTAAAATGAATCTCCATCTAGTGTATTAAAGACACAACTTAGTGAGATAACCAACCTTGTGGTTGAAGAGGTTATTGCTTAGCCTATAAAAGCATAGTGTATAGGTTGATGTTAAGCCTTGAAAAACATCAATGTAAGGTTATTGCTAAGCCTTGGAAAGCATATTGTAAAGGTTATTGCTTAGCCTATTGAAAAGCATAAATAGTGGAAATCCGGTGGGGTGTTGGTTCACAAGCCGGTAGTGGATGTAGGCATTGAGGCCGAACCACTATAAATACTTGTGTAATGGTGATTGCTTTGTGGTGATTCTTTTGTTAGCTTCCGCATCTTGTATGATTAATCATCACATGTGACTAGTTTGTTTTAAGAAGTTAAAATTGATTAAAATTGGTCATAATTGGAGCTCACCCTATTCACCCCCCCTCTAGGGTTCGGATCCCCATGGTCTTACAAGTGGTATCAGAGCGGGTTACTCCATTTTAGGGCTTAACAACCCGGAGTTGATCTTTGCTAGATTTGAACCCTAGTGTTGTGTTTTTAATGCATATCTTCTTGATGATTTCCACTATGTTTGAAAATGTTTTTCCCTAGCCTCTTTGCACCACTCTAAGACTTTTCTAAGTTATATCTTCTAGAGTTGGTGAGTCCTCAAAGTGATCTCTCAAGGACACATTTTCAAGACCTTAGGTGTATTTTCAAAGGTAGAATATTTGAGTAACCTTAAGGCCTTGATCCCACTAGACCAACCTATTCTTTTTAGTTATATCTTTTTGTTGGTCATGATACATTTGCATTTTGTTTCTTTATAGTCGCATCTCTTAAAATGCAATGTTTCTTTGTGATCATTTGATTTTGTCTTCATGAACTTTTATAGTTATATCTCATGGTTTTCAAAATCCTTTGGTTGCATTACTTTCATGATGGATTTGCATTTTGTTCATATAGTTATATCTCTTGTAGTGCATATCTATTCATGATCAATTGATTGTGATTACAAATGCTTTCATAGCTAGTTTTTCATGATCAATTGATGTTGGAAAATCATTTGATGTTTGTCATAGTTAGATCCTTTTTGGAAATCAAATGATTTGAATCTATTTAAGTTTTCCATTGATTTTCAAGTTATATCTCTTGGTATGGAAACTTTGTGTGTGTCTATTGTTTTTTACAATTTGAAAATTTACAATAGTACACTTCTTGTTTTTCAAATTCACTTGCTCTTAATTCTAAATGATTCTTTATTGGAATTTCATATATTGAAGTGATTTGAGAAACTTTGGAAAATGTTCTATGCTTTATTGGTTGTATTTATAGAAGCATTTTCCTTGAATTTATTTCCTTGTACTTAATTATGATTATATCATTTGGAAGGAAATAATGTTTACAAACAATTTGCATCTTTGCTCTTTTAGTTACATTCTTTATGCAAATTGATTTTGATGTCTTACATTGCATGGTTGGATATGGTTTCATTTATTTGCATGTTTGTGCCTAACTTGGTATATTTTTTATTAATGCAAATTGATGATTGTTCATGTGCTTCATAGTAAAATCTTGTATTTGAGCTTTTTAAAGTACATATGTGATTTTATGTGCTAAGTTCATTTGGTATAAACCTCATATCTTTTTCCATTGCATTGTAAGCTTAGTGCATTTGCTAAGAGTGGAGATGTTACATGATAGCTTAATGAATCATTTTAGATGAATTGGAATTAAACCATTGTTCTTAATAGGTATATCCATTTATGTGGTCCATCTTCATCTTTATGTGATCCATGATGTCTCTCTAACTTCATACCTTCTTGTGCTTACATAGTTATATTCTTTATTGATGATATGGTATGAGTTAGATCTTGAGTGTTGATTGATCCTCTCTATGCAAATGTCAAATTGTTCTATGTATGGTTGTGTTATTCATTATATTTGTAGAAACCATACTAGAACTAAAATCCATCCTCTATGCTTTCTAGTCATATTCTTTTTGGATGGTTATGATGTTGATTCATGTAGATTCTCTTGGTGTCATTCTTATACATGTTTCAACTTCATAAGTAGTGATCTTAATCATATGAAACTCTTTGAAACCCATTTCTCATATTTCTATGATGGTTGATGGATATCTTAGTAGTTGAATTCATATGATTTTGACACTTTGGAAATTGCATGCATTTCATAGTCATATCCTTTTGCATTGCAATTTGCCTTGTTCATCACTATGCTCAATAGTTATATCTTTATTAGTGATGAATATGCATTTATGATGCTTGATGGAATTTTGTCACATTCTTGCTCTTTATCATGTTATCAAATTCAATTGGATTCAATTGGTATAATGTTTGATTGATTTGATTTCTTGTGAATGTGATAAACCTTGTGTGCATTGGATTGAACTTGATAAGTAATATGATTGTTCCATGTCACACACCATTAGCACCATAATGTTCATGTTGCCACCTCTTTTGCTCTAATAGGTAAATCTCATGACCACCATGTTTATGTGTTCATAATATTGGTTGGTTAATTGTTGAGGTAGGCTTCATGCTTGAATTTCATTTCACTCATCTTGCACTTTAATAAGTCATATTTATTGATTGAATGAAATGATTTTCAAAATCTTACATAGCATATGATTTTCATAAGTAATATTGATTGATGCTATGTTTGAGTAAACCCCATATCATGGATAGCTCTAATTTGGATTTCTCATGATAGTTATACTTTTAAATCCATTTTAGAGTGATTGATTTATTAAGTCATATCCTAAATCTCAATTGGTATTCTTTGTTTGTCCAATTGATATCCATGATTGTTTTTCTCATTGACCTAGCTCTCTTTTGGTAATTTGATCATATTGAGCATTATAGTTATATGAATCTAATCCTTTCCTTGAAGTTGACCCTCATTTGGTTAAACCATCTTCTTCTTGCATCTAATAGTTAAATCTTGTCAAAAGTTTGACAAAAGAAGAGAATGGATTGAGGGGGAGTGTAAACCTTCATAGGAAGTATTAGTTTTGATCAAATTCACCCTTGGATTGTCTTTGAGCCCTTAGAGACTACTACCTCACATGATAGCCTGTTATGTATTTCATTTTCGATTTCATTTGTTAACAGGTGCTTCTAAAGGTATTTTCCTTGTTTCATGTGTGTAGGTACCTTTGCAATTTAATGGCAAAGGGGGAGAAATTATGCAAGTTCTCACAAGGGTGAAGAGAATGTCCAAGCTTCCTAAGGGGAGAGTTGTGTATGATCTTCTACAAAGGGAGAGAATGCATACCTTGCCAAAGGGAGAAAGAGGCATGGTCAAAGGGGGAGAGCAAATAGAAGAAACAAAGCTTGGAAGCTAAAGAAGATGCTTGGACGAAGAAAGAAAGCTTAAAGAATATTTAAGCACCAAGCATCTTGAAGAATGAAGCCCAAGAGCCCAAGCTAAGAGAAGAAGCATCCAAGAAGATTTCAAGCCTTGTCCAGCTGAGGGGGAGCTGAAGACTAAGTGTGTATGTTCAGTGGTGAGTGTGTTTGCCATCAAATTGCAAAGGGGGAGATTGTTAGGAATTTTCTAGATTGCAATTTGATGGATGCATTTCATTCTAGCATCATTTGATTCACACACATATGCATTGTTTTAGATAAACTTGAAATCTTGTTTTATTCATGCATTGCTTTTAAGATTTGTAAAAGTATTGATTTATGCATGTTTTGGTTTTTATCTTGGATGCATTTGTTTTAAGAAAGAGTTTTCAAGAAATCAAGCAAGCCTTTGTTTTAAAAGTCTTTGAACCCTTTTAGGCTTTTTGTTTCATGTTTTTATACATCTTAGAATGATTTAAAACATGTGAAAATGCTTGATTTTAATGGCCCAAAAGATCCCCAAAGAAAATCTTCAAGAAACCCAAAAAATGGGAAATTCTGGGCAGGCCCGGTCAACCGGCAATGTGTGGCCGGTCAACCGGCCAAGAGGCCCGGTTAACCGGCCACACAGGGCAGGTCAACCGGGCTGGCACAACGGCTCTTTTTATGACCGTTGTGCTTGGCCGGTCAACCGGCCTGTCATGGCCGGTCAACCGGCTAAACTAGCCGTTGGGGCTGTTTTTGCTATAAATATGAGTTCTTTCCCTTGCCAAAAGTTGGGAATTTTTAACCCCTCCTTGAGAGGATTTGAGGCATATCAAAAGGGAAAAGAACCAAGGGATGAAGGGGAAGATTAGGAAAGCTAAAGCTTGGATTAATGAAGTTAAACCACCAAGTAGGCTCTTCCTTCCTTAATCATATGTTTTCATGCTTTTGTTTTATTTTTGGTAAATCATTTCTAGCATGTTAAACTATGTTTGTGTTGTGTCCTTAACATGTGTTATGTTTTGAGTTGATTTATTATTTTGGATACAACACCATATGATTCAATTCAAGTAGTACTTAACTTTGGTAAATCTAAGTAGATCATGTTAACGTGAAAACCTTTGAAATCATATGTAACATGATCCATATACTTGGTTGAATCTTTGGTTGTTGTTTTCCATCATAAGAACATCTCTCTCAAAACTAACTTATGTTTTGGATTCAACTCTTTACAAATCATATGTTTTCATGTTTTGTTTTATCATTGGTAAATCTTTGTAACATGTTAACCTATGATGTGTTGTATCCTTAGCATGTGTTATAATTTGAATTGATCTACTGTTTTGGATACATCACCATTGATTCATCAAAGTAGTACTTTATCTTTGGTAAATCTAAGTAGATCATGTTAATGAAATATGTAACATGATTCATATACTTTGTTGAATCATTGGTTGTTGTTTTCCATAATAAGAAAATCTCTTTCAAATGTATCTTATGTTTTGGATTCAACATCATTACAAATCATATGTGTATTATTGTTTTAAAGTATCAACTTGCTTTACTTTGATAGGTATATCATTTTCAAGTTGTCTTTATAATTACATATGATTTGTCCCCTTACTTCAATCAAATCTATTTTTATGTTTTGAGCTTCATTGATGATTTGATTGACATCCCTATGCATCACATGTTTAGAGCTAATCCATTTCATACAACTTGTGTAACTTTGATATCATTAACAAGTTGTTACTTTTAACATGTGATTGCATTACATCCTCAATCATAAATGTTTTATGAGCCAAAACTTTCAAAAGCCTTAGGCTTACATTTATGAACTTTCATTTTCAAAATGATTGAGGATCACACACACACACACACTTCATATACTTTCATCTTTGCATTCATAGTGTGAGTGTGTAGTTGTTATTCACTTCCATATCCGCCTATTTTAGAGGCAAATGTAATGAGCTAAAATGAATCTCCATCTAGTGTATTAAAGACACAACTTAGTGAGATAACCAACCTTGTGGTTGAAGAGGTTATTGCTTAGCCTATAAAAGCATAGTGTATAGGTTGATGTTAAGCCTTGAAAAACATCAATGTAAGGTTATTGCTAAGCCTTGGAAAGCATATTGTAAAGGTTATTGCTTAGCCTATTGAAAAGCATAAATAGTGGAAATCCGGTGGGGTGTTGGTTCACAAGCCGGTAGTGGATGTAGGCATTGAGGCCGAACCACTATAAATACTTGTGTAATGGTGATTGCTTTGTGGTGATTCTTTTGTTAGCTTCCGCATCTTGTATG
The DNA here is from genome assembly GCA_038049695.1 of Cinnamomum chago. NCBI lineage: Eukaryota > Viridiplantae > Streptophyta > Magnoliopsida > Laurales > Lauraceae > Cinnamomum > Cinnamomum chago. The sequence continues at coordinate 52,700,874 of CP142454.1, read as the reverse complement.
ATTAATCATCACATGTGACTAGTTTGTTTTAAGAAGTTAAAATTGATTAAAATTGGTCATAATTGGAGCTCACCCTATTCACCCCCCCTCTAGGGTTCGGATCCCCATGGTCTTACAGATATCACTGAAGAAATCTGATTTCAATATGAAATGCATTAGATTTAGAGAATCCAAGGAATATTACTAGCCAACTCTAATCTATTACTATAGTCTCTCACCGTCCAATACAAGGTAGTTTAGAGTGGTCAACGTACTACTATCTTGTTTTAGTGTCACTTATTATAAGAAAGATACGTTGACTTTCCAAACCAACCCCCATGGCATAGTGTTAGACTAGTGATTTTCCATTAGACAAATGAAAGAGGTTAAAGGTTCCATTCTAAGGTCATAAAAGTCTTTGAGGTCTTAATTACCTATTGGTTAAGGAGTGCACCATAATTATCTATTAAAGAGGATTATTGTCGCGACCCCGGACCGGGAAATCCCCAATCCGGGATCGGGACTAATTAGTGAATGATGATTGATGATGATTATCTACTTCCACAATATACAATTTATTTAATTTCCCACAGGTGTCCGCGGTGAGGATATCACAACCTTGCATGAATGTTTCTTTTTAGTGCGGAAGCGTGTAGCAAATCAAATAGTTGGATTATCTCTAGTCATGCAAGCATTAACATCAAATATCAAAATTGTATCAGAAAGAGCAATGATCTATAGCATGTTTCCCAAAAGTTGTTAAAGTTAGACAAAATATCATTTAGTTACATTCGCCAAAATTAGAGGCCAACAAAGGCCAATATTTCAAAAATAATAACCCAAAAGAAGGGTTAACAAGTCCTCCCCAAAATGTTACGCCTCTTGTAGCAACTCGATGTCTACATGACATCGTCAGCGCGCCACTCAACTAGAGGTTGTAGCTCACCTACCGCCTCCTCCGGCTCCTCCTCAAGGAAACCGGCAACGGGACCTGGGTACCAAAGCAAAGGATCAGACACGACGGACTGGCAAGAGAGTGAGAAGATACAACAACATAAAATAGATGAAATATCTCGAAAAGCAAGGAAATTTGTTTAAGCAAGAACTCTCATAAAATATATAAATCAATTGCTAGAAAACATGTAAACAAGATAAAACATATGAGGTAACCAAGGGATCAGGAACAAGCAAGATGGCGACCACACGAAGCTAAGTCCTCTATCACCAAGGTGATAGAGCAATAACTAGGCCCTGGTCTCAGTCACTCGAGGTGAGGAGAAACAGGGGATCTCATATAAATACATATGCATATACAATACTATACATGACCACGGTAGCGAGCCGGGCATCGGGGACCACAGTAGCAATCTGCGGTATCGGGACAAGACCACGGTAATGACCGGGTAGCGGGATCCAAACTGCAGCTGGCGGGACAAGAGGGGGATCTCCAAGTCGGTGGATCAAACCAACGAGGTCATCCAAGCTTAGTGGTGCCGACTCATAGGTCAAATACAATCGAGACAATGCAAGTAAATCAAGTGCAAATATATAATCAAACGGGCGAGACGGGGGTGCTCAAGGGCACACTGACATATCATGTGGTGCAATGCACTTCGGGTCAAGTAACCATTTCAAGTGTACAACAATGCTTTCGGGGAAAACAAGTCATGTAATGTAACTCTTGGAAATGAAGAATATAATGAACTATACCAATCCGGGAAAGATAATGATTTTTAAGATCTATTTGAGTGAATAGGGGTCCCGTATGTCTATGATGGAAATGACTTGGTACTCCTTGAGTTTGAAGACATTCCGGGCTCCTTATCCACTTCTACGATTTTCAAAACTTAACATGAGCTTATGGATAGTACTAGATGCTATGATAGAAAAATCAAGACTATAAGCGGTCCATCCTAAGTATGATGTCAACCCGGAACCATCGAGCAACCTACTCAGTCACCGAAAGGAATAGAATTCGCGATACCCAAGGAAATAGACTTTGCATTTAGGTATGAAGAAGATATCGTGTCGTTCCATCCCGTTCAAGATTGAAATAGATTGAACTTCGATGCCTCCGAACCAACCGTGAAGAGCATCGGCTCAAGACGTCCTCACATATGGTCAAGTGAGTCCAAAGAGGGTAGCCAAGGTCCACAAAAAAATATAAATCTCAAAACCCAATTTCTGTACCAGAAATGCACAGGGTCCGATCGATCGGCCCAAAAACCCTTACAGTTAAAAGACAGACCGATCGATCGGCCTGTAGGTCCGATCGATCGGCACTGGGCGTGAAGCATGCCTGGGAACTTGATTTTTCTCCTTTTTGTTTCCTTTCCTTCCAACACCTCAACAACCACATAGAACTATAATCAAGATGACTTAAACACATGATTCCAAGACATTAAATGAGGCTATCAAGATGTGTAAAGATCATTTATTTCAACCATGGAAAAATCAATGAAAGCAATCAATGAAAACATGAAAACCATAAATGCTTCACCAAACCATTTCAAACTTAAAAACATCCAAACATTCACTTGCCTCAAGTCCAAGCTAGCTGAAATCAAGCCTCTATTCACTTCTATTGCTCAAAGCCAAGCTACAATAAAAAAAAACCCCAAAAACAACCCTAAAATGGGTTACACAAAGAATGAAAATGAAAGAACCAACAATAATGCAAATGTAGGTTCTCAAGGGCTAGAGGAACACTAATCTAGGAGATGGGGATGATCACTTACCTTTAAGGTCCTCTAATGGCAAGAGTAAGCTCAATGGAGGTCTTGGAATGGAGGGTTTTCTCCACAAATGGTCTCAATAGGGAGCCATGGTGAAGAGGAAGAAGAAGATGATCTCCATTTCGAGTTTGGTGCAAGATTTGTGAGGATTTGAGATGGAGAAGCAAGAAGAAGAAGAGAAAGGCAAGGAAACCCTAGGCTCTCCTCTTGTGCTGGAATATGAAGAATGAGATGAATGGGAAATGGCTTCCCTTGTTAACAAGTGAGTTGGGTTGGGTTGGGTCCCACAACTAAAGGAGCTACAATGGCTGAAATCATCTCTCTCGGGTCCTCGGATGAATTCGACGAAGAAGGAAGAAACGTTCGTCGAAATATCTAGTTTCCAAAAAGTGTATGTTTCGCGGTTTTCGAGAATATTAAGTTTTGGGTACAGATTTGGTGTGCAATGACTGTTTTACCCTCAATGCTATGAAATCGGGTTTCGGGACCTCAAATGGGCACAGGATCAACATGAAAGTTGTAAGAATCCACAAGATGAATGCAACGGGCCAAAAACACAATTCAAAACACGTCGGGAAAATTTCACAAGAAAATGCAAAGCCGAAAAGGGAACCCCCAAAGGGCCCCACAAGCTATCAATCACTCCAAAAAGCCCAAAACTAGAATCAAGGCTATTCCAAACCCAACTAGACCAAAAACACTAATCAAGCTTAGCACTAAAATGCAACTTAATTAGCACTAATCGGGTTCACTCGGGTCGGGGTCTTACAATTATGAAGGGTTAATAGGGGTGGTATTTCACACCTTAGAAAGGGCCAAATGAACCCCAGCCACCAGCTTCAGGTTCGCTCGAGCAAATGTCATCCAGAGAGGTGGTTGCTCGAACAACCCCTTTTGTTCGCCTGAGTGAGTGCCAACCAGAAAGGGGTTCGCTCGAGTGCCCACTCCAGAATTCTAGATTCCGAAATTCTCATTTGTCTCTCCCCCATTCATTTCTCAATCTTTTTCTATCATGTAAATTGCATAATAGAACCCACTTGTTTCCAATCACAACATATAACCTTCATTACATCTCCACCAAATCAACTCAATAAAACTAATCTAATCATACATTCCATTAAAAGACTAGAATTATTAGAGAAATAAAATTTCTGAATCAATCAATGAACATACAACATGAAATTCCAAATTAAGCTTATTCTTGCCTCAATTTCAAGCTTTCCAGGCTTTCTTCACAAACCTAGCTCAAATGAACCAAAAACCCCCAAAATAGAAACCCTAGACAAAATATACATGAAAAATGCTAATGAATATGCATGGATGATTCAATAAGAGTCTCTTGACTCCATTACAACTCAAAAACATAAACAAAAAAGGATTTGACTCTTACCTCTAGCAAGAAATTCGAAATTGGAAGAGTAGGTGTAGACACCTCATTTGGCCCCCTATGATAGCCTTAAACACCTGTCATATATAACAATGCCCCCATTTTACCCATAATTGAATGGTTAATGGCATAATTAAGATTAATTTATAACGATGAAGATGCTTGTTGATAATTTTAGACTTAGTTCGACGATTTCTAGAAATTCGTGAGAGAAAAGGCCGAATCGCGTCGAGATCTCGAGTTCAACCCACTATTCAAACAAGGAATGGACTACGACACTATCCAAGCCCCTTCCAGACTACATAGAACACACTCAGGTTGTTCCTAAAGGGATTACACTTAGTTTGCCTAAGTACGATACGATTAGCATGAATTAGGAGGCTAGGATCGTTGATCCAAATATCCCTACCTTTTCCCAACCTCTTATCATTATGATGTATAGATCAAAAGATTCTACGTTCCGAGAGCTTTCCGACGATATATAGTGTAGGCACCTCATTTTGGCACCCTATGAGGGGAAATTCAATCCAACCTATTTAATGATGTCATGATTAGGTCCCGAGTCAAAGGTCACCTATCATTTCTAGACCCCATCACCCCGGAAGTTGGCTTATTGCGATATGCTCGTCGACGGCTTTCCGCCCATATGTAAAACTCCGAGATCGGACGGGCGGATCGAAATATCATAACAGTGGGTCCCACACTCCAAAGGCACCCGCCTAAAAAATCACCTATCATTTCTAGACCTCCGATCTCCTTGAAAATTGGTTCATCGTGACTTACACGCTAAAAGCTTTCCGCCGATGTGTAGAACGTCGAAATTCGGCAAGTGGATCAAAATCTACGAAGCCTGAGCCCCGGCGATGATAAACTGACCAAACTCCATCAGACCCCACCTTCTGGGCCCGAACCAATTCCTTTGGTCCAAACCCAAGCCAAAACCAATCCAAAACAGAGCCAAACCCAAACCTTAACCTGACCCGATCGAACCCATTAAAACCAAGGCCAAACCCATCTAATCTGAATCAAACCTAAAGCCCAACCTGAACTCAACCCAGACCCGACCTGGCCCGCCTGGCCCATCACCTACATGGGAGAGGAGAGTCCACGAGATCTGGACTCTCCCCTCCCCTTTGATATCTCTCTCTCCCACTACCTCATCCGCTAGAACTCTCCCTTGTCTCTATCTCTCACTCCTTATCTCTCCATCGCCCCTGATATCTATCTTTCCATCTCTTTCCTAAACTTCTTCATCTCTATCCCTGGCTCTCCCAACATCACCATCACCATCAAAGACGCACATCCTCCAGCCCATCTCCATCCCTCCCATCACCTCTAACTCATGCAAGACCCATCTTGGCCTCATTCCTGCGCAAAGAAACCCCATTGTCATCCCCACCTCAACCCATCTCTCGATCATCTCATCTCCACTCTCATCATCTCTTCAACCCATCCCAGCCATCATTGCCCAGCCTCACCATCTCCCTCCGTCTCTCCTCCCTCACAGCATCTCTCCACGCAGAATCCATCTCCACCTGCGCAGTTCCCAGACTCCCTTTTCCTCCTCCACCCTCTACTCCATCTCCCTCTCTCCCTACTCTCCTTCTCCGATCTGCCTCTCTCGATCTCCCATCCAGCCCTGCACCTACCACCCTCCACCCTCTTCACCTCCCTGACAGATGGCCATAGCAGCACCGCCAGGCACGCGCAGCAGCCCTAGGACGCCCGCAGAGCCTTCATCTTCCTCCTCGCACTGCTGGGTGCCTCCCCTGCGCAGGTACCAAGGATGAAAATAACGGTAGCGGCAGACAAACCACTACGAAGCGGGCGTTACGTAGCGGCGTAGCGGGGCGATTTGAAAATATCACCAAAAAAATCTGAAAAAATTCTTGAAAATCCAAAAAATTGTAAAATAAAAGAAAATGTGGTTCTTTTGCAAAAGTAAGTAAGAAAAGGGGCGTAGTGGTACCCTCAATACATGAGGTCCTGTATCGCCGTATAAATAGAAAATAATAGTAATGATTAGTTTTTTCACATGTATTCATGTTTCTTAGTCATGCTTACTTAAAAAGTAAAGGAAAGCCCATAAAAAAAACTACAACATGAAATAAAGGCATCATAATTAAGAAGATTTAAGAGTTAGGTCATTAGTCATTACTCAATACTCATTACTTAGTGAACATTGAACAATCAAATATCAATACGTCAACATTCAAGGTTCAAATTCAATCAAGTGAATGAACTATGAAGTGATCAACAATCAACATTCAACACCAATTTAGAAATGACAAAGAATAAAGAGTTAGTGAAGGAAATATGAATACCTTAATCACCACCAAAAGGAATGTCTACCAAGTTTCAAAGGCTATGGTTATCCTCATCCCCATCAGTGTTATCATTTCTAGTGACACCATATGGAATTTGATATTGATGACCATTGGGATCCACAAATCCAAAGAAGGCAACCGCAGCCACATCAAAAGAACTTGCAGGAGGTGGAGGTGGATATCTACCATATTGCGTTTCACCATAGTCACCATATGAATAGGACCCTGAAGTTGAAGACTGTTCTTCTCTTTGTTGTTGTTGTACTTGACCATATGGAAAATAGTCAAAATACTGTGAGGGTCCTTGTCCACTGTAACTAGGGTTCCACGATTTAGCCCATGATGCTGCTTGTTGTCCTCTAACACCTCCACCCATATATCCTTGTTCATTACCACCTCCAGGAGCAGGTGGTGAGACTCTCCGACGCCGTTGATAACCACGGTTTCCTTCCATTCTTTCCGGAAAGTCCTGTACCTCCTCTACAGGAATGGCATCTTCCTGATCATGTCGGTAGTTTTCACTCGTAGCACCCGTCCCACTAGTGTTTCCTGCTCCATCTCCCCCATCTCCTCCACCACGGCTACTCGAAGAGACGGTGGTACTCGTCCTTTCAGAAGATGACACAGCATGAGCAGGTTCTTTCCCTTTAGGTTGTGGTTGCACGCCTTGTGGCTGTGCACTTGAGCCTTCTCCTCCAAGTGGGCACCCTCTGCCTCGCCCATATCTTCATCAAGCAAATCTCTAACCTCCTCCTGAAAGCCCAAATTTGAATCTAGCAATGGATCCTCCATCTGGGCTATCCATGGGAGCAAGGGATCGTTCTCTCTAAATATGTGATCCAAACTAATTGGACAATAGCTCGGATTATCCCTTGCCCTCCTTTCTTTCGTTCTGTTTCTCAACTTCAAATTGTAATGGCAATATACAAGCTTGTTGAGTTTTTGCATGGTAAGTTGATTCCTGGACTTTGTGTGGATCAAGGAGAAAGTGTTCCAATTCCTTTCACAGTTTGATGAAGTTTTAACTTGACTAAGGATGTGAACAACCACTTTCCTTAGAATTGGAGTATCCTCTCCAAAATTCATCCACCACTCAGCTGAAATTCAATGTAAACAAATAAAATTAGTGTTAGGGTTTTTGTAGATTGCAATTTGATGGATGCATAATCATTCAAGCATCATTTGATTTACACACTTGCATTGTTTTAAATAAACTTGAAATCTTGTTTTATTCATGCATTGTTTTTAAGATTTGTAAAAGTATTGATTTATGCATGATTTGCTTTTAAATCTTGGATGCATTTGTTTTAGAAAAGATTTTTTAGAAATCAAGCAAGCCTATGTTTTAAATCTTCAGAATCATTTTAGGCTTTTTGTGTTTCATGTTTTTAAACCACTTAGTTTGATTTAAAACATGTTTCCAAGCTTGATTTATTGGCCCAAAAAGTTCACTCAAGAAAAACTTTGAATTATGCAAAATATATGCAATTTTGGGAATTTTGGTCCCGGGCCAGAAACTGCAGTGTACCAGGTCGACCGAGCCAGGCCAGGTCGACCGGGAACACTGCAGGCAGAAAATGCCCTGGCACCAACGGTCATATTTCTGACCGTTGTGTGTTCCCGGTCGACCGAGACCTGTTTCCAGGTCGACCGGGGACTAGCCGTTGGGCACTTTTTGCTATAAATATGAGTTCTTTCCTTTGCCAAAAGTTGGGAATTTTAAGGCCCTCCTTGAGGGGTTTTGAGGCATATCAAAGGGAAATGAACTAAGGGATGAGGGGGATCATTAGGAAAGCTAAAGCTTGGATTAATGAAGTTAAATCACCAAGTAGGCTCTACTTTCCTTAATCATATGTTTTCATGCTTTGTTTTATTTTTGGTAAATCATTTGTAGCATGATAAACTATGTTGTGTTGTATCCTTAACATGTTCTATGTTTTGAATTGATTTATTGTTTTGGATACATCCCCATTATTCAATCCAAGTAGTACTTTATCTTTGGTAAATCTAAGTAGATCATGTTAATGAAAGAACCTTTGAAATTATATGTAACATGATCCATATACTTGGTTGAATCTTTGGTTGTTGTTTTCCATCATAAGAAAATCACTTTCAAAACTATCTTATGTTTTGGATTCAACTTCTTTACAAATCATATGTTTTCATGTTTTGTTTTATCTTTGATAAATCTTTAGTAGCATGTTAAACTATGATGTGTTGTATCCTTAGCATGTTCTATATTTTGAATAGATCTATTGTTTTGGATGCATCACCATTTGATTCAATCCAAGTAGTACTTTATTTGGTAAATCTAAGTAGATCATGTTAATGGAAAAATCTTTGAAATCATATGTAACATGATCCATATACTTGGTTGAATCTTTGGATGTTGTTTTTCCATCATAAGAAAATCTCTTTCAAATGTATCTTATGTTTTGGATTCAACAAACTTTACAAATCATATGTATTATTGTTTTAAAGTTTCACAACTTGCTTTGCATTGATTGGTATATCATATTCAAGTTGTATTTATAATTACATATGATTTGTCCCCTAATTTCAATCAAATCTATTTTTATGATTTATGAGCTACATTGTTGATTTGATTGACATCCCTATGCATCACATGTTTAGAGCTAATTCATTTCATACAACTTGTGTATCTTTGACATCATTAACAAGTTGTTACTTTTAACATGTGACTTGCATTCCATCCTCAATCATAAATGTTTTATGAGCTAAAACTTTCAAAAGCCTTAGGCATACATTCATGAGCTTTCATTTTCAAAATGATTGAGGACATCACACACACACATCATGTGCTTTCATCTTTGCATTCATAGTGTGAGTGTGTATTAGATTTTCATTTTCATACCCGCCTATTTTTAGAGGCAAATGTAATGAGCTTAATTAAATCTCCATCAAGTGTATGTTAGACACTAATTTAGTGAGATAACCAACCTTGTGGTTGAAGAGGTTATTGCTTAGCCTATAAAAGCATAGTGTATAGGTTGATGTTGAGCCTTGAAAAACATCATTGTAAAGGTTATTGCTTAGCCTTGAAAAGCATATTGTAAAGGTTATTGCTTAGCCTATTGAAAAGCATAAATAGTGGAAATCCGGTGGGGTGTTGGATCACAAGCCGGTAGTGGATGTAGGCATTGAGGCCGAACCACTATAAACCCTTGTGTGATGGTGCTTGCTTTGTGGTGATTGTTTTCTTTTAGCTTCCGCATTTTGTTTGATAATCATCACTTGTGACTAGTTTGTTTTAAAGAAGTTAAAATTTGTCTTAATTGGTCATAATTGAAGGTCACCCTATTCACCCCCCCCCCCCCTCTAGGGTCCGGATCCCCAGGACTTACAATTAGATATTCCTTAAGTCCTTCCAAGTTCCAATCAATTGAGAGATAAATAACAAAGGCCTAATAGGTTGGGTGATTGGGTCTTTTGTTCATACCAGGTGGCATCTTTCCAATCGCCCTTTTTGTAAAAGGGTCAGCGAAGTCTCCTCTCCTTTGTGTGTATGTAGATATCTATAGTGTTATAATTAGGAATAAATCAATAAATCATACATGGTTGAGAACTATCTCAAGCATATACATTTGTCATCTCAAATCTCAATCACTAACTCACCTATTGGATGGCTTCGATTGAATCATCGACTCCCAACAATTTTTTCAACACTTCCCTTAATCCTACCCTCAACTCCGTATCTATTGCTTCACTGTGTTGTTGGGCAATGGGGTAGTATAATTCGGGATTAAGGAAATAACCTACATTGAAAACAAGTTGAAATGAAAAATGATTAATTGATTAAACATCAATCAAAGAGAGCTAGATTGCTGTAAAAGCATCAAATAGTGATATTATTATTGAGTACCTGCAGCATGCAATGGATGGTGCAGTTGGTCGTTCCATCGGGCAACAATAATCTTTATATATTCATCATGATATCTAACATTTTCCATGATAGCTTGCTTAGCCCGATCCATTGCTTCATATATATATCCCATTGTTGGCTTGTCACCATCTACAAGCCGCAACACTCTAACTAAAGGCTCATAAACCTTTAATAAATTAGACACTCTCTTACAAAATTTATTGTCCCTCATCAAGTTAGGGATCTAAAATTCTGGACCACTTGTTGCACTGCCCCATTTCGAACAAAGTCATTCCTCTGATGCAAACATCTGAATCAGCTCTATTCTAAACCTTACAAGGCTCTCCATTGCAATGAAATGGGTAGCAAACCTAGTTGATCCCGGACGTACCAAGGCATGGTTATTTGTGAATCTTTACATCAAGCTCAAAAGCCATGAATGATCATAAATAAATCTGGTAATGCCTCTACATGCCTTGATAACTTCAGCAATTTTCTTCTTTTTTCCAATATATTCCATAATGAGATCTATACAGTGTGCTACACATGGAGTCCAAAATAGATGAGGTCTTTTCTTCTCCAACATTTTACCGGCTGCCTTGAAATTGGCGCCATTATCTGTAACAATCTGTACAATATTCTCCTCTCCCACACTATCTACAACCTTATCCATAAGAGTGTATATATATTTAGTTGTCCGTCTATGTTAGATGCATCCACGGACTTTACAACTAATTGTACCAAAAAGTTTATTAATTGTATTTCTGTGTCGTTGGTCCACCCATCACACATAATGGTGACCCCATTTTGTTGCCACATGGGCCTAAAGTTCTCCACCCATGCCTTTATTTCTTTATATTCTTCTTCGAGATATTTAGTGCCTACTTCATAAACAGAGGGCGACTGTATTCCCCGGCCAGCTTCGGCGGCAACATCAAGAATTGTTTGGAAATAGGGGGAATCTATTGCTGTAGGTGGTAAGTTCTTGTGAATTAGCCATTTTGCTATAGCTTTGGCTAACCTATCTCTTGCACTCTTCATCACCCCTTTCATAACACTTGATTTATTTGGTTGTTTAGCCCCCTCTTTTCTATGTGTTAGAGGATCAACAGGGGGAGGAATTGCTCTTCTAGTAGAAATAACTTCTACATCAACATCCCATTCCCCTCGGGTGCTAAATGCCCTACGCATGGCCCTAGCAATGCTCTTGCCCCTTGCATTATAATATTTGTTGCTTCCAACAAATGCACGACGTTCATATTCTTCCTGGTGATTCATGATGGACTCTCAGCGTGTAGCCTCCATCTGTGCATCTTCATCATCGTAGCCTTCATCCCCAAATACATCACAACAGGCAGCATCAACATCTTGCTGCCTCTTTTCTTTTATCTCTATTTTTTTAGCTTTGTTTTGGCCAACCAAAGCTTTCATTTGTTCCCTAACTTCCCTTGGTACTTCGGTACAGCCAGCAACATTGCCAGAAATGTGACCCAAGTGGTGCTTGAATCTTGTAATGCCCCCTTTGGTCACTTTCCCACAAAACTTGCATTTAATTTTCAACGTGTTGTTCTCAACTGCCTCACTAAAGCTACATGCAGGATCAATATCACGAGGCATTTTCAAAAATCAAATTGCAAACACAAATGCACAATAGAAGACTGAATACCTATAAATGTGAACAAGTAGTATGTTAAAAATTAAAAGAAAAACATGTTAGATGAAACATATATCTAACACTTAAGAATCATTCTCTTGACATTTAATTGGCATTCCATTACTTAATTCTTTTTTACAAAAATTAAAAAATCCAAAAATAAAAAAAGAAAAAAATTGAAAAACAAGCAATATATGTTGAAATGATCAATTGGAAACATAGATCTATAATCTAAAAGCCCTTTTCAAGACATTTGATTGGCATTCAATTACTAAAAATAATTTTTTTACAATAAAAAAAAGGAAAAAAATTGAAAAACAAGCTATATATGTTGGAATGATCCATGAGAAACATAGATCGATAATCTAGAATCTCTTTTCAAGACTTTTGATGGGCATTCAATTACTAAAAATAAATTTTTTTACAAAAATAAAAAAATCCGAAAATAAAAAAAAGGAAAAAATTGAAAAACAAGCAATATATGTATGAATGATCTATGAGAAACATAGATCTATAATCTAGGAGCCCTTTTCAAGACATTTGGTTGGCATTCAATTACTAAAAATAATTTTTTTTACAAAAATAAAAAAATCCAAAAATAAAAAAAGGTAAATAAGTTAAAAACAAGCAATATATGTTGGAATGATCTATGGGAAATATAGATCTAACAATATGAAGCTATTTTCAAGTTGTTTCATGAGTTTTCCATAAGTGATAATGTTTTGTTTTTTAAATAACATAAATCCAAAAATAAAAATAACAATATTAAAAAAAAGAAGATATACATGCAAGATCAAAAGTAACCATGGATCTACAATAAAAAAAGACAATGATGCCATTATGTTGTGATTCATAGTAGTTAGAGAGTGATAATCTCAAAAGTTGAAAAAAAGTCACATACCTAGATGAAGATTCTTGTTTAGAATCTTTAAAATGTTTTGAATAGTTGAATGTTGGTGATTTGGTGGCAAGAAATCTTGAAAAAAATCCACTTAGGAAACACTTGGGACCACTTAGGAGTAAGAAAATGGGAAGGACAGTAGTAAGAGTGGAAGAAAGAGGAAGAAAATAGGGTTTTTTAACCCTGTCTCGTCAAAGGGGGGGTTTTTCTACCCCCTCCGCCGTGGCGGCCTGTTCCGCTACAGCGCCGATATTTTGGCTGTAGCGTGGCGGCAACGCCTGCTACAGCCGATATAGCGTGGCGGCCGCATTTTTTTTATCCATAGCAGGTACACTCCCCCTCCCTCTCTGTCACCTGCACACACCTCTTCCTCTCCTCCTTTCCCATTTTCTCTCTATCTCTCTCTCTCCTTCTCTCTCCGCTCCGCCCTCTCCATCTCCCTACTCTCCCTTTCTGCTCTACCTATCTCCCTACTCTCCCCTGCACTGCCCTCCATCTCCCTACTCTCCACCGCTCTCTTTCCCTTGCTGCAGCACCTTGACTTTGCCATGTGCGGTCACTCTCCCCTTCTCCCCCCTCTTCTTCTTCCTCTATTCTTCCGCTCTTCTCTTTCCCTCCTCTTCCACACGTCACATCATCTCCCTGCGCCCACTTCACAACACTCCACTCCACCTGCACGCCCACACCTTCTTCTTCCCCCTCCTTTTCTTTTTCTTTTTCTTTCTTCTTCCTCTTCCCTCATAGCACTCTGCACAACACTTGTACTTTCCTCTTCTTTTCCTTCTTCTTCTTCTTTCTTTTCTTCTTTCCCTTCGCCCACTACACCACACCTGCGCACCACCTGCACTGCCCTTCCGTGCACACAGCACCCCACTTGCACTGCGCACCCTTCTTTCTTTTCTCTTTCTTTCTCTTCCTCCTTCTTCTTCATTGCACACCCATTGCGCCCTTACCCACCTGCACCCCTCCATCTTCTTTTTTTCTTTTTCTTTCCTTCTCTTCTTCCTCCTCCTGCTGCCACAGCCATTGCACTCACATTGCTCCACTACGTCCTCTTCCTCCATACATTGCGCCCACCTGTTGCACATTACATCTTCTTCTCCACCCTCTCCTCACCCTCACAACAGCCCACACCTTCACCATCCTGCATAGCAGCGTTAATGCTGCACACACATGCACCCGCCTCCACGCCCACCTAAACCAGCCCATTCACCTTACCCAAGCTGGACTACAAGGGAAAGGCCCATAACCCATCAGGCCCAAACTCACTACAAGAAATTTGGGGTTTAAGGACGACACAAATTTATCCCAAAATGTACATATTTCGTCACCGAAACTAATTGAGACGAAAATTTTTCGTCACCCGTTTTGTTGCCAAAGCCTTGTCGCTAAAAGGTATTGGAGACGGAAAAAAAATTCGTCATTGAAAAAGATAAATTTGTGACGATTTTTTTTTGTCTCCAATACACTCTGTTGGAAACAAGTGATTTTTTTTTCGTCTCCAATACACTATGTTGGAAACAACTTGTAAGTAATTAGTGACAAAATATTTTGTCATTAAAGGAAGAAATTAGAGACAAAAATATTTTGTCATAAATATAAGAAATAGAGACGAAATTTTTTTGTTGCATTTACCCCGCCCAACTCAAGGACTTCCCAAGAGGTCACCCATCCTAGTACTGCTCCAGCCCGAGCACCTTTAACTTTGGAGTTCTTGCGATTTTTGGAGCCGCACAATTTTAGAAGACTTCATGCTAAATTAATACGGGGTTTGACTTATAAGCCATGGTCAAGACTTGGATATTTTCGATGCGGGCTAACAGAGACTCATCGTTTGAAGCCCGTGGTTCACACGCTACGCCCCGTGGTTAAAAGTACCGCCCGGACCAAGATCTCACATTCTCCCCCACTAGAAATAGAGTCGTCCTCGGCTCTGATACCAACTGTCACAGCCCCACCCAACTTAGCATGAAATTGTCCGCTTTGGCCCACGTGTACATGCGAGGACTTCCTGCGAGGACTTCCCAGGAGGTCACCCATCCTAGTACTGTTCCCGCCCGAGCAAGCTTAACTTCAGAGTTCTTACGATTTCCGGGGACGCATGGTTTTAAAAAGCCTCATGCTAAGTTAATAACGGGGTTTTACTTATAAGCCCAAGGTCAGGACTTGGATATTTCTGATGCGGGCTAACGGAGACTCACCGTTTGAAGCCCGTGGTTGACACGCTACGCCCCGTGGTTAAGGGTACCGCCCGGACCAAGTTCTCACAGTAGCAGAGACTGAGAGAGGTAGGTGTACCTGGCGGTGGTGGACTCCTAGATGGAGGATGATGGGCACAGCTGATGGTGATTGGTGATGGTGGCTGCGTCTGGGAATTCTAGGCGAGAGAGACTGAGAGAAGTAGAGATGAGAGGGATTACTGATCAGGGATGGGTCTGCACTGTGTGTGTTGAGAGAGGGTGATGATGATTGATGGGGGCCAATGGGCCATGGGGCTGCTGCTTGAGACGATGGGTGGGAGATGTTAGAAAAGGGTTTTGGAAAATGGGGAAAAGGGTTCTTCTCTCCTCTTCTGGAAAAGGGTTTTGGAAAAGGGGGAAAAAGGTTTTGGAAAAGAGAAACCAGGATAGATGGAGGGACAAAGGGGGAAATGGGTTTTGGAAAAGGGGCGTTGGATTGGGGTGGGGGGGGGGGGATGGACGTTAGGGCCGTGGGGGGCCCATTTTAGTCATTTTAAAGGCTTTTCCAAAGCAATACTTGTAAGAGAGGAATAGGCTCAAGTGCGAACGAAATTGGTGCCACCGTAAATGAAATTGGCGCCTTATTTTGGTGACCAAATATTTTCATCTTCCATAACTTATCCTTAATAGTGACGAATTATGTTCGTCACAAAAACAAATTATATTTTGTGACAAAAATTTTCATCTCCAATAAGCTAAAATAATTCGCGCCAAAGCAAATGAAATTGGCGTCTTATTTTGGTGACGAAATATGTTCGTTGTCTATAACTTATCCTTATTGGTGACGAATTACGTTCGTCGCAAAAATAAATTATATTTTGTGACAAAAATCTTCGGCTCCAATGAGTTAAAATAATTCGCGCCCGCAAATGAAATTGGCACCTTATTCTAGTAACGAAATATTTTCGTCTTCCATAACTTATCCTTATTAGTGACGAATTAAGTTCGTCACAAAAACAAATTATATTTTGTGACAAAAATGTTCGTCTCCAATGAGCTAAAATAATCCGCGCCAAAGCAAATGAAATTGGCGCCTTATTTTGGTGACGAAATATGTTCGTCTTCCATAACTTATCCTTATTGGTGACGAATTACGTTCGTCACAAAAAAAAATTATATTTTATGACTATAATTTTCGTCTCTAATGAGCTAAAATAATTGGCGCCAACACAAAACAAGTTGGCGCCATATTTTTGTAGATGAGATTTTGTTTTCGTCTCCTATACTTTTGAAAAAAAATGAAAACAGACGACAAAATTTATATTTCGTCCCCTTTGGGTGTTCTTTTAAGACAAAAAAAAAAATTCGTCATCAAATTTCGTCGCAACAGCCTAAATTTCTTGTACTGACTGCTATGCCTATCAAGCCCATGCATTTAAGTTAAGTTATTTTTTTTAGGTCTTAATTTATTTTAAATTATTTCTAGCCAGCATCAAGCCTGTCCATTATTTCTAGCCAGCATCGAGCCTGTCCATGCACTAACATGCCATGCATTTAGGCAAATATTTTGTTTTATATGTTTATTTCAATTTATTTCTAATTTGTTCGTAGGCCACGGATCTAGGTAAGCTCTCCGATTCATTATTTATTTCAATTTATTCCTACCTTGTTCAAACCTGTCTATGCATTCAAACATGCCCGTGCATCATATGAGTAGCTGCATTTCCTTCATTTTGCACATTTATACTTTAGTCCATGAAAATTAGGACTCCTTTTACTTATCTATTCATCTTATTTTCTTTATAAAAATTAGAATTGCATAATTCATAAAAAAAACAAAAAAAAAACAAGAGAATAAAAAAAATAGAATCCTAGACATTAGTTAGATTAATTAGAACAATTAAGTTAGGTGTGATAAACCTTCTTTTCCTCCTCCCCTTTTCCTCCTCCCCTTTCATTAGGATTAGGGAATTTATTTAGAAAATTCTAAGTTAGTTAGGTTGATTATAATAAATAAAAATTAGTAATTTATTCCCTTCTCTCCTCCTCCCATTTCATTAGGATTAGACAAATTAGTTTAGGAGATTTTAGACTCTATAAATAAAACCAAAAACATAATAAAAATAATAAAACCGAAAAAGACCAAAAACAAAGTAAAAGACATTAAAAATCTAAAGATAATAAAGTTAGAAATTAAGTAATAGTTTAGACTGATTAGGTCAGACCCTAGACCTAGGTCTAGGTCTCTCCCTAGCCAGGTTAGACTACTTTTACTTTCTTTCATTCTAATAAGTTAGGTCCCACTCTCTCTCTCCGGGCCTCATTAAGGGATCGGGAGAGCTGATGTGGGCGGTTTAGGAACGTAGGTTAGGGTCAATCCGATGATCAGCAATAAAGCACTAATCACTTAAATCCAAGTAAAATTCCCTAGTTAGGCCCTTCTAGCCCCATTATATCAAAAATCCCTAAAAACTATAAAACCAACAAAATAAACCCAAAAAGATTTTTCTTTATTTCTTCCTCCACCTGATCAAGTGCCAGAGATTTAATCAAACTTAGTTATAAAAGGGAATAAAGAACTGATTTCTAAAATTAAATAAATGAGAATAATAAGATGAGATGAGTGATTTCACACATATTTATATGTTAGGTTTTTGTTTGTTACTAATTTGATGGATTCACAATCACTTTCATTACCAAATGATCACACACTCATGCATCTTAGTTTTGACTTTGGAATCTAAAGTTTCTAGCTTGCATTTGCATATTGATTTTCAAATGATTTATTCATGCTTGTTTTAGAACTTTAATACACTTTTGAAAACCTATTTCTTCATGCATTTTTGGAAAATCAAATTAAGAATCTAGGTTTGTGATTTGCATACATTCCTCATTTTTAGAATCATTTTATTATGCTTAAATCACACTGGCATTGAGTTCCAAGTTTCATCTTTGGAATACTGAAAAATCAGCAGAAACTCATCCCAGGCCACTTTGGTCGGTCGACTGACCCCTGCACCCGGTCGACCGAGCAATCTGACCGTTAGGAAAACTGTAAGACCCCGACCCGAGTGAACCCGATTAGTGTTAATTAAGTTGTGTGTTAGTTTTAAGCGTGATTAGTAGTATTTGACTAAGTTGGGTTTGGAATAGCTTTTGATATAGTTTTGGGGAATTTTGATTGCTTGTGATTAGTGGGGCCTTTGGGGGTTCCTTTTTATGACCTTGCATGCGCTTGAGGATTTATCGGAGATTTTTGCATTCATTGTTTTAATCCCGTTTTATTTGTATTGTTAATCCCTACAACTTTCATGTTGATCCCGTCCCCGTTCGAGATCCCGAAACCCGATTCCCTAGCATTGAGGGCAAAACAGTCATTGTACACTAAATTTGTACTCAAAACTTGATATCCTCGAAACCCGCGAAACATATACTTTTTGGAAACTAGATATTTCGGCGATCATTTCTTCCTTCTTCGTCGAATTCATCCGAGATCCCGAAAGACATTATTTCAGCCCAAAGAGTGTCTTAAGTAGTGGGACCCATTTCCATTTGCTTATATAAGGAGAACCCATCTTCCTCATTCCCCTTTTCCAGCACAAAAGAGAACCTAGGGTTTGCTTTGGTAACTTTTCCTTCTTCTTCTTGTTCTCTCCATCTCAATCTCCTACTAATCTTGCACCAACATCAAAATGGAGGTCATCATTCTCTTCCTCATCTTGAAGGCTATCTTTTGATACCATTGGTTGAGAAATTTATCAACTTTGAGACTTCCTTTGAGCTCACCTTGCCCATTTGGAGAACCTACAAGTAAGCAACCTTCCACATCTCTTAGATTTGTCCTTCTTTGATCTTGAAGAGGTCCCATTTTCATTGTAAGGTTTCCCTTTCTATTTCATTGTTTGACCATTTTAGGGTTTATTTTTGGGGATTTTGTTCATAGTTTGGATCTTTGGCTTGGAAGAGTATAAGAGTTTGATTTCCTTGATTAGAAGACCCAAGGCAAGCAGATGAGTTAGTATTATGAGCTTTCAATGGTTTTCATGAGGAATGTGGTTGATTTGTCATTTCTATTCATATTTATTGGCTTGCATTGATTTTGAAATAAATGCTTTGAATGAACCTTGCTAAACCATTTAATGTTTTGGAAACATGTTGGTTATGGTACTTGTTGTCTTTTGGATATATCTTAAATGAACGTTTGTGATTTGGGTTTCTCTTTCCTCTTGTGGTTGTTGTGGTTAAAGAAGGAGGTGATAGAATGAACACATATTGGGGTTTTGGAGAAATGTGGATAGATGTATTGGAGGAGCTCTTAGCTCAGTTTTATTGTAGGGATTAAATGGAAGCGAGGAGAGTGGTTTTGAGGAGGAAAAATGGCTCAAATCTGAACACGGTGGGTGTTTACCGCACTTGGCGGTCAACCAGCGGTCACCTGTCGGCTAGTCGTCTGGTGACCAGCGGCTAACCGCCAGCTAACCGAACAGTCGCGGTTACTTTTCCAGAGAGTAACATTTTCCTCCTGAAGGCACTGTCAACCTCACGGTTAGCAAGCAGCTAACCGCCTAACCCATCGGCGGCTAACCGCCAGCCAACCGATTCTTTTCGGTTACTTTTCCAGAGGGTAACATTTTCCTCCTGAAGGCACGGTTAGCAAGCGGCTAACCGCCTAACCCAGCGGCGGCTAACTGCCAGCCAACCGAACCATTTCGGTTACATTTTCAGTAACCTGTTTTTCTGTCAGGCCAACCGTGGTCAGCTCCTAACCCAACGGCGACTAACCGCTATCTGACAGCTAGGTAATCGAAATCACCCAGACAACCATTCCAGAGAGCTCCTCGCTTGAGCGAACTCTCCGGTTCGCTTGAGCGATGAGCTTTGTCGGTCAAAGGCTATGTTTGGGACAATGATGAACTATTTAAACGTGTTGAGACTATTCATTGAGAACCCCTCTATGTCAGGGAGATTTACTAAGCAATGTATGAGGTCATTTGAGAAAGAAACCATATTACGAAGATGTCATTCGAAGTTTTGAAAATTCAAAGTGTATAAGGAGCCCAGAATGTCCTCAAACTCAAAGAGTACCAAATTATTATTAGATCGACATACGGGATCCCTATTCACTTTAAATTAATCTTGAACCTGATACTTTACCCGAAATTTCAATTGTTTATTGTACTTTATCGATCTCGAGATTTATACTATATGCCTTGTTTTCCCGAAAGCATCGAAATACACTTGCAATGGTTACGTGTCTTGAAGTGCATTGCACCACATGAAACGACAGTGTGCCGTTGAGCACCCTCGTCCTGCCCGTTTATTTGTACTTGATTTACTTACACATGTCTCGATTTGTTATTTGACCTATTAGTCGGCACCGCTAAGCTTGGATAACCCTGTTGGTCTGATCCACCGACTTGGAGATCCCCCTCTTATCCCGCCAGCTGCAGTTTGGATCCCGCTACCCGGTAATTACCGTGGTCTTGTCCCGATGCCGCAGATTGCTACTGTGGTTCCCGATGCCCGACTCGCTACCGTGGTCATGTATAGTATATGTATATGTATTTATAAGATCCATTGTTTCTCCTCACCTCGAGTGACTGAGATCAGTGCCTAGTTATTGCTCTGTCACTTTAGTGATAGAGGACTTAGCTTCGTGTGGTTGTCATCTTGCTTGTTTCCCGTTTCCTTGGTTACGTGTACATGTTTTATAATGCACACTTGTATTTGAATAAATGATTTATCTTTACATGGAAATTGTTATTGAGACAGGTTTTAAATGCTTTTGAAGGTAAATTCATTTATTATTATATTATCTTTGTATTTTACCCATTTGTCAAACCGTCGTGTTTAACCCACTCTTTGGTTCTCAGGTCCCGTTATTGGTTATCCTGAGGAGGAGTACGAGGAGGCGGTCAGAGAACCGCAACAGTTAGTTGAGTAGCGTGCTGATGATGTCATTTAGACATTGGATTGCTAGAGAGAGATAACGTTTTGGGAGAACTTTTAACCATTCTTTTGGGGATTGGTGTTTTGTTTTTATTGGCCTCTATTTTTGGGAAATGTAATTTAATGATCTTTGTATAAACTCTAACTTACCTTTGGGTAACATGCGAATGATTATTGCTCGTTCTGATACAGTACTATATATACTTGTGTTATTATTTTTATAAATAGAGATGGACTGAATATTTGATTTGCTACACGCTTCCGCGCTTAATAGAAATGTTCATATATGGTTGTGATATCCTCACCGCGGACACCTATGGGAAATTAAATAAGTGTGTGCACCTTGTTGACACACTCTACATATTAACCATTCACTCACTACACTACAATTAGTGTCTCGATCCCGGATTCCCGATCCGGGGTCGCGACAGACTGGTATCAGAACGAGACATGTTTCAAGCAATTAAAAGAAACTAGAAATCCTAAGGACGTGGCGAGGATTCGTTAGACTCTTCGTTAGCTAGTATCATGTGAGCAATGTGACCCTTTATTTGATTATTATGTGCTAACGACTTGTTTTGCAGCATCATGCCACCTCGTAAGAGACCGGTAAATGGCAACCCCTCTGGAAGTAATAGTGATCACACTGGGCCAGTTGAAGAGGATAGGGTTCAATTCCAACAAATAATGCAGGCAATGCTTGACCAACAGCGTCAGGCCAATGAGAATCAAGCTAGATTGTAAAAGCAAATGCTTAAGAGAGAGGAAGATCATGCAAGAGAATTGGCAGAAATGCAGAGGCAGTTGTTAGAGGTATTACAGAGAAGGCCCAAACTGGTTCAACCCCAACCCGCTATTGTCATCAATCAGAGGCAACATGACCCAAATGCATTATTTGAGCGGTTTCGGAAGAGGGCTCCGAAAGAGTTTCTTGGGATAGAAGATCCTTTAGCTGCAGATGACTGGCTAGAGCATACAGAGAACATCTTCGAGATTTTCCAATGCACAGGGGGAGAAAGAGTAAAACTAGCATCATCTCTCTCTAGCGGTACAGCGGACAGATGGTGGAAGACGGTTAGGGAGGAATACAGGACTATGGTTGATGCAGAGATATGGGCAAACTTCAAGAGGCAGTTCCATGATAAGTATGTACCCGCCCACATCAAGAGACAAAAGGCAATAGAATTCCAGCAGCTTGTGCAAGGGAGTATGACAGTCCTCGAATACCTCACTAAGTTCGAGAGATTGTCTAGATATGCTCCGGAATTGGTGGATATGGTGGAGAAGAAGATTTCCAAGTTCCTAGAGGGACTTAACCATTTCATTGAGCTAGATGCTACTAGAGTAGTACCACTTGTAACTTTCGATGAAGCTGTCAAGAGGGCCTATAAGTTTGAGAACTTTCACCACAAGATCCTTAGATCCCAAGGCAAGGGACAAGCTCATCAGCAGAACTACC
The DNA here is from genome assembly GCA_038049695.1 of Cinnamomum chago. Taxonomy (NCBI): domain Eukaryota; kingdom Viridiplantae; phylum Streptophyta; class Magnoliopsida; order Laurales; family Lauraceae; genus Cinnamomum; species Cinnamomum chago. The sequence goes on along the minus strand of CP142454.1, from coordinate 52,678,420 downwards.
GGCAGAAGAGTCAACAGAACAAGAGATAGAGGCCAAAACAAAATGCTCAGGGTCCCTTGGTTTGCACCCACTGTGGGAAGAACCATGAGAGTGCACAGTGCCGCACACTGACAGGAGCATGCTTCAGATGTGATTCCATGACCCATCAGATGAGAGATTGTCCAAGGCAGAATAGACAGAATCAACAGCAGCAGCAAGGGGCACAACGTCCAGCAGCACCACAGAATGCAATCATTGTCCAGAATCAGGCAAGGCCACTTCAGCAACAAGCACCAAACAGCAGCAACAACAGGCTCGTCAGCAGGGACAGAACCAAAATCAGCGTGCATCACAACAGAATAGGAATGCGCAACAAGACAGGCCACAACAAGCTCCGAATAAGCCACAACATCGAGGGCAAATCTATGCGGTCAATAGAGCTGATGCAGAGGCAGCGGGAAATGTAGTGGAAGGTACACTTCTTGTTTGTAGGATAAAAGCTAGGATTTTATTTGACCCTGCCTCTACACATTCATTCTTATCCCATAAATTTTCTAAGTTGATTGATATGCATGCTAGAGAACTCAAAGTTCATTTTGACTGTGGCAACTCCAGTAGGCAAACAAGTTATTTGTAGAACCTTTTACCCTAGTTACACAGTTCAAATAGGAGAAGTGGTTTTAACCGCATATCTCATTTTATTAGAAATGTATGATTTTGATGTCATCCTAGGGATGGATTGGCTGGCAGGATACCATGCCACAATGGATTGTTTCCATAAGACCCTGACTTTCAAGTTAGATGAGACACCAGCAGGGGTGTTGTTTCAGGGAGAGAGGAGAAATCCTCGTGCAGGGTTTGTCTCAGCATTGAAGGCTGATAGACTTTTGAGAAGTGGTTGTGTAGCATATTTGGCGTTTGTCACGGAGGATAAACGGTCCCAAGGGGTGGAGGAGATCCCAATTGTTTGGAAATTCCCGGATGTTTTTCCGGAGGAGATTCCAGGTTCACCACCCATCAGAGAGATCGATTTCACTATTGAGTTGTTATCAGGAACCGCTCCGATATCTGTTGCACCTTATAGAATGGCTCCGGCGAAATTGGGAGAATTGAAGACTCAGTTGCAAGAATTGTTAGACAAAGGTTTTGTGAGACTGGGTATTTCACCTTGGGGAGCTCCAGTCTTGTTTGTCAAGAAAAAGGATGGTTCAATGAAAATGTGTATAGATTACCGAAGATTGAATCAAGTGACCATCAAGAACAAGTATCCATTACCAAGAATAGATGAATTTTTTGATCAATTGCAAGGTGCATCATACTTTTCGAAGATTGTTTTGAAATCCGGTTACCATCAGCTGAGAGTCAGAGAATCAGATGTGTTGAAACCAGCTTTCCGGACAAGATATGGCCACTATGAGTTCCTATTGATGTTATTTCGATTGACTAATGCACCGGCAGTGTTCATGGCGTTGATGAACAAGATCTTTGCAGAGTAGCTTGATCAGTTTGTTGTAGTATTCATAGATGACATTTTGGTGTACTCCAAGACCAGAGAAGAGCATGAAAAGCACTTGAGGATAGCACTGCAACTCTTGAGAGAGAACCAGTTGTATGCAAAGCTCAACAACTGTGAATTTTGGTTGGAACAAGTAGCATTTTTGGGCACATCATCTCCAAAGAAGGATTGTTAGTAGACCCGTCCAAGATTGAAGCAGTTATAAGTTGGGAAAGATCGAAGAATGCGTAAGAAATCAGAAGTTTTCTAGGTTTAGCAGGTTATTACAGGAGGTTTGTGCAGGGATTCTCGTCGATTGCGTCACCTTTGACGAAGTTGACAAGGAAGAATGTGCCATATGTGTGGACAGATCAGTGTGAAGATAGTTTCCAAGAGCTAAAGAAGAGATTGACTACAGCACCAGTCCTTACTTTACCATCCGGAAGCGACGGTTTTACCATTTTTACCGATGCTTCGAATGTTGGACTTGGTTGTGTGTTGTGGAAAGAAGGAAAAGTGATTGCATATGGATCCCGACAGTTGAAAGATCACGAGAAGAACTATGTCACCCATGATCTTGAGTTAGCAGCGGTTGTTTTTGCATTAAAAATATGGAGACATTACCTCTATGGAGAGAAGTTCGAAGTCCACTCCGACCACCGCAGCTTACAATATTTATTTTCTCAGAAGGAATTGAACATGAGGCAGAGAAGATGGATGGAATATATCAAGGACTATGATTTTCCAATCAAGTATCACCCGAGGAAAGCAAATGTAGTTGCCGATGCCTTGAGCAGAAAATCAGTAGGCTTGGCAAACCTAAGTGGCACTTGTATCTTTGAGCAATTTGAAGAATTGAGTATAGACTTGTAGCCACTAAGGAAGGGTGTTTTGTTAGCTAACATGACAGTGTCAGAGCCTTCTTTTATTCAGAAGATCAAGGATAGTCAGTTGCAAGATCCAGAGTTGTGCAAGATTTAAGAGCATATGCAGACCATCCTGATTTCCGTGTTGTTGAAGGAGTTTTGTACTACCATGACCGTCTCTGTGTACCAAATATTGAAGACTTGAGGAATGACATTATGACCGAAGCTCACAGTACGAAGTACTCTATGCATCTAGGCAGCACGAAGATGTATCAGAATTTAAAGGGTAGATTTTAGTGGAATAACATGAAGAGAGAGATTGCAGCGTTTGTCTCCCGTTGTATGACTTGTCAGTTGATAAAGGCAGAACATCAGAGGCCTCCAAGATTGTTACAACCGTTAGAGATCCCGGAATGGAAGTGGGAGAACATTACCATGGACTTTATTTCGGGACTACCGAGGACTAGTAGAGGCAACGATGCGATATGGGTCATTGTGGACCGTCTCACCAAGTCAACTCATTTCATTCCTATGAGGACAGGAAAGAAGATGCACATGCTACCTTTAACAGAGTTGTTTGTCAATGAGATTGTCAGTCGACATGGACAGCCAGTTTCTATCACTTCTGACAGAGACAGAAGATTTGTCTCGAGGTTCTGGAAGACATTGCATGAGTCTATGGGTACGTAACTACAGTTTAGCACAGCCTATCACCCTCAAACAGATGGCCAGTCAGAGAGGACGATTCAAACTCTTGAGGCTATGCTCCGTGCTTGTGTGTTATATTTCAAGACTCAATGGGATGAGACTTTACCGTTGTGTGAGTTCGCTTACAACAATAGTTACCACTCGAGCATTGGGATGGCGCCTTTTGAGGCTTTGTATGGCAGAAGGTGTAGGACACCGGTTTGTTGGGAAGAGGTCGGAATTCGCAGTTTCCATGGACCGACTATAGTAAGTGAAACCAGCGACAAAGTGAAGTTGATCCAAGAACGTCTGAAAGTGTCCCGGAAAAGACAGAAGAGCTATGCAGACTCCCACCGCAGAGACTTACAGTTCAAGGAAGGAGACAAGGTTTTCCTGAAGGTGTCACCTACGAGAGGAACTTTGAGATTTGGACAGAATGACAAGTTATCACGGAGGTACATTGGACCATATGACATTGTGAGCAAGATTGGTATGTGGCTTATAGATTAGCCTTACCACCCGAGCTATCTGGCGTACACAACGTCTTCCATGTGTCTATGTTGAAAAAGTATGCCCACGATCTGTCCCATGTACTTCGGCACGAGCCGTTGGAGATCAGAGAGGATGCTACCTATGTTGAGAAACCCGTTCAGATCATTGATACGAAGGAACAAGAGTTGAGGACACGGACTATTTAGTGGGTAAAAGTACTATGGGAGAATCATGGACCGGAAGAGGCAACATGGGAATTAGGAGACAAAGTACAGAAGAAGTATCCACATCTACTACCTGATGTGAGTTTCATATTTCATTTAGAGGACCAAATGCCCTAAGGGGTGGAGGATGTAAGACCTCGACCCGAGTGAACCCGATTAGTGTTAATTAAGTTGTGTGTTAGTCTTAAGCGTGATTAGTAGTCTTTAACTAAGTTGGGTTTGGAATAGCTTTTGATATAGTTTTGGGGGATTTTGATTGCTTGTGATTAGTGGGGCCTTTGGGGGTTCCTTTTTATGACCTTGCATGCGCTTGAGGATTTATCGGAGATTTTTGCATTCATTGTTTTAATCCCATTTTATTTGTATTGTTAATCCCTACAACTTTCATGTTGATCCCGTCCCCGTTCGAGATCCCGAAACCCGATTCCCTAGCATTGAGGGCAAAACAGTCATTGTACACTAAATTTGTACTCAAAACTTGATATCCTCGAAACCCGCGAAACATATACTTTTTGGAAACTAGATATTTCGGCGATCATTTCTTCCTTCTTCGTTGAATTCATCCGAGATCCCGAAGGACATGATTTCAGCCCAAAGAGTGTCTTAAGTAGTGGAACCCATTCCCATTTGCTTATATAAGGAGAACCCATCTTCCTCATTTCCCTTTTCCAGCACAAAGAGAACCTAGGGTTTGCTTTGGCAACTTTTCTTCTTCTTCTTCTTGCTCTCTCCATCTCAATCTCCTACCAAAGTTGCACCAACATCAAAATGGACTTCACCATTCTCTCCCTCATCTTGAAGGCTACCTTTTGATACCATTGCTAGAGAAAACCCTCCATTCCAAGACTCCCTTTGAGCTCACCTTGCCCATTTGGAGAACCTACAAGTAAGCAACCTTCCCCATCTCTTAGATTTATGCTTCTTTGATCTTGAAGAGGTCCCATTTTCATTATTGTAAGGTTTCCCTTTCTATTTCATTGTTTGACCATTTTAAGGTTTGTTTTTGGGGATTTTGTTCATAGCTTGGATCTTTGGCTTGGAAGAGTATAAGAGTTTGATTTCCTTGATTAGAAGACCAAAGGCAAGTGGATGAGTTAATATTATGAGCTTTCAATGGTTTTCATGAGGAATGTGGTTGATTTTTCATTTCCATTCATATATATTGGCTTGCATTGATTTTTGAAATAAATGCTTTGAATGAACCTTGCTAAATCATTTAATGTTTTGGAAACATGTTGGTTATGGTACTTGTTGTCTTTTGGATATATCTTAAATGAATGTTTGTGATTTGGTTTATTTTTTCTCTTGTGGTTGTTGTGGTTAAAGAAGGAGGTGATGGAATGAACACATATTGGGGTTTTGGAGAAGTGTGGATAGATGTATTTGAGGAGCTCTTAGCTCAGTTTTATTGCAGGGATTAAATGGAAGTGAGGAGAGTGGTTTTGAGGAGGAAAAATTGTTAGGAATTTTCTAGATTGCAATTTGATGGATGCATTTCATTCTAGCATCATTTGATTTACACACTTGCATTGTTTTAAATAAACTTGAAATCTTGTTTTATTCATGCATTGCTTTTAAGATTTGTAAAAGTATTGATTTATGCATGATTTGTATTTTCATCTTGGATGCATTTGTTTAAGAAAAGAGTTTTCAAGAAATCAAGCAAGCCTTTGTTTTAAAAGTTTTGAATCTTTTTAGGCTTTTTATGTTCATGTTTTAAAAACCATTAGAATCTTTAAAACATGTTTTTCAAGCTTGATTTAGTGGCCCAAATAGTTCCACAAAGAAATACTTTGAAATTGCAAAAATGGAAATTTGGGGCCCCGGCAGTGTCGCCGGTCGACCGGCGCAGAGGTCCCGGTCGACCGGGAACACTGCAAGGCAGAAAGTTGCCCTGGCGCCCCAACGGTCAGAAATTTGACCGTTGTGTGGTCCCGGTCGACCGAGGCCTGTGTGCCGGTCGACCGAGGACTAGCCGTTGGCAACTTTTTGCTATAAATATGAGTTCTTTCCCTTGCCAAAAGTTGAGAATTTTAAACCCCTCCTTGAGAGGATTTGAGGCATATCAAAAGGGAAAAGAACCAAGGGATGAAGGGGATGATTAGGAAAGCTAAAGCTTGGATTAATAAAGTTAAACCACCAAGTAGGCTCTTCCTTCCTTAATCATATGTTTTCATGCTTTTGTTTTATTTTTGGTAAATCATTTCTAGCATGTTAAACTATGTTTGTGTTGTGTCCTTAACATGTGTTATGTTTTGAGTTAATTTATTGTTTTGGATACAACACCATATGATTCAATCCAAGTAGTACTTGAATTGGTAAATCAAAGTAGATCATGTTAATGAAAGAAACTTGGTAAATCATATGTAACATGATCCATATACTTGGTTGAATCTTTGGTTGTTGTTTTCCATCATAAGAACATCTCTCTCAAAACTAACTTATGTTTTGGATTCAACTTCTTTACAAATCATATGTTTTCATGTTTTGTTTTATCATTGGTAAATCTTTTTAACATGTTAATCTATGATTTGTTGTATCCTTAGCATGTGTTATATTTTGAATAGATCTATTGTTTTGGATACATCACCATTGATTCATCAAAGTAGTACTTTATCTTTGGTAAATCTAAGTAGATCATGTTAATGAAATATGTAACATGATTCATATACTTTGTTGAATCATTGGTTGTTGTTTTTCTATCATAAGAAAATCTCTCTCAAATGTATCTTATGTTTTGGATCCAACATCATTACAAATCATATGTGTATTATTGTTTTAAAGTTTCACAACTTGCCTTACTTTGATTGGTAAATCATTTTCAAGTTGTCCTTACAATTACATATGATTTGTCCCCTCTTTTCAATCAAATCTATTTTTATGTTTTGAGCTTCATTGATGATTTGATTGACATCCCTATGCATCACATGTTTAGAGCTAATCCATTTCATACAACTTGTGTAACTTTGATATCATTAACAAGTTGTTACTTTTAACATGTGATTGCATTATATCCTCAATCATAAATGTTTTATGAGCTAAAATTTTCAAAAGCCTTAGGCATACATTTATGAGCTTTCATTTTCAAAATGATTGAGGACCACACACACACACTTCATGTGTTTTCATCTTTGCATTCATAGTGTGAGTGTGTATTAGTTTTTCACTTCCATATCCGCCTATTTAAGAGGCATTGTAATGAGCTTAATAGAATCTCCATCAAGTGTATGTTAGACACTAATTTAGTGAGATAACCAACCTATGGTTGAAGAGGTTATTGCTTAGCCTATAAAAGCATAATGTATAGGTTGATGTTAAGCCTTGAAAAACATCATTGTAAGGTTATTGCTTAGCCTTGGAAAGCATATTGTAGAGGTTATTGCTTAGCCTATTGAAAAGCATAAATAGTGGAAATCCGGTGGGGTATTGGATCACAAGCCGGTAGTGGATGTAGGCATTGAGGCCGAACCACTGTAAATACTTGTGTGATGGTGCTTGCTTTGTGGTGATTGTTTATATTAGCTTCCGCATATTGTTTGATAATCATCACTTGTGACTAGTTTGTTTTAAAGAAGTTAAAATTGATTAAAATTGGTCATAATTGGAGCTCACCCTATTCACCCCCCCCCCCCCTCTAGGGTTCGGATCCCCATGGACTTACAAAAATGACTCAAATATGAATACAGTGGGTGTTTCCCGCACCTGGCGGTCAGCCAGCGGTCACCTGTCGACTAGCTGTCTGGTGACCGGCGGCTAACCGCCAGCTAGCCGAATAGTCGCGGTTACTTTTCCAGAGAACAACATTTTCCTCCTGAATGCACGGTCAGCCTCACGGTTAGCAAGCGGCTAACCGCCTAACCCATCGGCGGCTAACTGCCAGCCAACCGATCCATTCGGTTACTTTTTCAGAGAGCAACATTTTCCTCCTGAAGGCACGGTCAGCTTCACGGTTAGCAAGCGGCTAACCGCCTAACCCATTAGCAGCTAACCGCCAGCCAACCGAACCATTTCAGTTACATTTCTAGTAACCTGTTTTTCTGTCAGGCCAACCTCGGTCAGCCAGCGGCTAACCGCCTAACCCAACGGCAGCTAATCGCCATCTGACCGCTAGGTAACATAAATCACCCAGATAATCATTCCAGAGAGCTCACGAGCGAACTCTTCGGTTCGCTCGAGCGATGAGCTTTGTCGATCGAAGGCTATGTTTGGGACAAGAACCAATTGTTTAAACGTTTTGGGGTTATTCATTGAGAACCCCTTTATATCAGAGAGATTTACTAGGCAACGTATGAGGCCACTCGAGAAAGAAACCACACCACGAAGATTTCATTTCAAGTTTTGAAGATTCAAAGTGTATAAGGAGCCCAGAATGTCCCCAAACTCAAAGAGTACCAAATTATTATTAGATCCACATACGGGATCCCTATTCACTTCAAATAAATCTTGAACCCGATACTTTACCCGAAATTTCAATTGTTTATTGTACTTTATCGATCCCGAGATTTATACTACATGCCTTGTTTTTCCGAAAGCATCGAAGTACACTTGCAATGGTTACGTGTCTTGAAGTGCATTGCACCACATGAAACGACAATGTGCCCTTGAGCACCCCCGTCCTGCCCGTTTATTTATTTGTACTTGATTTACTTGCACACATCTCGATTTGTTATTTGACCTATTAGTCGGCACCACTAAGTTTGGATAACCATGTTGGTCTGATCCACCGACTTGGAGATCCCCCTCTTGTCCCGCCAGCTGCAGTTTGGATCCCGCTACCCAGTTATTACCGTGGTCTTGTCCCGATGCCGCAGATTGCTACTATGGTTCCCGATGCCCGACTCGTTACCGTGGTCATATATAGTATATGTATATGTATTTATAAGATCCACTATTTCTCCTCACCTCGAGTGACTGAGATCAGTGCCTAGTTATTGCTCTGTCACTTTAGTGATAGAGGACTTAGCTTCGTGTGGTTGTCATCTTGCCTGTTTCTCATTTCCTTGGTTACCTATACATGTTTTATAATGCACACTTGTATTTGAATAAATGTTTTATCTTTTCATAGAAATTGTTATTGAGACAGGTTTTAAATGCTTTTGAAGGTAAATTCATTTATTATTATATTATCTTTTTATTTTACCCATTTGTCAAACCGTCGTGTTTGACCCACTCTTTGGTACTCAGGTCCCGTTGTTGGTTATCCCGAGGAGGAGCACGAGGAGGCGGTCGAAGAACCGCAGCAGTTAGTTGAGTGGCGTGCTGATGATGTCATTTAGATATTGGATTGCTAGAGAGAGATAACATTTTGAAAGAACTTTTAACCATTCTTTTGAGGATTGGTGTTTTGTTTATATTGGCCTTTGTTGGCCTCTATTTTTGGGAAATGTAATTAAATGATATTTTGTATAAACTTTAACTTACTTTTTGGTAACATGCTAATGATCATTGCTCATTCTGATACAGTATTATACTTATGGTATTATCTTTATGATTAGAGATGGATTGAATATTCGATTTGCTACATGCTTCCGCACTTAATAGAAATGTTCATATATGATTGTGATATCCTCACCGCGGACACCTGTGGAAAATTAAATAAGTGTGTGCACCTTGTTGACACACTCTACATATTAACCATTCACTCACCACACTACAATTAGTGTCCCGATCCCGGATTCCCGGTCCGGGGTCGCGACAATTGTAACGCTTTCTTTGACGTTATTTTAATAAAGACAGAATGAATGTAAGGCCCAATTAGACCTTTTGGGTTCCGAATTGTATGTGAGGGACTTTTGGTTGGATGTTTTTTTATCGTGGACTGTTTGCAATAAAGTGAAGAGTTGAGGGACCTCCCACCAAATTTCAAAAAAAAATAAAAAAATACACCAAATGGCTGCATGTGAGGCACTGACCCTTTACACCATATCTCCTTAATCATCAGTGCCTATATGTATATATAACCTTTTTCAACCCAAATATGAAATCTCTTTAATTATCATGTCTACCGCTCAAGTTCACCATCAGATCAGCACCAGTACATGTTAATATAAATCTAACATTAAGAGAGAAGAGAAAACCTAAAATAAGTCTTAGACGTCAAATTCAACTCCAAAGACCAAACTACCATCAAATAAGACAAGAGTAACCAAAGAAGTAGCGCAATAGGTGGACACATGACACATCACTCTGCTTTCAGCATCCAAAGCTTCCTATTGGTGCCTTTTTCTTGTGGCATATGTTAACCATGGACCAATTTGTGGGGAGTGGCTTCAAAGTCATTGGGGGTAGAGAAACATTGGGGGTAGAGAAAGAATGCAGGAGTCCGGGCAACGCCCCTGGAAATTTTTTATTTTGTCATTTCTAAATGCACAAGGAGTAATTAGTGATAACTGCGATTCAGCGATGGCTGCTGTTGATTTTCTTTGGCATTAGCCTTTGCAGGAGATTAAGAATGCAGTAATGCTACAAGAAAGTGATTAAAACAATCAAAATTGAAGATGACAAGATTATGGAATACCTAAAGTTAACATTGGACTACAAAAATTCATTGGGGGCCCAAAAAATTCATTGGGGGCCTTATGGAAAAAATTAGTGGGCCCCACCAAAATTAGAACTAAAACTTAGAAATTCACTGGGGGCCTGGGCCCCAGTGCTAATATACTCCATCCGCCACTGTTTGTGGGTCCCCCTCCATTTGCAATACCACTAGCAGAATATTCCCCCCCCCCCCCGCCCCCCCCCGCATCCATTGGGAGCCCAAAAAATCCATTGGGGGCCTTATGGAAAAAAATAGTGGGCCCCGCCAAAATTAGAACTAAAACTTAGAAATCTACTGGGGCCTGGGCCCCAGTGCTAATATACTCCATCCGCCCCCCTCCATTTGCAATACCGCTAGCAGAATATCTCCCCCCCACCCCCCCCCCCCCCCCCCCCCCAAAAAAAATAGATCACATACAAGACATAAAAGATTTAACCAGTGAGATAATCTTCTTAACTTGGTTTATGCGCCATATATGAAGGTACTTGCAATTGGATAACCTCCACTTACCTGCACAGTAAAGTTGTTTTTCTTCTTGTTTAGCCAGTCATGAGTGAAGAGTTACAAGTAGTTGGTTGGGTTTCTTAAAGGTGAAGTGCGGAATCGAGTGTTTGCTTTAGAAGAATGGAATTGAATGCACCTAACAAGATTACAAAAACCAACATTTCAGGGACCACTAATCCTTATCCAGTGCTTTAGATGTACACAAAAATGAAAGTAGAAAACATGTTTGGTGCGAAACTTAGAACACTCCACTTCTCTACCTTAATCTTTGAATAATTAAATTGAAGTAAAAACTGAGATCATGATTATGACTTCCACGTATAAAATCCATCATCGGGGCCCACCTACGTTCGAAATAGATCTCCCCTGAGCACTGATATGCGGCCCAAGTTGGCCCAATTGCAGTCGACCCCATCATCACAATGATCATGCATTATACATATGATTTAAGCCCCATTAATTTTATAATCATGTCTCAAATGAATCAAAAAATGATGAAAATGATGATGATCATCATGAATTAAATGTGATCAAGATAGAAGTAGTCCCAATTATGATTGAAGTGAGATTTGGCCCAGTCCCATTACAATAATTTAGACATTATAACTGTGGACCCACTTATGGATTTACAAGGGATATATAACTTAAGAAACAAAATCACTCAAAATATTTATTAAAACTTAATACTATTTATGAAATTACAAATCTATTAGCCTGTCATGCTTTTAATATTTCCTAGTCATGCCTTTACAAACTTAAAAACAATACAAATAAAGAAAAACAGAAATCCCATAATAGAGAAAAAAGTCAAAAAAAAATTTGAAAAAGGTAAAATAGTTAAGAAGTTTTTACAAACATGGCAAACGAAACCGTTACGCTCAGAGTCCATCTCAGACCGAAACCGTTTCGGCGCCCATCACCACCGTTATCTGCTCCTGCCAATCCCAAAGGAGAACACCCCAAGCAGACGAGTGAAGGCGGTTCTGATGGCGTGGAAGGGATGCCTTAAGAAACCCAGGAAGCCGGCGCCGGAGAAGGAGACCCAGATGCGGCGGAGGAATTGTTGGGTGCCGGAGGAGGAGGAGGAGCCGGGGGAGGAGGCCATGGGTTGGAGGTAGGCCCAGGCGGCCTGCTTGACAAGGCGGTTGCGGATGGAGATTTCTTGGCAGTTTTGGCTGGCCGTTGGCGACTGGATTCCGGGGGAGGTGGGGAGGACGTCCTTGAGGCTGGTGTAGGAGGAGGGAGGTACGGGGCGGAGAGAGGCAAGCTCGAAATCTGCTGTTGGGAAGCTGAGGCTTTGGGAACGGGGGGCGGAGGGGAGATGGAGAGTGGTGGGGATGATGGAGGAGATGGAGTTTCTGCGCTTGATACCTGATGGGCTGCTCATTTCCATTGACCCATCTGTGTACACACACAGAGAGAGAGAGAGAGAGAGAGATGGGTGTTGGGGGGGGGGGGGGAGGAGTGTCTTATGATTGTTGTAGGAGTTGGTTATTTTTCTTTTTCTATACCTTCCAGTCTTCTGCAATTATTGGGAAGGTGATGGAGGAGACTCTTCCCATTTTAGTCTCCAATTTTATAAAGAGCCGCCTGTGCTTTTTGACAATTCATGACAACCAAAATCCTTATCTGTTTTTTTTTTTTTTTTTTTTTTTTTTTTTTTTTTTACTTTTTTTCTTCCCAGAATAACATTTTTATGGGCAATTGAACTCACATGAGGTCATATATAGAGGGTCTGAATAGGTTTTAAGGGCCTATTTGTTTGTTGCAATTAGGAAAGTGTTGGCGAGAATTCTGAATTCTTTAAATATTGTTTTTCGGTATTTTTTTCTTCAAGATTCTCAATACATTGTAGCTTTCATAATGCTATATTTTAGAGTATTTGAAATGTTACAAGTGACACTTCGAAAAGCTTGACCTTGTAAATTTTTAGCAATTAGATAAGGAACCTCAAATGACTCATGTGCAACGGTTGACATTTCTATTAGAAATTTTAGACATACCAAAATCCTTAGAACAAGCATGTGTCATTAGTGGAAGGAGTTAAGAGAAAGAGACAACTGTAAATATTAGGACAATGAAGGGAGGCAACCTAAATAGACGGGGGTTAAGGATTAAGATGATTGTGATGGTTAGAGGGTAATAAAGGGGCTGTTGTCATTTACTCTTGTAAGAAAATATTATTTACACACATACACACAAAGAAGGGCCTAATTTATAGAAATGTTTTCGTGGAGGGAACTAATGGCAGCAATACAATTGTTGTCCATGGAATTCTTGGAATTTCCTATTCAATTAATGGATTTCCAAAAGTAGAGCCCTTTGAAATATCAGTTTTGGTCTTTCTAGTTCTAAAGGACATTTTGGTTGCAAACATTTGGGTATATCTTATTTGGAGCATTAATTGGAAAGATTCTAAATATTGACCCATAAAGTTGAATTCCAAGATGCTCATGGCAAAGTAGCTTTAAGAAATTTGAAGTATTGAAGATTCTCTTGCAAAAAGTGATATTTCATGGTTAACTATACTAATTCTTACCATTTAAACTCCTTCAAATAGGATATTTATAATTCCCATGAATAGCAATTCAGTTACGTCAGAAATTCTCAACAAGAGAAATTTTCATTACAAATCCTCTCAACTGAACATGTCTTAAATCTTTAAATTCCAACATTCTGGATGCTGGGTGTATGAAGGATTTTTTAAACTTACTATGGCTTAGCATTTGGAAATTTTATATTTCTCCCCAATAAGAGTTCTCCAAATTCCGAAAGAAAAAAAAACCACCAAGGAGATATACTGCTTTCTTATCATTTTATTTGTTAAGGTCATATCATGGTTAAAGTTTATTAAATCTTTAAATTCCAACATTATGGATGCTGGGTGTACGAAGGATTTGTGAAACTTATTATGGCTTAGCATTTGGAAATTTTATATTTCTCCCCAATAAGAGTTCTCCAAATTCCGAAAAGGAAAAAAAAAAAAGCAAGGAGATATATTGCTTTCTTATCATATTATTTGTTAAGGTCATATCATGGTTAAAGTTTAGTTGACCCTGCATTGATATAATAAGATTGTTGAGGACGATAATGATGATGATGATCGAGTAACCTATTATTATTATTATTCTTGTTGTTGTTGTTGTTGTTATTGTTCTTCTTGTTGTTATAATTATTAGCGCCACTACTGGGCTATATTTATTAGAGGCCAATTTTCGTAAATTGACAACGAATTCATATATTCACTGAAAAATGAAGTAAATTGTTTAGATCTAACTTGATTTAAGTTGAAGCGATATTAATTGAGTCAAACTTAACTAGGGAAAATATAACGAGTTTTACCTAAGCAATTGCTTGATCCAAGAGCATTTATATCCTTCCATGAACTACTAAATTTCTGTTAATCATGATCTATATAGTAGCCTCTAGATTGTCACAAATAACCACCTATTTTTTTTGTAATACTTACAAGCATCAACAAACTCGATTTTTTTCTTGTTTTCACATTCAATAACTTATACGATCTCGTAACAATATCAATTAGTCAGTCTTTCCACTTTTTTACTACACTTAAGTAATCTTTTGCTTAACATACAAAAAAAAAAAAAAAGCCACATTACAATAATTGTAAAACAGATCACGCTTATTACTTTCACGTCTAACTAGTGTTACCTCAGAACTATCATAGTTCCAACAACTAAAATTTGTTGTAAAGTTTAAACTGGCCAAAGAAAAATTTGTAAAGACCAACCATAATGGATGCGTTGGAAGAGTAAGTACTAGAGTGTGCAAGTTTGATATCCCACACGGGCAGCAAAAAGAAGGTATATTCGTTCTTTTTGAATAGTTTTAACAAAAGTTCATTCATTACAAGTGGCTATCCTTATCCTTTTAACCCCAAGTGGAAATGACTTATTGATAAGCGATTTGACAATTCAATACCCATTAGACACTCAATTTCCGAATTCATAACTAAAAGTCACTCAATATCACGAGTCGTTTGACCTAGGGTCACAAAAACCGATGATATTATGGGATCCAAGTAGCTTTTGAACTTTTAACATGTAGATCCCATGACATTATGAGTTTTTTAAAACCATGGTATCATAGGATCCAAGCAAAAAAAGAAAAAAAAATTTGTACCAGACTCATTTAGTGACTTCTAGTTATGAATTTGGGGATTAGATATCTAAGGGGCACTGAATTGTCAAATCCCCTTATTGATATTGCGAAGGAAAATGGGTGTTTGAATGTAAAAACTGAAAAATAGAGAGACCTTTTGTAATTATTAGGAACATGTAACGTTCCCTCTCTTTCCTCATATAGTCCCACGACACATGGCTGAGAAGAGTAGGGTGGAGCCCACAGATGTGACTCGCCCGTGGAATCTTTCGCGCCGACCTCAAACAACACTATAGCCACATATTGGTTTTCAAGGATTTGGAGCACAATGTTGCCGACTTTGGTCAATTTTGTGCGTTTGGTTCAACTTTCGCAAAAATTCCCTAGCTCATCTTCATCTCTCTACAGTTCAGAGTATGGATCCTCTTACCCTCCGTTTGGGAAGGGAGGAAAAAAACGGGGGGAGGGGGGGAATATTTTTTTGGAGGGTGTTTGGGGGGGGGGGGGGGGGGGGGAGGGGGACTAAATAAGGGGAAAATGGGGGGAAATGAGGGGAAAAAGTTTAAAGGGGGATTCGGCGAAAGGTCCCTGAACATTTTACTTTATTGCCTTAGGTCCACAATCTCTTTTTATAGTGTGAAAGGTCCTTTTTCCAAATTTGAAAACCTAAAGTGTCTAATTTACCCTTTCTTCAAATCATATCCCATGATTGGTGGGATAAGCCATTAATAATGGTCAACTATCATTAAATTAGTCACGATTAATAAAATTCCACTAATGAGATTTTCAAATAAAGTTAAAAAAACAGGAAATAAATTTCAAATAAATTTCTAAAAATGAAATAAATTTCAAAAATGAAATAAATTTCAAAAATGCAAATAAATTTCAAAAGATGAAAATCAATTTCAAAAAATCCAAATAAATTTCAAAAGATCCAAATAAATTTCAAAAGACGAAAATAAATTTCAAAAGATGTAAATAAAATTAAACTCTAAAAAAACAAAAAAAAATTCAAAAAATACAAATAAATTTGAAATAACGCAAATAAATTTCAAAAAATGCTATAATATCAAAAGAACATAGAGAAATTTAAAAGGACTCAAATAATTTTCAAAAGAACCAAATAAATTTCAAAAGATGAAAATCAATTTTAAAAGATCCAAATAAATTTCAAAAGATCTAAATAAATTTCAAAAAAATATAAATAAATTTAGAAAAACGCAAATACATTTGCCACAAACTCGGATAAATTTGTCCAAACTCAGATAAATTTGTCCCATAACTCAGATAAATTAGCCAAAACTCAGATAGATTTGTACAGAACGTAAAGAAATTTATTTCAAAACTCAGATAAATTTGCAAAAAACTCAGATAGATTTGTTCAGAATTCAGATAAATTTGCTAAAAACTCAGCTAAATTTGTCCAGAACTCAGATAAATTTGTTCTAGAACTCAGATAAATTTGTGCAAAACTCAAAACTCAAAACTCCATTAAACTTGATAAAAACTTAGATAAATTTATCATCTCTCCTTTCTCTCATCTCTCTCTTCCTCCCCTTCACCTCTTCCAACCCAACAGTCATCTCTCTATCTCTCCACCCATTCCCCCAAAGCCCATCTCTAGACCCATTACAGAAACTCACGCAACTTGTCTCTGTCTCACTAACCAGAGCCAAACACCTTAAAAAACACCCAAATTCCAAAGCCCCCTTCAATTCCAAGACCCCCCTTTTCCCGCACAGCTATGGAGCATACTCAATCTCTGTCAATTTTGGTACCCCACCTCAGAAATCCTCTGTAATCATGGACACAGGAAGCAGCCTTGTTTGGATTCCCTGCACTCACTCCTACCTCTGCAAGAACTGCTCTTTTCCCAGTCAACCCTCTCTCCAAAACCCCCCTTTCATTCCCAAATTCTCCTCTTCTTCCAAGCTTGTCGGATGCGCCAACCCGAAATGCAGCTGGCTCTCGGATTCGGACTCTCTCCAATCCAATTGCCAGCTCGGACTCAGCGGATTCGCTTACTGCCTCTTCTTGCACCGATCTGATGACACCACCAACAGCAGTTCATTGGTTTTGGACGGCGGGTCGGGTTCGGGTGAGAAAGGAGTAGGGTACACCCCATTTCTGCAAAACCCGACGGCCAGAAATCCATCGTTCTCGGAATATTACTATGTCGGGTTGAGGAAAATAACCGTTGGGGGCAAAAGTGTAAAAATTCCATACCATTACCTCAGACCCAGACCCGATGGTAATGGTGGGACGATTGTAGATTCCGGACGATGGTAATGGTGGATCTGTTTCCTCATCGACTGCTTCTCCGGCAATGGCGGCTGAGAACAGGAACTGCTTTTTGAAGCGGGTTTCGGTCTTCTTCTGTGATGGCCGAACTTCTGCAAATCAGATCGTCCAGGTCCTCTACAAATTACCGGTGTTGAGATCGAAGCAGAGAAGAAGGCCACGATCCAAGTTTCTCTGCAACCGATCGTCCGGATCCTCTTCAAACTGCCGATGGCCCAGCAGAGATCAACGATGTCATTCTCTGCAAACTCCCACACGCTGTGTGCTGCTGCTCGTCGCTGGTGCTGGTTGAGATCTCAATAGTCAAGATTGATCTCCGAAGAAGAAAACCCCTGTCCGGTTTAAAGTAATGAGGGGGAATGGAAGATTTGAAATTTAAAATTTCAAAATTAGATGCCTAAACAGTTGGGAGAGGGCAAATTAGTCATGTAAATTGTATCCAGGGACTTCTGGCTGCAAACCGTCTAACTGCTTGGACCAGAGCCCTTAAAAAGAATTTGCCTGGATTGGAGGCTTGATAGATTCAATTTTAGGGACCTTTTGCTAATTATCTCAAGTTTAAATTTACTAAACTGTCATTTATTTGTAAAATATAATTTTAAAGTTCACTACAACAGATTACACCTTCAGCGACGTTTTTTTTCGTCGCTAAAAGTCCAAAAAACGTCGGTAAAGGTTTTCCCGACGTTTTTTTTTTCGTCGGACAGTCGTCGGCAAAAAAATGTCAAGAAAACACCTTACCGACGAATTAATTTTTCGTCGGTAAAATTATCATTTTCACCGACGCTTATCTGAGTTTTACCGACGTTTTTTTTCACGGGCAAAATTATTTTATTATTTTAAAAAAATAAATTTATTTTTCAACATACTTTACCGACGAAAAAAAAACGTCGGTAAAAGTATTTTAAAAATAGAAAAAATAAATAAAATACTTTTACCGACGTTTTTTTTCGTCGGCAAAAGTATTTATTTTAAAAAAAAAAAATTTGACCTTTTACCGACGAAAAAAAATCGTCGGTAAAAGTATTTTTAAAAAAAATAAAATAAAATACCTTTACCGACGTTTTTTTTCGTCGGTAAAGGTATTTTACTTATTTTTTTTGTCGGTAAAAGTATTTTTCAAATATAAAAAAAATAAAATACTTTTGCCGACGTTTTTTTTCGTCGGCAAAAGTATTTTATGTTTAAAAAAATATATATTTGCTTTTCAATATAATTTTCCTGTAAACCTGTCAATATAAAAAATGCATGCAAACAACCATCGGCATTTTTCATCAAATCATTCATCTCATTAAACAAATATTACAATCAATAATGATTCAATCCCATATCAATGTCCAATATACATACTAAAAAGAAGAAGCCTTCACCAAATAGATGTTAAAAAACAAGCGCCTACTGGGATCATGATGTATCTGAATACAAATAATGAAAAAAAAATGAAGGTTCGTGCATTTGGATAAGTGAGCCACACGTTGCAGTTGTCTTGTTCTTCGTACAGAAATGCACAACTAGGGTTCCATACCTTACAAGAGAAATTAGATTGCAAGAATAGTGATCCATTGCATGGTGCTGTCATTATGGAAGATGGGGATGAAAGTCATGAAACTGTCTACAACATGGGAAGAGTTTCATTTATCGATGATAAGGCTCGTTTCCCTTGTTTCCCTGTTATTGTTTTAGCTGATTGATATTTTGATTCTTCACATACATTACTGACAGATAGTGTTAATGATAAGTTTTACTCTTTGCTGTTTCAATGATGGATTTTGTCGATTAAACTTAGCATCAGATTGTTGGCGGATATTTTGTCATTAGCAACTGTTGGTAGTCAGTGTCTTGATAGTTGCTGCTGATTAGCATAAATTTATTGATAGATCTTTTTTTCTCATTTTAATCTTAGTTCTTTTTTTTTTCTTTAACTTGCTCACTTATATAGTGTCAAATTCATTAGCTTTTATTCCCTTGTTCCCTTTCTGTGTAGTGGAGTTTTCTTTTGCTTTAAATATGTTGATCTAGAATTTGAAACTTTGAATCATTATTTTTCTAAATACATTTGCATTGACGATGAGATTCTGACTGTTCTCCCTATCCTAGTTGATCACACAATCTTATGTATTTGTGAATACATCTTGCATTGGCTGATAGAAACAGACAATTCCCCCTTTTACAGTTGATTATAAATTTTATGCATTTCAAAATAGGGTATGACATCATTATCTCTATTTAATATTTTTATTTTACCTTCTTCATCTGCCATGCGACAATAATTGCCACGTGGTGGTCCCTAAACCGGATAAAGGGTGGTTGCATCAGATCTGCAGGTGGCCATAAAACACTTGCCACACTAGCATTCCCTTTCCTCTTAGTCTTAGTATATCTTCATTTTGCATTGGGCTTCATGTTGTTTTAAAAGCTTTTTTTTTTTTTTCCTTTTCTTTGGTGAATTCTACCTAGAACTGCTGAAAGTCTAGAAATAAGGAGAGAGTTCTCTAGGCTTTAAAGTAGCAAGGAAATAAATGTGGGCCTAAACCAACAGAAAATCATCCTGATTTGGGAAATTCTAATCGCAGTAGACTTATCAAAGTCTCAGAAAAATTCTCTCTGCACTGAAACAGCAAGAAGCCAACGCATCTTAAACTATTTAAAGAGAATTGAAGGAATATTGATTTAATCAACTACTAGACCTAGTCTTGAGTCATGTCACACAAATTTAAAGTGCTAAACGTTTGAGCAGTCCTTTCAATCAAGGTTCACCAAGTTTTACAAATCGTGTCACGCAAAGTGGCTTGGTTCTATCAATGATTGGCTAGTTTTGAGTTCTTATTTGAGCAGAACTTTTCCAAAAGTCAGAGGCATTAGTGCAAGAGTCTTATTTTCACACTGAACAATGTTCATGTGCTGGGATGAACAAGTTAAAAGCTATGATGCCCAGATACAAGTAGGGTTACAGACATGGATAAGGAATGGAGGGATATCGTGCACTATATTTAATTTTTCATCGAAGATCTTTGCAAGTCATAATTAGGATGAAAATCTTCAGTTTATATTCATTTTCTTGGATTGCTATTTAAAGGAAAAGGGTATCACCTGTGGCATCTGCCATGCTCCTGGAACATTCAATCTGGAAGCCACATAAATCTGCATGGGGAATAACAAGGAAAATCATTTCATGCATTGAAAATTGTTGTAACCAAAGCTGTAAAAACACAGAAGAATACTTCTATTCAGAGAAAAATAAGGATAACTTGACTATCCCTGTACAAATGGAGGGCACAGGATTTTGTCAATTAATAATAAGTTGTTTATTCAAGACTTTATAAAAAGGCATGTTGCTGCAAGTTGGAACATTGCAAACTCAATTCTCCACCATCTGCCAGATGGTGCAATATAAAGCGACAAGCTTCCAATATTGTAGCATTGAGCAGATTCAACACCGACTGTAAGATTATTACACAATTTTTAACACCAAAACTACAAAAAAATAAAAATTGTAAAAGATGAAAACTGCAACTTTGGGTTTGTACTAGAATGACAACCATGAAGAATTGTCCCTTTTAAGATTGGGCACTTTTACACATCATGAAGGACTACTACATCCATGTTTCAGACTACATGGTCCAATCATAGCTCTAAGCTCTTGACCATCCACCCAGAGAGCACACATTGGATTTGCTAGGGTTCCATCTTGAAAATTATTCTGAATGGAAGACCTTGAGTATCTAGCCATCAGATTGGTGATTTATGTTTCTCAATTTTGACCACTACCTATATTTTCCTGAGCATCCACTCATAGGTTATTTATTATTCATGGGATGTTTAGGAACTTCAAACTCATCTGCTCAGAACAATTCCTGGTCTATTAGCAACCCGATGCAGGCTCCACCAGACGAATGGCCAAGATAGATCAAGTTGGATCTGTAGGAGAGAGGTCACAACATACTTTAGACCAGGAAAGCTCAAAAACAAGAAAGCTCAAAAACACGTGTGTGTGCACGCACAACTCTCTTTTCATCTTTGATTGGACTTCATAGTATAAATGACATTAGTGAACAAATACATTCTAGCACTTTTCAGAGTGCAAGTCTATTCCAAACAACCAAAGTAACTGTGTTCAAACTTCAAAAGCTGGTGGATTATATGAGGACTTAGTTAAAGCCCATATTTTAAAACCCTCAAAAGAACGGCTTCCTCTTCAGTTACAAGTGAACCATGACACCTACAAAATTAACAAGCAACACAAACAAGGTGATCGTTCATCAGTGACTCATGAGATTTAACTCCAGGTTTTCATGTACTTGAAAAACCATCTAAAACTCAATCCACTCCTAAAAAGTATTTGGTATAGTACATACAGTAGGATTTCCTAAGATCTCCTAAAATCAAGATCAGGATCATTCTTTCTAATGGTACTCAAGGACCTTTCTCTTTGGATGCATTGGATCTCATAGGAAATAGAGATTTGAGAGGATTACAAAGGACCTGAAGGTGACTAGAGTGTTCTCTACACTGTTAGAGGAGATGAAGGCCATTAAAATCACTTCAAACAACAAGTCTCACTGCACAGAGGTGATGGTGCCAGAAGCTGACAGTGAGAGGAGCCCTGTTCTCCATCATCGTCATGCCCAATGGTAACTTGGGGAGCATTTTAACAAGCTGTGTGGTGCAAATTTCGATATAGTGACATTTAGATATTGTCATGTTGGAGGAAGCCCAATCTCATAGACATTAATCTAGCCAAATTTCTCTGCTAAATATTACCATTCAAATATTCAGCTCTTTTCTGAATATGGTATCGTAAAATTCAGTGGACGATGGAAACTATACAACATACAGAGTTATGAATAACATAGCTTTGGCTCTAGCAGACTTTCAATACAAGAACACTAAAATAATAAAAAGAAAAAAAGGAAAATTAAAACTGTTGTAGAAGCTCTAGATATTATCTACTTTGAGCTGGAGGGGTGGAAATATAAAGGTATGTTGATTGGTAAGAAGAATTCAATCTATTGGAAAGAAAACAAATTATCTCAGTTTAACAAATCTAGAGACTATAGCAAGAAATTCACATCTCAAAAGTAACTAAAGAGAACCTGAGATATGACAAAAATGAAAATATGGCAATGACACTCATTACCTCTCTAGTATAGAACTTCACAGCAAAACCTCAAGGGTCTCTCAGAGTTTCGGGGCTGCCTCGCTCATGGATAACTGTTGAGAACCGAACAATAACTGGAGTCTGGACTCCCAGAGCCCGAAGGAAGTCGGCGCAGGTGAGATGAGAAATATCATGGGTGACCTCAAAGAAACCCTTTGCACTGGCTCCCCTAGCATGGACAACACACTCTGGAGTGCGCTCTCTATCGAATTGAGCAAGCTTCTCGATCAGATGATAATCCTCAAGGAGGATAGGTCCTGTTCAATAAGAAGATAAGATTCAATTCCTTTCTACTGTTTTATTGCAAAATTGTGATCAATATCAAGACAGATATTTTAATGGTTCTGAATATTGGTTTGGTCAATAGTGACTCTGCAGTAATGTCACCATTAAAGTGGATACTAAATATTTCTCATAAAGTATATAGATTTTAAAATCTTGATCATGATATATAGTGACTTGAATCACTTCATATGTTGATATCTTAGAATAAAATAGATTGAAGATGATAGTAGCATTACAATTCAGTTTCGTCGTGTAACACACATGACTTGTGTTTCAATTCAAAAGCATCCACTCTGATGCCAACTTGGAATTCTGCAAGATATAACATTGATGGACGACTAAAATAAATATGAGAGTTACATTGATCATGTTGATGATAATGGTAGGAATCCTATGTATTATAATGCAAACGAACAGGC
Organism: Cinnamomum chago; assembly: GCA_038049695.1. Lineage (NCBI taxonomy): Eukaryota > Viridiplantae > Streptophyta > Magnoliopsida > Laurales > Lauraceae > Cinnamomum > Cinnamomum chago. The sequence continues at coordinate 52,655,350 of CP142454.1, read as the reverse complement.
CCTAACTAAGTAACATGGTTAAATCAACATGTTGACTCTAATATAAGCAACAAGTGAATAGAAAACAACTGCAAGTTTCTCTCTTCCCATACTCTAATCATTAGTAATCACATTTGATAAAGAAATTTAAAAAAATCAATAAAACAATGCGCTCACAGATGACTGCCGATGAACCTCTGTGAACACAACCATATCTGTGACTCTGGTGAGCAGTTACAGTGCAATCAAAATCAAATCAACTTAAGATCCATATCCCTTAGCGACGAAAAGTCCAACATCTCCTAATGAAATAACAAAATCTTCCAAAAGAAAGAAAAAGAAAAGCTAACTTATTAGAAATGAATCATTGTCCAGAGGATAAACAAAAACAACAAATCAACTTAGGGTGCATTGGGATACAATCCAAAAGCTTGTTAGGGATTGAAACTTTTCCACTCAAATCTCGAGAGAAAAAGGGAAATAAACACTCTTAGATTGATTCCTCAAATGGATTCCACACTTAAATTGCATTGTCACCCCTTCAATCTGACAAAGGTGCTCACTGCTCAGTCCACACTATACAGGCAGTCAAACACATTGATTTTCAACAGCATAGCTCAATAAAAGTTGAACACTTCAATCCCAAGCTTTGAGCAACCTCTTTGTCCTATGCACGCATATATAAAAGCTTGTAGGAAAATTTACATCTAGCCACCTGTTTTTAGTATCCTTACAAACAACTACCTCTGTTTTCAGCTTCTACAAACAATCATCTATACTCTCCTAACATTATTGATCAGCCATTAAACTGAAGAAAGGTCTTTCATCAATTTCGGCTGATTTACACTAGAACCAATCATAAAAGTTGAAAACACCCTTTCCACTACTGTCAGCTTCTACATTTACCTTTGGTTAAGTTTAACCTTGAAAACAAACCACTCTAATTTAAAAATATCATTGTAACTCTACTTATGTTAGGGACAAGACGTCACTTTGATACTTTAGTTTGAGTTATTCTAGCTGGTTTCAGATTTACTTGTTATCTTTCAGTTGCTTTCATTTTTTTTTCTTTTCACCTTCTTTGATGTTTTTTGGACACCTTAGAGAAGCACTTGCCCACATTTTAGAAGACCCAACTAATGATTTCTCAAACTGGAGAGAGAGAGAGAGAGAGAGAGAGAGAGAGAGAGATTTCTTTTTTTTAGGATTCTGCCATTAAGACATTGGTGGCAAGGAGACATGTTGTGCTGCTTCTACTGGCTGACATGCCCTGTGTTAGTGCCATGACTCTTGACACTGAATCACTACTCGTGCACAGTTTGAGCTAATAGCCCATCCAGTTGGGGGCTCATAGTTTAAGATAATCAACGCTCTTGCATTTGTGCTTTCATGTATTGTAGTGAAGATAACTGACTCATTATACCATGGTAGAGGTCCACCCTATAAGGAAAATCAGTTCCTGCATTCCTGACTTAATTTTCTGTAATTATCCTAAAAGCAAGAGCTCTTATTCCAAATTTGATGACTATTGTAGGTGGCATTTGATAAGATTGGTTCTATGACAACTAATGCTATCACAAAGCATTTGATTCAGACAGTCCACCTTACACATCTACCCACTTTGATTTTGCTTAATAAGTTGGATATGCAAAATTCAATAAGAATATAAAGAAATTCATGTAATCTGATAACAGAAAGAAGATGGAGCTCACCCTTCGGTGTAATCAGCTTGAAGAAGATCAAGATAAGTATCCCATTTGTTACCAATAACCTGCTAAAAAAAAAACTAAAGAAAATAGCATAAACTTCAAAACCCACATAACCTCATAACAACATGACCCTTCACCAAACAGTGGTATGAAGATGCCAAAATATAATTTAACTCACAGATTTTAGCAGAAAGAAGAATGCATGTCTCTAGAATCACAAAAACCAAACATATGGCATGAGTTCAAAAATTGGAATGACCAAGTATAGAAATGAAATTGGAGGCAAGAGTTCAAAAACTTTCATACATACAACTAAAGTGTAAGCATAGATTGAAATGACTTGAGAACATTTTAGTAGAAATGAGTGTATGGAACATCCAAGACGCATTTCTAGTCAGGTGTTCATAGGGCCATGAAAATATGTGAGTAGTATGGAGAGTGTGCAGACAGAATAAGATGACCTATCATAGAACAATACATTTTTATGTGATTCTTTATACTGAACCATGTTAATGTGGTTGCATAGGGTCATTTGAAAGCAGAGACAGACCTAAACAAGTATCCAACAGGAGATTGGATTTTCTTTGGATGGATAGATGGGTTGACTATCATAGGAAGTGGGACTTTTGATGGTCAAGGAGATGCTATCTGGCATTTGAATGACTGTGCCAAGAACCAAAACTGCAAGCTTCTCCCTACTATAAGTACAATACATCCTAGTTGAAGTTTTACAACATAAAAACTAACCATGAATGGAGAACAATATTCCAAGGTTGTGTAATCTTTGAAAAACTTGTGGCTTAGCAGTGTCATTAATATCCTAGTTCCATTTTAAGGTGATTAAGGCAGTGTATATTGCAATGATTAAATGTGAATTTTTTTTTATTTTCTTTTGCAAGTCAAATGACTAAGGAGGAGCATTTTGTTTGGGAAGTTCAACTTTTTGGTATTAATTGCAATCTTGCATTTTGATAACCAGAGATCTATATAAGTTTACATTTCTTTCATTCTTGCAACAATTAATCACGAGGTGAATAGAGTATCTTCCAAACCTGAATTGCATTCTTAATAATAATCAGGTCTCTTTAGTAATTCTTCCATGGAGCTCATTTGACTATGAATCACAAATGAGCCATAGGTGAGCCCACATAGGAGAGGGCACTTTTTGGGCTATTCCAATCATTAATCTTAATCCCAACATCAAATCCTCTTCTAGCTTCTTTAACAAAGGAATATAAACGAACACATGGGAAGCACTCTTTACAAATAAAGATAAATATTAGAGTAACATAAACAAACAGATGGTGGGCGTTTTCTATGCACACAAGCAAAACAAGAAGAAACCAGAGTTCTGGTTTTCCCTTTTGTCATTGAGAAAGAGAGGCATCCATGAGAGAATTCCAAATCAAATACAAATAAAGAGAAATACAAAAGGAGAAAATGTGAAATCCGAACCTGGAAGAGGAAGGCAGCTGGTGAGAGAGATCAGTTGGGTTGCAGGGCCTCGGTGGGTGGCCTCAGTGGTGTTGCAGTGCGGTGAGATAGCAGTTGCTTTGGTCCAAGACGGTGCAGATGAGCAGATCGAGAGAGAGAGATGAGCATATGAGAGAGAGAAAAGCCAGATCGAGAGAGAGAAAGGAGAGTAGATCGAGAGAGACAGAGAGAGAGAAGAGCAGATGAGAGAGAGAAAAGAGGGAAAAACCAGATCGAGAGAGAGAGAGAGAGCGAGCGCCGATCGAGAGAGAGAGATGAGCAGATGAGAGAGAGATGAGCAGAGAGGAGAGCAGATTGAGAGAGACAGAGAGAGAGAGAGATGAATAGATGAGGGAAAAGAAAAGAGGGAAAAGAAAGGAGGGAAAAACTAAAGAGGGTTTGCGTTGGCGGGAGACAGAAAGGAGAAGGAAAAAGGGCTAAACAGATATTTACCGACGTTTTACACTGAACGTCGGTAATAATTTTTCCTACGCAAATTTCCGTCGGTAACAAAACATTTTCGTCGTTAAATATCCCCCATTTTAAATTTTCTTAAAAATAAAAATGTATTTACCGACGTTTCACATAAACGTCGCTAAAAGTTAAAATCAATATTTATTTTACAGGTGATAATAAAATTTATATTTGCGACGATTTTTTTTCGTCGGTAAAAAATAAATAAATAAATAAATAAATTATAAAATACTTTTACCGACAAAAGAAAATGTCGGTAAAATAAAAATAAATAAAAAATACAATATTTTTACTGACGTTTTTTTTCGTCGGTAAAGTCAAATATAAAATAAAAACGCATTTTACCGACGAAAAAAACGTCGGTAAAACTAATAAATCGTCGCTAAAATTTTATTTTACCGACGTTTTTAATTCGTCGGTAATAGTTTATGATTTTAAATAAAGTAAAATGCAACAGTGACATTTGCCGACGTTTTTTAATAAAACGTCGGTAAAAATTGATTTTTACCGACGAAATTATAAAAGCGTCGCCAAAAAACGTGGCTAAAAGTGCAATTTGTTGTAGTGGTTTTTGTAAAAATAAAGATAAAATGGTAATTTTCTCTTTATTTAAAAAACAAACAAAACTTGACTTTTTTACTTTTCTCCCCCCTACTTTTTGACTTCCCAAATAAGAGAAGATAAAATTAATTTTCCCTCCCCTCCCCTTCATTTTCCTTCCCCCTCAAATTTTTCCTCCCCTCCCCTCCCCCTTTCCCAAACATAGGGTTAGGGCTTGACTACTCTCTCTAAGTCCAATATAAATCTATCATGGGATTCTTTTTGGATTTGTTTATTTGTATTAAAATACATAGGAACTAGACTTGTCAAGGTGATGAGTGGATATTCATTTTACTTTCTTTATTATATACTGTTTTCTAAAATTAAAGTTGGTTTGATTGATTTTATATCGTGTAAGGAAAAGTTATTTGATGCTCATTTTAAAATATTCACTTTTGATCTTCACTTCTAATCACTTATGGAATGAGCTATATATGCATTCAATTCATATGTATTCTAATTAAACAAATATGCCTTAGACTTAAACTAACTCAAAACCACCATCTTACCATGATTTATAAATTAAGTTGGTGAGTTGAATTTCATTACAATAGCTTATTTTGCTGCATGCTTAGAAGTTCAACAATATGAATTGACACTTGCCATATGACTAATTATAGAATGTTGCCAATCAATAATTAATACATATACAAAATGAGTGTACGAGAAATGATAATGTTGAGGTAGATGTATGGTGAAACTAAGACAGACATAATCAAAATGAGTGTTTCAAGAACGTTTAATGGTAGGATCAATAAGTGATAAAATAAGATAAATTCATTTAAAATGGTTTGGATATATCCAACGAAGAAAAATAACTATGTTGATGAGAAAAAGAATTTCTATGCTGGTTATTGACTCACTATGGAGAAGGGGTAGGCCGAAATGATGTACATGGAGTTGGTAATAATTGACCTAAAGGAATGCAACTTATTTAAGGATTTTGGCTCATGATAGAATTCATATAGCCAAATCCAACATGTACAGGACAAGACCTTGATGGTGATGATGGATAAAAGATGGAGGGTTAGTTATTTTGAGCAGTTAGAATTCAATCAGTGGCCTGTTGATGGATTTATTGGGCACAAATTCGTGGTGGTGACTTTGAGCTTTCATCTATTTCTTCCTTATTGAACCGGAAGATGGTTCTAAGTATCAGCCGATAGGTACTCGTTTTATTGTAGAAAATTGGCATGATATCCAACTCACACCTGTAACATATTATTATGTATCGTTGATTTGGATATGAATTGATGCTGCTCTCTAAGTCCAATAATAGCCAATACGGATTATTATTTTAAATTTAAGTAAAAATAAAATTATATAAATATAGTCGATACACTCTTTTAATATTGATGATAAGTACCTATTTTATTTTTGCCAATGTAGGGTCTGATGTTGATACTTGAACTCTTGATGAACTCATATTTACCTGAGTTACCTGACTCCATGACTTCCTGATTCAGTTTTTACATTGATGGATTCTGAACATAGGGCACGCCCCACTCCCAATTGCATTCGTTTGACTGAATAAGCAATTAGTCTGTTCAACTCAATGCAAATGGGTACATAGAAAAAAAAAATCAATGCAAATGGGTGACACATTGAGTTAAGTCAACTCAGCTTGATTGAGTGAACTCTGTTTTTTTTTTTTTTTTTTTTTTATCTTGGGTAGAATAAAAAATGTTATTGAATGATACTAATCTCACAGAAGGTAATATGATTGTAACTTGGTAAAGAGAAAACAACTATAATTAACAGCCTATTTGTTTTATTCATATTGACTTTGCAAGAAATTTAGGGCTGCACAAAAAATTCGGTATTACCGTAAAACCGAACCGAACCAACCGAACCGGGCGGTTTGGATCGGTTTATAGTAAATCGGTTCGGTTAACGGTTTGAAAATCATAAAAACCGCTTACATCGATCTGTTATTGGTTTGAACTCATGGTTAACCGCTTAAACCGAACCGACCGTATGTAATAACTTAAGTGTTGCTTTTTTTACTATTTTAGCATTAGGATTTCGTTTTTAACTACTTTCAAAGTTACATTTCACAACTTCATTCTCACATGAACTCAACCATCAACACTGCCTCAGTGCATCTCCTCTAATATTTCAAATGCTTTTTGATACTTCATTGTAGATGAAGGGATTACTATACAGGGTTTTTTCCTTCCATCATAATTCATACCTCGTTTCAATGAAGTTTTTATCAAAATGTTGCACTCTTGAGAATGAAAGGCCAGTAGAGCCTAACATTTTGATGGTTGGTTTTGGTCTCACCTAACCAATGTGTTAAGAAACCTTCATTTCTGAAAAATATAGTGGATTCTCATACAGATTCCGTTTGTGTGTGACTTTTCTTGACATGAACTATTATTCTATTGTAATTCTAGATGGTATCATGTGGAATAAATGTTTCACTGCAAATTGGTTATTATTATTATTATTTTTTTGTGCGCTTGCGTTTAGTTCAAAACCTTTCTGGAGTAGAATTATTTTTTATATGCGTTCAGTCCAGTCTGTAATATTAGATTCTTATGTTTGCACTAAACATTGGAATAAATGCAAAGGACGGAGTATCATCATTTTGAAATTTTCAATGTCTGATTTAAAAAAAATAAAATAAAAAACAACGGTTTAACCGACCAAATTGAACCGAACCGTTTGGTTCTGTTTAAGCCCTCTCCATTGGTCGGATCGGATCCGTTAATTAAAAAACTGATAGGTTCGGTTTGGTTGTTGGTTTTAGTGTTAAACTGAACCGTTCCGAACCACACATGTGCAGGCCTACCAATAATTATGAGGAAAGCCACTGTTAAGAGGGCCTAAAATTGAGGGAATGACGGTTGGGATTTACATGGGACTATTTACATAAAAATAGTCTCTCTTGTGATGAAAAGTGATTGTCCAGACATCATCTTTATGCAAGTAGGCAAAGGGCCCTAAGTGATTTCTCAAATGGCTATATTTGCAAATAGCTGTCTTGTTGTCTTGTGTTATGAGGGTCTTTCTGCCAAATATATGATGTCATGGGGCAAAAACAGTAATTAGAACTCTCATCATTCATTATGCACAGTGAGTTCATCAACAAGATTTCTGTAATGTCTCGTGGCCCTTCGGCTCAGGGGCACCTTTGTGCAGCATGTAGGATTTTCGTTTTAAGAATAACTGCCGTCTTCATATTTATTAAAAAAAATAGAACTCTTTTTTATGCTTTCTCTTTATAAGTGTCTAAATATTACAGACTTGGTTAAATGAATATTTAGTTTTTGATATTGATGTAGAGCTTCTTTGGAAAAAATGAATCACCTGAAACCAGAAAGGGAAGGAAGAAGAGAAAGGTCAGAGGCCTGGGCTACTGTCAGCCGGAGGCACTTCGATGCCTGTGCAATCACTAGACAAAGGATGGGTGAGTAAGGAAGAAGATAGAATGCAGAGTGAGAGTGTATATGATAGTATCTCGTTTGTGGATTTACCTCATGCGTATATATAGAGAAAGGTTTCTCCCATGGAGATAGGTAGAGGCACTGTTCCATTGCCCCATGTCATACTTCCTTAATGGCGGTAGGTGGAGGCAACGTCCCATCGGATCATGCGCCGAATTCTCGTATTAATGTGGACGCACTACAAGAAAACAGCCTATCAGCGACCGCATATGGTCGCTAAAACATATCAGTGACCGCATCCGGTCGCAGCTTATCTGGTCGCTAGGTGGACTCCGGCGACCGACATCAGCGACCAAATTATCAGCGACCGCCAATAGCGACCGATGCGGTCGCTGAAAAGTATCAGCGACCGCTATTCGCGACCGTATTCGGTCGCTAATAGTTCAAATAAAAATTAAAAAAATTACTTTTCGGTCGCCGAAACTTCTTTTAGCGACCGCAATCGGTCGCTGATAATTAAAAATTAATTAATTTAAAAAAATTAAAAAAATTTCGTTTGCGGTCGCAGAAACTTTTTAGCGACCGCATTCGGTCGCTGATATGTGCGGTCGCACATACATATTAGCGACCCCATTCGGTCGCTGATAATTAAAAATTAATTAATTTAAAAAAATTTAAAAAATTTCATTTGCGGTCGCAGAAAGGTTTTACCGACCACATTCGGTCGCTGATATTGCGGTCGCAGATACATATTAGCGACCCCATTTCGTCGCTGATAATTAAAAATTAATTAATTAAAAAAAATTAAAAAAATTCCTTTTCGGTCGCAGAAACCTTTTAGCGACCGAATGCGGTCGCTGATAGTGAACAAATAAAAAAAAATTTGCCTGTTTTCTGCATTTCCCAAAAAAGTGTACCTGCACCTGCTTTATATCCGAACACATAGTAGTTGAAATGGTTCAAATTATAGAAATGAAACATCAAATGGTTCAAATTTTCTAGAATTGAAACCGATTTACATAACTCAAATGTACGATGTACGATTATCAAATTGTTCCAAACTTTCTAAACTTGAAATTGATATACATAACTCAAATGTACAACATAGAGAAGATGAACACAGTAGAGATAGGAACAACTGACCTGTCGTGAATAATGCTCTGCATCCCTTTTCATGCCTGCCATTTCCACTCTCATCTTTTTCACCTCAGCCTGGCAACATAACAATGAAGATGATATGCAACAAGTTTAACGAGCTACTATAGTAATCAGGAAATGAAAATTAGAAAAATAAGAACTGAGGAAAAAAATTTAAATGATAATCCCCACAGATGGAATTATTCCAGTTGAAAGAAAATTACATTAATTGCTAATTCCAAAATTACCGATAAAGAAATTGTTAATTCCAAAACGCATGTTAGAAAAACCCTACATTCATTGCCAACTAACTCCTAGTTATGAACCTCTATTGCATGGAAAATAAACCAATTTAAGACCTTAATTTCTTATATCTTTAACATAGTTGGCTAAAAACTAAAAGAAACATGCCTCTAAAGAGGAAAGCTTTGTCTCCGCATCTCTTTGACCTTGGCGTGCCCGCTCCACTTCTTCCTGCCACACTTGCTTCTGATTTTGAAACTGCAAGGATAATAGCAAGACATGATTTTTTTCTACTAGGTACCAAGTATCTCAAGGAAAACAAAGGCAACAGATAACAGTGAACATTTATGGTCATCACTACACACATTTCCTATTTCCGTTTATGTTCTTCCATTCCATATAACAAAACTCTGAACTCTCTTCTAATGTCTCTTCCATGTAGAATTTATATTCTTTCTTTCTAATCACATTTAACAGATTTTCATTCCGCCATACATTTCCTATTTCAAGATATGTTCTTTCTTACCATAACAGTAACTCTCTCTTTTACCGTCACTCATTTCTTTATTGCTAGTCATTCACTGTCTTCATGGAGTTTTTCTCCTGCCAGCTTTTTTATTGCCCTTTCAGCTTATGGTGATGCTAATTGTGCTTATTATCCCAACATTCACCTTTCTACCATAACGTGATGTATATTTTTGGGCAACTCATCAATCGCTCGTAAATGTAAGATGCATTATAGGGTTTTGAAATTATCTATAAAAGATTAATGTCAAGAAATGTCCTTTACAATATACATATACAAGATTTTGTGGCTCTGTCATCTCCTAACTGAACGACTTCTTTCAATACACTACGTTACAATAATGAAAGCACTACTCAAATTGAATTCAACACTTTTCATAAATGTGACAAACATATCAAGGTTGAGAGTCGTTCCATTAGACAATTGAAAAAACAAGAAGATTACTCTTCCCCCATGTGCCATCCAACCAGTAAATTGCTAATATTTTCACCACACTTAGTATTTCCTTCAAATCTTTATTTCACAAAACCGATAATGTTTGACTCCCCGGGACCAATTTGAGGGAGACTGAAACAATGGTTCTGCAGTCTGCCATACGAGGGTACTGAATGCTGATCCTCGCACTGGGGCCACAAAAGTTTTTCCAGACTGTCTTGGACTTGTATTTTTGTGATCATGAGAAAGTTATCAGTTATCACATCTCCAGAAAAGAAAAGTAATGGATTTTTAAATTTTAATACGCAAATGATGCATTTCAAAGATTTAAGGACTTAGATTTCATAAAATTTTATGCTCTTTACCTGAAGGGCTTGATTTGCTTCTTCAGAAGCCTTTTTCTGACCATGCCGAGCATGTGTTTCCATGTCTTGCAACTCCTGATTTAAAGATGCACATTCCACCTGAAAAGACAATTATTACAATAAACCTCTCCCCCTTCAAATTAAAAAAAAAAAAAAAAGTTTATACCTTAAGCAATGCCAGTTTTTGCTTCAGTTCTGCTGCCCTTGCTGTCCTTTCATCCACTGTTCTCTGAAAACATAGTCCTTTCTTAGAACTTAAAATGAAAATAATAAATGTTAAGGTAGATGCAAACGTCTACATCAGAATTAGAAATTATTGATCGACCAATGATCCTACTCTAGATTTTTAAATAGTGCACCAAAATAAATGCTTAGAGAAATAGATAAAAAAGCGCAATGATGGAAGAGAATAAGGATGGTGTTACAAAACAATTTCTTGGACCTCCTTAAAGTGTCCTTGGTCAAACAAAGATTTTAGCAGAATTAATTAGGCAGTGGTCAATGACGCAGTGATCTATGGGCATATAATATAAGCATATACATGGAATTTTATTTAATTTTCATAATATTCAGGTACGTACAAAGGTGAGAAAGGAGCAACATAATCTTTAAAAGTACAATAAAGTTGTGAGATAGTTGTCAAGAACATAAAACTGGAGTTGTCACATAAAGAAGAGTTGCAAGAAAGACTTTGGATGGATCTCCTGCATATCCACCTCTAAAATTTATGCTACTTTTCTTATAGGCTATGCTCCATTCTTAACAAATCAAATCAGTGTGTAAAGTAAATAAGAAAATTAATCCAGAGTATGAAATTTACCATTCTAAAAAAAATAATAATAATAATCTAGAGTATGTAAGAGACACAATCAGAATCAAACCTGAATGTGTAAAATCAGGTCTTTCAGACAATTGTCCATCAGGCATCAACATTTTCAACAATTATGTTGTACAATATCAGAGCAAATTCCTAACCAGGAACGCCATATTCAAAATATAATAAGCAATGGTGAAAAAGAATCATCTGGTCCAGAATCCCCAGCATTGAAAAATCTTTGTATAATAACCAATATTCAGGATTAATAAGAACCTAATATTCATGCATTTAAATACAACAAGTCTCAACTCGCTTACCATACCTGGATCCTGGCAAGAGCCGTGGATGCCTCAGCAGCTCTATGTTCTAATTCTACTTCTCTTTCCATTGCAGCCTGTTCACCAACAAAAAAATGAAAATAAATAGCATAACTGAGCATAAAAGAAATGAGTCCAAAGCAGGGTCAAATAGTTTTAAGAAGGGGAAAAACCATTTTAGTAGCATTGTGAGCTGCACGCTCTTCTTCTGCCCTGCGCTCCACAGAAGCAATCTCTTCACGTAGGGCCTAGTAAATTTAACATAGCGTGAGGATCTTGGAAGCATATAGTGAAAAAAGAAGATGCACTAAAAAAATCATCCAAGATTAAAAATCACCAGGAGTTGAAAAGATCTGATTGACATACCTGCATCATCCTTGTCTCTGTTAGCTCCCGGCTTCTCATATTCGACTCCATGTTTGCCTGGTTGACAATACAAAGCACTGTTCTCAATGCCATAAATATATAAAAATCAAGTTGATAGTTCACACAAGAAACTTGGCAAATATTGAGACCTTATATCATGATGGTAGAACTTGTTTCACAACAGCATAAAGATGAGTCAATCTAGAATAAATTCTGTACCTCCATGACATCTTGCCATTTAGAGGAAAGCAGGAACTGTGCATCTCTTACAACTATTTCCTTTTTATCATGTTTTGTGTGTGGATAATTTACAGGTCGATGTGTTAGCTAATGAGCATTTCTGGATGAGTGTGTTTCTAGATTTGCCTATTAGTTACTAGCTATGTTGCAAGGGTTGCCAATTTTTTTCAATTTATCAAGATAATGTCAAAATATTTTATTGAAATCGTCGTATCACAATACCATCATGATAAATTGAATTAACAGCCAAAGTTGTATTACTCGGGCAGAACCGGGTGCCGTTGTTGGGGGTTGGGGACGGGAAGTTTTAAATGACCCAAGACAGTTTTAGAAAACTCTATTCATTTTTACATGTGGCCCACAAAAAAATTCCCTTTCTATTGTCATCAAACTGATTCCAGAAATAAATCAAAGAGGAAAAAAGGCACTTTTTCGAATCTACAAAATTCTGAGAACACCACTCTCAACCAAACACAGAAATGGGAAAATCCACATCAGCACAAAAGACTATTCCATTACAGGAATTCCATGAAAAATTATACATTAGATATGCACCTCTGAAATCTCCATGTGACGCAAGGATGGCTTCACTATTTTGTGATTCTTTTAAAAAAATTATTCTTTGATTCTTAGTAATAAAGTTCTACTTTTACCTCAATAACTCATAAATTATTCGGCAAATGAAATTAAAAAAACACCAAAAAAGTCCATAAAAGATCATCATTCAAATATCTTTTCCATAAAAAGAAAGAAGGGCAGTATAGAAAATATAATTCTCTGATGTCTAAATAATTAAAAAAAAATATTCAGAAAAATGAACTAAAAGAAGACAAAAAAAAAAAGCAGTCCATAAAAGATAATGATTCAAATATTCTCTTCTCCTATGGGTCTGCTCCAATGCACATGCATCAATTGTGTTAACCGCGCATGCCAAAGGCACAAAAGATGCACATTTTTCATGTATGGTTCTCAAGCCCCAATTGCACGTCCGATAACAGATCCATGATGCACACGCATAATCGGTGGGCCAACATATCAAGTATTGACATTATCAGAATAGCCATAGATATGTTTCCACATGTATCAATAGTTCAACCCAGGAATTATGCTGAAACTTGCATGATATGCTACTTTTTTTCCTTTTTCTTATTTGTTAGACAATACCAAGACAGTTTTTCACTTTTCCCATTAAACCATTTTCTGCATGCATTTGTCACAGAATTGTGGTCATCAATATATAAAGCAAATGAGTAACTGAATGTCACTCATCAAAATATTGTGTATACATAAACAGAAACAGGGTTAAAGTTAGAGACAAAAACAAGGCATAGTACTCATGTTAATCGAGTTGATGAATCTCGTATATTGTTACACCCCAACCCCAATTAATTGTCATTAGTGTTAATTAATGGGGTTTAGTTTAATTAATTCTGTTTAGTCGTAAATCTTCAACTTAGTCTCTTAGACCGAGTTAATTGAGTCTTGAGTTTTGGCTAGTTGAGTGGAGTTGAATTGACTCATTTGGATTGAGTCAAGGACTTTCCCATAATTATAGATTTTCTCGTTTTACATCGTTTTCATGTCATTTTGGCGTCATCGCGTGTATTTCGTTAAGCTCGTCAAGTTTCGTATTCAGCGTTACTTCAATTGACCCCTCGTTGAAGAAGTGGGTCATCGTTTGACTTAAATTGAAAATACTCAACAGTAGTCGGCTTTTTAGCAAAATTCTCAATTGTTATCACTTACAACAACCCAGCTTCATATCATTTCATTCGTTTTGCATGTTGGTGTGGAGAGAAAACCTACCTCCTTCTTCTTCTTTTCCATTTCTCTCCATTTCTTTAAGCTCCTTAGCTTTGTGCAAGTGAAGGTCAAGGAGGAAATCTTCTTCTTCATCATCTCCTTCATCTTCTCCACCTCTTGTTTCAAGGAACCATTTTATCTTCAACTCTCAAGTTGGGATCCCTTGTCAAGGTATGACTCAAATCCACCCTTGATAGTAGGTTTGAGTTGAAAATGGAGTCAAGAGACTCTTGGGTAGTTGTATATAGCATTCATGGTATTTCTTTTACTTGATTTGTGTCTAGGGTTGAATTAATTGGGGGAAATTTAGGGTTTTACACACCAAAAGAGTAAAAGAGGTTGAGAAGCTCAAATTTGAGGCAAGTATATGCATGATATGGATTTACATTTTTGTTGATTTTATTGATTCTTTCTATGCTACTCTTACTCAATGTTTTTAATTCTTAATAAATGAATGGTTTTATGATTTAAATTTGATGGAATGGGTTGGAGAAATTGAATGTGTAAAGGGGAGCATGAAGGCTCTATTTTATGCAGGTTATATGGTAGAAGAAGTGTGGGAAGAGAAGGGAAGGAAAACCCATCCCAGAATTTCCGAAATGGAAATCTGGACTGCGTGCTCGAGCACGTGGAGGTGCTGGAAGACTGCGTGCTCGAGCACGCAGAGGTGTGCTCGAGCACGTGGAGGTGCTGGAACCCTCCGCTTGAGCACATGTGGGTCCGCTCGAGCGGACCTGAAACCTATTTTTTGGGTTGTTTTGAGCCAAATTAAGTAGAGTATTACTACCCTTAGTTCCTTTTAACCCTCCTTGATCCTTCATTAATGGATTTTGGTGCTCACCCTCAATTCCATAGGAACTTAGGAATTTTTGAAGTATTATGACCTTATAAATGGAACCCTTAACCTTATGAATGGGTCTAATGGATAATTATTAGTCTAAAACTATGCCACGAGGGTTCGTTTAGAAACTCAATGTACCTCTTATACATAGTGACATCAACAAAAGTAGTAATACATTGATTTCACGAAAGTTACCTTGTAGTGGACGGTGAAAGACTAAAAGAGATAGTCTAGAAATGGTTAGTAAAACTCCTTGATTCCTTAAATTATTGCATTCATATTGACTTATATCTTCTTTGGTAGATCACTCATTATAACTAAATGAGTTTATGTCATTATCAATCTCTTTTGAGGTTTAATTATTCAAAATTCGCCGTCATTCGTCAAATATTGTATATCGATTCAGTCTTGAAATTTAATGTGGATTCGTGAGTATATAGTGATATATGAGTTGATATGATTTGATTTTAGACAGTTCGAACTACAACTCACTTACATCCACTTATTATTGATTTGTTTGATTCGATTGAGTCGGCACTACCTAGCTTCGGCCTTGTGACGCCCGACGGGGCCAGCACTTGGTTTGTTTATTGTTGAGACTACTGCAGTAAGTCACCTGGAGTACCGGAACTCCAGAACCGGGTAGCCAGTTAGCCTTTGGTCGGGCAGCTGGTGACATCCCAACTAGATTTGCTCTCTTTGAGAGGATGAGCTAAAGTAGTAGCCAAATTAGTATATTTTCTCATTAATTGATTTACCAGCATGATAAATTCGAAATTGCACAATTGCGAAGTGAATACTTATCTTTGATCTCTATGACTTTACTTGTCTTAAATTCAAATTGCAACATTATGTGAAATCTTATTTTGTCTATACTTACTTAATAGTCGTATTGAGATACTACATTTGATGTCACAGACACAGATGCAACTCCCGGTCCTGAAGCGGTCCATGAGAGAGAGGAGGGTACCCAAGAGGTACCGTCAGGACTAGAAGAGTGGCCAGAACCGGGGCCAGTCTAGAAGTTCTCCTCCGAGTGTGGACTACAAACTGTAGATACCATAGTTCGTATGATTATCCTTTTCATATAGTCATACGAAATTCTTTTTGATATACTTTTGGTAGTGGTTGTATAGGATCCTTTCTTTGATACATCTTTTGTAACTCAATGTATATATAATGTTTATTCCTTTTGTATCAAACTCAAATGTTTAATAGCACTTGATGGAATTTGATACCTTATATAAATGAATTACGACTTCCGCTATATATATGAAATGTTATGTGTTCTCACATGTTGGATAGTCGAATTCTTCTCCTTCGTATGTTGTATTTGACTCGAGACAGGTACAATATACGGGAGTACGTGTGACACGCCTCGGGGATTACCCTAGGTCAGGGTGATTTCGGGACCGGGATGTGACATATATGAAGTATGAACATCATGATATTTTGCAGAAAACCCCATCCACTCCACTTTTAGTAAGATGTATCATACTTAGTCATACATGCCACAGACATGATAAGGCACAATCTTCTCTTCAACAAAGCTCTGTAAAAATGTGCATAGCATAGTCTGCCACTGCAGAATATGAAACTGATACAGTGCATTCCAAGCTATCGCAATGATATGATATCTTACCCTAGCTAACCTGGCTTCTTTTGATTGGCCAGTAGATATTGCACTCTTCAGCAGTCCCTGAGCCTGCCAAACAACTAAAGGGGCTGGTCAATATTACTCCAAAACCACTCTGCCAAAAAAAATCCAAGATTTTTAGATTTGATACAATGAAACGAATTTCTCCATGATACTACATATTTTACCTCCTCAAGTTGGTCTTGCACTCTCATGGAAATGCTATCAATTCTATGCTCCTCTTGCTTCTTTGGAGTCAAAAGAGGTTCTGGCAAAACCACATCTTTCTCTTGAACATCAACATTAGTGTTTGTTTCCACAATTTCAGATTCAGGTTTCTGTTGGTCAGTCTTCAAAGAAGATTCTTCATCCACCACCTTCACCTTTGGGTCACCTTCTGCTGGAACTGAATAATGCCCATTTGTGGACTCAACCTCTATGCCAAAAAATGGTGAAGAAGAGGACCTTTCAGGCCTATCTGTTGAATCCTCGTTGCTAACATCACCATTCGTGGAGGAAGGGACAGGTTTTATATCATTCTCAGTAGCTGAACCTTCAACTACAATATCAGAATCATGCTCTCCAATATGATTTGAAGTGGCCCCCAATGAAGTTCCCGACATTTCAACATCTTTATTAGCATTTGACTGAAAATCCATACTTGCTTGTGACGTAAAATTGCTTGCAGCTGACCCAGCACCTTCAGATGAAAGATTGTCATCATTATCAGATGCCACGGTTGATGCTTCTGGTTGTATGATGGTCTGTTCTTGTTCACGTTCAACATTGTTTGTTTTAGGAGGTTCATTATCAGATTGTCTCGAGTAACCCTGCAAAATAATGTTGAAACCAATAACATCAATACCATAATTCTAGTTCCTGTACACTAGGGGCACAATATTCACAATCCAAAAGAGAGGGAAATGCCAAATAAAAACCTTGTCGTTCGATTTTCTCCTCCTTGCATGAAGTTCTTTTCCATTTGACGCTAATTGTTTTCCAAAAGGAACAGGAAAAGTGATCAGCAAAATATAACAACCCACAAAAGAGTCGTGAAAGAAATTATCTCGAAACTAAGAAGAGTTCAGTTTCTAGATGCTACACTGCATAATCCGACTAGCATGGTGAATTAAAAAACAAAGACAAATTGAGATATGTACCTAATGGCTGAGATTCAGCTTGCTCATCTGCCAACTCGCTAACAACCAGCTTTGCTCTTCGATCAACAACTTCCAATAAATCTGATTGCAGCCACTTAATTATTTGAGATTCTAAAAATGAACATCTTCTACAAATATTTCGTGTCACACTTAGTTAAAATGTGAAGTAAAGACTTGTGTTACAATTAGTTAAAAACTTAAAATGCTCTCAGTCATGATACCGATAAAAAGAATGCAAATGAATAACATAGGAAACCAATTTCAATTACATCCTCGGACACATGAAATTATGAGAAATTCAGCTTAGCAGGTGCATTTGAACTTCTTTGCATCTTTTCATATATTTTCCAATATAAGTGGGGAACTATCTATGCAGCTACGATTATCTCACAAGGATGTTCGTGCCGCCAAAGGTAGATATTGATGGGACCGGTGCCTCGCAACTAACACATGGAGAGCTAAACCTATCATTTAATTAGACTGGTTTATAAATGAAAACACAGTGTATGTTTCATTTGAGTTACCATCAGACGAGGCTTTTTTGGCCTTTCTCCAAAATGGCCTGTAGATACTTCCCTTCAGCCTCAATTCTCATTTGTAGTTTCTTTTGCACCTGGACAAGCAAAGAGACTGTATAATTAATAATACAGAGGTTAAATATGTTAACAAAAATAGAATTGACAACTGTTTGTGCAACAACAATGCATTTTACGAATACATCTAAAGAAAGAAGTTCTTACAAGATTAAACAAGAAATAAAAAGGTAAAACTTTTACCTTCTCCAGCTGCTATAAGAGAGAGTGCATGAGCAGGTGACAATACCACTTCTTCCTTTATACCCTCAACAAAAGTGCCCTGCCACAAAAATGATCAAATCTTTTATCCAAGGAAAGAAATAAAATCATAGTATTTAAAATCAAGTATTTTTTTAGAAGATGACAAATTCTTATCACATAATAAGAGAAAACACAGATATAATAGCCAAAAGCTAATGAATCATCACAAAATAAATTCAAAAACTTGCCACTCATACCTCATTTGTTTAATAGATATGAGAATAATATTCAGCTACAAATCCTACGTAACTCTTAAAGAGTTGCAACCTCAAATATGGAGCCCACCAAGATGCATGCAAATCACTAGGATTTTTTTTTTTTTTGGGGGGGACTCCCGATGTACAAGCAAATGGGTACCACAGGAGCACCATCCAATGATCATAACCATTCAGAGCCCATATTCAGGTGGTTACAATCATCAAATCACGTCCATCTGGGGCTATTTGGCTATTGTAAGAGTAGATGAAGGGCAAGGACCCATGCAACAAAAAGAAAAAGTAAAAACTTTTAGACCCACTTGTTGCATGTGTCTTCAAGAAATGTTGGAGGTCCAACAAATTTAAAGAATTCTCAATGATGATGCCACAAACATTTGCCGTGATAGGAGAAAAACAACGCTAAATGATATGCTTATTCAGCATATTTGCCCTTGCAATTGAAGAACTTCATCACAAAATAAACATTAATTGGTGAGAGGAACATGGCTATTAAAAAAATTGAAGCAACAGAGGAAGAGGAAGTAAAGCACAATGATGAAACTGAAAAGAAAAAAATAAGTTTTCTTAAGAAAAATAATGGATCTAAAATGATGGTCTAGAAAAGAAAAGACATGCACCTGAGCATCCTCCCTAATTCTTAAATTCTGGCCAGCAGGATTAAGTAAGTCATTAACAACCTGAAACCAAAGACAAGCCAAAAGACAATCAGACAAATAAATTAGGGTACGGAGTTCAATGTATATGAACATTATAGAGGTGCAGAGTTTATAAATTAGGACAGACTAATGCCCAACAAGGGAGCAAAATTATACTTATAACCCAATGATTACATTTATAACATGCTTTGCAGGAGGGAAAAAAATGCAGAGTTTATAAATTAGGATTGACTAACACCCAACAAGAGAACAAATTTATACTCATTAACTCAAATGGAAAGATAAAACTCACCTCATTATAAATCTCCAAATATGACACACGAAGGAGGAACTCCCGATTTGGAGTCTACAAAAACAGATTGTTAGATGAAGTAGTCACTTTCATAATTAGAATATTTACATGGAAAATAATCAAGAAGTAAATAGCCCATCTATAGTACCTCCTGTATGATGCCAAATGCATCCTTCACAGCCAATGGTATGATTCCAGGGGACCTCTGATCTCCCTGTCAATTTTGTGTCAAGGATATTAGAACATATTATTAAAAAAAAAAAACCCTACATTATGTCCTTTGTTTTACATATTAAAAACCTACTGTCAAGTCTCATGTGAGCACCAAAGGACAGACACTACTAGAAAAGTCACTTTTAGCGGCCGCCAAGAGCCGTCGCTAAAAGTGGTCTGGCGGTCGCTAATACTCTTTAGCGACCGCCCAGCGACCGCCAAATAGCCGCCGCGGATACTTCGTTGCTAAAAGTATTAGCGACCGCCACTGGCGGTCGCTAATACTTTTAGCAATGGCAAGGTGGCGGTCGCTAAAATATTTAAAAAAAAATTTTCGGAAGCATTAGCGGCCGCCATGGCGGTCGCTAATACTACAAACGGCGGTCGCTAATGCACAAAATTTTTTTATTTTTTTTTATTTTTTTTAAAATTTTCAAGTATTAGCGACCGCCATGGCGGTCGCTAATACTCCAAACGGCGGCCGCTAATATTCAATTTTTTTATTTTTTTATTTTTTTTTCAGTATTAGCGGCCGCTAAAGGTACTATTAGCGACCGCCATTGGCGGCCGCTAAAGCAATTGATTTTTTTTTTAATAAATTTTTTTTTAATAAAAATTTTTTTCTTAATTTTTTTCCTGCTTTTTATACCTGTACCTGAATGTATTATATACAACTACTACCATGAGTAATATATAACTACTACCATCAATTAAAATTACAAATAACAAAAAAAAGTCTTATATTAATTACATTCAAAACATTACAAAAGTTTCAATAAATTATATCATCCATTGCAATTACAGAAAAAAAAAAAAAAAATTTTCTGTGCAGGGTGCCGTTGTAGATTTTCTACCATTATAACACTCTCTTCTGCAAGATAACATACTCTCTGTTTTCTTGTTGAGAAGGCGTAGTACATGGAGAGGTAGACGCCCTCCAGCACAAGCTCAGCACCGTTGATAGTGACAACTACGAAACTGTTAGGCAGGGGCGGAGCCAGGATTTCATCTTGGGGGGGGCCAAAACTTGAATAAAATTTTATTTCACCAATTACTATAACTATCATATTTTAAAGTTTCATTTTTGACATAGTTATAAGTTCAACCATGATTTTGTTCCTTGAAAATGCTGGAGATGGAGAAGACGGCGTGCAAAATTTTAACCACTGAAGATGAGAGATTAATGGAAAAAAAGAGGAGACGAACAAAACAAAGAAGGAAGAGCTGAAGAGGGTTAGGGCTTAAGACTGGAGTCTGGAGAGGTTTTCGAAAGTTAAAAGGGTTGGGAGTGGGGGCCGGAGTGGAGTGGGGTTTAACTTAGAAAAAAAATCCAAAAACCCTGGGGGGGGGGGGGGGGGCATTTTGGTGTTTTAAAAGATTTTTTCAAAAAAAAAAAAAAAAAAAAAAGGAATTTTTCAAAGGCTGGGGGGGGCCAGGGCCCCCCCGGGCCTCAAC
Source organism: Cinnamomum chago (assembly GCA_038049695.1). Taxonomy (NCBI): domain Eukaryota; kingdom Viridiplantae; phylum Streptophyta; class Magnoliopsida; order Laurales; family Lauraceae; genus Cinnamomum; species Cinnamomum chago. The sequence continues at coordinate 52,634,167 of CP142454.1, read as the reverse complement.
ACAGTTCCGCCCATGCTGTTAGGAGTCACAAAAGGGAGACCATAGAACACCCATAGCATGCAGTTGAGTAAGGTTGCAAGGTATGGGATTGGAGAGAAATCTTCCACGTCTCGTTTCTTCCATATCTTATAAAAGGTTGGCCTGCAAAGATGACAGTAAAAATGTTACCTTTCTCATTGAATTCATTTCATGGATTTGGTAGAATCAAGTTAAAAATTAAAAATGTTCTAAAATCACAGCAATCATTATCCCCATTAACCGTTGGGAATACACCATTTTGATAAAACCATTCGATTTGGAAATTTTTGGAAAAGGATCCACCTCCTTCTACAAGACTCCCCGGTGCTATTCCATGGGTAGAGGCCTTTTGGACCCACAATCACAATATAAAAGGCTATTTGCATCAGCCCACAGTGAGATCCAACCTATTGAGAATTTGAACCGCTCAAGAATAAGAGTTGGGCCACCTAAAGATTGAGCACGTTATGAATAACATGATTAACACAATTTCAATCATATTTATAAATCATGTTATCCATCATGTGATCAATCTTGTAGTTGTTATGAGACATCCCATGTATGATGAGGGCATTCATTTTGAGCAATAGGTTACCTGTCTTTGTTCCACTCTTTCAACTCATGATTTCTCTGAGTCTTATTATCTTCATTTTCTAAGAAAAGTTGTCTTATTTTCTGTTGGAACAAAGTAACACTTATTACACCAGTTACACAAACAAGCTCTTAGCAAATAATATAAATTACTGGAAATATTAAAAGACTTACACTGGAGAGAGAAACAAGCCGAAAGAGATGACATTTCCTGCAAAAACAGAGACCCCATTCAATCCATCCATCCAATCTCATGTATATGCAATGTATGATTGATTTAAACCAAATTTCAAATGCAAGGCCCAGGTAGAGAGAAATATATATACCTGAACTAGGTGGGGTAGTGTGGACTCTTCACCCTCTCTTGCGTTCATGAAGGAAGGATCGAGTTTCCCAGTCTTCCAATCATATCCTGCAAAACCGAAGATGTTTCTCTTTCCCAAGTTCCATTGATTGGATTATTGAGATCAATGAACCATTGCAGTATCGATCAAGCCTCGACTTGTCTACTAGCATAGGGCCTACCAAAAAGTCCCAATAATCTTATGTGTCGCCACATGTAAAGAGAAAAAAAGAAAGAAAGAAGAAGCAAGAATTACCAAACATTTTCTGGAAATTGAACCATTGGTAGGAGCAAGCAGCAGCATATATTTGAATTTCCAGATTGCCCTTGTCGTCCTTTTGCTCGAATGAATTTGCCACATATGATAGCCAAAGCTGTGATGGTACTTCGATGGGCACTCTCCACTTATCAAGATGGCTGCTGCCTTCTTCTGAGAAGCGTGGTAACAAGTAAATTGGGGACGTGGGCCTGCTTGGGTTCACCGATAAAGCCGAGATCATGGGGGAGAGCCCAGACACAGCTAGCATCGATCCTGCATTTCCCATCCATACCACACACAACACACAAAAATGGCATTCACATCATCAGCTTTATCTTTTTTGTCTTTGCGCTTCTTTAGCCTCTAATCTCTTAAATATCATTAACTTCTTCAACAACAACAACAAGAAGAAGAACAAGTATTTATTGTTGAGAGATTATATTACCAGGGACATCAAGCTTGATCCGGTTGCCAAAGATAATGTAGTGGGAGTCAGTGAAAGCCCAGTCGTGAATCATCAAATGGTCTGGGATACTAAACTCCTTCTTCTGTAGCAACTTGAAATTCAAGTCAAATTCTACAAATTCCCATTGTAAGTGATGCTTTCCCACAAAGAGTCTGACCCAGAAAATCAAATGTCAAGGCTTCCCTGTAATTGCAAACCAGGAGTCACATAGTAACATGATATGAAAATAAACTGCATTTGCTTTTAAAAGGAAAAAAAAATTAAGAAAAACATATTGACAATAGCACTAAAAAAGAGGGGTTCTTTCTTTCTTTCTTACATTTTTTTTTTTACTTTTCCTGGTCTTCACACTCTTATCACTCTAGAACAAGCGTTCAAGAGTTCCGTTGTCTCTTACAAGAGTTAGGCTTGTTTTCAGGGTTGTGGGAAGAAAATCATTTCAGCGAAAAGCAGGTTTCACAAACATAGAATTTAGTTTTCTGTGGAATTAAGATTCATGAAATGTGGATAGGGTCCCCATATATACACCAAATGGGCCACCCATGACATGATTAAGAAGCAAGGAACACTTGTATATGGCTGTAGATTTCATATTGGTATCTTGTGTTAACAGCATTTAATCCTATCATTACCTTTTTAATAACATCTCTGTGATTACTGAGTGTTCCTTATTTGAAAATCTTTTTATGCCTTGCTTTAAGGTGCAAATGATAGTGAAGAGAGATTTAGCTTATATTTGAATAATTTGTTTTAAAAGAAATGTTAAAATAGTGAGAAAGGTAATAGAAGTGTAAAGAAGAAGCATTCTTTCGGATAATTTATATTTGAGGTTGTTTTCAAGGCGCAAAGGACCAAAACGAATTTTTTATGGATAAAATTTGTTAGCGTCTTTTTGCGACCAATTAAAGGTAAGAGTCAAAGAAACACTGAATGGTGTGGAACATCTTATAAGAAAAGACAGAACATATTTTTTTTTTTGGAATCTTATTGGTGACTCTATTAACCATTAATCTCCTAATTACCTTAACCACATCTTCCTATTTCCTTGCTTTAGCATAAATATTAGGTACATCACATAATGGCCATTGGGCCCAGGACCCATGAACTCCTCTTCTATTCCTGGCTTTTCTTAGAGTACATGCAGTAAGGCCTACTGATTAATTACCCAATGATCTTCACCCATCAATTCAATGCACTATCCTTGGCACCTAAAAAGCTGGGCAATATTCTGTCCTTTCTCTGGCCCACTGGCATGATGCATTCTCCTCCCAAAAGATAGCAAAGATTGGATTGGTATAATCTAGAAGAAACATTTAGGTGGCACTAGTGCAGAGAGAGCCCAATACACACTATTCCCTTTGTAGCAGTGGCTTTCATTCATAGGAATGTGAATATGACCAAAGACAAATGGCATTCCAACTTTCTTACCAACAGGTGAGTCCAGACTTTCAGCAAAACAAAAAAAAAAAGTGTGAGTCCTGACTACCCCTTTGGACTACCCCCATCCAACTTCACCTTTACTCTATATATCTCTTTCCGTTCACTCATTCCAACTCCTCTCACACTGGAAGTAGCACTTCCTCTCCTGCATTGCTTTTATATCTCCTCATCACCACATTATAACGTTGTCCCATCTTGATAGACTCAATTGAGGTTCATATGAACAACCCAACTTTCTTTTCATCTTTCTCTTACAATTCTATGTGATTCATGTCAGTGGAAGCTGTCTTCTAATGTTAGTTTTAATGTATTGCAATTTTCAAGTCATGAAGTTAAAATGGTTTCCTCTGTTTTTATGTAAATCTCTTACATGGTGTTTGCATGTCAGCACTAGATGTTGCTCTGTGTTTGTTTATGCATGAAAGCTTTAAATTTGATCATTTTTATTCTTATAACTTGGTAAATTCGACTGCAGGAGTTTTGGTGTAACAGGCATATGTCCTAGTTGAACATTCCTTCTGCTAAACCATAGACTTCCTACAAAAATCGAGATGCTTCAACTCTAATTGAGGAATAATTAACAAGACAGTTTATAATTTATATGGTCTTAAAAACCTACAAATGAGAATACCATCAGTAAGTGCAATCCTATTGACTACTTCCTTCCTCGGCTTAAGCACAGAGCTCCAGATCTATCTATATGTAAAATATCAAGCTTCCATCAAAATATATAAATAAATCCAGCTCTTCCTTGAGTTTTACGAATCCAAATCCGCAACTATGAAGGACAAAAATCACTTCAAAAGCTACACAATAAAAAACATCACCCAACACAACAGAATCCGTGTCGGTCTGCAACCCAAAAAAACCTATACAAAAGAAGAAAGAGAAAGAAAACACCATCTGTAACCAGACAGATCTGAGAAACGTAAAAAAAAAAGAAAAAGAAAAATACAAATCTTCATAACATAAGCATGCCCAAAACAGGTAAAATAAAAAAGAGAGAGGAAGAATAGTCGATTTAGGGCAAACAATGATATTAGTACAAGTACCTGAAAGGCTGATGAAATTGGCGATGAGTTTCAGGAGCCCTTTTTCCGATTTCTGAGGTCGATTGCCAGCCAAGTAAGAACCGCAACTGCAACTTGCAATTTATATATATACACACACTGTTAAAATATGAAACTGTCTTGCTTATAAGATCTACAATCTCTAAAAGAAAAGTCAAAATCAAAAATCAAAATCAAAATCATGAGAAGATAAACGAAGAAGAAAGGGGGAGAGACACAGAGATTTTAGGGTTTCGTAGTAAACCTGTAGTGGAGAAATGAAAGGGGAAGAGAAGAAAAAGCCGTCCGTGAGGACGGATGGGTTTTAGAATAAAACTCCAGATGAAACCTCAAATGTGAAATCAGAAATCTCAAAAATTTCACTCCAAACACTTCAAAACCAAATCAATAACAGAAACCATAAATAATAACAAGAAGACCTCAAATGAGGCCGACAAATCTCCATTACACTCTCATCGGCTCAACTCAAATGAAGAACAACCACAGAAACCCAAAACAACACCCAAATCAATAGGAAAACGAATCCGCACATGGAGAAAGTTCTGACCTTTCCGCCGAGAGAGATCTTCTCAATGGAGAGGATTTCGGAGAAGGGGAGCTGTTACAGCACCTCGTCAGCAACGGTTCCGGCGCGCGGGAGCGAGGGCAGAGCGAGAGGGAGAGGGAGAGGGAGGGAGGGGGAGAGAGTGAGCGAGAGAGAGAAATAGAGAGAGAGAGAGAGAGAGAGAGAGAGAGAGAGGGAAAATATCGCTGGGAGAGAGGAAAAAATCGCTGGAAAGGGTTGAGCGCGGGAGCAGAGCGGGAGAAGGAAAAACAGAAGTGGGAAGGGAGTGAAGAAAAAACTTTTTGCGACCGCCTTGCGGCCGCCTATGGCGGTCGCTAATGATGTCTTTTGCGACCGCCCTTGGCGGCCGCCCGCGTTTTTGACGCGCCAAAACTCATTTTTCTAGTAGTGAGAGGTCAACAACTTTGGTTGTTTTCCTGTTGTTCACCACCTCTATACACACGCACGCCATTTTTGGGACAAAGGATTTGATGATTATGATGATGCGCGCGCACCCACATACACAGCGCCCTAACATATTCATGTTCTACCCAAGACACATCAAATTTGTTACTTCTGAAAGTAAAACCAGATAGAATCATATAGATTCTCCATGAAATGTACTCACCTGAAATCAGTCATTTGGCTATTACAAATGCGGGCATCAGATGTTGGAACCTTGAGCCTTGAGCCAAAAGAACAACAAGCACATACTTGATCAGCGGTATCAAAATTAAAGTATACAGAACCTAGAAGGCACACAATTTTAATGAATCAGCATAAAAACCTAGCATATCAATATCAATGGTATTGCCTTTAACAACAAAAAGATTGACAAGAATACCGCCAATACCTTGATATATTGTGACATTACAAAGACTTCCAAGAGAACCCCTTCATCCTCCTCCTTTTTTCGGGCTTGGAACCGACAATGCAAAGGCTTTCTTCAGCTTGCATTGGCGGAGTTAAAAAGGGGTGGTTTGAATAATCTCACAAGCCTGTAAAACAAACAAGCATACTTATAAAAACAAACAACAATAATAAAAATTATACATATATGCCCAAAAGATTGTTAGATCACATATACAAAATGTTCAGCAAGTTCGTTACAACTTCCAACTAGAACCATAAACCAATATGTCCAAAAGACTAGCAAATTTCAATAAGAAAACTAACCCAAGTTAACGCTTTAGTCAACCCATATGTTCTTACACAAGACCCAAAAAAATGCTAAACAACATGTCCAAAAAGATTAGCCCTAATCAACTACTCTTAATCATACTTCAACCGTCCATCAGCCCAAATCAGCCACCCTCCAGCAACAAAACCATGCATAGTTTTATTTCCATCCTGAGGACCATCATAGACTAGTGCATCACCTTTAAGCACTTCCTCAATATTGATCTTTGTCTCACCTCTAAGCACTCTTCTACCATGGCAAATGTCTTTGTGCATAGGATCAGTCACTACATATCCCTTGGCTACTTCATTCCCATCCTTGTCCAATAGGGTAACCCTAGGCTTCTTAGACAATTCTACACGACCACTTGTCGCCTCAAAAAGACAAGCCAAGTTTTGAGGAGAGACTGAAGAAGAACGACGGGGTGAGTTTGAACCATCATGACGTGTATTAACCACAGACTGCGATGGGACATTTCCAATTGCAATGTGAGCCTGTATTAATGGAAAACGCATATAAAGGTAGAATACAAGTTTTAAGTGTGTGAAAATAAGAACACAAGCTTAAAGAGAGTTAATTAAGCATAGTTATACGTAATTAAAGAATTGAAGACAAAACAAACTCACCATCAACAAGTTAGTTAGATTGGCTAGGGAAGCTTTAACCTCAACTAACTATGCTTTGTCGAGCAAGTATTCACCAATAGCAGCATGTTTAACTTGTGCTGGCGAGATTTGAGAGCCAACAGCACGAGTATGACGTACTTTTTGTGTCTTTCCCAAATACTTGCGAGATTTGAGAGCCAACAGCCCACGAGTATGACTTTTCTAGTTAACATGTTATACAAAATGAATTAACTTGCCTCTCTTTTGGATGGTGGTATTTGCAGGTTATTCCATATTGCATCTTTTTGCGACAAGTATCAAACGTCAGAAGATGAATTGAAGACGACAATGGAGAAAGCTAACAATTTAATTGTTGACATTTTGAAGAAAAAACCACAATTAAAGTGCTTTTGATGGGATTTTTTTTTTTAATTTTTTTTAATTTTTTTTAATTTTATTATTTTTGTAAAGTGCTAACAACTTGAACTATTTCTTGTAGTCGTTCCAACTCTTCCTGTGTTGCTGCTTTTGGCAACATATTGCAACACTTAACTGTTCCCTGTAATGAGAGTCAAGTTATGCTGAAATACAGCAGAAAGAACAATAGCAAAAAAGACGCAGTAACACCCTTGGAAAGAACAAGTGGGGAAGTCCCAAGTTCTAGTCCTTTGAGATTGAATTACAATAACATTGAAAAAATTAACACTTTGAGATTGAAACCTGATTCCTTGTCTACTAACATATGGTCCCAAGTTCAAGTCGTTAAAAATTGAAATGTTTGAAATGGTGAAACCAGAACAAGAATAGGGTGTCAGCATATCCACAAATAATAAATGAAAAAAAGACCACAAAGTTCTAACCATTGTAGCTATGATTAACACAGCAAAGCTAAAAATGAAAAAACAATGCACAAAGATTTATTGATGCCAAATACTTGGGATTAGACAAACATAGCAGTACTCAGAAAGAAAATAACTAGTTTAGTAATGTTAGCACTTATCAAAGTCGAAGGTAGATAAGTACAAAGGTAGAACAAGATGAAGAGAATACATGAATAGATCTCACGCATTATCGCCCAAACGTGCCTGGAACAAAAGAATAAAACATGTTAAACATATAGAATATAATATATAATTAAGTGATTAAGTTGATTGTACTAAATAGTAAGATTAATTACCTGGTCATCAGTCTCCTGCTGTGCTGCTGTCGCCACTGCCTCTGCTAGCTCATCAGGATCCAGGGACTGCAGATGCACACGCAGTGTACGAAGGAGATCACGATCTTGACAGATCGCTCTCACACAGTCAGCAGCAGTATGTGGCATCGGATGGCATGATGACTGCGTAGACTGGCTACTAGAGCTGCCTGTGCCACTCGCTGTCGGTCGTCGTCGTTGTCCTTGGCCTTTAACGTAGTTCTTCTTGACAACCGACGCCCTCTCCCACAACTCTTGATCTATCGGCGGCCGCGGGATGCCCTCAGGATAGCACTCGTCCATCATTGTCTTATAAGTCTCCTGTCATCAGGTTAAAAATATGCATATATATAATATAAATAAATAGTTACCCTAAAGAATGACATTAAAATTTATAAACAACATATACAAGTTATAAAAACTTACTCCTATCCGGACAGCCTCAGGTAGACCATCGCGGGTCGCCACGTAGACATCTAGCCAATGGATAGGCTGACCCTGGGAACTAGCCTCCTACAAATATAAATCCAGGTTCCACACATATGTATATATATTAATCACATGCTCTCATACTAATACCATGATTGTAAACATAAAAAAAAAAACAAAAACTTTGCAAAATACGAACCCTAGTAGCAACATGCTGCAGCTGGGATATACTGCCGCCTTTATACGTGCCTGGTGCCTTGTTGCCTTGAGATGCACCTGAGGCTCTATTCACGGCAGCAGTCCTACATCTCTTAACCCAGCTTTCAGCTTTCCAATGCTCACACATGCCAGCCCATATGGTGGGGGCACACCACCAGGGGCTGTACTCGTGCATGTACTCCTCGGCCTGCCCTGGATGGTCGATCTGAGCATTCTGCAGAGCTTTTTGCCGTTCTTTACCCAAGTTATCTTTCGTTCGGACGGCGCACTTTTGCCTGAAAAGTGTCTGTATCGTGGCTGCGTGCGCGTCGTCCCATCTATACCTTTTCTGCAAATAAAAATACAATAACCATTAATATTAAAACCGTGATAATGCAATCCAACACTATTAAACAATATTAGTTCAGTAATGATATTATCTTATGGAATTAATTAAAAATACCTTAAATTCCGTCCAAACTGCATCCTTGTGGGTGAGAGGTGTGGTCGCCCACGTAGTCGCTGGCGTAGGTCAGTTCTGCAAACAAAGCTGTGAAATGCATTTCACAATCTTGCTATCTGCAAAGTCACTGAAATATACAACAATTTACATTAAAGATAAGCAATCTTATTTTAAACGGGATGAGGTAGATAACTTACGTGCTGTCCGGATGAGGTCGCATCTGAATGAGAATCCGCTCATCCGGATTAGCCGGGGCCTTCGGGATCTGATTCGGACCCCGACCCAAGCCACGCTTTCTTGGCGCTGATGAAGAAGCCATCTACATAAATAAAAATTTCATGATGTTATTATGACTTATTTGATCTATACATACACAAATAAAATGACAATAATAACATGTAATTGTTTGCAATAGTTAACTACGACAACTATAGACGAGAGGCACATGAATATGACAGATATATCGAGAACATGTATATATGTAACTATACGTAATGCAAATAAAACTAAACATACAGTTTAATGGCAATCGTTTTCTGATTCAGAATCATCTTGAACATCATGTGGAGACTCATAACCATCATCTTCTTCAGATTCAGTTTCAGTGTCAGTTTCAGTCAATAACTCTTCTTCCTCAGTGTCACTGTCAACTGGCACAGGTACTGACTCAGGATCCAATTCATCATGTTCATCTCCACCCACTAACTGTGTCAGTTCATCATTGTCATCCACAGTTATTACAGGAGGTCTATGTAACATCTCCTCTTGGTAGAACTCCCCGTCTACTAATTGGACACGAGTGCGCGCAGGAGTATGAATTACAACTTGCCAATCTGCAGGCGGTCTATCCCTTTTCCTAATAGGACTAGGAGTGTAGTATACTTGTAGTGTTTGAGTTGGCAACACAAATGGTGCATTGACGTACGTGGACCTATGGACGTCAATATCGACGATTCCATGTCGATCGACACGTATCCCTTTTTCTGAATCAAACCAACGACACTTGAACAAATTAATCTGACCCCCATAAGTACCCTTGTATGACAACTCAATGACTTCCTCCAACTCTCCGTGAAAGGCACGACCAAGCTCATTGTAACAATCTCCTTGAACACACACTCCAGTGTTAGTTGTTCTTTTTCCGCGGGCATATGTCTTTGTATGAAAGTCATAGGCATTTACTTTATAACCATTGCGGCAGACTTGGTCTCTGTCTGGGCCCATAGCTTGGACATGTACATTTGAAGGAATCGAAACGTCATTAAGAGCCTACACAAAATTTGTTAACTTCTGAATTATCACTTAAAAAATTCAATTAAATTAAATGAATTCATAAATTAACTTAACTAACTTACTTTGTCCTTTAGCCATAGTGCAAATTTTTTATCACGACTGAGTTGAATATCTTTATCAGTGATGCCGATTTGATTTGTTTTTAACTCGTCATCGTATGATCTATACATATATTATAACAATTAACAGCTAAATATATGAGATTGCAGGATAAAACATAAAGTTAAATCTTTATTTATCATGTATACCTGACAAAGTCGTCAATCTCCTGGCAGTTGAAAAGAATGTAAGTATGTGCAGCATGTAGTTCTTGCTCAGAGAGGAATATGCGCTTCCCTTTTCCATAAGCGCGACCCGGTAGACCAAATACAGAAAGCCGACCATTTAGTTCAACATTGCCCCCATCATCATGTCTTGGGACTCGATTGGCCTTTGTCAACACTTCGTCGGGAAAATAGTCTGAGACAAACATAGATATCTCATCGAAACTGTATGCCTCACATATAGACCCCTCGAAGTAAGCTCTATTTTTCACCTTCCTCTTAAGGTTTCCCATCACCCTCTCAAAAGGATACATCCATCTATATTGAACTGGACCACCAACACGAGCTTCATAGGGTAGATGGATTTGTAAATGCTCCATGGAGTCAAAAAAACTAGGTGGGAATATTTTTTCAAGCTTACACGTGATCTCAATGATGTTCTTCTCAAGTATAGACATGTCCTTTTCATTTAACGTTTTTGAACATATGTCTTTGAAGAAACGACTAAGATCAGTCAAAGCATCCCATATTGGTTTATCAAGCAAGTCCCAGAATGCTATAGGCATGAGTCTCTCCATGAACACATGACAGTCATGACTCCATCCCTTGCAATTTCCCACCTGTAACACACCTTGCAATATTTGACGCATATCCATCTGGTAGTTTCAGAGACTTAATCCATGTGCACACATCTTCAACCTGTTTTTTGGACAATGTGTGCTTCGCATGCGGTTTGACTATCTTACCATTAGGAGTTTCATATAGTTCTAATCCAGGACGATTACAGATGTCTTTCATGTCCAACCGTGCCTTATCATTATCTTTCGTCTTGCCCGGAACACCCATCACGGTACTAAATACATTGTCGAACACATTCTTCTCAATATGCATCACATCCAGATTATGACGAATCAAATTTGTAGACCAATAGGGCAGTTCCCAAAAGATGCTTCTCCGAACCCAATTATGAGAATCACCAAACCCATTTATTATTTCTGAGGCAGCAATCTTACCGAATTGAATGACCGGCAATCGCATCACACGATCAAGCATCTCTGTCCCAGACAGTCGTGGTGCAGGCATATCATTCTCTACTTTCCCTTTCCTGAAATTTTCTCTATTTCTTCGAAACGGGTGATCTACCGGCAAGAAACGACGAGGACAGTCAAACCAGTAAGGCTTTCGACCATGAGATAGATTGAAAGACTTTGTATGCTCCATACAATATGGACAAGCCATCGTTCCGTGTGTACTCCATCCAGATAACATACGATAAGCAGGAAAGTCACTGATAGTCCACATAACAGCTGCCCTAAGGTTGAAATTTGTTTTCGTGGAAACATCCCAAGTCTGTACTCCATCCTCCCACAGTACCTTCAACTCGTCTATAAGAGGTCTCAAGTAAACATCAAGATTCTTTCCAGGACTCTTGGGACCAGGAATCACGAGTGAAAGAAACAAGTATGGCTGTTTCATACACATCCAAGGAGGCAAGTTGTACGGAGTAACAATCACAGGCCAGCAGGAGTACGGAACAGCTGAGTGGCCAAAAGGGTTGAAACCATCAGTGGACAATCCAAGCCTCACATTTCTGGGTTCCATTGCAAACCCAGGATGTGCTAAGTTGAAATCTTTCCAAGCCTTCCCATCTGCAGGATGGTTAAGTTCCCCATCTTTAGCTGGAGATCTCGCATGCCAAGTCATATGTTCAGCTGTTCTGGAAGACATGTACAGTCTTTTTAGTCGATGTGTAATTGGAAAATACCTTAAAATCTTAAAAGGTATATTTGTCTTTTTTGTAGTCACACCCTCTTTATTAGGCTTGAACCGATCATGACTGCACAACGTGCACTTTGTCTTATGTTCATTTTCCTTATAAAATAACATACAATTGTTCGGACATGCATCGATCTTTTGGTATCCAAGACCTAACTTTTTCACCATTTTCTTACAAAAGTAGTAGTTATCCGGCAATTTTTCACCGTCAGGCAACATACTCTTAATCGCCTTCAAGAGCGACTCAAAACACTCGTGGCTCATGTTGTGATCAGCCTTGATGTTAAGTAATTTCGCCACTGCAGACAACGTAGTTTGTTTGGTGCAACCAGGCCACAACGGTTCGCTACCCTCGTCTAATAACTTAAAGAACACTTTGGCATCAAAATTCATAACTTGCTCTCTGTCTTGTTCCCAATCAAAATCAGGCCCTGCAATATCATGGACCATGTCATTCATACGATGGGTACTGTTGCCGGGATTATGTACTTGGGTGATCCACTGTCTCTTCTCTGCCCATGTGCCCACCAGTAGTCTTCGTAATTATTCATGAACCCCTTAATAAGTAAATGATAGGGGACCATGTCTCTGTCCATATAATTTACATTCTTACACTTCAAACAAGGACATCTTATCTTGTTCTGGCCATTGACACATTCCGGGTGACTATACGCATAATCCAAAAACACTTGGCAACCAGTTTTTAAATTCAGCTGTAGCACCTATCTGGGCACTTGACTTTCGCCGTCTCATCCAACTACGGTCTGAATAGTAATCCATGATACTATGATACCTATTTTGACAAGAGATATTATATTAAACTATGCCGTCTTTAGGTATAATTAATGCATGGTTCCTATCTAAATATGTCTCTACCCTTATTACACCGGTCAGGCTTCTGTCCCATTCTTGTATGCGACGTCCCACTAATGTCAACGACTCAAACAAGTGCATCTGTTGTTCAAAAGAAATTTCGGCAGCATCTCCCATCGGTCTCCAAGTACACGAAGTAGACTATAATTTATACAGTCTAAGTATGCACCCGGAGAACAATAGAGGATAAACAAACCAAAATTTCTTTATAACAAACAGATACATTTGCTTCAGTAGTTGACACCAGCCTAAGTGGGAGCATGACATACAAGAACAGTCCCAAACTGGGGACTATTCAAAATTCACTCCTAATAAGTGAATTTTGAACGGGTTTCTAAACTGAACATGTCCTATTGTTTTAAATTATATCATTGACAGAGAACTCATTCTAACGGTTTGAGCTCGGGCAATCTCGAACGAATTAGTGCCCGTCCCTTTTCTTGTTGGGTTGCACGATCGATTTCATTATCACTATTAAACGGTTAGAGATTTGGCATAAGGTTCAGTGGGCCTTTCACATTCACAAAGGTGCTAATGTGTTGGGGTTTATATTTTGCATTTTTGGTCAACTAGATGGTTCGGGGGTATTTTGCTAATTGTATTAGGGTTTTTTAAGGTGTAATCAAAGGGAGATTATATTGCTAAATCAATGGGAAATTATATTGCTAACTCAAAGGGAGATTATATTCATATATCCTAATTAAGTTTAGGATGATGCAGTCAAAATGCAAGGAATTGCTATAAATTAATCTCAGTTTTGTTGTTTGAAATAATTCATGGTTGTGTTCGATCTTTGTCGGGCACCAAAAAATGACTCAGCCTGGTAGCCCACAAGTCGATCCAAATTTTTTGGCACATATGTAGCTGTATTGGATGAACAATAAAGATATTATTCATTGCTTACTAAGGAATATACATGGATTGAGCATAAAATTCTTGATAGCCCTACACATTTATTCATTGCTCAGAAACCAGAGTATAGTCTCCTAACAAAAGAACTTGCTTAGATAAATAAAACAGAAGAAAGAAACTAGGAATGTTTTATAGGAACATTCTTAACACTCAGACGTTTGTTGCGATGGGTCCAGGTGGGCCATCTGATGAATTGAAAATTTGATTTATACATTGTGCATACATATATTTTTAGATAAATCTGGTACTATTTAGGCTTTAAGTTGGGTGCCAGAAGTGGGAATGTCTGGCTGGCCCAGTCCGACCGTCTAAATGAGCGGGTTTGGGCCTCACATGTTTCGGGTGGGGCAGGCTTGGGACAAGCACCTACGGCGATGTAAGACTTGGGCTGGATATGAGGCTTGTTTCTAAAATCAGGATGGACCTGGATATGCCTCAGGTTGGGATATGAACACCCCTAGTCATCTATCCAGATCAGTCAACTGGCACAAGTCATGGCAACTTGGCAAGTCAGAACTCAGGAGGAGTTTTTATAATCATCAATTGTAATTAGAAGAGCCAGAAGAATTATCAATTGTAATTATAAAATTGATGATATAATTACAATTGTGATATAGTGAGTGAGGTACGTGAGTTGTACCAGAGCCAGAAGAATAATTATAAAAAAAAAGACTTGTGCCTGATGTTTTGGGTCTGATCTGAAAGAGCAGACCCAACAGATTCGGGAGAGGCTCCTCTTTTTGGACTTGATTGATAAGTAGTCCAACTCCAGGTCCACTTGAGTCCATACCCCAGTACCCTTGTACCCAAGTGATATGCATAAAATTTTATATATTACAAAATAAATATTAACAGATGCATAGTAATTATATTTATATGTGAATCAAGATTGTAAGAGCTTCTTGCTCAGCTAATTAATAGCTGCCTCATTTCAGCATTGAAGCTTCTGGTTTGAATCCAACAGCCAGCAGTCTGTAACAATTTTTCATGATATATTTTAATAATTGAGTAGGGCCCAGAGCTGGGTCTGTCCAACTAGATCTGTTGGAATTGGATCCCATCCCAGTTTTATAAAGTAGATCCTTGTCTGCATGGACCTTTAATTTACTAAATCCCTATTCATGGATCCTATCATCACCATCAACTCCTGGGCCTCACCTCCTCAATTTGTGATTGGCTGAAAGAGTTCTAGTGGATGATCTGGCCTCAAAATCAGATAGGTCCATTCACTATGTGAGCCACAAATGTATGAGATAATTTGATGGCTTGGTAAACCTCTTCAATGGTTCACATTAATTTTGCATGTGTCGCCCACTTAATGCTGATGGACCCAAATGATATTTTGGCCTAGTCATCTGCTGTTTTGATGAGGTATACGACACCTGTACCATGCTGGCTTATGTTAGCAACATTCTTTCCAATTATTCCCAATTTGGATTGGAAAGCATCCAAACTCATCTTCAATCATTAAATCTCGGAAAATAAGATACCCTTCACCTACTTGTTGCAACCAAATGCCCATGCAACTTATAGTTTATGCAAAGAGGATTAAGATATATAACTAAAGAAATGTTTCTACTCAAAAGGAAATTTAAATGTGTCTACATTAAGGATTTATAAGATGTGACTCAATCAGAATATGTGCGTGGATCCAAAATGTTCAGTCAAGGGCCGCATGTTGTGCTGTGCCCGTATAAACATGCAATGATCAATTAGGTTTTTCTTAATGAATTTAGACTCATATTTATATGAACCATTTGGAAACCATCAGTTGAATGAAGTGAATCATTCAATCAATGTGTTTCTCAGGCCATACCTGATTTGGCTAGAGTAGATGGCACCTGGTTGGCGCATGTTTCAACCTCATAAATTAAAGCAAGGTCAAGCCACTATTTGATAAGCATACTAGCCTTCATTTAAGATGTTTTTTCTGTGATTGGATGCTAAAAGTAGATTGAAAAACTATGACAAAGTGCCCACATGTTGATACCTTTCCAAATGTCCCACAAATGCATAACTGCATAACAGTGCTGCCATTATCAAGTTTCTCCACATGTTGCATAGCATGACAAGAAAAATCCATAAATAAAACACTAAATGATGTATTTTACTTCGAAACTAGGTATAACATCCACAATTCTCTTCACTTAATTTCAATTTCTTTTTACCTACATTTAAAGCGGAAAGAAGCTACGATTCAAATAACGAGAACTTAAACCATAGCATAGAATCTAAATTAAAGAAATATATAGGATCTAAACTGTTCCCATGGCTCTCTTTTCAGAAGATCTACCATTCTTAAATTTTTTTTCATACTCAATAAACATAATCTAGCATAGCATCAGATTTAAACTAAAGAAAAATGAAAAATCTAAACCATCCCTGGTATTGCCTTTAATTAGAAGATAGTCAAGATACACCATTCCTAATTTTTATCATACTCAATAAAACTTCACATTTTTTCTTTATGTTTTATTATTAGTGCAATACACTCCATGTGTGGTCAGTGATACACAGATTTTGCATTTACAACCTATTATACACGTTTTCACACAAATATGTGGTAATTTACCATCTGCAATGGTATACTGTAAATTCGTAGCTCATACATAGTAGGTACAACTAATGGAACTCCAAGGGCTTATAACTCCCTTTAAGCGTTCCCTTCAGATGAGAAAAGAGTTAAGACGTCACCTTGTCAACTTTATTCCCAAGCACCTTGATGCAATCTTGATTACTGGAGTAAAGCTCTATTTCCTTTGCCCATATATCTGACAAATCCGTGAAGTTTTTTCGCTGTGTTACATCATATCATAAACTAAAATAAGAAAAAAAATCAGTAATTAGGAAGATCTTCAATTCAATCTACATGTAAAAATTTTCAGGCTTGCCACTGAATGAAGGGTTAATTTCCAAGATAACATTCTTCATTTCTTTGTGTTAACATTTTGATGTCTCATTGTCTCGAAAGTGATCTTGTTTCAACAATGTAAACATGGTACCCATGTAATATAGGAGAACTAAAATGGTGTTTTGCAAGAGAGCTTGAGAACTTTGGGCCCAACTAGAAGTAGGAAAAATAGGTAGAAAAAATAAGTGGAGTGCACAAATTGACGACCCTGATGTGAGATACAACGTCAATATACAGCAGGAATATGTTATGGATATGGCAAGCACATAGGTTTTACACATAAAATGTGAAGTGTCAAGCATAATAAGACACGCCTATTTTGAATTAAACAGATATTATAAAATCTTCTGCTTTCCTTATTTCTGAATTGAAACAGGCCCTAATTACCACCTTGAACAATATAGAAGCACATTATTCATTAAACTTCAAATGATTCTGTAAGAAATCACTGTAAGACAAATCCAACTGCAACATTTTACACACCCTATTCATTGGCTTCTAGCACTCTTATATGTACTTAGTGTTATCAACATTCTCCAAATATGTAATCAAATAAATACAAATAAAAGCAATAAAATACACACTAGATCGATGAATAAGGCTGATATGATAACCCCTCATGACCCAACTCGAATGCCTTCAATACAGAAATGCAAGCAACATGGAAAATATGTTAGAACTACAATGGCTATAAGGAACATGAGACTATGAAATCAAATGTTTGAAGAGATAAATAACATAAGCAGAGAGATGAATACCATCAGCAGCAACCAGCAAGTGGACAATCCAACTTTCCCTTGTTTTGTTGCTGCTTCTTCTTCTTCTTCGACTTCTTGTTGATGTTGTTCGAGAAAGACTTTGAAAAGTTGGAGACGATGGGGTTTGGAGAAGGGGTCAAACTCGTGCTGGCTTTGGAGAAGACGACAAGAAAAGGGGCCGCAGACAGAGAGCAGAGGGAGACTAAGAGGGAGAGAGAGACCGAGAGACAGAGAGCAGAGGGAGGGAGAGACCGAGAGACAGAGTAGAGGGAGACTGAGAGGGAGAGAGAGACCGAGAGACAGAGCAGAGGGAGACTGAGAGGGAGAGAGAGAGCAGAGAGAGAGCGAGAGACAGAGAGCAGAGAGATGCAGAGGGAGACTGAGAGGGAGAGAGAGACCGAGAGACAGAGCAGAGGGAGACTGAGAGGGAGAGAGAGAGAGCAGAGAGAGACCTAGAGAGCGAGAGACAGAGAGAGATCGAGAGCGAGAGAGCAGAGAGACGCAGAGGGAGACTGAGAGGGAGAGAGAGAGCAGAGAGAGACCGAGAGAGCGAGAGACAGAGCAGAGAGAGACCTAGAGAGCGAGAGACAGAGCAGAGAGAGACCTAGAGCGAGAGAGAGAGAGAGAGAGAGAGAGAGACACCGAGAGAGCTTGAGAGAGACCGGGAGAGCAGAGAGACACCGAGAGAGTGTGAGAGACCGAGAGCGAGAGAAAGAGGGTTTTTGGTGGCGGCAAAGGGAAAAAGGGATGTTGGTGGCGGCAAAGGGGAAAAAAAGAAGAGTGAAAGGATCAGCGACCGATTTCTGCGACCGAATGCGGTCGCTGATGCCATTGCGCCAATTTTAATGGCGGGAACTGTAATCATCGACTGATCAGCGACCGCTAGCGGTCGCTGATACATAATTGCGACGGGATTTATTTTCGGTCTCTAATAGTGGTCGCTATTACCCGCAATAGCTACCGAAAATTACGGTCGCTGAAACATTTGGTCGCTGTTGGGCCTTTTTCTTGTAGTGACGTGATCGCCTGATAAGGCTAGCCCCTTATCGTAGTCCGGCGCTCATCTTATCTGTTAGTACGTTCTGCAACATAGCTATAGCATTATGGGGTACAATTATGACCTTGTACTCATCCTACTTGGCAGTGCCGAACTGAGGATGATGTATACTTATTGCCGAGACCAAGATGAGGCCAGCTAGTACCTTTACCGAAGCTAGCTCAAGCTGGATGCCAGCTGGCACTGTTGCCGAACTGAACGTATTTTGCATTCCTGCCGAGCTTCGATACTGAAATCGAGATAAACCAAGTCGGTATTGTTACCGAGATTAGCGTAATCCTGTTCTTAGGAGAAGGCCCCATACAATTGCCCCCTAGCTCTTGACCTCGTAGAGTTCTCCAACTTTTTGAGGTCGGGAGCTAAGTGATATGACTGAAGAGTCCTGGGGATTTAATTCGCATCCCATCTTGATGTCGGTTCCTCTGCCCGAGATAATCGATAACACGTTGCCGTCGCTTCGTTTGCCCGAGGTAATTAATAGGGTGTTTGAATCATTACAGGAGATGAACTGACGGCACATCTGGTTGGCTGCCCAATTAATTTGAAGTGACACGTACAGCTTCCGAGGCGACGCTTAGCACGCGTGCTTTTCGAAATTCGAAAGGGCGTCATATCTCCTATATATATGGGTGCCCCCTTTTTCTTCTTTCACTTTTGCCTTGCACTCGTTCATAAGAGTTTTCTCAAAGGGAGAGCTTCTTGTTGTTTTCTTTTTTTGACCAGAGTCCGGCGCCTTTAGAATCTCTCCTCGCCGTTGTAAGTCTTCGCCTACTCTTTCTTACTTCGGTTCTAAGGTCCCTTTAGACTTTGCTTCTTTTTTACCCTGTCTAGAGTTTCTGGTGCCTTCTCGATTCTCTGCCCCCTTTCTCCCGATCTTCTCATATTTAAATATGGGGATCTATAGGAATTGGTTAGATACTTCGGCGGACGTAGTGGAGTTTAGGGCACAGTACGAGATTCCAGACGACATAAGGATTAGGCTGGACAACCTAGAGGACCCCTTTGATGGTCGCTCATTCCGGGATGGCTAGATGCCATTTCCGCTGGTGTCGATAGTCGAGGGGGGAGTCAGGTTTCCTATTCAACCCCTCCTTAGGATCTGCTTAAGCAAGTGGTGTCTCTACCCTTGCCAACTGATGCCGAGCAGCTTCAAGATTATCATGGGTGTAGCCGAGCTAAACAAGATTCTGGTATTGGTCTCGATGTTCATGATATCGAGGACTCTTATGACCTATGTAAGTCTGAGGGGGAACATGTCACGTCCCCCGAACCCGATTAGAGAATAAACCGGATCCGAGGAGTGAAATTTAGGGCTAATTAAAAATTTTGCCCTTTAGGCCCAAGGATCGTAAGTCCGTTGTGAGGAGATAATATTTCAAGCCTCAAATATAATAAGAATATGCGGAACTCATACAATTCTAGGCATATTTGGATATCAACAATGAATAATGAATCTCAATATATATTAAAATTGAACAAGAAATAAAATAAAATTTAAACAATGAAGTTAATTTATTACAATGGCCTTCCCACTAATCAAGGCCATTTAAAACAATAGTGATGTCAATGATATAAAAGTTTCAACGAGAGATAAATAAAGAATAAAGAATCTAATGAGGTCCCAATGAATCTCTCTAGTGCCAGATATGATGACGCTACTCTACGTCATCTGCACGCCACTCTCGTTCCTCCTCAGCCGGTTGGAGATCCTCTGGGATATCCTCACCTGATTGCTCCTCGTAGTAGTACTCACCTGAGGAGTCTGCACACCAAGGAATAGAGTCAACGACATGTTGAGCAATAGATAAGCAAGATATAAATAATCATGACATGCATCAAGTATAAGAGTAATGACAGGTATGATAATCAAGAGAATACAAGGAATCGAATTTAGGCATAAAGCATGAGTAAATAACCATCAGGATCATAAATAGAAATCATAGCAATACTAACAATCACCACTACCAATATAATGCAATGCACAAGAGGGAGACTTCGTGGATGTCCAAGCCACCTCACGGGGTACTAGTAACAATCCTATCCGGACTACTGATACCAAAGTCCATCCCAGCTCCCGGTCCTGGGAATAGTAGTACGGTCCTAGCCCGCTCCCAACTATTCAACGCCATGGACGCCGTTCAAAGCCGACTGCCCACCCCGATGTCCGAGTAACCGGCCCATCAATAAACCCCCAAACTGCAGCTGGCCATGATATGCAAATAATAATAATAATAATGTGGTGTTGACACGAGAATAGACCAAGACAAGCAAGTCTGGCTAGCTCAATATACAAGACACGTTCATAGGGATTATCTCATTCAAGTCAATACATGACAAATCCAATCACATGATAATCCCTTCAGTCTAGCCAGTCATGTTCATCAGTTACATAACACGGGGTCCTAAGGTACACTCTAAGTCAGGTCCAAGTCCTAATTCTACAAGGGATTATGTTTCATAATTAATTAGGTGTTTTATGCCAAGAGAGTGTACAAGGATACAAAATCAACGGATACGATTAACAAATCAAGGAGTGATTACAATCCAATCCTAGGCAAGTGTTGTCATCCATGTACCATATGTATTTTAACGGAGTGCGTGGGGAATTCGAATAATCAATGCTTATAAAGAATTTCCTTGGTATACAATCATGTTGAGCATCGATTGATTCAATTCCATAAGCATTCGGTTAACCATACACAATACACGAATACCTGGACAACCCATCGAAGCACACCAAGCCACGTGCTACGATTTCCAAAACCCCATTAATGGTCACGTGAGAGTGGTTTCATGGTTTCCAATGTCTAAGGCCCAAACCTAGGCTAACAATCTCGTTACTAACAAGAAAGTGGTTTAATAATTAATCTCCTTAACTACTTCCCTACCTGATCCCCAATCATCACGAGACATGTATCATTGGATTCTACGCTCCAAGAGTTTTCCAACGGTATATGGCTCGCGAAATTCCGACGTATGGTTCAGAAGTTATGGCCCATAGAAATTTGCCCATTTATATATATATATAAATATATATATATATATATATAAAAAGTGCGACGGACCATCCATCTGTCCGATTCATCGGATTGATAAACCAACATACTCAAATGCTTGTCAGTAGTCAGCACATTCAACATTTCTGTCCCCCCCCCCCTTTTTTTTATTCACCCATATGCTAAGGTGGTCCTGACAGTCAACGTTTCTCATTTTTTTTTTAATCAACTCATCCTATGCGCAGGTGGCTCATCAGACAACATCTGAAAGTTGTCAGAATTCACAAATGCCCTCTGATCGATCGGCTTGAAGGCCCGATCGATCAGCACTATAGCTGAGCCCAAAAATGGGTTTTTCTTCTTCCTTTTTCCTGCAGAAAACGAGCCTCCATGCTCTCCAATCATTTCAATCATTCTTTCCATCCATTCTATCAAATTAAAAACTTCCAAAGCTACAATTTAACAATTTACCCAATCCAAACCACATATCTAACCTAACATGTCAATCCCAATGCAATACCAACAATAAGCTTGAAATTTGGGTAATCTAACAAGGATATCATTGCAATCAAAAGAAAACAATACACATATGATTAAATATAAAATGCATATCTACTTGCCTCAACCAAGAAGATTAGAAATTGGAAAAGCTTGAGGAGAAGCTCTCTTTCGCAAAACCCACAATCTAATCCGACCAAACGCAATCTAGAACGCAACGGAGAAGAAAAGAAAGAAAAAGATCATGATCCAACCTATTCTAAACAAAAGAGAAAACAAATGGAAAAGTTGATGATGAGAAAAGGCTTACCCACTAGTATCAATGGAGAGAGGAGATCGAAAGGAAGAAGATGTGCGGTCTGGATCGTGAAGATGATCTCTTCCGGAGGGAGATCTGGGCTTGAGAAGAGAAGGGGAAGAAGATGGGCTGCTGTAACTCTCATTGCAGAAGTGGGAATGAGATTAGGGCTAATCCCTGCTTAAGAAGAAGTGAGGGAGGAAAAGACCGAATTGCCCTTTAAGTGGGTCCGGTGAAAGAATGGACCATTTGAAGGGTTTATGATCGTCGGATCGCGACGAGGCAGAAGAAAAAAATGATCAGTACGACGAGACCTTTCCAACGAACCCAAAATCACGGTGAAAGGGATTTTTCCGGAAAAACACTCAATTTTCCCTAATTTACAAACTACCCCCTGCTAGGATCAAACGAACTCGAAATCAAACGAAACTTCGCAGACACTATTCTAACACGAAAAGAAACTCACTCAAGGTCTAAACCCACTTAAATATCTAACAATACAATTAATTATAATAATAATAAAATAAACGTCAACGGGCCTGCTATTGGGCCCAATTGACCCAGTAAGGTCACGGACCTTATAGAACATACATATTATCTCCGGGTTAAGGCAAGAAGAGTGCCTTTTGTCGGAGGATTCAAATAAATATGCCGGAGATGATCGGTTGTTCGTCTTAGGCAACTGGGAACGAGGCGAGGTCGAAACCGATTTCAAGAGGGCGTACAAGATCCCTCGTCGTCTCGGGGCTCCTCTAAGTAAATACCGAACTCATGAGCTTTTTATACTGCTTTTACCAACCTGAGGCTCTGTTTTCATGTGTAGCCGTTAGCGAGAGGGGTCGAAGAAGAATAACGCCTGGTTCGACTCCGTTTACCGATATAAGGGCCACAGAGGTCGGGCCACTTGGGCATTGCTTGGGTATGAACCAAGGTACCACTCCTTTACCAAAAGGAGAGAGGGCGACCCATCGGGGAGTTCCGAACCGGTACTGGTCTTGACCCGCGCTGATAGCCGATCTTGAGCGAGTTATCAAATCATACGCCTCCCCGAGCTCAGAAGAGAGAATAGGGGACATGGCACCCAGACGTCTTCTAGTGGTAAAAAATCTGAGTTCCCTTGTCTTCAGTGGCCGATCTGCTTCGGCCGAATCAGGCCCGTCCACCAAGGTTGTTGACAATCCTGTCCCAAACTTGGAAGTCCGACAGGAGGAGCAGGGTCAACGGGAAGAAGAAGAGACCCGACCGGTGAAAAGGGCCAGGGTCGAGAGCCCGTCTGGAGACATTCCCAGTAGCACCGCGGCACCTCAATTTCCCGAGCCAGCAGTATGGAGACCGAACTTTATGATCGAGCCTGGGAGGCCGTTGACGGTGGAGGACCGGATGTGGGGGAATCCTAACGTGATTGTGGCTCTGGCCCACACCTGTGTTTTGCCAAAGGATATGGCGAGGCACAGGGAGGCCGAGGACGTTCAGCTGGCGGCGTGGAATATGCAGTCAGCCCTTTTGGTAAGACTCAGTTTTTCATGAGTTTTTTCACTTCATCTTGGTCGTTATGTCTTGACAATCTGTCTCCTTGTCAGGTACTGCAAAGAACCCAAGTCCAACTAGAAAGGTCTTAGCAGGCTGGAGCTCGGATCGCGCGGTTGGAGGAGGAGAAGCGGGCCGTCCAAGCAGCTTTGGAGGAAAATAAACTAAGGGAGGTGGTGCGAGAGGCGACGGTCTGGGTTATCATAACTGAACTGGAAACAACGAAGGTTGAGGCTGAGGAGCAAAAATAGCTTGCCGCCGAGCTCAACAAGCAGAAGGAGGATGTTGATGCCAAACTGAAGACCGAGGTTGACTCTGCTTATGAAGAGGGGGCGGATGCGGCTTCGCAATTATATGAGGCTTAAGTTCTAGACCTGAGCTAGAAGATTTGGGAGCTAGGGTGGAGAGGTGCTTTGAAAGAGACCGGAGTCTCTGAAGATCATCCTTTATTCAAGAATCCACCCAAGTTCCAACCCCCAGGGCTGAAACCTGAAGTACCTCCCGTGTCAACCGAAATTTCTCTTGAGTCGACTGGGTCCAAAGCTGAGAAAGGGAACACCGAGGCCGAAACTGAGACCGGGGATGTCGAGGTCGTCCCTTGAACTTTTGATGTATTTCTTTTTGGACTTTTTGTAATGAAAATTGTAACTTCTATAATGAATACAATCTTTTACTTTTTTCATCTCATCTCCAATCAAGTATATGAGTTCGATACGAGAATATAACAACTGAGCTGGATTCAATAACCGAAACTGTTAAGTAATCACTAGGCTAACCGCTGCTGATAGGAAGCCAGGCGGATAGCTGCTGCATCCCTTCTTTCCTCAGCTAGGTCAAGTTCTCGAGTTAGATTCACTTCGTTCAGACCCTGGTCGAAAAGTTCCGACCTCAGCGTTGGAAGGCCGACCTCAAGGGAGTTCACAACTTCCATTCCATAGGTGAGGGAGAAAGGCGTTGCCGAAGTGGAGCGCCTTGGAGTAGTTCTGTACGCCCAAAGGACACTGGGAAGTTCTTGTACCCATCTGCCCTTGGCCTGGTCGAATCTCTTTTTAAGTCCATCGAGCACCACTTTGTTCGAGATCTCCACCTGATCGTTGCTTTGCGGATAAGCAGGAGTCGAGTAGTAGTTCCTGATGTCGAGCTCTTGATAGAAGTTCTTGTAGAAATTGGAGTCAAACTGAGTTCTGTTGTCCGAGACTAGGGCACGAGGTACTCCGAATCTTGTGATGATATTCCTCCGTACAAAGTTTCTTATATCGTGCTTAGTGATGGAAGATAGTCCTTCTGCTTCTATCCATTTGGTGAAATAATCAGTAGCTACTATTAGCCACCTCTTATTCCCTAGAGCTCGGTGGAGTGGTCCGACGATGTTGAGGCCTCATTGAGCGAAGGGCCATGGACTGGAGAGTGGGCTCATGTCTTGTGTTAGTTGGTGGAGAGAATGTGAGAACTTTTGGCATTTTTTGCACTTCCTGACATAGAGCTGAGCGTCTTTCTGCATGTATGGCCACCAGTAACCTTGGTTGATTGCTTGATAGGCTAATGACCGACCTCCAATGTGGCTTCCGCATATTCCTTTATGGATTTCACAACGGAAATCTTCGACTTTGCTGGGGTGAACGCACTAGAAGTAAGGTTCGGTGAAAGACTTTCTATAAAGTTTGCCATCTGGAGATAACCAAAACCGAGCTGCTTTCAGTCCGATCTTGTGAGCTTCATTTTTATCTTCAGGGAGTTGGTCATCTTTTAGGAACGCTATGACTGGGTCCATCTAGCTTGGGTCGAGGCCAGCGTACAAAACCTGCTGAGGTGGTTGGAGCTCTATACTTGGTTTTTCTAGTGTTTCCACCTCAACGGTTCTTTTCTTCCCGGCCTCGACAGCAGAGGCTAGGTTGGCGAGAGCGTCAGCATGGGAGTTAGATTCCCTGCCGATTTGTTTAACTTCGGCTTTCTAGAATTGGGAGGGGAGCTGCTTCGCGTGTGCCAAGTTGGCTGCCATTCTTTCATCTCGGGCTCGGTAGTCTCCGCTCAGTTGGCTCGTCACTAGCTGAGAGTCGCTGAAGACCACCAGTTGTCGTGCCCCCAGGATTTTAGCGCTACTGAGTCCTGCGATCAATACTTCGTACTTGGCTTCGTTATTGGATCCTTTGAAGTCAAGTGTCAAGGCTTGCTCGATGACAAGGACTTCTAGAGATTGTAACACAATGCCGCCACCAGCCCTCCTGGAGGTTGAGGATCCGCCAACGAAGACTTTCCATGCTGAGTCAAGGAACTGCTTCCAAGATCGATCTTGTTCTATCTCGGTAACCTCATCATCCTTATTGCCCCCCAATTCAGTATCGAGCTGTGTCAGTGCCGAACTAGGAGAGGTGAATTCTACAATGAAATCTACCAAAATTTGGGCTTTGATCGCTGTTCTGGGTTGACATTGGATATCGTATTGGCCCAGTTCGACGACCCATCTTGAAATCCTTCCAGAGAAGTTTGCCTTTCTGAAAAGGGACTTAAGCGGATGTTCTGTAACAACCACTATTGTGTACATTTGAAAGTAATAAGAGAGTTTACAAGAGGCACTGACGAGTGCTGATGCAAGTTTCTCGAGTGGAAGATACCTGGTCTCGGCGTCGAGCAAGATCTTGCTCGTATAGTATATAGGATTCTGGTGCTTGCCTTCTTCCTTAACTACATGATCAGAGACAGCCAGGTAGATGAAAAATACCTCGCCCTGTTTTAATGTAGACAACAGGGTTGGCGAAGACAGGTAGGTTTTGAGTTCCCGTATAACTCTATCGCACTCCGGAGTCCATTGGAACTTTAAGCTTTTCTTCAAAAGCTGGAAGAAGGGGCGACACTTGTCTGAAGCTCGGCTTATGAAGTGATTTAGCGCGGCTACCATTCCTGTGAGCCTTTGGACTTGTTTCGCCGAGGTCGGACTCTGGATTGCCCGGATCGCCGGGATCTGCTCTGGGATGGCTTCAATTCCTCTTTGGGTAACTAGGATTCCTAGGAATTTTCCGGACCCGACACCAAATGCACACTTGGAAGCGTTTAGCTTGAGCTGGAACTCTTTGAGAATGGTGAATGTTTGACTCAGGTTTGCCAAGTGGTCTTGTGACCTTTTAGACTTGACAACCATGTTGTCAATGTAGACCTCCATTGTTTTTCTGAGCTGGGCCTGAAACATCTTTGTTACTAGCCTCTGGTAAGTTGCCTCGGCATTTTTTAACCCAAAGGGCATCACTTTGTAACAGTAGATGCCTCTAGGTGTTATGAACGCTGTCTTCTCTTCGTCAGGCCCGTGCATCGAAATCTAATGGTTACCTCAATAGTCATCGAGGAAACTCATCCTATCATGTCCAGTAGTGGAGCGGGAAGCTGTCCTTAGGACATGCTTTATTAAGGTTGGTGAAGTCCACGCAGACCCTCCACTTTCCGTTCTTCTTCTTGACGACCACTGTGTTGGCCAACCATTCTAGATAATGCACATCTCGGATAGCCTTAGCTTCTAGGAGCTTTTTGACTTCCTTGATGACTGCTTCTATTTGTGGGACCCCGTTCAGCGAGCTTTTTACACTACAGGTTTGTGCTTGAGGTCCACGTTTAGCTTGTGGCACATGATCTCGGGGTCGATGCCTGGCATCTCGTATGGCATCCGGGCGAAAATGTCCTTGTTCTGCAACAAGAAGTTGAGCAGTTCGGACCTCTTATCTTCGGGGAGCTGGATGCTGAGCAAAAAATATCTCTCGGGGTCATCGGGATTGATTCTGACCTCGGTCAGATCTTCAATGCTCTTCTGCTCTGCTGATCGACCGAAGTCCCTGAGCTCAGCCTCGAGTTCGGCTATATGTACCTGCTGTGGTTCTGCCTCGCCAAGCACTACAACCATCAGGCACTGTTTGGCCATCTGTTGATCTCCTCGTACTGTTATCACCTCAACTCTACTGTTCGCTTTCTCCAACGGGAGCTTGAGCTTTTGGTGATGGGTGGAGGGCATTGCTTCCATGTTGTGTAGCCAGGTCCGCCCCATGATTGCATTATATGGAGATGGAGCATCCACCACAAGGAAGTCGGCTGTCATGGAGGCGCCTCCGATTTGAACGTCTAGGGAGACTTTTCCCTTAGGGTAAACCGACTTCGAGCTGAAGCCCACCAGGGGAGTGTGGGCTTCCTACAAATCTTCCTCTTGAAGACCAAGCTTCTTGCAGCAGTCAAAATAGAGGATCTCAGACGAGCTCCCAGGATCCACAAGAATTCGCCTCACCTTGAAGTTCTTCAACCTCAGGGTGAGGATTAGTGGGTCGTTGTGGGGGAGCTTGACTCCTTCAAGGTCTTCATCCGAGAATCAAATCTTGGGTCTCTCCTTCCGAGCCTTCTTGGACGCAGGTTCCAGCTTGGCCGACATCACTTGTTTGTCGTATCAAGCCCTCTTGGCCTCGACACGAGTTTGGTTACCTCCTCTAGGAGCGGGGGCCAAGTGAATGACGTTGATAATGCCCTTCAGCTCGTCACTATCCTGATCCTCATCAGGTCGGCGCTGGAGCTCGGTGACCCTTCCACCTTCCCTGATGTAATCTTTCAAGTGCCCGTCCTTGACGAGCTTCTCGAGATGGGACATGAGGGTCATGCAGTCCTCGGTCCTGTGCCCATTCTACTTATGGTAGGTACAGAATTTTTCCTGATCCCGGGTGGATGGAGCGCCTTTCATCGGCTGTGGCCATTTGACGTAGGGTTTCGTCTTGATCTTGATGAGGAGCTTATAGATGGGCTCCTTGAAGATTGTGTTTACATCCCTGTAGGAGTCGACGGCCGGGTTGACTGGTTTGAACTTGGACTTCTTGTTGCCCCCAGAGGTGGAGGCCAAGAAGGCTGCCGAGCTTGTCGAGCCCTTCTTCCTATCTGGTTCCTTCTTGGAGAATTTTTTGTCTCCTCTGGGGAGTCGGTCTGCCCAAGAGAGGCCGAAGCTTTCATGAGCTCGGGCCTCATCTTCTTCTTGTTCGATGAACCGGTTCACCCTACCCATTAATGCTTTCATTGTGACTACGAGGGACCGGACTAGGTCTTTGCTGAGATCATTGCCTGGGCGTAGAGCTTGCTGGAAGCACATCATGGCCATGTCATCTTTGGCCTCTTCGATCTGGCTATAGATTGTCCAGAATCTTTTGGCGAACTAAATAACGTTTTCAGTTTGCCTCATCCAGATTGCCATGAGGTTGCCACCTGTGTTTGGGATGACTCGGTGCGCTTGAAACTTCTCGACGAAAGAGTTTCGGAGCGTAGGAGTTTCGGAGCTGCCGCCAGCTCGAAATTGATCCCTCCGGAAGTGCTCAGAACCATCTGAGGGGGAGGTCCCCTAAACTGGAGGAGAAGACTCTACAGTTCAAGTGACCGACGTCGCCCCAGACTAACATCCGCTGGGTGAAGTGTTGAAGATGCGCTGCGGTGTCCGAGGCTCCGTCACAGAGGACAAGTCTCGGGACACTGAAGCTCTCAGGGAGAGAGAAGTCTTTTACCTCCTGAGAGAAGGGAGACATGCCCTGGTCCTCGGCGTCGTAGGTGTCCAGTCGGTCTCGAACGAGGCCAACTTCTGCCATGTTGCGCTGGACCCCCTACTTGACATGGTGGTTAAGCCATTCTCTCAGGTCTCCACCATTCTCTGACTCCTGGCGAGATCTTCTTGAGTCTCCGTGTAGATGCCTGCTGCTCGAGCCTTCTTCGTAGCCTCGATCTCTTCTTTTATTGGTCAGGACTTGGCTCAAGTCTTGATTAGCCGAGGGAGTCGGGTTCCGTCTGGGGGGTGGTACCCGGGTTTTCTTCTTCCCTTTGAGTTGCCTCTTGAGCTGACGAATCAGCTTATCCTGCTCTTGGATGATAAGGTTCTGGGTCGTGATGTCAGCGACGAGGGCGTTGTCGTCATCACCATCGTTAGCCTGATGATGAGACTTTCTCACTGACACCGTGTAGGGTCCTTCTATACTCAACGCTGCAGATTTTCCGCCAGATTTCCCTTTTAGAGGGGAATCTTGGAGTGGCGGAGGTTGTGACCCTAGTAACGGAAACAATGGTGGCGGTGGGAACTCTGGTGGTGGCATTGGAGGCGGTAACGATGAGTCCTTTCGGGTCTTGGAAGTACCTTCACCATTTCTGGTCTTTGGAGGCATGGTCTTTGTAGATTTGGTTTAATCGTTTCCCACAGACGGAGCCAATTGTAAGTGCCTAAATATTATGGACTTGGTTAAACGGATGTTCAGTTTCTGATGCTGCTGTAAAGCTTCTTTGGGAAAGAATAACCGCCTGTGACCTGCAAGGGAAGGAAGAAGAGAAAGGTCAAAGGCCTGGGCTGCTATCAGCCGGAGGCACTCCGATGCCTAAGTTAGTGCAATCACTAGACAAAGGATGGGTGAGTAAGGAAGAAGATAGAATGCAGAGTGAGGGTGTCTATGATAGTATCCCGTTTGTGGATTTACCTCATGCATATATATAGAGAAAGGTTTCTCCCATGGAGGTAGGTAGAGGTACTGTTCCGTTGCCTCATGCCATGCTTTCTTAATGGCGGTAGGTGGAGGCAATGTCCCATCGAATCATGCGCTGAATCCTCATATTAATGTGGACGTGATCGCTTGATAAGGTTAGCCCCTTATCATAGTCCGACGCCCATCTTGTCTGTCAGTACGTTCTGCAACGTGGCCGTAGCGTTATGGGATACAATTATGACCTTGTACTCATCCTAGTTGACAGTGCCGAGCTGAGGATGATGCCGAGATGGACACATTTTGGCACTGTTGCCGAGATGCTTATTGTCGAGACCGAGATGAGGCCAGCTGGTACCTTTACCGAAGTTAGCTCAAGCTGGATGCCAGCTGACATTGTTGCCGAACTAAATGTATCTTGTATCCCTGTCGAGCTTGGATGTCGAAATCGAGATAAGCCAAGTCGCTACTGTTACCGAGATTAACGTAATTCTGTTCTTAGGAGAAGGCCAGCACACTCTCAAAATGATAACAAACATTAGAAAATGAAATTCATAAAAAGGACAGACTCTTTTTTTTCTTCTTTCTACGTCCACGTAAAACACGTTTGTTGGCCCTTAACGTGCCTGCTGTGGGCTGATTTAAGGACATCATATCTCATTATCACATCCCTTTGTTAAAAGATCTATGCCGAACTTATTTCCTAGTCAAAGAACTTCTATAATATGGAAACCCGTGGGAAATTTATCATTATAAATTAAAAACCATTGGAGATTTGTATTAAAAAAGTCTTCATGTAATCTTTCAATGATCCAATCCTTGGTTCGGTGGGAGCTGTGTCATGATGAACAGGCAATAAGAAAAGGAGATGTTTCACATCAAAATAAATAAATTAATACAGAGGCCTTTTGGGGGGCAATTGTAGCATTTAAAATAGTGCTTGCATATGGGCAGATTTGAAAGAAAACAATGACATTGACATAATGCCCCCACTAAATAAGACTGGTTGAAGATCTCAAATAAATTAATTTTCATTGTTTTGTATTGTTCAATGTATGGACATCTTGATTATAATTGGATGCTATTAATTAACAGGTTGAGATATTTTTAACTGAAAAACTTCTTGTTTGCATTTGGGCCATTGACTATCTGTACTTTCATCAGAATTTACCATTTTTTTTCCTTCCAAGTTGGCCTAGGCGTAGGTGAAATGAAAATATAAAAAGAGTTTTTTGTAAATACCCCCTAGGGTTTATAGAACTTGTAAATAGGCCGGTGTAATTTCAGTATTTGCATATACCCCCTGCCTTTTCATTTTAATACCTTCCATGTCCCCAAAATCACTAGTCATACTGAGAATAGGCGACCACCAAAAGATTTGTGTTGATTTTTTTTATAAAAATGACAATTTTTCACTGAAATTCATTAAACAAGAAAAGTATATCATTATTTTTAAAAGTACCAGTATTTTATCCCCACGTTCCAATTGTCTCTCTCAAATTCTCCCATGCACATAAAGCCTAATAATGTATCTAAAAGTCTCATCAATCTAAAAGGGGGTTGTGCATGGATTGGTTCAATTATATAACCAATTATAAGAACAAGTGTTTATTGTTATTGTGATTGATTTAAAATAATGAAACGGGCCCTGTATTAATAAAAAATGAGTTTATGTGGGATTACTTTCTCCCACTAAATGTACTATAGTAATTAGGGATGGCAATGAGTCAGGTTTCAACAATGACCTGCACCACCCCACTCCTATTAGGGCCAGGTTTGTTATTGATTTTCTTGGAACTAGGCGGGTTTAATTTTTGTTGATGTAACCCACCTCGCCTCATATATATAATATATATTTATTTATTAGTAAAAGTATAAATAAAACTCATATGGTACAAGTGGTGTTGGAGAATTAACTTAAAGCATTAAAAAAAAGATTATGTGTTTGAATTCTACCACACTATCTCCCATGCATTTATATATTAAAGATTTTTAGGCTTTAAATTTGACCTTTCCCTTGTCTAAAAGGGGCGGGTATGGTATCACATGCCACTGACCCATCATGGGGAGGGCTGGGTTTGGATGAGACAAACTTGCCCACCCCATTGACATCTCTAATAGATAATGTGAGGGGAAAGTTTGAATGACTTGGAGGTGGGTTTGGGCCAAAACAAACCCACCTGCAAAATTTGCCCAAGAATGAAAGTGGGGAAGAAACATCCCACGAAAAGGGGGCATGATCTTCTCACATGCTATAATGGGGAAGGTGGGAAAGGACAGGTGTCAAGTAACATGAGGAAGTTAGGGAAGAAGGAAATAAAGGGGAGAAAGAGGTGAAGGAAAAGGTATGCCAAAATCACATCAAAAAACTAATCACTACATGAATTTCCAATCTCGGTGGCTAACTTAAGAATTGGAGAAAGTTTGATCGGGCCACCCGATCGAGTTTTCACTATGTTTCTTTCTTCTCAAATAGGAATTTCATTCAAGGAAGGGGTTCTCGCTAGGAAGAGGAAGAGAAAGCACCTTTAACTGTAAAGTAAGGACGTTCCATCAAATTTCTCTCTTCAAAAATTGACCTTACAATTGGCGCTGTCTGTGAGAAGTGGGGAGGGAAAAACCCACTGACGCTTCTTCTTGTTGAGAAAAATGTTAGATCAAGAGTAGAATCCAGGATCACTGCCCCGGACTGGACGGCCTCCATCTTAGGTGGAGGAAGCACGGCTCAGGGGGCAACATGAATGATCGGGCAAAGACCCTTTAACCAACCACTCTGAATCAAGAGCTTAGTAGAGCCAAGCTAAAGCTAGAACAGGCGACAAAGGAAGCAGGACTTCGAGTTCTCGACCTCAGAGGGAAGGGGGAGCCGAAGTCCGAGTAGATGCATTGAGGATGGCGAAGCCCATCCGAGCAGATGCATTGAGGTTGGTGAAACTCCGAGGAGGAAAGCACCCCCACGAGCACTTACCGATGAGGA
Source organism: Cinnamomum chago (assembly GCA_038049695.1). Classification (NCBI taxonomy): domain Eukaryota; kingdom Viridiplantae; phylum Streptophyta; class Magnoliopsida; order Laurales; family Lauraceae; genus Cinnamomum; species Cinnamomum chago. Next base: position 52,600,760 of record CP142454.1, on the reverse strand, counting down.
TGTACAAGCCATTATTATAAAGGCATTGGCTGATCGGAAGCTCCCTCTAGAGAACCCGACTAGGGCAAGGTACCTGGGAACCGCTCAAAATCTCGAGTCTCCATTCTCGGAGGAGATAGAAAAAGCGGACCCACCTCGGTGGTTCTCGATCCCCAACCTAAGAGTCTATGATGGAACCTCGGATCCCGCCTACCATGTCTAGTATTACCAGCATTCCATGGCATTACGGATAGGAAATGAGCCGCTGATGTGCAAAGTTTTCCCTTCGAGTTTGGGAGATCTAGCCTTGAAGTGGTTTTCCCGCCTAAAGCCGAGATCAATTTGCAGCTTTTGAGAGCTTGCTGGATCTTTTGTTACACATTTCATAACAAATTCCAAGCAACCGAAGGACATCGAGGTAATATTGCCTCCCAAGAAGCAGAGCACGGAAAGCCTGAAAGAGTTCGGCACACATTACTAGCGCCTCTAGTATGAGGTGGAAGGGAGTAACGAGCAGGTAGCTGTAGCAACCTTTAAGCTCAAAGTGTCGAAGGAGAGCCAACTTCGCCAATTATTCACGAAGCGGTCCCCGACTACACAAGGAGAGCTTATGGAGCGAATCGAGGAGTTTATAAAATTGGAAGAAAACATGGGTGTATTTGAGCCAAGGTGGGCTCGCTCAACGGAAGAGTGATCCAGGAGAAGGGAGTTCGGCGAAGGATCAGATAAAAGAACGCTGCGTACCGAACCCACAGGAGCAGCCTTTGAAGGGGTGTTGATCTTTAAGGACCCAATCTATAGGATCCTAACCCAAATCAAGGATAAGCCATACTTCAAAAGGCCTTCAAAGATGGTGACCGACCCCGACCGTCGGAATCCCAACCTCTGGTGTTCTTACCACCGGGAGAACAACCAGATTCTTAAACAGCGTCTGGAAGACTTGGTGGAGGAAGGACACTTGAAGGAATATATGGAGGATACGCGTGCCAAAAAGGGCCAATAATGTATACCGGGCTATTTGATAAGCTCGGCCTAAAGCATTCAGATTTTAAGCCGACCTTAATATCCCTGTTCGGATTCAGTGGCAACGTGCATGATAGTCGTATAGGTCGGCTTAGACGTGGAATTCCTGGTTGTAGATGTGCCATCTCCCTACAACGCCATTATGGGGTGAACATGGATTCATCGCATGAGGGCGGTGCCATCAACCTATCACCAAAGGATATGCTTCCCGACACTGAAAGGGACCATGGGGATCAGAGGAGATCAGGTAACATCTAGAAGCTGTCTGATCGCGGTAATCAAAAGAAAGGCAAAAAGGGCAGACAATGAAGGCTTAGGTCCAGATAAGAAGGCCGATCAAAAATAGTAACCACAGTTAAGTCGGTCAGAGGTCGGAGGTCAAATTCCCGACCTAACAGACGAGGTCGTAGAGGAGCTGAAAAGGATTACGGTTCAATAGGGAGGCATGTCATCTCCCGAGCGATACTGGATGATTAGGATATTGCCGACCTAACCGACTGTTGACACCAAAAAAGTCACATCGCCTCCTCGACATCAAGAAACCACATGAAGCCGCATCCTACTACAAATAGGTAATGCCACTTCAAGCGTCAAATCTTGACAGAACCAAACAAAAACTTTAAGTTTCTTAAAGACAGCCAAAAGAGGGGTATACCAGAAGTTTCAGGCCATTTCAATATCATTTGACCCAACTTCACTCCTCCAGCAGCTGAGAAGGAGCTCTAGGCAGCGCTAAAGCCAGAGACCCTGGCACACAAAGCAGAGCACACAGTTGGCCCCAAGATGCTACTAGGAGGCTCTACATTAAGTCTCAGGCCATTCTGACATCATTTGGCCTAACTTCACTCCTCCAGCGGCTAAACAGGCACTTCCGGCGGCGACAGTGTCAAAGACATCAAAACTTCGATCAGAGTCAACGGATGGTTCCAAAATACCCCTAAAAGGCCCCATGTCAAATTTCAAGTCAAACCGATAACGTTTGACCCTCTATCAACCCTCGAACAATACGATCAAGCCTCTCGGAGGGGCGAGAACCACCGAGGTCATCACTCATCAAACAAAACACATGGGTGGCTTTAACATGTTTCCAAAGAACTGCACGTAAAATTTCAGGTCGGAACGACAACGTTTGACCCGACTTTGACGCTCCGAAACAAAATCAACCTTCCCAGTGGCGGACCATGACATTCAAATCGGAGCTAATGGATGTCTCAAAATGACTCCAATAGACTCCCTGTCAAATTTCAAGTCGATCGGACATCGGTTGACCGTACATCAAAGCACGACATCTTCCTCACGGTAAAATAAGTCTACTGGTGACGGGACCCCACACAACTTCAAAACTCAAATAAAAGCCCATGGCTGGTCCTATCTACTGCTCAAGAGGCTTCACCTCAAATTTTAGGTCATTCCGACATCGTTTTACCTAGTTTTGACTCTTGACGAAAAATCGGCTACAAAGTCTTTAGCTTTTTGAAAAAAATAGGAACTTTGTGCTCCGGTTTGCGCAGCTTCTCATCATGTTTTCTTCATGAGAATCAAGCCAATAAATGAGGAAAAATCTCAAGAAAAATATAGTAGAAAAATGGATCGAAAAAACGACCAAAACTGGGGGGAAAACCCATGGTCACCGGCGACCCTGGAAATTCGGGTCGCCGGATTTCCACCAGGTCGCCCGTTTTCCAACCCTTTTCACGTTTCGGGAATTCCAACCCCTATGGTTTTCTGAAAATCTGATTCTTGATGCTTGAAATTGACTGATATTCATCAACATTTTGGATCCGCCGTCAAGAGCATGAAATCATCATTGATCGTTCTAAGATCGACAACCGGCTGACTAAGAAAGTACCATTTCTGTCCGACCGATCGAGAAATCGACAAGACAGATGTCATCGGCCCACTAGCATGAATCAATGTCTAAAGTTGCATCACCATCCGACATGAAACAACTTGTGGATCCATCGGCGATCATCACAAAAAAGAATTCCAAAAGATGGGGTACGGCCCGTGACTCTTCAAATGCCCTAGCGACAACTTAATGCTGTTAATTGATTCGTTTTATGACATCTTAATACGGGCATTAACCCATTATTTTGGACGGCCCAATCAGAATCAAGCAAATGAGAGTTATAAGTGCAAGTAATCATGACAATAAATCGTGAAACTCCCCTCATCGTGGATATTAAAGGCGATTAAATACCCATAATTCTCCATTGGCCAATCATATTTAAGGACAAAGGAGTTACAAAATCAAGAAATAAAAACTTGTAACTCCTCTCATCATGGAGCATCAATGCCATCAATGCTCATAAACCCACCCTATGGTCACCAAAAACCTAAAAAAGGGGGGTCATTCTATGAAGAAAGGGTCCAGAAAAAAATCCAAGAGAAGTCCCAAAGAAATCTCTGTACAAACAAGTTCTCCTTTGAAGAAACTCTGCTGTAAAAAAAAAAAAAAAAAAAAAAAACAGCACAAGGTGATCGAAGTCCCTTGGGGGGGCACCCCCCAATACAAGGTCCCCTCTCATTCTACCCAACATGGCCTAAACGCGACTTTTCAGCCCGTTTACTCGTTTTTTTATATTGGATATAGGACCTTCCCTTGGTCTTTATCCTCTAAAAAACCAAGGTCCAAGCCAAGCCAAAGCATCATGTGTTCTCATCCGAAGGATGATGGCGAAGTCCATACATGACTTGCGACCGTCGATCTGAACGAGTCCCAGCAATCTCCTGAGAAGTTAGATTCCTTTTCTCACTTTTCTATTGTATTTTGTATTCTTTGTAAAGAGACAAAAAATCACATTTCTGGTCTTTTGTTATTTATGAGATTTGTAAAATCGCCTTTCACGGCAAACAAAAACCGTTTTTCATGGCAAACTAAATGAAATCGCCTCTCACGGCATTTAAAAAAAATCGTTTCTCTTTCTTAAAATATATGTGCAATGGAAAGTCAGAAAAAAGAGTTGATTTTCTTTCTACTTGTGAAGGTAAATCTCCATACCACCACTTCAAATTCCAAGTAGAATAGAAAATCTGGCATACCAGTACAAAAAAAATTGTTGATGCTCACTTTTCTCCTCCGCCGAACCCCGGTAGTCCCAGGGCGGAAGGAAAGGACGAAGGCTGGGTCCATCAAGTTGGCATACTCGGTGGGACACGTTCATTTCAGAACGTGATGCTTAGATTCTTTGGCTCCTTTTTAGTTGGTGGCCTATGTTGGATCTTGCATCTAAAAAAAAACATGATATGAGAATTTTCTGGAAATTTCTATTTTGAGTTTATTTCCACTCTTTCTCATTTCGAAAAAAAGAAAGAAAAAGAAACATGATTTCTCTTTCTTGGATTCAATTTTGAGAAACTTTGATCCTCTCCTCTTCAAACTTGATAGCTCACAGAAATGTTTGCAGCTATTGTTCATATCGGGGAATGGGCCATCTTTTCTCTTTGATGAGTCCGATAGGGATTTAAAAAAAATCTCATTTCAAACTCTTTAAAAAACATTAGTTTTTTTTCTCTTTTGGATTCAAATTTGAGAGACTTTGGTTTCTTCCTTTTCGGTCGCAGAAATCGTTTGTAGCATGCGTTTGGATTTGGAGGGGCCATTCGCTCTCTTTGATGAGTCCATTAGAAATCTTTCCAAAAAAGAAAAAAAGTTCAAAACCCACTAAGGTTGCACCAATTGCGTTCTTTGACCAAAGTGGATCTAAGAAAAGCCTTGTCCAGAGTGTGGAGGTAGCTAGACTGTTCGAGGCAAGGGTCATCCAAACGGGTTCATTAAGTAATCCTACCCTTACCTGGGGGCTGATCTATCTACTAAGGTTTCATAAGACCGAATTGAAAACCTATGTGTACCCTTCAAAAAAATCTTTAAAAAAATCTCTTCAAAAAAAAAAAAAAAAAAACTTCCATCACTTTTGAGTTCAAATTTGAGAAATCTTGGTTCTCTCCTTTTCAGATTTAGTGCTCGCAGAAATGTTTGAGCCTATGTTCGGATTGGAACACCATTTGCTCTCTTTAATGAATTCAATCTTGACATTTCAAAAAAAAAAAAAAAACTTCCGTCACTTTTGGGTTCAGATTCGAGAAATTCTGGTTCCTTCCCTCAGTGCTCGTAGCAATGTTTGAGCCTGTGTTTGGATTGGAATACCATTTGCTCTCCTTTATGAATCCAATCTTAACCATTCAAAAAGAAAATCCCATCTCGTGTCCTTTCCAAGAATGAGATTTACAACATTTGTGCCTAGCGGTGCTAGTACACCCTTTCGGGTCTACTATATTTGCGACCGACATATTTGTATTTTCAACCTTATATCATCTTACCTCGAGTGAGCCTTGCTTCTCAGTAATTTGAATTAAGGTTTACAATTCTTCTGGCAGTCACTGGAACGCTCACCCTGAGCCTACCATACTTGCATTTAGAACAATTGCACCCTTTATGGCCTTTTGCCTTCTTCATCTTGCTTGGGCTGGGCCACGTCCCCTCGAGCGATTTGAAAAGACAAAACCATAGTTATTTTCCATTTATGATCACCATATTCTTGTGATTACTAGTGGATGTGGTCTTGTTTCAGAAGTTTTCCAATCTAACAATGGCAGCTTCATTGACCATCACCTTCGATGAGAACAAGTACCAACTTCTGCTACAAGAGAAGCACAACAATCACACTCACAACCGCCCTGGTAGCTGCCGAAGCGTCATCTCCCTCGGCAACTCTCAAAACACTGGGTCGACCTCTACTCCCGGACCATCGTCTTCGGGTCGCTAGGACCATTCCTACTCCCCATAGAAGAAACTGTACTTGCCAAGAAACAAAAAACCGCCCCTGAACGTGTCACTGTCATGACACCAAGGGCAACAATCAAGAAGCCTAAAGCCTGTGGCACTCCCACGAAGCCTCGACCTACAAGAGACCAGGTCTTCCCCGAGACCGTCACCAAAGTAAAGGAGGTCCCGAACATCTACAAAGCCAGCGTACTTGGCCCCTATCAAGGAGAACCGATTCTACCCTCTCTCTTACATGAAAGAGGAGAAACTTACCCTCCACCAAACAAACAAATCAACTCAGCATGAGCCGGCTTGCTCCTACAAGCCCAAAATCAAGTCATGTATCACCAAGCCTCTACAAGACTTGCTAAGGCCTACACTCCTGCGAGTCGACCCTTCATCTCAATAGGGGCCGAACTCGCAAAACTCAAAGCCTCACTGCGACAAGCAAAGGACCGCGTCCGGATCCTGTCCATACCTAGCTTCAAAGAAGACAAGCTCAGCTGCTGCGCACGGGGGACTATGTCCTTCATTGCCAAAGCCCAGCGAGAACTGACTGAAGCTCAAATTGCTCGTCCTATACGTTGCCGATCGACATAACGACAAAAGAAACTAGAGAAGCAAAGAACCCGGCATTCTACCCTTTAGGTCTTTAAAAAATGGCTCGAAAAAGAAAGACCCGACCAAGTTGTTGCTGTCCATATGGTTGGCAAAACCAGATGACGCAAGAAGTCGGTAACCAAAATTCATGTCAGACGACCGGTGACTCGCAGCGTCTCCCAGACTCGAAGACATCAAGAGGATTCTCCCGCTCTTTCAAGCCAAGGACATTGTAGTAACCTCTCCTCGAACTTTTCATCCAAAAAGAATAAGCTCCAGCTCAGTCACCAAGACGATATCCTCATTCGATTCTCGAAGGATGAACGTCTTGGTTACAAATGCTGAGCAGCCCCCACCGCATGATGACGTAACCGCACACATCCAGCAGTTGTAGCAGGGACGGCACTGAATTGAGGCTTTGATGGAAAACCTCCGTCTCACTTTCCAGCATTCACCTAAAAATGAAGCTCCTCCGAGTCATCAAGATGACGAGGTTAATGGGGAAAACAATGAGTCAAGCGCCCTTACCAAAAAGGATGATATCCTCGCCAAAGCAAAAGAAGGGGATACACTGAAGGAACATGGGATCAAGCCACCATATCCTTTATGGATGGACTTGGTTCCGTTCCCTGCAAAATTCAAACAACCTACTCTCCAAATATATATGGGGAAAGGTTCAGCCAGACAGCATGTCATCTAGTTCAAGATCTTGACGGGAGCTATTGCGGATCAAGACGCCCTCAAGATCCGTCTCTTTGCAAGTACCCTAAAAGGTACGCCCTTTAATTGGTACTCCACTTTGCCGAAGTACTCCATCCAAAACTGGGTCATGTAGGAGATACGCTTCCTGACCCACTTCAAAGGTGAAGATCATCATGTTACTATGGCACAGCTCCGCAACTTAAAACAGGGAGAGAATGAGTCAACATATGACTTCATTCACAAGTGGAAGGCGATAGCGTACAGGTGCTCAGATGTACTACCACAAGCATCGCTGGTCGACATCTGTCATAACAACATGAGAGCAAGGATCCGCTCCATGATTATTGGCAACAAATCAAAAAACTTGGGAGAACTCCTAGAAGCATCTATGGAGGCTGAAACGGTGATCAAAGACCTCAACAGTAAAAAATCATCAAAGAAAGAGCCGACTGCCATTACGACCTCAAAACCAAAGAAAAAAGAGGTTCTTAATGTGCAAACCAAGTCAGCTCCTCAGCAACCAAAGAAAGCTGAAAACAAAACTGCAGGTAAGAAACATGAACTCTTTAAGGCCTTTAAAGAACGAGTAGAGAAGAAATACCCATTCAATGAAGATGTTGAAGAAATCTTTGAGGCACTCTTAGTAAATGGCAAACTCACCTTACCAGACCCTAAAAGACCAGGAGATGTTGGCAAAACCAATGATCCCCGGTATTGTCCATACCACCAAATGGTCTCGCATCCTCTCAATCAATGCTTCGTTGTGAGAGAAAAGATCAACGAGATGTGGAAAAACGGAGTCATTACCTTTGACAAAAACTACGAGTCTGCCTCCGTCAACATGGCATCATATGGACGAACATCAAAATCACCAAAGGAAAGATCACTACTACCTTCAAGGTGATACAAATGACTCAAACGTCCAAGGAACTGGTCCTGTACCCAACACTAGATGGACAACCCATATGGGTGCATCCCAATCGCCTAGAAGATGAAAATTAGGAGATTGTCAAAACAAAACCTACCACTCAGCAACAAAGGCAAGCCAAGAAACAACTCTGCAAGCTCAAACAGCAGGAAAAAGCTCAACCAAAATAAGAAGTCCCTGAAAAGGCAGAAACCTCTTCCACTCTTTCACTTAAGGCAGCGGAAGAATTCATTCCCAAGACATCAAAGGTGGTAAGAAAATTCACCCTTGGTGATTTCATGCCACCTCATTACAGAAATGAAACTAGGCAGGGGTCATCATACTCTTGCAACTCGATAATTGGATTCTCCATGGATAGATATGAGTCCAGTGATACTGCCAGTGATACCGATGAGTGGGAGGAATCCCTTGAAACAGGAGAATACCTCCCCAATGAGGAATGGATTCCCGAATCTCATCTTATGCCAGTAATCTGGTATAGCCAATTATAGCCACTAGGATCCTGTTTTGATGATGAAGAAGACCAAGAAGCTGTTTAAGAAAATGTTGTTGATCCAGCACAACCAAGCGCTCCAGTGGAACCCAACATTGATGAACCACAAGGAGCAGATGACGAAGAAGATTTGGCTCATATGCCTGATCTTAAAGAATATGCAAGAATCTTGCAACGTCTTGCCATAGAGCGGGAGCAGGATCGCATCAATGAGCTTCATCATAATCAAAATCTAGAACCGGAAATCCCTGAAAATTTACAAACATCTCCTCCGGTAACCCCAGAAAATGAAAAAAAAACTGTTGGATTGATGATCCTCTTACATCTGAAGACGAGTCTGAATCTCAACACTGCATTCTAGAGGCATCTACTATCGAAGTTACTTGTAATGCGATAGTTCGGGATGATGGTGCCTCTGAAGCTTCGTCTGCGGATGCCTCAGATTCTCAGATTACGTCCGGAAGCATATCTTCTGGAGCTACGACTTCTCAGGTGAGTTCCACAGAGGTATCATCTTCTCAGCCTTCGTCTCCTGAAACTGTGATATCGGAGCTGAAGCCTCTTCTTACTGATCATCTTGAAGAAGCTCCTACCAATTAAGTCTTCTTCAATGAAAATCCAGTCAATTGGTCCCAGATACCCGACCTCATAGACGATGTCTGGACCGATAAATTACTCAACAAAGAATAGAAGTTGTTGGATGCTGTTCAGGACTTGTTCCCGGAAAACGCTCCGTGCAACGCGATCACCGAAGACGACAATACTGCTACAGAGACATCTTCAACAAATGACAAGGATCAACCCCTTGATCCCGAGAGTGATATTCCAAAAGAAGACAGTTCTCTAGAAGCTCTTGAAGTTGGTAAAGGTACCCGCTCTAGCCAGGATTACCGCAAGAATTTCAACCAACCTTTTTCTTCTTATGTAAATCCTCTGGGGAAGCAAGTTGTAAACGCCCCAAGTGACAACAATAATGGAAATGCAGGCCCGAAGGAGGCTTTCAAGTACGACTTGATTGAGCACTTCAAACACATACCTGTACGACTACACATCCTTGACTTATTACGAATATCTCCAGAAACTCGTGATAGTCACATTTCATAACTGCAAAGGTTGAATGCGGAGGTCGACAAACATGCCCCACAAGTCCTACAAATTGAAATGGACTATAGGGTCAAAAAATCGAGTACTTCCTTAAAGGGAGAAAAGAAAAAAACTAAGGGATCAAGCATTGAATGCCTCTCGCTTCAAAAAGCAGCAAGTGCAACAATTACCTTTGATAAGGATGACCTCCTGCTAGGTGAGACAAACCACAACCGACCATTGTACTTCACATGGTACGTTAAAGAGATGCCAGTACATAGAGTCCAGATCGACCTGGGTTCCGCACTCAACCTCATCTCACTTAGGCACTCAAAGAGCTGGGTACTCCACCCAGCAAGCTGAGTTGCACATCTGTATCCATCTTTAGATACGATGGGAGTGCTCAAAGGCCTATCGGCAAAATCAGGTTCAAGTTACAAATCGGTGATCTTATCTTTGAAGTCACTGTATACGCCATAAGAACCCCTTCATGCTACAAACCCGTTTGGAGGACCCTTGCCTTGAACAGTCTAGCTGTCTCCACACTCTGGACAAGGCTCTTCTTAGATCCACATTGGTCAAAAAACGCAATTGGTGCAACCTTAGTGGGTTTTGAATTTTTTTTTATTTATTTTTATGGATTCGTCAAAGAGAACGAATGGTGTTCCAATCCGACTAAGGCCTCAAACATTTCTGCGAGCGCTAAATCCAAAAAGGAGGGAACCAAACTTTCTCAACTTTGATTCCAAAAGAAAAAAAATATTGAAGGAGTTTTTTTTTTTTTTTTGAAGAGTTTTTTTTTTTTTTTTGAAATCCCTATCGGACTCATCAAAGAGAAAAGATGGCCCATTTCCCGATAATAATAATAACTGCAAACATTTCTGTGAGCTATCAAGTTCAAAGAGGAGAGGATCAAAGTTTCTCAAAATTGAATCCAAAGAAAAGAGAAATCAAATTTCTTTTTTTTTTTTTTTTGAAATGAGAAAGAATGGAAATAAGTTCAAAGGTAGAAATTTTCCAAAAATCCCATCTCAACTTTTTTTTTTGATACAAGATCCAACATAGGCCACCGACAAGAAAGGAGCCTAAGAATTCAAGCATCGTGTTCTCAAGTGAACTGGTCCCATCAGGTGTGCCAGCCTGATGGACCCGATTTTTCCTTCCTCTCCTCTCCCATCCGTCCCCGGGGTCACCGAGAGGATCCGAAAGGAGGGAAGAAAGGGGGAGAAAAAAGGGCATCTACATTTTTTTACGAGTATGCTAGATTTTTTATTCTACTTGGAATTTAGAAATGGTGGTCCAAAGATTCACCTTCGCAAGTAGAAAGGAAATCAACCTTTTTTCTAACTTTCCATTGCACATATATTTAAGAAAAGAGAGTTTTTTTTAATGCCGTTAGAGGCGACTTTGTTTGCCGTGAAAGACGATTTACAAATCTCATCAAAATGAAAGACAAGAAATGTGATTTTTTTGTCTCTTAAAGAAAATACAGAGTACAATAGAAAAGTAAGAAAGGGAATCTGACTTCTCAGAAGATTGCGGGGATCAGTTCAGATCAGCGGTCGCAAGTCATGTATGGACTTCGTCATCGTCCTTCAGATGAGAACGCTTGATTCTTTGATTCTTTGGCTTGGCTTGGACTTCAATTTTTTAGAGGATAAGGACCAAGGGAAGGTCCTATATCCAATGAAAAATGAAGAGACGGGCTGAAGAACCGCGTCTTGGCCACGTTGAATAGAAGAAGAGAAGGCTTTTTCTTGGGGGGAGTGCCCCTCAAGGGACTTCAATCACCTTTTTGGTGTTTGTTGCAGCAGAGTTTCTTCAGAGTAGTAGAGCTTCTGGATGGATTTCTGGATCTTGAGTTCCAGATTCTGGGATTCGGGCTTGTTTCTTTTTGGAATCAGCTCGTTTTATAGGCATTTGGTAGCCTTTAGGTGACTTTATGGGCTTTAATGCATTTAAAACCACATAATGGGAGGAGTTACATGTTTTAATTCATTTATTTTGTAACTCCTTTTTCTCGGCTTCTGATTGGCCGTGGAGATAATGGGCATTTAATCGCCTTAAATCTCCATGATGAGAAGAGTTTCATGGCTTTAATGCCATGATGCCTTTGACTTGTACCTCTCATTTCCTTGCTTCTAATTGGGCCGTCCAAAATAATGAGTTAATGACCGCATTTAGTTGGGTCAATTAACAACATTAAGTGGTCGCTGGGGATTTGAAGAGTCAAGGGCCGGGCCGCTTCTTTTGGAATTCTTCTCGCAATGATCGACGATGGATCTTCATGTTGATCGATGTCGGACGATCATGCAACTTCAAACATTGGTTACTACCAGCGGGCCGGTGACATCTGTCTTGTCGATTTCTCGATCGGTCGGACAGAAAGTGCACTTTTTTTGTCAGCCGGTTGGCGATCTTGGAGCGATCAATGATGATTCCATGCTTTTAACGGCGGATCTGTGATGTTGACGAAGATCAGTCGTTTTCGAGCATCGAAAATCAGATTTTCAGGAAATCACAGGGGCTAGAACTCCCTAAATGCGAAAAGAATCGGAAAAAGGGCCTTCCGGCAAAAATCTGGCGACCCGGATTTCCAGGGTTGCCGGCGTCGGCGACCATGGGGGAATTTCTCCCCTTTGGTTCCCACTTTGTCGGCCGTTTTTCGAGTTTTTTGTTTCTTTTTTTCTCCTGTATTTTTCTTGACATTTTCCTCATTTTTTGGCCTGATTCTCCTGAAGAAAACCTGACGAGAAGCCGTGCAAATCAGAGCGCAAAGTTTCCCCCTTTTTTTTAGGAAAGTTGAAGACTTTGCCACGCAGAGTTGCCGTTTTTTGTAAAGAGTCGAAACTAGGTCAAACGATGTCGGAATAACCTGAAATTTGATGTGAAGCCTCCTGAGCAGTAGATAGGACCAACCATGGGCTTTTGTTTGAGTTTTGAAGCGTTTGGGGTCCCGTCGCTGCTAGGCTTGATCTCGCCGTGAGGAAGATGTCGCGCTTTGATGTGCGGTCATCCGGTGTCCGATTCACTTGAAATTTGGCAGGGAGCCTATTGGAGCCATTTTAAGATGATCCATTAGCTCCAATTTGGATGTCATGTTTCCGGAGTGCTCCGCCGCCGGTAGCCTTGATTTTCTTTTGGAACGTCAAAGTCAGGTCAAACATTGTCGGAATGACTTGAAATTTGACGTGCAACCCTTTTGAAGTATGTTGAAGCCGCCCAAGTGCTCTGTTTGATGAGTAATGGTCCCGGTGGTTCTCGCCGCCGAGGGGCTTGATTTTCTTTCGGAGCGCCAAAGTCGGGTCAAACATTGTCGGAATAACTTGAAATTTGACGTGGAATCTTTTGGAGGTATTTTGAAACCATCCGTATGCTCTAATCGAAGTTTTGATGTCTTCGACCCAGCCGCCGCCAGGAGCGCCTATTTGGTTGCCGAATGAGTAAAGTTAGGCCAAATGATGTCGGAATGGCCCGAAACTTCATGTGAACTCCTCTTTTGGTTGTCTTGAAGGATCTATCAGTTTTCAAGTGATTCTGACAAGATCTGATGCTTGAAGCGGCATTGCCTATTTGTAGTAGGATGCGGTTTCATGTGGCTTCTTGATGTTGAAAAGGCAAAGTGGCATTTTTGGTGTCAACACCAAGCTCTAGCAGACTTTCTCGCAAAGCATCCATTGCCTAAGGATTCTCCACTGATGGATGATCTCCCAGACGAATCTGTCTACAATGTGGAAACTTCCTCACCAAATGCTTCCTTAGACATTTTGACGGGGCAACCATGACAAATGAAAAGGGAAAGAAAATATCGAGAATTGGCATCCTCTTTGTCAGTCCTGACAAATACATGATTCTACACGCTTTCTCGCTACTGGAACAATATTTAAACAATGCAACTGAGTACCAAGCCCTGATTGTAGGATTGGAACTCTCCCTCGAATATGGCATCACCATGCTGGAAGCTTTTGGGGACTCTCAACTGATCGTCGACCAGATGAATCAGAAATTTGAAATCAAGAAGCCTAATTTGTTGCCTTACTACAACAAGGCATAATCCACTACAAAAAAAATGACTTTTAGTCTCGCTTTTGAAATGAGCTTTTGTGTCGCTTTTACAATAAAGTGACACAGTATGGTCTGATGTGTCACTTTAGAGGAGGAGCAAACGAGGAGGGGGTTTGTTGGGTCACTTTTCTATAACGCGACACACAAAACAAATCTATGGTTTTCCCCCACTAAATAAAAGTGACACAAGAAATTTGATTGTTACTTTCTTTCATGAGATAGGAAAGAAAAGCGACACATGAATTGGGCAAGTGATAATTTGGCTTCCCTCCCTCGTATATCCGATTCCTTCGATCCCTCCATACCTCATTCCCTTGGTGCCCAAATACCCCAGCGATCAGAGCGATCTCCTTGGCGATCGACAGCCTCACGCACATCATCTCTGCAAAAAGCCAGCGCCCCCCCCCTCCAATCCTCACGCACCTCAGCAGCCCATCGATCCCTCCAATCCTCCCCTGCATCGTCTCCATTCACACAACCCCAGGCGATCACCTTCAGCCCTGCGCATCATCAGCCAGCCTCCCATCTCCATCTCCATCGCAGCCATCCAACCTCCTTCTCTCTTCTCTCCTCACCAAACCCGCCACCCTCTGCTCCATTATCTTCCTCCGCCAGACACAAGCAGCAGCAGCCCCGGCCCACACGCAGCACCTTTTTCCGCCTCCTCGAGCCGCCCCTGCACCAGGTACACCCCTCCCTCTTTCTGCACTCTGCACACATTGCGCATGCACCATTCCCCCTCTTCTTTCTCACTCTCTCTCTCTCTCGATCTGGATCTGCTCTTCTCTCTCTCTCTGCTCTTTTCCCTCATCTCCCTCACGATCTCCATCTCTTCATTTCTTCTCTTTCTCTCTAGTCTCTGCTATTGAGATCTCATGTTGTCTTTCATTTCCATTTCAGGAAGAACAAGAGGATCTCCAAGGGGAAAAGGGAGGAAAGAAGAAGGCGTAAGTTTGATAAAACCCTAAATATCTTTCCCTTTGTTGTGAATCTTCTTGTTGTGTTGGTTGTTATGGATCTGATCTTTGTTTTCATTGTTTGTATTACTAATCTAGGGTCGATCCTTTTTCTAAGAAGGATTGGTATGATATCAAAGCACCATCGGTGTTCAATGTCCGAAATGTCGGTAAAACCCTCGTCACTCGGACACAGGGTACCAAGGTCTGTCTCCTAAACCTTTCAGATCTTCTCGTTTTATATCTGGATTTGATGCTTTTGTCCAGCTTTTCTGCTGTTTGTAATTGTATGGAATGATTTAATAGATTGTTTGTGGGTTTTACATTGAATCTGTGTATGGCAAATGGGGTTTTGTCGGATTTTCAATTGGTTTCCATTTTTTGCAGTTTCATTTGATTTTTTTGAGGTTTTCTTTTGAATGTCAGTGGAGCTAATGGGTTTTGTTGGGGGGATTTCCAACTTCTCTTATGTCAAGTGAGTTTTGTTTTGTTGGATCTCCATACCTATTCATTTTCTACAATCAATCTTGTAGTTTGGGGTTTTTTCTTTGAATGTTAGCAGTGTCTTTGAATCTAGGTTTTTTTTTTAATACTCATTCTCTGCAATTTAACTTCAATCTTTTGGGTTTTCTTTTCTGGGGTATGTAGATTCTGTTTGTGTTGAGTTTGTTTTCTTTGATTTTAGTAATCCAATCCCTACTTGTTGTTTCATGCCTGCTGGTTTGTTCAGCTGCTTGATATGACTTCATTTTAAGTCCACTTCTTTACTGTTCTCTCTCTTCAATCCCTTTTGTAATTGTGGATTTACTTTACCTTTGTTGTGTAGACTAGGGGATGGGAGATTTAAACCATTGGAATTAGTTTTTTTTCTCTTCTTTGTTTTCTTTTTCCTTAGAACTTAATGACAACGGTTTTAACTTGTTAATTTCTAGAAGATCTTTGTGTGTGATCTGAACTTTGTGGCAAGTTGGATTGGCAAAATTTGATGTGTAGTTAAGTGTCTAAAATGGGGGTTTTGATGTTTTTGGAGCTAATAGTATAAATTGGAAATTTGATTTTTTCTTAATATTAAAAGGAGTGTTTCTTTAAAAAGAAAGCAACGCACATGTCCAGAAATTGTAAAGTTTAAACAAAATGAGATTAGTACTATTGAACCACTTAACACTGATGTGGCCTGCCTAAGTTGAAGTGATTCACAGTGTTGTTTGGCTTGCAAGAGATGTCCTACTGGGTTGATGGGGCCTGGAGCTGCAAGTCCCTGTGCTGAATTCTAGATGTTTATGAGGTGTGTGTACTGTGGATGGTGATTTTCAAACTTTCCAAGTGGGCACCACAAATGTAGCAAAGGGCAAGTGAATTGAGGGAAGATGTGAAATGAACGCCTAGTAGTTTAAAACATTAGAAAGTCAATGTCTTGTTTACATTGCAACCCCTTCACCTTCTATCATTCACATTAGAAAGTCAAGGATTTTTTTTTTGTCATGATTTTTTTATGCATTGATTTGTGTTGTGTTTGATTTATGTTTGATTCTGATGTAGATATGTGCTTATTTGTTGATTGCAACCTTCTATTAATTATAGTTGTAGGTTCATGCTTGTGAATGCAGTGGTTTGGATCGTGACTTGTAAATTGTGATTGATACATATCTGATGTTGATTTAGACTGCTGATGGTTTATACTTCAAAGCTCTGAATGCTTTCTTTTTGAATATTTTTTTTAAAGAATGGGCCAATTTTTCAAAGTCTTGTAAAGAACAGACCCAGACCCTCCCTTCTGATGATAGGCATCCCACTGTCAGCTCTCATCTGGTTAAATTTTACCATTGGATTGGACCCCTGTAGATGATTAGCAACTAATCATAATTTGGTTCCTTCCAACATTGACTATCACAAGGATCAGAGTCACTTGGACATGCCTTGATTCACTAGTGTTGAAGCAGTACTAGAGGCCGAGGAAGCATGGGCTCTACAGTGCAGAATTCTATGTGATCAATTCTCTAATTTTTATCATCACTATTAACAACATGTCCTCATCTTGGCCTGGCTCAACCTTCTGTGCTTGTTCTAATAAAGCAATTTCAGGTATTTAGACCCAAGCGGGCCTATTGGACCAAGGAATTGGGGCCTGAATACAATGGACAGCCAGTTGATTTAACTCCAGAACAAGAAGAGGTGATGCTGAATATCTTTTATGATCTTGTACCATTTTCACTATTTCTTTTCATTTCTTGTCATGTGATTCTTGTCGCTTCCACTTGTCACATTGCATGTGGCCCGTTGCCCTTGATAAATACATTTTATTCTTTACCTGCAGCTTTGATTTACTATCAGCATCACCTACTGAAAGTATTAGTTCTGCAGGTAGCTACAATGTTTGCAGTGATGAAAGAAACGGAATATGCAACAAAGCATAAATTTATTGACAACTTCATGAATGACTGGAAAGTACTCCTTGGCCGAAACCATGTGATTAAGAAATTTAAGCTCTGTGATTTTACCCCAATCTATGAGTGGCATGAGAGGGAGAAGGAAAAGAAAAAGCAAATGAGCACCGAGGTAAATCAAGGTTTCCTTTAATTGATGTTAGATTAGAGTAAAACAGGGAGCTATACAGTGTAAATTGATACATATGGAACTGGTGTATGTGAACATTGAACATTAGTTTAATGATATTGACTTGTTTTATGTCTTAGTGAAAAATAGATGTTTGTCTATGATACCTGGATACTTCAAAATTGGGAACGTATCCATATCATGTTGTCTCCCATACTTAAGATTTACATGTCAAATTTATGCCTAATAGCATCCGTTGGAGTATCTTGTCTTTTGATAGGTAATATTAATAGAGATTTTGATTGAATTCTGAATTTTGGTAGGTACTACATTTTTAATTGCCCTTGTAGGTTCTCTCTGTGTTAATTAATATGGCAGAACAGTTTTATAAAGTATAGTTCAGAACCAAGTTCCAAAACATGGCATCTTGTTTAGATATTCTTCCATTTCCAGTAAATGTAGAAGCTGAGACTGTTCATGCCTTTTCACATTGTTCACCTCTTTGTTGCTCTTTTCATAGACATGTGTCCAACAGTCTAAATCTGCAAATAGGATTGGTTACTAAATTTTACACTTACACATTAAGTGCTCAAAATCATATGTTTCATCATGAAAACCCACGTGTAATGGGTTCCAATCACTTTGTGAGTTTTCTTGCTGAGGTATAAGTTTTGAAGTCCTCATGCCTGAGCTATTACATGTTTCTGAGGTACATAATGAAGGTGCTTGTGAGAAACTTTGTGAGAAACTTTCATCATCCCTGTTGACATTCCAATTGGTCTAGAGAAGAAATAACTTGAATCTTCTCAAGCCATTGGTCACCCACTATGGACATATGTCTGCGGTAGAAGCCAATTTGATTGCTGAAATGGTGTCACAATTGATAATTGCATTTGCAGTAGTCTACTTATTTAATATGCAAACCATGGGCATAGGTACAAAGCTCAACGGTTGAGTTTCATATAATTTTTCAGTCAGAATTTTTTTTTTCAAAATTATACTATTTGCGATGTAAATCTTATGGAAAACTATCGAATCTTATGCTTGATTATCTTTTCTGTGCATCTTATAATTGCAATTTATTCCTTATGATTCCTTACGAAAGCAAGTGCCATGATTGTTTATACAACTCTAACAAATGAAATTGACTTTTGTCATTCCTTTTTTCTCCTTTTTTTTTTTCAAATTTGTTTGAGGATTTTTATGCCCAAATGCCCAATCAATATCAGTCTTATATTAATCCTTCATAGAAGGCTTAGCCTAATTTAGTCTTGAACTAAGACAATATTGAAATGTGAATAAAGCATGTGAATAATGCACTAGTTAGGCATCTCTGCTTATAGTAGACCCAGATCTGAGCTCGTGTTAGAGACTATGAACCAAAAAAGAGTTAGAAAGTAAGAATTAGAAGTTGGCATCAATGGAAGATAATGGAAATTTACAATCTGATGATTTATGATTATGATTTTAGTTGCTTTTAAATTTACAGTCCAAATCAATTTTTATGGCATTGTTCACAAATGTGTTGGTTTCTGAATAATGGTTTTCATAAGTAACATATGCTTTCTGTCATCCTGCAGTGATGCTGATGGGTACACTTGTCTATTGTATTAAATACACGTTCCCCGAGTATGTATGCACTTTCCTTGTTGCAGGAGGTGTATCAGCATTTGCACTTTTAAAGGTAAGATCTCTTGTAGGTTGTGATGGTGTGCCATAATTGAGTTTCGACACAGTAGTGTTCTTATTCATTTGGATTGGTTGCAGACAAGCTCAAAGACAATAAGCAAGCTTGCACGCCCCCCTTGGCTATGGGTTGTGCTTTCTTAACTTGGCATTGGATGGATTCACAAATGCTACTCAGGATTCGATTTCATTAAGGTATGGTTTAGCAGTTGACCACTTCCCTTAGGGAACTTCAGTGTTGATTCTTGAAACCAACTCATCTGTGCTTGCAAACAGATCATACTTGATTGAATGCATACTTGCATTATGCAAACTGGTTGTTTTCAACTATGATTCCTCATACAGGTACCCAAAGACAAGTGCTTGGGATATAATGCTGGGAATGAATCTATGGGGCACCATATACAATGTGGTTTACATGTTTGCTTTGCCGCATGGGGGTGGTTTCGAGGCAGTCCAGTTCTGCAAGCAGCATCCAGAAGTAGCATGGGACATCTTCCTATACTGCCTCTGTGGAGCAGTGGGCCAGAACTTCATCTTCCTGACTATCAGCCGCTTTGGCTCCCTGGCGAACACCACCATTACGACAACCCGGAAGTTTGTAAGCATTGTTGTGTCATCACTGCTGAGCGGCAACCCCTTATCCTCAAAGCAGTGGGGCTGTGTCTTCATGGTCTTTAGTGGTCTATCATATCAAATCTATATCAAGTGGAGGAAGCTACAGAAGAAAAAGAAATCCACTTGAGGGATGAATCTTTTTATTTGGGGTATGAGCCTGGAATTTAGGTGGTCCCTAATTTTTAAAATGTTTGGCAAATGTATCTTTCATACATATTAATTTAAGTAGGGATAGTGACAGTTTTGATGTTCAAACTGCAAACAGTTTTTTCCCATTTTCTGTTATACTAATTAGGTTAAGTTAATTTTGGTTAGTTAGGGATTTCCGGAAATTGTTTAATTACAATGTAGCTTGCCTTTTTTTCGATGCTTTTGTAAAGGTTTTGGATTATGTCGTGACGCTTTAGTGTGTTTGGATTCGAAGGTTAATGTAAATAGTTTGGATTATGGATGGATTCAAATTGACTATGTTTTGAATAGTTTGTTTGATTTAGTGTGTAGACGAGCAAGTATTTTCCTTAATGTGAATGGTGATTAATTTTCAATTAATGAAATGGTTCTTATTGAATGTTTCTATCTATGTTTTTTTGCATCGTTTATAAGGCAGGTTTAGTGATTTGAAAGTGTCCATACTGCAGCAACGTTATTAGTAATGTATATAGTGCATTTTTTTTTAAGAAAAATGAATGGTATCTCGCTTCTATGGAAACTGTCACAACTGATGACTTCTTGTGTCGCTTTTGGTCCGAAAACAACATTTTGATCACTGCTTTTGAAAAGGGTGACATCTTTCTTGTGACGCTTTTAAGTTATTTCAGTGTCACTTTTGGGTTTAAAGCGACACAAGTAACCATTTTTTTGTGTCACTTTGATAATAGAAACTGACACAACAAAGCATTTCTTGAGACGCTTTTACGAACTTTTAGTGACGCCGGCAGATAAGACGCTTGCATAGTAATCTGAAAAGCGACACAAACCACTTTTTAAGACACTTTAAAAGTGACTCATTAAGACTTTTTTTTTGTAGTGATCGCTTCGACAAAAGTTTGACATCTGTCACATCACCCACATCTCCAGAGGTGAAAACATCCGTGCAGATGCCCTGGCTGGACTTGCTACGTCTATGACAATCCAAGAAGGGGAAAACATGGAAATTACAGTGTGTCAAAGAAGGATTCTCCCTCCTCTTAACACACACCAAGTAGTTGTCGAATGCCACCAAGTGGTTGGAAGTCAGATGTCCATCCTCAAACCTCTAATTGGCGACTAGAGGGATTCATTCATTTATTACATTATGTTCGGAATCCAACCTGAAGATCCAAAAGAATGGTTAAGCATTAAAAGACGAGCCCCAAACTTTCATTTGGATATTCCTTCAAAAATGCTCAAAAGAAAATCCTTCAACGGAGTACTTCTACGCTGCTTGACACAAGAAGAAGCAGATGAAACTCTCAAAGAAGTACATGCTGGTCTTTGTGGAGCTCATTAGGCTAGTCCTAAGCTCTACGATCAGATAGAAAGGTTAGGTTATTATTGGCCTATCGTAGCGGACGCTATGTAATTTGCTAAATGCTGCCAACAATGCCAAGTTCATGGAGATTATTTCCACATGCCTCCAGAATTGCTACATCCTACAGTGATCTCATGGCCTTTCAAAGCCTGGGGTATGGACATCATAGGTCCTATCTCTCCTCTATCAAGCAAAGGTCATTGCTTCATCTTCGCCGCTACAAATAATTTCTCCAAGAGGTCAAAAGCATTTGCACTCAGCAAAATGAAAACCTTATCAGTCCTTCAATTCTTGCGCACCAACATTATCTGTTGTTTCGGCATACCTAAAAGATTCATCCATGATAACGGACTACAATTCGGGGATCACAGATTCTACAGGTTCTGCGATAAGTACAAAATCCAAAGTTTTCCTTCGACTCCATACAATCCGACAGCGAACGAAATAGCAAAAGCCTTCAACAAGACACTCGGCAAAATTCTCAAGAAAATGGTCTCTAGTCACAAGAGAGACTGGGGCGACAAACTATCTGAAGCTTTGAGGGCTTATCGAACCACTGTTCGAGGACCAACCCACAGCACACCATTCTCTTTGGTCTATGAATGCGAAGCTGTTGTCCCTTTGGAAATACAAATTCCTTCCTTAGGGTATCTTTGCAAAATGACATGACGCAAGAAAACAATGTCAAATTGAGACTCCAAGAGCTAGATAATCTCGATGAAAGACGGCTTGAAGCTCTACCAAGCACGCATGGCAGGATCTTTCGACAAGAAGGTTAGGCAACGCGCCTATAAAAAGGGTGACTTGGTTCTTGCAGTAAAAAGTACAATGGTTTTCGCCCACAAATTCAAAGGGAAATTCGAATCAAAATGGGAGGGACTCTTCATCATCGACAAAGTCTTCTCCAACGGCGCATATGATCTCCTAAACATGGAAGGTGATAGATGTATGTGTTAGATTGTATGGACTCAATCCATCAGTTGATGTAATAAATTGATTAATAAATAAAATCATGCTTTCCTTTCATGAGATGAATGGTGTTTTATTACTTAATGCGCATGACCACCACATATAACATAATGGTTCATGAGATAAACCGAGTCCCATTAGTATATTAGATGTGATATATGTATATGGATGAGATCCACATATGAGAGATATGTGTCACAAATCTTATACTTAAAAATATCTTCACAACCAATGATGAGACTGGGCATCTCATAGTGATCAAGGTGCTGATAAGGTTGCAGCACCTTGATCACTATGAGATAGTGTGATTTGTCTCGATCATCAGAATGTAGGATTCTGGATCATAGTGCTAGTACATTGGATGTATTGAATGATCATGAAAAGTACCTTATGAATATTGTCTCGATTTTAAGGTCTGCTCTCATAATTCCCTAGCAATAGACTCTCAATTCTGAGACATTGATGCACTCAAGTTTCTATCTATTCATTTGCTTTGAGTCACCAATGAGCGAGACCGACTGTAGGTCAACACCTCAGGGTCTTGGGTACGTGGTAGTAGGACTGTGGGAGCATCCAATGGTCAAGATGGAATCTATCCATATTTCCCCTTGTGCCAATTAATGGACTTATCATTAGTAAGTGCGCACCCATCTCGATTAAGAGTTAATTGGATGGTACTGATGATCACTGTGATTAATTGGGGCTAAAGGATAATAAGATGTGGATCTAAGATTGGATGGGACAAATTTATTCCAATTGATTCATGGATATTGATAGAAGGGCTTACTTGTGGTAATGTAGAAGTTTAGGGTCTTAATTGTAATTTATTCCTAAGACTGGAGTGCAATTGCATCTATATAGTGGTATTATTTGCAATTAACTGTGGGCCCGGATTGTACAAGAGATATGGGGTCGCGATGTCCTAGTTGGAGCCAACTTTCTAAGGAATCCCTAATGGTCCCTACTCTAGCCCAAGTTATTAGAAAGATACAAATTATAGTAGAACTCTAAAAGGAAATAGAAAGTTACTATTTCTATTTGAAGTGAGACTTCTAATAGTGGTAATAGTAAGTTACTAATTATAATAGAAGTAAGACTTCTATTTAAATTAGAAAGAAGAGAATTACTAATTGTTAGAGAAGCGAGACTTCTATTTCAATTAGATAACAAAGAGACGATTTTGCAAAAGCTATAAATAGAGGAGATTATAGGGCTGGATGTCCCCATGAAAATCCCCACCTAGGGATTCACGCCCAAGGCTTGTTTATGCAAGAGTTGCACATCCTCCTTCTCCTCTCTTCCCTCTTCTAGTTCTCATCTAGTTTCCTTAAGAGTTTTTCTCTTGGAGATCCCACAAATCTTCTTGAGAAAAGAGATCTGATAAACGGGTCATAGCGTGGAAAATCAATAGGTCTTGGAGATTCTTGTTTGATACGTGAAAGAGTTTCATCATCAAAGAAAGACGCAACTTCTCAATTAGAACACAACCGAGCTCCTAAGGTATAATCTACTTCCTTGCATGTTGTAGTATTTATGGATGCTTGTTGGCTGATGTTCTATCTTATAGATAGGTTTATTTACTGATCATGATGGCTGAGATTGAGGACATGGATCCTGAATTGGGTTTTATAGCCTTCTGGATAGTTGATCCCTGAGTCAAGTGGGTCAAAAGTTTTGAAAACTTATCCACGAAGCCAACCTGTTTCCAACAGTATGCTGCCCATTAACGGCAAAGTCTTAAGTGGTACTACCCTTGAAGACTTTCGCCACTGGGTCAGAGCAATGCCTGCACGATCAAAGCCTATTCCCGGGTACTTGCTCATCAAACCCACTCCTTTTGGAATTTTCAACCTTATGTTGAAATTTCTAAAAAAAAACTCTCAAAACAATGCTCACTTTCATAGTTTCATTGTTCAAAAAAAATCCAAAAATCAAAGTTTAGGAGCCTCTTCCTGGACTTGACCAAAACTTTCAATCCCTGAACCCAAAATTCATGGTTTGAAACAAAAATCAGGACTCAGGAATTTCCACCCAAGTCCACCCCGACTTTTATAACAAAAAACGATTTTAAGTCAAAATTTACGACCCTCGTGTCTTTAAACAAAAAATGGTTTTTAAGAAACCGCGGGGAAGCAACGCTCAGTCGATACTCGCAAAGCCCAAAAAATCGGAAGGATGTGAACCCCATTCGATACTTCTAAAAAAAATCGCAAGGAAGCGACACATTGTCGATACTTGCAAATTTTCAAAAAATCGTGGAGACGCAACATTCCAGTTGATATCCACAACCCAAATTTTCAAAAAAAAAAAAGAAAAAAGAAAAAATGTCAAATTTCAAAAAAAATCGTGGGAAAGCGACATTCGTTCGATACCCACAAAACCAAAGTTTTTGAAAAAGCAAGGAGGCGACGTTCAGTCGATACTTGCACCCCAATTCGCGAGGAGGCGACATTCCATCGATACTCGCAAACCGAATGAGCAAGGAGGCGACATTCCATCGATACTTGCAATATCATTCAGCAGGGAGGCGACTTTTTAGTCGATACTTGCATTTTTGAAAACCAAAACCTGGCTTCTACGCCAAAAAACAAAAATCGGCTTCTACGCCAAAAACCAAAATCGGCTTTTACGCTAAAAACAAAATTTCGGCTTTCACGCCAAAAATCTAAATTTTGGCTTTCATACCAACAAAACAAAACTTGGTTCTAAAAAAGAAACTGGCTTCTACGCCAAAAAAAAAATTTGGCTTTTACACCGAAAACAAAATTCGGCTTTTACGCCACAATATTTGGCTTCCATGCCAATTCAAAATTCGACTTTTATTCCATCTCAAAAACCCGGCTCTCATGCCAATTCAAAAACCAACTTTCATGTCATCTCAAAAATTCGGCTTTTATACCATCTCCAAATTTAGGCTTTCATGCCATCTCAAAAACTATGGCTCCCATGCCATTAACAAATTTTGGCCCTTACGCCACAAAATTTGGCTCTCACACCATCTCAAAATCCAACTTTCAAGCTATCAAAAAACCAGGCTTTCGCCACAAAATCTAGCTTTCATGCCTAAAACAACCCTTTGATAAAAAAGATTTTCACAAAATGGCAACCTTTTAGTCAAATTTTCAAACAAACATCCTCAACCAACTTTTGCTTATTTTCATCAAAAAGAATTTGAGTAAAAGGTATATAGAGTACCAAAAATGTTTTTTACATGGAGGTACCAAAAGAGAAGAAGAAAAAAGAGTTTGTTACAAAAACCTAGAGCTTAGTCTAACATGGTATTCAACCAAAGATTCAACTCCTCAAGCAGACTTTTGGCCTTAGCCTCTAAAGCTTCCAGGCCATGGTTCTTCAAAATCTTTCCATAAAATGCGGCAGAACGCCGCGACCCATCTGCAGCATGGGGAAGCTCTTCCCAAAGAATCTACCATTGCTCATACTCTTGAGTCTTCCTCCGGAGATTGCTCTCAGCCTCCTCGACTTTGCAAATCAGAGTCCCTTCTCTAGCACGAGCTTCCACAATGGCAGCCCATTTGGCAGCAGCTTGTTCCTCCAATAACTCAAGACGCTGCCTGGTCTCAACGACCTCCCTATCAAGATGGCGCAGGTCTTCTGTTAGCTCAATGTTGGCGAACTCGATGGCATTCCTCTCCCGAACGAATTGCTTCCGAGTCCATGAGTTCTCGTTCAGTTCAGACTTGACCTCGCCAGAAAGCTTCAAAAACATCTCATTGAAGAAGTCACCGCTTGGGAAGCTCTTGGTCTCATTCCACTTGTTGCCTTGAGCTATGACTTCATCAACAAAAGCCTTCGCACTTGCAATGTCCAGACCGACCTCTTCGCTATCAGCAAGGATGTCCTGTACATGCTTGATCATGCCAAAGCCAACTTCTAAATGGCCAGAAGAAAGAGTTTCGACCCATGAGCTCAAAACGCTCTTCAACACTTTCTTTGCATACTGAAGAGATAGCCTGAATGAAGGCCCGCCCCTCTCCATTGGTCGACTGCCCGTGTCATGCCCTGTTTGAGGAGTGATCATCAGACTCTTTCTAATCGGAGACACTGGCGAAGAAATCTCCTCAGAAGATTTCACCCCTACCACATTGAAACTGGAAGAAAAAGTCCCTACTCCTAGATCAACTGCAGGCATCCCCTATTTTGGCCCTGAAAATTACGGAGGAGCCTCTCCTGTTACTTCACAACCTACCAGCAAAATAAAAAATGGGGGGTATGAACATGATCCTGTTAAAAAATCATTATCATCAGGGTTATTGCTTCAAATACCTTCTTCAACAATCGGCCGAATACTTTCTGCCTCCATGAGTTCATCTGAAGCATCGTCAAAGGTCACGTCCATGGATGGCTCGAAATCGTCAGAATCCTGTGGCAAGTCAGCTGACAAGAAAACAAGCAACATGTTAGTAAATGACAGCACAGACAAAAAAGAAAGAAAACACAAAGAAG
Organism: Cinnamomum chago; assembly: GCA_038049695.1. Lineage (NCBI taxonomy): Eukaryota > Viridiplantae > Streptophyta > Magnoliopsida > Laurales > Lauraceae > Cinnamomum > Cinnamomum chago. The sequence goes on along the minus strand of CP142454.1, from coordinate 52,574,366 downwards.
TCATACCACGTGGAGATTTTGGAATCATTCCAGAGTCCCTCGGTTCTTCTTCAGATGCCGCAATCGGATCCGTCACTGCTTCATCAGCCGGAACCTCAGGCATCACCAAATCATCATCTCCCACTGAAAAGGGAGAGAAAGAAAATCAAAAACAAGAAAATCTCAGCAAAAAGAAACGGAAAAGGAAAGAGGAGGAATCATACCTTCATTAATGGTCTCTTCCTCTTGGCTCTTCTTTTCTGGAGACTCATCAGCGTCCCCTAACATTTCTTCGGCAATGGCGGGAGGGACTTCTGAATCAGGACAGTCATCGTGTCGTCTTTTATTACGGCGCTGCCCTCTCTTCCACTTGCTTCTTTGGGCCGGTTTACTTGAAATACCCGCCCCATCGTCAAAGTCAAGATCTTCGCTTGACTCCTCACCGGATGGGTTGCTCCTCCCAGTGGACTCCATGGAAGCCTTCGTTCGTTCCGCTTGCATCCAAGCGTCGGTCTCGGCCTCCTTCTCTTCTAGCTGTTTCAAAACCTCACCAGGTATCTCTTGTACAGCTCCTGATCTGATGACGTCCTATGCACTGAGAAAGCCTATCTTATACTTCTCTCCAGCAAGGAAAGCCAAAACTTCCTTTCGACGGACTCCATCTGATCTGCCAAGACCCTTCCCAGAAGATTGCTTGACATCGAGCTCCTTCTTAGAAAGCCCCCGGTACACCAAAAAGCTCTCTACGAACCATTTCATAAAGCCAGCAGTCCAAAAAATGGGCAACTCAGGATAGGAAATCATGGCGATAGTGTCCTCCGCACTATGAGGACACTGGAAAAAGCCCATGCATTCCTTCCATCCTGCAAACCTCCAAAACGCTTCACCATGCTCAAAGGCGCTCCAACAACGCCTTGAGAGAAGCCCAACTGCAGCACAAAACGCGAGGGTCGACAAAAAGATGTCTACGGTACACCATCGTACCAACGCATATGTTGGCAAGCCACCTCTTTTCTGCGTTTGTCAAAGAATAGTGTCTTCCCGACCCTACCCTGGTGGAATCACGGGAGACACCAAAATCAAAAGCCTTCTTCCGCAAACTTGGAGAAAGCTTCACTGAAGATTACCCAATCTCGATGTCTCTGAACCGTCGGATCCTCAAACGGGCAGACAAAAGTGATTCGAAAACGGTTGTCCCTCTAGCCAACTAAACCATAAAAGGATCATCATCCTGTATAACTCCTAATCGATGGAAGCCGGGACAGTGGAATACATACCACGAATAGAAAATATGGGCTGAAAACACACTGCTCATAGGGAGCCCAAGCCGAACAAGAAAAACAGCAAATCGTAGTTTGGTACACAAATACGAGTAAAGAGCAGGCACCAAAGCAAGCCGCTCTCTAAATGTCATCTGACAAGCCGGAAAAATAGAGTGCGGCATGATGTGCGTACCATCTCCTCCAGCAAAATGTCCGAATAAATGGCATATGTGCTCATGAAGAAGTCCTTCAAGTCTCCTCGCGTGACAGAAGTCTTCTTCGAACTTGGAGTCTTAGCTCTGGCCTCCCGGGTCGTGCTATTAGAAGACTCTCTACTGTCAAAGAAGTTAGGGAACAAGGAGCCAAAACTCCTCCAATTGCTGGACCGAACTTTCGAGCCCTCCTTCTCCTTCAAAAAATTATAGAAGGCGATGAGCTGAAAGTACAAAAGCCTAAACTGCTCAAACTGCTCCTCCAGGACGCTGTTAATAGGCATGAACTCCTCATAAAGTTTGCCAATGACAGGCAGCCCGGTGATGACACTCAATTCCTTCAAAGTAAAACCAATCTCACCATTTGTGACAATGAAGGTGTTAGTTTGTGGAAGGAATGACTCTAACATGGCCATGAAGGCTTCATCGGAGAAAACCACGGTTTGCCGAAAAGCGCGAATCAGCCTCCTTCAAAATGGCCTTGCCAACCTCCAGGATGTCATCAGTCCAAGACTCCCAGCTTGAGTTAGCGCTGAAACAACCACGAAGTCGAAAAGGCTTCACCCCACCCTAAAAAATGCCAAGGCCCACCGGTCTCAAATTGACTAATGGATGATCAGAACCTTGGTAATCGCTGGCTGGCATCAACATGTCCATGCGGACCGGAGACTTCATAACCGAAAGGGCCTCCAACAAAAACCCCGGTCTTGATCAAATTAGTCCTCTTCACCCAGCTCGGAGGATCTTGCCTCTTGGGGCATGTGGGAGAAAGACTCATGATCGAAATAGTGCGATCAAAGGTCGATCGGGTAGAAATAGTTCTCTCCTCACCATCTGATGTGTAAGAGAACTGAAAATATCTCCTTTGGTATGTCAAGTCGTCAGGGACTACGTCACCAAAGAAAAAGGTAGGCTTGGCCACAATGCTCTGATCGTCCATGACCCAAGGACTATTGCTTACTATAATCCTATAAAACTCATCCTTGAGAGTGATTAATCGCTGTCTCATCTCATCACGGTTGAGGGAGTCACATTCTTCCAAGTTTCTCTCCACAAACTGGACCTTCTCCTAGGCTTGTTGTACAGCCACATTAGGAGACCTGTTAGACCGACGAGGTGCATCAGTAATAGGCTCTTTGCCCTTGTTCGTTCTGGAGGAACTACCTGCAAAGGATGGAAAAGAAAAAATCAATCATCAAAGTGACAGAATTTTGCTAAAAGATTTCTAATGAAATCCTGGCATGGTTCCGGGGTAATTCCGAAGAAAAAGGAAACACCCCAAAAAAGATAGGAAGCTTGAAGATGAGCTCAACACCATTGCAAGCTCATAGTCAATGAAGCATTCTCAAAGAAGGTTTGAACTCAAACATTGCTGCGAGATCAAACCAATCTTATCAAATCTCCTCAAGTTTGAAGAATGGCTCAACATTGTTGTGAGCTCCAAATCTCAAAACTTGCAAAAGATTTCCAGGTATGCATCATCACGCTTCCCAATCAATTTACTAAAAAGCATGCATCAAAGAGAATCATCATGCATTAGATGCTAGGAAAACTTAAACCAAAGTTTGACCAATTCCAACCCAACTTGGTCAAAACCAATCAAACTTTGTCCAAGTCAAAAATCATGTTGGCTTGACCTAGAGATTCTAGCATTCTAGCTTGATGCACCAAAAAAAAATGCATGAACATCTTGGATTGCATAAACCTCATTCTCATGGTGAGCAAAGAGGGAAAGAAAAAGAGAAAAATCTCTTTAAAAAAAATTCTAGACTGGCCCTCAAGCCGTGGCCCACTGCCACGTGGCAGTACGGCCAGGTCCATACGGACCTGTCTGTACAGCCAAGAAAAACCAAAAAAAAAAAAACGTGAAAAAAAAACCGTGAGCAAGAAAAAAAAAAGGAGCACGTGTAAAAAAAGAAAAGAAAAAAAAAGGAAAGAAAAGATAAAAGAAAAGAAAGGAATTTTTCTACGTCTACATGGAGGTTCTTGTGAAGGAAGAAAACTTACTTGAAGCCATGAATGGAGAAGAAGAGAACTTGAAGATTCATGAAGAAGAAGAAGAAAAGTTCTTAATCTTGGAGCACTCTTGAAGACTTTTGCAAAAAGAAAGCAATAAGGGCAAGAGATCCAACCTCCTTTGCTTTTATAGAGGAGAGCAAACCAAAAGAAGAAACCAAGAGAAAACCGAGGAGGTAAGTGCTAAAAACTAACAACTTCCCCAAAAGAAAGGAGATTTGAGATATTCTCTCCTAAAGAGAAGATTCTTTGAGAAATTCTCTCCAAAAAGAAAGGGAATGAGAAATATTCTCTTCCAAAGAAAGATACTTTGAGAAAATCTCTCCAAAAATAAAGAAATATGAGAGATTCCCTCCAAGTAAGGATATTTTTAGATACTCTCTACCCACAAGAGATATTTTTAGATATCCTTTACAAAATGACACTACATGAGATCTAAGCTAGGTTTAACGCTTAAGATCCCATGGGCTAGCCCACAAGAGCCAGGTTTGACCACCTAGGCATTAAAAGGGGCTTCCTATCAAAAATCTCCTTTACCAAGAGCATACAAAATGGTTCCATGCCTCTCTTGAGTTGATTGAACAATTCAAAAAAAAGAAAGCCTCATGAGTTTCCAAAAATCCAAACCATCCAACCTCATGAACCAAATAAAGCCAAAATCTTGAAATTGACATTCCACAAAAAACCAGACTTTGGTCCCCTAACTTGTCACATACAGCTTGTTAGGTCACAAGGCCAAAACCAAATAAATCGAATCCTGACCCCCTGGCTCGCCACAAACAGCTTGTTAGGTCACAAGGTCAAAACCAAATCTGACCCCCCAATTTGCCACATACAGCTTGTTGGGTCACAAAGTCAAAATCAAAAATCAAACCTCGACCCCCTAACCTGCCACATATTGCTTGTTAGGTCACAAGGTCAAAAACAAAAATAAAAAAACCCACTTGACCGCCTAATGCGCCACATACAGCCCTTAGGGCCCGTTTGGTAACTTTACTTGTAAAGTCAAGTCAAGTAAAGCCACCATTTTCCAGACAAGATGTTACTTCAAAAACACTTTTTACCAAAATTCCCTCAATCTTTTCCCCAAAAAAGTCAAAAAGCAACTACATTTACTCACTAAAAGAAAAAAATATTCCACTTTTCCATACAAAAAGTCAAAAAGATTACATAACAAACAACTAAAAACAAAATACCATCATAACTCACTTATATTTTATTCTTTTTTCAAAATCAACTTTACTTGACTTGACTATATTAGTAGAGTTACCAAACGGGCCCTTAGGTTCACAAGGTCAAAAAGAAAACCCAAAATCCAACTCCCTCATGTCATTTTCAAAACTTTGCCTTCAGGTGGTACGTGATCCCTCTCACTACCATAAAATCCCCTTGGAAATTCAAAAGGCTAAAAAGAAAAAAGAAAAAAAAACTTCTCAAAGACTCTTGGTCAACTCAGAAGCTCTCCTTCAACTTTCTCTTCGAGGCACATCGAATCCAAAAGCTACTCGTCGTTGTACCTTGAGGGGGCATTTGTTGACACCAAAAATGTAAGTCTGCCTCTTCAACATCAAGAAGCCACATGAAGCCGCATCCTACTACAAAATAGGCAATGCTACTTCAAGCATCAGATCTTGTCAGAATCAAACAAAAACTGCAAGATCCTTCAAGACAACCAAAAAAAGGGGTTCATATGAAGTTTCGGGTTATTTCAACATCATTTGACCCAACTTCACTCCTCCGGCAGCCAAACAGGCGCTCCTGGCGGCGACGGCATCGAAGACATCAAAACTTCGATCAGAGCCTACATATGGTCTCAAAATACCTCCAAAAGGCTCCATGCCAAATTTCAAGTCAAACCAACAATGTTTGACCCTCCATCAACCCTCGAGCAGTAAAATCAAACATCAAACAGAGCACATAGATGGCTTCAACATGCTTCTAAAGGACTGCACGTCAAATTTCAGGTCATTCCGACAACGTTTGACCCGACTTTGACGCTCCGAAACAAAATCAAGGCTACCGGCGGCAGAGCACCCCGGGACCATGACATCCAAATCGGAGCCAACGGATCGTCTCAAAATGACTCCAGTAGGCTCCCTGTCAAATTTCAAGTCGATCGGACATCGGTTGACCGTACATCAAAGCACGGCATCTTCCTCTGGCATACCTGTAAAAAAAGTGTTAATGATTCGTTTTTCCTCCTCCGCCATACTCTGCAGCCCCAGGGGTGGGAAGGAGAGGACGAAAGGCCTGGCCCCCATCAGATTTGATTAGTCCATGACTCCCAATTATTTGAGTCAGCGCTGAAACGGCCACCAAGTCGAAAGGGTTTCACCCAATTATTGTCGTCACCCCGGAAAATGCCAAGGCCCACCAGTCTCAAATCGACTGATGGATGATCAGAACCTTGGTAGCCGCTGGCTGGCATCAACATGTCCATGCAGACAGGCGACTTTTCTGTAAATCTGGAAAGGCTGCCAACAAAAACCCCGATCTTGATCACATTAGTCCTCTTCACCCAGCTCAGAGGATCTTCCCTCTTATGGCATGTGGTCGAAAGGCTCATGATCAAGATAGTGCGATCAAAAGTCGACATGGTAGAAATAGTTCTCTCATCACCATCTGCCGTGTAAGAGAATTGAAAACACCTTTTTTGGAACGTCAGGTCGTCAGGGACTGCATCGCCAGAGAAGAAGATAGGCTTGGGCACAATGCTATGATCGTCCATGACCCAAGGACGGTTGCTTACCATAATCTTGTAAAATTCCTCATCCTTGAGAGTGATCAATCGTTGTCTCATCTCATCATGATTGAGCCCTTGTTCGTTCTGGACGAACTACCTATAAAGGATGGAAAAGAAAAGATCAATCATCACCCAAATGACAGAATTTTGCTAAAAAATTCTAGCAAAATTTTGACATGGTTCCGGGGCAATTCCGAAGAAAAGGGAAGCACCCCGAAAGAGATAAGAAGCTTGAAGATGAGCTTAACGTCATTGCGAGCTTATAGAAGACTTGAACTCAAACATTGCCGCAAGATCAAGTTAGTCTTCTCAAATCTCCACAAGCTTGAAGAAGGGCTCAACATTGCTGCGAGCTCCAAATCCTAAAAATTGCAAAACACTTTCAGGTATGCATCATCATGCTTCCAAATCAATTTACTAAAAATCATTCATCAAAGAAAATCATCATGCATTAGATGCTAGGAAAACCTTAACCAAAGTTTGACCAATTCCAACCCAACTTAGTCAAAATCAATCACACTTTGTCCAAGTCGAAAACCATGTTGGCTTGACCTAGAGACTCTAGCCTTCTATCTTGATGCATCAAAAAAAAATGTGCATGAACATCTTGAATTGCATAAACCTCATTATCATGGTGAGCATAAAAAAAATAAAAATAAAAATAAACAGAGAGAGAGAGAAAAGAGAGAAACCTCTTCAAAAAAGAAAGAAAAAAAATTTTCTGGGTTGGCCCACAGGCCGTGGCCCATTGCCACCTGGCAATACGGCCAGGTCCGTACAGTTAGAGAAAAAAATTTTGGTGGAAAAAAAAGGGGAAAATCGTGAAAAAACAAGAAGAGAAAGAGAAAAAGAAGGGAAAAAGAAAAGAAGGAAACTTTTTCTACTTCTACATGGAGTTTCTTGTGAAGGAAGAAAACTTACTTGAAGCCATGGATGAAAAGGAAAGAGAACTTGAAGATTTTTGAAGAAAAAGAGAAGTTCTTGATCTTAGATCAGTCTTAAAGACTCTTGCAAAAAGAAAGCAATGAAGCAAAGATCCAACCTCACCTTGCTTTTATAAAGGAGAGAAAACCGAAAGAGGAAACAAGGAGAAAAACTAGAAGGTAAGTGCTAAAAATTAGCAACTTTCCCAAAAGAAAGGAGATTTGAGATATTCTCTCCTAAAGAGAAGATTCTTTGAGAAATCTCTCCCAAAAACAAGGAAGCTTGAGAGATTCTCTCCAACTAAGGATATTTTTAGATATTTTCTACCAACAAGAGATATTGTTAGATATTCTTTACAAGATGACACCACATGAGATCTACGTCATCTTTAAAAGCTTAAGATCCCATTACGCCCACATGAGCCAGGTTTGAGCACCTAGGCACTAATAGGGGCTTCCTATCAAAAATCTCCTTTACCAAGAGCATACAAAATGGTTCCATGCCTCTTTTGAGTTGATTGAACCATTCAAAAAAAAAAAAACAAGAAGAAGAAGAAGAAAGCCTCATGAGTTTCCAAAAATCCAAACCATCCAACCTCATGAACCAAATTAAGCCAAAATCTTGAAATTGACTTTCCACAACAAAAAAATATACAAACCACTCCAATGGACCCAAAATTGTCCTAAAGAGTGACCAAAAACCAAATCATGGTCCCCTAACTTGCCACATACAGCTTGTTAGGTCACAAGGCCGAAACCAAAAAAATAAATCCCGACCCCCTAGCTCGCCACATACAGCTTATTAGGTCACAAGGTCAAAACCAAATCTGACCCCCCCAATTTACCACATACAGCTTGTTGGGTCACAAGGACAAAATCAAAAATCAAACCCCGACCCCCTAACCTGCTACATACAGCTTATTAGGTCACAAGGTCAAAAACAAAAAAAACAAAAAAACCTCTTGACCGCCTAATGCGCCACATACAACCCTTAGGTTCACAAGGTTAAAAGGAAATCCCAAAATCCAAAATCCAAAAATCCAACTCCCCTATGTCATTTTCAAAACTTTGCCTTGAGACGGTACGTGATCCATTTCGCTACCATAAAATCCCCTTGGAAACTCAAAAGGCTATTTAAAAAAAAATGAAATGATGCTCAAAGACTCTTATTCAAGTCAGAAGCTCTCCTTCAAGTTTCTCTTCGAGGCACATCGACCCTAAAACCTACTCGTCGCTGTACCTCAAGGGGGCATCTGTTGACACCAAAAAAGTCACATTGCCTCCTCGACATCAAGAAGCCACATGAAGCCGCATCTTACTACAAATAGGCAATGCCACTTCAAGCGTCAACTCTTGTCAAAACCAGACAGAAACTGTAAGATTCTTTAAGACAGCCAAAAGAGGGGTATACCTGAAGTTTCGGGCCATTTCAATATCATTTGACCCAACTTCACTCCTCCAGCGGCTGAGAAGGAGCTCTCGGCGGCGGCAAAGCCAGAGACCCTGACACACAAAATAGAGCACACAGTTGGCCTCAAGATGCTACTAGGAGGCTCTACATCAAGTTTCAGGCCATTCCAACATCATTTGGCCTAACTTCACTCCTCCGACAGTTAAACAGGCGCTTCCAGAGGCGACAGTGTCTAGGAAATCAAAACTTCGATCAGAGTCTACGGATGGTTCAAAATACCCTCAAAAGGCTCCATATCAAATTTCAAGTCAAACCGACAACGTTTGAACCTCCATCAACCCTCGAGTAGTAAAATCAAGCCTCTCGGCAACGAGAACCACCGAGGCCATCACTCATCAAACAGAACACATGGGTGGCTTCAGCATGCTTCCAAAGGGTTGCACGTCAAATTTCAGGTCATTCCGACAACGTTTGACCCGACTTTGATGCTAAAAAACAAAATCAAGCCTCTCGACATAGGAACTTCCCGAGACCATGACATTCAAATCGGAGCTAATGGATCGTCTCAAAACGACTCCAATAGACTCCTTGTCAAATTTCAAGTCGATCGGACATCGGTTGACCGTATATCACAGCGCGGCATCATCCTCGCGGCAAAATCAAATATACTGGCGACGGGTCCCCACACGGCTTCAAAACTCAAATAAAAACCCATAGCTGGTCTTATCTACTGCTCAGAAGGCTTCACCTCAAATTTTGGGCCATTCCAACCTCGTTTGACCTAGTTTTGACTCTTGACGAAAAATCGGCTACAAAGTCTTCGGCTTTTCTATAAAATAGGAAACTTTGTGCTTCGGTTTACGTGGCTTCTCTTCAGGTTTTCTTCAGGAGAATCAAGCCAATAAATGAGGAAAAATGTCAATAAAAACGATCGAAAAAACGGCAACCAAAAAGGGGGAAAAAACCCATGGTCACCGGCGACCCTGGAAATTCGAGTCGACGGATTTCAACCGGGTCGCCCATTTTCAAACCCTGAATTCCAACCCCTGTGGTTTTCCGAAAATCTGAATCTTGATGCTTGAAATTGACTGATCTTGATCAACATTTTGGATCCGCCGTCAAGAGCATGAAATCATCATTGATCGCTCCAAGATCAACAACCGGCTAACCAAGAAAATACCATTTATGTCCGACCGATCGAGAAATCGATAAGACAGATGTCAATGGCCCACTGGCACCAATCAATGTCTGAAGTTGCATCGCCATCCGACATCAAACAACTTGTGGTTCCATCGGCGATCATCGCAAAAAGAATTCCAAAAGATGGGGTACGGCCCGCGACTCTTCAAATGCCCTGGCGACCACTTAATGTTGTTAATTGATCCGTTTTATGACATCTTAATGCGGTCATTAACCCATTATTTTGGACGGCCCAATCATAATCAAGCAAATGGGAGTTACAAGTCCAAGTAATCATGGCAATAAATCATGAAACTCCCCTCATCATGGAGATTAAAGGCGATTAAATGCCCATCATTCTCCATCGGTCAATCATATTCAAGGAAAAATTAGTTACAAAATCAAGAAATAAAAACTTATAACTCCTCTCATCATAGAGCATCAATGCCATCAATGCTCATAAACCCATCTTATGGCCACTAAAAGCCTATAAAGGGGGGTCATTCCAAGAAGAAAGGGTCCAGAAAAAAAAATCCCGAAGAATTCTCAAATCTCTATACAAACAAGCTCTCCTTCTTTGAAGAAACTCTGCTGTAAAAAAGAAAAAGAAACAAAAACACCACAAGGTGATCGAAGTCCCTTGGGGGGCCACCCCCCCCAAGGCAAGGTCCCCTCTCCTTCTATCCAACATGGCCTAAATGTGGCTTTTCAGCCCATTTACTCATTTATTTATTGGATATAAGACCTCCCCATGGTCTTTATCCTCTAAAAAATCAAGGTCCAAGCGAAGCCAAAGAATCAAAGCATCACGTGTTCTCATATGAAGGACGATGGTGAAATCTATACATGACTTGCGACAGTCAATCTGAACGAGTCCCCGCAATCTCCTAAGAAGTCAGATTCCTTTTCTCACTTTTCTATTGTATTTTGTATTCTTTGTAAAGAGACAAAAAATCACATTTCTTGTCTTTCGTTATTGATGAGATTTGTAAAATCGCCTTTCATCGCAAACAAAAATCGCCTTTCACGGCAAACAAAAACCGCCTTTCACGGCAAACAAAATGAAATCGCCTCTCACGACATTTAAAAAAAATTGTGTCTCTTTCTTAAAATATATGTGCAATGGAAAGTTTGTGAAGGTGAATCTCCAGACCACCACTTCAAACTCCAAGTAGAATAGAAAATTTAGCATACCCGTACAAAAAAAATAATTTTGATGCCCAGTTTTCTCCTCCGCTGGACCCCGACGTCCCCGGGGAGGAAAGAGAGGACGAAGGTCGAGTCCATCACCGATGAGGTCGTGGCTTGGCTTGACTCCTCAGCCAAAATACTGATTTTTTTGCTTGGACTCCAAGGTCATTAGCCACAAATTAGGCTTGGACCCGAGAGCCAAACCGGTGGTGCAAAAGCAGAGGAAGCTCGCCCCAGATCGCCAAGCAGCAGTAAACGAGGAAGTTGACAAGCTGCTAGAAGCGGATGTCATGTGGGAGGTGCAGTACCTCGAGTAGTTGTGCAACACAGTTGTTGTGCCAAAGAAGGACAAGAAGTGGAGGGTGTGTGTGGACTTCACCGACCTGAACAAAGCATGTCCTAAAGACAGCTTCCCACTCCCAAAAATTGATCAACTTATGGATTCCACGGCAGGACATGAATGGATGAGCTTCTTAGACGCATACCTGGGGTATCACCAAATCGCACTGGAGGAAGCTAACCATGAGAAAACAGCATTTATAAAACTAAAGGAGACCTTTTATTACAAAAGAATGCCCTTTGGACTTAAAAATACGGGAGCAACATACCAAAGGTTAGTTACAAAAATATTTCAAGATCTGATTGGAAGGACAATGGAAGCCTATGTTGATGAGATAGTGATAAAAAGCAAAGAAAAGGTCACTCATGGAAAGGACTTGAAGATGGTGTTTGACATCCTACGAAGATATAAACTGAAGCTAAACGCCTCGAAATGTTCATTCAGGGTTAGTTCGGGAAAATTCCTGGGATACATTGTGACTCAGAAAGGGATAGAGGCCAACCCCGACCAAGTCTCAGTCGTGCAAAGGGTGGAGCGACCCGATTCAAGGAAGAAAGTACAAAAGTTGACAGGTATGCTCGTTGCCTTGGGTCACTTTGTAGCAAAGAGTTCGGACAAATGCCAACCAATGTTTCTCACCCTAAAGAAAAGGGCAAAGAATGTGTGGGACGAAAAATGCGACGAAGCACTTGCGCAGCTCAAGCAATATTTGAGCTCCCCTCCTGTCCTTTCCATTCCACGTCCTGGGGATGAGCTAGTGTTGTACTTGGCAGTATCTTCAGTCAGTGCAACCCTGATGAGGGAGTAGGGGAAGCAGCGTCAGCTGAAACGATATACCTGCCACTTGAAAAGCTTGCCCTAACCTTGGTGTGTGCAAATCGGAAGCTAAGGCACTACTTTCAGGCCCATGCGAACAAAGTCCTGACTGAGCATCCACTTTGGACGATTCTTCAGAAGGCCGACCTTTCCGGGAGAATAGTGAAATGGGCAATAGAGCTCAGCAAACATTCTTATACTCACAAGAAGTACTCCAAGTCGATTGGCCAAAATCTCACTAACAATTAATGTCTGGACCTGTATCAGGTTCGCTCGAGTGGACTTCAAGTTCGCTCAAGCGACTTATTGGTCGCTCGAGCGGACCCAAACAGAACTATGTTCGCTCGAGTGGACTTACTATTCGCTCGAGTGAACCCATCAGAATTTCAGTCCGAAATTTCCGATCTTCTCTCTCCTCTTCTACTCTCCCTTCTCCATTACATTCTACAATCTACAACAACATTGGAACCTCTTGTTCCCTCCTCTTACATCATTCATCCACAAAACATCAATTCTAATCATCCATTAACCATCTCATTAAATCCATAAACAAATCCCAAAACTCAATGGGAAAATGCACAAAATACATGGAAATTCTATGCACTTCTACAATGATTAACACTAGTCACAAGCAAATATTTATACTTGCCTTGTTGAAAGTTAATTAACTCAAAGCCCTTTTTGCTTAGCTCACTTTTGAGATGAAAATCCCCAATCTCAAACCCTAATTTCATGAAAACATAAAAACACTACTCATAAGCTATTTGTGCTACACACTACCTCCATCTACTCAATAGAACTTGGAAATTCTAAGATAAGATCAACAACTTACTTGTGGCTCCAAGCAAAGAGATCTTGAGTTCTCTTTCAAGCTCTATCACTTCAAAATGGAGGAAATGGCTTGAGGAAGAAGATGAAGATGAAACTAGACTCCTTAAAAACCACTTGAATCACTCCTAGCCTCTCTCTTGGGAAAGAAGATTGGAAGAGAAAAGAAGAAGATGAAGATGAGTCTAGGGTTTCTTGAGGTGAAATGAATGAATGACTCATTTCATTCTAATATAAGAGGCTCTCACACTAAAACCCCCTCTTATTAAGTCTTATTACATTTTGAGTCAAATGAAGCCTCATTTGATCCATTTGAGGTCAAACGGAGTCGCGTCTATTATGAAAGTTAACGTACTATTCGAGATACACACGTTGGTATCAAGAATTTCTGTATTTGACGAAATACGCGAAAATTCATATTTACGAAAAAAGTCCTCAGCTTACCTTGTTTGAGTCTAAACTCATTTTAACCAACTCAATTTCATTCCATATGTTTAACGCATCATTTGAGACTAAGGGCTTGTTTGGCATCTCTACTCTTTTATTTATAGATTCATCTAAAATAGAGCTATTAAAAAAAGAGACTAGGATAAAAAAAAAACGCATTTGATAACGCATGAATCTATTTTAAATACCTTGCCTCTATATTTTAAGACCCAAAAGATCTATTTCTCATCTGCCCACTTTTGGAGCATTTGGATTTTAGAGGATTTGCCTCTAAATATCTAAAGCGGACAGAGCCTAAAATCTTGTGCCAAACGTTCTAATTGTTTAAACCTCTGTCTGATTTAGACATTTAGAGAAATAGAGACATGAAATAGAGATGCCAAACATGGGCTAATTTGTCTCTCTTCATTCATTAATCTTCATTAAGTCAATTACCCATGCTTAATTAGCATTAATCCCAATTAATTAGTCTCAATCACGATTAGTTTGGGTCAGGGTATAACAGAACGGCACAACCTTGGATTCTCTCTGTTTGCACAAAAAGCCAACAACTCTCCCAAAATTCGCACTTCGTGTCCCAAAAAAAATGAGTAATAGGCTGCAAAGATTGTCTAAAAGACATCAAAACCCAACTATGCTCACACTCTAAGTTTGACAGCCCCCAAAAGAGTTTGTTTATGCATTTCTAGGCAAATTCAAAAGAAACAAGAAGAAGGCAGATGCACTACTACCAACATTTGGCCAAAGTACAACTCTGCAGCAGATTGCTGGTGAGGCCATATAACGGTCAGCGGTTTCTGTTTTCTACATCTTTTGTGTATTTCCATATTTTTTTCTTTGACACTTGATCTCTTAAGCCGAAGGAGGAGTTGTAAAAGAGAAAAAAAAAAATGTAAACAAATAACACTAGCAAGGTAAAAATGAAGAACCAACGTAAAAATAAAAACGAGAAAGAAATGAATGCGCATTTTGCTAGTATTTCTATGCAAGTTTTTACTATCTCATGTTTTCTGTATGTTCTTCAAGTTGTTACATTTTCTATGTTCACAATTTTCAAGGCAACAATCAGTTAAACAATCACCCCAATGGCTACATGTAGAAATGGGCAAGGCCAGGTAGATGGTAGCTAACATGACCCGAGACCAAGATTATAATTAATCTGAGTTAACCCCGAGTAGTGTCGCATACTTACTCCCGTGAACTTCGATCAAATAAAAATTCACAAGGGATATCCATAATACATTATGCAGAATATAAACAAATATACATTGCTCATGTATAAATAAAACTCATTTACACTATGTACAAACATCCACTTGCATATTTAAATACAATGCAAGGATGTAAAGTATAAAACGTTTCCAACAAAAATTTCGATTCCAAAAAGTTTCTTTACTATTTTCATTCTCCAAAGTTCACATCAATTGTTATTGCATCATTTCCACTCAACTAACCCTCCTAGAGGAACCGAAGCGGTATCCTCCGCTGGCGCTAGGGCCTAAGCAGGATCAGCATGTGTAGTTGTGCCTATAATGCTATCAATAACACTATGAATTTAACAATCCAACAATGTATAAATAAATACATGATTGTACATGCTAATTATACATTTAACCTGTCTAATTCAATGTTAGACCCATACAATTACAATTCAATATTAATGAGTCTTTATTATTTGGCAAAACTACAATAGCATTTCATTTCAAATCGCATCTTTCTAAGAAGGAAGGAATTACATCTTCCATATGGAAGGAATCATATATTGTGGGATTTATCAGTGCTAGGGCCAGAAACTACTGACATCACCACGGAGTTCCGGAACACTCCCAAATAATCTGTTGCAGCAGTAACAGCTCTAATGAGCTTACAGAAATCACTATGTAGTGCCAGACTCAAGAAACAATACAGTTTAACATTTAATTCCGTTCAATTACAATTTAGCGAATACAATTCAATCTACAAATTCAGTTAAATAATACCAACCATTTAAATATAATCCTCAGTTGTTTAATGTATGTATTATTCTCGATAGACATCACAATTTATGTGAATTTTGTACATTAAAGTCCCCTTAATTAATACTCATAGAGGTAAAACAATATTACTAGCCTTGATTAAATCAATAGGCTCTTTTCTTACAAGGCAGGAATTAAACCAAAATTTCTATTAGTTTCGGTTAATCCATGATTCATTCTAGTTTCAAATCTAGGAATACAATTCCTGAAAAAATCCAAGTATACTTAAAGCATATTTGATTGACCATTTGGTCAAACAAATTCCATCATTGGTTAACTAAATATAATTTAGTTATAATTTAGTTACCTGCTATAATTACTAAATCTCCTTAATTAAAAGAAGGAAATCGAATCTCAATTAAGAAAATGACCTAAAACATTTGCTTCAAGTCCGCTCGAGCGGATCTAGGTTCGCTTGAGCGGATGTCACAGAGAGTTAGTCGCTCGGGCGACCTTTCCTACTCACTCAAACATTGACAGACAATAACCAGTTCACGTGAGCGGATGTTCATCTGCTCGAACGGATGCTTCATAGAAGGTGGTTTGCTCAAATGGACGATTCAAAATTGTCTCGACCCCGGATCGGGTCCACCGAACTAATCCGGGATCGGAACTAATGTGAAGTGAAGATGTGTGGTGATAAGGTGCACACATTTATTTAATTTCCCACAGGTGTCCGCGGTGAGGATATCACATCAAAATAATTATTTCATTCAAGTGCGGAAGCGTGTAGTAAATCAAATTAATAATTCATTTCGAAAACCACAAGACTGATAACATATGCACATAACTTGATGTCAGAGTGAGCAATGGTCTTTAGCATTTCCCAAGTATTTGTTAAAATTATACAAAAGATCATTTAATTAACATTCCCAAAAATAAAGGCTAATAAAGGCCAATACAATCCAAAATAAACCCTCAAAAGAATGAGTTAGACATATCCCCAAAATGTTACGCATCTTTGACTACCGAATGTCTAGATGACATCATCGGCATGCCACTCAACTAGATGTTGTGGTTCTCCGACCGCCTCCTCATGCTCCTCCTTGGGGTAATGAACATCGGGACCTGAGTACTAAAAAGTGGGTCAAACACGATGGTTTGGCAGGTGGGTGAAGAGATATGACGATATAATAATAAATGAATTTACCTTCAAAAGCATTTGAACTTGTTTAAATAATAATTTTCATAAAAAGATATATCATTTACTCAAAAGCAAGTATGGAATATAAATTATGTAAATGTAACCAAGGAAACGAGAAATAAGCAAGATGGCAACCACACAAAGCTAAGTCCTCTTATCACCGAAGTGACAAGAGCATATCAAGGCGTTGATCTTAGTCACACGAGGTGAGGAGATTCAACGAAATATACATATAATATACGGGACATGACCACGGTAGCGAGCCGGGCATCAGGAACCACGGTAGCAATCCGGGGTATCGGGACAAGACCACGGTAATAACCGGGTAGCGGGATCCAAACAGCAGCTGGCGGGACAAGAGGGGGATCTCCAAGTCGGTGGATCAGACCAATAAGGTTATTCAAGCTTAGTGGTGCCGACTCATAAGTTAAATAACAGAAATCAAAATATGTATAAAATACATCAAGGGCAAGTATGTAAACAAGCGGGACGGGGTGCTCAAAGGCACAACTGTCATTTCAATTCGAGCAGGCACATCGGGGCTAGCAAAATGCTACAATTGTAATTTCAATATTTTCGGGAGTGCATAGGGAATTCGGGAATAATGAAATACAAATGAGCTTTCGAAATCTCAAGACAAGTATCGGGGTTCAAGACTAATTCAAAGTAAATAGGGATCCTTTATGTCTATATCAATAAAGACTTGGTACTCCTTGAGTTTGGGGACATTCCGGGGTCCTTATACACTTTGGGGATTTTCAAAACTATAATAAATCTTTGTGAAGTGGTTCCTTTCTCAAACGGGCTTCATACGTCGTTTCCTCATATCTCCATTTCATTGGGGCTCTCAACAAACCTCTCTCAATCATTCAAACATTTCATTTTTACTTCCAAAGTAGCCCCAGGTGAACAGTAACCATCGCTCAAGCGGACTTGGAGTTCGCTCGAGCGGTGAGCTCTCTGGAATGATTTTCTGGGTGGGTTCGCTCAAGCGAAGTTGAGGTCGCTCAAGCGAACTCATCCAGTTCAAGTTGGCTCGAGCGAAATTTCAGTTCGCTTGAACTAACGATTCTTTGGAATGGGTTCTGGGAGGGTTTGCTTGAGCGATCAAGGGTTTGCTTGAGCGAACTGTCCACTAGAATGGTTCGAACCCTTTTCTTGACACTTCACTCGAGCGACCTGTCAAGTTCGCTCAAGCGAACTGTCCAGAAACTGGTTTTGGGACAGTTTTTCTCCTCTCTTTCTCATCCTTTTTACAACCCCTTTTTGAGCCCCTTGCATACACCAAATGAAGAGCTTAAAACCCTTTCCAACCCATCATTAAATCTTCTACAACATCCATTCCATCCTCCTCCAATCATTTCACATTCAATCCTAAAGAAAGAGAAGAAGTCCAACAACCACAAAGGTTCATTTGAGCCATAAACAAGAGATAAGTAAAGGACTATAAACCACATTTTTCATGACAATAAATGAGCTAACAAAACTCTTTCATGAGCATTTATTTCACAATCAATGCAAGTTGATCAAACATGAATAGAAATAACCAATCAATCATATTTCTCATGAAAACCATTGAAAACTCATAATATCAAACCATCCACTTGCCTTAGGTCCAAGCTTAGTAAAAAACGAGCTCTAATCACTTCCAAGCCAAGATTCCAAGCTACACACAAAAACCTCAAAAAACAAACCCTAAATGGGTCAAAGACAAGGAACGAAAAGAAGAAAGCTTACAATAATGGAGATGGAACTTCTTCAAGGCTAGAGGAACACAAATCTAAGAGGTTAGGGAGGAAGCTTACTTGTAGGTTCTTCAAATAGACAAGGTGAGCTCAAAGAGAGTCTTGAAATGGAAGGCTTTCTCTCAAAATGATATCAAGAAGAAGCTTTAATGGAGAGGAAGAGAATGGTGATTTCTATTTAGCTATTGGTGCAAGGTTGATAGAGGCATTGGAGATGGGAGAGCAAGAAGCTAAAGAGAAAGAGCAAAACGCTAAATGGTGGTTGGAGCTTAAGCTAGAAAAGGGAAAAGAGAAGGAGAGTTCTCCTTTTATACAAGTGAAGATGGGCTCCACCATTTGGGAATCTTGTTGGGCTAAAAACATGACTATCGGGACTTCGAACGAAATCGACGAAGAAGAAAAAAGTGATCGTCGGAATATCTAGTTTCCAAAAAGTATATGTTTCGAGGGTTTCGGGAATATCAAATTTTGGGTACAGATTTAGTGTAAAAAGACTGTTTTGCCCTCAATGCTAGAAAAGTCGAGTTTCGGGATTCCGGACGGGGACGGGATCAACATAAAAGTTGTAGGGATTAATGAGATAAATAAAATGGGATTAAAACAATGAACACAGGAATCTCAGATAATCCTCCAAGTAAGCGTAAAGTCATAAAAGGAACCCCCAAAGGGCCCTACTAATCACCAAGACACTCAAAATTCCTCAAAGCTATATCAAAAGCTATTCTATTCCCCACATAGTCAAAACACACTAAACACGCTTAGAAATAAAACACGACTTAATTATTACTAATCGAGGTCACTCGGGACGGGGTCTTACGAGAATTCCTAATCCGAAATTCTGAACAGTTCTTCTTCCTCATCCAAAATCATTCACAATCTGCATATAAAATAAGGAACCTTTTGTTCCCTTCTCAAACTCCATTTAAACATAAACATAACACTTCTATTCCATTTACACATGATTCAATCCAGTATAACATCATTCAATTGATCCATAAATCGAACCAAACCAATTCTATAAACATACATCAATTATGAAGAAATCAAAACTGAAATTTTCATCTACATAAAGATGTGCAACAGTTTTTCTCCATTCTAAAATAGCATACAGTCACAAGTATTATTTATACTTGCCTCTATTTGAAATTTGGTACAAAAAACCTCTTTTCTTTCAAGCTCTACTTGAGATAATTCCACCAACAAAACCCTTTCTCTAACACTAACATCACCAATGTATATAATTACAAATTCAATAAGCTTCTAATATGGTAAGGAACCTAATTAAAACTGAAACCATCTTTACACTCACTCGATAGCTTAAAAGAAAGGAAAATCTAAGATTTCCTTCTACTCTTGCTCCAAACAAATTGAAGAAAATGATGAAGACGATGTAGAAATCAATTTCCCTCTTTTAATTCTAACTCTTTGATGAAGAAAACTTGAGAAAAGAAAGGAAGAAGAACAACCTAGGCTGCTCTCTCTCTCTCTCTCACTGTTGCTGAAATGAAACCACCGAATGACTGAATTCTGGGTTCATTTAGAACCTTATAGAATGAAAGTTTACAACTTAACCCCCTACAATTTACCTATTTCAAGTTCAAGTCAAATCAAAGCTCACTTGACTCATTTCAAGTCAAATGAAAATGTGTGTATTATGAAATTTGTTGTACTCATCAAGATACACATGTTGGTATAAATTTTCATCACGTTTGAAAAAATACGCTAAAACAAGTATTTACGGAAAAGCCCTTAATCCCTTTAATTTAGATTCAAAATCAACTCAATTCACTTAATATCTTCTTGATCCACATTAATTTTGATTAACTCGAGTTAATCTTGATTAACTCGGGATGGGGTGTAACTGTAGTGGGACTAAAATTTTTTGAGTGAAGAAAAAACTGACGAAAGAGATGAAACCACCAACAGAATGTCTCACGTCCACTCCATTCAAGACCCACATACATCCACATGCTCTTTTTTTTTCCCTCTCTTCAGTTGGGGCCTTTTTCATTTTAAAGTCACAGTTCTTCATTTGTTACTAAAAGAGATCATGATAGACCAGATGTATCATTTTAAAGCACCAGATCTAATAGACTAAAAAACTAACAGAATGTTACAGTAATGGATTCCATAGATAGGTGGCAACTGTAACTACCAACATAACATAATGGGCATTTTTAGGTGATACATCAACCATTTATAAGGAAAGAAGATCGAGGGATTATATTCAAAAGTAACCAGATCTAATAGACTAAACAACGAACAGATTGTTACAGTAATGGATTCCATAGATAGGTGGCAACTGTAACTACCAACATAACATAATGGGCATTTATAGGTGATACATCAACCATTTATAAGGAAAGAAGATCGAGGGATTATATTAAAAAGTAACCGTTCACATGAGCCTCATGTGATTGTTGGAAAAATAAAGAATATTAATATATAGGAAAATGTTTGGAATTATTAGATGTAAGTGCCTAAAAACTACAGACTTAGTTAAAAGAGCATTAGACTCTCGATTTTGTGATATTGGGAAGATTATAGGAAGGGACCGGCCTCCGATGACCTGAAAGGAAATATAAAGGTCAGAGCCCCTAGCTGTTGGCAGCCGAAGGCACTCCGATGCCTGAGTTAGTTTGATAACTGAGGGAGAACGAGGAAGAAGAAGTAGGGGGACAGGTTTGTTGCGTACCTCGTGTAGTTTCCCTTCATGCATTATATAGACGTGAGAGTCATCATCGGACTGGACCCTTCAGGGAGAGATGAAAGTCCCATCAACATGTACCTTTCTCTCCGGAGTGGGGGTAGGTAAAAAGGGAACGTCCCATCGGGCCATTCCCATATGCCTGTGGATGTGACCTTGAGATAAGGCGTGCCACTTATCTAGGTCCGGTGCCCGCTCCAATTGTCAGTTCGTCGTCTACCGTCATGGCAGCGCATTTATGGCTAAATGACAGGAGGCCGAGACCAAGCCAAGACCGAGACCGATGTGGGCAGCCGCAGATGTGGCCGCCGAGATGGGCTCCATGCCTCCCCGAACTGGTGCTTCTACCGAGCTGGGCAACACTGAGACTAGGGACTATCCCGAAACTGGGAATGGCCCCACATAGATCCGTAATTACGAAGTGACCCCACACAATTGCCCCTAGCTCTCGGCCTCTTAAAATTTTCTCTGAAGTCGGGAGCTAAGATTGAAAGGATGTGCTGGCCCCGTCCTGTCGTGTCTTGCTGACGTGTGATCCTCATCATGATGGCTTTTCGTTTGCCTTAGGCGATAAATACGGTATCATAATTGTTTCACTAGGGCTGGATGCGGACGTCATTTCATATGCCCGAGGTGATAAATATCGTACCAGAGGTATGGTGGGAGATGGACCGGTGGTGCCACGTGTAACCCTTCGTCTGGCTGTTTACGGGGATCGAAGCAACGCGTGGAGAGTCCGAAGCGTTGCCTCGCACGCGTGACATTCAAGAGGGGCGTTCCTCTATAAAATGGAGACGCCCTCTTCCCTTTCTCCTCTTATCTTTGCTTTCATCTGGAAGGAGACCCTGCTGAAGAAGACGCCCTGCTAAAAATAGAACCTCAACGAACCCGGAGACTTCTCACCCTTTGCTTTTCATTCCTTGCAAACCGTCGCATTCTCTCTGTGAGTTCTCTTCTCTGCTACTCTCCTCCCACCTCTTTTTCCTTTTGTCTAGAGGGTTTCCGCCCCTTAGGTTTTCTTCGATCTTGTTCCTTCCTCCCTGCTCTCTGCCTTTCTTTGGCCTTTAGGAGATGGGAATTTACACCCACTGGTTGGAGAGCCCCTAAGCCCTGGAGGGACTCAGGATGGCGTTCAAAATACCAGCTGACGTTCTGGTGAAGCTCGATGACCTCCAGGGCCTCTTCGACGGCCTTACCTGATTCAAGGATTGGATGCCTTTCCCTTCGGTGTCGGTAATCAAGGGTGGGGTTAGGTTCCCTATCCACCCACTCCTCCGATCCTGCCTCAGCTTGTGGCGGATATGCCCTTTCCAGCTGATGCCAAATGGGTTTAAAACAAAAATGGGCGTGGCGGACTTGAACCGAATCTTGGATATCAACCTCGGCGTGCATGACATAGAGGATGTCTATGACATCTGCAAGTCCACGGGGGGCGAGGACTCCTACTATCTTCGGGTGAAGGCTAGGCGCCGGCCCTTGATTAATGCCCTGGAGGACTCAAGCAAGTACGTCGGGGATAACCGTCTGCTAGTTTCAGGGAACTGGGAGTTCAAGGCGTCCGAGACCGAGGAGGAGCGGAGAATCCAGGTTCCACGGAAACCTGGGACCCCTCCGAGTAAATACCCTTTTCCCTGGGCTATTTATGCTGTTTTACTGCTGATTCACCGAGCTGATATCCTCTGTTTTCTGCGCAGGTGTTCAACAAAGGAGGAGAGAGGTCGGCCTTGATCGTTGGAAGAGGAACGACGCCTGGTTCGAGAAGATCTACCATTACCACGGCCACAACGATAGGGTTGCCTTCTCGTTGCTCGGGTACAAGCTGCGGTATCAGTCTTACACCAAGAAGAGTGCCTAGATCCCCCTTGAGCCGATACGGGAGATCGTGCTCGCGCTTGCAGAAACCGGTGGCCGAGCCTCGGAGCCCCTCGGACCGATCCTGGTCGAAGACAGCCCCGCCCGAGACCAAGCAGAAGAGGAAATGGACGGGCCGCGTCCCCCTTTGAAGAACTTGGGAGCCCTGGTCCTTAAGAACCGAGTTCTCCCCTCCCCGAAGCGTGCTCACGGTGTGCCTAGCGCCGCTCAAGGCTCTTCAACCAGCGCCCCCTCCGATCCCCCGGACTCAGCAAGGACCTCCTCCTTCGCGAAGGAAAAGGGTGCGCGAGGCCCCCCTCAAGAGAAGAGGGGGAGGTCGGAGGAGCCCCCCAAAGAGACCCGGCCGTCCAAGGATGCTCGGCCACGGGTTGCGGAGGTCGAGAAGGAGGGTGAGAGGCCCCCTCCCGAAAAGAGGCCCTGCGTGGGTGAGGAGGAGCAGGCCTCGGAAGTGGTTCCGCAGCTTCGGTCTACCAAGCCGCCCCCTTTCAGGCCCAACCTTGATCTCAACCCCTGCGAGCCTATGAGCGTGGAGGACCGGATGGGGACCTCTACTAGAACGATCACGACAGTTGCCAGGGCATGCGCTCTCCCCTTGGACATGGAGAAGCATAATAAGTCCGGGTAAATGAGCCTGATCTACTCGACGATGAGGGCGTCGCTCGAGGTACTTCCTAATTCTCTTGTCTTTTTAAGCTTCATGCTTTAGTCGCCTGCTCTAACTCCCTACCCCTTTTTCTCTTTGCAGAATGTACAGAGGCTCCAAATAATATTGGAGAGGACGGAGAAGACAACTGCACGGGTTCTCGAGATGGACGCCGAGAAAAAGAAGATGGTAGATGCCTTGGAGTCTAGTGCGGGAGAAATAAAGAAGGCGGAGGAAAAGATCGCCGAGCTCACAACGGAACATCAAGCGGCGAAGGCCAAGATCATCAAGTTGCGAGGCGAAAATAAGCACCTAAAAGGCGCAGCCGATGACAAGGCGAAGAGGGTGCACCAAGTAGAGGACGAGCTTGCAAAAAGGGAAATTGAACTGGCTGGGAAAGAGGCCGAGCTCGAGTCCTCTAGGAAGGAGTGGGTCGATGTCGAGTCCACTCTGCGAGCCCAGGCCGCAAAGGCTTATCAAGAAGGAGTGGATTGGGCATCGGCGGAGTACGTGGCTCAAATCAAGGACCTGAGCCCGGTTTTGTACGAGACGGGATGTAGGGAAGCGCTTTGTGAGTAAGGGGTCTCTGACGATGACCCTATATTCACGAACCTTCCCCAATTCCATTCTGTCATACATAGCCCAGAGTCAGAGCCCGGCTCCAATCCTCCGGAAGCCCCTCTTGAAGCCTCGGTCATCCATCCTCCACCCCCGACTCCTGCCGAGGGCAACCAGGCCCAAGCCTCCTCCGCGGCTCCTCTACCCCAGACTTTAGGCGCTCCCGACCCTGCTCCATCCATCCCTCCAGAGCCAGAGAATATAGCCGCGGCGCCCAAATAACGTAGGAAATAATATGCCTGTATTTTTCTCTTTCCTTTGATGTATTTTTCTCTTTTTCCTGAGTGTACAGAACTTTGTAATCATCTTCTCTTATTAATGAAAATACAATTTTCTTTCAATTCTCCGGCTGTCTTTTCATTTCTTTCTTCTGGCCGTAGTGTGTGAATGCTCTTTTAATTTTGAACAAAATTGAAACCCCGTCTCCTGACCAATTTTTTCGAACCTTCAAGTGGCCGAGATCGGTGAGCTCATAGGAACTGGCCTTAACCTTCTAGTCCAGAGAAAGATATTGAACAAAATTGGTGCCCTGTCGCTGATCGTTTTTCCAAACCTTCCAAGTGGCTGAGATCGGTGGGCATCTGGGGCATCTGGCCCTAAGGCCAGGGTTTTAACAACGTGCTTCCGAAGGAAACGCCTTATTAAAAGACCTTGTAGTTAGCTTGGATTCACACCCTGGGGAGCGATCTTCTTACTGGAGGGTTGGGGCCGTGCCGTCACCTTTGATAACTCGGGGGATTTGGCCGAGCTCAAAGGCAGACCGAAATCTGCAACTTGATAGTGAAATAAGGCAGCTGATTTCATTCCTGTTCCAAGGGGGTTAGTCTAATGTCCGGACCCAAGGAGGTTGTTGCGAGGATCAGGGCCTTGGGAGCTGGTCCTATTACCGAACTCAAGGAGGCTGGTGTGAGGACCGGAGCCTTGGGAGCTGGTCCTATGAGCGAACTCAAGGAGGCTGGTGCGAGGACCGGAGCCTTGGGAGCTGGTCCTATCAGCGAACTCAAGGAGGCTGGTGCGAGGACTAGAGCCTTGGGAGCTGGTCCTATGACCGAACTCAAGGAGGCTGGTGCGAGGACCGGAGCCTTGGGAGCTGGTCCCATGACCGAACTCAAGGAGGCTGGTGCGAGGACCGGAGCCTTGGGAGCTGGTCCCATGACCGAACTCAAGGAGGCTGGTGCGAGGACCGGAGCCTTGGGAGCTGGTCCCATGACCGAACTCAAGGAGGCTGGTGCGAGGACCGGAGCCTTGGGAGCTGGTCCCATGACCGAACTCAAGGAGGCTGGTGCGAGGACCGGAGCCTTGGGAGCTGGTCCTATGACCGAACTCAAGGAGGCCGGTGCGAGGACCGGAGCCTTGGTTCACAACTTAGAAAGATACAAGGCACACTTCTTCCATAAGATCCCTCTTTCATTGATTTATCATTTGAATACATTTAGAAGTAGTATTTCTTGAGGTGCACGGCATTCCATGGTCATGACAATTCTTTGTCATCCATGCTCTCAAGTCTATAAGCCGACCTCCCGGATACCGAGACCACCTTAAAAGGCCCGAGCCAGTTTGGTGCGAGCTTGCCTTCATTAGGATCTCTGTCTGTCGGAAGCGCCCGTTTTAAGACTAGCTTCCCGATTGAGAACTTCCTTTCTTTGACCTTCTAATTATATCCTCTGGATAGTTGTTGCTGGTAAGAGGCCAGGCGCACGGATGCTGCTTCCCTTCGCTCCTCGGCCAAGTCGAGCTCTTTGGCGAGATTTACTTCATTCTGCCCCTGGTCGAAGAGATCCGACCTCAAGGTCGGAAGGCCGACCTCAAGAGGGATTACAGCTTCCATTCCGTAGGCTAAGGAGAAAGGAGTTGCCAAAGTGGACCGTCTCGGGGTGGTCCTGTATGCCCAAAGGACACTTGGTAATTCTTCTACCCATCTGCCCTTAGCTCTGTCAAGTCTCTTTTTGAGTCCGTCCAGTACCACATTGTTTGAGATCTTTGCTTGCCCGTTGCTCTGCGGGTAGGCCGGGGTTGCATAGAGGTTCCTGATACCGAGCCCCTGGCAGAAGCTCTTAAAGAAGTTCGAGTCGAATTTGGTCCCGTTGTCCGAGATCAGAGCTCAGGGGATCCCAAACCTCGTTACAATGTTCTTCCACACAAAATTCTTCACTTCCTGCTCGGCGATGGAGGATAAAGCTTCTGCCTCTATCCATTTGGTGAAGTAGTTAGTGGCCACTATTAGCCACCTCCTGTTTCCTGGAGTTCGGTGAAGAGGTCCCACGATGTCCAGCCCCCATTGAGCGAAGGGCCATGGGCTGGAGAGAGGACTCAAGTCCTGCGCTGGTTGGTGCAGGGAGTGGGATTACTTCTGACATTTTTCACATTTCTGGGTGTAAAGCTGGGCATCCTTCTGTATATAGGGCAACCAGCAGCTCTGACTAATGGCTCTGTATGCCAGTGACCTTCCTCCGATGTGGCTTCCACAGATTCCTTCGTGAATTTCAAAAAGGAAGTCTTCGACTTTGCTCGGGTGAACGCATTGGAGATACGGTCCCGTGAAGGACTTTCTATAGAGCTTCTCATCCGGGGATAGCCAAGAATGAGCTGCTTTCATCCTGACCTTGTGGGCTTCATTCCTGTCTTCAGCGAGTTTATCTTCTTTTAGAAATGCTATGATCGGATCCATCCAACTGGACCGGGACCGACGCACAGGACTTGCCGAGGTGGGAGGAGCTCTATGCTCGGTTTTTTCAATGTCTCCACGTCGACTGTCCTTCTTTTCCCTGCTTCTACGGCCGAGGCTAAGTTGGCTAGGGCGTCTGCATAGCAGTTGGACTCCCTGCCGATTTGCTTGACTTCTGCTTTCTCGAACTGGGAGAGGAGCTGCTTCGTGTGGGCTAAGTAGGCTGCCATCCTTTCATCTCGGGCTTGATAGTTTCCGCTTAGCCGGTTCGTCACCAATTGGGAGTCGCTAAAGACTACTAGCCGACGTGCCCCCAGTATTCTCGCGCTACTGAGACCCGTAATCAGTGCTTCGTACTCTGCTTCATTGTTGGAGGCTTTGAAATCAAGGGTCAATGCTTGCTCGATGACGAGGCCTTCTGAAGATTGGAGGACTATGCCAGCGCCAACCCTTCTGGATGTGGAGGATCCGTCAACAAAGACCTTCCAGGCCGACTTAAGGAATTCTTCCCAAGATCGGCCTTCCTCGGTCTCGGTCTCGGCTCCACCATTGCCCTTGGAGCCCCCCAGTTCAGTATCGAGCGAGGTCTGTCCCGAATTAGGAGAGGTGAATTCGACGATGAAGTTTGCCAGAATTTGTGCTTTGATCACCTTTCTGGGTTGATATTGGATATCGAATTGCCCCAGTTCGACGACCCACTTGGAGATTCTTCCGGAGAAGTCGGCCTTTCGAAAAAGGGACTTGAGCGGGTACTCTGTGACGACCATCACTGTATGTGTCTGAAAATAGTGGGAGAGTTTGCGAGAGGCATTGACGAGTGCCAACGCAAGTTTCTCGAGTGGAAGGTACCTGGCCTTGGCATCTAGCAGGATTTTGCTGGTGTAGTAAATGGGATGCTGCTGCTTGTCGTTGTTTCTGACTAGCACCGAGCTCACTGCGTGGTCCGAGACTACTAAGTAGAGATAAAGGAGGTCACCTTGTGAAGGAGTGAACAATAGTGGTGGCGAGGAAAGGTATTCCTTGAGTTTTTCCAGCGCCTGATCACACTCAAGGGTCCACTGAAATTTGGAGCTCTTTTTGAGGAGCTGAAAGAAGGAGCAACATTTGTCCGAAGCTCGGCTGATGAAGCGATTGAGCGCAGTGGCCATCCCCGTTAGTCTCTGCACCTGCTTTACTGAGGTCGGGCTCTGGATCGCCTGGATAGCTGAAATCTGCTCTGGATTAGCTTCGACCCCTCTCCTTGTTACCAGGCTTCCAAGGAACTTGCCAAAGCCAACGCCAAACGCACACTTGGAGGCATTCAGTTTAAGCTGAAACTTGCTGAGGATGGCGAACGTCTGGCGCAGATCTGCTAAATAGTCCTGTGACTTCTTGGACTTGACCACCATGTCGTCGATGTAGACCTCCACTGTCTTCTCGAGCTGGGTGTGAAACATCTTTGTGACCATTCTCTGGTATGTCACCCCGGCATTCTTTAACCCAAAGGGCATCACTTTGTAATAGTAGATGCCTCGAGGTGTTATGAATGCGGTTTTCTCCTCATCATGCCCGTGCATGGGGATCTGGTGGTAACCTCGGTAGGCGTCGAGGAAGCTCATTTTATCATGTCCCAAGGTGGTTTCGATCATCTGGTCGATTTTTGGGAGGGGGAAACTGTCCTTGGGGCAAGCTTTATTAAGATCAGTGAAGTCCACGCAGACCCTTCATTTGCCGCTTTTCTTCTTGACCACCACAGTGTTGTCCAGCCACTTTGAATAATGCACCTCGAGGAGCTTGTCGACTTCTTCGATGACAGCTTCTGTTTGCGGGATTCCTGTTCTGCGGGCCTTTTGTACTATGGGCTTGTGTCCGGGATCCACGTTTAGCTTGTGGCACATGACCTCGGGGTCGACCCCGGGCATCTCATATGGAGTCCAGGCGAAGACGTCCTTATTCTACAGTAAAAAGTCGAGTAGCTCGGACCTCTCGTTGTCGGCGAGCTGGCTTCCCAGCAGGAAATACCGCTCGGGGTCATCGGGATTGATCCTGACCTCGGTGAGTTCTTCTACGCTCTTCTGTTCTACTAAGCGACCGACATCATCGAGTTCGGCCATATGTACTCGTTGTGGCTCCGTCTCGCCCGGCATTATGGCCGTAAGGCACTGTCTAGCCATCTGCTGATCTCCTCGCACGGTTACTATCTCGATCGCCCATCCGGCTTTCTCTAGCGGAAACTTGAGCTTCTGGTGAATGATGGAGGGTACTGCTTCCATCGTATGCAGCCAATTTCGTCCCATTATTACATTGTAAGGGGATGGTGCATCCACTACCATAAAGTTGGCCATCTTCGTGGCGCCCCCTATTCGGACTTCAAGTGATATCCTCCCTTTGGGGTACACTGGCTTGGCACTGAAGCCTACTAAGGGGACGTGGACTTCCTGCAGGTCGGATTCTGTCAAGCCGAGTTGCTTGAAACAGCTGAAGTAGAGGATCTCGGACGAACTCCCCGGATCTATGAGGATGCGCTTCACGGTGTAATTGTTCAGCCACAAGGTGAGAGTGAGTGCGTCGTTGTGGGGGAGCGGGACCCCTCCTAGGTGCTCGTCCGAGAACCAGATCTTGGGCCTTTCCTCCCTAGCTTTCTTTGGTGCAGGCTCCAGTTCGGCCGACATCACTCGTTTGCCATGGGCAGCCCTCCTGGCCTCTGACCGAGCTTGGGTACTTCCCCTATTGGGAGCGGGGGCCAGGTGAATGACGTTGATGATCCTGGTCATCACTGTGTAAGGCGCGCTGCTGAGTCTGGTTGATCCTCTCCCCCCCCCCCCCCTTGATGTACTCTCGAAGGTGCCCGTCCCTGACGAGCTTCTCGAGATGAGACTTCAGAGCCATGCAGTCTTCGGTCATGTGCCCGTGCTATTTGTGGTAAGAGCAGTTCTTGCTCCGATCTCGGGTAGATGGGTCGCCCCTCATCGGCTACAGCCGTTGGAAATAAGGTTCTGCCTTGATTTTGCCGAGGAGTCTGTAGATGGGCTCCTTGAAGACAACATTAACGGCCCTGTAAGGATCTCCGGCCGGCCTGGTAGACTTGAACTTCGGTCTCTTGCTGCTGCCCGAGACTGAGGTTGAGAAGGACGCCAAACTGGTGGTGATTCTCTTCTTATCTGGCCTTTGTTTGGCGAACATCCCTTCTCCTCTGGAGGTTTGGCCCTTTTGCGGGAGTCCGAACCGCTCCTTGCCACGAGTTTCGTCCTCTTCCTGCTCAATGTATTGGTTCACCCTCGCCATCAGCGCCTTCATCGTGGTCACGGGAGTCCAGACCAGGTCTTTTCGGAGTTCATTACCTGGGAGTAAGGCCTGCCGGAAGCACATGATGGCGACAACATTGTTGGCGTCCGTGATCTGGCTATATATCGTCCAGAATCTTCTGGCGAATGCGGTGATACTTTCACCATCTTTCATCCGGATTGCCATGAGGTTGCCACCTATCTTTGGGATGACACGGTGCGCCTGGAACTTCTCGATAAAGGAGCTTCGGAGCTGCCACCAGTTCGTGACCGACCCAGCAGGGATCGCACAGAACCATCGGAGTGGGAGGTCGCCTAGGCTTGAGGAGAAGACCCTGCAATTCAGGTGGCCGACAGACCCCGGACCGACATCCGCTGAGTGAAGTGTCGTAGGTGCGTTTCTGGGTCCGAGGTCCCGTCATAGAGGACAAACCTCGAGACGCTGAATCTCTCGGGAAGAGAGAAGTCTCTAATTTCCTGGGAGAAGGGGGACATGCCCTGGTCTTCTACATCACATGCCTCTGTTTGGTCTCGGGTGAAACCGATCTCAGCCATCCGAGCCTGGACCTCTTGTTTGACGTAGTGGTCGAGCAGTTCCAGGCCAGTCATGTTCTCTGGCCTCGGGGATTCTGGCTCGCGACGCGATCCTACGAGGTTTCTAGGTAGGTGACTGCTGCTCGAGCCTTCTTCTTCGCAGCGATTTCTTCTTCTGTCGTTGAGGACCTGCCTCAAGTCTCGACTGCCCAGACAGTTTTGCTGTCGTCTAGGAGGTGGAATACGAGTCCTCCTTTCATTCTCCTTGAGCTACTCTTGGAGATGACGAATCAACTTCTCTTTTTCTTGGAGGACCCGATTTTGAGCCTCGAGCTCTTCAAATATGGGGTCATCTTCTTCTTCACGAGCTCGATGAAAGGATTGATCGTCATTGTGAGTGCGATGATGGGAGTGATGGGATTTTGCCCTGACAGGGGTTTTGCCACGTTGTCGAAGATCCGACGGGGAGACATTTTGCTGTGGGCCCCTAGGTGGCTGTTCATCGAGGGGGTGAGGAGCCTCATGGCGGTCGTCACACTGGGGGAGTGTCGTCACAGGTCGAGATGAGGAGTCCGACTGGACGACACCCTCCGCGTACACGGGATCGGATTTTCCTCCGGACTTTCTCTGGCGGGGAATCCCCGATAGCCCTACAGGACGGGGGGAACCTCTGTTGGTCCCGGAGGGGGAAGAAGAGCAGAGCGAACGCCAGCAGGTGGTTCTAGAAGTACCGACTGGAGCGGCTAAGGTTGCGAAAACGGTGGAAATGGGGGTTGTTTCGGCGGAGGAAAGGATGACGCTCTTCGGGACTTTGACGATCCCTCGCCGCCGTAACTGGTTTTTGGAGGCATGGCTTTTGTTAAAGGCTTTGGTTAAGGTCCTGTTCCCACAGACGGCGCCAACTGTAAGTGCCTAAAAACTACGGACTTAGTTAAAAGAGGATTAGACTCTCGATTTTGTGATATTGGGAAGATTATGGGAAAGGACCGGCCTCCGATGACCTGAAAGGAAAAATAAAGGTCAGAGCCCCTGGCTATTGGCAGCCGAAGGCACTCCGATGCCTGAGTTAGTTTGATAACTGAGGGAGAACGAGGAAGAAGAAGTAGGGGGGACAAGTTTGTTGCGTACCTCGTGTAGTTTCCCTTCATGCATTATATAGACGTGAGAGTCATCATCGGACTGGACCCTTCAGGGAGAGATGGAAGCCCTATCAGCATGTACATTTCTCTCCTGAGTGGGGGTAGGTAAAAAGGGAACGTCTCATCTAACCATCCCCCTATGCCTGTGGATGTGACCTTGAGATAAGGCATGCCACTTATCTAAGTCCGACGCCCGCTCTATTTGTCAGTTTGTCGTCTACCGTCATGACAGCGCATTTATGGTCGCATTTATGGCTGAATGACAGGAGGCCGAGACCAGGCCAAGACCGAGACCGAGGTGGGCAGACGCAGACGTGGCCACCGAGATGGGCTCCGTGCCTCCCCGAACTGGTGCTTCTACCGAGCTGGGCAACATCGAGACTAGGGACTATCCCGAAACTGGGAATGGCCCCACATATATCCGTAATTACGAAGTAACGCCACACATTAGATAATAAAAATATTTTAGAATAAGATGTAGGATGTGATTGATGATATTTAAATTACAATAAGATAATTTAGGTATTTATGAAAAGAATATATGAGGGAGTTAGATATGATATGAGCAGATTAGGAAACATTTTCCTGTAATTTATTTCCTTAATTTGTACTCCACATGGTGAAATAGGATTTCTCATGAAATCATTGCAATGATTGTGATATGGGTCAATGGATGGAACACATGTACAAAGTATTACTAGCTTTTGAAACATGTAGATAGATATCAATAAATTAACCATGTGTTCCAATATCAATCCTAAAAAGGAAAAGATGCCATATCATTTTATGTAGACAGTGTTGAATTAAATGGGTTGCATCCACAAGAGGTGGGCCGCATAATGAAAAATGATTGGTGCAACTATAAAAGATGTTTTGTAGTGGTAAACCAATGGATCCACAATCTGGCGCAAAAACATTGGGCCAAATCTGATACGGTTTGGATGTTAAGAGAGTGCTCCACAAAGGGGCGTCAGCTACTTTGGACGGAATGTGATTATCGCAAAAGCCAGATCTCTTGCAGCTTTCCCAGCAGTAACCTCCCAGCAAGTTTTTTGAAGTGGGAATTACATAGAATGCTTTGTCTTTGTTTTTGGTAGAAGACATAGAAGGCTTCGTCAGACTAGAGAAAAAGAGAACTTGGGAGATTACCATCTGCAATTATCTAACCTAATGGCCATAAATTTATACTAATAAAATATAAATTTAATTTGTTAACCGTCAATTTTTGTCTCTTCCAACAAGGGATCATTAAAGAGGTGACGGGTGAAGGATTGGAGGTAAAGTTATAGACGGGTCCCTAACCTTATTGGAATTTGATTTACTAGGTCGATGCTAGGTTTTCTTTTATCATCTCCAATTAGTTTCCATTGAAGGGGGGTTATTTGATGGTCATTTATTAATTTTATTTTTTTTAGCCACTTTTAGAAAATACGTTTCTTAAAATTTGTAAGAAATGAATTCTATGTGAACAAATAAGCCAGGGTAAATCAAGTCCAAATCTCACTCGCTCGAGAAAATGGTTTGTTTTCTCTCAATTCTTGATCTTATGAAGCTCTCGGTCACGACATACTCAATTAGGACAAGTATATTTCAATAGAAGTGTCTACTTACTTAAGACTTAAGGTGCTCAAAACATTCTCATATGGGATGTAGTGAAATTTTATCTCAACAATAGCCGATCCAACCACAACAGTTAGCATATATATAATTAAATGAGTAAAATATTTAAAAACTTCATACAGTTTATATTTATCAACAATATGCTAATAATCTTACCATGAGGGCAACTTTTTTAGGATAAAGCTTAGCATTTCCCAGTGCGACGTAAGACGACACCAGCCACACACTTGGTATACTTTTATGAGTAAATTAGCCTAAAGTCCCTCAACAAAAGGATCCGGGCTATGCTCTTTTGATGCGTCGAGGATTTGACAGTAGCTTTTGTTTTCATTCGGTGTCGTCCTTGAAAACGGGCGAAAACATCTCTACCCCCACTCCTACAACCACACTTTCGCTCTTTTTACTTTCTCGTGTCTCCTGACTCTAATCACTCTTAACCGGCGTGTGGGCGGCCGCGTCCAGACATGGACCGCTGCCACTACCCACCAAATTGTAAAAAGCAGTTGTCTCTTCACCAAAGGAGGCATTGTCTTGGGTGTTGAACATTGCATGGGGCCCACCAATCAATGTTTGTCACATCTGTACAGTGTAGTGCTTACGTATGCATGATGCTCTTCTCAGGTGCATTAATTCTATTAACAAATTCTGCGTAACGACCGCTAAGAAGTCAGCTCACAATCCGACTACCATGTGATTCGCCAATAATGAATTCATCCCTGGTTGAATTTCATCTCAATTTTCAACAATGGAGCTATTATTTCAACTTTGGATGTTGATCACATAAATTTTTTTATTCATCTAATTGGTTGACCCTGATCTTAATTTTCACTAAAGGAACTGCTATTCTAATCCAATAAATCATTTCATTTCCAGTTTCACAGTCGTCTAATGAAACAAACATTCACCTTTGGTTGCTATCACAGAAATTTCTTAGCATTTAAAGTCGTTACACTCTGAAGTGAACTCCTAAAATTAGCAGCCCTTTATAACAAAATTAAGGGGCAGAATTAGGGGAGATAATGCTGTCCTTTAATAAACAAAAATTCAAAAAAAGGGCACCCCCTAGGATAAGTTTTCTGGGTCGTCCACTATCTACATTCAAAGTGATTTACAGATTATCCCTCTAATCGTGATTGCCAAACATTAAGTGCACCCCATTGTTATGGCCCTAAATAGTTATAAGACTTAATTTGACGCGTTCCAACAGTCCTGGGGCTTTGGGCGTATTGATTAGGTAAATAACATTTTGTATTAGAGCCAACCTCCACTTCTCTAGTTTGAGTCACGGAAAAGACTACCTGGAGTAGAGTGACAGCCGTTAAATAAATAGAGAAAATGACTACCTGCCTCAAGAGTGAGGCATTCCAATAACCCTGGGGCTTTTGGCATATTGGTTAGGTACATAACACCCACCCCCTACATGAGGTGATACTTTAAAGAAATACAATACACCCGGGTGTGATCTAGAAAAAAAAAAAAATCTCCTGTGATACCTGAAGCCATCTGACTTTGATGGGATCATTAGATGAGAATGTTAGCAGGATCCTGTTCACTTCCAAATTTATCCATCCCGTGGTCCCTAGGATCTCAGGCATCCATCGCCACACTTTGAGACAAGCAGAAGTGGCCTGCCACCTATGAAAATCTTGGTGTTTCACCTGTTTCAAACTTTCCTTGCATATAAATTTTGTAGTTCTCACACGTAGTCCTCAAAGGAAGAAAGGTACTGCAGCATGTCAATCAAGTGATTCAACGGGACGGAAGCCAGGAACAAGGAGAGGAAATGGGCATGGAAAGGAAGAGGGGAGTGTGGGGTAGCTACTGGATGTTGGTAGGGTGATTGCCAAACCAGCTCGGGGGGCTGGGACCCCGACGCTCCTGTGAGGGAAGAAGACCTTGGGTGAGGTGAGGGAAGAAAAACTCAGGTGAGGTAGAACAGCCCTCGGGTGACAGAAGATGCATGCCCAGGTTTTGAACTTGGGCATGCAGGTAAGAACTGGCGTCACTTACCACTAGGGTAAGAGGCCGTTCTTGGGAGAAGGGACGTTGAAAGTGGTTAGGAAGAGAAAATAGAGATTTTAAAATGCGAGGATGGGTGAGAAAACAGGTTAGGTGTGAAACATTATGAAACGTTTCGTTTTATATGCAATTCTAAAACTTCCATCTGGTTTTGGGAAATCAGGTTTGGAACAATATGAATTCATGACCGGCCCTAATTGTTCTTGGTCCACGATGTAGACCAAAAGCAAGCCTGGTTCTCAATCGGGTCCAAACTCAAGACCCATACCCAAATTTTCCTGGTTCGGATGAATGGCTATTTACCGCCATCCTTAGAGACAAAACTGCATCTCCAATAAGGTTTTCTCCGACAGAAGCTCTAATTCCGTCCATTCTCAATCAGAAGGGAGACAAAAGTAATTGAATCTGATCTTCCTCCGTGGCAAATTCTAGGTCAAAAGGTAATGGTAGTGATGAGAGCCTAAAAGATACATTTTAGGCCCCTTAATGAGGACTTGGTTATACCTTAGAAAGAGATTAATTAGATTAATTATGTTATTTTATTGTTTGTAGGTATTACAAATGCAAGGAGAGAAATTCATAGCTAAAATGGATGAAATCACAAAGCATGACAAAGAAGGAGTTGCAAGTAAGAAAGATTGCCAACTATGGGAGGAGACTCAAATAAGAAAGCAAAGCAAGAGTCCAAACATGCCTTGGATCTCCAACATGGGTCCCACTCATCCCATAGCATGCCAACATGGAAGGTCTTCTAATTGAACCATGATTCCCGGAATTTTCAGAGGCAGCAACTTGAAATGGTCATAACTCTCAACTCGAGTGTCGGATTCGTGAAATCTACGTACCGTTGGAAAGCTCTTTTCGAGTAGATATCCGTGGAGTCCAAGATTGTGTAAATCAGAGCTATATTGAGGGAGATATGACCTCGCGAAGTTCGCTGTGATGACCAGTGGGCCCGGACCCGACGGGAATCCATCTCCTACCCGAATTAAAGATCCTTTTTCACCCCAAAACTTATATATAGGAGCCCTAACTCGTTTTTGGGGATATTCACACTTTGGGAGAAGGTCTGGAGCAAGGTTTTGGAGCTTTTGGAAGCGGAGCCATGGCGATTTCATCAGAGATTCTTTGTCAATCGTCGTCCATGCGTAACTAACTCCTTATCTTTGGGTTGCGATGAAGCCCTAACCTTTTGTTTATGGTGATGTATAGGTTTAGGGTTTATTTTAAACGCTTTTGATTATATGACAAGATGCTAATTCATTGAATGGATTTTATGAATGCAATATTTCTTTCTTTGGTATTTTAATCTTATAGATTTGAATACTAAGTCATATAATGATGCTTGAATGAATGTGCTTGTTAGATTTAGGATAATCTATGCCATAGAGATAGGTTATGCCCTGATTTACATCCGCATCCTTTATTTATTGACTCTGAAGGTTTGTAACCAAGACGAGTTTCTGTAGCGTTGACAATAAAACCCTAAGCCTATACTTGTCATTGTGCGAGGTTAGAGTGGATTCGTACCCTTAGATCTTTTCTCTAATTGAATCAACCCTATCTTTTACTTTGTTAATTTAGAAATCTTTAATTTGTTAATCAAAACCAATCAGCCCATTACTTCGTTTTCCAATAGAATTAGTTTAGGAATTTAGGAAACAGTAGCCTTTTTGTCCCAGTGGATACGATACTCGGTTAACGTCTTTGCTTCTTCAAGCAGAGATAATAGCGGAGAATAATTAATAATTGCAACCCTGTTCTAGGATTGATCATAATTTTGGCGCCGTTGCCGGGGACAATTAGCACGGTTGTTTGTTTCTTTTAATTCTAATTTTAGTTTAGTTTAGTTATTTTTTTTATTTTATTTGTAGTCTGTTTTTTTTTTCAGCTTTATTCGCATTGTTTATTATCCTTACTGCAGGGCATTGATTTTAACACAGATTTCTAGAATTTGTGCAGGGATCTAAGAGAGTTCACAAAGGAAAAAGTTTTACTCAAAAAGAAATCTCTCTTCTCCTCCCAAGTGCACTGTAAGCCTAGACTTTCTGATTCTTTTCATATAATTGCAGTAAATTTTTTTGTGTGCATGCTTGGTCGTCGCTCTTGTCACCCAGATTTGATTTCTCTAGACCAAAATTTAGAGCGAGCCCTTAGACAAATTAGATCATCTAAACACCCTTCTGTTGTCTCACACACAAATTCATTAATGGCTGAAGAAAGAAAAGAGGATGAGGGTCTTGAGGCTCCACCTCTCCGACCCTTGAAGGAGCACTATACTCCTTCAGAATACGCGTCACCATCGTGTATTCAGCTGCCTACTGTACAGGCAGCTCAATATGAGATCAAGCCCAGCACAATAAATCTGATTCCTTCTTTCTATGGCTTGAACAATGAGGACCCATACAATCATATTGATGAGTTCTTGGTTATTTGCTCCACAGTGCGGATAAACAATTTCAGTAATGAGGCCTTGAAAATGTTTCTCTTTCCATTTTCGTTGAAGGACAAAGCCAAGTATTGGCTGAGTACCTTACCTGCAAACTCCATCACTTCTTGGGCCCAATTACAACAAAAATTCTTAGATAAATATTTCTCTGTGGGTAAAACAAATCAGTACAGGAGATCTATCACATCCTTTGTCCAAACTGATAACAAACAATTTCATGAGGCATGGGATAGATTCAAGGATCTCATTAGAAAATGTCCTCATCACCAAATTGCCAAGTGGCAATTGGTTCAGTTCTTTTATGATGGGTTGTCTCCTGAATGGCGAAACATGGTAATCACCGCCAGTGGGGGATCAATTATGCTGAAAAATGAGGATGAGGCATGGGAGCTTTTTGAGAATATGAGTGAGACCTTTCAGCACCATGCTTCCACTGCTAGATTAGAGAGGCCGGCAGCCTCTAATTTGCAAAAACCTAGAGGTGTGTTTGAAATTCAACCATCTAATGAACTCACCACTCAGGTGGCTGCCTTGACCCAAAAATTGGATCAGCTATTATCTGTGGGTCAAACTCTCCAATCCCCACCCTCTCAAGGTGGTTGTGCTTTGTGCTCTAGTCCCGCTCATTTTGTGAGCAATTGTCCTGCAGCACCCCAATTTCCTGAGTTTGTGCAAGAGCAAGTGAATGCTGCACAGGGGTTCTCCAAACCAGGTAATGATCCATTTTCGAATACTTTTAACCCGGGATGGCGCAATCACCCCAACTTTTCATGGAAGTCGCCCGGTCAAGGCACTTCATTCTCTCAACCGGGAAATGGGCCAAATTTTCAATACAATCCTGCGGCCTATCGTTTCCAACAATCCTACCAGCAACCCAACCCTCAACCACCTCAAAGAACACCATCATTTGAGGAGACAGTGTTGCAAGAGCTCAAAGAGCTCAAAGCAACCACTCAGCTGGTCCATTCCCACTCTCAATCCATAGCTAAGCTAGAGGTCCAGATTGGGCAAATAGCTAATACTCTTAACAAAAGAGAGGAGGGACGCTTACCTAGCCAACCCACAGTTAACCCTAAGAATTCTTTTGATGTGGGTAGTTGCTCGCAACATAATGATACCTATCATGAGCAAGTGAAAATGGTTGTCACATTACGAAATGGGCGCGAGGTTGAGACTAGGCCCGAGGAGCCTAAGCAAGATGTGAGAGAGACCACAGCCAATCTCAAGAGCTCTCGGGTTGACATGATTTCTAAGGGAAATGAGGCACCCCCATATGTGCCTAAAGTCCCTTTTCCCACTTGCCTTGACACACCCTCTCCCTTTAGTAAAAAGAAAGCAACTATGGATGAAATGGTGGAGGTGTTTAAACAAGTAAAGATTAACCTGCCTTTGCTAGATGCTATCAAGCAGGTCCCTTCTTATGCTAAATTTCTAAAAGATTTGTGCACTCAAAAACGCAAATCTAAATCTCATGTGCCAAAGAAGGTTTTACTTACCGAGCAGGTGAGCTCAATTCTCCATAATGACACTCCTCCCAAGCTGAAAGATCCTGGCACTCCCACCATTACGTGCACAATTGGGAGTCACGTTATTGATCATGCATTGTTGGATCTGGGAGCGAGTGTCAATCTCTTGCCTTACTCGGTGTATGAGCAGATTGGGCTAGGGGACTTAAAGCCCACTCCGGTAACCTTACAACTTGCTGATAGGTCTGTTAGGGTACCCCGGGGAATAATTGAGGATGTTCTGGTCAAGGTCGATAAGTTCTTTTTCCCTGTCGATTTCATCGTCCTTGACACTGAACCAGTGCAAAACTCACGGAAGCACACTACTGTCATTCTTGGACGACCCTTTTTGGCCACGGCCAATGCGAACATTAATTGCCGAACCGGAGTTATGGATGTTTCCTTCGGGAATATGAAAGTGAGGCTGAATGCTTTTAGGGCCTCTCATCAACCTTCAGACCAAGATGAAAGCTTTGCAGTCAATGTTGTTGATGAGCTTGTAGAAAACACTCTTCACCCTAGGGATACTTTGCCAGCTGTCATTGCTCCTGATCTGTCTGACGGTCAGGAAGCTCAAATTTTGGATGTGTTGGAAATGCACAAGAGTGCACTCGGCTGTTCAATTGCCGAGTTAAAATATATTGATTCCTCTATTTGCATATCCCGTCTTCCTTGCATTGCTGATTTTACACTTTCTCGAGATATGCAGAGATTTTTAGATCCTAACCTGGAGGAGGTAGACATAAAGGAAGTGTTGAGTCATGTTTTTAGTGCTCTTTACTTGTAGTCCTTTCCTTTGATTTTAGTTTTTTGTTTACTTGTAGTCTTTTCCTAAAAAAATAAAAAAAAAAAAAAAAAATTCCGACGTCCGGACGCCGGAGCCGGGCGTCTGGACGCCCGGAAAAGTGTTATGTCAGGTTGCTCTCTGCCTTGGGGCGTCCGGACGCCCCACCTGGGCGTCTGGACGCCCGGAAAAGTGTTATGTCAGGTTGCTCTCTGCCTTGGGGCGTCCGGACGCCCCACCTGGGCGTCTGGACGCCCGGTTTGTTTCAAAAACACCCTGTTCTCTGCTTTGGGGCGTCCGGACGCCCCACCTGGGCGTCTGGACGCCCGGAAAATTTTTAAAACGGTCTTTTCTCTGCCCGGAGTTGGGCGTTTGGTCGCCGGAAATTTTTCCGAAAAAAAAAAAAAAAAAAAAAAAACTTTTTACTTGTTTTTCTTACTGTTCTTTTTCTTATTTCTTTTGCACTTGTGTTGAGGTAGTTTAGGTTGTTTTTTTTCTTTTTTCAGTTGTACACCCTCTTGCGGGGTGGGTCTTTGGTGCTAATTTTTTGCAGGTTCTTCAGTGCAAGTTGGGGGGTCTACCCGACTTTTCTTTACTATGCATCGTTTTGTTTAGCACTACCCAGGTGATATCCCTCATTTTCCCTTTACTTTTATTGTCCTTTATCTTTTATTCTATGTTTAACATTGTGGACACTGTTACATTCAGTTGGGGGGTGAGGTATTGACCTTGGGAGTAGTTTAGGGGTTGTTTTAGCAGTTTTATTTCTGTTGGCTTGTTGTCTTTTATTTGTCTTTTCTTTTGCTTATGATTGGTAGTCTTTCGGGAGTTTTCTAACTTGGTTTTTATGAAACGAAGATACCCTGTTTTTGGAACTTTATGTGAGGAAAAAGAGAGAAATGGTTCACTATCTTGTTTTAGGAAAGAGTTTTTGAGAAATTGTTGAATTACTGATCTCTCACTTAACACGTATTATATAGAAAATTTGAAATGTGAAACTATGATTTCCATACTAGTGAAAACCTCAGCGCAATTATGATGGAAAGCTGACCCTCGGTCATACTGAAGTCGGGCATATGGAAAGGGCTACCTATTGTTAGGGACCGTTTAAAAAAAAAAAATAATAATAATAATAATTTAGTTTGGGTTCGTAGCCTTTTTAACTCGAGCCAGTAAGCCCATAGGGGTATTGCCATATCTAGTGCCCTAAGGACATCTGTCTTGGGAGTCATTGGCTGAATGTTCGTTACATGGGTTAATTAGAAAGCTTAAGGGACCTAGGCATTGCACAGTCATTGCTTAAAAAAAAAAAAAAAAAAAAAAAAAAAAATCAAAATAGTGCTTTCATGTCCTTTGAAAAACAATAGTGTGAAAGCCACCACTAATGCCTTGAGAGGAATCATGTTAACTTTTACTGAGGTTCGGTGGCCCAGCATTTCGAAAGAACAAGATGTGTTTTCACGGAAATTTTTAGTGAATCGTTTTATGCTTTCATGTTTCTATATGTACACACCTTCCACTGTGCACGATTAATTTTTCCAGCATGATTTTGAGGATTTCTGACCAAAAGATAGGATTTGTGAACCACATTTGAGTGTGTATTGAAAACCCCAAAAATCAGGAATATCCGGTGTTCGTGGATACCTTGGTGGAAAATGCTCCCTGTTTTTCTTTTTTGTTTTAGGAATTTTGTGGGTAGATTCACTGCAAACCCTCACGAGACTATAACTCGTCCTCTAAGGGGAACTTGGAGGTTTAAAGGCTTGCTGCACATGCTAAGTGCAGCCGTGCTCCCTACGAAAGTGGCCTTAGTTAGTTTTCTTTTTGTTTTAGCTTTGCTCGAGGTCTAGCAAAGTGTAAGTTGGGGGGTGTGATGAGAGCCTAAAAGATACATTTTAGGCCCCTTAATGAGGACTTGGTTATACCTTAGAAAGAGATTAATTAGATTAATTATGTTATTTTATTGTTTGTAGGTATTACAAATGCAAGGAGAGAAATTCATAGCTAAAATGGATGAAATCACAAAGCATGACAAAGAAGGAGTTGCAAGTAAGAAAGATTGCCAACTATGGGAGGAGACTCAAATAAGAAAGCAAAGCAAGAGTCCAAACATGCCTTGGATCTCCAACATGGGTCCCACTCATCCCATAGCATGCCAACATGGAAGGTCTTCTAATTGAACCATGATTCCCGGAATTTTCAGAGGCAGCAACTTGAAATGGTCATAACTCTCAACTCGAGTGTCGGATTCGTGAAATCTACGTACCGTTGGAAAGCTCTTTTCGAGTAGATATCCGTGGAGTCCAAGATTGTGTAAATCAGAGCTATATTGAGGGAGATATGACCTCGCGAAGTTCGCTGTGATGACCAGTGGGCCCGGACCCGACGGGAATCCATCTCCTACCCGAATTAAAGATCCTTTTTCACCCCAAAACTTATATATAGGAGCCCTAACTCGTTTTTGGGGATATTCACACTTTGGGAGAAGGTCTGGAGCAAGGTTTTGGAGCTTTTGGAAGCGGAGCCATGGCGATTTCATCAGAGATTCTTTGTCAATCGTCGTCCATGCGTAACTAACTCCTTATCTTTGGGTTGCGATGAAGCCCTAACCTTTTGTTTATGGTGATGTATAGGTTTAGGGTTTATTTTAAACGCTTTTGATTATATGACAAGATGCTAATTCATTGAATGGATTTTATGAATGCAATATTTCTTTCTTTGGTATTTTAATCTTATAGATTTGAATACTAAGTCATATAATGATGCTTGAATGAATGTGCTTGTTAGATTTAGGATAATCTATGCCATAGAGATAGGTTATGCCCTGATTTACATCCGCATCCTTTATTTATTGACTCTGAAGGTTTGTAACCAAGACGAGTTTCTGTAGCGTTGACAATAAAACCCTAAGCCTATACTTGCCATTGTGCGAGGTTAGAGTGGATTCGTACCCTTAGATCTTTTCTCTAATTGAATCAACCCTATCTTTTACTTTGTTAATTTAGAAATCTTTAATTTGTTAATCAAAACCAATCAGCCCATTACTTCGTTTTCCAATAGAATTAGTTTAGGAATTTAGGAAACAGCGCAACTTAGCCTTTTTGTCCCAGTGGATACGATACTCGGTTAACGTCTTTGCTTCTTCAAGCAGAGATAATAGCGGAGAATAATTAATAATTGCAACCCTGTTCTAGGATTGATCAGGTAGGTACCTTTCCAAAGGAAATAGATCTTTGGCAGTGCAATGGTGCCTTCAGGTCTTCAATAGACTGTTAAAACATATTGCAGGAATCCTCCCATCTGATCAAAATGAGAATGCATATTAGATTGCCAAAATTAGTTTAAACGGCAGAATACATTTAAATCTTGTTTGTGCTACCAGAACATTCCCAAAATATACAGATGTCACTACCAATACAGATGCAAGAGATGGGGTCAGAACTTATCAGTTTTGACATAGATCGTATCCCAAGCAGAGAACATAGACTTGGTTAGACAAACTGGAAAGTACAAACATCGTCGTGGCAATATGGCTGCAAATCCCTTGTTAAGTATGTCTCCAACCATATTTAACACAAAAAACAAACATTCAGAAAGACTACAAAGAGAAATTTGGACAAACCCACCATATAACAGTTATAGTAAAATTTAATATCTAGATATCAGTAATGTTTTGGTGGTGGGTTTCAGAAAGAGGATTTCTGTGTGTGAGTCTGTTCATGCGTGCGCACAGATGTTGGGTGACTATTTTAGCATTGTTATCTCCACATGCGTCCGAGTTCTGAGGCATGTGCGATGTTTTTCAATATTCAACATGCCAATATTAGCAATGTCATGATAGAAGGCATCTAAAACTAAAGTCAGAATACATGCCTAAAGTCTCAGATAGTAATACGTAACAAAAGGCACACTTCGCAATGTTTCATCAAATTGGTACAATACCATTTTATGCCACCTAAAACATCGAAGATTTGAATTCCTCTCACGTTTGAATTCACAGTATAATATGACTACATGAACCGCTATATTGTTTCAAACCAGAAAGGTTTCAAAATTGGCCATTACCAATACAAGAGAGATTGAGATCAATAGATAGCTAATGATAAAATCCAACTGGAACAGGGATTACAATAGATTTAATTTTATTCATTCCTGAGATCAAACTGTACATTGAACCACATATCTTCTATCTCCCCATCCATGATTATAACCTTTCAATCGCGTTTGGAGGCATCGAGTCAGCCACTAATGGTGCCAGATGAAACCAGCGATTTCGGTTGAATTTGATCAATACAGCAAGATGGATTGATGACCAAGAAGTACAGACCTGAGTTTCCTTGTCCACCAGCTCCTAATCATCTTAGAGTAGAGTTCTTACTCAATGGCACTTCAGTAACACCTGATGGTGGGGTCTGAGGCCTTGGTGTGGCAACGTCACCACCCATCATAAACTCTGAATTGAATCTATCAACCCCATCCCATTCAACTCCAGCTGTTATCAGAGTCAGGGAATACATAGTAGAATTCAAAAGGAAGAAAGAAAATTGAAGGGATATTTATGTGGAAAGGATACGGTCTGTCTTCCACATATCTGTAATGCTTACTTCAGCATCTGATAGAAGCCAGTAATCGGCCTCAGTCTGCACATAAGGAAAAGAGGGAAAAACATATATATTACAGTGGGAACAATAGTTATCAGAAGATAAGAAAATAAACGCCAAGTATGACCAGAGAATCACATGTTGAAAAATCCTAACTTTTTATTATTGGAGAATAAAAGGTGATCCTGGACATGCCTCAAGTCCCAGAAAACCA
This sequence comes from Cinnamomum chago, assembly GCA_038049695.1. NCBI lineage: Eukaryota > Viridiplantae > Streptophyta > Magnoliopsida > Laurales > Lauraceae > Cinnamomum > Cinnamomum chago. Next base: position 52,529,482 of record CP142454.1, on the reverse strand, counting down.
ATATAGCAACATGACTACACAGAAACAAAATAATATTTATAAAGATATGCGATATAATTTTTCCTACATGCAAAGGATGAAGAAAAACGTATTAACATAGCAAGAAAGAAGTATCTACCTTGTAAACAGATACTGCTAAAATATGAGATTAGAATATAACTTAAAGTTTTACCAACCTGTTGAGCCAATGTTTCTCGAAGCCTCAAACAACAATTTCAAAATAATGGTATCCCTATTACATGGAAAAGATCACATTCTAACCTAGCACATGCAATTTCTTAAGTAGGTTTAACTCTATTTTGAAGTTCATCCATTCCCATTTTGTTGCCCATGAAAACTTGGTTCTAGATGTTTCTTTAAATATCAACTGTATTCCAATTCACCTTTGTCCCCCCCCCCCCCCCCCCCCCCCCCCAATTTGTTAATCCTATGAGTAGAAATTGGTGCATAGATCATTAGCACACTTACATCAAGATCCGAAGGGACAATCTTCATGATCCCACCAATAAAATCCTGTGAAGTACTTGGGTCTGAGCACATCCTGTGAGCATCGTCGTGGGACTCTAGTTCCATCTCCTTCCCTCTACTCTCCGCGACAATTGCCACCGCTGAGGTCTCAGCAGACCTTGAATTTGATGCAGGAGGGAGACTGGGAGGTGCTTCTACACCACTCATCTCCTCAAATTTCTCCTCGAATTGACTATAAAGAAAGGAAAAGGCAAAGAGAAACAAACATTTGGCAAATTATATAATGTTTCAGATCCTCAACTACAGATAGTTCTACTACTGTGGACTTTGATATACAAATCCCTTTCTACCAAAAAATATACAAATGTAGTCAACCCCTAATACAAAAGCTTTAAGAATGCAAACAGTAGTTCGAGGCCCCAAAGTCCAACCACTGCCATCATCATCATCAAAGCCTTGTCCCAACTATGTTGGGGTCGGCTACACGAATTCTGTTTCTAAAGTCCAACCAAGTTGGATTAACTTGAAAACTCGGTTTTGATTCACAAGGCTTGACTCAATTCTGATAATCATTTTAAAAAAAAATCAAAAGAGGAGGGGGAAAATGAATAGCTTTAAAAAACTGTTTATTACTTTAGATTGTCCAAAAGAAGCCTCTGTTTTGTTCATAAATAAACAAGTTGGTCAAAGTGTCGGTGAGTTTAGAAGTCACCAGCCATGGCCAAGTGGAGATTCGGTCCACTCAACTCTGAATATAGTTAAACTTTTTAAGCTTTGGATAACTTATCATGAAAACCATAAAAGGAAAAAGAAAAAGAAATTCAGAGATAGAAGCAACATTACCTAACAAGGTAAACATCAATTGGACCCATGGTGCTTCTTAGGACGATTCTGTATCTCCTTTGTGGATAATCAACAGCCTGTGCACAAAGGAATAAAGTCTGTTGCATCAGGAACTCACAACATAAAATGGACTTATTTCACTGACTTCTCAAGCCTCTCTGCCTACCTCATCAGGGTCTGGGACTTCAAGAGTAGTGCCATGTGGAGCTTTTATCGCTATGAGGGTCTCATTCTACCAACAACCAGTCATTTAAAATCAGCACGGCTTGGCAGAAAGCAGAAAAAATCAAAATTATAGGATCGAGAGAAAAACATTCATGTTAACTGCCTGCTGAAAGGTCATCAGACTACATAAACCAACCTGAAAACAGGGTAGGGCCTTAATGTCCTCTTCAGTCACATATAGCCACCTAAAGAATGTGAGAGTAACAAGAGACTGAATAAAATAAGAAGTGCTAAATAAATGAATGTCACTTATAAGAGATAATAATTTACCGCTTATTATTTTCATCCTCACTCATATCCCTTAATCTTTCTTGCATTTCCCTGCAATGACTTAGAAGAATCAGCAAAAAACAGCATGTGAGTAAAGATAACATTTAGAAGAACAAATATTGAGAACTACAGAACCTTATTTGGTCATCTAATCTTTGTTCCTTCATCAAAAGATTTTCGACTTCTGCCTGTGGAAATAACAAGTCAACATCAGACATGAAAGTTGAATCCCCTGCCTCATTAAAAATCAGAAGCAGCTGGTGGCACAACCACAATTGTCATCAAAGATCATGGCAAATTTTATGATAGTGGAGATAGGCCACAGAAGCGTGAAGGTTTTCTAAAAACCATGCAAGATAGAAGTCCAAAATTAAGAGAAAGATAAATGTATGCATCGACAAATTAAAATAGATAAACAAATGCATAAACTTCCATTATAAATGCAATTGTCATTTTTTCATATGTTGTGTAAACATGGTTTTAGAAAAAATAGCCATTAACATTTCATAACAGCCGTTATAAAACAGTAACCTATGCAGTTACATTATTTTCTGTATAATGGTCATAATGGTCACGGTCTAAAAAAAAGTGAATAATGGTACATAACGGCCGTTATTTTGAATATAACGATCATAACGACCGTTATAATGGTAATAACGGTCAAAATATCGGACATCATTATTTTTGTAATTTTTTCCCCTTTTTTCTTTCACTTCTTTCTTTCCCAAACTATTTGTGGAGCTTCCTGAGATTGTGCTAGAGCTTCCCAAGCCTCCTTTTCACTAAAATTCAAATGATATGAAAGATTTTGGTGGATTATCATATGTAGGCTTCTGCCCTCCTCAACCACAATACCCCTATATCCATACTCCATTGTTTTAATTAACTAATTCATTTTGATGTAGTTGTAAATGTTACTTGAAAGTTAAAATTCACTCTCAACTTACTTGGTGATTGATTAATTGAATACTGCACTACTAATACTAGTTTCTTGACTTTAAGTGTTTAACAATAATGTTTAGTTCAAGATTATGATTATAATGCATACTGTAAAAATTGTGATATTTTGGTTTTCAACTTATTTTAGTATATACATGTAAATCTATTTAATTCAAAACAAACTTTACAAGTTTCAGATAAGACAGCAATACATGATGTTATGACTCGGGGAACCAATATTTTTTTTTAAAGTGTGTACTAATGGAAAAGAAAAACATTGGTTTCTAGCATTTTATAATATTCTGATTTTTTTGCATACATTTTCATTTTTTTTTTGGGTAAAATAAAATTTTGCACCACGATAACTGCGAACCGCGACATGATGCCACATCATAATGGTTTTCAGGGTCGAACGCCATGGCAACCGTGACCGCAATTTTAAACCATGTGTGTAAAGCCACCTAGTAGTGGCCATGATAGAACAAAAGAAGCCCATTATTTGAATAGAACATATTTCTTGAATATTAGATCATGACATAATGGTACTCTTTCTTCTTCGTGTGTGTGTTTTGGGCTTGGGGGGATATAATGTGTAAGAAACTTATATGTGAAAAAAGTTCCCCCAAATTACAAATAAAAACCACTTTAAAGTGCATATAATGCCACCAGGCACCAAGTTTCAACCGATTGGCCTCTGCCTGATTGGCAGTGAGCCCCACTATGTCTAACTGCCATTAACATATCTCTAAAATAACTGATCACAGTCTCTTACAATGTAATCTTCTTGAAGTTTTGAGAAGAGAAAGGAAAAGAGGAAAAAAAAAGAGGAAGAGAGAATGAGAGAAATGGAATGAAAGACGCACAATTGATGGGTTTTGTCCAAAAAAAAATCATATGGTCAATGTTTATGTGACCGTTGTCCTATAACGTATCATTTACAAATGCATGGCTTGTGTTCTTGGCAGATGAGGAAACAGTGGATCGCCAATTCCTGAATTGTAGGGTTGCACATTCCCTTTGGAAGTCTGTATTCAGTTGGTTCGATGTTAATGGGGTTCTCCAATTTGTCTCTTCTCTTCGATGCGTGGAATTTGGGAGTTGGTTCTTGTAGAGGCCGTATAATGTGGAGGTCTTCTTTCGTGGCTACATTATGGGCTATCTGGAAGGAGAGAAATAACCGATGTTTTCAAGACAACTTCCAGCAAAGTCCTTAGGGACAAGATTAAACACCTTGTAGCTTCCTGGATCTCTCCCCTTGCCTCCTTTAGGGGTTTCCCGATGGATATAATTCAGAAAAATTGGAAAGAAGTGGCATTCTCCTCTCCGGCAAAGATCGATGTTATTCACAGTCCACAGATGGGCCCCCCTCATACGAGAAGCTTGAAACTAAACTTTGATGGTAGTGCCCGTGGTAACCCTGGTGTAGTTGGGGTGGGAGCCATTATCCTATTCGTTGCTTCTCGGGGCCTGCCGGTTTCAGCTCGGCAAATGTTGCAGAGTTACAGGCAATTAGGATCGGCCTTAGAGAAGCCAATAGTTTGAACCTACACAATTTAATTACTGAAGGGAACTCTTTTTTGTGGAATGCAGTGGGCCTCGGGAGTTGCTAAAGCCCCTTGGAAGGTGGCTGGTGTGTTGGGGAGATTTTTTTACCTTGCAAAAAGTCTTCGAGTATCCTTTTCCCATATTGATCGAAGTGCCAACACAAAAGCTGATCACCTAGCCAAGGAGGGTGCTTCTCGTCATGATTTGCAGGTTATCATGTTTCAGTTCTAGTTTTGGTTTTTCCCCTTTTTTTCTTCGGGGCTGGGGCTGGGGCTTGGGCTTGGGTCCATAGCTTTTTGTTGGGTCCAGGCTTCCTGCTTTCTTTTGTTACAGTATGCCTATATAGACTTTAATTTAATTCAGTCGCTTTTTCAAAAAAAAAAAAAAAACATATCATTTACAAATCATAGAAGGTTAACTAATCTATGGGATTACAATAAAAATAACAACCATTCCAGCGAGATTACATTCATACTTTCAGTAAGATAGCAACCATATCAATGGGATTACATCCATATTTTCCAAACATAACCATATGTTCCATTATGGTGCTCCTCACGCCCATAGTCTTGTGGTACTCCTTCACAAGTGAAAACAAGTGATGTGTGATTTTATGGGGCACTACATTTTCTAAGAATCGAAGCATCATCATTTAGATATTAAAAACAAAAACATCCGAAACCATATACCTGTAAAATTGTGGCATCACTATCAATATCCCCTGGCCTTGAAACATCAAGCCCCCTGTCAACAGATTCTCATATGAATTCCATCACTGTACAAGCACTTAAAACTATTCTAGGAACCATTCCAAAGAAAGCAAAAAAAGAGAACAAAGTTCGGAAGATTAGCTAAGGAAAGAAACAAAGGAAACTTCAAATTACTTCCAGCGTATTCTGTTCTTAAGTTTCTTCTCTATGAGTCCAATTCCTTCCAGGACATTTGTTATGTCATATATTCGCCTCTTCTGCACCTATAGCACCAGGAACCCTTATGATAAGTAGGACTAAAAGACAGGAATTTCTCTAGATGTAATAGAATGCTAACCTCTAAAGTGCCAGCAGCTTTGTTCAGATCAAGAATGCCATCTTCTGCATGCTTGATCAAATTGATAAACTTTTTTGTCAAGAGACCTGGAAAGTGTTGCAGGACTCTCAGTAACAAATAAAATATTAATGTTATACATCAATCTGAAGATAGCCATATAGAACTCAAAGCCTCTTGAGAAAACAGAAGCAAGTGGCAACATAAAAGCTAACAGCAATCCAATTTGCTTGTATTGAAAGCCCTATCTCAGCAGCAGTTGCTGTTACAATTACCTAGAGAGCTATCATATCGACAAGTTCCAACTGGAGTCCCAGAAGGAGAACCTGCAACAGTATAAAACAATTGTTGAATAATCGAATAATCATTCAGGAATCAGGATCACTTAAAACAGAGGAATTATAGGGCATGTGAATTGAGGTTGGTGCTAGGACATGATTGGACTGCATGGTCATGATGAGCCATTTCAGATAATTGGTGAACCATGGTTCGGTGTTGTAGACCATTCATCTGATAGGCCGCACCATGAATGGCGAATGCTCCAAAAAGCTTCCAGATTGGAGTAGCATTGACATCAAACATTTTGCTCACAAATCAAGGTTAAGACAAAATACAACTCTTTGCGATATTGGATGGTTTGGATATTCCATGTTGAATATTGTCGAGGCATATCCACCTAGCAGCCAATCATTCAATGGAATGGATCACCAATCATGGGTTCCACCTGTAAAGATTAACACATCAGGATACAAATACAGCTTGATGCATTAGAGCACTATAATTCCTCATTATACTTATTCAAAAGAATTTGAACCTATAATCGGAGTTCAAATAACATAATTGTCCAGAATTTAAACCATTAATCTGGGCTACTATTCAATATATTCTATTAGAAGTGCAACTTGGGGAGTCAGGTCAGAAATGGGCTTAACCTTAAGCACAAGCTGGAGCATATGGCAAGTAAACAGGAAAACCCAAACCCCAACCAAGTTGAAACCGAAACATGACAAAACCAATCAAGACCCAAGTTGTAAATTCTCTACTCTAGTGCAGCTCAGTTTGAGTCAGGTCCACCCAGGTTGGAACAGGTCGGGCCCCCAAATTTTTTGGTTTGGTGTGCTTTTCAAAGTGTATTTACAAAGAAATATACTTATATTTATACATATCTCGGGCATCCGAAAAATGGGTACTTGAAGCCCAAACCTGAATGTGAACCAAATTCCATGAGGGTTTCAAAATTCAGGCCCTAGCACAAGCCAGACCTGGGCAAGCACAACCCAAATTTCATTTTAGCTCGGTCAGACCATCCAGGTTCAGGATTGGCTCTATCCAAGTTCCATGATGCCTACAACTGAGAATGCAGTACTCCTCACCAGCATTTGAGACAGGAGTTTGAGGTCCAGATTTAGAGTACTTTGAGACCTTTGACCGGCTGTTATTCCGACCTCCCTTTCCTGACACAGGTGTAGAGAGAGGGCTGTTAACTACTTCAACATATCGAGTGCTGGCCGTCCACTCACTTGACCCACCTTCATAGTCTTCTGGATCAGACTTTCGCTTCGACTGCACAGACAAAGCCAATTTTTACTAGAGGAGAGTCAACAAGCAAAAGAAAAGTCATTTATATGTACATTACATTCATTCTTTGTGCATATGCCTGTATGTACTTCAGTCTAATTTGCAATTTTGCACAGAGCACAGGTTCATACATCAGACTCCAACACAGCTCCAAGGTGTCTGACTTGTCAAGATGCAGAAAGTGGGGATCGTGGATTTGGAAAAATATTTATATTAGTTTAAACAAATTTATAATAAAAATAACATGCAAAACTAACTCCAGGTGTGTTGGGAAGAATTAGGCATGGTGCCATGAAGTATCTGACAGGAGAATCTATGTTGGTGTGCATTGACATGTGATACAATTTCTTTTTCTTTTCTTTTTTTTAATAACTGGCATGCTATACATTATTCGGAAGATTCCATAAGATACGGGTGTCAGTATATACAATGTCATTAATCAAGAAAAAATGGTAGCCACTATATTAATGAACATGTCGCGTCGCATGATAAAGAAGACTTAAAATAGGTCATCATTCATACACTTGGAAACTGAGTAAAAATTTAATCTGTTTCGCACGATGCTATGATCAAATACAGGAAATAAAGTTACATGTTTATATATTTGACCAGTCCCTTCTTATGAAAAATTTTACTCACTACTATGACAAAAAAACTCAGCCGAGTAGAGTGATTTGACTTGAGGAGTGGATTATGTATGGAATTACTTGAAGGTACGTGACAGCTAAAAACACTTTAAGGGTCATAAATGGAAGTATTCCCTATAAAAGCATTTGAAATCCCAAGGGAAAAAAAAAACCTCATTTTCCTAGCCTTTCCTCCCATCTTTCTCCATCAAACTGGTGAGTTTGGCAATGACCCGACAATGTAATTATGGTGAAATGCCGTGAAGTGAGACCCCCCAAGACTCACCAAACAGAACTACCTCTTATCCAAAACTGAGGACCCCATAACTCCACCAGTAACTTAAGAATTTGCAAGCTATGTCTCTTGCAAAAGAAGCATGTCAATTCTTCTCTTTCTAATTTTTTTACCACAGCCCTCTTCTATAGACGGCCCAAGCTCCTGACACTCCCACTAAAGATTAGAATTTAGAAACAAAGAAGAGTATCTCCTACAGATGAACTGACTCAGTACTTCCAATCTCCTATGTTAGAGTATATGGAAGTTAAGTTACATCCTTGTTATCCTCTTAATGGTCCATGGGAATATTTAAAGAAGTGGTCCCAGTGTTATGAAATTCGGTTCGTTTCAGCTAAAATTTCCGAATAATTTTGGTTAGTTTGCTCTAACGATATGAACATGATCCTGTAATTATTCGTTCCAATTCGTCTGAATCGGTCCAAATTTTATGATTTCGGCTGATTTGTATAATTCGGCCGATTCGTCCTATTATTCGCCCTAGCATTTACGTTTGCCTTTAAAAATAGATAAAAACTGAAGAGGTTAAACATATTTTTTTAACTTATAAGTAAAAGTAAAATTACCTTTTTGGCCTTTTGGCTTAGAGAAATTAGTGGGCTCCAATGTGGAGCCGCCCATCTATTAAAATCTAATTAACTATATGGGCACTATCGCCCTAATCAAATTTTATTCCAATAAAAATATTTAATTATGAATAAGCTAGCCAAGTTTGACTCTAATATGAAATAGCACATCAAATATAAATCGACATATTACATTGATTTAGTATCATAAATTAAATGTATCATATATTATTTTTTATTTTAATTTATATAATTTTCTTTCCGAAATATTTCACCGAAATCTCTGAATCAGCCAAAACATTTCATTTGAAGGGCAAACCGAAATGGTGTCCGAACTGAATTTGGTAACACTGAGTGGCCCCCTTTTCCATCTTGCTACACCCCCATTTTTCCTCTTTTTAATACAAAACATGGAGCATCAATTTGTTTTGAAGAAAGTCATGGCAAGTCACTATCATAGCCTTAGGGAAGATGTCTGCTAACTGATACTATGAAGACACATGACGAAGACAAGTGTAGCCTCAGATCCTCAATCGGAAAATAGACCAATCTCCCAAGGGATTGATCAAATCCAAGATGGATTCAAGCACTAAGGCACACTCAAGATAACAGAAAACATCATAATTTAAGAGAAAACTCAAAACTTAAAGATTAATTGATAATGAGCATGAGCAATTATAATGGGGAATCATCTATATATAGAAGAGAAAGATCGATCCCTTCTCTTGCTCAGCATCTAAGACTTTCTAACATTAACAAGTCTAAATATAATAGGAAATCTAAATAGGAAATGGCAATCCTAATCAAATAATAACAAAAACTAGAAATAAGATAGAATTAGAACTCCACAGTAGCAATCGGTCTAATTGGGTCTGTGGGTTGAACCCAATGGACCGGGTTGACTCATGGTCAATGGGTTGGCCTAATTGACTTGGGTCTGGTCCATACTGTATCAAAGACTTTAGATTCTAGAGATGAAGCATTGTCAATTTTAATGGCAATCAACCTAATGTGACAGGAGGTGAAGGGGGAAAAAAAAAGGAAAGAAAAACAACTACACATGCAACAAAAAACCTAAAGATGAGAGTACTAACTACCATTGAGTACTAAAAAAAAACATTCAAAAGGAAGTTTTTATCCTAACTGCTCAATAGGAAGCCAATTAATCAAATGAACAGCTGTGTGCATATCAAGCCACACAATGCTTGAAGACCCTTTGAAACAAGAAGGGCTAGGTTTCCCTAATGTGTCAGTTTCTCCGTTCTTCAGCACTGTTTTTGTCCAATAGTACAAGGGATGATTTTTTATAGTTGATACCAACCACATATATTGTTCCACCGAATATGACTACAATTGTTTAATGTCCACCTAATTGTGATAAAAGTTCTGAAATATATTGAACACTTCGGATTTGGAGTTTTAGAAAAAAAAATCCAGGCGCAAAACGTATGACTATTAATAAAAAAAAAATATCTGTAGCCTAATCTACTTATAGAATGAGCATATCCCCACACAAAAGAATGAACTAAATAAAAGAGTGCAAGAGTATGACTATTACTAATTGGAAAAGGTAATGCTTACTGTTCCCTAAGCAACAGGAAACACATCTAGAATTGAGATGCAAGCGTTCACATATTCTTTAATGAAGCGGGCTCCCCAGGAGTTATGCTTGATTTTATAAATCTCGATATTCGAATCCACAAATCTTTCTCCAATGACTTGATCTTGACCTGAACTTCGATTCTGCCTTGTTACTCTTCAGTCTTTACTTTGAACTCATGGTACCTCTTTGTGTCTTTGAAATGTTCTTAAAGACCACAAGTAGCATGAATGCCTCCTTTCTTTTTCCTCCTCCAGAGACTGACACTAACCCCCAAATTACGCCCCTTCCATCCCATATATAGGGAAGCAAGAAGGGTTCTAGCTGAGCTAGCACATAGCACCTGACACAATGCCCAGCTCCAGCGACCGAGCACCTAGACCTAGATCCCAGCGCTGTGCTTGCCACCTGAGTCCAACACCAAGCACCTGGCTTTAGCTCCCAGCACCTGGGTCTAGTGCTCAGTGCACCCGCTGTTTGGCTCTTGGGTTTTTTTTTTTTTTTGCTTCCCCCCCCCCCGCCCCCCCATCACTCTCTCGTGGCTCCCCCTCTCCCTCTTTGTTTCTAGAACTCCAATCGTTCCTCTTGAGTTTTTTTTTTTTTTTTACTTGGCCACATGAGCCATTAGTATCCTGTCTTTCAGTTAGCTTCATTCATGGCCTAGATGACTCTCTCAGCAATTCCTTTCCTCCTACATCCCACAAACATATAACTCTCTTCCCTTCCATTGCTACCTGATGCTGGAAGAAAAGCATATATCGCCTTTCCAACCTAGGAGAACTCTGACCTCACCCGCAACAATGGAGTGTCCATGCATAAATTGTCTATGGCACCATTATGAGCTCCTCCCAGTTCTCTGTAGTTTTCCTGCCATGGAGCCACTGATTCTACTCATAGCCACCATCCATCCAATTCTTCATCATATCCATTCAGACATCAATAAAGCTCATCAGATGGAACATAAGCTAATCTTTGTGCATGGCCGGCCAGGAGCATTTCCAAACCATAATACAATCAGGCTTGGCTCATTCTTTTTTATTCACATAGCAAATTCCATTAAGTTCTTTATCAGTTGTTTGATTCTGATTCGCAAGTTCACAAATGCAATGCATAAACCAATTTGTTTAGTTCTCAAAGCAGCTGTAAACACACATAAGTTTCACCATAGCAATTGTAACTTCTTTTTCCCTGCAAGCATATATAATTTCCAAGCACCTCAAGCCAGAGATTCAGACAGGAAGTAAAGATCACAATCTTGACACATTCAACCACAAATACTGAGCAAAGAAGGAATAGAATTGAGAATAACTCCATCAAAACAAACCAAAATCAAGACCTAATTAATTGAAAAAATCAGGCAGCCTAATGCTTAAATGTAACAAAACAAAGACACAGAAAGTCACTTATTTGTGAAAAAACAAGGTCATATCAGCTATCAATAACTGAAAATAAAAAATAAGAAGGGGAAAAATGAACAACAAAAAATCAGCAACCAAGAAACTAAGCTATTCCATCTCTTCAGCTCCCATTTCAGACAAAAACAACTCAATCTGTACAGATCAAAAGCACCAAAGTCACCAGATTTACACTAACACAGCAGAATACACATAAAAGAACCGAAATTTCAATCTTCCATCATGCGATGAAACCAAGACCAACGCAATCCGCATCACAATCCATACAAAAACAAAAGAAATTGCGAAATCTTACTGGAGACTTCGTGACCAGCGCTTCGCTTCCATCATCGGCCGATGCAAGGCGGCAGATCTCGCCGCCGCCGCCGCTGCCGGAAGAGAATCTGTGGTAAGCGTCCGGCGCTACAAACGGCGGCTTCCCCGTCGAGAACGGGAGGTGGCGCTTGAGCGGTTGCAGGATCGGCTGCGCCGAGCGGCTCGAAGCTGGCGCTCGGCCGCCGCCAGACATCAAAGATCCAGAAATCTCACTTCCTGAGACAAAGAAATCGAAGATCGGAACAAAAATCTCGACGCAGAAAAACACGCCAAAACCCTCTCTCTGCTACAATTTTCTTGTCTGAAATGAGATCGAGAGGCCTTGAAGGTTCTTCTCGATCCTGCGATCTGATCGAAGACGAAGAAATGAGAGAGATTCGAGAAATGCGATCTGAAATTTGGGGGAAAAGAGAAGAAGAGAAGGTAAGAGTGTTAGAAAAGGGGCAGAGGGCAGAAAACGAGGGAAGAAGGAAATTAAGTTCGGATAGATATGGAGGGAAGGCCTGAGAGGGAGTGGGCGTACGGTGTAGTTAGATGCACACGCGGGCTGACTTTATTACAGTAGTCCGCAGATGCCCCCACCCCGTGTGGGGCCCACATTATTATGACTAGTTGAATAGACCAAACTGATCCGGTTATCATGACCGTCCAATCAATTTAAAGGATGTTGGTTGCAGGCTGTTTAGAAAGATGGATGGTTGAGATTGAATGATGTGGGTCCCGGGGAGGGGAATATTGAATGGTGTGGGGATGTATAGTTTGGTATGGTCGCGAGAGTGTGGAGTGGTGAGTGTGTGGTTCGAATCGGCGATTCGCGCCTTTTGTTGTGTTTCTTTCGTCGCGATTAATTCCGCGTGCAAAGTGCAAACCCTAGCGCGAGTTTCCCACCAAGAAGTAATAAACTGTAAAAGCACTTTGGGCCGCCGCGGTGAGCTCCGCTTTTACAGTTCTACAAATGTTTTTCCTACGTGGCACTGAGCACGCCATGTCACATTTTCAAGGATGATGTGGCATATGTTGAGCCCGGATCCGATGTATGCCTAACTTGGAGAATTCACGAGTTGAAGGTTTGGACCTCTAGTGTAGACCATTTATTAAAAATATGAGTTGTTCAATATGAACACCCAAAGCATATTTGAATTATTGTAAGGTTTTACACTAATAGGAGTAAGTATATGTAAGATTAGTCATATCATTATCTTTAATCATGACGTGTATATGTTAGATACAACTACTATTATAATGAAATTTGGAGACATCCCATCCACAATGAGAGCATTTATTTAAGTAACTCACTTTTTGATTAAGTCAGCCCCATGATGGAGTTCTTCTCCTTCAATTCATGAACTTTTTAAGTCAAAGACAGTCCAGACGAGTTCAGCTCCACTAATGGCACGTTTGTGTAGTGTTATGGAATTATTGTTCCATATAAAACAAAAGGACCTAAACCCCCTAACCCTAGAAACCTGTTTTCGTGGAAATGCGGAAAACCCAATTCATTTTAAATGCAAAAATTGTTGGATGTGCTCATTTACTCATGTAAAAAATGGTGATTTTCACAAACATAATAATGTGTTTAATATATATAACATTTGCATATGAAATTGTTACATATAAGACCTCAACATATGACACTTTAATCACATGCAACATTCAAAAGGCAAACAACTCTTGAATCCAATGCAACCTTGGTCTGATTACTAAAACCAAGGCTTGAACCTCAACCTAAGTATGCCGGGACCGGGGTCAAGCTAAGGTTGACCTACCCTATGAGCACCCTTATCCCTAGGGGAATCTGATGTGGACCCACCAGCTTGGACCTGGACCTGGACCTGTGCCCTCATGACATTTGGAGATTCTTACCCTACTGGGTTCCAATCCAATACTTGGACCTTTTACCCAAAAAGAAAATCCTATACTTGGACCTATACTTAATTGGGTGTAGGCCCACCTTAGGTTGGTATAGGTCTGATCAAGATTGTTCAATCGGGCTAGGTCTCGATAGAAGAAAAAAGAAAAAGAAAAATGTTGAAGGAGGACCACTTCACCCAGACACCCACTTCATATATAACATGTGATTAATATTAAATCTTGCTCGATCAGGGCACGCCAACATGAGATATAACGAGATGAAAATATTCTCATATCCATTGATAGATATTAATTACATTATGCCTCTCCAATTGTAAGGGTAGGCCTCAATACGCCTCAGCCCAGCCCATGACCACGCTACACTCACAAGGATAGTAGGGATTTCACTCCATTGAAAGCAAGACTCAATTCATTTATAACATGTGATTAGGTCATGCCAACTTTAGATCTTGCACGCCTATGGATCTAATTAAAATCATTCTAACCCCTTGATGTATTACAACAGGAGGCAGCTCGGATGGTAACCCCATATCTCACTGGCTGGCTGCCCAGGAATTGATCCTGCCTATGCTTCTCTTCCCATGTTAACATTAATTGTTTTTAATGCGCCACTTTCAGGATATTATATATTGGTGAATGATAAGTCCTTAAATATGCATATTTTCATACATATTTTAGATCATTTTAGGAACTTATTAATCCAAAATAGTCTCATTTAAAAAAAAATCATGTCCTTATGCATTTTGGATTTATTGTAGTGCATTCATGCATGATGATGTGCATTTTAATTTAAGGGCCCACTATCATGCATTTGTGATTTTTATGCAAAATTATTATTTTAAATTGTTTTTGCTTGTAGGAAATGGACGAAATGGATGAAATGGGTCCCACAACCAAGGAATGAGATAAAGAAAGAAATTGTAAGGAGAAGAGATAAGGCCTCCCATGCCCTACAAAAGCCTCTCATACCCTATGTAGGTAACTCATGCCCTACATAGGCCTATCATACCCTATATAGACAACTCATGCCCTACATAGGCCTCTCATACCCGATGTTGGCAACCCATGCCCTACATAGGCCTCTCATACCCTATGTAGGCAACTCATGCCCTATATGCCCTATATAGGCATTCTATGCCCTATATAGGCATTTCATGCTCTATATAAACATTTCATGGGATGTTCTTTCCCTTTTCTTCTCATGGAAAGCAACTCCATCTAGCCTCTCTTCACTCCATCCTCTCCATTCTCCTTCTCCTCATTATGTTCCTCAATTAGGCTTAGTCCTAAAGTCACACTACTCTCTTGGGATTTCTCATCTAGAAGAGGTTTTTCCATCCTAACATGTATTTCTCTATCATTTTTATTTTCCATCTTATGTAAATGAATCTACATGTTAGTAACAGTTATTTTTTTAATATTCTTCTTCTTATGGTTTATGCTGGATGCTTTATTTATGTTGCTTATTTTTGTACTTGGATTGACAACTCAAGTTTATGAGGGCATATTTGAAGTGATTCTAAATTGTATTAAGAACGAATTTTTGAGAAGATAATTTCACTACTTGAACTACATTTAACTTCTGCACAACTACATTTACTTTTCTTCACAACACTACATTTAAGTTTTATTAGTTTCACCACGTTTACTTTTTGCAACACTACTTTTATTTTCCAGCAATTTCTTTTATTTCCTGCACTTTAAGTTTATGCATAATTTATTTCTTCATAATAATTCATGCATCATAATTAGAAATTGCATTAGAATAGGCTTTGTTTCTGAAATCACAATGTTTAATGACTGATTAATAATGCTAATTTCGAACCTGGTACATAGTGGAAAATCTACACATTGAAAAAAACTGCATTGTTTCAGTAGTTTTGGTTTAACTGTGTTCCAAAAGTATGTGATTTGAAAACCTGGTAAAATATGTTATTTTTCCTTGAAAGTTAACAGAATTAAAGTAACGTATAAGGACTTTGAAACCCCAAAATTTCAGCCAAATATAACCTCGGGAACCATGTCAACCAGAGGCAAAAAAAAGGGGTACCCAGCAAGGTCATGCCAGATTTCAGCAGCATAACTGGTTCAAGTAGGCATCTTGTTGCATTCATATCTTTTTCATCCGAACTCTTTTTTCACTTCTGTTTCTTTTGTTGCATTCATGAATCATCAAGGTTTGAATTCCAGCCATTAAGTTTTGGCTTAGAGCTTCTGAGGTAGGTTCTACAGTCCAATGAAAACAGGCTCGTGCATAAGGTTTTTCATACTTAGAATTTTTCAGAGTGCATCAAATTTTTAGTAACTTGTCTAGAATTACATTGTTTGCATGTAGGACCTCATAAATCATTCATATTTTCATTATAATTTGTTTTGGTAAGTAGGATTTAATTTCAAAAAATTTATTTTGATTTTTGCATATTAAATTGGTTGTTTGATTTGTATGTTCTTTTGCAGGTTTTTAGACATTCTATGATTGCTTAGATTAGGTTTCCATTAGTAGACTATGTCTTTTATTTTTGGAAAGTGTTTCTTTTGTTGCATTCATGAATCATCAAGGTTTGAATTCCAGCCATTAAGTTTTGGCTTAGAGCTTCTTAGGTAGGTTCTACAGTCCAGTGAAAACAAGCTCGTGCATAAGGTTTTTCATACTTAGAATTTTTCAGAGTGTATCAAATTTTTAGTAACTTGTCTAGAATTACATTGTTTGCATGTAGGACCTCATAAATCATTCATATTTTCATTATAATTTGTTTTGGTAAGTAGGATATAATTTCAAAAAATTTATTTTGATTTTTCATATTAAATTGGTTGTTTGATTTGTATGTTCTTTTGCAGGTTTTTAGACACTCTAGGATTGCTTAGATTAGGTTTCCATTAGTAGACTATGTCTTTTATTTTTGGAAAGAATTTTAATTAAACTTTTTACGTTCAGTTATTTTAAAAGATTAATGTAATTTGATTTGTTTCTTATTTAGGCTAGTTTTAGATTTTAATTAGGACAGGTTAAAAGTTAGAAAGTTTCTTCATCAACATTGCTCTCTGTGGATCGACCTGGTCTCACCAGTTTATTACTACATTGTAGCTCTACACTTGGAGCTCACGACCAAGTTTTTAGCGCCGTTGCCGGAGAGCGCCATGTAAGATAACTTTTCTGACTTTCTGGGTGTGCTATTTTTGGCATCTTTTTAGATATAGGAGGTGCATGCATGGAATGTTAAACCGCCCTAAATTGGATTAGGAAATTGCATGGATTGCTAATTAGAAAGGACACATCATTGAATTTTTAGAAACTTTCTAAGAATTGGCAAAGTTATGTTATTTGTCAACTTGTTTTGAATCCTTTTGGAAGAAAGTGAACCAAAATGACCGAATTGTTGTCCTTGATTATCTCGATGCCGAAGCAAAGCCTTGTCTAGAGTGTGGAGACAACTAGACTGTTCTAGGCAAGGGTCCTTCAAATGGGTCCATTTGTGATCCTACCCTTACCTGGGGGCTGAAATGGCCAGGTTGGTTTCATAGGGCCGGATTAGTGAACTTAGGGAAACTTTTCAACCTTAGGATATTAATTCAGTTGTTTCTTGTGTAGGCTAGGTTTTTCTCATTTGTTTTTCCAAAAAAAAAAAATCTAAAAATCCAAAAAGAAAGTACAAGCTCTCTCCAACTTGCTCACACCATTTGTGCATGAGCAAGAAGTCCAGTTGGCAAAGAGACTCAGTGCATCGGTTAAAAAGAAGAGAGTCCCCAATCAAAAAACTTATAAGAATCCACGACTCTCCTCAATCTCTGAGTCCATCGAGATTGTCTAACATGTTGAGTGGGTCAGGTAGCAACCCCAACAATGGTGGGCCTGCCACAAATCCAAATGGAGACCAACACGGTAGGGAAGTGAACCAGCCACCAAGGAAATTATGTGATCTTTTGAACCCCGCACGACACACCACACCATCGTGCATTGTGTTACCCGTCATTGCGGGTCAATATGAAATAAAACCTGGTATGATCCAACTTCTACCCAAGTTTCACGGGCTAGAATCTGAAAGTGTATACTTACATTTGGGGGAATTAGATGAAATATGTGCTACACTTCAACTGCAAAACATGGTGCCAGATGTGATCAAACTCAAATTATTTCTTTTTTTTTAAAGGAAAAAGCTAAGGCTGAGCTCCACACACTTAGGCCTAATTCAATTAATACATGGAATGCATGTGTCACCGAATTCCTTAAAAAGTTCTTCCCACAGCACAAAACCAACACCTTAAAGAGGGACATCATAATGTTCAAGCAAAATCAGAAAGAGCCCTACTTTAAGTGTTGGGAACGCTTCATCGAGTTGATCCTTGCATGTCCACATCATGGGTATGAAACACACTGTCTCATTGAGATCTTCATTGAAAACCTCACTCCTGAGACGCGTCAATTTATTGAGATGATGTGCAATGGTCAATTCGATCAAAAAACACCAGGTGAAGCGTGGGCATTTTTGGAATTGATGGCAGAAAATGCAAAAAAAATGGGCCTCCTCTGAAAGGGTAGATCATTCCAGGGGGTTGAATCAGTCTAAAAGTGGAGGTCTATATCATGTGAACAACCAGATAGACATCCAAGCCAAACTCACGGCACTCATGAGAGAAGTCGAAGCCCTAAGAGTTGGAAAGAACAAGGATACAGTCATGGTTTGTGAAATTTGTTCTTCCGAAAATCATATGTCGGTAGATTGTCCAACTGGACCTGCCTTACAAGAAGCAATTCAGGAACAGCTAACGCTTTGAATTCTTTTAAAAAACCATTCAATACAAATACTATGGGGAACACATACAATCCTTCGTGGCGGAACCACCCAAATTTCAGTTGGAGGAATGGACCAAATGCTACTCCTGAGTATAATCCCCAAAGACCATCAAATTATGATGCATACGTGAATCCACAGCATAATACATCTTATGCACCACAGGCCCAGAATAGGTCATTGGAAGAATAACTCAATAAACTGATACAATCTCAGCAGCAGTTTATGCAGAGCCTGCATGATAATCAACAAATTATTCAGAATAACCAGCAAGCTGTTCAGAATAATCAACAGGCTATCCAAAGGTTAGAAACCTCTGTCAAGCAAATCAAACGTAGCCTTCAAGGTCATGGGAAAGGAACCTTTCCAGCCCAACCCCTGCCAAACCCTAAAGGCCAGTTTGAAGTGTCCGACGTAACTGACCCTAACTATCAGGAGCATGTTTGGGCTGTCACTCTGCTCTGTGGGAAAGAGCTTCAAGAGATTCCGAAAAAACATAAACAACATGTCTCCTCGGATTCAAATGAGAAAATTGAGAAAGAAAAGGATAACACTAATGCAAAAACTGTTGTTGACACTAAAAAAGGTTCTGACCCCATGATTACCAAACCCGTTGCCCTTTTCCCTCTAAGGTTGACCCATTCCAGACAGAAAATCCCAAACCAAGAGATTTTGGATGTTTTCAAAGAAGTTAGGATCAATATTCCTCTGCTAGATGCCATTAAACAAGTCCCCACCTACGCTAAATTCTTGAAAAATCTTTGCACTGTTAAGCGTAGGGTTCATGTTCCAAAGAAAGCGTTTATCACTGAGCAGGTCAGTGCATACCTGACTCAGACCACTCCTCATAAATACAAAGATCCGGGATGCCCCACCATCTCATGTGTTATTGGAAACCACCAGATAGGTCAAGCTTTGCTAGACCTTGGAGCGAGTGTAAATCTATTACCCTACTCGGTTTATGAACAACTGGGGCTTGGCGAGTTAAAACCAACCAGAACTACTCTTTAACTCACAGGTCGATCTGTTAAGAAACCGAGAGGGGTAATAGAAGACATTTTGGTACAGATTGAGCACTTTTACTTCCCAGTGGATTTTTACGTGCTGCACACTGAGCCGGTACGAAATGAAAGTGGTGAAATTTCAATCATTCTGGGAAGATCATTCTTAGCCAC
Organism: Cinnamomum chago; assembly: GCA_038049695.1. Taxonomy (NCBI): domain Eukaryota; kingdom Viridiplantae; phylum Streptophyta; class Magnoliopsida; order Laurales; family Lauraceae; genus Cinnamomum; species Cinnamomum chago. The sequence continues at coordinate 52,509,916 of CP142454.1, read as the reverse complement.
TTCAAACGCACTGATCAATTACCGGAGTGGAAGGCTCAAATTGTCTTTCGGGAACATGACCTTGGACCTCGATATCTTTCAAATGTGCAAATAGCCAAGGGATTGCGAAACTGACTACCATGATGTGGATTTTATTGATACATTGGTTGAGGATGATCTTGAGGAGTGCATTAACTCCCATGTTGCGCTACTTTTTTTTTTAGAGGACATAGGCTATCTTGAGGACTTTCAAAATGACACTGTTAAGGATGCCCATGCAGTATGGAAACCCCATTTTGAGGAACTTGTACCATCTGATCAGCCAACTCTTCCATCTCAAATGAATCCACCTAAGCCTGAGTTGAAGCCCCTCCCATCAGACTTGCGATATGCTTACCTTGGGAATGAAGAAACATATCTTGTGGTTATTTCTTCGCTTCTTATTGAGGACCATGAGGTCCAACTATTGAAAATACTCAAACAACATAGAAGTGCAATTGCCTAGAATGTGGTAGATATTAAGGGAATTGACCCTTTAGTGTGTACGCATCGCATTTACCTTGAAGAAGATGCTAAACCATGTGGACAAATGCAACGCTGGCTCAATCCTACCATGCAGAAAGTGGTAAGGGCTGAGGTGCTTAAGCTCCTGGACGTGGGTATCATCTATCCAATCTCGGATAGTCAATGGGTCAGCCCTACCCAAGTCGTCTCGAAAAAAGTCGGCGTTACTGTAGTCATGAACACTCACAATGAACTTGTCCCCACCCGGGTACCCACAGGGTGAAAGGGTTTGCATAGACTATAGAAAATTAAATGCGGTCACACATAAGGATCACTTCCCTCTACCCTTCATGGATCAGATTTTGGAAAGGGTAGCGGATTGTTAGGAATTTTGTATTTGCAATTTGATGGATGCATTTTTCACTTTAGCATCATTTGAATTTTCACACTTGCATTGTTTTAGAAAACCTTGAAATCTGGTTTTATACATGCATTGCTTTTAAGATTTGTAAAAGTATTGTTTTATGCATGTTTTGTTTTTATACTTGGATGCATTGATTTTAGAATTCAAACTCTTTTGAAATCCTAATTCTTTGTGCATTACTTTTGAGAAATCATATTGAGAATTTAGGTTTGTGCCTTGCATACATTCATCACTTTCAGAATCATTTTTGTATGCATTTTTATGTGAAAAGAGTTTTTAGAAATCAAACAAGCCATTGGTTTTATAATTTCGAAACTTTCTTTTGGCTTTTTATGTTTCATGTTTTAAAACATGTTTTTAAGCTTGATTTAATGGCCCAAAAAATTCCCAACCAAAAATACTTTGAAAAATGGATTTTAGGGAATTTTGGTCCCAGGCCAGAAACGTAGTGTACCAGGTCGACCGAGCCAGGCCAGGTTGACCGGGAACACTACCGTTGGCCATTTTTCCAACGGTCAGAAATATAGCCGTTGTGAAGGCCAGGTCGACCGAGCCCTGTTTCCGGGTCGACCGGGGACTAGCCGTTGGACTGTTTTCTTGTATAAAGTCCATTCATTTCCCATCTTTCAAGAGGCTTGAACCATGAACTTTTGAGACCATTTTGGAGCCAAAGAAAGGGGAAGAAGTTGGAAAGGCTAGAGGGCTATTTGGAAATCAAATGCTTGAGTTTTAAAAAGGTACATCTTACTTAGCATTTTGATTTCCATTAAAATTAGAATCAATGCATGGTTAAATCTTTGTATTTTCTTTTATGCATGATTTCTAGTTTTTAAAGAGTTGTTTTGCAAACTCATTACCATCTTTGGAATATTAAGAATGGTTTGCAAACTCTCTTGACTAATTCACATGCTCTTAAATTTTAATATTCATACAACTTGTTTAGTTCATTTCCTCAAAGTTGTTTGAATCTTTTATGTGATTAGTTTTCTCTTCAATCATCATTTTATAAGCTTTGATTTTAAAATACATCATGCATTCATTTAAGAGCTTCATTGTTGAAATTGATTGAAGAAAAGCATTCATACACTTGTGCACACACTTTAGCTCATTTAGTGTATGTTTGTAATTTGAATTACACTTTCATATTAGCCTATGTAGAGGCAATTCAATTGTGCTTAAATTGTATCTCTTGGAGTGTTCTTTTGTGAAGACACCTTCTTAGAGAAATCCTTCATTTGTAAAGGTTATTGCTTAGCCTAAGAAAAGCATTGTGTAAAGGTTATTGCTTAGCCTAAGAAAAGCATCTTGTAAAGGTTATTGCTTAGCCTATAAAAGCACATTGAGAGGTTGTTGTTTAGCCTAGAAAAACAACATTGTAAGGGTTATTTCTTAGCCTAGTAAAAAGCATAAATAGTGAAAATCCGGTGGGGTGATTGGATCACAAGTCGGTAGTGGACGTAGGCATTGAGGCCGAACCACTATAAACCTTTGTGTTGTGGTGTATGCTTGTGGTGATTCATTTATTAGCTTCCGCATCTTGTTTGGTTAATATCATCACTTGTGACTAGTTTATGTTAAGAAATTAAAATTGGTCTAAATTGGTCATAGTTGTAGCACACCTTATTCACCCCCCCCCCCTCTAGGGTTAGGATCCCAAGGACTTTCAGCCATCATTATTATTGTTTTCTAGACGGGTATTCTGGGTATAACCAGATCGAAATCGCCTCGGAAGACCATGAGAAGACCACATTTACATGTCCTTTCGGTACTTTCGCTTACCAGCGAATGCCTTTCGGGTTATGTAATGCTCCTGCAACATTTCAAAAATGTATGCTGAGTATTTTCAGCGATATGGTGGAGCAGATTTTGGAGGTCTTCATGGATGATTTCTTTGTGTTTGGTGATTCTTTTGAGGACTGTTTGAGCAACCTAAAAAAGGTCCCCACTAGATGCGAAGAAAAGAACCTTGTGCTGAATTGGGAAAAGTGCCATTTCATGGTTCGCTAGGGAATTGTCCTTGGTCACATTGTGTCGGAAAGAGGATTGGAAATTGACAAGTCCAAAATAGATTTGATCGCCAACTTGCCCACGCCAAAAAACCGTACGAGATGTCAGATCATTTTTAGGGCATGCAGGCTTTTACAGGAGGTTTATCAAAGACTTTAGTACCTTATCCAGACCTCTCTGTAACCTGCTTTCCAAAGAGGCAGAATTTAACTGGACAGAGGCACGCAAATAAACATTTGAGAAGTTGAAAAGTATGCTGACATCCACACCAATTATGTAGCCTCCAGATTGTACCTTGCCCTTTGAGATTATGTGTGATGCCAGCGATTATGCGGTTGGGGCTGTGTCGGGGCAACGAAAGGACACGAAACCTTCCGTGATTTCTTATGCAAGTAGGAGCTTGAATAGTGCACATATTAACTATTCAACCACTAAGAAAGAACTGCTGGCAGTGGTCTTTGCACTTAACAAGTTTCGGTCCTACTTGATTGGATCCAAGATTATTGTCTTCACTGATCACTCTGCGCTAAAGTACCTTCTCTCAAAGAAGAATGCTAAGCCCAGACTCATTAGATGGATACTCCTACTCCAAGAATTTAACTTAGAAATTAAGGATAAAAAGGGAGTAGAGAATGTTGTGGCTAATCATCTATCTAGGTTGGTTCTTTCCGACACCATTGAACCGACAAAGATCCGGGATAGTTTCCCTGATGAACATCTTTTTGCGGTACATCAATCCCCTTGGTACGCTGATATCGCAAACTATCTTGCTACGGGCAACACTCTTGACCATTGGACCAAGCAAAATAGAAATTCTTTCTTTTCTCAGGTTCGATATTTTTTCTGGAATGATCCATATTTGTTCAAATACTGCCCATACCAAATAATTAGGAGATGTGTGCTTTATAATGAGAAACACAGTGTCATCTCGTTTTGCCATACACAGGCCTGTGGGGGACATTTTTCTGGACAAAAGATTGCTATCAAAATTCTACAGTCTGGATTCTATTGGCCCTCATTGTTCCGTGACGCTCATGATTTTTGTCGGGCCTGTGATCGCTGCCAAAAGTTGGGCACAATTTCTAAAAGAAACATGATGCCACTGAACCCCATTATAGTAGTTGAGCTTTTTGATGTATGGGGCATTGATTTATGGGTCCATTTCCGCCGAGTTTTGGTTATATCTATATCTTAGTGGATGTGGACTATGTGTCCAAGTGGATAGAGGCTATTCCCTGCCGGGAGAATGATTCTAAAACAGTCCAAAAATTTCTGAAAGAAAATATCTTTTCTTGTTTTGGTACTCCACGAGACATCATCAGTGATGGGGGTTTGCACTTTTGCAATCGGGCATTTGAAGCCTTGATGAAACAGTATGGGATCACCCATAAAATCTCTACCCCTTACCACCCACAGACCAGTGGGCAAGTGGAAGTGTCGAATCGGAAAATTAAAAGAATATTGGAGACTACAGTAAGTCCTAATTAGAAAGATTGGTCAATGAGATTGAATGATGCTTTATGGGCTTACCGGACTGCTTTAAGACTACAATCGGAATGTCTCCCTACCGGCTCATCTATGGGAAAGCATGCCACCTCCCAGTGGAACTGGAACACAAAGCTTATTGGGCCATTAAGCAATTTAACTTTGATATGGATAAAGCTGGGAACAAGAGGAAACTGCAATTAAATGAATTGGATGAGTTGCGTAGGGAAGCCTATGCAAACTCAAGAATTTATAAAGAGAGGACCAAGATTTTTCATGATAAAAATATTCTGCGAAAATCCTTTCACCTTGAGCAGAAGGTCCTCCTTTCTAACTCTAGGCTTCATTTATTTTCTGGGAAACTTAGCTCCCGTTGGACTGGACCATTCATTGTAAAAGAAGTGTTTTCATACTGTGCCCTTCAGATTTATAATCCCAATGATGGCCAGACGTTCAAAGTCAATGGCCAAAGATTGAAGCCATTCTTGGAAATTGCACCAGCTGATGAGGAAGAAATTCCTCTTGATGATCCTGTCTACCAGGATTAGTCGGCCCTGGATCTGACAGTGGCCCATTGCTGTGTATATTATGTATACTTTGTAGTTTAGGTTTTATCTCGTTATTTTTTTGTTGTCTTGTCTAACTTTGGACGGAGAGCAGCTCGATCATATCCCAGGTGCTTTCTATACTTTACCCTCCATTACTTTTTATGTTCCTCATGTTTCATATATATCATTCCTTCACACATCGAGGACGATGTTCATAATAGGTTGGGGGTGGGAACAAGCACACTTATCCATCTTTAGACAATAGTTCTTGACCTTTAGGTTTCAAAAAAAAAAACAAAAAGAAAAAAAATCTGATATTTTGTTTGTTCTCACTACAAGAAAAACTGCTTTTAGCGAGGGCCGGCGGCCGCCGGTAAAAGTGGTATTGGCCGCCAGTAAAAGCTTTAGCGGCGGCCAAAGTGGTCGTCGCTTAGCGACGGTATAGATAGAGTGGGTAAAAATGTCAACGACGTTTTTGTGGGTGCCACTAAATTTTACTTTTACCGGCGGCCATTGACCGCCGATAAAACATTTAGCGGCGGTCAAGTGGCCGCCGGTAAAAGTAAAAAAACCGTCGCTATATGCCTTGGCCGCCGGTAAAAGTAGATTTTTTTTTTTTAAAATACTGCTTGTAGCGGCGGTCAGACGGCCGCCGGTAAAAGCAGTATTTTTTTTTACAAATAGTAGCACATCTAGCGCAAAAATATTTACCAAATACACAGATACACCCAAAAAACAAGAAACAAAAGATCAAATGCACCCAAATAACCTTTCAGTTTACAGCCAACTCAAAAGTGCAGTGAGTGACCCTATGATCAATATTCATGCATTCAATCCCTTGTTAATTTTACTCATATTAGATCCTTCTCTACTAACTTGTTCACAAATAAAACTTCAATAATATACTTGTTCACAAGGAACTCTGCATTATATACTTGGCTATACACACAACCAGTTCAATTAATACAAAGAAAACCCAATGTTATTTACATCTTAAAAGTTATTCCGAGATGCCTTTCGGCATTCATCAAGATAAAATCAAAATCCAATCAAATGTAAGTCTCTGATGCCTGCACCTTCCCATCCCATCCATTCCTCCCACAAGTCCCAGCTTGGATCACTACAAGAAAAACTGCTTTTAGCAGGGGCCGGCGGCCGCCGGTAAAAGCTTTAGCGGCGGCCAAAGTGGTCGTCGCTTAACGACGGTATAGATAGAGTGGGTAAAAATGTCAACGGCGTTTTTGTGGGTGCCACTAAATTTTACTTTTACCGGCGGCCATTGACCGCCGATAAAACATTTAGCGGCGGTCAAGTGGCCGCCGGTAAAAGTAAAAAAACCGTCGCTATATGCCTTGGCCGCCGGTAAAAGTAGATTTTTTTTTTAAATACTGCTTGTAGCGGCGGTCAGACGGCCGCCGGTAAAAGCAGTATTTTTTTTTACAAATAGTAGCACATCTAGCGCAAAAATATTTACCAAATACACAGATACACCCAAAAAACAAGAAACAAAAGACCAAATGCACCCAAATAACCTTTCAGTTTACAGCCAACTCAAAAGTGCAGTGAGTGACCCTATGATCAATATTCATGCATTCAATCCCTTGTTAATTTTACTCATATTAGATCCTTCTCTACTAACTTGTTCACAAATAAAACTTCAATTATATACTTGTTCACAAGGAACTCTGCATTATATACTTGGCTATACACACAACCAGTTCAATTAATACAAAGAAAACCCAATGTTATTTACATCTTAAAAGTTATTCCGAGATGCCTTTCGGCATTCATCAAGATAAAATCAAAATCCAATCAAATGTAAGTCTCTGATGCCTGCACCTTCCCATCCCATCCATTCCTCCCACAAGTCCCAGCTTGGATCACTACAAGAAAAACTGCTTTTAGCAGGGGCCGGCGGCCGCCGGTAAAAGCTTTAGCGGCGGCCAAAGTGGTCGTCGCTTAGCGACGGTATAGATAGAGTGGGTAAAAATGTCAACGGCGTTTTTGTGGGTGCCACTAAATTTTACTTTTACCGGCGGCCATTGACCGCCGATAAAACATTTAGCGGCGGTCAAGTGGCCGCCGGTAAAAGTAAAAAAACCGTCGCTATATGCCTTGGCCGCCGGTAAAAGTAGATTTTTTTTTTAAATACTGCTTGTAGCGGCGGTCAGACGGCCGCCGGTAAAAGCAGTATTTTTTTTTACAAATAGTAGCACATCTAGCGCAAAAATATTTACCAAATACACAGATACACCCAAAAAACAAGAAACAAAAGACCAAATGCACCCAAATAACCTTTCAGTTTACAGCCAACTCAAAAGTGCAGTGAGTGACCCTATGATCAATATTCATGCATTCAATCCCTTGTTAATTTTACTCATATTAGATCCTTCTCTACTAACTTGTTCACAAATAAAACTTCAATTATATACTTGTTCACAAGGAACTCTGCATTATATACTTGGCTATACACACAACCAGTTCAATTAATACAAAGAAAACCCAATGTTATTTACATCTTAAAAGTTATTCCGAGATGCCTTTCGGCATTCATCAAGATAAAATCAAAATCCAATCAAATGTAAGTCTATGATGCCTGCACCTTCCCATCCCATCCATTCCTCCCACAAGTCCCAGCTTGGATCACTACAAGAAAAACTGCTTTTAGCAGCGGCCGGCGGCCGCCGGTAAAAGCTTTAGCGGCGGCCAAAGTGGTCGTCGCTTAGCGACGGTATAGATAGAGTGGGTAAAAATGTCAACGGCGTTTTTGTGGGTGCCACTAAATTTTACTTTTACCGGCGGCCATTGACCGCCGATAAAACATTTAGCGGCGGTCAAGTGGCCGCCGGTAAAAGTAAAAAAACCGTCGCTATATGCCTTGGCCGCCGGTAAAAGTAGATTTTTTTTTTAAATACTGCTTGTAGCGGCGGTCAGACGGCCGCCGGTAAAAGCAGTATTTTTTTTTACAAATAGTAGCACATCTAGCGCAAAAATATTTACCAAATACACAGATACACCCAAAAAACAAGAAACAAAAGACCAAATGCACCCAAATAACCTTTCAGTTTACAGCCAACTCAAAAGTGCAGTGAGTGACCCTATGATCAATATTCATGCATTCAATCCCTTGTTAATTTTACTCATATTAGATCCTTCTCTACTAACTTGTTCACAAATAAAACTTCAATTATATACTTGTTCACAAGGAACTCTGCATTATATACTTGGCTATACACACAACCAGTTCAATTAATACAAAGAAAACCCAATGTTATTTACATCTTAAAAGTTATTCCGAGATGCCTTTCGGCATTCATCAAGATAAAATCAAAATCCAATCAAATGTAAGTCTCTGATGCCTGCACCTTCCCATCCCATCCATTCCTCCCACAAGTCCCAGCTTGGATCACTACAAGAAAAACTGCTTTTAGCAGGGGCCGGCGGCCGCCGGTAAAAGCTTTAGCGGCGGCCAAAGTGGTCGTCGCTTAACGACGGTATAGATAGAGTGGGTAAAAATGTCAACGGCGTTTTTGTGGGTGCCACTAAATTTTACTTTTACCGGCGGCCATTGACCGCCGATAAAACATTTAGCGGCGGTCAAGTGGCCGCCGGTAAAAGTAAAAAAACCGTCGCTATATGCCTTGGCCGCCGGTAAAAGTAGATTTTTTTTTTTAAATACTGCTTGTAGCGGCGGTCAGACGGCCGCCGGTAAAAGCAGTATTTTTTTTTACAAATAGTAGCACATCTAGCGCAAAAATATTTACCAAATACACAGATACACCCAAAAAACAAGAAACAAAAGACCAAATGCACCCAAATAACCTTTCAGTTTACAGCCAACTCAAAAGTGCAGTGAGTGACCCTATGATCAATATTCATGCATTCAATCCCTTGTTAATTTTACTCATATTAGATCCTTCTCTACTAACTTGTTCACAAATAAAACTTCAATTATATACTTGTTCACAAGGAACTCTGCATTATATACTTGGCTATACACACAACCAGTTCAATTAATACAAAGAAAACCCAATGTTATTTACATCTTAAAAGTTATTCCGAGATGCCTTTCGGCATTCATCAAGATAAAATCAAAATCCAATCAAATGTAAGTCTCTGATGCCTGCACCTTCCCATCCCATCCATTCCTCCCACAAGTCCCAGCTTGGATCACTACAAGAAAAACTGCTTTTAGCAGCGGCCGGCGGCCGCCGGTAAAAGCTTTAGCGGCGGCCAAAGTGGTCGTCGCTTAGCGACGGTATAGATAGAGTGGGTAAAAATGTCAACGGCGTTTTTGTGGGTGCCACTAAATTTTACTTTTACCGGCGGCCATTGACCGCCGATAAAACATTTAGCGGCGGTCAAGTGGCCGCCGGTAAAAGTAAAAAAACCGTCGCTATATGCCTTGGCCGCCGGTAAAAGTAGATTTTTTTTTTTAAATACTGCTTGTAGCGGCGGTCAGACGGCCGCCGGTAAAAGCAGTATTTTTTTTTACAAATAGTAGCACATCTAGCGCAAAAATATTTACCAAATACACAGATACACCCAAAAAACAAGAAACAAAAGACCAAATGCACCCAAATAACCTTTCAGTTTACAGCCAACTCAAAAGTGCAGTGAGTGACCCTATGATCAATATTCATGCATTCAATCCCTTGTTAATTTTACTCATATTAGATCCTTCTCTACTAACTTGTTCACAAATAAAACTTCAATTATATACTTGTTCACAAGGAACTCTGCATTATATACTTGGCTATACACACAACCAGTTCAATTAATACAAAGAAAACCCAATGTTATTTACATCTTAAAAGTTATTCCGAGATGCCTTTCGGCATTCATCAAGATAAAATCAAAATCCAATCAAATGTAAGTCTCTGATGCCTGCACCTTCCCATCCCATCCATTCCTCCCACAAGTCCCAGCTTGGATCACTACAAGAAAAACTGCTTTTAGCAGCGGCCGGCGGCCGCCGGTAAAAGCTTTAGCGGCGGCCAAAGTGGTCGTCGCTTAGCGACGGTATAGATAGAGTGGGTAAAAATGTCAACGGCGTTTTTGTGGGTGCCACTAAATTTTACTTTTACCGGCGGCCATTGACCGCCGATAAAACATTTAGCGGCGGTCAAGTGGCCGCCGGTAAAAGTAAAAAAACCGTCGCTATATGCCTTGGCCGCCGGTAAAAGTAGATTTTTTTTTTTAAATACTGCTTGTAGCGGCGGTCAGACGGCCGCCGGTAAAAGCAGTATTTTTTTTTACAAATAGTAGCACATCTAGCGCAATAATATTTACCAAATACACAGATACACCCAAAAAACAAGAAACAAAAGACCAAATGCACCCAAATAACCTTTCAGTTTACAGCCAACTCAAAAGTGCAGTGAGTGACCCTATGATCAATATTCATGCATTCAATCCCTTGTTAATTTTACTCATTTTAGATCCTTCTCTACTAACTTGTTCACAAATAAAACTTCAATTATATACTTGTTCACAAGGAACTCTGCATTATATACTTGGCTATACACACAACCAGTTCAATTAATACAAAGAAAACCCAATGTTATTTACATCTTAAAAGTTATTCCGAGATGCCTTTCGGCATTCATCAAGATAAAATCAAAATCCAATCAAATGTAAGTCTCTGATGCCTGCACCTTCCCATCCCATCCATTCCTCCCACAAGTCCCAGCTTGGATCACTACAAGAAAAACTGCTTTTAGCAGCGGCCGGCGGCCGCCGGTAAAAGCTTTAGCGGCGGCCAAAGTGGTCGTCGCTTAGCGACGGTATAGATAGAGTGGGTAAAAATGTCAACGGCGTTTTTGTGGGTTCCACTAAATTTTACTTTTACCGGCGGCCATTGACCGCCGATAAAACATTTAGCGGCGGTCAAGTGGCCGCCGGTAAAAGTAAAAAAACCGTCGCTATATGCCTTCGCCGCCGGTAAAAGTAGATTTTTTTTTTTTAAAATACTGCTTGTAGCGGCGGTCAGACGGCCGCCGGTAAAAGCAGTATTTTTTTTTACAAATAGTAGCACATCTAGCGCAAAAATATTTACCAAATACACAGATACACCCAAAAAACAAGAAACAAAAGACCAAATGCACCCAAATAACCTTTCAGTTTACAGCCAACTCAAAAGTGCAGTGAGTGACCCTATGATCAATATTCATGCATTCAATCCCTTGTTAATTTTACTCATATTAGATCCTTCTCTACTAACTTGTTCACAAATAAAACTTCAATTATATACTTGTTCACAAGGAACTCTGCATTATATACTTGGCTATACACACAACCAGTTCAATTAATACAAAGAAAACCCAATGTTATTTACATCTTAAAAGTTATTCCGAGATGCCTTTCGGCATTCATCAAGATAAAATCAAAATCCAATCAAATGTAAGTCTCTGATGCCTGCACCTTCCCATCCCATCCATTCCTCCCACAAGTCCCAGCTTGGATCACTACAAGAAAAACTGCTTTTAGCAGCGGCCGGCGGCCGCCGGGAAAAGCTTTAGCGGCGGCCAAAGTGGTCGTCGCTTAGCGACGGTATAGATAGAGTGGGTAAAAATGTCAACGGCGTTTTTGTGGGTGCCACTAAATTTTACTTTTACCGGCGGCCATTGACCGCCGATAAAACATTTAGCGGCGGTCAAGTGGCCGCCGGTAAAAGTAAAAAAACCGTCGCTATATGCCTTGGCCGCCGGTAAAAGTAGATTTTTTTTTTTTAAATACTGCTTGTAGCGGCGGTCAGACGGCCGCCGGTAAAAGCAGTATTTTTTTTTACAAATAGTAGCACATCTAGCGCAAAAATATTTACCAAATACACAGATACACCCAAAAAACAAGAAACAAAAGACCAAATGCACCCAAATAACCTTTCAGTTTACAGCCAACTCAAAAGTGCAGTGAGTGACCCAATGATCAATATTCATGCATTCAATCCCTTGTTAATTTTACTCATATTAGATCCTTCTCTACTAACTTGTTCACAAATAAAACTTCAATTATATACTTGTTCACAAGGAACTCTGCATTATATACTTGGCTCTACACACAACCAGTTCAATTAATACAAAGAAAACCCAATGTTATTTACATCTTAAAAGTTATTCCGAGATGCCTTTCGGCATTCATCAAGATAAAATCAAAATCCAATCAAATGTAAGTCTCTGATGCCTGCACCTTCCCATCCCATCCATTCCTCCCACAAGTCCCAGCTTGGATCACTACAAGAAAAACTGCTTTTAGCAGCGGCCGGCGGCCGCCGGTAAAAGCTTTAGCGGCGGCCAAAGTGGTCGTCGCTTAGCGACGGTATAGATAGAGTGGGTAAAAATGTCAACGGCGTTTTTGTGGGTGCCACTAAATTTTACTTTTACCGGCGGCCATTGACCGCCGATAAAACATTTAGCGGCGGTCAAGTGGCCGCCGGTAAAAGTAAAAAAACCGTCGCTATATGCCTTGGCCGCCGGTAAAAGTAGATTTTTTTTTTTTTAAATACTGCTTGTAGCGGCGGTCAGACGGCCGCCGGTAAAAGCAGTATTTTTTTTTACAAATAGTAGCACATCTAGCGCAAAAATATTTACCAAATACACAGATACACCCAAAAAACAAGAAACAAAAGACCAAATGCACCCAAATAACCTTTCAGTTTACAGCCAACTCAAAAGTGCAGTGAGTGACCCTATGATCAATATTCATGCATTCAATCCCTTGTTAATTTTACTCATATTAGATCCTTCTCTACTAACTTGTTCACAAATAAAACTTCAATTATATACTTGTTCACAAGGAACTCTGCATTATATACTTGGCTATACACACAACCAGTTCAATTAATACAAAGAAAACCCAATGTTATTTACATCTTAAAAGTTATTCCGAGATGCCTTTCGGCATTCATCAAGATAAAATCAAAATCCAATCAAATGTAAGTCTCTGATGCCTGCACCTTCCCATCCCATCCATTCCTCCCACAAGTCCCAGCTTGGATCACTACAAGAAAAACTGCTTTTAGCAGCGGCCGGCGGCCGCCGGTAAAAGCTTTAGCGGCGGCCAAAGTGGTCGTCGCTTAGCGACGGTATAGATAGAGTGGGTAAAAATGTCAACGGCGTTTTTGTGGGTGCCACTAAATTTTACTTTTACCGGCGGCCATTGACCGCCGATAAAACATTTAGCGGCGGTCAAGTGGCCGCCGGTAAAAGTAAAAAAACCGTCGCTATATGCCTTGGCCGCCGGTAAAAGTAGATTTTTTTTTTTAAATACTGCTTGTAGCGGCGGTCAGACGGCCGCCGGTAAAAGCAGTATTTTTTTTTACAAATAGTAGCACATCTAGCGCAAAAATATTTACCAAATACACAGATACACCCAAAAAACAAGAAACAAAAGACCAAATGCACCCAAATAACCTTTCAGTTTACAGCCAACTCAAAAGTGCAGTGAGTGACCCTATGATCAATATTCATGCATTCAATCCCTTGTTAATTTTACTCATATTAGATCCTTCTCTACTAACTTGTTCACAAATAAAACTTCAATTATATACTTGTTCACAAGGAACTCTGCATTATATACTTGGCTATACACACAACCAGTTCAATTAATACAAAGAAAACCCAATGTTATTTACATCTTAAAAGTTATTCCGAGATGCCTTTCGGCATTCATCAAGATAAAATCAAAATCCAATCAAATGTAAGTCTCTGATGCCTGCACCTTCCCATCCCATCCATTCCTCCCACAAGTCCCAGCTTGGATCACTACAAGAAAAACTGCTTTTAGCAGCGGCCGGCGGCCGCCGGTAAAAGCTTTAGCGGCGGCCAAAGTGGTCGTCGCTTAGCGACGGTATAGATAGAGTGGGTAAAAATGTCAACGGCGTTTTTGTGGGTGCCACTAAATTTTACTTTTACCGGCGGCCATTGACCGCCGATAAAACATTTAGCGGCGGTCAAGTGGCCGCCGGTAAAAGTAAAAAAACCGTCGCTATATGCCTTGGCCGCCGGTAAAAGTAGATTTTTTTTTTTTAAATACTGCTTGTAGCGGCGGTCAGACGGCCGCCGGTAAAAGCAGTATTTTTTTTTACAAATAGTAGCACATCTAGCGCAAAAATATTTACCAAATACACAGATACACCCAAAAAACAAGAAACAAAAGACCAAATGCACCCAAATAACCTTTCAGTTTACAGCCAACTCAAAAGTGCAGTGAGTGACCCTATGATCAATATTCATGCATTCAATCCCTTGTTAATTTTACTCATATTAGATCCTTCTCTACTAACTTGTTCACAAATAAAACTTCAATTATATACTTGTTCACAAGGAACTCTGCATTATATACTTGGCTATACACACAACCAGTTCAATTAATACAAAGAAAACCCAATGTTATTTACATCTTAAAAGTTATTCCGAGATGCCTTTCGGCATTCATCAAGATAAAATCAAAATCCAATCAAATGTAAGTCTCTGATGCCTGCACCTTCCCATCCCATCCATTCCTCCCACAAGTCCCAGCTTGGATCACTACAAGAAAAACTGCTTTTAGCAGCGGCCGGCGGCCGCCGGTAAAAGCTTTAGCGGCGGCCAAAGTGGTCGTCGCTTAGCGACGGTATAGATAGAGTGGGTAAAAATGTCAACGGCGTTTTTGTGGGTGCCACTAAATTTTACTTTTACCGGCGGCCATTGACCGCCGATAAAACATTTAGCGGCGGTCAAGTGGCCGCCGGTAAAAGTAAAAAAACCGTCGCTATATGCCTTGGCCGCCGGTAAAAGTAGATTTTTTTTTTTAAATACTGCTTGTAGCGGCGGTCAGACGGCCGCCGGTAAAAGCAGTATTTTTTTTTACAAATAGTAGCACATCTAGCGCAATAATATTTACCAAATACACAGATACACCCAAAAAACAAGAAACAAAAGACCAAATGCACCCAAATAACCTTTCAGTTTACAGCCAACTCAAAAGTGCAGTGAGTGACCCTATGATCAATATTCATGCATTCAATCCCTTGTTAATTTTACTCATTTTAGATCCTTCTCTACTAACTTGTTCACAAATAAAACTTCAATTATATACTTGTTCACAAGGAACTCTGCATTATATACTTGGCTATACACACAACCAGTTCAATTAATACAAAGAAAACCCAATGTTATTTACATCTTAAAAGTTATTCCGAGATGCCTTTCGGCATTCATCAAGATAAAATCAAAATCCAATCAAATGTAAGTCTCTGATGCCTGCACCTTCCCATCCCATCCATTCCTCCCACAAGTCCCAGCTTGGATCACTACAAGAAAAACTGCTTTTAGCAGCGGCCGGCGGCCGCCGGTAAAAGCTTTAGCGGCGGCCAAAGTGGTCGTCGCTTAGCGACGGTATAGATAGAGTGGGTAAAAATGTCAACGGCGTTTTTGTGGGTTCCACTAAATTTTACTTTTACCGGCGGCCATTGACCGCCGATAAAACATTTAGCGGCGGTCAAGTGGCCGCCGGTAAAAGTAAAAAAACCGTCGCTATATGCCTTCGCCGCCGGTAAAAGTAGATTTTTTTTTTTTAAAATACTGCTTGTAGCGGCGGTCAGACGGCCGCCGGTAAAAGCAGTATTTTTTTTTACAAATAGTAGCACATCTAGCGCAAAAATATTTACCAAATACACAGATACACCCAAAAAACAAGAAACAAAAGACCAAATGCACCCAAATAACCTTTCAGTTTACAGCCAACTCAAAAGTGCAGTGAGTGACCCTATGATCAATATTCATGCATTCAATCCCTTGTTAATTTTACTCATATTAGATCCTTCTCTACTAACTTGTTCACAAATAAAACTTCAATTATATACTTGTTCACAAGGAACTCTGCATTATATACTTGGCTATACACACAACCAGTTCAATTAATACAAAGAAAACCCAATGTTATTTACATCTTAAAAGTTATTCCGAGATGCCTTTCGGCATTCATCAAGATAAAATCAAAATCCAATCAAATGTAAGTCTCTGATGCCTGCACCTTCCCATCCCATCCATTCCTCCCACAAGTCCCAGCTTGGATCACTACAAGAAAAACTGCTTTTAGCAGCGGCCGGCGGCCGCCGGGAAAAGCTTTAGCGGCGGCCAAAGTGGTCGTCGCTTAGCGACGGTATAGATAGAGTGGGTAAAAATGTCAACGGCGTTTTTGTGGGTGCCACTAAATTTTACTTTTACCGGCGGCCATTGACCGCCGATAAAACATTTAGCGGCGGTCAAGTGGCCGCCGGTAAAAGTAAAAAAACCGTCGCTATATGCCTTGGCCGCCGGTAAAAGTAGATTTTTTTTTTTTAAATACTGCTTGTAGCGGCGGTCAGACGGCCGCCGGTAAAAGCAGTATTTTTTTTTACAAATAGTAGCACATCTAGCGCAAAAATATTTACCAAATACACAGATACACCCAAAAAACAAGAAACAAAAGACCAAATGCACCCAAATAACCTTTCAGTTTACAGCCAACTCAAAAGTGCAGTGAGTGACCCAATGATCAATATTCATGCATTCAATCCCTTGTTAATTTTACTCATATTAGATCCTTCTCTACTAACTTGTTCACAAATAAAACTTCAATTATATACTTGTTCACAAGGAACTCTGCATTATATACTTGGCTCTACACACAACCAGTTCAATTAATACAAAGAAAACCCAATGTTATTTACATCTTAAAAGTTATTCCGAGATGCCTTTCGGCATTCATCAAGATAAAATCAAAATCCAATCAAATGTAAGTCTCTGATGCCTGCACCTTCCCATCCCATCCATTCCTCCCACAAGTCCCAGCTTGGATCACTACAAGAAAAACTGCTTTTAGCAGCGGCCGGCGGCCGCCGGTAAAAGCTTTAGCGGCGGCCAAAGTGGTCGTCGCTTAGCGACGGTATAGATAGAGTGGGTAAAAATGTCAACGGCGTTTTTGTGGGTGCCACTAAATTTTACTTTTACCGGCGGCCATTGACCGCCGATAAAACATTTAGCGGCGGTCAAGTGGCCGCCGGTAAAAGTAAAAAAACCGTCGCTATATGCCTTGGCCGCCGGTAAAAGTAGATTTTTTTTTTTTAAATACTGCTTGTAGCGGCGGTCAGACGGCCGCCGGTAAAAGCAGTATTTTTTTTTACAAATAGTAGCACATCTAGCGCAAAAATATTTACCAAATACACAGATACACCCAAAAAACAAGAAACAAAAGACCAAATGCACCCAAATAACCTTTCAGTTTACAGCCAACTCAAAAGTGCAGTGAGTGACCCTATGATCAATATTCATGCATTCAATCCCTTGTTAATTTTACTCATATTAGATCCTTCTCTACTAACTTGTTCACAAATAAAACTTCAATTATATACTTGTTCACAAGGAACTCTGCATTATATACTTGGCTATACACACAACCAGTTCAATTAATACAAAGAAAACCCAATGTTATTTACATCTTAAAAGTTATTCCGAGATGCCTTTCGGCATTCATCAAGATAAAATCAAAATCCAATCAAATGTAAGTCTCTGATGCCTGCACCTTCCCATCCCATCCATTCCTCCCACAAGTCCCAGCTTGGATCACTACAAGAAAAACTGCTTTTAGCAGCGGCCGGCGGCCGCCGGTAAAAGCTTTAGCGGCGGCCAAAGTGGTCGTCGCTTAGCGACGGTATAGATAGAGTGGGTAAAAATGTCAACGGCGTTTTTGTGGGTGCCACTAAATTTTACTTTTACCGGCGGCCATTGACCGCCGATAAAACATTTAGCGGCGGTCAAGTGGCCGCCGGTAAAAGTAAAAAAACCGTCGCTATATGCCTTGGCCGCCGGTAAAAGTAGATTTTTTTTTAAATACTGCTTGTAGCGGCGGTCAGACGGCCGCCGGTAAAAGCAGTATTTTTTTTTACAAATAGTAGCACATCTAGCGCAATAATATTTACCAAATACACAGATACACCCAAAAAACAAGAAACAAAAGACCAAATGCACCCAAATAACCTTTCAGTTTACAGCCAACTCAAAAGTGCAGTGAGTGACCCTATGATCAATATTCATGCATTCAATCCCTTGTTAATTTTACTCATTTTAGATCCTTCTCTACTAACTTGTTCACAAATAAAACTTCAATTATATACTTGTTCACAAGGAACTCTGCATTATATACTTGGCTATACACACAACCAGTTCAATTAATACAAAGAAAACCCAATGTTATTTACATCTTAAAAGTTATTCCGAGATGCCTTTCGGCATTCATCAAGATAAAATCAAAATCCAATCAAATGTAAGTCTCTGATGCCTGCACCTTCCCATCCCATCCATTCCTCCCACAAGTCCCAGCTTGGATCACTACAAGAAAAACTGCTTTTAGCAGGGGCCGGCGGCCGCCGGTAAAAGCTTTAGCGGCGGCCAAAGTGGTCGTCGCTTAGCGACGGTATAGATAGAGTGGGTAAAAATGTCAACGGCGTTTTTGTGGGTGCCACTAAATTTTACTTTTACCGGCGGCCATTGACCGCCGATAAAACATTTAGCGGCGGTCAAGTGGCCGCCGGTAAAAGTAAAAAAACCGTCGCTATATGCCTTGGCCGCCGGTAAAAGTAGATTTTTTTTTTTTAAATACTGCTTGTAGCGGCGGTCAGACGGCCGCCGGTAAAAGCAGTATTTTTTTTTACAAATAGTAGCACATCTAGCGCAATAATATTTACCAAATACACAGTTACACCCAAAAAACAAGAAACAAAAGACCAAATGCACCCAAATAACCTTTCAGTTTACAGCCAACTCAAAAGTGCAGTGAGTGACCCTATGATCAATATTCATGCATTCAATCCCTTGTTAATTTTACTCATATTAGATCCTTCTCTACTAACTTGTTCACAAATAAAACTTCAATTATATACTTGTTCACAAGGAACTCTGCATTATATACTTGGCTATACACACAACCAGTTCAATTAATACAAAGAAAACCCAATGTTATTTACATCTTAAAAGTTATTCCGAGATGCCTTTCGGCATTCATCAAGATAAAATCAAAATCCAATCAAATGTAAGTCTCTGATGCCTGCACCTTCCCATCCCATCCATTCCTCCCACAAGTCCCAGCTTGGATCACTACAAGAAAAACTGCTTTTAGCAGCGGCCGGCGGCCGCCGGTAAAAGCTTTAGCGGCGGCCAAAGTGGTCGTCGCTTAGCGACGGTATAGATAGAGTGGGTAAAAATGTCAACGGCGTTTTTGTGGGTTCCACTAAATTTTACTTTTACCGGCGGCCATTGACCGCCGATAAAACATTTAGCGGCGGTCAAGTGGCCGCCGGTAAAAGTAAAAAAACCGTCGCTATATGCCTTCGCCGCCGGTAAAAGTAGATTTTTTTTTTTAAAATACTGCTTGTAGCGGCGGTCAGACGGCCGCCGGTAAAAGCAGTATTTTTTTTTACAAATAGTAGCACATCTAGCGCAAAAATATTTACCAAATACACAGATACACCCAAAAAACAAGAAACAAAAGACCAAATGCACCCAAATAACCTTTCAGTTTACAGCCAACTCAAAAGTGCAGTGAGTGACCCTATGATCAATATTCATGCATTCAATCCCTTGTTAATTTTACTCATATTAGATCCTTCTCTACTAACTTGTTCACAAATAAAACTTCAATTATATACTTGTTCACAAGGAACTCTGCATTATATACTTGGCTATACACACAACCAGTTCAATTAATACAAAGAAAACCCAATGTTATTTACATCTTAAAAGTTATTCCGAGATGCCTTTCGGCATTCGTCAAGATAAAATCAAAATCCAATCAAATGTAAGTCTCTGATGCCTGCACCTTCCCATCCCATCCATTCCTCCCACAAGTCCCAGCTTGGATCACTACAAGAAAAACTGCTTTTAGCAGGGGCCGGCGGCCGCCGGTAAAAGCTTTAGCGGCGGCCAAAGTGGTCGTCGCTTAGCGACGGTATAGATAGAGTGGGTAAAAATGTCAACGGCGTTTTTGTGGGTGCCACTAAATTTTACTTTTACCGGCGGCCATTGACCGCCGATAAAACATTTAGCGGCGGTCAAGTGGCCGCCGGTAAAAGTAAAAAAACCGTCGCTATATGCCTTGGCCGCCGGTAAAAGTAGATTTTTTTTTTTTAAATACTGCTTGTAGCGGCGGTCAGACGGCCGCCGGTAAAAGCAGTATTTTTTTTTACAAATAGTAGCACATCTAGCGCAATAATATTTACCAAATACACAGTTACACCCAAAAAACAAGAAACAAAAGACCAAATGCACCCAAATAACCTTTCAGTTTACAGCCAACTCAAAAGTGCAGTGAGTGACCCTATGATCAATATTCATGCATTCAATCCCTTGTTAATTTTACTCATATTAGATCCTTCTCTACTAACTTGTTCACAAATAAAACTTCAATTATATACTTGTTCACAAGGAACTCTGCATTATATACTTGGCTATACACACAACCAGTTCAATTAATACAAAGAAAACCCAATGTTATTTACATCTTAAAAGTTATTCCGAGATGCCTTTCGGCATTCATCAAGATAAAATCAAAATCCAATCAAATGTAAGTCTCTGATGCCTGCACCTTCCCATCCCATCCATTCCTCCCACAAGTCCCAGCTTGGATCACTACAAGAAAAACTGCTTTTAGCAGCGGCCGGCGGCCGCCGGTAAAAGCTTTAGCGGCGGCCAAAGTGGTCGTCGCTTAGCGACGGTATAGATAGAGTGGGTAAAAATGTCAACGGCGTTTTTGTGGGTGCCACTAAATTTTACTTTTACCGGCGGCCATTGACCGCCGATAAAACATTTAGCGGCGGTCAAGTGGCCGCCGGTAAAAGTAAAAAAACCGTCGCTATATGCCTTGGCCGCCGGTAAAAGTAGATTTTTCTTTTTAAATACTGCTTGTAGCGGCGGTCAGACGGCCGCCGGTAAAAGCAGTATTTTTTTTTACAAATAGTAGCACATCTAGCGCAAAAATATTTACCAAATACACAGATACACCCAAAAAACAAGAAACAAAAGACCAAATGCACCCAAATAACCTTTCAGTTTACAGCCAACTCAAAAGTGCAGTGAGTGACCCTATGATCAATATTCATGCATTCAATCCCTTGTTAATTTTACTCATATTAGATCCTTCTCTACTAACTTGTTCACAAATAAAACTTCAATTATATACTTGTTCACAAGGAACTCTGCATTATATACTTGGCTATACACACAACCAGTTCAATTAATACAAAGAAAACCCAATGTTATTTACATCTTAAAAGTTATTCCGAGATGCCTTTCGGCATTCATCAAGATAAAATCAAAATCCAATCAAATGTAAGTCTCTGATGCCTGCACCTTCCCATCCCATCCATTCCTCCCACAAGTCCCAGCTTGGATCACTACAAGAAAAACTGCTTTTAGCAGCGGCCGGCGGCCGCCGGTAAAAGCTTTAGCGGCGGCCAAAGTGGTCGTCGCTTAGCGACGGTATAGATAGAGTGGGTAAAAATGTCAACGGCGTTTTTGTGGGTGCCACTAAATTTTACTTTTACCGGCGGCCATTGACCGCCGATAAAACATTTAGCGGCGGTCAAGTGGCCGCCGGTAAAAGTAAAAAAACCGTCGCTATATGCCTTGGCCGCCGGTAAAAGTAGATTTTTTTTTTTTAAATACTGCTTGTAGCGGCGGTCAGACGGCCGCCGGTAAAAGCAGTATTTTTTTTTACAAATAGTAGCACATCTAGCGCAAAAATATTTACCAAATACACAGATACACCCAAAAAACAAGAAACAAAAGACCAAATGCACCCAAATAACCTTTCAGTTTACAGCCAACTCAAAAGTGCAGTGAGTGACCCTATGATCAATATTCATGCATTCAATCCCTTGTTAATTTTACTCATATTAGATCCTTCTCTACTAACTTGTTCACAAATAAAACTTCAATTATATACTTGTTCACAAGGAACTCTGCATTATATACTTGGCTATACACACAACCAGTTCAATTAATACAAAGAAAACCCAATGTTATTTACATCTTAAAAGTTATTCCGAGATGCCTTTCGGCATTCATCAAGATAAAATCAAAATCCAATCAAATGTAAGTCTCTGATGCCTGCACCTTCCCATCCCATCCATTCCTCCCACAAGTCCCAGCTTGGATCACTACAAGAAAAACTGCTTTTAGCAGCGGCCGGCGGCCGCCGGTAAAAGCTTTAGCGGCGGCCAAAGTGGTCGTCGCTTAGCGACGGTATAGATAGAGTGGGTAAAAATGTCAACGGCGTTTTTGTGGGTGCCACTAAATTTTACTTTTACCGGCGGCCATTGACCGCCGATAAAACATTTAGCGGCGGTCAAGTGGCCGCCGGTAAAAGTAAAAAAACCGTCGCTATATGCCTTGGCCGCCGGTAAAAGTAGATTTTTCTTTTTAAATACTGCTTGTAGCGGCGGTCAGACGGCCGCCGGTAAAAGCAGTATTTTTTTTTACAAATAGTAGCACATCTAGCGCAAAAATATTTACCAAATACACAGATACACCCAAAAAACAAGAAACAAAAGACCAAATGCACCCAAATAACCTTTCAGTTTACAGCCAACTCAAAAGTGCAGTGAGTGACCCTATGATCAATATTCATGCATTCAATCCCTTGTTAATTTTACTCATATTAGATCCTTCTCTACTAACTTGTTCACAAATAAAACTTCAATTATATACTTGTTCACAAGGAACTCTGCATTATATACTTGGCTATACACACAACCAGTTCAATTAATACAAAGAAAACCCAATGTTATTTACATCTTAAAAGTTATTCCGAGATGCCTTTCGGCATTCATCAAGATAAAATCAAAATCCAATCAAATGTAAGTCTCTGATGCCTGCACCTTCCCATCCCATCCATTCCTCCCACAAGTCCCAGCTTGGATCACTACAAGAAAAACTGCTTTTAGCAGCGGCCGGCGGCCGCCGGTAAAAGCTTTAGCGGCGGCCAAAGTGGTCGTCGCTTAGCGACGGTATAGATAGAGTGGGTAAAAATGTCAACGGCGTTTTTGTGGGTGCCACTAAATTTTACTTTTACCGGCGGCCATTGACCGCCGATAAAACATTTAGCGGCGGTCAAGTGGCCGCCGGTAAAAGTAAAAAAACCGTCGCTATATGCCTTCGCCGCCGGTAAAAGTAGATTTTTTTTTTTAAAATACTGCTTGTAGCGGCGGTCAGACGGCCGCCGGTAAAAGCAGTATTTTTTTTTACAAATAGTAGCACATCTAGCGCAAAAATATTTACCAAATACACAGATACACCCAAAAAACAAGAAACAAAAGACCAAATGCACCCAAATAACCTTTCAGTTTACAGCCAACTCAAAAGTGCAGTGAGTGACCCTATGATCAATATTCATGCATTCAATCCCTTGTTAATTTTACTCATATTAGATCCTTCTCTACTAACTTGTTCACAAATAAAACTTCAATTATATACTTGTTCACAAGGAACTCTGCATTATATACTTGGCTATACACACAACCAGTTCAATTAATACAAAGAAAACCCAATGTTATTTACATCTTAAAAGTTATTCCGAGATGCCTTTCGGCATTCATCAAGATAAAATCAAAATCCAATCAAATGTAAGTCTCTGATGCCTGCACCTTCCCATCCCATCCATTCCTCCCACAAGTCCCAGCTTGGATCACTACAAGAAAAACTGCTTTTAGCAGGGGCCGGCGGCCGCCGGTAAAAGCTTTAGCGGCGGCCAAAGTGGTCGTCGCTTAGCGACGGTATAGATAGAGTGGGTAAAAATGTCAACGGCGTTTTTGTGGGTGCCACTAAATTTTACTTTTACCGGCGGCCATTGACCGCCGATAAAACATTTAGCGGCGGTCAAGTGGCCGCCGGTAAAAGTAAAAAAACCGTCGCTATATGCCTTGGCCGCCGGTAAAAGTAGATTTTTCTTTTTAAATACTGCTTGTAGCGGCGGTCAGACGGCCGCCGGTAAAAGCAGTATTTTTTTTTACAAATAGTAGCACATCTAGCGCAAAAATATTTACCAAATACACAGATACACCCAAAAAACAAGAAACAAAAGACCAAATGCACCCAAATAACCTTTCAGTTTACAGCCAACTCAAAAGTGCAGTGAGTGACCCTATGATCAATATTCATGCATTCAATCCCTTGTTAATTTTACTCATATTAGATCCTTCTCTACTAACTTGTTCACAAATAAAACTTCAATTATATACTTGTTCACAAGGAACTCTGCATTATATACTTGGCTATACACACAACCAGTTCAATTAATACAAAGAAAACCCAATGTTATTTACATCTTAAAAGTTATTCCGAGATGCCTTTCGGCATTCATCAAGATAAAATCAAAATCCAATCAAATGTAAGTCTCTGATGCCTGCACCTTCCCATCCCATCCATTCCTCCCACAAGTCCCAGCTTGGATCACTACAAGAAAAACTGCTTTTAGCAGCGGCCGGCGGCCGCCGGTAAAAGCTTTAGCGGCGGCCAAAGTGGTCGTCGCTTAGCGACGGTATAGATAGAGTGGGTAAAAATGTCAACGGCGTTTTTGTGGGTGCCACTAAATTTTACTTTTACCGGCGGCCATTGACCGCCGATAAAACATTTAGCGGCGGTCAAGTGGCCGCCGGTAAAAGTAAAAAAACCGTCGCTATATGCCTTCGCCGCCGGTAAAAGTAGATTTTTTTTTTTAAAATACTGCTTGTAGCGGCGGTCAGACGGCCGCCGGTAAAAGCAGTATTTTTTTTTACAAATAGTAGCACATCTAGCGCAAAAATATTTACCAAATACACAGATACACCCAAAAAACAAGAAACAAAAGACCAAATGCACCCAAATAACCTTTCAGTTTACAGCCAACTCAAAAGTGCAGTGAGTGACCCTATGATCAATATTCATGCATTCAATCCCTTGTTAATTTTACTCATATTAGATCCTTCTCTACTAACTTGTTCACAAATAAAACTTCAATTATATACTTGTTCACAAGGAACTCTGCATTATATACTTGGCTATACACACAACCAGTTCAATTAATACAAAGAAAACCCAATGTTATTTACATCTTAAAAGTTATTCCGAGATGCCTTTCGGCATTCATCAAGATAAAATCAAAATCCAATCAAATGTAAGTCTCTGATGCCTGCACCTTCCCATCCCATCCATTCCTCCCACAAGTCCCAGCTTGGATCACTACAAGAAAAACTGCTTTTAGCAGGGGCCGGCGGCCGCCGGTAAAAGCTTTAGCGGCGGCCAAAGTGGTCGTCGCTTAGCGACGGTATAGATAGAGTGGGTAAAAATGTCAACGGCGTTTTTGTGGGTGCCACTAAATTTTACTTTTACCGGCGGCCATTGACCGCCGATAAAACATTTAGCGGCGGTCAAGTGGCCGCCGGTAAAAGTAAAAAAACCGTCGCTATATGCCTTGGCCGCCGGTAAAAGTAGATTTTTTTTTTTTTAAATACTGCTTGTAGCGGCGGTCAGACGGCCGCCGGTAAAAGCAGTATTTTTTTTTACAAATAGTAGCACATCTAGCGCAATAATATTTACCAAATACACAGTTACACCCAAAAAACAAGAAACAAAAGACCAAATGCACCCAAATAACCTTTCAGTTTACAGCCAACTCAAAAGTGCAGTGAGTGACCCTATGATCAATATTCATGCATTCAATCCCTTGTTATTTTTACTCATATTAGATCCTTCTCTACTAACTTGTTCACAAATAAAACTTCAATTATATACTTGTTCACAAGGAACTCTGCATTATATACTTGGCTATACACACAACCAGTTCAATTAATACAAAGAAAACCCAATGTTATTTACATCTTAAAAGTTATTCCGAGATGCCTTTCGGCATTCATCAAGATAAAATCAAAATCCAATCAAATGTAAGTCTCTGATGCCTGCACCTTCCCATCCCATCCATTCCTCCCACAAGTCCCAGCTTGGATCATGCATTCCCCTCATGGAATCATCATAACCATCTTCATTGTATTGATCATAAGATTCATCCGAATTCGACTCCCTTAGATTCATCATCACCATCTGCATAAATCAAACAAACATAACCAACGTTAGATTTCTATAACATCTAAAATCTTATCAGATGTTTTGGATTACACACAGTGGGTGAAAAGCTCAATCACTTTTTCATCTATAGGGCAAAGCCAATCCCCAATAAATCCATCCATCTGATCTTACACTATGATCAAATGGATATTTTTCTGTATACCTTTTTCACCATCCAAAAGTCAAGAACACATGCACAATGAATTGGATGCTCTGGATTCACCCTGACAAACATTTAACCCTTTGATGGACAATAGGACAATGCACTTCAATAACCACATTGCATTGTACAAACTTTCTATGGATGGCATGAATGTCACCCAATTCAGGGACATAGGTATATCCCTCTTAAGTCATCTGGGGTGACAAAAAAACAAGAAAAAAAAAAGCAGTTCAAACCCAATCAATAGGAGTTGATTATAGTCATAGATATATGGATACTCACATCATAAGCTTCATTGATCCTATGAAATTGAACCCCATAGTTGCTCCCCTTGCAGACATCTGGGTGATACTAAAACATATAAAAAAACAACCCAAAATACCATCATCAATCAAAAGCCCATCAAAACACCATTCAAAGTAAAAACAGAATCCCAATATCAAAAACTCCCAACAAGACATGAAAAAAATAAATGGCATCAGGAAAAAAAAAACAAACCCACCTGCAATGCAAGCTGCCTGAATGCTTTCTTAACCTCTTTCTCAGAAGCACCTGGTTGAATTCTCAAAGTCCTGTACTGATTTGTCAAACTTGCAGAAGAACAACAAACCCTTCCAATGTTCCTTCTCTTTCCCTTCAAATAACCTCCTTGAATCCAAGACCCACATGCCATTCCCATAGAACTAGCCATCTTCAATCAAAAGCACCAAATGCAAACACTCCAAACACCAAAAATCAACACCCTCTAACAGGAAAAGATATCAACACCAAAAATATTGGACAAAATGAAATTAAGGCAATTCTAACAAACTTTGTAAGCTTAGCCCCCAAAATTTGATAAAATGAAATTAAGGAAAACATAACAAACCTTGACAATTTGTGCACATTTACTGCTTTCGCTTAGACCGATCATTGTCTTTGCTGAGATCTATCCTCATTTAAACAAGTATGAGTTAATTAAAAACTAAAAGCGTAAAAGTAACTCTAGAAACATGTTGAAGCAACTTACAATCTTGACGTAGGGGAATTCACTTTCAATACCAATTGTAGCTGCCATTGCGGTCTTACCACTGACAAGAAATAAAGTTTTAGAAGAAGAGGATTTATGTGGAAGTATACCTGCCACTTGGACCTTCCAGAAGGCAAGTAACAAGTGGGCTTCCTTTGCTAACCCAAAAACAAGAAACAAAAGACCAAATGCACCCAAATAACATAATTACATTTACCTTAGTGGCATTTAGTGCTTGGCCACCAAGTGCCTATAAATATTTCATTTGTAAAGGAAGAGAACTATCACAGATTATCTCAT
This sequence comes from Cinnamomum chago, assembly GCA_038049695.1. Taxonomy (NCBI): domain Eukaryota; kingdom Viridiplantae; phylum Streptophyta; class Magnoliopsida; order Laurales; family Lauraceae; genus Cinnamomum; species Cinnamomum chago. The sequence goes on along the minus strand of CP142454.1, from coordinate 52,482,384 downwards.
CTCTAACTATAAATCAGGCATTAATAATCCCATTGGGCCCTTGCTCAAAAGAAATAACTTAAGATAATTTCAAGAAAAGCCCTTGCTTCACACCTTCACCTTAGCTACAGCTTCCTTGATCTGCTCAATTGTGAAAACACCAAAGATGTCATCATCTGTCACTGCATTAATAACTGCCAACGCAACATCATCTACACTAACAGGTGGTGCTAACAGGAGATCAGAAGCTGGAAGTGAATTCAAAGGCCTTGTAATATTTTCAGTTGCCTGCAGGAACCTTTCTAATGGTTCTCCTATCAGGTCAAGCGGGATCTCGAAGCCATCCACTCTTCGTTTCCCATATATGAAACCCGGCCTTAATACAACACCTGACATGTTCAAAATTCAGAAATGGAGCAATATTCCCCTAGAAAAAAGACTAAGCAAGAAAGTACGATGAATGACATACTAAGATAGAGAATTACCAGAGCTTGGGTATTTGCCAAGGACCTTTGATTCAACTTTCCTATTTCCAGTGAAGTATCCCAAAGAAAGTAGAAATGATGGCAGATTGTAATCATGCACAGATATCAGGATAAACTTAGGAATTCCTGCAATGAAAAACAACATATGTGAATATGAAGAATTACGAGTCCTCCGAACCAGAAGTATACATGCATTAGTTCACTGATTCATTAAGACGAGGCATAAACAAGGCTGGAGGAACTAACCGGCAATCCGACAGCTATGCTTAAGAGAGCAATTCTATTGATTCCAGCACACATGTTCACATCACCAGTAAATGTGAACCTCCTATTTTCTCTGTTTCCATGGGCAGATCCTAATACAACATAGATGCATTTGGTTGGCTTTACATTTCATGAGGTTTAGTTATACTGTTCTATCCATGATAGGAACAAGGTAGAAGCTGCTGTACTAACAAATGTACCTGATAGTTGTCCATTGATGAAGACATGGAGAGCATGACCTGCTGATTGTACAGTAAGAACAGGAGGCCGACCTCCCCGCAAGGATGATTCGGATGGACTAATATCAACACTGAAAATAACATGATGTTAGTGGTTTATGACAATAGGATATACATATGATAAACATTTCATACCAATGAAGCATATACATATGATAAACATTTCATACCAAGAAGTGTCAAATGATTCTTTTAACACATGAGACATGAACCATAATTAGGAGGTTCTCAGCAATCAACATGGATGGCTGAATGATAAACCACATAAATGGAGAATCCAAACCCTTCCAAGGGTGGATTTTTCCGGGAAAACTGTACAGTTACATTTACTTTGGTCAACTTGTTTCTTAATCATATCTCCTCAGAAGTGACTGAATTGATGATTGTCCAAAAAAATAGTTTTGGGCTATTGACCATCCATAGTTTTTGCTATTTGAAACCGGTTAGCTTACTGTTTCTTGAGAAGGAGAACTTGGCCTCTGCTCACCTGGTCATGTACCACAGATAGTCACTGGTATCCCTAGTGACATTTAACTGCTCCAACAGACCAATTGCAGTGATCATCGAATTATCCCCCAATGAAGCAATAAAACACCTTCTCTTTTTTGTGTGCAAAAGCTCCCTAAAATAACATATGGTGCAAATCAGGAACAGTGATATATAGAAACACATGGGAAGCTACACATGCATGTTTGTCTATAATTACTCTGTCAAAATCAAAATTAAAAGGAGCAATCAAAATAGTATAGAATAGAACAAACCACAAAAAAAAAAAAAAGAAGAAGAAGAAGCAATCAGACCTGAGGAATAGATTGGCTGGGCCAACAAGATAAGCTGGATCAGTTCAGTTCCATTCTTTTTTGTGGGTGGAAATTTATGATACCCAGATGCTTCAAAGTTATTTCTTCAAAGGAGGATAGAAGAATAAAAAGAAGAGAACCTACGACATTTTGTACTCACATCTGTTGTTATCAGCTCCACAAGCTTGTCATAATTGGGATTCTTTTTACCATCTCCGTAAGGAATGAATTTATATGGGACAGTATATGGCAACAAGTTTATTGCAGCAGTAAAGACATCAATGCAGTACCCCTTCACTAAATGGTTCGCAAACAAAAAGAAAAGGATGAAATCATATATAACCACTGGTTCAAAATATGTAGAAATCATGGGCAGTGATCAAACAACAAAAAGGGGAGTAAACTGGGTATCGATCATTAAACCATCCAAAAACAAATAAATAAATAAACCAACAGCAATTTGGTTTGATTTGTAGAACCTCCAAGAAACGCACTAGCAACTCTCCTCTACTCTTTGCCTCTGGTATTGAGTGAGGCTCCCTAAAATTAGTCAGAAAAGCCAGTCTCCCATCTCTTGTACAGCCCAACCAAGTGGCCAAGGCCTTAGTAATGAACACATTGACAGACCTCTGATCATCCAATCAGAATAGCCCCCAACCTACCAGTCTAAATAATAGTTAGCAGGAAGATATGTTTCATTGAATATTCGGTGAAGCAACCTCACTGGATCCTTTCTTTTAGCTCATTCATGCTAATAAATACCAAGCCCTTTTCAATTAAGATGCTTGCTATAGTTGAGCTCCAATTAACTGATTAGTAATTGCAACTTATCTATGCTCGATATGATTTATTTACAATATTAAACAGAAGCTTTACAGGTGCCCCCTTGTGCCAGGTAAGAGAAACAGAGGGTCAGGGGATGGGGGCAATGTCATGTGTCTTGACATGATACCAGTAGACACACCCTTGCGGATATAATATAACACTATACAACCAGCTAAATAGCAATTTAAAGTTTATGGAAGTTCAGGCTCACCGCAGAAAGCATCTGCCTCAAATGATAGAGCAGAATTATCATTATAAACTCCACGTATGGCTCTACCACCGGCCTCTTTTGATGACATATAAGAAGAGCCCTTTGGGCTCTCAAGAATGAAGAAGAGGGAAGCACACACAACTAACGACACAGCCAGACCTACTAGTGTGAGTTTCACCCTGCTTAGCACAGGCTTGACCTGAAATGAAAAGGATTAAAACAAGCCAATAGTGAGAGAACCAAAAAGTTGGTTCATCAAAGTAGATCATTCTCAAGGAAAGGCTTGTATATTACAATTTTGTTGACTCATCATTCCCACATGATGTATGATAAACTCAAGGGGAAAAAGAAAAAACTTGTAAGTATTAATTGCATGGAGAAAACCCAGCTATACGAGAAGACAGGCTAAAAGATGGTTTGGACTTTTATCTAGATTTTGGCACCAACATCACTTCTTCACCTACTTATTTGAGCTCTTTTGCTTTAACTAACACTATGTGCTAGGTTGGTTACCACCAAAAGCAGATTCACTATGACTAGGATACCCTCCTAACCTCTGTAATTTTTACACGCGCACACACATACGGACTAATAGAATAGTCCAGCAGCAACAGAAGCATCAGTAGTCGAACCAAAAAAGATTGAAAAACAACTTACAGTAAATGAACCCAAAAGACGATCACGTGCTAAGACTTCAGGAGTCTTCACCCATTTCTGCCAAGAATACAAATACAGATTACACTTCCCTCTCTATTTATGCAAATACAATTCCAATGAATGCACATATGACATTTTGATATAGAAGGAAAATAGTTTGCATGGAGCTGACACTTGCTGCTCATCCTTGCTGCTCATCGACAATCAAGTGAAACTAGCAAATAACTAGAGAAAGCACACTACCCAAAAATTCCTAAGGAATGAACTTTGCCGATTACAGCCTTTCAATTAAAAAAGCTTCAAATAGAAGGCAACTAGCAAACTTGGGATTTGCAACATTACTTATTGCAGCAGTTCAATTTCCTGTTCCTTTTACTAATTCTATTGTTTTTACAGGCCTTTAAACACTAAAATGAACATCAAAACCGATCTCACAATTACTTGTGTGTGAATGAAAAGGATTGGTCCTTGATAATGGCTGCAAAAAAAAACCCCACTTTCTGGATGCCAATTCCAAGATCAGAACTTTAACATAAAAGTGTTTTAAGTGAATAAAACTCTTATTCTGAGTATATCTATCACACTGCAGAGTCTATCTAAAGGAGGTGTGGACCCCTCCCATAGTATGGTACGATGCAGAACCAAGGGACATACAAAACCCGGACGGGATTTTTGGAGCAAAGGTGAGCCGCTACACCCTAACGCTCCCAGCAATACCACTCTTTCATTTTGCACCATCAATCAGGATATCCACTAAACAATAAGAAAATCTCTCCCAATGATTCTTAAAAAATAGTGGAAACACCATTTTGTTCTTCTCAAAGTCAAGATAAAAACCATTAAGACTTGTTAGTTAAATATCAGCTTCTAAACCACAGTTCTCTGCAAAAAAAAAAAAAAAAAAAGAAGCTCTGTAAATTTTGTATCATTATGTTTCTTTTTCATCCTTTTTATGAGGGAAAATGCAAAAGAATAGTCTCATTGAAGATCTTCATATTCAATGAGATATGCTTCTGTTTGTTTCTGCAGACAAAGACAATTTGCATCTAGGTGGGTTTCCCATTTACTGAAAAATTTCCCTTCAAATGTTGTAACCAAAATCCGTTGAGAATTCCAGATCACAGAGTAATAATTCTCCCCATAGAATGATCGAGATCGAGGATGTACTACTAAAAAGCTCAGAAAATGGAATCCGAACAACTTCATGTAAATCAATAACAATAACAATAGATAAAACCCTAAAAACAACATCTAATCTTTCCAATTACAGAACGATCGTAACAGAGAAAAATCTGTAATCTACGAGCTGAAAACCAATGCATCCTGACCAAAAAGAAATCAATCAATCACTCCAAAGCTACTCTAGATCTAATCGGCCTCAAACGAAACGCAAATGATTTAGAGTAAGAGGTAGAGAGCTGGAGAAGATCGCAAATCCAAGGAATCTTCGTGCGCATTGATACAAAAGCAAAAGGATTTTAGGGTTTTCGAGTTCTACCTTTCTCAGCTACGAATGAGGAGCAGGTCCCTAAATGTTAGGGTTTTCGTCTTCTTGTCTTTCTTCTTCTATTTGCTTCTGGAAGAGAAGGGACTGAGAGAGATTTGGTTTGGCCACGAGAAGGCGCTGCAGATTGTTTCAGCGGCGAGCAGAGAGCGATGGGGAGAGAGTGAGAGAGTGAGAGAGCGTGAGCAGGGAGAGAGGGCTTATATGATTTTTAGGCCAGCTCGCGCACTTCATCGAGTTTTAGGTTGTCTTATACCGTCGCATTTAAGTGGCTGCCGGTGTAACTTCGATGCTAAATGTACGTTTTCTTGTAGTGTCTTGGGAAAAAGGAAATTTTGAGAGGATTTTTATAAAACAAAGATACCTTGAACTTTGGAAATTTTGGTGCTTTGGGCAAATAAGAGAACAATGGTTTACTGTTTCGTTTATGGAAAGGATTTTTGGAAAATTGTTGAATTTTGATCCCTCACTTTTACACAGTCTGTATATGTTTTCAACGTTTCTGAATGCCAAGCCATGATTTTCGTTCTTCTTTGACGATTAGATTGAAAATATGATGGAAAAACAACCCTTACTTTAATAGTTTCCTTATTCATCTGGTTTTGTTGGCCACAGAGATAGTGAATTAATGCGGGCACATGAAAATGGCTGCCTATTGTTGGGGACCATGGAAAAAAAACCCAAAAAGGAAAAACAAATGAAAAAGAAGAAAAAAAAAAGAAGAAAGAGAGAAAAAAGAAAAAGGAATTCCTTGAAAAAGAAAAATGTTACGGCCCTTTGAAAAAACAGTAGTGCGAAAGCCATCATGGTTGCCTTGAGAGGAATATTGTTTTTCTTTACTGAGGTTAGGTGGCCCAGAATTTTGGATTGAAAATTGTTTTTACCGGAATCTTGGCAGATCATTTGAGGCTATACGTATACACACTATTTCACCGTACACGATCAATTTAGCATTATTTCGAGAATTTCAGACCGAAATATAGAACTTGTGAAACGATCTTCAAATTTGCCTTTGCTTTGAAAATTCAGAGAATCGAGAATATCCGGTGTTTGTAAATTTTCTTTTGAAAAATTCCTTTGATTTTGCTAGGTTTTTACTTGGATTCTTTTCAAAAAAGAAAAAAAATTTTTGTGGGTAAATTCACTGCAAACCCTCACGAGGCACAACTCATTCACTAGGGGTAACTTAGGGGTTTAAGGGCTTACTGCATACGCTAAATGCAGTTGAGAGTGCCAACGAAAGTGGCATTGCATTCATTTCCATTTTCATTGCATTTCATTAGTTTTAAGATAGACTACCTTATGATGGAAGCTTCACATTTTGTTCACAGTTTTTTGCTGGGGACTAGCAAAATGTTAGTTGGGGGGGGGGGGGGTGGTGGGTTGATAAGTCCTTAAAAATGCATATTTTCATACACATTTTAAATCATTTTAAGGACTTATTAATCCAAAATAATCTCATTTAAAAAAAATCATGTTCTTATGGATTTTAGGTTTATTGTAGTGCATTCATGCTTGATGATGTGCATTTTAATTTAAGGGCCCACTATCATGCATTTGTGATTTTTATTCAAAATTTTTATTTTAAATTGTTTTTGCTTGTAGGAAATGGAGGAAATGGGTCCCACAACCAAGGAATGAGATAAAGAAAGAAATTGCAAGGATAAGAGATAAGGCCTCCTATGCCCTACATAGGCCTCTCATACCCTATGTTGGCAACTCATTCCCTACATAGGCCTCCCATGTCCTAAGTTGGCAACTCATTCCCTACATAGGCCTCCCATGTCCTATGTTGGCAACTCATGCCCTACATAGGCCTCTCATACCCTATGTAGGCAACCCATGCCCTACATAGGCCTCTCATACCCTACATAGGTCTCCCATGCCCTATGTAGGCAACCCATGCCCTATGTAGGCATTCCATGCTCTATATAAACATCACATGGGATGCTCTTTCCCTCTTCTCATGGAAAGAAACTCGCTCTAGCCTCTCTTCACTCCATCCTCTCCATTCTCCTTCTCCTCATTATGTTCCTCAAGGAGGCTTAGTCCTAAAGCCACACTACTTTCTTGGGATTTCTCATTTAGAAGAGGTTTTTCCATCCTAACATGTATTTCTCTATCATTTTTATTTTCCATCTTATGTAAATGAATCTACATGTTAGTAAAATTTTTTTTTTTTAATATTCTTCTTCTTATGGTTTATGCTTGATGCTTTATTTATGTTGCTTATTTTTGTACTTGGATTGACAACCCAAGTTTATGAGGGCATATTTGAAGTGATTCTAAATTGTATTAAGAAAGAATTTTTGAGAAGATAATTTCACTACTTGAACTACATTTAAATTCTGAACAACTACATTTACTTTTCTTTACAGCACTACATTTAAATTTTATTAATTTCACTACTTTAACTTTTTGCAACACTACTTTTATTTTCCAGCAAATTCTTTTATTTCCTGCACTTTAAGTTTAAGCATAATTTATTTCTTCATTATAATTCATGCATCATAATTAGAAATTGCATTAGAATAGGCTTTGTTTCTGAAATCACAATGTTTAATGACTGATTAATAATGCTAATTTCGGACCTGGTACATAGTGGAAAATCTGCACATTGAAAAAAAACTGCACTATTTCAGAAGTTTTGGTTTGACTGTGTTCCAAAAGTATGTGATTTGAAAACCTGGTGAAAGATGTTATTTTTCCTTGAAAGTTAGCAGAATTAAAGTAAGGTATAAGGACTTTGAAACCCCAGAATTTCAGTGAAATATAACATCGGGAACCGTGTCAACCAGAGGCACAAAAAGAGGTACCCAGCAAGGTCATGCCAGATTTCAGCAGCATAACTGGTTCAAGTAGGCATCTTGTTGCATTCATATCTTTTTCATCCGAACTCCTTTTTCACTTCTGTTTCTTTTGTTGCGTTCATGAATCATCAAGGTTTAAATTCCAGTCATTAAGTTTTGGTTTAGAGCATCTTAGGTAGGTTCTACAATCCAGGGAAAACAGGCATGTGCATAAAGTTTTTCATACTTAGAATTTTTCAGAGTGCATCAAATTTTTAGGAACTTGTCTAGAATTGCATTGTTTGCATGTAGGACCTCATAAATCATTCGTATTTTCATTATAATTTGTTTTGGTAAGTAGGATATAATTTCAAAAAATTTATTTTGATTTTTCATATTAAATTGGTTGTTTGATTTGTGTGTTCTTTTGCAAGTTTTTAGACATTCTAGGATTGCTAGCTTAGATTAGGTTTCCATTATTAGACTAGGTCTTTTATTTTTGGAAAGAATTGTAATTAAAATTTTTTCATTCAGTTATTTTAGAAAAGTTGATTCATTTTGATTAGTTTCTTATTTAGGCTAGTTTTAGATTTTAATTAGGACTGGTTAAAAGTTGGAAAGTTTCTTAATCAACATTGCTCCCTGTGGATCGACCTGGTCTCACCAGTTTATTACTACATCGTAGCTCTACACTTGGAGCTCACGTCCAGTGAATAACGGGTGGAGTATCAAATTTTGACTTGTGTGCTATGTTAGTTGTTAGAAAAAGGAGGATGGACCGTGGAATACTGTCCAAAAAGTTTTCGTGTGTGCATTTGCATGTGGGCTAGACTTGACTCCAAGGGGTCAAGGTTTTTTTCTGGAAAAATAAAAGTCCCTCCAATGGGGTCTATATATCTTGATGCATGACAACAAGGAGAGTCAGGCGATATACAAGGCGAAACATAAGATTGCAAACTAATTAAATGATGCTATCCCATTAAGTCCTCAAAAGTTTAATGGCTATAAATCATATATTATTTTTTGTGATGAAATCCAAATGGTGAATAATATTTGGAAAAGTGTAAAATTAGCACTTGTACCACTTCAAGGTAGGCTCTTGATGTACAACTTGATTGATTAAAGAATTTCAATAGGCCTCCAATTAACCAGTTAGCCGAAGGGCCCGGCTTGACCTAAAAAATCTAAGAATGAACCCATTTTCTTTGACATTTCAATAACAGGGTCTATCCAAGTAATACATTCCAACTACGAGATCTAGGTCTAATCGGGTTCATAATCGAATACCCAAATACTCAAGTGTATAATATAATAAATGTAAAATACAGTAAATACATGACATATAATAATGAAATGTTTGGAAAAGTTCCTATAAAGGAACAATTCCTATACTTATATTGCTAACTCAGTGGTGCCTAATGGATGAAGAGACAGCTCTAATATTGCTAATGGATCAACAGCTAGAATATGGGTGATGTGGGACCCAAATTGGTTCAAGTGACTGTTCATTCTAGCACTGCCCAATGTATTCATTGTGAAGTTTTATACGGAACCGAGCACTTCTTTTTTACAACCTGTTATGGATTTAATGATTACATGCAGCGCCGTGAATTATGGCAAGCTATCCGAGAAATGTCTCCTACTAGTGGGATGCCTTGGATTGTTGCGGGGGATTTCAACATTGTTAGATGGATTCATGAGAAAACTTTAGGTGCAGTCCCAAGGGATAGAGGCCTCATTGAATTTAACGATTGCCTTCAAGATGCAGGTTTGCTTGATTTGAAGTTAATAGGGCCCTTGTTTACCTGGTCTAACTCTAGCTTTGGTGACTCTCGCATTGAATGTAAACTGGATAGAGTGCTGATTAATGCTAGTTTTCTTCAATCTAATCCTTTTAAGGGTGAGATTCTGATGCCGGGTCTCTCTGATCATTCTCCTATCATGCTATCTTTACATGTAAAACCCCACATCAAAGCTCTGTTCAGATATTATAACTTTTGGGCGAAAATGCCGGGTTTTTTCCAAACGGTTAAAGATGCATGGGATACTGCTATCTCTGACACTCCTCTCTTTATTGTGGTTCGTAAGCTCTCAATTCTAAAACAGAGACTTATTGAATGGAAGAAAACACAGGGGGATCTTCCAATGCAAATTTCAGAAGCATCTCTAAAGTTAGAACCTTTGTAGACTCTTTTGGCAAGTGATCCAAGGCCGCTGCATATTCAAGAGGAAGAACGTATGGCAAGATTTGAGCTTGATCAATTGTTAAGGGCTGAGGAGAGTATGTACAAGCAACGAGCTCATGAACTGGCTGTCAACTTGGGGGATAGTAATACCAAGTATTTTTATCGTTTGATGAAGAAAAGGCAGTCTCAAGCTTATATTTCTCAGATTACTGATGCGGATGACATTGTTTACATTGATCCTTCAGGTATTGCTGCAATGTTTGTTTCTCATTTTCAGAATATTCTTGGTCCAGATGTACAATATCAGTATCCTAATTTATCTCATATTACTCCTCATGGGGTTCTCACTAATGAGGATGCGTTAGCTCTCATGCATCCGGTTACATTTGATGAAATTGAGGATGTGGTTAAAGCAACTAATCTTAATAAGGCCCCTGGTCCTGATGGTTTTAATGCTGATTTTTTCAAAGTGTGCTGGCCAATTATAGGCAAGGATGTGTGTGCTAGTATTATGGATTTTTTCACTCATGGATTTATGTTAAAGCAACTCAAACACACTTTTATAGTGTTGGTGCCTAAATCTGAAAATGCATGCTCTCCGGACAAGTTTCACCTTATTGCTTTAACAAATGAGTTGTATAAAATCATAAGTCGGATTCTGGTTAAACGGCTTAAACCATTCATTGCTAAGCTTGTGGGTCCAATGCAGTCAGCTTTTGTCCCTGGCAGAAGCATTGCAGATAATATTCTTCTTGCTTAGGATATGCTCCATAATTTTCATCTGGGAAAAGGTCGCCCAAGAATGTGCATTAAGCTTGATCTTGCCAAAGCCTATGATAGTGTCCGCTGGGATTTTTTGGAGGCTGCTCTTAGGTGTCTCCGCTTTCTTAAGATGGTTATCAAGATGCTTATGGAGTGTGTTTCATGTGCAAATTTCTCAGTGTTGGTCAATGGTGTTGCGGAGGGTTTTTTCAAGGGTACTCGTGGTCTTCGACAGGGATGCCCTTTATCTCCTTACCTATTTGCTATAGTTATGGAGCTTCTCTATTATGATGAATCAATATGCTACTGCTCATATGATTCCATCTCCTTTTGTGAAAAATGATGTTATCATATCTCATTTGATGTTTGCTGATGATCTGATTGTCTTTAGCAAAGCTACCACAGGGGCGGTAGCTAATCTTAAGCATTTTCTTCAGCACTTTAAAGAATTTACAGGGCTTGGGGTAAATTGGATGAAAAGTGCTATTTTTTATGCAAATTGTCATGATGAAGATCAAAATGCTATTTCTTCGATCCTGGGTGTTCAAAGAGCCACTCTCCCTATTCGATATCTGGGGGTACCTCTCTCCTAAAAAGACTGAGCTTTACTGACTGTCAGCTTCTTTTAGCCAAAGCGCAGCAGCTAGCGGTTATCAGGATGGAAATCTAAGGTTATCTCTTATGCTGGAAGATTGGAGTTGATTAAGTCTACTCTTTCTTCATTTCATTTATTCTGGGCGACTGTCTTCCTTCTTCCTCAATCCATTTTACATGCTTTAGACCGCCACATCAGAGATTTTCTTTTCTGGAATTGCTGGTCCTCTTCCTATCTTCATCCTATATCTTGGAGTACTATTTGTTAGCCGATTGCTATGGGAGGGCTAGGTGTTCGCTCTATTTATGGAATTGTAAAGGCAGCACTACTTCGGCAGGTATGGAATGTTATTCTTAACAGGAAAACTTGTTGGAACCTATGGGTCAATGCTCGATATTTGAAGGGTGAATCTTTCTGGGATGTTACTAGTCCCAATTCTGCCTCTTGGGGTTGGAAAGGTATCTTGACTCTCCGACCTTTGGCTTTACCCCACATAAAATTCTTAATTGGAAATGGGCATACCACTCGCTTTTGGACTGATCCATGGTTGCCAGGGGGACGTCTGAGGGATTGTTTTAGCTCTTGTGCTATTTATGATACGGGCTTGGGAGCAGATCTACGAGTTAGTACTTTTCTAGTACATGGTGACTGGAACTTGCCAACCCCTACTTCGAATGCTTTGATGGACATCTTTCAAATCATCCCTAGTGAATGTCAGCCCTGGCCTGATTTTGATGATGAAATTGTTTGGATTCTTGAAGAGAAGGGATTTTTCTCTTTGAAGTCTGCTTACAACCTTATATGCAACATCCATAACCAGCAATTAAGTTGGACTTCAGCTATTTGGTTCAAAGGGGGTATTAAAAAACACTATATATGTGCGTGGATGTTCTTTCATAGTAGACTCAAGACTAAAGATTTCTTATTGCAAAGAAATGTTGATTGTGATACCTGTTGTGTTTTGTGTGATTGTACATGGGAGACGTCTACACATCTCATGCTACATTGTCCATATGCACAAGCGATTTGGGGTGTTCTTCTTTCTAAACTAAATTTGATCCCAATCAATTGTTCTACTACTTAGGAGC